>OY986435.1:280726906-283126906 GCA_963920525.1 Dichetophora obliterata
AACAGCAAGAAATCGACTTCAAAATTCGAAAGCTTGCTGTTGCTGTGGCTTCGATAATGTTCCAAAATTACAGCACGACTAAAAAACCGAACGCTCACTGCTGCTGAAACTATTTGTTTCTTTCGTAGTTTGCAGCCGAAGTAAAATTTATTTATGGAAAATTGCAAAATAAATTGCTAAAGTGCAGCCAAAGTAAAAACTTTGATGCTTTTGCTAATTTGGCAGCAGCGATTTAAACCTGAACAATAGCATGCCTCAAAGTCATGAAATAACAATTGATCCCGTAACGTCTAATGGTGCGAAAATCGACCCCTCCCCCTTCCATACGATCTTTGCTTCACTAGACCAGCTCTTTCACCTCCGTAAATATGTATATATTTGTATGTATTTTTGTTTTGTTTGTATAGAAATTTGAATGGTTCGATACACTTTCATCAGATTAATATAAATACTTACAATACAAAAAGATTAAAAACGCCAAATTAATAATCAATTAATAAAAATTTATGCGAAATATTCTAAACACTAGCATTTTTCACTATTATTGATACTTTCTAATCGTACACCTACAAACAAACGCGAACTTGTCCTTCCATGTCGATCGGTTTTTTTGACAGATACATTAATTTGTTTTGTTTGCACAAAAATTTAAAATCGGTCAACCCATTTATAAGTTATGCTCTTAATAACATTTTTCAAAAAAGCTGTTCCCATTATTTTATTTTCTTTGATGGCATGTTTACTTTCGTACTACTTTTTTAAACTCAAGAAATATTACAGGCCTTAAAAAGAAGCTTTTAAAATTACTTTTTCAACTATTTTGTTTGAGGTTTTTGTTATTGTTTGGTTGAAAACTGATTTTTATTATAAAATCTAAATTTGTTTTTCAAATAAGCACAGTGCCTGAGCCTTGACTCGCGAGTGGAAGCTGAAATTGAGAAAGTGTCTCGGTGTCACGAGCCTGACCTACGGGCGCACAAGCGAGAGCTGAAAAATTTAAAAACTTTGCTCCGTCCAAAAGCCAGGTGCCGTGTTTAGAGCCGCTCGCTCTTTGAGAGCTTTTCTATTCCTGGTTTATTATTGATATCTTTAACTTTTTGCTCTGAAAAGTCAAATTATAGTTACATTTTTTGGAATTTTTCCGGATGATATTTTTACTTGATGGATTGATTACATTTTCAAACTTTTTGAAAGAATGTTTATTCAAACTCTAAAAATTTAAAAAATGAACCTGAATGTTGAACATTGAATTTCGATTTGTGTTGGTAACATATCTTTAACCGCATTAGCTTTTATCTTCTTATATCTACAACACCTAACCATCTGATGATCCATAAAGGAACATTTCTACAGGTAAAGTATTCTATTAAAGTGACACAGCGATATACACGGGCTCGTTTCTTTTTTTATTTCAATTCACTCACCTGCCAAGTAGCGATCACTTTGTGATCGTGAATACCGCAGCGTCTGTAAAAGAAAAAAACAAAAGTTGTTAATTTCAATGACGTCCAAAGAATAAATGTAAGAATCATGCTTCCATTTAAGGTTGCATCATTTCCAACTCACCAGATTCTGAGCGGCAAAATCGTCGCGTTTTCGCTCCTGCTTCAGCAGCAATGGCGCCGAATTCGATTTGGTTGTCAGCTCCTGTATACCAAGACTTTCGTGTCCGCTGTGTAGCGAAGCGCTACTAGGTGAGGGCAATTCATGGAAATGGGACGGCGAAAGCAATGACTGAAAGGGCTCTTGACGCAGTGCCAGCGTCAGTTGAACACGTTCCTTGTTGCGTGCCGGATGAAGATGTTGATGTAGTTTACGTGTCAGCTGTGATGTGTAATGTTGATGGGGATGATGGTGAAGATGTGGAGGATGGTAATGATGATGCTGCTGTTGAAGTTGATGTTGTTGCAGATGATACTGCTGGTACGAGCTAGGCAACGATGAGGTATCTAGCGAGTGGCTGCGACACTTTTGAGCACGTCCATAGGGCACCATAATCGGTGGAGCGGCATTGTATTTACGACGAAGCACCACAGCCTGGGTATCATTTGAGATTTTGGTAGGTATAGTCACCAAAGGAGTTGCGTTGTGGCTGCTAGGTCTAGTGCAGCCGTTGTTGCTCGCATCGCCATCAGTGAATTCGCCACAATCGCAATAAGTAACTGTCTCAAACTCGTCATGGCCCTCATCAATTTCATCATCATCCATGTTTGCAACAACATCGTCATCAACGTCATCTACATCTTCCACTTGAAGAGCAGGGTCAACGTGTTTGTGTTGGCTACGTTTATGTTGTTTTTGCTTCTTTAGCTCTTGATCTTTCTGTTGCCGCTGATGATTATGATGTTTATGCTGTTGCTGTTCCTCAATGTCAGCGGCGTCCAGTGACTCATCCACTTCTGCACAAACATCTTCATCGCCTGGAGGCTCGTCACACAAACTAAGCACTTCTAATAGATCAGGATCATCTGAAGAGGCCACCGAGCTACTCTTCTGGAATTTCATCTTACGCAAGACATCTAAGCTGCTCACCGACTCGTTGTCATTCTGATGAAGATGATGATGGTGATGATGATGATGCTGCGAATTTTTCCAGTAAGGCAAGTCCTTAGGTGGTGTTGCTGTACCGATGCCACTCTCGTTGTTGTCATTGTCTAGGCCCGAGGAATCGAGCGATATGCCTGATTTACCAGAGCTCAAGACGCCAGATGCTTCTTCACATGCCGAGGATGAAGTAGAGCTGTAATTCATCAGTTACAAAAAAAAAACAATAAATGAGTGTGGTAAAAATTATGAAGGTCCATAAAAGGATAGCAAATTAACAATTGTGATGAATTAAAAAGACACGACAACTTGGTGTAGACGCGAGACATAATTATAAAATGCCGTAAATGCTGGGAGAAGAACATCGACAGCACTTATAAATATTTATAAATTGGAATTGAAAGCGTCGCTTACAGGAATCCATAAAATTATAGAAATATAAATAAAAAAAAGAGTAGCTGGATTAAAAATATTACAGGAACGGGTTGAGACAAAAAGTTGCGACAAAATATAGTCTTAAAATTTATAATAGAAAACGTATAAAAATGTGCTTATAAACTCATATATATTTAAAGAAAATTCAAGATTTGTTTAGCACACAGATAGAATTAATAGCACAAAAAATTATGACAAAATCGCAAGTCGGGGTCTTTAGTTCATTTGGACTAATCTGGAAAAAATTCGAGCGTAAGCTTAAATAGAGCAACAAGAAGTTGAATTGGTGTAAAATATTACTCGTCAAATTTCACTGTACAATTTCTGTGTTATGCCGGTTGGAAAAACTAAAACAAAACCCACTTTGTACACTTGAAATGAAACTGAAGCTGGTAGAGGAGCTTCGGAGACTGGTTCGGCGTTATACAATTATTTATGTTTCGATTCCCAGAAAATTTTCAAAATAGTACATGCAAATTGGTTCGCTTATTCTGTGACGGCTGTGGTGGACAGACAGCTACATCGCTCAATTTTTAGTATTTTGGCTTTGCAAAAAAGCTCCAAAAAATATAACAGAAATACATCCACTTTTTCAGTAAGAGGCCATTCATTTTTACCGGCGGATGCTAGGGAGAATAGAAAAAGACCTAAAAAATAAACGAAAGAAAAGAAAAAAAAATATCTATAAAAAAATATGTTGCGAAGATAATATGGTTGGAGGGTCGCAACATTATAAATACATCAGTTAGGAAGACGAACAGTTCGCTTCCTTACTTAAAAGATGTGAGCGTTTCTACTGAAATTTTTAGAATGGAGCAACGCCAATTGGGAGTTACAATTGCAAAAAAAAAAAAAGACGTTACAAATGTTTTATGCAAGCAATTTGGAGAGGATTGGCTAAATTTCGAACACTTGCAATGGTATCGAACCATTTTATTCGATTACAAAACATTAAAAAATTCACAGGACCATGAAATCGTTCAAGGTGACCAAATATGCATTTATTCTGAGCCAGATGTTGATGCAATCAAAGCTTAGATTTCTCACGTAATTGTAAAATTTACACACTATAAATATATAAAACTACTTTAAAGGTAAATAAAGGACTATTTTTAAAAATATAAGTGCATTAAGTTTTATTCATTACTAATTTTTCACTATGAGTTTGATCAAAAGTAGCTATTTACAAATTTGGACTGAACAAAAGTGTCTTTTTAGTGAAAGGTTTGATCAAAACTGTCTATTTACAAATTTAACGCTGGTCTCACTGGATGGTAGTAGAACTTTTGAAATATTATTTTCATATCGACAAAGCTATCTTATATAAATTCGACCACATATTTACATATTTCAATTTGATTTTGTACTCTGGTATATCAGTTTTTGCTGTTTTTTGAACATTTCTTTTTAATGTAAATAGCAAGTTTTGAGCAGTCACTGCTCAATTGTCACAGCACTAATATTAATGTCAAAATGACTATTTTTTGTTTTAATGTTGGTATTACTAGAGAGCAGAATGCAGAACCGCCGAATTTTACAGGTCAGAAAATTCTGCATTTTTTATACGTTTGCGGTCAGAATTTTCGAGAAAACAACACGATTTATTTTGAGGTCAACATTTTTTTTTTTAGAAAAGAACGAAAAAAATGCAGAACTCTTGAAAAGGTCAGAAAAAAATGCAGATTTTTTTCCAGAATAGAATGCGCTATTAGTCACCATCAAGTTTTTGTTGGTTTGAATTGGGCAGTAGTTTTTAGATTTTTTTAATTAAAGTAAAATCCACTTCCAACTTAATATGGTTTACACCACAAAGCGGTAATATTAGCGGGGTTGTATCCGATACTCAAGTTTAATTATTTTTTCAACAAACTTAACTGGTGAATTAATTATGTAATATGGAAGATATATCTTTATCGTAGTAAAAAAACTGGTAAAGTTTCTTGCAGTGTTTAGGTACATAAAAAAAAACCATCGAACTACATACAAGAATGTTGGAAAAAATGAAAGAGCTAAGACCTAATCATAATTAATGCGAACTCACTTATTGTCTTCATCGACGGCGCCAACACTGCGTAATATTGACTCTTCAGATGTCCAGATTGTAGAAGTGGATCCTTTTTTGGTGGCATCGTTGCCATTTAACAGATAACTTGTCGCCGGCATCGTCGTCGGTGTAGCTGTTGATGTTGTCGTAGTCGATGTTGTTGTTGTTGTTGTTAGTTTTGATGGGGTCATCGAAGTAGACGTTAGTGACACACTCAAAGTTGACGTCGTTGATGTTGATGTTGTTGTAGTACCTGCTTGATTAATACGCTCCTGTTTTGGTATGAATGCGAGGCCCGCCACAGTTGCTTTGCTATCGATGTTGTTGCTGCTGTTATTATTACTGCTGTTGGCCTCCATTGCCGCCACTTGTTGGCTTTGACTTAATAATGCGCTACGTATTGTTTCCATATCATTTTCCAACTGACGTTGTCTTCTTTGTCGCTGCAATTCTTCATTAAACTGCAGCGAGTTTGTCGTAGCGCTGGGTCTGACTTTAAGTCTAGCTAGAACATCATCAGCAGCTGCAACTGCAGCGGCAGCAGCAGCAGCTTCTTCTTCGATTTTTAATATTGTTGTTGTTGGCTCAGGCGTCAGAGTGCGTTGGAAACTGGACAGACTTTGATGTTGCTGTTTGTTATTGCCGCTGTTGTTGTTGCTATTGACGTTGCAATTTTGTTCGCCATTAAATGTTTCGAAATTGCGACGATTGCAAGCGATACTGCTATTGCCGTTGGCCATGGATGCCCTATTATCATAATGTTGGTGTTGGTGTTGGTGTTGGTGTTGATACGGTGTTGGTGCCGATAATGTTCGATGGTATGCCACATTCGTCGTATTGGTTTTGACGTTACTGATATTGCAGCTACTGTTGCTGTTACTACTTTCGACGAAACCGCCGCCATCAAGGTTAAACGATTGTAGTGGAATGGTTGCCTAGAAGAAGAATAATAAGAATAAGAGAATATTTTTAAATCGATTTTTTTGGCATATTTTTACTATCATTACTATGTTTATCATTCTCAAGTGCTGCGGCATTGCGTGATTGAGCAACAATGTGGCAGTAAAAAAAGATACAAGCTTAAAAATAGTTTTGTATAATTTTTCAACAAGTCCTTGAATTTTTAATAAGTTCCAGCTATATTCTCAACAAAATCTACCGACGACATTGATTTCGAACTGAGTTCTACGGAATATTAATGTACATTTTAGTAAAAAGCAATCTTAAGGCAAGCACACCCAATGCATTGTGTTGAGAGATCTTCGAGAACACCGTCTCAAGGTCATACTCAATTGTTTTAGTTTGATGCCTTATGGCAGCAAGATTTTAAAGGCAGGCTGATCCGAACTTTCAGTCACTATATGCTTTTGCATTGATGCGGCTTTAATAATGCTCGTTTATATCAAGTCATACAAAAACGCAGAACGTGCTTTTTAAAGTGCATTATTTTTTAGTTTTGTAAAAATGTGTTTGATTTGCTTTAGCATCTCTTAATTCATAAATTAAGTATTATGGATCCGTTTGTGCTTGGTACTGAAGAAATTGAAAGGTCTGTTAAGGTTTCTTTTTAGCTTTGAACCAATGCTTTCATGGGCTAGCTCCTATTTAGTCAAGTCTGTTTGGTTCTAAATGGGCTAAGAGATAAGTGGGTAAGAAAGGGTGAATCAAATGAAACATGAGTACTGCAAGAAATCTTGAGACTCTTTGCTGCTAGAGCTTGATTTGAAAAGTACTATTATTATAGTACTATCTAGAGCTTAAAGAAAAATGTAGAGGAAGGCTATGTTAGCAATTAAGGGGGTCCTCTGGTAATCCGAAAATTTTTTTTTTCGATTTTTTTTTTTCATATTTCTATTGCTCAGATACTCAAAAACATTTTCCCAAAAGGATTTTTCAAAATTCGAAATAGTTTAGGAGATACAGGCATTTTTGTGTAGGTATGTTTTCGTCAAAATAACGCATCAGCAAAGTTGTTTATTTGCCTGCAGTCATTAGTCGAAAATTCTGTGGAATTCTTCCAAAATATGTATTGATATTACAAAATATACACACACAGTATGTGTACATGCAGTATGTATACATGCATGTTTTGATTTAGGGGTTGAAATGATTTTGAAAAAAAGAAAACAAAGGCATCGGTGGAAAAGGCACTGGCAAACTGACAGACAAAGTCATAAGCGAGCTGACTACTTACTATGGACTTGCTATTCGACGTAATAAGGACTCTGTGGAAAACATGAGAAAAGAAATATGGTCAACATATTATCACAAAAGTTCAAGTGATAGTAATCCACAACATATGTATTGCCCACCTGGTGAGTCCAGCTGGTGCGCCTATCAAAAGTCAGCATCAGAAGGCTCATTAGCCTCATTTCACCACACGTACGCCCCACTTGATGGAAAGGTTCTGCAAGTAATGAAGCCCATATACGAAGCGTTATCATCCGACGATCTACTCAACCGATGCACTGGAGGTGAAACGCAAAATTGTAACGAATCGTTCAACTCGCTTTTGTGGACCTTTGCGCCGAAACATATCCACTGTGGTGCTACCACAGTCGAAATCGCAAATTTTCTCGCAACCTGCATTTTCAACGAAGGCTTCACAAGTATTTTAAAAATAATGTCAACAATGGGTATTGTCATCGGCCCACAAGCCGAGATGTATGCTGAATCTCGCGACGGAAAACGACTTCAACGCTCAGAGCTAAAAACGTACGCATCATCGAAAGAGGGTCGCACAGCCCGCAGAGCCCAAAAAGCCATGGATAACTCGTTTTATGAGATGGAGGAAGGCACACTTTATGGGGCTGGAATTGCCGATTAATATTCGTAAGTATTGTATTAAAAAAATATGTGTTAATGTCATTTGTGTGCCTCAAAATTGAAGTCAAAACTTTAAACGCGTTTTTCTCGAAACAATGTTTTTCAAAACTTTGCGCACGATAACTCAAACAGTTTTTGACCGATTTTGATATATGAGGCATGAAACGACGCAGAATTTACGCCGCTATAGCCCCTACCTCAAACTTGCCGAAAAAATAATGTTTACTATTTTTTTTCTACACTAGACTACAAAAAAAAAGGTCGAAATTCGATTTTTCATTTTCAAAGTGGCGGCTCCCCCCCTAAAAAAATTTCGATTTTTGTTTCCGAGGTAGGGGCTATAGGGACATTCATTCTAAGTAACTGAATATTTTTTTTTTTTTTCAGACGATGTTTACTCTTGGAATCGTGCGCAATTTGGACCCACCTTTTTTCCGGAGAACCTCGTTACCAGGCCGAGAACTTTCTGAACGGTCCATAAATTCACTTTTTCAAAATTTTGTATTTTTTTCAATAAATTAAGCTACCCAATTTAAAAAACGGAACTAAAATATCTTTACTCGTTCTCTTTCCACAATATTTTGAAAAAAGACTAAAATTTGGCATAGATTACCAGAGGACCCCCTTAACTCTGGATGTCAGTTCTGCTATACTAATAGATCAAAACTTGAAAACGAAGCAACAGCAGCTGATATGAATGCCATAATACGAACTCTTCAACCTGTTAAAGGACTTATGACATCTTGTAGCATGTTTGCACAGAGAGTTTAGTTTAAGTTTTCAGTACAAAGTAGAGTTTTGCCATTGAACTCAAAATAAAGTCTTGAGTTTACAGTACAAATTTGCAGGATAAAACTCAACTCAACTTAGACAGGAGCGGACATGGGAACAGATGTGCTGCTTGATACAAGAGAGAGCACCAAAAATTTAGTTAAAATCTTGTCTATGCTACAAACAGGACTGTAATAAAAACGATACAGAACACATCGGAAGAAAATTACTGCAACAACTGACGCCACAAACTATTTTGGCTTACTTGAATCTTCGATTTAATAAACGGATTTTTATCCTTCTTCGCTAGCATTGTAGAAGTAATGCGTGATAAGACCTTAAGGATTTCATATATGGGCAGAAATTAAGACTGGCAATCTTACAATCTTACGAATACTTTTGCTCATAAATCGGCACAAATATGCAGTGACTAAAAATTTATGTCTGCATTCCATGGAATTCGGTAAACCTTATAATGAAATACTTTTTTGTATTGCTTATGGAAAATGGACTTTGGAAGTTTAGAGGTTATTGCCCAATTTAAAAAATTTGCTCTTTTACTGAAGCAATTACCATTATATTTAGTATGTCAGACAAAAAGGTTCAAAGAAAAGACGGACAAGTTAATTTGATTGGAAATTTAGAATTTGTTTTTAAATCAAAACATCAAGAATTTGTTTTTAAATCATATGAAATCAACATAATAAATAACAAGGTCGTTTAGAAAAAAACTTATTTTAAATATTTTTGAAAAAATGTAGATTAGGAAAATTATTTATATTATAAAAAAAATAGAAATTTCCACCAATCGGTGAAAATTTCGAATAGTCCAAAAATTTTAAAATGTTTTTGATATTCCTATTCATAAGGTTACGAAACAATATCTCTGACAAGATTGTAATTTTTTATTTAGTTAGCATTTTTGAACAAGACTTGGTTTGTTCTCTTAATAAATTAATCAATTGTGGAAAATTAGAAACTGAATCCTGAATTTCAAAAGTTTTATTTAATGAAAATTTCTTGTGAGACAAAAACAATGTTTTTTGAAAGCCGAAGGTTTTTCCTCTGATAACATGTCTTAATAAAAAATCTTTTTAAACTAATAAAACTTACACATAATTTAAAGTCTAGTTCTCTGTACTTTGTTTATTTCGTCGAGTTTTATAATTCGAGGATATTTGAGGCATCTATTACTATACACATGGACGTCCACAGGGCAAGTGCCCCCTCGTACGAGTGAAAATTTTTTAAATATCTTCATATTAAATCAAAAACCGTAAGCTACAGTTAAAAAATTTTACGGCAGAGTCAAAAAACTTTCTAAATTGTAATTGTAATTGTAAGTTGCTCTTAAACTTTATGATCTTATAACTTTTATTAAAAAAAAAAGTCGTTTTTAGTTGTAGTAGTGAACAATTTAGCAGGAACATGTATTTTGATAAGGTGCATCAATAACACTGGGGAACAAAAAAGAAATTTTTTTCTGCGGCATAAGTTTTTGGAGCCAATCAAGATACATGGTATAATGAAGTTTTAATCCTATAATTCACATTGTTTGAATTGACTCTGGTTCTCGCGATAAGTCGCTACTTTAAAAATTAAGGAGGTTTCATCACAGATTTTAACATAACTCCAGAAAAATTAGTCTGATTTGGTAAAATAATATCCAAGCATCCGCAGCTAAACTACCTCCAAGTTACATCTACAATGTTTTTTGATTAGCTGAATAGTTTCGGATATATTCAGAAAGTTCTTCTGAAAAAAACATTTTTTTTATGCAAAATTTAAACTTTTTTGTTTTGTCATAATTCATTAAAAATCAAAAACGTCAAAATAGCTCTTGTTTGATATTAAGTTATAAGCACACATATGTTACGAAGAAAATAAGCCATATTTCATGAAAATCCATCTTGGTTGTGCTTATTAATTTAAAATCCATTTAAAATATAAATCCATTAATTTAAAAGCATTTTAGAAACTATACCAGAATACTCTGCAGCTTTATGATTCCTCAAAAAGTTTTTGACTGTTGATAAAAAATTTATCCATGCTTCTAATTCGACCTTAGTAATGTGCTTTATGAAATCATTGTTGTTTATAAGAGTTCGGATTTGTGGCCCATCAAAGATGACTGCTTTTAATTTTTCCGAGCTTTGGCCAGGAAATGTTTGGCAAATATATATCTAGCACTCGCCAATCTTATCCAATGCTTTTACATACTGTTTCTTTAGTTTAAGTTTTACATGAAGTGGTGGCAAAATTATTTTTTTCTCGACTTATTAATGGATTTGAACGATTTTATTTATGTCTACAGTCATATTTGTTCTGGATGGCCAAACTTTCCTAGTGTAGTGTTTATTTTTCACACGACTGTCCCATAGACAAAGAAAACATGGATATTTAGTGTAGCTACCTTGCTGACCCAATAAAAAGTGAACCATTTTCAAATCAACACACACTGACCACTGGTGTTGAACATATACAACTTTCTCTAAAATAAGTTTGATACTTTGGTATTATTCTTTAGGTTTTGTTGAATGTGCTATTGGAATTGAAGCTAATTTGTTGCCATTATCCAGTAACACACATTTTAAACTTATTTTTGAGCTATCTATGAAGACCCATTGCATTTAAAAGCCCAGGAATATTCTAACAGTATACGATTTTCTCCTCCTTTGCAATGTATCGAAGAATATCTTGTTCTATAGTCCGGTAAGTTTTAACTGATACGCCAGGCTGAAGACAAGGTTTTTCTTTAAGTCTTGATGCTAGAAGCTCCGCTGATTTTTTGGATAGCTTTAGATCTGGAATTTTCCCCTGTGTATTTATTTAGCAGTTTTTTATCAAAATGAAATAACATCATTAAATTTAAATTAAGGCAAAACACACGAAAAGATTTTATGAAATATGGCTTATTTTCTTTGTAACATATGTGTGTTTATAACTTAATATCAAAAAAGAGCTATTTTGACATATTTGAATTTTTATAAATTATGAAATAATAAAAAAAATAAAATTTTGCATAAAAAAATGTTTTTTTCAGAAGAACTTTCTGAATATTTCCGAAACTATTCAGATAATCAAAAAACATAGTACATTTAACTTAGAGGCAATTTAACTGCGGATTTTCGAATTTTTTATTTAATCAAATCAGACTTACGGTTTTGGAGTTATGTTTAAATCTGAGCTGAAACCTCCTTAATTTTTAAAATAGCGGTTTATCGCGAGAACCGGAGTCAATTAAAATAATCTAAATAATAGGCTAAGATCTTTATCAATGTATATACTAAAATTGACTACCAAATCCCATGCCGCAAAATCAGTGTTGTCCTGTGTAATCAATCAAAAAGTCGACTTTGAATTTATTGAAACTTACGGCTTTTTTATTTTATATGACGATATTTTCATTATTTATATTCATACATTATGAAGAGAACTCAAAAATACTTTTTCAAGGTATATTTATAAATAAAGCTGAGTTAAACCATGCATGCATTTTTAAATAGTATGTTGTACCCACCGAAGTGATAAGTTACGATAACATTTCATTTACCCTTGTTCACAGGCACTTTTCAATACGTATTCTTACACTCAAAAAAGGTTGTGTGAAAATTTTACTAATAACAGCGTCCTTTCTACGAATTTTATTCGTAGTTTTCAGTCACGTATAGGATTCGTAGATTGCACGTATTTTGGTACATATTAAAAATATTGTATTCGTACTCGTACAAAAAATAATGTATATTGTACGAATACACTTGTTACATTTACTAATAACGAAAAAAAAAAATTCTATCTGAGCTGGGGTTTGAACCACGGTTGTTTAGCTTACGGGCCACGTACTCTTTCAGTAGACTACGGCCACCTTGCAATCATACATTTCCTTATATTCGGTAATCATTCAACAAACCAGGCTGAAAGATTTCGTTGGCAAATTTTTTAAACTCAATTAATGCTTCGTACATTCTACGAATAATGCGTACGATCAATCTACGAGTGAATTTTTACTACTAGTATTACTTTTCATTCAATGGAAGAAATTACGAAGCTACTCGTACGAGAAATTAAAGGTTAATAAGGAGTTATATCCGTATGAGTCTAAGATCATTCTTCGAAGCAACAGATGGTAAGGGGCATTTCAGCCAATAACGCATATGAACTTGGACGATAAGAAAATTTATGTTTGAAAGTTAACTAAACACAAGAAGAAAACAAAGTAAAATAAATTTAAAAAACAAAATGTTTTCCGAAAAGCCGGCTTAAAAAAAGACATTTTTCTGTCATAAGATGCTCCAATTTGGATAATTTGTTATTTTTTCGTACACTCAATAAAATTGCCAACAATCTTGTAGCATTTAAATTTGAGAAAACTGCAGAGATCTAGTCGAGGGCAAAGCATCTAACTCAAGAGCGAAAAAATTAAGAAATTCTGAATAAAGTAGGCTAATTTTAGATCAAGCACTAATTTTTAAAAAATCTGATGGCAATTCTTGTTAAGAAAACGCTTTTACATTAGAATGGTCAAAAGTCTTTTTATGAGTAAAATTTAAATAGGAAACTCGATTTGAATCATTAATTTTATACTTCTTCAAATCCACGTGTTTTAACTGGCGTCCACCCATTTTGAGAATTTTCTGGATTTTTCGCGTCACGTGCTTATATTAAATTCAGGATTCAGGATCAAGCCTTGCAGAGAGGTTCTGAAATATATTCAGAAAATGAATGGAGCCAAAAACCAATCTATACATGTACTTCTTTATATATTTATTCATACGTTTTGAATTAAAAAACAAATAAATTTTTTTAAATAATTCATATAAAAGGTATGTTTCTAAACTCAATTTTAGTAACTTACATGCTGCTAGAACTGATGCATGTTGAAAAAAGAAATAAGTCAGTTGATGTCCATGCGGGGAAAATTTCAAGAATAGCGACAACTCTTATTCTTAATTTTTGCGGATTGTATGGATTTTTCCCTCCTAAATCCTAGTCTGATAAATTTCAGTTCGCTTGCAATGTGCTTAGCTATAGGCCTCCAATACTGAAAAAATGGCCTTAAAATCTTACTGGTTTTATTAATTTAAAAAAAATATTGGGACTCTTATTTGAAAAGAGGAAAACTTGGGGGATAAAAAGTAATTAATGCAATTTTATTTAAGGATAACGGAGACCTCACGTTATTTAATTAACTAAATTACTTAGAATAAAGCATTTTATAGTTTGGTTCATTCGATACTACTGCTAAAACTTGAAAAATTGGGACTTCATTCCGTATTTTTGGAATGGATTTCTTCCTATTTATCGAATCGACAATTAGTTGTTAGAATTGATAACCAGTATTCAAACCCGATTGTTGTTAATTCAGGCGTGCCTCAAGGTAGTCACTTAGGTCCCCTGCTTTTTAACTTGTTTATAAATGATATTCCACAAATTTTTAAGTTCAGCGAATGCTTGTTATATGCGGACGACCTGAAAATCTTTATTAAAGTTGGACATATTTCTGACTGCTTCAATTTACAGGAAGACATAAGATCATTTCTCTTATGGTGCAATAGGAATGGAATGAATTTAAATTATTATAAATGTAAAGCTCTGACTTACTCCCATAAGAACTATCCAATTTTATATAATTATTCTTATGGAAACAATAACGTCTTCTTGAGAGACAAAATTGTTAAAGATTTAGGTTTATATTTTGATACCAAGCTTTCTTTTAGCCACCATCGTGAGTTCATAGTATCTAAAGCCTGTTCTCTACTTGGATTTCTAAAACGAAATTCGAAAGAATTTTTAGATCCTTTGACAGCAAAAACACTTTACGTAAGTTTAGAAAGATCTCAACTTGAATACTCAAGTATTGTGTGGGACCCTTTTTATGAATGTGAGAGCAGTCGTATTGAACGAATTCAAAAAAATTTCACAAGATTCGCTCTACGCCGGAGGTTTTCTCTCGAGAATATGCCATCTTACAATGAGCGTTGCAATTTATTAGGCTTGCAACGCTTGTCGCAAAGAAGACATGCACAGAGCGTTTTATTTATTAAGCGCATCTTAGATAGCAATATTAATTGTCCGGAACTACTAACTTTAATTCCGTTCTATGCTCCGATAAGACCATTAAGGGAGAGTGCTTTTTTTTACGTTCCATTTCATAGAACTAATTATGGCATGAATGAGCCAATATCTAGATGCTTGATGTATTGTAACTTCATTGCGGATAACATTGATTTTAGTAATGATTTTAATCTTTTTAAAAGGAATGTCTTTGAAATGTTTAAATAATTATCACTAGTATTATATCATAGTATTGTATCTATTATTCTTATTACTGGTGGAAATATTTTTGTAATTATGAAATTGTCTGTAAGATCTTGATCAGTAGACTAAATTTAAATTAAATAAAAATAAATAAAAAAATATTTGTTAAGAACAAAATTTTTCAAATTACATGAAAAAAACATTAAATTTGAAAATGTTTTGGGCATGATAAGAGAAAGATTCTTACCCCATCTTTGTAATATATATATAATTTTCTTAAGTGTACAAGCGTGTGTCAACCGGCGTATCATGATAACAAAATAAGTACCAAAAATCTAAGAAAAGAGAATTATATAGGTTACATTTTTTTAATGCGCATTCTAGACTGCTTTATGGCTTACCCCCTTCCCCCCTAGAACAAATCCTGCGGACGCCCTCGACTATATAATAAACATTTTTTACATAAAATTCTTACTAATTTAAAGAAAAGCAAAATCCCAGAACTTCGTAAGTGCGGCATCCAGGAATTGCCATTTTTAACACCAATGACCAAAAGAAACTGAATCCTATACTTGACCTTCATTTTAGAGAAGAAAAGCATCATAAAACAAAGAAAATTTACAATTGTGACTTTTTTATCGAGAAAGGTCTGTTGTTATCTTAATCAGATGCCATTGAAATTCATTAAAGATACTGAAAATCAGATGTGCGTTATTTTGTTAAACAAAAACTCAATGCAGTCTAACAATACAAAAAATTCCCAAAGGACATGAATTTTAAAGCAAAACATTTAGAAACAAAAAAGCACACCATATAAGGCAAAATGTATACCAATTGTCATTGCATTCAGTGCTTGTCAAACTGTTGGACATGATAAAAATGAAAAGTGAACAAAGTGAATAAATAGCACGAAGCAGACGATTGCAAAAACTATGCACATCATGAAATGAAAGAACAATTGCGAAATCGCATTTGGAGGCGCAAAACGGAGATAGAAAACAATGATAGCTCTAGCACAAATCTTTCTGGTACTGCTAGGAGCACAGAAAGCTAGATAGTTAAGATGCACTAGCAGCAAGGATGGAGATTCGTTTTTTTTTTATTTTTTTAAATTACGAACACTAGATTCCACTGAATGAAATATTCGCTGGTCTGTTCCCCAGGGAGCTTATTGAAAAAAAAAATTTATTTGCGCTGCCTTTACTGCAATTGCACGCAGTTTCTTCAATTCAGAGACTCGTTGCTGCAATGTTGTCAATAAATCATTTAAAACAATTTCCGTTTTTGCCACGACTTTTCTACTGATTTGCTTATTTTGTCTACTGCTCTCTTCCTTTCAGTTTTTTTTTTTTTGCAATTGCAGAGTTTTACGGAAATTGTCAATTGGTTTAGACTTGGTAAATGGAATTGCCGTAACGAGCTTACTACCAGGACAACAACAAAAATAAAAACAACCATACCATACCAACGACTGCAACAAAAAACAATACACGAATTGCACCAACCACAACAGTACGACTACATGTCAGCCACAAGTTCTGCATGTAGCTTGATGAAATCTCTTGGTCATTGCAGTTTAACTACAGATGGGTATTTTGGCAACCGGGTGTCCTTGTAACCAGTCACGAATAAAGGTAAAACTTTACATCGATGCGTTCTGTCTCTTGATCAATGACATGTTGTGCTGCTGAGATTTTTGTTTATTTTAATAAGTTCTATTTTCAAACTTGCTTGAGGAGCCTATAAACAGGGTGCCTTCACACATTAAAGTATGTACAGCTGAATTGTTACATGAAGAATATTACGTACATCCTGGTGCACGCAGGTTTCTTACATGGCTTTTTGTTGTTGTCATTTTCGAATTCAGCTACATCGGTTGTAACATCAGTGTAACTTATAAAAGGATCTCATTATAAATTTAAAAGATTTGTGTCTCATCGAAGACCATCAACAGTTGTTGTCGATCTCTCAGCATTTAAAACTTCATTAATGGAATAATCTCAATTTAATTTTTGGAGTTTACTCCTTTACAATCGATTTCATATATAGTCCAAAGTATGAAAATTATACAGGAAGTGAAACTGAGTGCTAACAAAATACTCAAGCGTTACATTTTCCTATCAACATGTGTTTAAACCAACAAGAAAATGCAAACAAAATAGACACAGCAGCAACTACAACAAACAACAGCAATGCTGTGAAATTTTTTCTTAGGGCGCATTTGTAGTGGCGACTTGTTGCTTTGCCGAATCGAACCGAGAGGGAAATCTGAAAAACGCCCCACATGCAATCATATGAATTAAGCCCAAAGTGCGTATAGTGCCAGCCGAACAAGCAGCTTAAAGCGACTTCTGCGCTGGTATTGCCGGTTTATTGGAGTGCCGGTTACTGATTTCTCGCTCACTTGCACGGTTTGCACGTGTTTAGTTTTATTTTGCACAATGCTTACTTATTATTTTCATTAAATAACATAAAAAATGTTAGAGCAACAAGGAATACTCCAATAAAATACATACATGCATAAATTTATTTTTTATTTTTGCTTTTGCGCCTTTTCTTCGTTTTTTCGTGATATCAAATGCAATTGGGTAAAAAAATCAAAATTAACGATCAGTAGCTTTTGTTTTATTCTGAATTTGTTGTGCAAAAGTCAATCATTTGGCATCAAGCTATTTT
Organism: Dichetophora obliterata; assembly: GCA_963920525.1. NCBI lineage: Eukaryota > Metazoa > Arthropoda > Insecta > Diptera > Sciomyzidae > Dichetophora > Dichetophora obliterata. The sequence goes on from OY986435.1 coordinate 280,744,461, forward strand.
ATGTGTATGCAAAATATCAAAATAATTAGATGCTGGTCAATGAAGCCATCAACGAGTCTGTGTAATGCATACAAAAAATATTTACTAACACATATAAATGATTGATGTCCAATGGTTGACCGTGTAAAGTCCGCATTCGGGCTTTTTGTTTAGGAAGCTTTTTGTTTTTTCTCAATATTTTTTACGTTGTTATATTTCCTGTTCTGTTTAAAAATAATTCGAGATAAAAACGAAGCAAAAAGGCCACAAAAAAAAAAAACACAAAATAACTGAAACAAAGTCGAAACAAGCTGTAAACGCAAGTGACTTAAGACGTTTCAGCATAGTTTTTCGCATTTTCGTTTCTTGACTTGTTGTCCGCTGGTTTGAGGACAGCAAGAAGTACACATGAAATCACATGACTTGTTTGATGCTTCGATTACTAAAATAAACAAAAAAATTCTAATATGTACAAACTCAAAATAATGAAAAACCAGCTGCAACAAGTCAGCGACTTACAGCTAACTTACAGCGGCTTAAAGTGCGTTTTAGCATCGTTTTTTCGCATTTTCGTGTCTTCATTTGTTGTTCGCTGTTTTAAGGAAAGCGAAAAGCACACACGAAATCACGTGATTTTTTGATGCTTCGATTGCTATAAATGAAAAGTTATATATACAAACAAACTCAAAGTAGTCAAAAACCATCTGCAACAAGTCAGCGGCGGTAAGCGCGCACTATATGCACTACCAGCTGCTTTTAGCTTGACGCGCTTTCAGCTCGGCTAGGCAAAGCAACAAGTCGCCACTATAAACGCGCCCTTACTGTCGATGCGTCGACAAAGTCAAAAATACGAGCTAAAAGTGAGTTTGTTTTTTAATTGTTTTGGTTCGAAGCATAGCTATTAAATTGCGATTACAAATAGTTATCAATTTGATTTTATTTTTAAAAGAATTATAACCATAATTTCTGTGTCAATAAGCAATAATAGCTTAAGTCGACTTAAGACAGAACTAAGTTATTGATGTAGCTGTGATCCACGCATAAAGCAAAAGTTGAGACACAAAAACAAAACACAGAAAGAAGAAAGAAAATGTTTGACAAAATAAACAGAACGAATTGCAGCTATAATCAAAAAATTATACTGACACCATAGTTGAACTTGACAAGGTAGTGTTGGGCTGAATTTTTTCTCTTTCTTAGTGACCATAGCTGTCAAACTCAGCCATTTTGGTATTTTAGCCAATATTTGCTTTCATATTGCATTCTCATTGCCTGCAGATTTTATATGATATGTCAACTTCGTTTTGACAATTTCGGTCACCGGCTCTCCGCCCTAACACTACCTTGTCTAATTTTGCCATGACCGGGACAACACAAAATAAAAAGTAAACATATCGGTGTCCGTTGTCCAATGTATCACAGAATACTTGTGCGTTATCAGGTACGTATTGATTAAGTTTTCGTATTTAGAAATTCTCAAACACTTTGCTTTTTATTCTGTTGACTTGTTGGCTTGAATGTTGTTTTTTAAAATACAATATTTTTTTATAACGTGGTTTATTGAAATTTGTTGAATTTTCAAACGTTTTGGTAAGTTTCTGTTGAAAGCAACTTGCATGTAATGAAATTTTAGGATAAAATTATAAATAATTTCTTAAAGTAGTCAAATTATGTTTTCTTGATTACTTTTGATTCCTTTTGTTTTCATAATCTCAATAAATCGTAATCTTTTTTTGGATCATTTGCAATCGTAATTATTTGATTACAATAAAAAATTGTACACAATCAATTATTTCACTATATAAAAAAAAATACTCGAATAACTAATGACTACGATAAATCATCATTATTTAACAGCTATGGCTTGATGTGATCAAAAACGAAAACATGTGAATGGGCGATTACATATGGTTTCTTGTAAGACCAAATTATTCCGAAATCATTTTTAAAATACCACACTCGTACTCCATAAATACATAAAACTTTGATTTGAAATAATCTTTGAATAAAATAATATTAAATTAATTAGATACTTTCATCTCCTATCAAATATATCGCACGACGTTGAATTCGATCGAGAAGCTCCAAATAAGATCTTGAAGCCCCTGCCCAAATGTGCGAATTGTACTCCATTTTCGGCCAAATATATGAGGTGAACCGTTTTAGAAAACCTAGGCACTTGCCCGCTTCTTTCGATACATTGAAAATATGATCATTCCAACGAAGATCAGATTGAATCGATATCCCCAGAACGTCAAGAGCGGCTGATTCCACAAGATCCACACCATTCATAATGAGAGGAGCTAAGGGGCAATCCACACGCTTGTGGGTTAACAGACAGCACTGGGTCTTGCTTGTATTTAATTCTACTCTATTAGCAAGACTTCACTCGGAGATTTTTTGTAGATCATTTAGGATGTGTCATTCATAATTTGCCTTTTTCTCTCAATCTCCATATAGCTTGGGTGTTTTTTGAATATGAATGACAAATGCTGCTGTCCTCCGCAAACGAATGTATTGGGTTATACGTGAACTACAGAAGGTCGTTGATAAAAACCAGAAACAAGGTGGGCGATAGGACTGAGCCCTGTGGTACTCCAGCGTTGATGGCGTGCTTCTCTGACGAAATACCGTCAACTACGGCACGAATCGTTCTGTCCTTGAGGAAACACGTGATCCATCGAGCAAAGTTACCACCAAAACCATATGCAACAAGTTTTGACACGAGCGCTTTATGCCACACTCGGTCGAACGCTTTCGAAATATCTAGAGCAACAACCCTGCTCTCGACGAAAAAGTGAACTCATTTATTCCATTCTTCGGTTAAGAACTCCATCAGATCACCAGTAGAGCGAGCCCTACGGAAACCATATTGACGGTCACTGAGCAGTTGGTTGTGCTCCAGATAGTTCACAACGTTGAAGTTTATTACGCTCTCTATAACTTTGGAAAGCGTAGAGCATATCGCAATTGTTCGGTAGTTTGCAGGGTTCGTGGCATCAATTGTCTATGACATCGTTAGTCTTTCATGCATATTCTTCATCAGTAGCTAATTTATTTTTAAAATGAGCCATCTTCTTGTCTAAAATGATAAACTTTTCATATTTTGATATCTTTATTTTTTTCTCATTTTTTAAAGGATTTTTCCATTTTATTTATGATCGAACAAAATTTTTTTTTCCATATTTCTATCGAAACTGGTTGTTGCCAAAACTAAATTAAAATTAAATTTTTTTATCTTTAAATTGATATAGATTTAACGCAGTTAGTCAATTATAACTCGAGATATCTTAAATAAATGGATATATATCCAAAAAAAATCGGATAAAAATTTCAAAAATATATAACTCTAAATCTATAGAAAAAATTTTTATTGCAATTTTAGTACTCAGCAGGTCAAAATCTATAAAAAATTTAGTGGCTGCAGTTTTTGGATGTCCTATACGCTCACCTTGTTCCAAGGTGGTACGGCCACGATTATGTTCAGATTCCCAAAATTTCAAGGTGGCAAATGATAGTGCATAGTGCCGTAGACAGTGTCCAACTCACCTTTTATTTATATAGACGTATTGCCTTTAAAAAAAAATTTAAAGACAGCTCTATACTCGATATTTTGCGATTGTCAAACAACAACAGCTGTGAATCCAAAATGAGTGAAAAACGGGTGTGGTATTTTGGTGATTACCTGTCAAAAGATGCGCAACAACATTCCGTATCTTTTTTTGGCGAGTGCTATCATCTTCACTTTAAGGTTGAAAACTTTTTAGACAACTCTCGTATTTTTAGACTACCCTAAATCAAAAACTTGCAAAATTTACAAGCGGTTAGTTTAAATGTAACTACAAATTGTAGTACAAATGTAGCTCCAAAGGGTTGGTATTTTAGTGCTAATATACACTTGTCGCCAAGAAAACTCTAGCACTAAATTTTTTTACAAAATCCCATTTTTAAATAGCAAATTAATTTTTATTTTGAAAGAAATGGCAACCTCGTGTTTATTTTTTGTTGTGGCATGATTTTAACAGTCATTTGGAAAAATAATTCAATTGAATTACGTGCTTTACCATTTTATGTGTGCAATTACTAAAACAAGTGCTTTATTTAAGTTAATATTAGATGGTGCTTTCTTTAGAAAAAAAAAGCTTTAATTCTAAATTTTTACAAAAATAAAATAAGCAAACGTCAGTTTGCAATTAAAGTAAGTACAAATGAGTGGGGTGTAAGAAATGTGATAAAAATTATGAAAAATTTGGCTCCACGGCCCGTAAAAAGGGTAGCGGACGACCCAAAACGACAACGGAAAGAGATGATCGTCAAATTAGAAGAATCTGTGATTCAAATCGATTCGAACATGCTGGACTAAATAATAAAACGTTTCACACGATGACTCAAAAAAAATTTAGTGACAGAACAGTTCAGAGGCGGCTGGACAGCATGGGTCTCAGAGCGCGGCGCCCAGCCAAACAACCCTTTGTTGTTCCGCGAATGAAAAAACAAAGGTTGGAATGGGCTAAATCCTATAAAAATTGGTGTTAAATGGACTAGCTTCAAGTCATATTCTCACATGAGTCGAAATTTAATCTCTTTGGATCAGACGGAAATTTGTACGCCGCAGAAAGGGATAGGGTGGCCACCTAATAATATATATTTTTTGAAGAGTTTTAAACGTCATTTATCAGTGTTAAGGGGCGCTGATTTCGAATCTTAAGTCAGAATTTTAAAATTCAATATGGTGGATAGGATTGCCACCTTAATTTTTTGTAGTTTTATGAATTCGAGGCTGGCAAACAAAAAATGGTACACCAAAAATGGGTCACTGAATCCGAATCCGTTGTCAGAATTTTAAAATTATAAAATTTTGAAATAATAGGGTTGCCACCTAATAATATATCTTTTCAAGAGTTTTAAACGTTATTTATCAGTGTTAAGGGGCGCTGATTTCGAATCTTAAGCCAGAATTTTAAAATTTAAGATGATGGATAGGGTTGCCACCTTAATTTTTTGTAGTTTTATGAATCCGGGGCTGCAAATTATGGAACTGATAAATAACATTTAAAACTCTTAAAGGACATATTATTAGGTGGCAACCCTATTATTTCAAAATTTTATAATTTTGAAATTCTGACAACGGATTCGGATTCAGTGACCCATTTTTGGTACACCATTTTTTGTTTGCCAGCCCAGAATTCATAAAACTACAAAAAAATAAGGTGGCAACCCTATCCACCATCTTGAATTTTAAAATTCTGTCTTAAGATTTGAAATCAACGACCCTTAAGGATAACTGATAAATGATGTTTAAAATTCTTGAAAAGATATATTATTAGGTGGCAAACCTATTATTTCAAAATTTTATAATTTTGAAATTCTGGTAAAAGATTCGGATTCAGTGACCGATTTTTGGTGTACCATTTTTTTGCCAGCCCCGAATTCATAAAACTACAAAAAATCAAGGTGGCAGCCCTATCCACCATCTTGAATTTTAAAATTATGACTTTAGATTCGAAATCAGCGACTTCTTAACACTGATAAATGATGTTTAAAACTCTTAAAAAAACATATTATTAGGTGTCAATACTGTGGTAAAAATTTAGGTGGCAGCCTTAAACTCCATCTTAAATTTTAAAACTGTGACATTATATTCAAAATCAACTCCGTTGTCAGAATTTCAAAATTACAAGAATTCGCAAAAATAAAAAAAATCTAGGTGGCAACTCTATCCGCCATCTTAAATTTTAAAGTTTGTCAGCATCTTTGAAATCATTTACCCATAAAACTTTCAACCACGGACTTTTTGCTTTAATTGGATACTTGCCTTCAATTTCAAACTTTTCAACCTTTTTGCCGAAGGCATCAAGCTTTCTTTTACTTGAAACTTCGTGCCGTTTGCTTGTAAGCTAGCATACTTGCAAGTCGCAAGCTGTCGTGGGCTTATTTATATTCAATTACAAGCTATACTTGATTCAAAACTATCAAGCTCAACTTAGCTTGAACTTGTATTTTAAGCATGCACTTGAAATAAACTGGCCATTTCAGCCCTTGGAAGGACTTTGACCTAGCTTCTATTGATCAATTGTGTGCGCGTGTTCTTAAATGTTTGATCACTAATGACCGAGAACCGGACTTACGTGTTTTATGCCGACTCCGTACGGCTTATGTTCTCTTTACATGGCAATTTTTACTCTCTGAGGCTTGCCATTGTCTGCAGAGAGGTGACGACCAGAAAAATTAATTCAATTGAAAAAACGTTCTGTCTGAGCTGAAATTGAACCCGGGCTACCGCGGTTCTTTAGCTTAGGGGCCACGCACTCTACCCACTAGGCTACGGCCGCCACCATTAATCTATATAACTATATATAATATGCTAGTATATAACTATATATAAAACAAATGTACGTATAAAGAAAATGTACGTATGCACGTATCCGTCCATTTAATTGTTTATGTTCAGCGAACTAAAAAAATGCAAGCTCGCGTAAAGAAATGTTAGTCTGCAAAAGCTATAGACTAAGCTTTCTGAATAGAAAGCCGTTTGTTGTGCACTTAGTGCAAATTTTTGCAGTAGGTGTCGCTTAACTATGAAATTTAACGAAACCGAATAATTTGACACATATGAAAGCTAGGATTTTGAAATATAAATCAAAGGTGTTATCAAAAACACAATTCTCACAAATAATATGAGACAACGCGTCGTGGCATCTCCCATACAACTTCAACACCTTAAACACGATATTTTACCTATGAAAGTTAAAGCCTTCTAACTAGGAAGAACGATGATATTTATTGAAATTAATCACCACAACAAATATGTGCGAGATTCGAGTAGAGAACGTGGCACAAATCTCCAAAACCAAAAATCGATTACGCCAATACTCACCTTCGGATTGAGTTCAAAAGTTAAAAAAAAATGTTTCTCCGGTGACCGCTAATTTCAATACAGACATAAAAAATAGGCTACAAATTTAAAATTATATAGGTAAGGCGTAGAAAAGTGAGGCGATAAATATCTAGTGAGTTTATAAAACGATGTAAAATATTTTGTTAGATTTATACTAATTTTTTTTTTTACCTCGAAACTTAGACGTTCCCCGGCACACACTCAGGAAACACATATTTTTTTTTCAATTATACAAACATTTTTTCAGATAGATTTTTCATCATTATTATGATGAATGTACTTAATCAATATTAAAGAATGTAATGCTATTTTGCTTGTAAAAAGGTACCTATTTAAAAAACAGTCGATAAGATAAAGCTTTTACCTTTAAAGTTAATCCATTCTTATGAACTTCGACTTATTTTAATCAGATGAAAAAGTTTATTGTACGGGTTAAACATTGGTGAAAGTGGTTTACTTCATGAGGGAAATGAAAACTTGGAGAAGAAGTAGACTTCTATTGAAGAAGTAGAAAGAATTTAGATTTTTTTTTTACAACATTGCAGGGCATTGAGCAAAGAGAGTTCTCTGCTACCATGAGTTTCTTGTGTTAGCGCGTCTGCTCTTTGCCCATAAGGGGCTTAAAACAGTGTTAACCACCGCTTATATCCGCTGGCTCAAAGCGAACGAAGCGTTGTGACTTACCGAAAACCCAAGAACTATATACTCTAAGAAAAGGAAAATTCAATAAAAATTTAAGCAAAACAATTTATTTATCAAAATCAGATTCACAAAAGTCATAAAATCTAAATTTTATTAAGCTACGACAAAAACACTTCCACAAACAAAGAAGAAACCCTATTTCGATATGTTTTTTACGTTATTATCAATCGCACGCATGTTATATCATTTTTATGACTGTTTAATTAAGAGCAACGTTTCCACAGATAGGCTATACCGCAGCATCTCTAAAATTTGTAGTTGTTAGTTTTTGTGATTTTTCCTATTATATTGCTCAAACTTTATTTTTATAGTTAGCTATTTGATGTTATTAAATCGTAAATATTTAAATATTTCTCATAAACAACTTTTACCATTAAAGAATTTATTTGGGATACATGAATTTTTCACTGACAAAAACAAAAACAAAAACTGGGAAGACAATTATGCTGGAGATTTTATGATAGAGCTTGTTTTTCAATGAAAATTATCGCTAATGATCGTCCGATGGCGGCATATTAAATATCTTTTCTTTAAAATTGAAGAAAAATAGCCAGAAGTTGTCAATCGATGGCCTGAGTATCAATTTAAATAACATAAAACAACAGCAACAACAAATTAAATGTATTTGCCAGTCATCAAATGTTGATATAGTATCATTTGAAGTTTTGTTACATGTACATTGTAGGGGCTGGGCTGGGCTGTTGATTGTTGTTTAAGTGATTGTGAGAAAGCAATAAATTTGCTGCAACAAGATGGTGATAAAAAAACCATAAAAAATCCTTAATTATTGCATTGGAGATGATAGACAGCCGTTTTAGAAAAAGTGCATTATTTTTATCTTTTCTTTAATTTTGTTGACAAAATTCATATGGTTTTTTAAATAATTATAATGTGCTATTCATAGATTTAAATAAAAATTTAATGGCAATATCAATAGTATTGGCTGCATTTTACTTTAATCGTCCGGTTTTTATTACCTCTTGTTTATATCTGTGGCAATATAGTATAACAGCATATCTTTATTTTTTCAACTTTTCGGGAGAGCATTTTTAAGGTTTGAAGTATTCGAAGTCCAAACGATATATTTTTATGCTGATTTCTAAAATGTCTTACAAATTGTTAACTGTATTAAAAATTGCTTTTTTTTTAAATTAAGGCAAAAGCAAGAATATATGCTTTCATTCGAAAACAAAAATTTAGAAATATTAGTTAATTAACATACTCGAGTTATGCTAATATTTAAATATACATTTTTGACAAACGAAAAGCATAACTTGACTTATGCTGTTAGTACACAACAAATTTTTGGAGTTTTGTAGGTTTTAACTCGAGTTATGCCTTTTTTCCAAATTAACAACCAATTCTTCAACACCATATGCGAATAAAATAAGTATTTTTTTCTAGATTCCAATAGAAATCCCAAATGTTTTCGATGTGAAAGTAATAAATTTATTTATTTAAAAATTATATAAAATTTTGCCATATGATTAAATTATAATATAAAATAAATTTACATTATTACAATTGTATAAAAAAAAAATCATTTGTTAGTTGTAAAATATAGTAAAGTAAAGCAGAGTTATGTAAAGTAAATTAAAGTAAAATAAGGTAATTGAATAAATATGAGCATTTAATTTGTATCATCTTCAACTACACTCTAATAAAATTCACGAGAATTAACTACAATAATTGCTGGCAACTGATTGACTTCATTTATTGTCGTTAAATCCCATTGAGCAAAATTATAAATGTTTATCATTTAAAATGTGTGAATCCTCTCACCTACAATTATTTCTTTCGCTCTTTTGTAAAAACTCTCTTCTAAAATTATTTCTTCCGATCTTGTCTGCGCTTATAAAAAAAGCTAAAAATTCGTGAAGTCTCTCAAGTAAGTTTTGAACATGGCAACAACAACAACTCTGTATAAAGTCAATAACTCAGCAGAAGGAGCACTCTTTCCTACTTCAGTAGGCTTGACCAATCTACTGTTTAAGTTGTATATAATTTGACACTTATTCGAATAAACTCTTTGAAATCATATGACGTTAAAGCAGAGGTGTTTATTTATGGACAAGCGTAAAATACCGCTGCTGGAGCGTTTTTAGGAGTATCTGAGCGAGAACCTGCTGAAATAGTGTGAAAAGTAGGAAAATATACATATTTTAAGACTCTCTGAGCGAAAACACGCTGAAATAGCATGAAAAGAAGAAAATATACATATTTTAGAATTCTCTGAGCGAAAAAACGCTGGAATAGCGTGAAAAGTAGAGAATATATATATATTAGGGATCTCTGAGCAAAAACTCGCTAAAATAGCGTGAAAAGTATAGATATATATTTATATTTTAAGACTCTCTGAGCGAAAACACGATCAAATAGCGTGAATAGTAGAGTAAATATACATATTTTGGAAAAAGACGCTGATTTTCAGACAAAATTGAAAAAACTCGCTGCATAGCGTGGTTTTTTAACCAAATCGCCAATAAATGTCGTGAAATTTGATAACATTTATTGTGGAGATTTTTCAATCAGTTTTTAGAGTGTATATCTGGATTTGTATTTTGAATTGCGTTCTTCCAAATTGTTGAATAATTCATGAAAAAAGGATCTATAGGAAGTCAGATATCTAACAGATCCACTTTCTTTTCAATTGAAAGTGAAGGAAAGTCCTGCACGATATTAATGCCAGTTGGTTAAATTAAAATTGTGCCACGCTTAAAAATTTTTCAGCCACGATGCCTGGGCTCCACTTTCTGCCTGTTTTCGCCATACAAATTAACTTTTTGATACATTGCCGAAATCTTAAAATAACTTTAAATTTATTTTTGGATCCAATGGTCCAAATGAATTCGAACAACTCTTGTGGGTGGGGGTTTTTGGTGAAAATTTTTTATTTTTTCTTTCAATTAAAGCGTGGTCCACATCGCAATCCATGCAGATATGCCCGGGCACTAAAAATTTGTGATCAATAAATCGTATTGATATGGTGATGTTTCAGAAAAAATTCGATGAACATGGCACTAACGTATGAATTTTTTTTCTGGCCGGCGCAAACAATCACTATAAAATGCAATTCTTTCAATCGACTTTGCCAATAAATTTATAAGGTTATGGAGCCATGAGGCAATTTCATTTCATGCCACATAAAACAATACGACTCATTACTTTCAAGGTCGAAATAGTCAAGTTAAATGTGTAGAGTTGTCTTTTGCAATAGCCAATAGATGTTTTTAGATCTTTATCCTTTTTTTTAACAAACTGACCGTTCTTTTTGCAGACAATAATAATAATATCACTACATCGATAATACAAATAGCTCAATGGTTTTTTAAATTTATATTTTTTATGAATTTCTTTGACTTTGAATTTCAAAAAAAAATAATTAAACAAAAACAGGCATAAAACCATATAGTTCTCTAAACAATTTAATGCTCAGGTCCGCGGTGTTCACGTCGATAGCTTTAAAATCGTAATCTGTGGATATGGTTCCTTCCCTTCAAGGTCTAGACGAATCTTCAAGCTACATTTCAGTTTTTCTCACTTGGAGCTAGCATGGTATATATGACAATTACGTAAATTTGAATTGAAATTTCATCATGTTTTTACGAATTTAATGAATTTTTTTAAAAACTCGATTTTCGGAGAATAAAAAAAGCATTATTTAGAGTGATATCGAGGTGGGAAAAAATACTAGTGAGAAAGAAGTTGTTTTTACTTTTAATTAAGGTAAAAAATATACATAAAACAAAATGCAAGGTGTTCAAAAAACCGTTGACATTTTCACCTGTAGTTGAAATTTCACCTGTAACAAATGAACGCAAAATAAGAATTAACAACGAACTTCAGATTCGTTTTTCTCTTTCCAAAAAAATGTTGCACCATAAAATGTGGCATTAGAGGGTAACACGACGATTGTTTAGTAACTGATAAGATCTTCTAAGTCCCTTTTTATTTTATATGATTTTGAAGTGGTTCCTTTTTTTTTGCAATTTAAGGCAGATACAGTGTTGTGCATACCAAAAGTAAACATAAAGGTATCAATTATACCCTGAAACTTTTTCGTTTACTACTAAAATACTTGTACGATTTTTTTTGTACGGTTGCTTGGACTTGAGATGCTAATCCGCTAAGAAGTGATTCCTTGGCTTATTTTGAGCAAAAAAATGTACAGTAAGGGGGGTCCATTTTCAACATCCACTGAGATACAGGGTGTTTAAAAAACCTGTTTGGTAAAGTAGGTGCTACCAAAGATAATAACATAGCCTCCTAAGTATCAGACCTATGATAACTCTGATATGGTTGTTGGATAGGATATTCGGTAGGGTTTTATTTCGGTGCCAGAACAGTTGAATACTTAATTCAGTATGTTTAAATATGGCTCCGCAGAGTAAAAATATTTAATATATAAAAATTTTTTTCTTATAAAAATTGGTTTTTCTCGAAAATTTCCCTTATTATTTTTATGTTTTACTGATACCCCTGAATTATCTACTATAAAGTCCACATACAAAATTTTTATCTTGGACATTTTATTTAAATGATTTTTTTTTAAAAATATACTTTTTTACTAATATATTTTTTATGTAAAAATTTTTGAAAAAAACATACTTTTTTATGACTTCTAAATAATATTAATGTTATTAATAATAATCAAAATAATTAAATACTAATATGAAAGTTACAATAATTTCTTTTTTAAAGATACTTGCTTAACTTATACCTAATATGCTAAACTTAAAACATAATATGCTAAACATAATATTTTATGCTGCCGAAACTCAAGACAAAACGTATTTCGTTACAAAGTAAGTGCACTGATGGAAATATCCATAAAAATAAATTATTATAAAATTAGTACACTTTCTATCAGTTCTAACTGTTTTGGACTTCTACATTTGGGATAGGATAATATATATTGCATACTCAAAAAAAAAAAAAACACCATTGCAGCAATTGCGACAGCGGATAGAGGCAGCAGCTAAGCAAATCAGGGAGAAGATAACTAATATCAATATTATACAAACTATTGAAAAAGGGGCTATTGCTTGTATTCAATCTAGTGGAGGACACTTTCAACAACTATTGTTACTTTCAAATCATTATTTCGATTATTTTATTGTTATTGGATATTATTTAGAAATACATCAAATAAAAAGAAATAAAAAAAGTATGTTTATAAAAATAAAGAATGTTTATAAAAAAAAGTATGTTTACTATAAAATAAGAGATCCCAGCTAAAAATGTTGTAGGGGACTTTGTGTAGATACTGCAGGGGTATCGCTAAAAAATAAAAAAAAATAAAAATTAAAAAGAAAAGAAAAGAAAAGGGGAACTTTTCGAGAAAAACCTACTTTTATAAAAAAAGTTTTTAAAAATTTTGACTTTCCGGAGCCAAATCTCCACATCCTGAATTAAGTATCCAGCTGTAATGGTACCGAACTAAAGCCTGGTTAATATCATTTCCAACAACCATATCAGGGTTATCATAGGTCTGATACTTAGGAGGCTATGGTATTATCTTTGGTAGCACCTACTTTACCAAACACGTTTCTTCAATACCCTGTATCTCAGTAGATGCTGCAAAAAAGACCCCCTTCTCATACAATTTTTTGCTCAAAATAAGTCACCGTGATTTGTTAACAAGAAACTATGTTCTTTATTTTTAAATGCATTGATGATGGATACAATTAACATTTAAGAAGACTACACAAAGGCCAAGTCCGACACTGTATATATTTTTTAGTCGAATAAAAAAAATAATTGGTTAAAAAGAAACACACTTTTAAAAGATTTAAAGTAACAAAATATGGATTTAATAAATTTAATAAAGTTTGAAATTTTTATATATAACTGTTTGTATACTATTATTAATGAAATCAATAGTAAGCTGAAGATATAATAGTGGAAAGATCATCAGTTCGCCAGTTAAATTAATTACTTAAAGCTGAGATCTTATGCGCACTCGACACCTTTAACCCCCATCTGACGGCCTTACCATCATTAGAAGCATATCTGATTATTTTCATTATCTCTTTGAAAGTGTTATAAATACGCCATATAAGTTTCGTAACTTCAGAATTAGTTTTTACCTTCACGTTTTTTTTACCTGTTCATAAGGGTAGCTGACGATTAATACCGAATTTTCTATGCAGCTGACTGTTATTTTTTCAAACTTAACTATTCTAACAGTAATTCCACGAATTTTCAAGACTTCAGAAATTCTTTTTTGATTTCGCTGTAGGTAGAAAAATTTTATCTCTTGTGCACAAAATTGAGTTAATTTTAGGCTATAAATCAAAAATTATGTTTTCAAAAAACAACGAACGATTAAACGCCCAAGAACTCTTAACTAAACCGCAAATTTTTTTTTATCAGATGAACCATTCTCCAGATATCTTGCTCACCGCAAATTTAGAGACTTTGACGGCATTGCACTTTTCTACCTTATCGAAGAATCTTTAACGAGTTCGAATACGATAGTTTTCTTCGCCAATTCTTCGAGAAATTTACATATTTCGATGTCGAAATCGGACTTTGCGCCGGGTGGGAAGCATATATCGAGATATCTATTTCTTGGGGAAATATTTGTTTTTAGAATAAAAACATATTTCGAAATATGCTTTGGAAAAAATCAAGTTTCCGTTTCGATATAACTGTATCAGTCGAGATATGTTTGTACTGATTTATGTTTGCATTTGGAATACTAAAACAACACGAGTGTTATGGAAAAAGTTTATTATAAATTAATTTTGAATAAAAGCATTAGCCGAGTTGTGTTGTTTTTCCATTTACTTAATTGTTCCAAAGCGAGCTATGCTCTTATGATTTCCTTTAATAACCTTGAAGTTTATCAAGCGATTATCACCAAAATTTGAAACAATATGTAATCAAGTACGTAGATTAAGAAGAATTTAAAAACTTAATCTGAGCATATCTCGAGATATGCTGTTATTACGTATGATTTATTGAAAAAAAAAATAAATGTCTTGCCAAAAAAATGCCAAAATAAAAGTCTTTATGAGTTTAAATGCAATACACAAAGGTTAAACCCATCAAATTTGTCAGAATGAGAAATCGTTTAACATTTTCATTTATCACTTTAAAAAAAACCACTACAAATCAGCAGACAATACATTATACAATATCAGCAGCAAATAAAATAAAAAAGGGTGTTGCCAGACCTTTGCTTGGACAGACCATAACTGAATCGAATTGACCCAGTCAAGCAACACACGGCGTATCTCTCAAGTCATCCTTCCAGTTTGCTTTATGTGTGCCTTTTAGGCCTGTACTATCACTTGCCACAGCAACTTCTGTTTTTTATTTCATTTTTGTTTTTGTTTCTTGGTGGTCACGCACGCGCATTGATAATATTTATCAAATCAAAGTGCTTAAATTGTCGGCAAGCCCACCATTTATAGATCTTATGAAAACCTTTGCAACAAAAGCCATTTATTAAAGGGTGAAACCCACTCGTCAACAGCAACTTCAACAAAACATGACAGTCCTACGAAGAGCAAAATATTTATTATGTCAAACAGCAAAGAAACAAAAAACGAACTTCTTTCATTGTATCCCAATACATTAGCGTTATTGGGATGCTTTTTTGAAGAAAGCGATTGGAAGAGCATGTTTAACGCAATTATTTCGTCTGTCCGCTCGTTCGTTTGATCACTTTCGCAAGAATTCAACAAAATAATGTTAAAAAAAAAATAATCGCAAAATCAGAACACGTTCAGATCGATCCCCCCCCCCAAAAAATGGAGAATCAAAACACACGACCAGAGAGTTCAGATGTGTTGGAAGGAATGCTTTGTGCCGAGACAAAATGGAGCAGCATTCCTTTGACGGTCATTTCAATACAATTCCCGCTAAGTTTTCACCGACAGCTGCCTAAAAATAGTGGCTATTTGTTGCTTTCTTGTGGATTTTTGTATTAATTTTTCTCTCTCTCCCTCTCCCACTTTATTGCTCACAAAAATGACCCAATTTTTTCCCAAAACGTTTTTCGTGTTTTTGTTGTTGTTGTTGCTGATGATGGTAAACCATCTGTTTACGGCGACAGTTAAAACGGTTGTTTTTTTTCGCAAACATGTCTTTCGACCAGTTAACGTAATAGATTTAGAAAAAAGCGTTTAGACAAAGTTGAATCAATTATGTTTTAAATGGTTTCCTTAATTCTGCTTTAACCATTTCTTATTAAGAGCTTAGAGTGTACTTTGCGTAAATATTACGCAAATTAATTATAACAATTAACAAGCTATATTAACCTGTAAACACGAAGATAAAATAAATTCAGCAGTCTATGATTAAACAAACAAGAAGACTTATTTATAAATTTTTATAGTATTGAAAAAATATGAAACGAATAAGATCACTAGAAAATTGTTTACTTGCAGCATATTTTTCATTGATTCCTTTGATAACACTCTGATTCCTGATAATATTCTGCTTAAGAGGGTCGTCTACTGTCGAAAGCTCCGAGAAGTAACACATATTTAAGAGCCTTAAAACTTTATTTGAATATTTCCTAAATACTGATTGACAAAATACTTAGCAATTAACTTAATGCTTTAATGACCGAATTGGCATCTCCCTATTTTAACATGAATCTAATAGTTCCAGCATCATATACTTTGTATAAAAATTGGAGAGTTTTGGAATCATCTCTTGTTCAAAAAAATAATTTGTCAATCAAAAGTATCTTAAATAACAATGGATAGTTTGCACTCGTCCAAACACAAAATATATTTAAAAAATTCTTTATTGGCTTTATTTAGCTGTGCTTGGATCTGATGGTAAGAGTAATTCTTTAATTTACTTTAAATGAAAAGCTTCTCTTATTAAATTACCAAAAACTTATTTGTGTGATTTGAGTCGTTTATTTCAGAAACAGCTTGAATCACTCAAAATAAATTGTTCAGGAATAAATACAAACTGTATTATTCACAAAAAAAAAAAAAGTAATTTTAACAAACTTTTTTGGGCTTAATATTTAGATTTGGATTTGGAAGAAGTACAAAGACGTGTGTGAATTTAAAACACATTGTGGGTCTATCTTTAAGGAAGCGTTTGCAACAGACATGCGCAACGAAATCAACAAATTTTATTTCTTTCGTTGAGCATGAAAAAAAAAATTATCAAAATTATTCCGTTTTTCTAAAAACGATAAAAATATATCAAAAAAATTATCTGTTTTGTTTAAAAACGAAATTATCACAAAATAAGAATTTCGTTTCAAGTTAAGAAAAAAATGTTCTCAACCAAATGTGTGTTTAGCTTTCGGTACGATTTTTTGTTGAAATTAAAGTTATTTTCAACGATTGGTTTAAAAAAAAAAAACGAAAAACTTTATACCGTTGACCCCGAAACGAAATAAATATCTTTCGTTTTTTGAGATAACGTTATTTTTTTTTTTTTTTTTTTTTTTTTTCTTCAATCAATCAAAAATAAAGTTTTGGTTATCGTTAAAATTAACGTTAACGTGCATGCCTGCTTTGCAACAAAAAAACTATGTTCAAAGAAAAATTGACTAATGCTCTTTCTGAAATAAACGATTCATTTGTAATTGTTTCGTCCGGATGCATTAAGCAATTTGATTATTTTATTAAACCATCTAAGGATTCTGCGAAAAAATATAATTTTCCTGATACAAAAATACCACGTGGTAAAACTGATATTTTTAGTTGAGCTCCTCGTTGCTTAGTAGCAATTGGCTCATTTATTTTCCCCATAGTCCGTGGCTTTGGTACTTACGTTGCCATAAAGTATTTCAGTTACTCGTTGCTTTATTTCAAACCCGACAATTTTTTTTCTGAAATAAGATGCAGTAATAATTTGTTTTTTCTCTGAGACAACTATATCTAAGAGTTTCTAAACTTTCTCACCGTCTTCTTAATATGCTGCCATTATTGATTTCTCTTGACTTGCAATAAAATAAAAAAGAAAATTAATCAGGAGAACCGACCAGAAAGTGGACGGAGGAGTAAAAATCAAAATACTTTTGAATTATCTGCAAGAAACTCTGAAAAAAGAGGTAAGAAATACGTTCACATCTTTAAAAGCCAGCTGTGTTTAGTGTTGCAATTAACTGTTGCAGAGTAACCAAAAAAAAACTGTTTGCAATTGATAGCAAATCATAATAATGCAATCAATTGCAAATATATCGTAAAATAAAACAAACGTTCGCTTGCCTTGGGGGATGTTGGCATCCAAGGTAATGCAAACATATATATATGCATGAAAGTCTCACTAGAGCAAATAGAGAGCTTATGTTTCATGCTTCTCAACTTAAGAGACAAAATCTTTTGGCTGCAGCTTTTTCGATACGTGGACAGGTGTTTATTCGTAAGCGGAGAGGTGAAGAAGCATTTCGTATTACAAGCCGAAATGATATTGATAATATCCTCAGTTCTGAAAAACAACACCAAGAGCATGCTTCTTCTTTGTAATACCATGCAGATCATTTTATTTTTAACTATTATTATTTATCTTCGATCCTTACTTAATAGATCTTCATTTAATATTTGTTCTTTCTATGAAACTGTTTTTTATCATTTAAGTTGCTATTTTCATTTCATTTTAATCTTTGAAACTGTTTTAAATTATTATATTAACAATTTTCAATATTTTTTAATTGTTTCACCTAACGTATTTAGCCAGTTTAAGAGTAGCGTTTTCAATCATTATGATTGAATATGATGCGAGCAGCACTGACAATTTAAAACTCATTTTGCAATTAATATGCCAAAACCACAATGGTCTTAAAATCTGTTTTTTTAACGCTCGAAGCTTAAACAGTTTCAAGCGTGATTATATGAATAATATTCTAGCGTCCCTTAACATAGACATAATTGGTGTCGTAGAAACATGGTTTCAAGAAGAAATCGATGACCAGATAGTGTCACTAAATAATTATAAACTTATACGTAATGATCGGCGCACGGGATCGAGAGGTGGTGGAGTCGCTCTATATATAAAACGCGAATTTAAGCATAAATTAGTTTTTGAATCGGATACAAGTGACACAGTGGAATATTTGTTAGTTGAAATATCAGATAGAATACAAAAATGTCTTTTAACGTGTGTTTACAACCCTTCGAGGCATTTTGATCTTTCAAAGTTATTCCAAAATTTAATAGAATATAGCACGCAGTATGAACACATGTTGCTTTGTGGGGACTTGAACATTGATTTGCTTGAAGCTGATAGTCGTAGTATAGACCTCGTTGATAAGTTGACCGGATCAGGACTCTGTATTCTTAATAATTATCCTACCAGATATAGGTATTCTTCAAAGCCGAGTCTACTTGACATTGCCTGTGTTGCTGACAGAGCAAAGGTAAACCACTTTGAACAGCTATCTTTACCTGGAATAAGTGACCACGACATGCTTTTTGTTGCCTATGATATCAATTTAAATAAAGACAAGGTAGATTCCTTTATTACTTTTAGAGATTTCAAAAGAATTGACATTACAGCATTAGTTGCAGAAGCTTCCTATTTGCATTGGCAAGACTGTAGGTTATTTGCTGATGTCGATGAAAAAGTTGACCATCTCACCTCATTACTAAACTATCTGTATGAAAAATATGTTCCCTTAGTTAAAATGAAATTAAAAAATTCTAGCCAACCATGGTTTGATTCGAATGTTTTAAAATCAATCAAAGATAGAGGAAGAATGTATAGCCGTTGGAAACGTAACCCAACAAATTCAAACTGGGAAACTTACCGTCAGGCTCGTAACTATGCAACGCTTATTACTAAAGCAGCAAAAAAGCGTTATTTTGAGTCGAAGCTGCGACCTGGTCTTTCCTCAAAACAATTGTGGAACAACCTCAAGTCCCTTGGCATTGGAAAGCAGAAGAACACAGAAATTAAGATAGATTCCGACACCCTTAATAAATACTTTTTGTCAGTAACTAGTTCTACAGATAGCTCGTCGTTCTTAGTTAATCCAAATTTACTATACAACAGAGAAAGCCTCTTTCATTTCGAAATGGCTACTGAAGAAGATATTTTAAGATGTTTGTTAGGCATAAAATCTAATGCTATTGGAGAAGATGCAGTAAACCTCAAATTTGTTAAGCTTATTTTGCCACAAGTCGTCGGTATATTAACACATATTATAAATTTCTCTCTTACAACAAGAATATTTCCTTCCAAATGGAAGATTGCAAACGTGATACCCGTTGCAAAAAAGAAGGAGGCACAGGCGGTACAAGATTTTAGACCAATCAGTATATTACCAGCTCTTTCTAAAATTTACGAAAAATTATTGGCTAAACAGATCGTTAAACACCTTAATACCAATCGGCTCTTAAGCGACTATCCATCAGGGTTTAGAGAGAAACATAGTTGTGCCACGGCCATGTTAAAAATTATTGAGGACTTACGTGAAAAATATGACAATGGAGAACTCTCAATTCTAGTATTATTAGATTTTTCTAAAGCTTTCGATACGCTGAATTTTGAAGTTATGCTTATAAAGTTAGAAAAGTATTATGGTTTTGATGTATACGCGATTCAGTTACTACAAAGTTACTTAAACTCTAGATTTCAACGTGTTTGTTCAAATGGGAGAGAATCAAATTTGGAAAGAATTGTATCCGGTGTGCCACAAGGTTCTATACTGGGACCTATTCTTTTTAGTATATTTATAAACGATATAGTACATTGTTGTGAATCTGTATCTATTCATTTATATGCTGACGACGCACAAGTTTACCTTTCCCGACCAACATGTCTCCTTGAGGACCTTGTATGTAGGCTAAACGAGGACTTGCAAAGAATTTATAAATGGGCTGTCGACAACAGTTTAAAGTTAAATGCTACAAAAACGCAAGCTTTACCAATCTGTCCAACAAAATTTGACATTCATTCGCTTCCTGTAGTTTGCGTCAACAATAAACCTATAAACTATGATATTTGTGTAACAAGCTTAGGTTTCAAGATGAATAGGAACTTAAGCTGTTGTGATCATATAAGTCACACAGTAAGCAAAATGTATGCAATTATAAGAAAATTATGGGCTTCCTCTAGTTTCCTCTCAGTTGAAATAAAACTGAAACTCGTAAGAACTCTTTTGTCTCCACTTATATCATACAGTGCTCTAGTCTATGGCAATTTGGATTCTGCTTCTAAGCACAAACTTCAACTGGTTGTGAACAATGCAGCGAGATACATCTTCCTTCTAAGGAAGTGTGATCATATTTCGACTTACTCTCGACAAATATTTAACTGTGATATCTCGACCTACTTAAATGTACTAAATTTAGTTTTTCTCCATAAGCTTATGCTTTCCCGGTGCCCTCATTACCTGTATGTCAAACTTAACTATACTCAATCACGTAGAACACTAAATCTTATAATACCTAGATTTAAATACTTAGTGACCTCTAGAACGTTTTTTGTTAGTGCTGTCAAACTTTGGAATTCTGTACCAACAAATATTAAATCAATTCGAGATAACAAACTCTTTAAACTGGCTCTTGTTAGGTTTTTAGTATTTAATTGTACTTTCGTACTTAATTATTACCTAATGTTAAACTTGAATATTAGCTTTAGTAAGCAAACTTAGTCTGTAAGAATCAAATTAACAAAATTACTCGTAGATATATAAACGTGTTTTCGATGTACTACATAAGGCTTGCCTTAATGTACAAATGAATTAAATTGAAATAAATTGAAATTGAAATTGAAAATGCTCTAATATTTAGTTTATTTTTCTTGCATTCTTTCTTTGGCAAACCACAACAATATCCCCGTTCCCTCCACACAAGTCTCTTTCTAAAAAAAACAAACCTATGTACAACTCCTCAATAAGCTAAACAAATTCATAACGAATCCGCATTCTCGAACATTTTAATCGTTAACGATTATCGTTTTCGATTACGCGAACGGGAGAAAATTTTTTGTGGTATTTATTAGTGTATATTTCAAGAACATTATAAAATTTTTTCGATGGCGGCTGAAGGTCTCGCTGATCAAAGCCGTGCGCGGCGTTAGCCAATGTACGCTGTACACTGTATAGCCTTGCCAAGTGATCTGAAACGAAAAAACCTAAAAACTATATACCTAGATACAATTTGGGGGGCCTTTTATTTTCCGATTTTAATAAAACCCTTTTTAAAAAAGTGGCGTCCCTCTGAATAAAACACCCTGTTTTTCCTCCTTTATTTTTTTGCTTTAACGCTAAAAAAAATAATAAAAACTTTTTGTGGAAAAAACGCTTTCTAAAGGCCCCTTAAATTGAATAAGCTTTAATTTGAGCCGACAAACATCGAAATCGAGAAAAACATTTGTACCTGTTTTTCGGCCGACGCACTCTCTGTTGTAATAGTCGAGAGTCATAGCTCGTAGACTCGTAAAATAAATAAAAAAAGGAAATATCCTTTTGAATACATATTTTTAAGATCCTAAGGATGAAAATTAAGCAAAAAAAATGTTTGTCGATTTCTACTAGAACCTCCTCTTAAATTGAAAAATTACCACCGACCGGAGATTTGAACCTCAGCCGCGTGAGTGTAAGTTCATCAGAATATCCATTCGTACATCGCAGTTGTTAACTAATGGTTGCTTAATTTGCTTCAATAAGAGTGAAAGCTAGCCTTAGGTCGTGGGTGGAAACCCCAACCGGGACAAAAAAAAATGTTATTTTGTTGTGCTGTTTTAAAATATAGGATTTTTTATACAACATTTTTTTTTTACGAAAGTTTATGAAATAATTTTTTTATAATTTTTTATTTTTCTTATTTTATAGATCAAAAAATTTGTTTTCCCCTAAAACATGTAAAATTAACAGCGAACTAAAAAAAATGATTTAATTTTAAAAATATTTTTAAAAAAAATTTACAATGAAATGAAAAGACGAATACGAGGTCTCGGATTCGTAAACGAGCTCGAAGAGATCACGGATCCATTCAAAATTATATGAAAATACTTACAATTTTTTCATATAAATTTCTTCAAAGTCAACTAAAAAAATTTATGGACCCGAGATCTCGTGTTCGTTTCGAGCTAGTTTACGAGTCCGAGATTGCAATTCCGAGATCTCGGACTCGTTAACGAGCTCGTTTCCGAATCGTTCTTCGTTTGGTGTTTATTGTTTTTCTGTGTTAGTTGCAATCGTTTGCAGTTTGTTTGAATGCAGAAAAATCACCAAAGCCTTCCAGGGATGGCTTGAGTCGACTACACGTCAAAAATTTCCAATAGTGCCTCACTTTTAATCTAAATAAAATTGCTTCTAGTAAAAATAAAACCATATCCCACACTCGTTCCGGAAAAATATTATATACCCAAAACACAAAAAAGGAGAAATTTAAATATATTTTTGGACGTTCGAGCAAATAGGGAAATAGTTTGCCGCACTTTTAGGTAATATTGCGGAAAAATTAAACCAAAATTAGAATAAGTCAAGACACATTCCGGAATTTAGTGTATTCTTAACGCAATACCAACAATTTCTTGAAGAAAAATTTTAAGATGTGCAAATGAAAAGGGAAATACGATAAGCTCTTTATATAATTTTCTCTCTTAATCAAGTAGAACTAGAACATTTTATCTATAAATAAAAAATGATTTCTAAAAACAAAAAGATTTTTTTGTTTGGCGTTAGTAAACTAAATCGGAAATGAGCAAAATCGGATTTAAGTTATGCCTACCTCCTATTCAAGGAAACTATATCATAATTATAATAATTACAATATTTAGTTGTTATTTTTTTAAGGGCAGCATGCAAAAAAACCATTCTTAGATGCTAACATTTTTGCCTAATAAAGTGATATTGAAGTTTAAATTGAAATTGAAAACAGCAAAATACTTACAAATTTAAAAAAAATTATAATAATGACTTGGAATTTGGCATATAACCTTTAGTCTGAAATATTTACCGTTATTTCGAAATAAAGTAAAATCTCATAAAACGAAACAAAAAATTAATATAATGACTTTAAATGTTTGCAAACATGCTTTGAATTTTAAAATGTAAGTACTCTGAACTTTTGCAAGTTTAGCTTTCTTTATAAAAGTTGTTGACGATACAAAATATAATCACCGGCCAGCTTATTAACTTTATTCGCACGTAAGAAGCTTTTCCATTATTTGCAGAGGAAATGAAATTAAACTTTTGACCCTCCTTTCTGCTGCTACTCATTAAATATTCCACTTAAATCCTTAAATAAACTATTTTTTCTTTTATTTATAGCATAAAATCTATTTAAGCAATAAAAACTATTATTTTCCCCCCCACAATTTGACACTTATGGCTATTACAATGTTATCTATGTTGCATACAAATATTGCCAATAACATGAGTTGGCAAAAAAAAAAAACAACAAAAACTCAAAACTAATAAACATCAATTAAAACACAACAAACATAAAACTAAATCTAAGCACAGCCATTGCACCAAAATCAACAGATACGAGTACATTGTGGTAGATACTTTTTGTGCTGCTGATTTTTGAATGTTGCTATGCATACAAAATAAATGTCTCTGGCAGACGTCGTAAATTGGCTTTGCCAATGACAAAATCGGCGAATAATCTTGTTCGTTGGCTGTAGTTTTTTTTTATTTGTAAAACGTAGAGTGCAACATCTTGCTATATCGTGCTTACAGACATTGTTGCAGCATCAATGTCGGTAGCAATTCTGTATAGAAGGGATAGTGTATTACGGACGGTAGAAAGTTAAAAGGCAAGTGTTTAATTTTCATAAGGAATACACAGGGAACAAATTCAAATACTTAAATTCAATTATAGCTCTTAATTTTAGTAAGTTAAAATTTTGGTTTATGAGGTTTGGTAAGTCAAAAAAAAAAAAAAAAAAAAAAATTATAGAATATGAAACATTTTATTATATTAACTAAGTGCGACAACGCAAAACGATGTCTTGGCACTAGAATCGTTTGCCAATTTTTATTCGCAAAAAAATTTCGCTTTATGTTGTAGATACAATGGTTACCCTAGCTGACTATCGCTTTGCATAGATCGCTCGTGAGCGCTGTTGTGAAGACGCACAAGAGTGAATGACATATGAGCGGACATATTTTGCATAGTTCAGAGCATATCGGGTGAGGCGTATGTGTTAACATATGTTTGGTCTCACGTTTGCCAGCGTTGAAGATGATGATGATGATGACGAAGACAGAAACAAATCACACACAAACACTGCTAAGGACAACCTGGTAGACCTTAAGCTGCTGCTCTTGGAATATCAGCCAAGGTATATTGTATAACAGAGCACTCAACGGTACGGAATACGAGTATGAATTTTATATTTATGGTAATTTCATGATCAATTTCATAAATCGATCCACGAAACTGCGCGAATTTGGCTCAACTAAAAGTTGAGCAAAGGCAGCAGGAGCTGCAACAACATACTAACAGCAGAAGCAAAAACAACAAGCAGCAAAAAAGTTGGCATGCTTTAACTTCCACTCTTGTTTTTTTTTTTTAATTGTATGTATGACTGTGTGGTTATAAAAAAAAACAACAAAAATATCTACATCGAAAAAAAATATGAGAATAAAATGTTATATACATTTCATTCATCGCCATTCAGCGGTTGGTGCATGCAGCTCGCGTAATTCTTATACTGCTGATGTTGCTAGTTTTTTGTTTCTTTAGACCTATTTTTAATGGTGTTATTTGGTCTGTTTCCATACTAATTTCAAGTAAAGTTTGAATAAAGCTCAATCAGTGATAGTAACTCAATTATCTGTCAAAATGTGAGAATATGAAAAAAGTACGCAAACGACTTTGCAGAAGAGTTGCTGTTGACAGCTGATTGACAATAAATTGAAGCAATTGGAAGAAAGATTTGTGCTCGAAGAAATTTTTCAAGTAAAGTTCAAGCTAGTTTCGGGTGATTGTAATAGAAGAGAGAATGACATTTAGCTTGTTCATCTTCTCTCTCGAACTTGAAAAATGTATAGAAAACCGCTTTCAAGCAACTTCAAGTTACTTGAATCGAGTACGGAAACAGACCTATTATTGTGAATATACACAGGTGCGGATTATGCATAAGGCAAACTAGGCCTAGGGGCGCTGGGTTACAAGGGGCGCGCGCGAAAATTTTTAACGAAAAAAAATAAGTAAGTACCTACTTAAAAAACCTCATATTTTCTATGCCAGAGAAGTGTATTTAGACTCAGGCAAAAAAAAAACATCTGCAAAAAACAGCAACACAAACAGAACATCAAGAGCAATCCTGAGCAGAAACATTGTGCAGGAGCTAGTTGTTACAAAGTTTGAAAAAAAGATACTTTACTTTGAAATATTTTTTACTTTTTCAGATTACAACTGGAATTTATTTTAGCCGTACTATTTATCCACGATATTAAAAAAAAGAAGATATGAGAAAGTTTGTGAATTTTTGAAAATAAAATATTTTTTCCGAGTCAGGTGTATCAACTTGCCCAGTTGACATATAACTTGAGTCATGTAGTAACTTTAAGGAAATGCATTTCATCGAAATTTTAAAGTTTTAATTTATTTTTTTCTGGTAAACTACAACATATAATGACTTCATTTCTCAATTTAAAATTTTATATGAAATTAACTTAACTTAACATCGAATCAAACTTATTGCTTGCTATCTTTCAACTTTCGGGCATTCGTTATCTTCTTACCGTTTAGACGTGTTTTTGCGAGCTCTTACTTTTAAAGATATATTTAACCAAAAGTTCAAAATTAATATAAATAAATAGAAATTAACAGCTTTGATCGGCGTGCTCATCATCTGGAAGCGTGATAACGTGGATTACATCCTTTTAAAATACTTGATATTTAATTTAATTTTCAATATAAATAAATATATATATATATGTATATTTGTTTATAATTTGCTTCTTTCCTTCTTCCTGTTTTGTTTTTAGCGCAAACAGGTTTCTATAGAGCAAATTATTGTATTTACTTTTACAGCTGTTTTCACGCTACTGCAAAAACTCTAGTGCTTATAAAACTTTTCAATTCGTTGGTTCTATAAAATCAGGGCTGCAAAGTTTCTACAGTACAGTGTCTTTAAACAAAATAAACTGTTTTTCACTAAAAGCATTTAAGTTCATTTTTCTCCTTTTACTTTCATCTATATTGCAAAACTTACTATTAAACTGAAAATGATCTGCAATTTCCGAAACTGCGCTGTAAAGGGTGAATCAGACCGGCTGGTTACTTGCTGGTTGTGTGATTCATTTTTTCACATCAAGTGTGTAGCGTTGACTGCGAGGATCTTCGATGCACTCAACGAAAGTAAGGGACTTCGTTGGTCATGTGAAGATTGCAGGTTTACAAACGTTGAGATTTTTAAACTTATTAGACAATCTCGGAAAGGTTTTTTGGAGGTGGCTAAGGATCTAAAGGTAGCACAAGATAGACTGAGTGAATACGAAGATTTGTTTAAAAAGTTTAAAATTATGGAGGAAGCTTACAATTCTCCAAAACGTAAACGTTCAAACAAAAATCTTCGTAGTTCAGCTAAAACTACTGACATAGCCATGCCGTCACCCAATAATAATACTGTTCTACCTTCTACTTTAACTGTTTTCCCTAATGTGAACATACAGATTGAAGATCAATCAATTGGTGCTGTCAATACTGATCAAATGGCTGATAATATCGCACCAACTAAGGTCGCTGCGTCAGCTGATCAGATTTCTCTTTCTGTTGAAGCAATACCAATCATAGAGGAAAATGCTGATTCTCCTCGCGTTTCTGCCACAAAAAAAACTTACGCTGAAACTTGTATTTCCTCAAATGTGGTCCCTGCACCTTCTCAGATTACTCCGTTTTCTACAGGAGCGATACCGAAACAAGTATCGAACAGCAGTATCAAAGCCCCTGTTCATAAAGAACTTGTGATTATTGAGCCTGCAAAATCTATATTTGTTTCTCGTTTTGCAGCTGATACATCCGGTGAAGACGTGTTATTCTATATAAACTCTAAGCTGAATGTTGTAAATAAAAATATCTCTGTTTACAAATTCAATTTTTCATACGAGCGAATTACGTCCTCTTTTAAAATATCTTTGCCTGGTGATCTTTTTCACAAGGTATTGGATCAAAAGTTTTGGCCTGACAATACGATGGTGCATGAATTTATTTCTAGACCTCGGCCTACAACTTCCTTGGCTACTTTTTCGGTTTTTAACAAGAATCAAAAAAACTAGATTGTTGCTTTCAGTTCCTTATCCTTTACCAAAACGTTCGTGGCATTAACACAAAACTAAATAATTTATTAATTTTGAGTCACAACCTTCACTTTAATATAATAGCTTTTAGTGAGACTTGGCTGAAACCTAACACTCTAAATACTGAAATTCTGTGCAACAAATTTAACATATACCGCAAAGATAGAAACTCCATTCCTGGTATTTGCTCTAAAGGTGGGGGTGTGTTGATTGCAGTCAAAGCGACACATTTCTCTGAAGAGTTATTAATTCCAGAATCCTTGGACATTGAATTCTGTTGTGTTCATGTTAAGTTTGGTTTCTTGAGCCTTTTTATTACATGCTCATATATTCCTCCCCTTTCTACCTTAGAAGTTTATAGCAAACATTTGGCTTCTATTAGTAAAGTTTGCTCAAAACTGCAATCAAATGATCATATTTTAATAACTGGAGATTTTAACCTGCCAAACGTTTCTTGGAACTACTGTTCTGAAATTCCTGAAATATTTTTACCTTCGTCTGAAAGTTCATCCGATAATTACTTTTTAAACGAGCTCTCAATCCAAGGGCTATTCCAACTTAACTGCATTTTTAACAAAAATAATCGTTTGCTTGATCTGGTGTTTTTTGATGACAGTAATATCGCTTCTGTGTCTAAATCAGATCCTCTGGTTACACCCGAAGATTCTCATCATCCAACATTAGAAATTATTTTAAATTTTCCAAAACCATCTGCGCAGTATTCTGATTCTCAACCACCTATTGAGTTTAACTTTAAAAAAACAAACTACGTGATTTTGAAGAATAACTTGTCTAATATAAACTGGAATTCTATTCTAAATATTAATACAAATAGTTTATCTTCTCAGAGTCTTGATGATGCGGTATATGCGTTTAATAGAACGCTCAATGATTGTTTTCTTAAAGCTGTTCCGCAAAGGAAAGCTTCCTTGACATCGGGTCCGGTATGGTATACAAATGAATTAAGAAAAATGAGGAATTTGAAATCTAAATACTATAAAAAATATCAAAAAACACATAACATATGTGATTTTGGATGCTATACCTCGATTAAATACAGTTATCAACAGTTATGCAAACAATCCTATAATACCTACTTAACAAAAGTAAAATTAAACATCAAATCTGATGCTAAATCCTTCTGGAACTTTGTTAACACAAAACGCAAGATTGATTCCTATCCTTCTTTTATGAAGTATAATTCGGTTGAGTCTGATAATGATAATAGTATTTGCAATCTTTTTGCTGACTTTTTCAAGTCGACTTATTCATCATCGTCCTATGATTATTTAAGTTATCCTTTCAATATTCAATCTGGGGATATATATTTCCCAATAATTGACACAAACACAGTCTTATCATTTTTAAAAAATATTAAAACATCATATAAAAGTGGTCCTGATAACATACCTTCGTGTATATTAAAATACTGCTGTGAAGAATTAGTAACTCCAATCTCTTTACTATTTACTTCATCATTAAAATCCTGCTATTTTCCTGCAGCCTGGAAGCATTCATTTATCATTCCGCTGCATAAATCCGGAAATAGGTCTTTAATTGATAACTACCGTGGCATCGCAAAATTGAGCGCTTTGCCTAAACTTTTAGAGGCAATTGTTACATCACGACTATCGCATAGCATTAAATCTTTAATGTCTCCTTTCCAACATGGATTCCTTTCTGGAAAATCCACTGTTACTAACCTTCTCGAATTTACATCAAAAACTATAGAAAACTTTGGAAAAGGCATGCAGACTGATGTTATTTACACGGATTTTAGCAAAGCTTTTGACGTTGTAAATCACAAACTATTGATCTTAAAATTACATCTTGTTGGATTTCCTATACCGTTGGTAAAGTGGATTGAATCTTACTTAAGCAATAGAACACAATCTGTTCTTTTTAAGCTCAAGAAATCACACGAGTTTCCTGTTACTTCAGGAGTACCTCAAGGAAGTCATCTTGGGCCTCTTCTGTTTCTACTTTTTATAAACGATTTGCCATCTGTCATAATGCATTCCAGCATCTTAATATTTGCTGACGACGTCAAACTCTTCCTTTCTTTTAAAAATGATAATGACGCTGTATTTTTGCAAGCCGACATAGATCATCTTCATAACTGGTGCAAAACGAACCGTATGAACCTCAACATGAAGAAATGCAAGCATATGTCTTTCTCGCGCAAACCACCAATTAAATGTACCTTCAAAATTTGTGGTTATCCATTGGAGTCCTTAGATAGCTTCAATGATCTTGGAGTTACAATGGATCCTAAACTACGCTTTAATATTCATGTAAATAAAATAATAAATAGAGCAAATAGTACTTTAGGATTTATTAAACGTTGGGCAAAAGAGTTTAATGATCCTTTCATAACGAAAACCTTATTCACTTCCCTAGTGCGGCCTATCTTAGAATACGCTTCAGTTGTTTGGTGCCCAAGATACGGTTGTTACATAGACGACATTGAATCAGTGCAGAAACAATTTCTTTTGTTTTGCTTAAGCTATCTTTATTGTAATACTGATTTTCACTTACCACCTTATGAATATCGGTTACAACTCTTAAATCTTCCTTCTTTAAAAAATCGGAGAATTATGATAAATGCTTGTTGGATTATAAAACTTTTACATGGCTATGTAAACAGTCCATATTTATTGAGTAAAATATATTTTAATATTCCTCTTCGTCCTAGAAGGTCTTTTGAGTTACTCCACATGAACTTT
The DNA here is from genome assembly GCA_963920525.1 of Dichetophora obliterata. NCBI lineage: Eukaryota > Metazoa > Arthropoda > Insecta > Diptera > Sciomyzidae > Dichetophora > Dichetophora obliterata. Next base: position 280,774,954 of record OY986435.1, read on the forward strand.
TGTAGAACTAATTATTTGCAAAATGAACCTCTTAGAAGCGCTTGCGGTGATTTTAATTTTGTATCTGATGTTATATCCTTAAGTGAATCCATGGACTCAATCAAACATAAAATTATAGATTACCTGCAGTACCGTCGTTGATTATGTAAAGTTCTTTCAAACATATATCTGATGCATCTGGTGATTTGTAAACACATAAATATAACAATCTAAATGGACCTAAGCGTAAAATGGAAAATTTTGGTGTATAATATATCTAAATAATCTGAATGGACCTAAGCCTGGGATCTTCAAATGCCTCATATCTTCAAGATGGTTGTGACAACATTTGTTGACGGTACCGTGGTGTCTTGGTGTCTTTTTACCTCTTGAAACACTACGTTAGATCGATTTGTAATATATTAATATGAGTGGCCGATAAGACCTAGTTTGTCTTGGTGCCTGCGTTCGCAACTGGTTTTTTTTATTTTATGAAAATTGGTTTGGTGAAGTTGACCTAGTTTGTCGAGTAACCACCCTGTCAAGCCAGGATTTCACCGGCTTCAGGGAGACAGAACGATATATATTATATATATACCTATTGGAGTGGTGTTTTATTGGGTATGAGACCTTGTTTGTCACACGACTCCGCCGTATACAAAAATTGTTGCTAACTTGACCTTGTTTGTCTTGAAAACGTAACCCTGCTATGCTGTCTGATTTTATCGATTTTGACTTAACTTTTTTTCTATTATTTTTTATACTTTAATAAAATTATATACTTTAAGCAATTTACTAAAACTTTTTAGTTTGTTAATAATACATTATTTCATTCAAAATCATACTTTATATTTTTGAATTGTATTAAATATCTTATTTTACAATTTTAAATTTGCTATAAAACCTGTTAAGGTTTAGCAATCAAGTAAATAAATAAATAAAAAAAAAAACTATCTGAAAACTTTAGATGCTATTGGCCCAAAATACACTATAGTGCTCAGTCTGCGTAAGCCGGGTTTCAAGGTAAGGCAAGTAACGTGAAATTTCACGCACCAAGACAGCTGTAGTGACGATGGACTGACACGCACACATAAGCGAAGTTGTCATATTTTATTTAGGGATTGCCTACACCAACACAATCGGACACAGTTCATGTACACAAAACAAAACTGGTTTCATGCAGACTGACCAGTACAGTGTGTTTTTGAATAACTGACTTCTCACGTAGACTTTTTTTATTAAAAGAGGGGTGCCAATGGGTGCTTGCCTAGGGCACTCTCGACATTTAATCCACCTCTGAATATACACAACTTTTGATCTAGCAAATTAAGGGTTTTCTGTTTGTGTGGTTTTGTAATGTTCAAATGTGGCACCAATATACTTTGTAGGGGTTTGATTTGAGAACTGACTATAATGTTATTTTTATAACAATACCTTGAGTCTTTCAATCAAACCATGTCCAGATCACTTAGAATTGGTCATATGAAGGAAGCCTGTTATGCAAGATAAGATATAGTGAACATTTTTAATGTATTGCTTCTAAAGTTTTTGAGTACATTTTTATTTTCTTATTTTTTTTTCATTATCAGAAATTGTAAAAAATATCCCAAACTGAAAGACATGTGAGTTTCCATTGAAATAGTTACGTAAATATTTGAAAATTTAAATAAACACCGATTTTCCTTGCAGAATTGCCGATATGCTGAACACCACCTTTAAAAAATTGTTTTAAATAAATTTGATTTGGTTTAATTTGCTTAGATTTGGTTTTGTTTGGTCTGGTTTTGTTTAGTTTTTTTGGTTTGTTTTAGTTTAGTTTTTAAGTTTGGTTTAATTTGGTTTTGATTGGTTTCATTTGGCGTTTTGTATGACCAAATCGAACAAATCATCGAGAACTGTATCTTAGAATGTTTTGAAAAACATAGCATAGATTGGTTTCGTTTGGTTTCGTTTGGATTGGTTTGGTTGGGTTAAGTGTTGTTTGGTTATGTTTGGTTTGTTATATTTTGCATCGAATTTTATTGGTTTGGTTCGATTGGTTTGGATAAACTTGGATTGAATTAAATTGGATTTTATTGGTTTGGTTTGGTTTGAATGGGTTCGGTTTGCTTTGGTTTGGTTTTGATTGCTTTGGTTTAGTATGAATTGGTTTGGTTTGGCTTGGATTGAATTGCTTTGTTTTGGTTTTCTTTGGTTTGGACTAGTTTGAATTGATTTAATTTAAAATGGTTTGGTTTAATATTAGTTTGGTTTGAGTTTGTTTGAATTCGTTTGAATTTGATTGGTTCGGTATTGTTAAGTTTAGTTTAGTATGGTTTGTTTTAGTTTGGTTTGATTTGGTTTTGTTTGGATTGATTTGGTTTAGTTTTGGTTGAGTTGGTTTGGATTAGTTGGGATTGGTTTGGATTGCTTTGGTTTGATTTTGGATTGGTTTGGTTAAGTTTTGTTTGGATTGATTTTTTTTCGTTTGGTTTCGTTTCGATTAATTGCGTTTGGTGTCTTTTTGGTGCAGTTGGGTTTGGTTTTGATTTGGTTTGTTTAGTTTTTTGCTTTGGTTTTGTTTAGTTTGTTTAGTTCGGTTTGGTTTAGTTTGGTATCGTTTGGTTTATTTTGGTTTAGTTTGGTTTGGTTCCCAACAACGGAACATTTTTCAATAAAAGCGCAAGAGTTTTTAAATTATCAACACCCTCAGCTTTTATTTAACACATAAGTTGCTGCGCCAAAAGTAAAAAATGCCATCCTAAAGACAAAAGTTGACGGCGAAAGTACTTCGTATTTCGAACTTCGTACTTCGTATGAAGTCTATATATTTAATCTTACTATGCAGCTTATTTCAGCAGAAAGTTTAAATTAAGAAATTTCTGTAAACATTAAATTTTTTAATTTAATAATTTTTAAACTTGTGCTACTTTACAATTTTATATGTGTTTCATTTAAAGGACTTTCGTTAAAAGTACTAAACTGGAATATAGCTCTAGATAATTTTTGTCGGTGTTTTTATAAAAGAACCGGTATTTTTAAATTCAAAAAGGTGACAGCATTGGTACCGCACACAACACATGTTGCTTTCTCTTTTGTAAGGACCTTCATGCCTTATTTTTTCTTGCTCAAAAAGAGATTGAAAAGAGAGCTTTTGTCGAAAAATAAAAAATTACATTTTCAACACAATAAATTTTTCTATTTTGTTAGCTTTACATTGTATGTTGCTAAAAGAGAGCTTAAAAGAGAAAAAATTTTTTTCGCTGAGAATAACAATAAAGAAATTGTATGGTTATGCTTTTATATTTCTAAAATATTATTTAAATAATGATTAGCACATTTATATAGCTTAACAAATGGGTACCATAGCTACCCGATAGATTATTTATTGAAATTATTGAAATAGCGCCTGCCGTTCTCAAGCTCTGAGCTGACAAACTTTCGTGAGTCTCCCTTCATATAATAAGTATAGAAGTTTAGAATAGTATAAATAAGGAATGGCTTGAAACATTCATTTGTGTTTATAACTTTAGAGTTGTGCGAAATATTTAAAAATTTTTGTCACAGAAATTATTTTATAAGCTGAAGAACTTTGTAAAAAATATAAATCATGATTTTTGATGATAAAAACTGCTTACTGAATTATGTGTCGAAACGATGCAATTTTTGCAAATAAATGATATGTCATATGAAAAAGTGTGAAAAATAAGATTTTAAAAAAATTACAACAAAAAAAACGTTTGGCCTTATTTTTTGAGCAAACATTTAATATTTTGGAGGTTTTTTAAATCAATAAAAAACATTCAATTGTTCACCCAGGGAAAAATCGCATGGTAAAAATAAATATGAAAATACTTGATTCTTGAAATAGTTATAGTTAATATGAAACACTTTATTTTAACTAAAACCATATTTAAATAAATATTTTATTACGATTGTATTTTAACTTAAAGAATAAGGCACTTTATAATAAGTACTTAAAATAGAATTTTAAATGGAATGACTGAAATCAATAGTAAAAGTTCCATCAATAGTTAGAGAATAGTTACATTAAATATTTTAACACTTCTGTTCAAATATTTATACACTTTAATTAAAGTATGAAAACCATTTCAATCAACTTTTTTCATTGTTACATAAAAATCAAAGTGGATGCACTTTAGAATAAATATTTCCCCCTTTGAAGCTAAATCATAGGCAAAAATAGTTAAATCGAAGTGAGAATATTAAGATTTACAACGTTTTTTCTCTGGGTGTTGAGATAACAGTTAATCTTTTCTTATTTGTGCAAAGTTATTTAATTAATATCTAAGAAAAAGAAAATTTAATGAAAATCGATTGAAAAATTGCTGAGATATTTGCTTGCTAAATCAAAACTAGAAATTTCAAAGTTTTTTCCTCATTTTGAGTCGATGACCTTGCTTCAAGGAAATACGTTGTACTGAGAAAATTGCCATGTTTCGAGATCTCAATAATTTTGATGTAATTTTAACGGGAATTTTTTTAGCATACTACCTGCGAAAAATATTACTAAAAAGCTTTCGTATATCGTTATGTTTTTCATGCAACGACTTTTTATACAAAAATACGTTGTACTGAGAAAATCTATAGTTTTCGAGACAACACAATAATTTGTATGACAAAATAACAGGAATTTTTAAGAATTTACTATTTTTACGAAATTTAACCTCATCACGTTTTTACATCAAGTTTTTCCATCTCTTACAGTTAAGCTTTTATTTAATAAATGCTCTTTTTACGCTCATATTTCAGGTCAAATGCCAACACTCTAAAATTCAATCATACTGTTTATTCAGACCTTTCATCTGATGCCTCATTCACCTTCTACCTCTTTATAGCCCTGAGATTCCTTATTAAATAAAATTTTTTAATTACTTAATTAATAAACTTTCAACGCTAATAACATACTTTGAGTAAGTCATCATTTGAGTAGGTCATCAATTTAAAATCTAACATAGTTCGGTACATCTATGGAGTAGTAACTTTTGAATGCCTTTATTCTAAAATAAATAAATATCGTGACATTCACTGTTTTCGTAATAATATATAAGATTTCAATTGTCATATGCCGATTGTAGCTATCTAGATGTATTGCCAGTGTGTACAAATTCAGAATATCTGCAAAAAAATGCAGCTTACTGTACCAGCAACAATTACAAAGAAAATCTACAACAACGACGCACAGAGAAGGGCATGATCGCAGCGGTTGCGCAGCGTTAGACATATGTAAATAAACAAACAAAATATTCAGGCAAGCAAACCTTTTTATGAACGAAAATTTAGGTGCTCCAATAGGAGTGCACAATTTAAATTTTTAAAATTTTTTTCTGGAATTTTACAGCTTTGTAATTGTATTAATTTTAAATCGGAACATTTCTACTTAACAATAAATTGGAAATATCTACACTGGCTCAATGAATCTGCGTTTTATTTTTAAATTAAATCGGGCATTTTTATTAACGACGGCTTAGATTTGCCTTTCTGGTAAACTTTTTTTAGTATGTTTTCACACAATCTCATCAAACAGTTAAATTTATATTAAGATGATATTGTACTAAAAGCATACTTAAATGACACCGCGCAATTTCAGTCTCACAGACTGTGCGCGTGAATATGTGTTATACTATTTGGCACGAGTATACGAAGTTTAAGAAACCCTTAATTTTGTTTTGTCTCAGCAGTGATGGTTGAATGTGTCCGAAAAGATAGGAAAGAAAAAGCTGCAACAACCACACAGGTCTGTTTTTTCATTCTCACATTCCGCTTTCTCACAGCAACGCTTCTCAATACAGCGAATGTGTGAGTAGAATGTGCGGCTTGGTTTCTTGTTATTGTTTTTTATATGGTGAAAAAGGTGTTTTCAATTTTTAATTGTTACCTATCTAAATGACAAAATATTTGAATAAAAATTATATTGTGCACTTGCTATGAACCAGAGCTTTCAACTGATATAAGTTTAATTTGAATGTGTTGTCTTAGAGTCGGTAAAAAGGGGGGCTAAAGTTTTGTGTTTGCGTATTAATAGGTCTGCTTCCGTACTCGATTCAAATAACTTCAAGTTGCTTAAAAGCTTTTTTTTACAAATTTTTGAAGCTTGAGACAGAAGAATAACAAGCAAAATGTCTTTTCTATTACAATTACTTGAAGTTAGCAAGGTTCATTTATAAGGTTGTGGTACTTGAGAGAAATGCACTATTTTTCCGCCTTTTCTTGAACTGTCACTATGATTTTCTTTGTTCTATGCATTAATTCTTATATATAATTTTTCGTTCTATAATTTTTAGCGTTAATAAATAATTATTTTTGTAAAAAACTATTTGTTGCGTTAAAAGATTTCTTGTAATATTTTTAAAAAATTAAAAGTTTTCGTTCTTACAGTATATAGCTTTTGAGTGTAGGATTGCTCGGTATTGATTAGTTTTGGTGTAGTTAAGTCAAGTTATTTGGTAATGCTTTACTACTTTTGGTTAAGTTAAATTTGGTTATAGAATTAGAATTGTTTAGGTATTCTTTCGCATAATTAATACTGGTTTGAATAATTTTTTCCAATTCTGCAAATTTGTTGAAAAATATGAACAAATACGAACACTGTAAAATTAGCACTGCTCAACATGAGTTGAAAAAACATACTCAAATTTCAACTTACATGTTTCTCCGGTCGTAGAACTAAACTATTTGTGTTGGACTGTTCGCGTTGGTGTAGCTGTTGCTCATTTTTGCCATTGCAAGCTGTCAACATTTGTGGCGGTGATGATGGCGTAGTTGCTGCAGATTTATCTGATCCCATCAAATTGTCCAAATCTTGCAGGAATTTATTTGCCCAGATATTCACCTCGTCAGCGGCAGCAGCTGATGTACAACCAGCAGCAGCAGCATCTGCTTTGGCCAACAATTGTTGGCGCAGGCGCAACAACTTCGTTGAGGATGGTGTATTGTTGCTGTTGCAGTTGCTGTTGTCGCTAATGTTGGCTGCGGCTGTTCTTGGACTTAATGGTGGCGGGGGCAACGCGTGTAAATTGGTTGTTGTCGGTGTTGTTTGTTCGTCATCATCAGTAACTGTCATATCAAGCTGCAATGATTTGTTGACAGTCGCTATTGCTGGTGTTGGTACTACTGGCATGTGTTCATTGGCGCCATTTTGATTAGTAATAGCATTTATTTGTATCACTCTCTCATCTGTTATTGTTGTTGTTGCTGCTGCCGTTGGTGTTGCTCGCCTTGGCAGCTTGTTGTGGCTTTGTCCACTGGCACTGTCGAAGCCACTATCCGATTCAGTAGATCTTGTCAATTCATTAACATTTTGGTCATGTTTTTGCTCTTGCTGCTGCTGCTGCATTCTTTGGCGCGCTTTATGCAATTCAAACACTTCGTTGATCTCATGCTGCAAGTAGAAAAGATGGCAATTAATATTTTTTGTATCTCTGTTTTTTTTTTGTACTGATGTACTCTATACATTATGTGTATTTCTAATTAATTACTACTTATTTAATCCTTAGAAAAAGCGATAAGTTGCGCTTGATTTATATGAAGCTTAGTGTGTCTGTGACAGCAACACTTCGCCAGCACAGCAGACGCAGTTTTGTCATTGGTTGTGTCTTAGATTTTTTGTCGTTAAATTTTTGTCTTATAATGTTGGAAATATATCTTTTTCAGCATATTTAACAAATGAAAATGTCTAAATGTACTTTTCGATAAACTTTTCATTAATTCTAATTGCAATAATATATCGTAAAAGAGACATATGTGTAGAAAAATTTACAATCTTATACATATTAAAGTCCTAATATACTATATACACTGAGAAATATTTTTAGTATTAAAAAGTACATTTAAAGTATATTTTTGTAATTCTAACTATGAAGCAAATCAAACAAACTAACAAATAGTATTGCAAAAAGTTCTAGATTAAAAACTTCTAGTTACAACAGTCAGATCTTGTCTATAGAAACTGTCTATAGAATTGTTTAAATTTTTGTTTAGCTTTAAAACATCTTTAAAGTAAGCCATCATTAAAGCTAAAATATTCATTATCTGTTCTAACTATAACCTTTTGAGACTAAAAATATTGCAAAGCCTGCTTTGAAATGTTCTCTACGCCTACAAAGGATCTCTTCTTCTTATAAAGTGTTAGTTGCTTTATTACTCATTAACAGAATGGATTGAGATTATAAATAAAAAAAAGACTTGTTACATTCTAAATCAGCTACGTTTTCATGGCTGCAGCAGCACAAAGACCAAAGTGATGATATATCGTAGCAAGGTCTTGTGCACTGTTAAAAAGCTTGCACTAAATTTTTAACTTTATTGGATTACATATAGGACAACACCAAAAAAAGATTACTTTTTAATCCAAGGAAAAGTTAAAAAAAAGCAATAGAAATATCAACTTAGAATAAAAAAATTGTCTGACCAGATCTTGATTTGAACACACGTCCTCTGATGTGCTGGTCCAACACCTTATCGATTCGTCCAGCTCAGTTGTTAGCAAGGTTTCACTTATTTTGCATCATTACGAATGCAAGTAAGTTCCTTTCAGAAACATGGGTGCGACACCCAGTTAAATTAAACTAATATACGGATAAAAAAGAGGCACATTTTAGATTAAAAATTCTTTTTAACTAGAGCTTGGGTTAAAAAGTGGTACAAAATTTTTAACTGTGCGCTTGGAGTGCGCCGCGACGGTTGAGTGCCGAAAGTGTCGAACTTCAACCGTAATCAAAGATTACCGCACAAAGGCTCAGTGCGGTAAACTTTTCAAATACTAACTCATAAATAAAAATCTTCTGTACTACAATTTAAACCAATATATGAAATATAACAGCATTTTAGCTTTTCGATTTTAATTTCAGCTTTTTGGTTTCAATTTTAAGCCTTTTTGGTTTATTTAAGTACAATTCTGTATTACTTTTTGTTTTTAATACAATTTATACAAAATTCTAGTACATTTGGATACTAAATTTTGATGAATACCCGTAAAAATTTAGCATGGCAGTTCAGCGACTCAATATTAGATGACTCGGTTAATATGCTTGTTAATCGCACTTGTTTTGTATAGGCCAATAGTCCGATTGTTAGAGAAGTGAGTTTAGAAAATGAGTTGTTATTTTTTTATTTTTTATTTTTATATTTTAATCCAAGGCTGTACTAAATTTGAAACCAATCTGTATTTAAACCATATTTTAATATTTTGCAAATACTAGATTTGATACCAAAGCTGGTGATGACTTATTTGGTGATTAGCTGGTGATTTCTAACCGTCTACTGTAAATATTGCACAGGCTTCAATGCTCGCTGGTAAGGTTGGTTAGGGGCTGAAGTGCTGCCTATAAATAAGGCTTGCTGACGCACGACAAATGATGCCTAAATTACATTGACTCCTAAAAGCAGCTGCTTTTGGCACGGCTTGAAACTCTTTTTACGTGCTTTTTCGTTATTAAGCTAGTCATGATTAAGTTCCCTTTAGAAGCTATAATTTAAGTTCTTCCCTACCACATTCGGTACAAATTATTTTTTTTATTCTTCAGAGCACTGCACAGTGTGCGATATTTGGAGTTTACGGGGACAAAATTCTTGACTTAAAAACTACTTTTTTAACGAAAACAAATTTAATGTATATAACATTTATATGCAAGAGCAATATCGGGGCCAAGAAATTAAGGGACATAAGACCTTTATTTCCATCCACCTTAAAACCCACAAGTAAAGCAGCACAAATATTTAGTTTATTCATACATTCATTGTTACGAGAATAATAATATTTTAAAGGATATTTAAGATATTCTTAAATAAAAAGGTTATGCTATAGGCAATGGTATTTATTTTTTTAAGCATAGATTACCTTAGGATTTTCCTAACACAAAATAATACTAACATACAAGGATATTTATTTTAAATTTAAACTCTTACGCAAAATGTGCACTTTACCATGCTTAAAGAAGTATTTAATTATATTTATTCATGACATTAGATTCCCGGATTAAAAAATAAGTAATAGCATAAATCTATATACATAAAATCGTTCGTGTGGGTTGGTCTCCGTTAAGATCTCAGTAACGGCAACACCTAATGGCTTAAAATTACAATACTTGTTGCCAAGGCTATTATCTCGAATAATAAATAAAAAACAAATTGCCACACCCCCCATTACCGCCAACAAATCAATAAAAACGCTATATTTTATATGTTAGTTCGTTGGTTTTTCTCAGTAACTCAACCAAAAATGGACGTGGTCGAACTATAACTGCGCCCACTTTTCAGAAATCATTATATTTCCTGAGTTGTGCATGTTTATATAATGAAACTTGGTAAATATGTGCTATGAGACCAAGTGGTAACTCTTTATATAAATGTTTCCACGCCTACTTTTACCGCATTTCTATATATAAAATCGTTTGTGCGATGCCAATTAAGATCTCAGGATTCTTTCAGACACCCTTTAACCGGCCACAAATAAATAAAAATGCTTTATTTCAGATGGTTTTGATCGTAACGTATCACATGGAAACGTCTGGCGTGTACTGATTGAATAGCAATTTGTTTGGGCACTTCCACACTTTTCACAAATTCACAAAACGATCAGAAACAAATTCATTGAATTGGGACATGACAACGTCTGTTGACCCGCTGGTTTATAAAAATGTACAGAAATACTTTGAAACAAATGAATTTTTTTCGAAATTTTTTATTAATTTATAAATCAAAATATGGATATAATGGCAGAGTAGTAACAAATAAATCTATGCACAGATAATAAATCTGTGGTCACAAGTAATAATGACTAAACTCAAAATATCGTAAGAAAGCGATATGAAATTTACTTTATTGCCAAAGCAGGTATCCATTTTTTGCTCCGAATTGATCATCACGTATGTCTGCACTGGGATTTTGACATAAAAACTTTCTATTACAAATATTCATGTAAATGAAAACATTTTATTTTAAGTTGATATGAATATAGAATTAGAAAAAACTGTTATTGAGGCTGGAAAAGATTGTTAGGACGATGAGCGTGAATCACTGGAGCAAAGACTTTGCAAAGTTTTGGAAGAATTTGCAAAATCGGGAAGTCAGCTATGTATATAAAAATTGTCAGATATTCTGACTTAGAAAATAATTTTGTTTTATGGTAAAGGCAATTGTGATCGAAACTTACAAATTGCTTACGATTATTGTACAACTATTTCTCCAACAAGCATAAAATCAGAACTGTGCTTCTCATCAGCGGGTGTTATATGTGTAATAATAATAAAAAAAACTCTCCAAAAAATAAAACGAGTTTTTCTGCTTATTGTTTTACTTTAAAAATTATTAAAACAAAAAATTTAATTGAAAAAGTCTTTTCCAACCTTAATATGCCTTAAAAACAAAAAACCATGAAGACGGTGTACAAAAAAAGTGTAACATTTGTATAATAATATTTTAAACTGTTGTCTTTTTTATAGTTTGTTGTTCTTTAACCCTTTCAATGGCTAGGCTAAACTAAGAACAAAATATTTTTTTTTTGCGTTAATATTCCTATCATTTAGGTCCTTAAAAGATGAAAACAACACACCTTTCATTTTAAACTGCGCTACTTTCGTTTTACAAGCTTGTACAAAGAAAAAATAGTTTTGCTCCTGTTCGGCACAAAGTCTTGTTTTTAATCTTTTAAAGGTTTCTCATCCCCCAAGATCTTTATTTTTAAACCCTCTAAATATTCTTATCATTAAAGCCATAAAAAGATAAAAAAACATAAATTTGATCTCCGGTTGATTTTTTTGTTATAAAATAGGCCAAACAAATTTTTTTTGGCTTTTCTTCACCACAAAAACAAAAATCCAACTGACTTTAATATCAAATATATCTCTAAATATATTTTTATCATGTTAGTTAATTTTTTTTTCATAGAACCAAACTATTTGATTTAAAAAAAAGCATTGCAAAATAAATACATATAAAAATTACTTTCTGACGTTCCCAATATATTGGGCAAATCCACTGAAAGGGTTAAATTGATACAATGTCCTAGTCATTACCATTATTTATGTTTTTTGTGTTTATTAACAATAAGGGTATTCACAATTGTGTGATATAGTAAAGTTTTTTTTTAGCCATAGTTGAAAATCACAAAATGAGTACCCTTTAAAATAGAATTTGTGGTTGGGAACTTTCCATTATAGCTTTTTGTTGCTATGCAAATAAATTAACTATTCAATTTGATTTATGGCATAAAAAGGTTTAACTTGCATTTTGATGTTCTTCCATTTTTGCAATTAGAAAATAACTGGCAACCCATTAATTGTTTATGGAACTTCGAACCACGTTCGTTAAATAACTATATCATTGGGCTACTTAAAATTACCACACTTTTGGTTTTTAGAAATTTCATGTAAAATAAGAAAAAATGCAAAACAACACCAAGGGGTTTTTTAGTACACTGAAAACCACGCAATTGTGAATGTCCTTAATGTGTTTTGTTTTGGTTTTATTACTTTATAAATGAATTAACTTACATTTTTTAGTTTTGAATTATTAACTTATTGAAATTTTCAATCCCGAACTAATTACGGGATCCCGGGATCGAGAAAAGCTTCCGGAATTGGACTCCCTAGTCTGCACATATTTTGTTTGTAATCACATATTTTGCGTGTTCATAAATTTTAAAAAAATGGCTCGTAGTTCGGCAATTAAAATATAGTTTTTTACAATAAATGAGTTTAGTCGTTATTTCTTGTGACCACAGAAATATCGATACCTAAAAGGCAAAACATCGTAACCAACATTTCTTCGAAATAAGCTTTATTTCATATTCAGGATTCTGTTATATTTTGGCATGTCCTAAAAATATATTTTTTATTATATTTCATTATATAACAAGCAAGCAAAAGCTCGTCAGTTGATTGATTAAGCGAGTGTCTGAAGCCTGGATAACCAATCATATTTCTAGTACGTTATAACCAATGTTAGTCGATTCGACTTACACGCTCCAAAACTCGTTTTAGTGGAGCTGTTAGTACATAAAATACATAAAAAGTTGTTGAAAATGGAAAATCTATGTATATTCTACTAGAAATAAAAAAAAAATTAATATTGGCCTTTGTTTTTTTTTATTTTTTACATTTTTTTATAAGCTACTTATTTTATCAGTTTGAGATGTACCACATAAGATTATTGAAAAAAAAAAAAATAGTAAATAAACATAAAAATTTTAAAAGGCTCTTCTATCATTATACGAATAAAGCATTATTTATTATTATTAAAATAAAAAAGTTTAAATCAATTGTTTAACACAAGAGACACAATTCGCTGCACCACTATAAAAAACTTATAACCAAAACACTCTATTTCTGCAACAAAGGAATTAACTTCGACTGAACCGAATTTAAAATACCCCCACATCCGTATTTTGGTATATAGGAAGTTGTCAGTGTTGTATAATGTTGATGACACCTCTTTTAGGGGGCGTGGTTTTCATCCAAATATACAAAATTTTAAACTCAGAGTTCATCCTAATTATCAAAGCTTATGTGTAAAATATCAAGGTTAAAACATAATATTCTTGAATTTATTAATGTTTTGTATTATAATGACGCCACTTTGTGTGTGAGATGGGCGTGGTTTTCATCTAATTTTGACAAATTTCAAATATGTGGTGAATATTTCACTCCAAAGCTAATGTGCAAAATTCCAAGTTTATTTTTGTGGCATTTTAAGAGATACCGTTTTGATAAAGCCACTTCTTATGGGACGTAGGCGTGGTGCTCATCCGATTCATCCAGACAGATGAATAGACGGACAGACGGACATGGCTTAATCGACTCAGGAGGTGATGCTGATCAAAAAAATATCTCCTTATAAGCGTTACGAACGGATTAACAAAGTTAATATACCCCTTACGCAATACGCGTGGAGGTATAAAAAGTTACGTTAAAGCCAATGTTAGTCGTTGTTCTAACTATAAATGTACTAACAGTACATTTATAAAAAGATTCACCCCATCCAATTACAAAGAAAACAAATACATCCGAACGCAACGAGAGCAGCTTAACAACTAATGTGGTTACTACAATATGGATGGAGAACACGATCAGATGAGAGAAAAAAAGGCTGTAAGCAAAAAATTGGTTATCCAGGGTTAATTACGTTGTAGAATTTATTCACAAAGAGCTGAGAAGTCTTTTGGGGGCCTACAAGGTATTTTATTTTCATTATAACTATTATTTAGCTGACAGTTTTTTTCATACAAACCACAGGGCCTAATTTTTCAAAAAAGATTAAATTATACGCCCTTGTCCTATTTATTTTGTATATAGTAGAGCAAAGGAAAATTTAACTAATATTTTGTTTTGACTCTGCATATTTTAATACTTCATTCGCACAATTGTTAACTTTCGGTTTCAAAAGTCATTTTGTTTGTTATTCGGCGACGCGATTCTATTGGAACATTGCTTTCTTAAAAGAAAAAAATATAAGTCATCCTCGCACATAATTCTTATCAATACTAAAAACAAATGTCTAAATGCATTAAAACAGTTAAATTGGAAACATTACAATTTTAAATATTTTTTTAAAATGCTATCAAAAGCAGATACTCTATATATATATATATATATATTTTATTTTATATTTCAGTATATTTCCAAAAGTTTTTTTACTACTCTAAAATTGATATGATTAAGAAAACCTACAAAATTGTAAAAAATGATTACCAGCAATGAAATACATATTAAAAAAAAAAAAATTGTAACACCTTTTTAAATGGACTCAAAGTGAAGCTTAAATTTCAATAATATTTTTTGTTATTTTTTTTTAAAATATTGAAATGAGAAGTTTGCGGCGTTGTAAAAAAGTCGAAAATGTTGTTTTGAACATTTATTTTGACAACAAACTTAATTTGACATTAAAGATCATTATTTTAATTTTTTTGGCTTTTGTCCCCCTAATTTGTTCTACATCAAACACTGTGCACTTGACCAGAATAAAAAATTTATTACCTGCTAATGTTCGATCGAATTTGTGCAGCATTTGAAGACATTGGAAACTCATTTGGAGAAGACGTGATTGCTTTTGTGGTTGGAGTCGCAATGTTCCGAAGATTGGGGCATTTGGCAGAGTCTACCCGTGGGCACGTTTTTAATTAAGTAATACGCGCAGTTCTTATCAAGTGCTTTGCTGAAGCACTAGCAACAATTGATCGTAGCTATTTTTTTTTCAAATTTATATTTTTAAATTGTTTGCTTAGCTTAATACTGATGTTCGCGAATAGAGGGCGTTTCGCCAGCAATATCGTTTTAACTAAGTACCTTTTATCTTCAGCGATATGTGGTGATTTTGGACTGATTGTTTTAAATAATTACGAAACTTAGCTACAAGCTTAAAATAAGTTTTTGATTTATTGAATGTTTTTTTTATGAACGAATTGTGTTGAGGCATTACAAATATGCAATGCTAAATACCTGATGATTTCATATCTTCAAATCTTTATAGTTTGTAAACTTCAAAGTTTAAAAAATTTTAAAAATATTCGGATGTTATTACAATTTTTCCTTGTTTTTTCTTTAAGGTTTTTGAAAAAAAAATAAGGAACGATCCTTTTTTTAAAAAAGTTTGGATTTGAATTTAGTTGCTTCAATAAAGGTATACTTATCGTAGAATACTCATTGTATTATATGGTTTTGTTTTTCTCTGCTATTTGAAAGTCATAAATTGAGCTGACGCAACCAAAACCTTTATATATTAAATCTTCAAAGCTTAAAAACGGTCCAATAACTATTCTCAGCAAACTATATAATAAAGTTTCGATATGGAATGAAGGTAATAGTAAAGCTGATTAATTATAAGGTTACCGGATTTCGAGATAGTATCATTTAAAAGTCTAGAAAAAATGTTTTCGATAAAACTACTTTACTCTAAAAAAAGTTTACCCCTAACTGTGGGTCCTATCTTACAATTTTTTATCTCTATCTTCAGTCCGGTTTTCAATGTTGCCTTTGGTGCTGTTTAGCTATCTTAAACCTTAAATAACACACTTTATTTGAGCCCTCTTAGCTCAACATTATTGAAAGAAAAAGCCTACTTTTAGTAGAGTAAAATATTTAACTCGGTCAGTATTGAAATTAAAAGGCTACAATATTACGATGAGACGCTCAGCTATATTTATTTTGCAGAATGAAAACGACAAGAAATGAAAAAAGCAAAACTTAATATATCGTATAAAGTAACGGTAATTTTTTGGTATTTTTAAAATTTTATCAAAACAAAATGTATCACACACAAAATATGAAGGTTTAAATTATTTTATATTCTGAATAATATAAATCGACCTTGCATACATTTCTATCGTGGTTAATTTCTCGCATCCAACAAGATTTTTTTTATTTAAACTTTCCTCCATTTCTTGCAGTAGAAGCAAGCACTTTAAGCCAAGAAGACACAACGTGGAACAATGCAATAATTTCAATATTTTTCGCTTATTCTATATTTTAGCTAAGATTTTTTCCACGTTTGACATTTTGTTAAGCTTGAAATCTGCCAACTTGGGCGACTTTTCTTCTTAAACATACTTTTCGTCAACTTCTCTCTGAGACTTTTGTTTGCTTAAGCATATCTTGGTTGGGCCTTAACTGTGAGCTATTCAGATCAAGTTTTCAAGAAGACAACGTCATATATTATAACAATATATATAACGTCATACATTGCAGACGAGTAGATTCAAACAAGTGTCAAATCATATAAAACTTAAGCAATGGGTGGTTGATCACAGCTGAATCAAGACTACTGACGATGGAAGTGTAGCTCCTTCCGAAACAATCTCTCCGGTCTGCTGTGTGATTGACTCTATTCAGTGTTGTTGTTGTTGTTGTTGTTGTTGTCTTAAAAACTTAATTAATCTTAATAATAAAAATCATATTAAGTTTTGTTATATATTATTGAAATGTTGTTCCTGTATTTTTGATAAGCACCACACAAATAGGAGACACGCTAAGTGCGCTTGCAGTGCCGTCTATGTTTTCGATTGGCTTTTAAAAATTCTCATAAAAGTAGACTCTAAATTGGTCCGACAGTTCAACAGCTACTGCATCGTTCAACCCATTTCCAACCGATGTTTGATTAATCGAACGTATAATAATAATTTTCAATAATTTTTTTAAATATGAATGTAAATGATATCAGGAAGATCGTTGATATTATATATTACTTTGTATTTGAAAAAAGTATTCACCATCACCACCCGTAATTTCAAGGTGGTTTGGTGTGGTTGAAAAATATCTTGTATATAGACCTTTCTTGTAAGTAATATAAAATATATATGTACAGTCAAAATAAAGAAAGTAATGATGAGGTCTTTTAGCCAAAAGACAAAGCTATATTTTGCTATAAAAAATTCAAGTCCTAGCAACACCTGGATGACACAGGCATGAGTCAAATTTACTGCATTATTCTGTATCACAAAGCAGCACACCAGCGACAAGCAAGACACGAGAAGCAATATAATTTCGTATAAACGAAGTGCATTTTCGTTATACAGAATAAAGCAGTTAGTGTTCGATTAATCGAACTTTTTCGCTACCATAAAATCCAATACAAATACGTCAAATTTTACCAGAAAACGACAGCGTCTTACCCATTTCAACTGTGTTAACATGAAAATAGAAATGGGATAAGCGCCAACGTTCGATTAATAGAACATTTGATTTTTTGACGAAACGAAAAAAATGGGTTTTACAATATTTTAATGACTGATTTGTAATCCGGGGACCCTAATGACTCTAAAAATATACTTTATATCAAAAAAATCAAAAATTTTTGCAGCGCTGCAGAAAATGGGTTAAAATGTCTTTGAAATTAGTTTGTGTTCATACTGTGGTTGTTTGTTTTGTATGTTTTTTTTTTTAAATGTAATTTTTTAGTTCACCGAGTTTCAAAGTAAAATGGTGTTAAAGAAGTTTCACTTCAAAAAATTATTCATTAAGTTTGTCATTATATAGTGTATTTTGAGACGAAGAAAAGAAAATTACAGTAAAATAAATTAAGCAAAAACCTTTCTTAAAAACCGACATAGTCTGAATATGATATGGAAAGCCCTTTTAAGGTAGTCTTATCAATATCTGATAGGTACATTTCACATAAAAATTTTTATGTTTAAGTTTTGATAATAGCTGCGTTCATTCTACGCATTTTTTTCATAGTTTTCAGCGACGAATAGGATTTCGGATTAGGCTTAGTTTTCCAACTTTTAAAATTGTAATAACTAGGCATCCTTTCCAAAAAACTTGAAATGTTCAACTTTTTTGGAGTAAAGAAGTAAGTATATAATGAATTTTTAAAAATTTTGGATGAAAATGTAATTTTAATAAGTTCACGTAATGAACTTTAAAGTTGAAAATGTATACCTAAAATTATGAAAATGGAAAAAACATGCTAATTTTGTTCTATTTAAGATAAACAATTAAACTTTTTGGTCAAGTTTTTCAACGAAAAGGTTGAAAATTTCAACCATAAAGTTTAAAACGGAAATACTTAATTACATTTTTTCAACCCAGATGTTGAAAATTTCAACTGAAAAGTTCACTATTCCAACCGAGACAGCAGTAAAATTTAACAAAAAGGTTGACTTTCTCAACCCAAGAAGTTCAGCAATTCAACTGGAAGACCTACTTTTCAACAGAAAAAGTGGAAAAATTGAATTAAAAGTAGACTTTTTCAGCGCAATAAGTTGCAAAATTTAACTATACTTTTTACTTTCTCAACCCAAGTAGTTGAAAAATTCAACTAAAAAGTTGATATCTTTAACTTAATAAGTTGAAAAATAAGTTTTTCAACCCAAAAAGTAAAAAAATTCAATTAAAATTCTTAATTCTATTACAAAAAACATAGACGCAAACAATTGATACACTTTAATTTTTTATCTGTTGATTCAAAGTTAATAGCAGTTAAATAATTGAGAACTTAGGGCTAGAATTAAACATTTTTATAATATTGTTTTACAAATTATATATTAAAAAATTTTAACTTTTTCATAATTAAATGGATTCATATTCATTATACTATAACATTTAATTATAAGAATATTATCTGTCACACTGAGTTCATACGCATGGTATGTATCATTAAAACTTTGTGTAAAATATTTCTGACAAACAAAAAAAAAAATTCAGAATTGTTCTTTAAAATTTCATTAAATTTACAATATTGTGGCATTTCAGAAATCTTAGAATTCAAAATAAGAATTTCTATTTTTTTAAGTTTTTTTTAAACTGGAACTAAATCCGTAAAAACTGTATTTAAGTTGATAATCAATATAAATAATTTTTTAATCCTTTTCTTCATTTAAGATAGGACCACAAGTGTAATTTTTTGGAAAGATGCATTGTTTTTTATGGTGTCTTAGGGCTAATGTAATTAACAAAGTTCAACAAAAAAATTCTCTACATACCTGATTAAAGATCATCATCAAAACAATAGTTTTCGCATGAAGAAAACTTTTCAAGCAGCATGAACCGTTTAGTATTTAATTCAACTGATAAAATTAATTTTAGCATACCATCCACGAAAATCCATTTTGTCCTTGTAACGATTGCAAGTAAACTGTCGAAAAGCCATACACTAGGGAGGGATGTGCAAGTCGAAGTCGAAATAAGTCGAAAGTAAACATTTGCTTAATAATTTTCGACTTGTGGCAATCGGCTTTCTGACATTGAAAAAAGTCGAAAGTCGACTTATCCATAAGAAGTCTGATTACCTATATAAGAACTAAAATTGCAATATTTTGTTTTTTTTTTAAATTTTATTTATTTACTGAAAATCTTAACAATAAAACAAATTTTTCATATTGAATCATTTTCATTTTAACTGCCCTACAAAAGCGGCACAAAAATATTTTAAAAAGACGAAAAAAATTGAAAAGTCGACTTCTAAAGGTTCAAAAAGTCGATAAGTCGTCTTTTACATTTCCAACGGTTAAAAAAGTCGAAGTCGACTTATGCTGGCAGTTGCATATCCCTACCATACACCACAAAAATATAAACAATAAACAACAATTTTTTGAAATTTCACTAAAAAATTTTAAATTTGAACTCCAGCAGGCTGCGCAAACAAAAACAACTCTAAAGTAGAAAATTTCATTTCGATATAGAAAAATTTTTTTCAACCAAGTGAGTTGAAATTTTCAACCTAACTAAATTTTTTATTAGTTTTTTTTTAAATAATTTTAAATTTTATAGTTGAAAAAGTAACTATAAAATTTGAAAAATTCGTCCTTTAGGTTTCAATAATTTTTTAACTAAACGAAGGCGAAAACCTCAGCCAAAATAGTTACAGAAGTAAACTAAAAAAGTTGAAAAATGCATCCCTTCGGTTTAAATATTTTTTTAACTAAAAAGTTGAAAAACTTGACTCAAGTAGGTAAAAAATTCAACATAAAAGTTGAAAGATTCGTTTTGATATATATTGGTTTTAACCAATAAAAGTTTTAAAAGTTCTACTTTAAAGTTGAAAATATAATTTCATGTAGGAAAAATTTTGATTTCAACCACAAAAATTTCAGAAAGGTTGAAAATTTAGACTTATATTCTTAACCGTGTAGTTAGGCGCATTTTTGTATTTGTACAAAAACCTATTTATATGGAACGAATGCATTTGTTACATTTAGCACTGTCTTAAGACCCATTCGTACATTGTACAATGCAATTCGTATATTGTAAAAACATAATTGTAGATCTTACCGCTATTAAATTTTTTCCGATGCCTCTGGGTGTTGCATCGATTTTTCTGCTACTAACTTGCAATCATAAAAAAAAAATTGGCTATTTCAGCCCTTAAAAGGACTTTGATTGAAAAAAAAAACTTTTATTCAATTTTGCTGTGCGTGTTATTAAATGTTTGAACACAAATTATCGAGAACTGGACCTACGTGTTTTATGTCAGTTATAAAGGGTGATCTTTTAAGAGCTTGATAATTTTTTTTTAAAAAAAAACGCATAAAATTTGCAAAATCTCATCGGTTCTTTATTTGAAACGTTAGATTGGTCCATGACATTTACTTTTTGAAGATAATTTCATTTAAATGTTGACCGCGGCTGCGTCTTAGGTGGTCCATTCGGAAAGTCCAATTTTGGGCAACTTTTTCGAGCATTTCGGCCGGAATAGCCCGAATTTCTTCGGAAATGTTGTCTTCCAAAGCTGGAATAGTTGCTGGCTTATTTCTGTAGACTTTGGATTTGACGTAGCCCCACAAAAAATAGTTTAAAGGCGTCAAATCGCATGATCTTGGTGGCCAACTTACCGGTCCATTTCTTGAGATTAATTGTTCTCCGAAGTTTTCCCTCAAAATGGCCATAGAATCGCGAGCTGTGTGGCATGTAGCGCCATCTTGTTGAAACCACATGTCAACCAAGTTCAGTTCTTCCATTTTTGGCAACAAAAAGTTTGTTAGCATCGAACGATAGCGATCGCCATTCACCGTAACGTTGCGTCCAACAGCATCTTTGAAAAAATACGGTCCAATGATTCCACCAGCGTACAAACCATACCAAACAGTGCATTTTTCGGGATGCATGGCCAGTTCTTGAACGGCTTCTGGTTGCTCTTCACTCCAAATGCGGCAATTTTGCTTATTTACGTAGCCATTCAACCAGAAATGAGCCTCATCGCTGAACAAAATTTGTCGATAAAAAAGCGGATTTTCTGCCAACTTTTCTAGGGCCCATTCACTGAAAATTCGACGTTGTGGCAGATCGTTCGACTTCAGTTCTTGCACGAGCTGTATTTTATACGGTTTTACACCAAGATCTTTGCGTAAAACCTTCCATGTGGTCGAATAACACAAACCCAATTGCTGCGAACGGCGACGAATCGACATTTCACGGTCTTCAGCAACACTCTCAGAAACAGACGCAATATTCTCTTCTGTACGCACTGTACGCATTCGTGTGGTTGGTTTAATGTCCAATAAAGTAAACTGAGTGCGAAACTTGGTCACAATCGCATTAATTGTTTGCTCACTTGGTCGATTATGTAGACCATAAATCGGACGTAAAGCGCGAAACACATTTCGAACCGAACACTGATTTTGGTAATAAAATTCAATGATTTGCAAGCGTTGCTCGTTAGTAAGTCTATTCATGATGAAATGTCAAAGCATACTGAGCATCTTTCTCTTTGACACCATATCTGAAATCCCACGTGATCTGTCAAATACTAATGCATGAAAATCATAACCTCAAAAAAATCACCCTTTATAAACTTTACATGATAATTTTTACTCTTTAAGGTTTGCCATTGTCTGCAGAGAGTTGGCAGCCAAACAGAAATATAAACTCAATTGAAAAAACATTCTGTCTGAGCTGGTGTTTGAACCACGGTTCTTTAGCTAACGGGTCACGCACTCTACCAGTAGGCTACGGTCACCTTGCAATCATACATTTCCTTGTATTCGGTAGTTGTTCGACAAATCAGGATGAACGATTTTGGTTATAAATTTTAAAACCTTAACAAATACTTCGTACATTCGACGAATAATGCGTACTGTCACCATATGAATGACTTTGTTTACTAATATTAGTTTTAATTCGTAAATAGTACGAAACCATAAGTAAATACTACGAATGCAATGGCAGAAGTAACGAAATTATTCGTACTGACGAAATTGACGAATGTTATTATTTGTGTGTACACAATAATTCGTACAAAGGCTCTCACACGAATTTTTTTGTTTACGAATATAATAAGTATATAAAACGAATTAATTCGTAGATGTTACCACAGGTATAAGTAACACTTCACAAATGAATTCGTAAAGATATCACGGCAGAAATACTTCGTATATATTACGATTATTCATACAATACTCTAATATTCTTGCCACGAATGCCATTCTAAGCCATTTTACTAAAACATTTTTATTTAAATAACATTATTCATCAAATATATAGGGCGGTCTTTATTTCATGTGGCCTGCGCGTTATGTTTGCAATTGGTACTTTATCAAAATAAACATTTCCTGATAATTGACTGACTTTGTTTCTTTTTGGTATGTTATCGACTTTAAACTGGTTAATTTATTAGTTTATAAAACATAAAGGAATCCAAAAGTATCACAAAGAAACAAGAAATAGAACAAATTTTCGCAATGCCGAAAATAATATAGAAGCACATACATTTTTCAAATGATTAAAGTATAAACTTATAGAAAAAACGGTTTTCTGGAAGCACACAAGAAATTTGATTTCTATTGGGACTTAAAGGCTTAAAGAGATGCATTCTCTTGAATGGAAGACCGCAGTACAAAACTTTATCAGAATGAAAGAGTCAGGCTCAGATTGATAGCGAAATTCTAGAAATCAACTGCATTGAAATAATGTTGACTCTTAAAAATGAAGGTGGTTCTGGGGAAGTGTTGGTTGATGTTTATGTACTTGTTGTTATAATAAAAAATATTTAATTTTACGCATTGGCAAACAATGCAAACAAACCTTCCTTAGCGCCACACACACACACACACACACACACACACACACACACACACACACACACACACACACACACACACTCACAAACACTAGCACAACACAATAGAACTTCAGGGGAAAAGGGGCCCACACGGTCGTATTGGCAACAAAATAGATGAAATCCCTGCAGACCATCTCATAGGTGGTCGAGAGGCAAGCCCACAATATGTAATGGACAACAAACAATTGCGAAGTGGTCCAAAAAATCATCTTGGCGCCAGTATATAAAAGAGGAACACATGCAGTGGTAAGCTTTCAGTTTCTTAAGCCACAGCAAAGGTTGCCACACCAAGACACGGACTACACAAATCTACTATCCAAGATAACTTAAGTAATAGCAAAGCAAAAAAAAAAAAATTATAAAATTGGAGCATAGAACAAAGTTGCAGAAGCGGTGCACGCTTTGCTAGACAGCAGTAAAAACCTTGAAGGTTGCTACATTGCTACGGTTTTTCTCTGCTGTACCTCTTTCACGATGCAACTGACGTTGGTGTTGCTCCTGGCTTGGGTACAAATTTATTGCAATTCAGCGGTTCTATCGTTGCCACCATCGCTTATCGCCGATGCGGCATCCTTAGCAAGTCAGCAACAAGAGCTAAAACGGCAGCAGCGCCATCAAGCAGCAGCGATTCCTTTTAATACACGCTGGCTCCTTTCGAAGATGAAGACAAATAAGAAGAAGAAGAGAAATGCAGTTGGCGATCGCAGCAGAGATAGCAGCAACGGCCAGCCAAGCAACAGGGTCACTAGCAATAGCAACATCATCAGCAATACACACAACAACAACAACCAAATTCTGAGCAGAACCGGCTCGTTGCCTTTCTTTAAGGCAAGCGCCATTCCAATCACCAGCAACAACAATAATAATAATAAAGTCCAGCGACAAGATCAACGAAATCTCTTCAAGTTTCCCAACGAATATGAAATAAATTCATTACTATCAGCAGCAACAGCTCAAGATGAGCAGCAGCAACGGATTGGCGGGCTGTCTGCAGTGGATGCAACCGCAGACAACGTGCAGCAGACAGCATCGCAATCGCAATCATCATCACCACTGCAGCCGCCAGCTATTGTGCCCAGAATTCGTGAAATTGAGTGGAACGAATTTTATACTCCAATGAAATATTTGGCCAGACGCTGTCAGCCAGCGCTGGACGATGATTGCCCACAGAGGTACACCGTGGAGCAGCAACATATGCTGCGGCAGATTGGCAACAGGTGAGTGGCGAATATGTTGAGCTCATTCGAGTTTGTGTCTGCGTGAGTGTGTGTGCAAATCTTCAAGGTTACCGCAGAGCTCGCAGTGCCAGTTGTTTCCGCCGCAATTTCACGCGCAAAGCAGTGAAAGTGTTTGAAATTTTGTGGGAATCTGTTGGTTTTGGTTGAATGATGATAATTGGTGTAGGTTGTGCGCGAAAGGGAGCAAAAGAAAAGTGAAGCACTCATTGAAGGTGATTGATAGGCGGAAGGGGTGACATAAGGAGAGGTGTTTAAATTTCGGCGCATTCAAGTAATTTTGAGCAACATCAGACCAAGATAAAATTGCATTGAGCTGAATGCAAACTAGATTTTAGAGTGCTTTGTAGAATGTTTTATTGAATACCTTAAAAAAAACTGTTAAGGTTAGTAAAGTACTTAGTAGTATTTAGTATTCGTTTTAATTGGAAAAAAATAGAAGGAAAGTGTATAAACCAATATTTCCAACATTTTACATTTGTTAGAAAAATTTATATAAATGTAACAGGAGGAAGTCAATTTTAAGTAAGATTGTTACCAACAACATATTACACGAAACCAAAAATAAATTGCCAGAAATGCCAATTCTAAATTCAAAGAAAATCCTTTTTTTTTGCAATACTGTGAAAATTAATTCGAATTCGCAAACGACTTTTCCTTGAAAATATTACTAAGACAACTCTTAGTATATCTTTTTTAAAGTGAAAAAAAAACCATTGCGAAAACAATTTCAAATCAAAGAAATCTTTATTATTCTAGTACAAGAGACAAAAACATTCTAAACGTGTATCAGCATATCAGAAAAGTATGTATGAGTTTTATTAAATATTTGTTTTTTAAATTTTTGAGAACTTGCATTTTTAAGAACTTAACACTTTTATTATGTATGTGTGTTTAATTTTATTATTAAATGAAGGAAATTATAATTTAAGTTACAATTTTAATATATGTACATTAGGGCGGGTCGATTTGTAGGGAGTGAAAAAATTCACCAATTTCCCTATGATTTCCGTATTCTATGGGTTATTCCATGAAAATTTGCCGAAGGAACCATACCTCTATCGTTAAAATCGAGTCCCCTACTTTTTGTTGGTAAAAAGTTCAAAAGTTATGGGCATTTTTGTCCAAATTTTGGACCATTTTTCCATTTTTTTCATGATTTTGTTCAAGAATATTACTTTCATGGCCATTTTTTGGCTCAATCCATTATTTAATTCAATTTACAATTCAAAACGAAGAGTTTAAGCCCAAATTTATCGAATTCGGTTGATTAATTCATGCGATATTGCTAAAACAAAATAACACATAAAACCAACTTTTTGATTTTTTTCCCTTTTTATTTTTATTCTACAAAAATTCAAATTAAGAGATAATAGAGTATCTATCAACCTATTATCAAAAAAAAAAAATTCAATTTGAGTGTAGTAAAAGACAAAATGTGAAAAAAAATATTATTTTTTCTGAAAGTCTTGTTTGCTTTCAAGTCTTGGTGTTTTCGTACGGCTCTCTAATGTCGTCGCCATAGCGCCTTCTACATTCTTTCCTGCAACTCGTTTAGCAGTGGCAGCCAGCAATTGGACATGTCTTTCCGTTCCTTGAATGTGTAAAGGAATTTGTGGATCATCGAACGGTGGCACTTCGTAATTTAAATATCCCTCCAAATGTTCATACGAATAACTTTGCGTAAACGGTGGTTCGAATAAAATGGTATCGTCATTTAAATCAATCATATTTGTATATTCCGTACAATTAAAGTTTATAAGAGATTTTTTATAAACTCTAAGTTCCGTTGGGTCGACAATATCTCTTCGGTAATGTAAAATCTTCTTTATAGCAATGTTTCGTTTTTCCATTCTATCATCAAACAACATAGATAGCAAGATATTTTCTGAGTGTGCAAAATATGGATTATCTTGAATTACTGTATTTACAACTCCAAGTAAATTCGGTGGTAAAAATCGTGTCCAAGTAATAAATTTAAAAAGTAATGTACTACCGTATGCGGCAGAGCTATAATACTTAACATTGAAATACATTGCCGTGTATACTTTTATTATATAGTTAGCCAGAATTTTTAAATTTTCAGTTGGATTATTAGTTGTCACATACAACCGTAATAATCTATTGGCTTTGGTCAGCCAACGAGAATGTGCAATTGGCCCTGGTTTTATGTGAGACAAATCCGCAGGAACCACACCATTAGAAATTGCATTGGCCATTAACATCAAGTACCTCGAATCGGTAGATAATTCTTCTGGATTTAAATCACCAGGAGGCATATTTTCCAAAGCGATTTCCTCAAAATCGGTTACCACCTGAAAAGAAAACATAAAAGCTAAAAAATAGAATGAAAAATGGTAAAGAATCAGCTATAAAAATTACATACCGGAAGATTTTCACAATCAGCAATTTTTGAGCTCAACTTTCCGGTAGTTGATCGTGGTCCAGTGGTGGTTGATTTGTCTAAAGTGTCAAACAAATGTCTAAACGGAAGCTCGTTAAAGTGCAGAAGACACACAAACCAGTGCAGTGGTCTCTTTAACTGTTTTTCGAACAGTCGCAAAATTCCACCGTGTACGCCAGTATTTGTTGGTTCACCATCAGCGCATATGGCAATTAATGAATCGAGAGACAATTGTTTTTCTTGGAAGAATTCGATAAATTTGTTGACTTTGCTTGCCGCAGTTTCACTTTCTAGTTTTGTGTAGCCTATCAATTGAGATTTTGGTTCCCTCAAAACAACTAGATGAGGTTCTTTAACCATCCTTGGATGCAACTTCTCATCAATTTGTTCTACAGTTAGAGCATAATTTTTCCTGCCGTCGAATGGAAATGATATCAAATTCGAGCCATCATACCGCTTACGAAGTGCGTTTTGTCTCCATTTTTCTCTTTCTCTACGAAGTTTACTTTTATCCATGATGACAATATCGTCATGAGCATCTTTTACGCCTAGGTCTTCCATCAGAGCTGTTGCCAATGCTGATCCCATTCTGTCATGCACACCAAAGCTGTCACACATCATTGCATAGTTTTTAGTATTGTATCTGGGAGTGTATGTTTGTGGTGGTAGAACTAAATCTGAACCTCCTCACACATCAACTTCCATTTCGTCATAATGTGGTTCGTATGTAGGATCGTTGCTCACTGGGATCGTTGGTATAGTCGTTGGTATCGTCTCTTCACTTCCACTATCGTGTTCCGGTATCGTTTGTATTCTGTCATTATATTGATCGCGCATGAAATCTTTTAAGTTTTCTGGGATAGATCCACATGAGCAGTCGTTTTCTTTCAAGTTGCATTTACATTTTCCAATGTTGAATAATTGGTTTGTTGATTCTACGAATTTTTTGAATTCTGTTGCGCGTTTTACTCGTTGTTTATATGCATTACTATATGCGTCAAGCAAGTTATTCAATTTTCTAATGATGCTACCTTTGAGTATAAGTTCAATATTAAGTTGATTCCAAATTTCTAACAATCTGTCTGCTACTTGGGGAGTAAATGTTTTATAGGAAAACATTTTGCTTTGGGCTTTTGAACGTTCGGCCAAGAAAAAATAGTACTTCAATATATCTCGTTTAGTTGACAGATTATTATCAGGTAATTCACAGGCCACGCCAAAAGAAAAAACATCATGAGAGACCAAATGTTGCAAACTACTGCGTTGGGTATCTGTTGGGTTTTGCGATGAACCAGGCTCTGAATCCATTTTTTAAACCGTCACTAAAAGAATTAAATATGTTTTTCATAGAATAATAATATAACTATTAACTATAATAGTTAGCAATGTTTTTACACTTACCTTTAAATCTTTTCTAAATTTCAAAATAGTGTGATTATTTGTTAGTTATTTCAAGTAACACTTCACTGAAATGACGCTCAAACAAAACTAGCATACACTGGAATATTATAAACAAACAAAAATAAAGAAGTCTATAAAGAAACTAAAAACAAAAAGAAATAAACAAACATAACACAGGGTGAGCACCCTGTGAAAAAATATGCCAATAATGTAAAGCGCAAATCAGTTCAGTCGTAACGTAAGGTTCGTAAGCTTCGTAAGTCAAAAAAATTGAGCCAAAAAAATGGCCATGAAAGTAATATTCTTGGACAAAATCATGAAAAAAATGGAAAAATGCTCCAAAATTTGGACAAAAATTGTAAATTGATCAAAATGAGCTCACCTTTCCAACGCGCCTACTGGCGATTAAGCCCTATCGATAGTTTCTGAGTTATGGATGTTAACGTGTAGGTAATATTTCATACGAACGTCAATTTGGGAAAAAATCTACCAACAAAAAGTAGGGGACTCGATTTTAACGATAGAGGTATGGTTCCTTTGGCAAATTTTCATGGAATAACCCATAGAATACGGAAATCATAGGGAAATTGTCGAAAAATAAATCGACCCGCCCTAATATATATATATACGATTGACACATGCGTTTACAATACGTGTAAGAAGACGCCATTATAACATTTTATTATTTTGAGAGTTAATTTTTTGGAAATTCTGGCTCAGCGAAATTCGTAAAATACATGTAATTTCAAGACTTTTTCTCCACTACAGCATATACAAATTCTGAAAAAAAGCTGTGCGGACTTTCGTAAATAGATTCATACACATACATTCATACATTCATATTTTATAATTGAGAACAAAATCTATTTACGAAAGTCCGCACAGCTTTTTTTCAGAATTTGTATATGCTGTAGTGGAGAAAAAGTCTTGAAATTACATGTATTTTACGAATTTCGCTGAGCCAGACCACCAAAAAATTCGTCCATACAAATTGACCCGCCCTAATATATATATATCGTCTCCTTAGTAAAACAAAGACTGTCTTGATTTTTATGAGTTTTGAGGTAAGTATGCAGCATATCTCAAAATAAAAATTTCTACATACTCACAAAGCCTCGTATCTCGAAGACACGTAACTTTAGAAATAGCTGTCGACGTATCTGTATTAGGCCTTAAACAATAACAAACACAGAAACTTATCTGTATATACGTATATGTGTTACTTATGTAAATTAAACGATTGACACATGCGTTGACAATACGTGTAAGAAGACGCCATTATAACATTTTATTATTTTGGAAGTTAATTTTTTGGAACAGAGAAGTGCAATTTTTTGTTTTTTGGAAGTATGTTCTATGGTCAAGCGAAGAATAATTTATTTTGATAGTAGTGGAAAAGCACGAGAGTTGAAAATTTTTTAGAAAAACGTTAAAAAGCGGGGACGAAGCGCATATTGTTCCTGCGAGCATGCAAGGTAAACAGCAACCAGTTATTACAAGACCAAGCGAAAATAAAGAAATAATAGAAAAACATATTTAGTCACTTCCTACTGTGCCATCCCATTAAAAAAAGAATTATAAGTACTTTCCAGAAAAAAAAAAATTATAAGTACTTTCCAGAAAATTTGTCTTTGAGGGATATGTATAACCATACATTAAACAATGCACGGAGCAAAATTTTTTTTGTGAAAAGTTTTGGCTTTACAGAAAAACATTTAATAATAAAAGCTTTAAATTTCATAAGCTTCATAAGTGATTCATGTGTAAAATACAAAAATTGCAGTAATGAAGAAAAACCAGCTCTATTTCCATTACACATGCAACATATTCGTCGAAAGATTGAAGTACGTCAGTACAATGATAACTCCAACGACCTGGCACAAAATAAAGTTTTAAACTTTATTCAGATTGATTTAGAAGCCGTAAGATATTGTCCTAAAGTATCAGCCAAAGCTATTTTTTATAATGCGACGATCTATGATGTAGAGTCAAGGCGTGCATCGAACTTTATATTGCATGAAGGTATTGCGTCCTGAGGTTCCAATGAGTTGTCTTCTTGTCTTTATAAATATTTATCAGATCACGCTAATGAAAAAATACGTAATCATAAGTGATACTTGTTCATGACAAAATAGAAATGTGAAATTATCTACGGTTATACTTTATGCTGTGCAAAAAATAGTCATTTCTGAATTAGAACATGCCTATTTTGAGCCTGGTCATTCTATGATGGAGGTTGATTCTGTGCACGCTCGCATTGAAACTTTATCCAAAACGTAAATATCTGCTATCCTTCAAGATGGTACACTGCAGTTGGAATGGCATCAAATTCATCAAAATACAAACTCCCTGCAAAGAACGTTTAATATCATCACAATATCATAGTTTTTACGAAGGGTTACAATGGTAGTAACCAAGGCAAAAATTCAAAATATGAATCTTTAGATTAAAAATATACCGTCCCTTTTAAGTTGCATTGTTTCTTTTATATCCTTTACCACTGGTAACATCCTATATATCCTATAACATGGTTTTATCCTATATCTTATGTCATGTTAATATTTTAACTTTTCTCCTAAATACCAAATAAATATGACTTTGAAGAATGAAACCTGACGTATCTAATATTAAAATAAATTATTAAACTAAAAATATAGCAACACCAAAACGTATCTAGAACCTGGTTCCAAAATACTAAATTTCAAACATAAAAACAAAACCATAACACATTATCTGCTTGATGCTTTATGAACCCAAATAAGCCCCTTAAAGTATAAGAAGCTTTAAAAGTAATAGCTGTAAAAGGTAGAAATGATATTCTCATAAACGTGTAGTGTCAGGAGGTTTTTCTGCTTTTTCTCAAATTGATAAAAATCTAGATACGTTCTTGTGTTTCTAAGGGAACAATGTGTATGTATATTTATGCTAAAGGTGCTCAAAATTTGTTCTTTCAGTTTGCGCTGTGGAATGTCCAACTAAAATCAGCCAAACTAACGTTTTTCATAAAAAATGAATTATTAGCTAAAAATATTCAGCATTGTTATTCCTCCACGGTGTGGTATAAAATTTCAAACTACAATAAGATAAACACACAAAACTATTTAAAACCTTCAAACATTGTTACTATTCTGCTACCTAAACAGGACCTAGTAAAGATTATTCAGTTAAGATTAGGCCAAATAGCCCTAACTAACTAGCATTATGGTAACAAAAACTCCCCTCTGAGCTCATACTGTAACTCAGCAAACATCAGTGTTTCCCACATTCTCAATAACCTTACCTTACTTTAATAACCGTAAAAAGGAAATATTTCTTAATCCGAACTCGGTAAATTGACTACAATTTACAACTGTGGAAAATATAGATTTATTAAAAAATTCCTTAAATTTTCAAATCTTTATAATCTCATCTAAATTTTGCAATTAGAAAAACAATAATTACTCCTATTAAACTTATAAATATTCTTATAAGGCAACAATAACAACAACACTATATAGAGTCAATCACTTAGCTGAATAGACAGTCTGTTTCGGAAATCGCTTCTTAAAAACTTACTTGATCTAAGGCTCGCAATAAAATTCATATAACAATTTAATAGATCACAAATTAAATAACTATTCGTTTTATATTTAAAATATATGTATAAATACACTCATAAATTTGAATGAACTTGAATAAATTTGAGGGCCATCGATGCTATTGCTCAAGAAATTTTTTATTTTTTTTTTTTTTATTTTTTTTACATTACATGTACAAAATTAATTCATATTAAATATTTGGCCTCAGCGCCGATAGGCATTAATGAGGCTAGCTGGCTTATTATAAGTACATAATAATTAACTTAATATCTATAATTCATCAATGATTTAGATTAGCAAAAAATATATGCATCAATAACAATTACAAAAGAAGCGATTCAAGATTCTGAGACAAGTGCTCTTTAACATAAGTCTTAAAGAGTGATATTGTTCTTTGGTTTTTTAGAAATGCTGGTAGTTGATTGAACTCAACAATACCTAAGTATTCTATGCGTTGCTTTGTAGTTTCTAACCTACACCGCGGCACTCTTAAATTCTCTTGGTTCCTGGTATTAAACGCCGACTGATTTTGTAAGAAGTTAACAGTATGGTAACCTATATTGTTTAAGCATTTGTATATATACAATAACAAATTATACTTGTATATTAAACGGATTGGCATAATTGGTCTGCAAATAATATTATAAAGTGAAAACGTTGAGTATACAATTGGTAGATTGTAAACTACTTTTAGATTTCAAGACAATTGTATTTTTATAGCCATAAATCATAATCATATAATTAAGATGGCTTTGTACCAAGGCATTATATAGTAATAATTTTGTTTTATTGGTTAATTTGTTTTTCATTTTGTATAAAATACCAATTGCAGGGGCTATTTTTCTTTTAACTTCACAAATATGTAAATTCCAAGAAAGATTGCTTTGTAACGTTATTCCCAAGTATTTCACATAGCTGGTTTCTGGTATAAAATTTCCATCAACAAAAATGCCAAAACTATTGCTTGTAGCATTGGAGTGTGGTCTGAAGCGTACAAGTTTAGTTTTATTCGCATTTAAGACTAGCTTATTTATTCTAGCGAACTCAAAAATTAGGGAAACATCGCGTTCCATATATGATTTCAAAACCAGATCGTATTTATAAGGATAAAATATACTCACGTCATCGGCGAACAAGTACACGCGACCAGTAAGATTTAAATTAGACAAGTCATTCAGATATAAAGAAAAAAGTAACGGTCCCAGGCAACTACCTTGAGGAACACCGCATTTAACTTCCAGAGTGTGGATTTTTACGCCGTTTATTTCTACATACTGTTTACGATTTTTTAAGTAGTTTTCAAACATCTGAAGCTCTTTTCCTACCACACCATAAAATTTCAATTTTTTCAACATTATATTATGATCCACTATGTCAAAAGCCTTCGAAAAATCAAGAAATAAACCTGCAACTCCTTTGAAACCCTGGTCTAAGCCTTGACAAATATAATTTACCACATTTATAACTGCTTCTTCGGTACCACAACCTTTTTTAAGCCCGTACTGGTACTTATAAATGAAATTATTGTTGTCGACATATGATGAAAGCCTGTGATGGATAAGTTTTTCAAAGATTTTATCAACAATAGATAGAAGTGCAACTGGATGAAAGCAGTTTACTGTTGAGGCTCTTAAAGTTTTAGGAATTGGTACTACCTTGCTGAGTTTTAAACAATCAGGATATATTGCTGTGTCAATAATTTTATTAAAAATGGTCACCAAAATTGGTTTAATAACTTCTCTACAAGTAACAATCAATTTTGGTGAAACATTATCGAATCCTGCTGACTTTTTTAAGTTCAAATTGCCTATCATTTCGTCCATTTCACTTAAAGTGACAGGTCGAAAAGTAAAACGGCTTGTACTTTGACACAACGTTCTGAGGAGGTTACAGTGATCACCAGGAAAGGTGGGTAACTGCTGCCTCAAGTCATTGACAGACTGTATAAAATAATCATTGAAAAGATTAACTTTAATATTATCATCTAAAACTTTTACACCAGCAGAACACTGAATGCCATACTCTTTTTTAG
This sequence comes from Dichetophora obliterata, assembly GCA_963920525.1. Lineage (NCBI taxonomy): Eukaryota > Metazoa > Arthropoda > Insecta > Diptera > Sciomyzidae > Dichetophora > Dichetophora obliterata. The sequence continues at coordinate 280,809,070 of OY986435.1, forward strand.
GTGCGCGCCCAAGACAACTATTTATAAAATTCCAGCACTTTTTTGGATCACAATCGAACTTTCCCAAATTATCACGGTAATAATTGTCCCTTGATATTTTACACGCAGTCTTAATTACTTTACTAATTCGCTTCAACAAACTGTCACATTTACCGTCTCTATCTTTACGTCTTTTCATCAGTAATTGCCTTTTTAAAATAATTAAAGCTTGCAGATTTTTATTAATCCACGGCGTTATTTCAAATCTTAGCTGGGATCTGCTCTTGCTATATATCGTCGAATGACTTATGGTGTCGGTTAAACATGATATAAGATTCTCTGTTAAGTTTGAAGAGTCTCCAGAAATCTCAGTGTCTTGCAATTTACAATTCAAGTAATCTCTAGCTTTTACAAAGTCAAAGTGAGTCTTTACTTTTTCAATATATCGATTAGAAACAAAATCGCTACATAATTTGCAGCTTATTATGTTATGGTCCGTTAGCTTGCACTCTACAGAGTCGACAAAAATTTTATCAAAAACGTTACTGAATACTTGATCAATACAACTTCCACTTGCAGGCCTTGTTATCATATTATGGGTATTGTGACAATCATAACTTTGAAGTAATTGAGAAAAAACTAAATATTGAGAACTCTGGAACAAGTCAATGTTTGAGTCCCCTACTAAAATGACAGGACCACGTGAGCTTGCAGCCATAAAGCACTCCATAATGGTAAGAAATGAGCTAACTGAACATTTTTGAGAACGATAGAATGACACAATTCTTAACGACTCGCCCTCGACCTGAAAATTATCTAATTTAATGGATACCAAATCAACAAAATTTTCACTTTTACACGTTTCCACAGAAAACCTTAATTTATTACTTACATACAGCGAAGTACCACCATATCCGTCACTTCTACAGCAATGAACGATGCAATATCCAGGAATAGAGTAGAGCTGTGTTAAATTTTCTTTAAACCACGTCTCTTGCACCGCTATTATATGAGGCAGTTTTGCCATACTTGCAATGAGAGTTTTAAATTTATCAAACTTATCAATTGATGAAGCGCTTCTAATGTTTACACTAATTATATTTAAGAAAGAGCATTTGAGATTGAAAATATAATCATTAAATCTAGAAAAATTATTGAAATATTGGTTTCTAATCATGAAATCGGAAAAAAAATAGTTTGAAATTAACAGTTAAAAATTTATAAAATTTGAATAATAAGAAAAAACAACTTAATGTGGAGAAATAAACGCCACATCATCATCAGAGATAATTCCTTGATTAGCTACTACGGAGTCATTATTATTGATAGCCATCTTTAATCTCATGATTTTGTGAATGTAAGTTAATCTAATAAAAATAAATATAAAAAAAGTTTTTCATTAAAATAAGTAACCCGAGAAACAATTTGTGTCCGTACAAAACTACTCAGGCACAAAAGTAATCAGACTCAATTTTATTTTTAAAAGTTTCACACTGTGTTGGATTTGATCATTCTAGGAGGACAAAAGTAAAAAAAACACTTGCAAAAAATAAATATTTTTTCTGGAAAATAAAGCATGGACACACAGGAAGCCATTTCAGTAGTTTAAAAACGATTGCTTTATCCGATATATTTAAAACGGCTGTCGTAAAACGGTGGTTTTGAGTTTTTTAAAATTATTTCAATCACCAAGGTAGCAGTTTTTTGTTTTAAGTGCCGCTGATAAAAGTTGTAAGCATTCAAACTTCTTTTGTTATGGAAAACCTTTGTGAAGGTATGAAGATCAATTTACAATAAAATTTGTTACTTCATAAATCTTGGTTTTACTTAAGGTAAGGGGTCGTTCATAAAGTACGTTACCAAGATGGGAGTGGGGATGGGTTTTGAAATACACTACGATAATTAATGGCAGGGGGGGGGTAAGGTTTAACATATGGTAACGTGACCAAAAATTTTGTGTCAAACAGAAACAGTTTTTTCTTAAAAATGATACGGCATATAAAAGAGTATACAAAATGCAATTTTCAGAACGTTGCACCGTTTTTGGATGAAACAGAAATTCGTTGGGCTTTTTTCGAAATAAGTTTAAAAATTTATTCAAAACTTTAGCGTTGTTTTGTGACCTCTCGACTGCATGCCGCCACAACTATGTTATTTCTGTTTCAAGTACCGAATGACTTAGTATGTTTATTTAGATGTGTAGTATTATAGTTTATACTTCTTATGTTCGTAAAACTTTCAGTATAAGATATATTCTCTCTAGGGATTAGACATTTTTAAACTCCTCCACATAAAGTTGATTGCTAGGATAAAGTGGTGAGAGCATGAAAACTAATTTATTTCTTTATTTGTTTGTTTATTGAGCGACGACTGTTTTAACACGACTGAAATATTATGGCAAGCGCAGTGACATAAGGTTATGATTTATAATAAAAATTAAATTAAAGTTTTTCTAATTGACCTTGTTATATATTATGTTGATTTTATATGATTTAAATACAAATTCTAAATGTTTGATAGTTTGATACTACATACTTGATTTTAAATAAAAATTCTAGTTGTTTGATGGTTTAAAGTCGTGGTAAAAATTCGTTAGAACAATTAATTGTTCTAACCTTGACCTAAAGCTCAATAAACGATTTTAAAATATGAAAATTAAATTTTACATTTTTTTAAAAATACTAAGAGGATCTAAATGACTTAACCTACATCAATACATTCAATTTAGAGTGAAATAAAAGAAAAATACGAGAATAATAATAAAAACACAATGAAGATTTAAAGAGTGTGAATGACAAACAAAAAGATTAAAATTTTATCATCAAGCATTTATTTTGCATTCTTTTTAATTTTTTTCTTCTCCGATGTATTTTCATAGGCCTAGCACATCACCATATATGTCAAGTGTGAATGGACTATAGACATATGTATGAAAAACTTGGTGTAAAGCAATGAGCTTATTTTTGAATTTATAAAGTTTTATATGAGAATTCCATACCCCAGGAGAACTTAACTTTTACCTCGTTCACGACGTTTATTGTTTTCATTTTTTACTTTTTTTTAAGCTGAAAGATAAAAGAGTTATTATTTTACAAAGAATTCTGAGATAAAAAGTAACCTATGTCCCGACCACGGACATAAGGAACCCAAATGTCAAAATTAAGAAAAATATATCCAGAAATTTTCACGTGATAATCGTACAAACAGACATACAGATACAAATGTTAAAAATTACATTTTTGGAATCCACTACCTTCAAAATGTTCACAAAAAATTTCCAAATTACATTAAATGTACAGATTTTTTACAGTTCTATTATATGTATAGATTTATGCATTTAACAGCGCAGGGTGACTGATTACAAGAATAAAAGAAAACAAAAAAAGTCAAGGACCACGTGAAATTCTTTGCATTTGAAATTAGGATACACCTGAATGGGTCGACTTAGAATCCGATGAAGAATTTGAAAAATCCTCAACAAAGCTTTTGGCTTCTCAATCCCAGTGATTGAGAGCATTGGCTCGTAGATAGAATAGCTTTAAATGATGATATAAATAATTATTATTACATGAATTAAATTGCGAGCTTTAGATCAAGTGAGTTTTTAAGAAGGCAACAACAACAACAACAACTCTGTATAGAGTCAAACACTTAGCTGACTAGACAGTCTGTTTCGGAAATCGCTACATTTTCCTCTTGAGTAGTCATTGAGTGATTAAGCTGTGATCAACTCACTGTTTAAACTAGTATATGATTCACAGATTTTGGAATTCATTCTTTTGAATTGTATGGCTGCTAATCATGTGACATTTCAAAGCAGTAGGCTATTTATAGATCACCGCCATCAACTCTACCAAAGTTGCCATCTGTTCTAGTTGCTTCTTTATTTATTTCAATATTCATTGGTGTTTGACAGTTTGTCAGTTTGAGTTTTTTTGCTTCGCCAAAAGCTAGTGTTCTAACTGAATCACAGCTGATTCAGCTAAAATTTTGGCAGTTAATTTCCTTCAAGTAGACGATGGTTCAGGATGCAATGGTGTCACACCCCCTTTTACCGCCCACAAATAAATAAAAATCCTATATCTTCAAAACAACGGGGCTGACTTTAAGCTGATTATAAATTTCTTCGTTCGTATATATGTATTTTTGTATGTATGTATGAATGTCCTTGAAAATTTGCAAACCGTTATTCGCAATTTTGCAAACTTGTTGGTATCCGATTAAGCTGAAATTTAACATACATATATAATTCCGGTAACAATGTTATATTTTAATAAAATTTTTCGCCACACCCTCTTTTACCAACCACAAATCAATAAAAAGGCTATATATTTAAGACTAAAAAGTAAAAATTAAATTTTTAAAAAATAAACTTTTATTTAAAAAAACGCGAGCTAAAAAGAAAAAATAAATTTAAGTGACATTTGTCATATATGTATATGTAAGGTATATTCTAGGTGCAGAAGAATCTCTCTCTTGGTTACTCATCATCATAATATAAGCGTACGTAAATTGGTAAGTTCTAAGGACTTATACAAATTTAGAATTTTTCAAATACATTTATATTAAAGAGCTTGAACTGACTTCCTAGGAACTTTTGAGATTTTCTGTTGAGCTTAAAACATTAAAATATATTCTTTTCGTGTTAAATGAATTTTTAAAGAAAAAATAAAAATGCAGAAATTGAAAGTTCTGGAGCAGACGATTGTTTTTGAAACCTTTTTTTATACCAAAGGTCAGAAAAATTCTTTAATAGCATTTTTGCTTTTTTCCATGCAATGCATTTGATAAAATCGCTTAGAAGTTTTTGCAAATGTGGTGTTCTTTTAATCTATTGAATGTAAAATGATTTCCGAATGCTTGTCTCAACCATGCCAAACCTTACCAGAAGAAATAATAATTTAAATATCCTTCAATGCCCTAAAGATTTCAAATCAACATTTTTCTTTTCTGGTCGCATGGTTTACAGAAGCATCGTGGTTTACTCGCAAATTCTGCAGTCGAAAGAAAAGTGATAAAAACGTATATGCTTAAAGTGCACATGAGAAAAAAAAAACCAAAACAAGTTCGATCGCCACATCTACAACAGGCAAACGCATAAATGGGCGTGGAAACTGCTATTGCGACGGACAGTACCAACAGTAGACTGCAGCAAAAAAATTTTATTGAATGAATATGAGATCCAATGAGATCATATACAAAGAAAACAAAAACGTAAAGTAGCCAGCAATTTCACTTTCATCATGTGAACAGTTTGATTTCATTTTTTACACTGCTGCTGACAATCGCAATCTTATCGCTGGCAATAATCAGCGATTGATTGAATTCATTGACGTCGCCAATGCCGCCATGGCCACAAACAGTTAGCTGGCGCATGGAACCAGCAGCAGCAACCTAATCAACAGCAGGCAATCGTTTAATAAGTTTGCAAGAATTGATAAATTATCTTGCGATTGGTAACACGCAACGGCTTATAACGAGATATTTCAATTAAAACAATATGTGGGCAAAAAGAAAGAAAAGTAATAAAAACAAAAATACAAAGTAAAAACAGTCAAAATCATCACAGCACGTTAGTCCAGTGGATGCTTTTTTATGATAAAGGCCGAAAATTAAATTTTTATTTCAAGTTATTTAGATTACGCTAAATTTGTGTAATTGCTCATTAAACTTTATTTATATTAATGCATTTATTTAAAATAATAATAGATTATTAGCTATGATAAATTATTATTTAACTTCGAAATTCTGAGCTTTACTTGAACTTATTTAATAACTATAAATTGTTCACTATATTTCTCCAGTAAACTCCGAAAGCATCTGTAGAATAATAAGATTAATCCCAGCAAAAAAAGTTCTTCCAAAAGAAGGTAAAGTGGAAGGGAAAGTCTTGAATTCCATCCCTTCAGTTTAATACCCAGAAGGCATTATTTAAACATATGCATGTCATTGGGAGGAATGCTTTTCTTAGTCTTCTCTAGAAGTGGTTCCAGAATTTGTTCATGATTGTTCATGGAAGATTTCTTTGAGCCCTTGAAGAAATTCAATGGGATGAAATGGTTTTTGTGATAAGGGAGGGTTTAAAAAATCCAACAGATATCCCGTTTCCTGATTTTCCCGAGATTTTGGTGTTGGATATGAGACGTGTTTGGGTTTCGTTGGGGGTTTTAAAAAAGCCCACGTTAAATATCCCTTTCCCGACTTTCACAGCATTTTTTTTTGGTTTCAAAAATCTCCCGGAAAATATCTAAAATATATGTTATCATTATATATAAGTTTTCTACTTTAATTTAATTTAAATGCTATTTTAATAGCATTTCAGAAGTAGTTTATAAAAATGCCTCTTAAAAGCACTTCATGAAAGGGCTAAGAAGAAGCACAATTGGATCTATAGAATGTCTCGGGAAGCAGTTGGGATGTTTCCTAAAGTCAAGATATGCAAAATTTTAATCTTTTAAGAAAAACATTTACAATCGAGTAAACCCTTTCATGAACGATGTTGCACACAGGCCACATTGTACTTTTATGCTTCTAAGTCCCATTATTTTCATGTTTTTGACCAGTGGTTTTTTGCATCATATAGTCTTATGTGTTTTGCAAGCTTAAAGCTATTTGTTATATTTGAAACTTTGCACGTGTCCATTCAGTAGCCGTTCTCCGTAGAGTAAAATGGTCGAAAACAAAATCGGGATCGTTTCGCAAAATAAGTAGTCTTACAAAAAGTGCTTAAAGACATTAAAATAATTGTTTTATTGCAAAACCAAGTGCAGAATATAAATAAATACAAGTGGGAGATTTATATATACAAAAAAAAAAAATCATGAGAGAAGTGTTCAGTTTGTCCAATAATTGCCCAAAGTTGCAAATAAGCAACATCCCGTAACTAACAACCCGGGCACCAAGGACATTCAAATTTTTGTCAGTTCATATATGAGTAAAGACTAGCATATATCTGCCCTAAATAAATGTGTAGCCCCACCCATTTCAATTCGGGCATGAAAGGGTTAATAACTCTATGTTCAGTTTGTCTTCAACATTCAATAAAGCTAACAAACAGTTAATTACACTATAATAATACATAGCTTAATTATTAGATTAACAATTCAAAAAATAATTATATAGAAATTATTTGAAAATCGATCGTGAGAATCGTTGTGGTAGACGTCGCAGTTGAAACGCTATGAAGTAATCATCAATAATGCCAAAATGCCTGACCTTCAACCATATTGCCATTATTGCAACAAGATAAGCAAAACGTTAATTCATTATCATTACTCATTTGTATTGAAAGAAAAACGAGCAAAATAAATAAGGCGATAAGCAAAATAAACACAATAAAACAATAAAAAATACAATATTTGTAACTTTACTAGACTTATTTAACAACAAATTGTGGAATTTATTTGAGTTCCAAATTTTGCACGCAACTTGAGTCACTTCAAAAAATGCTCTTATCGAACAAACAAATATAAGTCAATATCATATACGATTATATACCTAACTAAATAACATTGATTTTAATGAAAAATTTTAAAAGTTCATTTATGGTTAAGAATTTAATTTGCTGAAATAAAACACTTATATGAAATAAAAACTAAAACTTAGTCTTTTCACGTACAGTCATATTCTTAGAAAATGTTCCTAAAAAAAATTAGATTTTAGATTTCAGATTTTAAGATTTAATATTTTTTGTTTAAGATTTAAGATAAGGATTTTAGATATTAGATGCTGTAAATTTTAGATTTGAGATTTTGGAATTTAGAATATAGATTTCAGATTTGAGATTTCAGATTTCAGATTTGAGATTTTAGATTTCTGATTGAAGAATTTTGACTTGAATTTTTAGATATATAAATTTGGCTTAGATGAGAAGGTATTATTTCGATTGATGATGATTTTAAAATGAAGAGATTTGTTCTCTATCTTTTGGGAATAAAGAGCTAATGCAAAATTTTCAAGATATAGGCAGTCATTTGGCATATATAGACAACATTGAATTTAACTAAATTTTGCAAAAGTTAATTGTGAAAAAATTTTCGCATCGCTGCACATTGGTTTATGGGAGGAAAAAAATAGTTTCTAAATTTAACATTTCTCAAAATATAAACATGCCCAAAAAAAATTCTTTTCATATTTATAATCATATTTTATATTCTTTTGATAAATTTTCAATTTAAATAAATTTTAAAGCAAACTCTAACTTCAAAGATGAATATCTTTGTCCGGCCAACTTCTTCTAAGGACTAAATGGTATCATCGTTAATCGCAGAATGTGTAATTTGAACTTATATAAAATGTAGATGCGACCACCTTCGACCCCGATATATGTATGTAGTTTTGTTTCCTAACTCTGAAATAATAATGCGTTTTGACCATTTGTGATAAAATGACATGAAACCGTCACGTAACAGTGAAAATGTTGTGTGTATGCGTGCGAGTATCGAGCAGAATAACATACGAGTAGGCGAGTGCAGAGTTTTCTTTTTTTATCTCTTTTTTTCTGTGTGTCTCTGCTTCTGACACACAGAAATTTCGTTTGAATGCATTTGTTATTTTTATTTATTTATTTATTTATTTATTTATTTATTTGATTGCTAAACCTTAACAGGTTTTATAGCAAATTTAAAATTATAAAATAAGATATTTATGTATGTTTGAAATCATACGTGAGAATCTTTATTGCAATTAAGTTTTCAAAAATGGAAACTGTAGCAAAATGTGAATAGAATTTAAAAAAAGTAATAAAAAAGGGACCATAAAAATGTGTTTTTTATTTTATAATTTTTGTGTTTGTGCTGGCAGTATTAAAGGCTCGCTGATTTCAAATCTGATTTTAGAACTTAAAAAAATTTCTTGTCACAAGGGTGTACCCTAAATATCTGTTTTATTATCTTTGTAGATGCGCTGATCGTTGATTTTGAATCTAATGTTGGAATTAAAAAAAAATTTACACTATTGGCGAAATTTGTTTTCTTTTTATACTCTTTGTATATATGCTAGCAGTATAAAGGATAGCTTATTTCGAACCTGATGTAAGAATTTTAAGAGGTTTTTTGAGAATAGGGTGGACCCTAAAAATTAGTTTTGTGGTTTTATACTTTCTTTGTAGATTCCCTAGTCACTGATTTTGAGTTTGATGCAAGAATTTTTAAAAAGTTTTTTTGACACTTTTTTCGCATTATACTCTTTGTGTTTGTGCTGGCTGTATTAATCCATTGAGTATGATGATGCCATATGACATCACTAAGTTGGATGTTGCAAAGCTAACAGGATCACACAAAAAGTAGTCAAATTTAAACCAAGGTCAAAGTTAGCTAATTTGTAAAAAAATGTCCCGTCTTTAAAGAGTGTCGCTGTTATCGAATCTTACGTTAGAATATAAAAATATTTTTGACACTAGGGTGGACCTTTAAAATGTCTTGTTTTTTTTTTTTGTTTAAGCTTTTAAGTAAGTCCAGTTTTCAGTCCAACTTTTCAATCAATTGAAGCTCAATACGAGCAATGCGAGGAAAATGTTCATTGCTCAACGACTTGTTGCGTTATAAATCAAAAATCGCTGGCAAAGGTAACTTCCTTTTTTCTTCTTTCATAAGAATTCTGCATCTTAATTTTCAATAAAAAAACACTTTTTCCTAAAATATTATATAAAACATTTTGATTTAATTCTTCATTAACATTATGTGCCTTGAATTATGTAAAATAAAAAAAAAAGATAAAAAATATATATAAAGGGTCCGCCAAATAACTTTTTTTTCTGGAAATTCTATTAAAAAAAACTACTGGATATTTTCTCAAATTTCTTTTTTTATTTGAAAGTACAATCTTTCCGGTTAATAATGGAAAATAATTTATTCAAATGGCTGCCTCGGCTGGCCATGCAGTAGCCTACACGATCGGTCCAATTTTTAAGCACATTATCGATTGTGTGCAGCTGTATTTCTCCAATGGCTTCACGAATATTGTCCTTTAAAGCGTCAATTGTCTCTCTCTGGCTTGTCGGCGTAACACTTATCTTTGAGGGCACCCCACAAATAATAGTCCAACGGTGTCAAATCGCGGCTCCGAGGTGGCCAAACGACATCAGCTCTGCGGCTGATAATGCGATCTTCAAAAACCGGGCGCAAAACATCGAGTGTAGCTTCGGCTGTGTGGCACGTAGCGCCGTCCTGTTGAAACCAAATGTTGCCAATATCCTCCTCTTCAATTTTTGTGAACAAAAATTCGTTCAACATGGCCCGATAACGATCGCCATTAACTGTAACGGCCACTCCTTGCTCATTTTTGAAGAAAAATGGCCCAATTATGCCTCTGGACCAAAATCCGCACCAAACAGTGACTCGTTTTGGGTGCAGCGGCTTTTCAATTTCATCTAAAAAGATGATTTTTTTGGCAAAATCGGCATCTTCTGTAAGGTTGCCCGCAGAGTAAGCGCCGAAGCAGGCAGGCAGGCAGGCAGGCAGGCAGGCAGGCAGGCCCTGCAAAGAAACGAGAAAGAAATAACTTTTTTCTCTCTTGTTCACATAGTTTTCCTGTGCCTGTCTGCCTGCCTGTCTGCTTCGGCGCTTACTCTGCGGGCAGCCTAAGTCGATCGCAGGCCCACTTAGCGAAGCGAAAACGCATTGGATGGTCAGTTGGCTTCAACTCCTGAACCAATTGGACTTTGTATGGCGTCATACCAAGGTCTTTATGCAAAATTCGTCTCAATGATTTCTCCGAAATGTTCAATTGTTGAGAACGACGGTGATTTGATGTTGATGGCGCTTCACGCACACTTACTGCCACAGCAGCAATATTCTCGGGTGTACGCACTGTTTATGGCTTTTCACGCTTTGGTTTATCGATGAGGATGCCAGTTTATTTTACTTTTTTCACAAGATAACGAACATACGGAGCTGACGGTGCTTCTCTTCTTGCAAAATTCGTACGCAATTTTCGCACACATTCTGCAACATTACCAGCATTGTTCAAGCGTATACACAACCATATTCGATCAGCGGAAGGATAAAACTAATTATCTGGCAAATCAGACATGAGCTAAGAGTTACCATTCACGAAATAAGCACTAGTTGAAAAAAAAAAACGTTACATGGCGGACCCTGTATAAAGATTTTATTTCGAATTGCATTCGGAGTTAATGAAACAGCGTAAGGAACTTCGTTTCTAGCGAATGTCCCCCGACCACACCACTTTATTTTTTTTTTCAAATGAATAAAAAATTCAATAGCTTTTCAAGTTTAATTATAATCGTTAATATGAAATTTGAAACATTTTCAGTTTTGCTTATTTTTTAAAAATAATCTGTAAACTTTTTTACTTTCTTTTTAAAGATTATAATGCTCGATTCTTTTCTTAATCTGAAAAAAAATTTTTTTTATATTTTCTGTTTCCAAAGCTAAAGACTTTTTTCCAAAAAAGCAACTTTTTTATCACTGTGCGTCATTTTGAAAGTACCATTAGAATCCTTTCACATTGTTGCAATTGATTTCCTATTGATTTGCTTTTAGAAAAAATTTATTATAAAATTTACCTTAAAAAATAAAAATTAAAATATACCAGTTATTTTGTTCTCAAAAATATATAGGGAAAATTTTGCTTTTTATTTTTGCCTTAAAAATAAAAATCAAAAATTACCAGTTATTATGTGCTCAAAAAAAAAAAAAAGAATATGGTTACCTTAAAATATAAAAATCAAAAATTAATAATTATTTTGTGCTTATAACATATCGGGCAAACTTTGCTTTAAGTTGTTGGCTTAAAACAATAAAAAGTAGAAATAATTATTTTGCTCAAAATTTGAAAAGTAAAAACATAAATATTATTTCGTGCTTTTTGTTATAAAGTGCATACTTGGTATGATCTCTGCTTTTATGACCAGATTAGTTTATTGGTTAATGCATTTACTCTTGTAGTTACAAATTTTTCATAACACAAGACTACTTATTTTGTTTCATCTAAAAAAAAGACATATATATATAATGAAAAATTGATTGATTCCATTTGTGCCTTAGCTATTTTTGTGCCTTATATTAATGCCTTAGCAAAGAATCACGCACGTAATTAAAGCAAAGTTAATTTAATAACATTTTAAAGAAGCCATTTATTATAATTTGTAATTTTTTTTTTATGATTCCGTACGGCTTTGATGTTAATTTTACCAATTTTTAACGCTTTAATAAAAAGCTATAAAATGATTCAAACACATATTATTATCATTTTGACACTTTGAATTTTTGAAATAAACATGTCTTTACATACTATATTTTAAAAAAATTGATTTGAGACACACCTCAGCCGCAACCAGCTGTGATTATTCACAAATTGTTGTGGCCAACAGTAATCAAAACAGCAACAACAGTGCTGCCCACGCTAAAGTGAACATCTTCTCAACATGTAAAAAGGTTGGTTCTCAAATTCAAAAATAAATCACAAAACTCGCTAAAAAGTCTATTTATCTCACTGCCATGCTAAGCCATTGGGGACAACTTACGCACCCAGAATTGAAACGAAATTGTGGTAATTGAAACCTTTCTCTAGATTTCGAGTGTGTACGTGTGTCAGTGAAAAACCTACGTAATTTTCGCATAATACAGATGCAGTTTCAATTCTTGTTTGAGTAGGTTTTAAATTAAAATAGAACACAATAAGTGGTTTGAAATCATTTGCGGCTACAAAAGGATCAAATTTATGAAGAGAAAAATAAACCAATAACAAATATGTCTTAATCCTATTAATCTTAAAGATAAATTTGATATATTTTTTGATTTTAGCAACAAAACACTCGGCGATCGTATTGATATGCTGCCAGATGTAGCTGATGAAAATGCTGAAACTGCACCATATTTTACTAATCAAGATAGGCAAGAAGCTTATAACGACGTGCTCATGATGCTCAACGGTCAAGAAGATCTAATCAAATTTTTGCACTGGGCCATGCAACAATTGCAGCCGAAACACATGTTCAAGAATTTTACAAGGGATGGCATGGTTATGGACACAGATCTGTGGAAAAAACTCAATATGTCAGGACAACGTGAGCCGATGCTCTTTGTGGAGGAGCCACATTATATGATAGTGCGAAGCAAGACGAATGGTGATGATTTAGAATCACGTAAGTTTTGCAAGAAGCATTTATTTTCGTTGGAAGAAGTTGGGGCGGGGTAAAAAAAATGTTTTTTAATAAGAGCTTAATTCTCAACAACGGTTGACTTGATTCTTTCATGTAATGCGGCATATTGTAAAAATTTATTTGAGCTGAATTTGTATCAGATTTCAGAGAAGAGTAGCTTCGGTAACATGATCCATTTCATCAAAATATTCCAAATTGTGTAAATTTGTCAAGCTTGACAGGAAGGGTGTTAAATTAAAAGAATGTTTGTGATTTGAGCGCATCATGTGTTACACATGTTTGAATATGATTCCTCAAATTTCTTAAATGATTTTGAAAAAAAAAGAACAAGTAAGATGTTACCTTCGGCTGGGCCGAAGTTTAAAGATCAACACAGTATTTTAAGTACAAATATTCAAAATTATAAATTTTTGTTATTTAATGCTACTCAATGCCACATAAATAGAAGAAAGAAATTTGCTCGTTGTATAATCTTTGAACACGAAATATTATGACTTAATGCTTAGGTTGTGGAAAAGTAGATATGATAAAACAAAATTAGTTTCAGAAACATATCAATGCACCCTAAAAGTGTTAAAAAATGACAACTTTGAAAAATAAGCCCATTAAGTTAAATTTTTATTTTTTTTGTCTATCCTCGACTGCAAGCTTTTGTAGACATGTAACTAAGACCTGAATTGTTTTTCTCCATAGGTTTGCGTATCAAAGCCGATCCTTTTATACCGCCACGTGGACGCAAGTACCAGCAAATACCAGAACTGGAGAAACTGTTCAATCGCTATGATACATTTGTGCCAAATCGCGGTAGACGTGACAAAATCAAAGATATCTTCAAGTACGATGATCTATTTTTTCCAAATCGTGGCAAAAAACAGATGCCCGCTGCAAAGAGACACAATGCAGTACAATATAAAGTGGCAAAGCAACAGCAACAACAACGACATAATGCAGCAACTGATGCTACTGCTGTTGATGATGATGATGATTTGTATGGCAATGAAATGATGGCAGATGTTGTTGACATACGAACGTTGCCATCAACACCACCAACAATAACAACATCGAATGTATTTTGGCCGTGTAGAAGCAGCAAAGGTTGTCTACAAGATTTGTCGGTGTTGGCTGATAGACAATCATTGCTGGCTGCTTATAATAAAGCTGGCAGTAATAATGCTTACAGCAGCAACAACATCTACAATAAACACAACAGCAAAACATATGATGACGTTGATGACGATGAGGTTGATAAAAATGACAATGATGATGCCGACAATGATGATGATGTTGACAATTGGCTACGTCCTAGAATGCTCGCGAATGATGTTAAAATTAATGAATACGATCAATCAGTCAAGACATCAATGCCAGCTAGAGATGTGTCAACAGTAGCTTTTTCAATAGCTAAGGCAGCTAGAAAAGCTGAACAACAACCACATCAACAATGGGCTTTAAATAATATAGCGAATATAGCAGCACCTCTTGCCAAAGTATTGGAAGCAGCGACACTTCAACATCGTTTTGGTGAAGTTTCTGCAAGCGATGGTGTGGCTGCTAATAGATTGCATTCGACAAGATCAATGTCAACAATGCAGCAGCACCAGCAACTGCAACAACAAAGAAAAAAACAACAACAACAACAAAAGCAACGACATTTTCCCGCTTTGGATTTGCCAGTTACTCACGAGCGTTGGTTGCAATTAACAGAGTTCAATAAAAACTGGTTGCTTGACCAACAATTAAAACACCAACAACTAAAACAGCAGCAACTAAAACAACAACAACTAAATAACGCTTTGAAGCTACGATATTTACAATTGTTGCCAACAAATATTGCCAGACAATCGGCTCCAGAGACACAATTAGCAGCTTTGGACACACCGCTGTCAAAACAACAACCGCTGCTAGCCACTTTCATTGACGACAACGACGACAATAACTAAACAACATTAAAATGTTATTAGTTTTGTCTTAATTTTAGTGTGTTTTTAATTGTATCTTTTTGTGATTTAATTTTTTACTATACGCAGTATACATGTTTTATGTTTCCAAAGATGGCGCTCAATCCATAAAGTCTGTTTATAACTGAAATGCGAATATCGAATAGCGCATATATAATAAAGCAATTATTCAAATATTAAAAGTTCTGAGAAAAAAATGTTATTATAAGTAAATAGCTAAACCATTAATAAATATATCATTGCAATTGATTGTAAGAATCAAAAATGTGTTCATTTAATTAGCAAATCGCTTCAAGTTGGCTGCCTAAAATAGTATTTTGACAAGGAATGGAATTTTGACAAACTTTTATCTTTAAAAAAAAAGATGTTTCAGAAATCATTGAGAGAACTAACAGGCTTTAATAACGTAGTACATATTAAGAGTCAGAGTAAGAGTAAGAGTAAGAGTAAGAGTAAGAGTAAGAGTAAGAGTAAGAGTAAGAGTAAGAGTAAGAGTAAGAGTAAGAGTAAGAGTAAGAGTAAGAGTAAGAGTAAGAGTAAGAGTAAGAGTAAGAGTAAGAGTAAGAGTAAGAGTAAGAGTAAGAGTAAGAGTAAGAGTAAGAGTAAGAGTAAGAGTAAGAGTAAGAGTAAGAGTAAGAGTAAGAGTAAGAGTAAGAGTAAGAGTAAGAGTAAGAGTAAGAGTAAGAGTAAGAGTAGGAGTAAGAGTAAGAGTAAGAGTAAGAGTAAGAGTAAGAGTAAGAGTAAGAGTAAGAGTAAGAGTAAGAGTAAGAGTAAGAGTAAGAGTAAGAGTAAGAGTAAGAGTAAGGCTCCCCGCATAGTAAGCGCCGAGGCAGGCAGGCAGGCAGGCAGGCACAGACAGCAACCCGCTCCACAAATAACCACCGCAGAGTGAATGCGAGAAGCAGATCAGATCAGTGCGACATAGTTTGTTATTGTTTTGTTTTTTTCGCATTTCTTCTGTTATGAATGCTTCTCCACGAAAAAACATTTAACGTGGATTCACTGATAACCTTCAGCATGTTTTCAAAGTTTTTTTTATATGAAGTTTGTGCGCTTTACGTTCAGAGGGAAAGCTGAAATTAGTCAGTGAATTCATCTTTACCAGCAACAACAGCAACGCAAAACACACACTTGCGCATGCGCACAACACAAAAAAACACTCACTCAAAGCATTGCTGTACCAAACAACACAAAGCAAGGAACTAGTTGATACTTTTGTGGTTTTTTTATGGTTTCCTCTTCTTCAGCTTCTATGTCAACATCCATAACTTTGTCTATATAAAGTTGTCCAAAATAAATTTGTCTATGATTATCTAACAAAGGACTCAAATTTCGCAAGAATTGAGAAACAAAATTTTTTTATTCATGTCAATCAGTTTTGTTGTGCTTATTGAAAAACCAAAAAAAGAAGAGTAAATTGCACGAATTTGTCAACAAAAATAAAACACAAGTTTCAATCTATCATGTGCGCCGACTCAGCCGCTACTGTTGTTTGTATGTGTGTTTCGACGAATTTATTCTGTTGTTGCTGTTTTTTGTTTTGATTCTATTTTCACTCCAAAGATGATGAAAACAAAATCAAAATAGTCCTTTGAGTTCTGATTCCACAAAATGTGTATTAAATGCGAACAACAACGCATTAAAAGAATTATTTTTCATCTGTTTTACATGTCCAACAATTGGTAATTCCATCAACCCATAATTTTCGTTGTTTCAGTTATGCACAATTTATCACCAACAACAACAACAACATAGATGCACAAGAACAAAAACAATCTTTTGCTATGTTGTGTTTGCATGGTGTTGTTTTTGTGTGTTTATCATAATATATGCATATGCGCTGATGCTTATTATGTTTGTGAGTGTGTTTCGTCCAACGAAAAAATAATAAACGTAAAATGCATCTAATATAAATTCTTCGTTGCGTTAAAACTGCGTTTAAAAAAAATTGCCCATCAATTATTAACAAAAATTAGACAAACACGCCAAATCAGCTGCGAGAAACCAGGACAAAACACTTTTCTCGCTGTACCTGCTTTGGTCTGCCTGCTGTCACTATGTGGACTTCGAGCAGATTTATATGAAACTGTATGAAGCCACTTTTCTCGCACTGGTGCCTGCCTGCCTGCCTGTCTGCCTGCCTGCCTGCTTCGGCGCTTACTCAGCGGGCAGCCTAAGAGTAAGAGTAAGAGTAAGAGTAAGAGTAAGAGTAAGAGTAAGAGTAAGAGTAAGAGTAAGAGTAAGAGTAAGAGTAAGAGTAAGAGTAAGAGTAAGAGTAAGAGTAAGAGTAAGAGTAAGAGTAAGAGTAAGAGTAAGAGTAAGAGTAAGAGTAAGAGTAAGAGTAAGAGTAAGAGTAAGAGTAAGAGTAAGAGTAAGAGTAAGAGTAAGAGTAAGAGTAAGAGTAAGAGTAAGAGTAAGAGTAAGAGTAAGAGTAAGAGTAAGAGTAAGAGTAAGAGTAAGAGTAAGAGTAAGAGTAAGAGTAAGAGTAAGAGTAAGAGTAAGAGTAAGAGTAAGAGTAAGAGTAAGAGTAAGAGTAAGAGTAAGAGTAAGAGTAAGAGTAAGAGTAAGAGTAAGAGTAAGAGTAAGAGTAAGAGTAAGAGTAAGAGTAAGAGTAAGAGTAAGAGTAAGAGTAAGAGTAAGAGTAAGAGTAAGAGTAAGAGTAAGAGTAAGAGTAAGAGTAAGAGTAAGAGTAAGAGTAAGAGTAAGAGTAAGAGTAAGAGTAAGAGTAAGAGTAAGAGTAAGAGTAAGAGTAAGAGTAAGAGTAAGAGTAAGAGTAAGAGTAAGAGTAAGAGTAAGAGTAAGAGTAAGAGTAAGAGTAAGAGTAAGAGTAAGAGTAAGAGTAAGAGTAAGAGTAAGAGTAAGAGTAAGAGTAAGAGTAAGAGTAAGAGTAAGAGTAAGAGTAAGAGTAAGAGTAAGAGTAAGAGTAAGAGTAAGAGTAAGAGTAAGAGTAAGAGTAAGAGTAAGAGTAAGAGTAAGAGTAAGAGTAAGAGTAAGAGTAAGAGTAAGAGTAAGAGTAAGAGTAAGAGTAAGAGTAAGAGTAAGAGTAAGAGTAAGAGTAAGAGTAAGAGTAAGAGTAAGAGTAAGAGTAAGAGTAAGAGTAAGAGTAAGAGTAAGAGTAAGAGTAAGAGTAAGAGTAAGAGTAAGAGTAAGAGTAAGAGTAAGAGTAAGAGTAAGAGTAGGAGTAAGAGTAAAAATAAGAGTAAGAGTAAGAAAAGAATAAAAAATCATACTGAAAAAATGAAATTTACAAAAAAAAAAATTGGAAAAACTTCCCTAGCAAAAAAAAATGCTTTAAGAATTTAAGAAAGAAGTTTTGTTTTATTACAAAAAATATATCAATTTGATTTTTTGTCAATTTAAATGAGAACAACAAATATCTAGAGAAAGAAAAAAGAATTATAAATTTCTGATAAAATTATCATGAAAAAGTTTATCTAACTATGAAACAGTTGAAGTAAATAAACATTAATAAATAAAAAATAATAAATAAAGAATAAACTAGCCATTTTGGCAACCTTGGATAGACTTTAAATTAGCTTCTATTGATCAATTGTGTTGTGCGTGTTATTAAATGTTTGAACACAAATGATCGAGTACTGGACCTACGAGTTTTATGCCGACTCCAACGGCTTATGTTGTCAAGAAACTTTACATTGCAATTTTTTTTTCTCTGAGATTTGCCATTGTCTGCAGCAAGGTGCTGGCCGAACGGAAATATTAATTCAATTAAAATAAAAAAAATATATTCTGAGCTGGGGTTTGAACCGCTTACGGGCCACGCACTCTAAGAGCCATTTACCCTATATCGCGCAATAGCTCCAATTTTAATTTTTAACCTTAAAATTCCTTAAAGAGTTGTTAAAATAATAAAAACAATTATTGTTTTGAAATTAATACTCTAATTATAAAAATATTTGCAAAAAATCTTTTGTTGCAGATATGAAGATTTACATATTTCAAGGAATATAATATTGCTTTTAATGCAATAACTCAGGATATATGTAGTTTGATAATTATAACTCACCAAAAAGTCCTTAATTATTTTTTTTTAATTATTACCATTTTTTATTTCAATTTTAGTCATTTAAAAATATATAAAAAATATAGCAGAACATAAATTGCTGCCAAATGCAAAATCACGCTATTGCAACTAAAAATAAAAAATAGCTGTTGATCGATTTACTTTAATTTGAAAGTAAGAGTTATTTGGAATGTTCATGGTTCATTTATAAGAATTCCGACTTAATTTGTCCTGTTTGACATATTTTTATAGAGTAATTTCTAAATGTTTCCGATCTGCCGTATGGCGCATTATAAGGTTAAACAATGGGTCTACAATTTCTACCGTTATGATTAGCATATTTCGTACAAGGGGACGTATATACTGTTAGGAGCATGTAAAGCTTTTTAATAGTAATAAGAAAAGAGTTTAAAGTAACTGTTTACAAACTAATTAATGATTTTTGGTCACCCAAAATAAATCAAAAAAACCCCAAACAAATAAAAAACAAATTTCGAACAAAAATGTAGAGTGATTTGTTGAGTTATCATATTAATAATCTAATCTGCCAATTTTTTAAAATATTAAAATTAACCTAGATTTTATTAATTTTGGATATTATTGTAAGTTTTTGCGACTTTGTTGTGGCATTATTTCCTACGCCACTATATTTCTATTATATTTCCATTTTTCAGCTTCAAAGCATGTTTTTTTTTTTAAATTAAGAACAATTTTTAAATTATTTCTTTATATGTATCTATGCATGTATGTATATGAGAAGCTGTAGATTACTCATAGCAATGTGCGTGCCATAGATGCTTACCATTTTTATTCAACGATATAATCTGAAGTGGGAATTTTTATTCAAAGTTATTTTTAGGTGCTGCGGATGTTTTTAATCATTGGCAGAGATTATTTTAAACATAATTGCACTTAATTAAAAAAAAACTACCGAAACAAAAACAGAAGAAAAATATAAAATATCGCAGACACATTTTGAAAAAAAAGCTCTATTGTTAAGCTGACGGCTAGAACTTCAAAGTAAATCCGCTGCCAATTTCAATTATTTTTATTTCTTAATAATGATTTGTTATTGTTCATTCTTATTGTTCTGCAGATATAGTAGAGCTTTATAGCAATAATGATGATGATATAAGCATATAACAGCTAATAATGGGAGCAGCAATTATTTTATCAGTTCATCATCAAGCAAGGAAATAATAAGCACTGAATCACACATAAGAATAACATCGAATGAGCTCATTATTTTAACTGACAACTAACTCAAAACATTTACCAAACGTATATGAAATCTATTGACATTGACATTGGCCGACTTGTAGTCCATTGACATGATGATGATGTGTTTTTGTAGCATTCAAATGCCAAAATGTCTGCGGAAGCAGACAAACCAACTTAATTACTTAACAAATAGTTACACTTCAATATAAAAGACATAAATAAACAGAAACAAAGAGAAAATGAATATAAAGAAGAAGAAAAATAAATAAAAAAACCATTGAAGGTCATTTCATTGGCAAGAGTTGGATGGATGGATGGATGGATGGATGGAGCAAGCAAATGAACCATAAAGAAATATCTTTACTGACATTAAGCACGCTTTCAGTTTATTGGTAAAACTCAAGAAAAACAGCAGATAGAAACAAAGGAAGGAAGAAGAAGAAGAAGGAGCAGCAGCACAGGTTTAGACAGATGAAGAATATTGCTGAGTTATTGCACTTGAGTCAAATATTTGTTTGATGGCACTCGTATCAGATTTTAAGAGGAGCAAGCTGTATTTGTAGAGTCAATGACGCGAAGTTGGAAAGATGGTTCCTTTAAATGGTTAAATACCCAGTAGTTAGTTCCGTTCTTAAATACATCGTAAAAGAATCATGCGTGATTTTTCTGATTCATTAACGAAACATGCTGATTCAGCCATACATTTCATTGACGTACATCTCATATAAATGTTCCAAATTCGTGCTAGAACGCAATGCAGAACGTTGTATAGTGATAAAATAATTAACAAAAAAAAACAAAAATTAATTAGTTCTTTTTTATCGACCGTCAATATTTGGTCCTCTACATGAGAGTACTGTTTTAACGTAAAAGTACATTTTAATGGCACATTTGTTAGTTGCACGATTTCTTGAGCTGTATGTGACTACCGACAAGTGCTTACAAAAACTTTTTACCTCAACTTCTAGCGGTGTCACTTCGTCTCAATCACACCAGTTAATGCGTGCAGTTACAAGTCCAGAGTGTTTGGTTGCAATCCATTTAATACATAAAATATTTTGATTTACACCATATCAAACAATCGTTTTTATCGTTGCAAAAAATTTATAAAAATCTAATAGAATTCTGCAAATATTTAAATTTTGTAGTCGAAGCTTTGGAAAATTTTCGAAAGAACGATAAAGAAGCATTTAAGAATATATTTAATAAAACTGAGATTGGCCTTTATTAAGTTGGAATGGAAATAAGTAAGTCTCGTTTATCAAGATTGAATGTAACTGCAGAAATATCAGAAGACTTTTATCGCATTAAGCTTTTCATTCCTATTGTATATTAAATGAAATCGCAATTTCCAGAGCACTTTCAAATAATTGCAAGTTTGAAAACATAAGTCCATCAGAAATAAATAAGTTAAATATTAAATCTTAAATAAAATAGATGTAGAAAAGTTGGAAAGTTAGAAACCGAAACATGGAAATTAAGGTTGCAAAATAGCTTTTGAAACCACGTTAATTTTAACGATAACTAAAATTTTATTTTTGTTTCGTTGAAGCAAAATTAAAAAAAAATAAAAAATAACGTTTTCTCAAAAAACGAAAAATATTCAGAAAAATATTTATTTTGTTTAGTAGTCAACGATATAAAATTTAAAAGTTTCTTTTCTATATGACCTTGTTAATTATTATGTTGATTTTCTATGATTGAAATACAAATTTTAAATGTTTGATAGTTTAAATCATTTTTGATTTTAAATACAAATTCTAGTTGTTTGATGGTTTAAAATCGTTTATTGAGCCTTAGGTCTTAGGTTTCCAAAGAAACAACAGCAACAACATTTTCAATATGAAAAGGAAAACATCACTAGCTGATTTTATTGCAATTTCGGCCCTGCTACAGGCTTCATCAGAAATCTTTGTGATGACGGAGGGAATCGAACCCAGGCCGTGTTTGCCTCGTGCAAGCGCATCTTAGCGCTCTACACCACAGAGGTCATCAGATTTCAGTGTCAATTTCTCAGTTTTTCTCCCTTTTCTTGTTGTTGTTTTTATTTTTGCTTTACTTTAGTTTATGCTTACGTTATTATATGGAGACTAACAGTCTGTTGGAATTCACCACTAACAAAGCATGGTAACTGAAGTTGTTTTTAGATTTGCTGACAAATCTTCAGGCTGTTTCAGTGTGATTTTGGTCGGGCTCTATTATTTGATTTAAGTTTTCTATATGACCTTGTTAACTTTTTTTAATAAATAAAATTTTTATTTCAAAGGTTTTAGAAAAAGGACGTAATTCATATGCTCAACAAATCAAAAAAATTTTTTAAATTTTGTTGTAGACATGCACTTGAAACATTTAAATTATTTTGTGGCGACAAATTTAGCTGTCAGAAATGGATTTTTCCGCAGTTTTAAAAAAATCTGGAAATAATGGTTACTTTGCCCTGTAGTGCAGCTTTCAGTGAACGTTCTTTTAGTACATTAAAGTGTTTCAAAATTGGATTCGAAATGATACTGGAATGGAACGCCTTATTGCTTTAGAACTATAAAGTACTGATAAGGATATTTTTGGAAACAAGGAAACTTATCGGCAAATTGGCTGGGCGCTCTACACAATTAGCTTCGTTCCTGCAACTTTGTATAAATATGTTTATCTTTTTAGAATATTTGTTTTCGTTGCTTTACTTAAATAAATACTTGTTGTCCTGCTCAAAACCAAGCTATTAAATAAAATTTCATTAACTCTTTTTACTTCGTCTGCTGAAATCGATATGATCTTAGACCTTCAGAAATCCCTATGGAAATGATAAAAAACAAATATTTTTTTGCTTCAGTAAAACCCTACCCCCCCCTTATGGAATATCTCTCTATGGCGTTGCTAGTGAGGAAACTTATAACGAAATATTGTTAAATATTTTTGCAATTTTTGTAAAAATTTAACAAGTGATTTTTTTTTAAAACAACAGAACCAGTTCTCTTTCAATCACAAGTACATTTAGAGTAGAGAGCATTCTTTAACTACACCCTCGTATTTCAAAAACTTTTTTACTTTCAAAATGCACTCTTTATTTCTCTAGTAAATTGCTTGATTAAGACTATCTTGTCTAATAACTTTTTTATGACTTTTTTGAAAACCACATCTTCGGGCACTTTCTCGCCAATTTCTCAAAAACCAATCATCCGATTTGGATGAAATTTTCCTTAGTGATAGTTAACACACAAACGCATTGGAAAAAATTTTCTAACCAATCGTAAAATATTTTTCAAAATTTATTAAATTTTACTATGGCGCAAAAAACACTTAACGAAACTTAAAATGCGTTTATCTCGAAACTTCTTTTTCGCGATTGTTTGTAATAAAACTTATTAAAAATATTGTCCGATTTTGTAGAAATACTTTAAACATCAGTCATTGAAGCTAGAGTCATGAGGGTAGCTCAAAAACAACAGATCTGGACCCATTTTAATTCCTAAAAAATCTTTTGTGTTAAAGTTCGAAATTCGGAAGCTACAGTTCTGGTTTTTTTTTAACGACGCTCTTAGTGTTAGTTCCGATGATAACAGCATTAGTTCTAAACATGTTTTCGTTTAGGTATTTGTTGTGAATAGATGAAAAAAATTTTTTATTACAATTGGCATACCTTTGTTTTGGTTTACTTTGACGTGGCACACAACAGCAACAAGTAAAGTAACCAAAACAAAAATTTTTAATCAACTTTGACGTTAGGTCGGTCGGCCGTTGATCGTACTTTGGTCTGGGTTGTAAAAACTTTACGATACAAGAGTCAAAACGGACGACCTCAAACTTTGCAGTACTTAATATTGCGTTGACAGATCGTGCCGCTACCATTTCGGGGATGCCAATAAAAGCAACTATTCAAAATATCCCACAAAACTATCCTCTTTCCCAAATCATGCAATTTTTAATGGACGCGGATTCAATTTTAATAAATCAATGAAAAATAAATAATTATTGTAATAAAATCATTAAAAGACCTACTTTAAAAAGTTAAGGGTATGTTCTCATGAAACTCGACCTAAAATCTCAGTTATTATACATTAAGTTTTCGATAGCTTATGGTATGTAGAATATGTTCATAAAGTTTTATGGCCGATAAAGGCTTCATAATAAAATTATCGCATACGAAAGCAGCCCAAACTTTCATAAACGCACTTGAAAAAATTAGTAGCCAAATCTTAAAATGCATTTTCTTAAAAATCATGTTTTTCAAACTAGTCCCATGATATCCCAGTAACTACTATATAGATTGACTTGAATTTTTTTTTAAGTAAATAAAATTTGTTGGATCCTAAACCTAAGATCAGATAATATTGGCCAGTTCTTTTTTAAGACTACTAAAAGTTCACAAGTTCGCCTTTTTTGTAATTTTCAAGTATTTATTGATACTAGTATCGTCTGTGGCCGAAATTCGACCAACTTTCTGAAATTTTAATCGGTTTTTTCTCAATCTGAGGCGATGACCTTGCTTTTAGAAAATGTGTTGTACTAAGGAAATTTTAAGTTTCAAATTATCGCAATAGTTTTTGATATCAAAATAGCCGAAATTTTTTTAAAAATGTTGTCTGTGAAAACTTTACCAAAAAAAAAACTTTCGTACACCGTTATTTTTCTCAACCAGGGCTTTTCATACAAAAATACGTTGTACTGAGAAAAGGTATAGTTTTCGAGATATCGTAATAACTTTAATGTCAAAATAACGGAAATTTTCCAAAATTTACTATTTGTAAGAAATTTCACCATCAAAATATATGTTCACACTTGTTACATAAGTAAATGCTTATTGTAGGGTATTCGTAAGAGATGGCGAAAAATCTTTCAATTACTTCTTGCACATATTATCAATGTCTAAAATTTGCTCTTACATAATGTTTTTTCATCTCTTGCAATTGAGCTTGAGGTCGAAGGTCACCAATCAAAAATGCAATCATACTGTGCAGCCAGACCCTCAGTATGATTGCCATCAGTATCATCTGATGCCTCATTCACTATTCTACCTCTTCCTAGCCCTGAGATTCTTTACTAAAATTAATATAAATTTTCAAAGTTAATATCTCGAGTCAAAGGTCATTATTTTCAAATCTAACATGATTCGGCACATCTATGGTGCAGTACCTTTTGAATGATGTAAATGTCATTGCCCTTATTCAAAAATTAATATCAAAAAGTGTACGACAACATTTGATGTTTGCGTATTAAAATACAAGATTAGGGTTCAAACTCCAGTAAATATTATATAATTTATAAAATTTTTGGTTTTTTATACCAGATGACATGAAAGTGCTGTGCGTTGGAGATCCTTTGAGTTCTTTTTTTAACGTGACGTTTGACTGCGTATTTACACTATACATTACCACATTACACTTTTATGCACCAATAAATCTATTTTTCTGCACTTTAAGAATCAATTAATAGCTGCAAAAAAAAAATAAGGTGTTCATTTACTTCTTTCGTGAAAAAAAATGTTTGTAAAATTGTGTGTGTTTTTAATATAATAAGGGTATTCTTGCATAGTAGCAACATTGCAATTTGAGCAAAAAGATATTTTTATCAGGCAGGGTATATGAATAGCCCTTCAAGTCGATTGTGCATTTACAGTATATACATATGTCAGCTGCAATATGTTGTCATATGCCTCGTATGTTTTTAATAGGTTTCTAAGTTGTAATTTTTAAAATGATTTCTGAAACTTTGGGAATTCAATATTTGTTACTCTTGTTCCAATTCCTTTTCTTACCTCTCATTTCTTTTTTTCCAGCTGCTGATAAGAAATTAATTAACATTCCAAAAACGAAAAAACATTAAACGAAAGGTTAAATGTTTGAGCTAGTCGTATAAATTTTTCCGCCTCAAAATTTCTTATGAATACACCTACACTATAATACACACCTTAAAAAATAGAAAAAAAAAATATAAAAAATTTTTAATAATTCGTATGAAAAAAAATATATGACCCTTAGGGGATTAAATGTATGAGCTGGTCCTATTATTTTTACCCCTCAAAATTTCTTCTGAGCACACCTACACTATATCTGCTACTCTTCTGGGGGTCCCCATACATAGAACAACAATTAAAACAAAAATGTCTATTATAGTTCATATCAAGAAATCTCTGACCCTTAGGAGGATTAAATGTATGATCTGGTCCTGTTAATTAAATTTCATCTATCAACCTTCTAGGGGTCTCCATACAAAAAACACACAAAAAAAGAAAATATCATTACTCATGTACAAAAAATGTGACGTATAAGACTCGGAAAACCTTTTTTCACAAAGACTCGAAATTTTTTTTTACTACACACGAAAACTTTAACTCTCAATAAATTTTTCGGCATGTTTATATTTAGTTTATGAAATATTTTATTTTCCTAGCCAACACCTGATTATAACAAAGAAGACATACTTCAATAAATTTGTTAATCAAAATTTGTAGTGTGTTCACGAAAACCTATCTGCACAACTACAAGTCCTCGCCTACACTGGTAAGTGCACTGAATTCTGAATGCCCCTATTTTGTTATGTATGTGTAGCAGAGATGCAATGATTACGCTTGCTCATCGTGGTGTGAGCTTGCTCCAGCAAAGAAACTTATTATTTTTTTTTTCAAAGGAAAAGTCAATCTGTTATTGATAACTTTATGCATCAATTTTAATAGAATACATAATAAAATTATATTTATATCATATTAAATTCATCAAAATCGTTATTATAGTTCTTTGAAAGCACACAATTTTAAAAAAGTCACACCAATTATAAAATCCCACGATTATCCCATGAAAACCTTTGTTACCATCGAAATACAAGAAATATTAACACATATCAACAAAAATGCAACACAGCATTGGCATGGAATGTCAAACGCACGAGCTAGTAGAAAACTTCTCTACTCATAACTTTGATCGTACTTGACATTTTTACATTTGCTTTACATTTTTACGGGATAATGTCGAATTTAGTGTTACTTCATAAGAACTTGTTGTTTCTAGTTTAGCTGTCAAAAGCCGGCCGACCTAGCGCACTATTGAGTTTTGGGCATTATCTATTCAATAAAAGACTGTTTGTCGATATCTTTCATATTTTTGTGTAATTTAATTTTTAGCGAGGCATTACAAATTGGATCGCAAAGGTAGAAGATGGCTTAAAATACTAGCAAAATAACCAGGCGAGTGCATTTTGCAAGATTTTCCATACAAATCACAAAAAATTTTTTGAAAATGTCTAAATTATTCTTTATGTAGAAATAAGCTTTTAGAATATAGGAAACAGAAAAGAAATACCAATAAAAAAATTATGAAAAAAAATTACAAAACTTGAAAGGCTGAGTTCTTTATCTTCTCAAACATTTCCTATCTCTATTCTTTTAACTAATCATTTAAAAGGCGTCGTAACTTTTTTGTTTATAAAAAGTATAAAAAAATTTTAGTAAACTGATATTACAGTTTTTTTAAGAATATATTAAAAATTGATGGGTATCGATGAGATTGATTACACAGCCCAACAAAAAAAAAAAAGAAATTCTGCTTAGAGATTCTGATAGAAAAGACGAACAAAATTTACATGTTAAGGTGTCTTAAAAGTTTACATCTAAATAAGATTTAACATATCTAAGTTAAGCTTGACACTATTTTTCCTTTAACAAACATTTTAAAAACTTTAAAAAACTTTAGATTATATGCTTAGCGACTTAAAGGAAAATTTGATGGGTAATATTTTTGAAGAATCGTTTAACCGTATACCGTAACAGCGTTTGGTATTTTTTCAAAGTTTTAAAAATAAAAATGAAAAAAGTATATAATTTTTAGTGCATTGAGTCTTCGAATAGTTTATAAAAATTTATCATATTAAATTGTATTATGTCTCAAAATATAAATTGCAATGGGCATGCCATTTTGGACATGAAACTGTTAGTGCCCTTAAGTTCGTGCTGTTCACTTATTCTATTGCTGGCATGATAGTAAAACATGTATTCCCATTTTAACAAGGATGAGTATGAAAATGTAGTTTTTTAATGACATTACAAAAGACTATTAAAGTAAAAACACTTAATAACACTTTTAAATAATTTTCTTATCCAAACAATAACAGGCATTTTCAATTACTTTTTCACATCAAGTTTACGAGCAGTGTTTTTATTTTGGAAATGAACATTCAAGTTTTTTCAAATTGTCGTCAAATTGTGCTAATAAATTGTATTGGTTTTGTTATATTTCTGGAAAAGACGTACTTCTTGAATACTGCATTAGCTTTTTTAATAGTAAAGAGAAAGACATATACATATCATACTGTGAGTCAAACGTTTTTCCATATAGGTCGTGGGTACCTAAATATTTCTGTCTTACATGCTATAATGGAATAAATCAGTCGTCAAAGGGTAATAAACGATTATTGAGAACATTAAAAATTGATAAATTTGAATGTTCATTTTCTTATTAGGTTAAAGAAAATCAATGACTTTTGACATTTCAATGCGTTGGGAAGATCCAGGCGAGCAAAATAAAGACTTGTGCTGTGTATCTCAAAACAGTTATGAATTTAAATAGGCTTAGGCGTAAAAGTTTTCAGTATAATGCAAGGAATAGACGTTGAGACCGTTGGTACAACTCAGGTTGTACGAAAAACCAAAACATTTTGATTTTTTGGCAAGTTGTAATGAGATTGTATTGTCTGTGGGCAAAACGCCCAACTTGATTACCAACTGTACTGAGCTGTACTGAGTTGTTCCAACGCACAGTGCACTTTTTTAATTTTAGGATGACATTTGGGTTTTTTTTTGTTAAATTTCATAAATAAATAATTTTATTCGTCAGATTATAAAACATGTATTATGAATGTGGTATTAAAAACTTGGTATATTGTATGTTTTTTTTTTATAATTCGTCAAAGTTGTAACTTTTTTAACAAAAATAAGCTCAATAAAACCCAAAAAATAAAGTCAAGTTTAAACAATAACAACTTCGAGCACATAGTATATTTCAAAGTTTTTGCTAATGTCTTAAACGCCATGGAATGTAATACAAAATACAATAAAAAATGTTTAAATATGACTGTAAATTTTTCAAGGAATGAAAATTTAAGTAAAATATAGTACAAAATATCTAGCTAATTGAGCATTATTAAAGTCATGATAGTTATAGCCTATCATAAAATATCGTACTTCTACCTTCTGTTTCTGTAAAAACCTGCCATTAACCATCTAGCTGCTATTAAGAAAAACCACTTAATTTGAAAAAGTCTTAAAAATCAAATTTTGCCCTAAAAACCACTGATTTCCAAGATAATTTGTAAGTGCTCTAAAATTTAATAAAAATAAAAGAATTCATAATTTTAAAAAAGTTTTGACCTTATTTTGTATTAGCAACCAATTTTTTTTAATTTTTTTTTCAAATTTCGTTAATTTGGTAATATTGTTTTGTAGGAGATATATTTAAAAGTTATTCGATTTGAAATATTTTTGGCATGACGTTTAAGTGAAGTTAAATAAACTAAATTTACTCTTTAAGAACATAATTTGTTTATTAAAAAAAAGTTGGTTTGTATGGGAGGTAGGCGATGCAGTTGACCTAGAATTCTAATTTGTGCTGTTACTTAATTTAGGCTAAAATTCATTTGTACAAAATTTCATGAAAATATCATCCTAAAATCGAAAAAAGCGCACTGTGCAACGTCTATTCCTTGCATAAAGGTGTGCCATCAGCCTAGCTGCCAGTACCGCGTTCTATTAAACTTCCAGTACCAACATTATTCAATCATAGGTCGATAATAAATGAGTGGACTGAAACCTATTTAGAATGTATAACATCCAGTATATACCAACCAACTCAGCAATCGACTAGTCGAATAATGATGTCCCAAGAGCATTAAAATCACTTAATCGGAAGCTTAAGATATCTTAATCATTGGCTGGAATTCTCGCAAAAGAATTAAGCAGTCACGGCTTGTTGGCACCTGGAGTTAAGGTGCTTTCAGATGCCGGCAAATAAATTATTTGTCTTATTTTAATGATTATACTTTTGTCTATTGCTACGATATTGAAGGGTTGATTATTGAAATGGAGATACTTTATACAGCAGAAGAATGGCGCACTTTTATCGCTTTTTCGGAAATAAGTCTTAAGGTCAAACCTCCGATTTTTTTAGCTAATGAAACAAATATGATGTGATTTAATTGTGCTAGCATTTCTGACAGACATGCAAGCTTAATATGTAAAATATGGACAAGCGCGTCGGAAGCGAATTTCATTTGGGGAGCAGTACAAATGGGGGGGGGGGGGCAGCACAAATTGTGGTGCAAAAAAAGTTCACCAAAATTTCTTCAAAGAAACATGAATGTGAATAAACATATTTTTTATTTTAGTTTAAAATAAAAAAAAAATATAAAAATATATAAAAAATATAAGAATTTCATTATTTTTAAAAGTTCTTCCAATTTCAATATTAGAGATCATTCTTTAAAGGATCTTTCATATGGTAATATGAAAATATAAGAAATAATGGTTGCTTTTATAAAGCAAGACTAGGTATATCTTAACATGGTTTAAATGCAATAAGGTACAAAAAGTTATATCAATTTAAATTATTCCAAAATGTTTCTTTCTGTCCTTGCGAGAAACAAACTCTTTCACCACCTCCATCGAATTCAATTCTTCGGTTTTATCTTTGTGAATGTGTATAAGTGCCGCATGAGTGAGTCGTTTCTGTGTCATAGTTGCTCGAAGATACGTTTTAAGCCGTCTTAGTGCACTAAAAGAACGCTCAGATGAAGCTGCTGATGCAGGAACAATCAAAAGCAAAGCAATAAGTTTTTCAACTTTATTTAATAGTTTTTTTTACAGTAACCGAATTTTTCGCAACTTGGGATACAATTCCACTACAATTTCAAGGTGTTTGGCCAGGCAATTGCTTCAGCAATTTCATCTGCAAAAAAGTCATCTGCATAAAGATCAAGTTTTGTTTTTAGATTTTGTTCAGAAGGCACTTTTCCGTTGAAGGCTTCGATTACAATATTTTCCAAAGATTTCAGAGTGTCAAGATCTGTTTAAATGTACAATTAGATTTACAAAGTGCCAGTTTACACTAGCTTCACTCAACCGACTCACCGAATGTTAAATCAAAGTGAGTCGGTTGAGTGAAGCTGGTGTAAACTTGCAAAAATAAAAAAAAAGTAAAATATCAACCTGTTTGATCGAATCTAGCCGTTATCTCATTTCAGAGAAGATCTAAAACTTCGAAATAATCTTTTCGTAGCCGATCATATAATGGCAACTGTATTGAAGGAACCGGATTTGATGTTTCTTCAAAGCGTCGAGGTGGATTTTCATCAGCTAATTCACAGTAGGGGCTTTCGCATGGTCCAAAACATTGGACCAACATGGCAGATTGTACAACATGTAGTACCATGCGTAAGCTAAAACGATAGTCGAAATTTTTGGTTTTTTTCTGCCGATTGTACAATATTGTACAACTATGTAAAATTACTGCTCAATTGTTAGGGCATCTAAAAGTTGCTTAGCTATTAGCCGGATGTGTTCTGCTTGAGAGTTTGCAATTAATGATGTTGCTTTACAAGTTATATCGTTCGAACGCTCAATCAAATAGTCCCATTTGTTTTCCATCTAACTTATCGTACGACATGTCGTCCAATATGGAAAGCCCCTAAGAACATGTCAAATTTTTTCTTACCAAAGTTGCAAAATTAACAAGCATTAAGCTACATACTTAAAGGTGCTTTTAGACTGAAGTGGTGAGTTTGCAGTAGAAACTCTACATTTTGTTCTATCTTTTTGCAAGCATAGAGAAAGAAAATGATTATCCGCAAGCATGCTTATGAAGAAGAAAGAAAGAAAAGGAAAATATATAATACAAAAATATTATCGTTGTTAAAAAAACTGATATTTTTAATAACTTTTGAAGTTTTCTTTTTAAATTGTTTATCTAACTAAAAAAGTGTGGGACAACTGCCCCCTTTCCCCCCGCTTCCGACGCCAATGATTATGGATGTTTTCTGTGCCTTTGGGACAGCAGATGGAGTGGTAAACATTATGCAAAAAAGAATTGGGAATCACGAAACTAAGCAACTATAAAAGATACCATTTTCCATGACCAGCTTTTTTCGTCAGAAACAAAAACTTCTTCCAAAATTGCATGATAAATTAGAAATGGTTAAAAATTTTGTAAAGTGGGTGGATGTATACAGATCAGCAGTGCGTTGCCTAAAAACTAAATGATACTAAATTAAAGAAGGTACATCAATTTAATTGATCTATTGATTCTTTAAAAATATAACTGTGTCTTAAGAAAACTTTTACACTGATATGATAGTATCCGACAGAACTATGCGTACCTCTCGTCAATTGAAACCAACATATATTTATTTTTGTAAATATTTGTCTGATTTTTATCAATTATTATTTTATTTTTACATAAAGGTCATAACCTACCTTGTATGTATGACCTCAGTACTTCGTGTTTCCACCTTTTGCGTTAATTACAGCCATAAGACGACGAGGCATACTATGAACTAAGTTTTGAATACCCGTTTCTGGTATGGAATTCCAGACCATTTGAAGTTTGGTAAACATGGACTGGCAAGAGTTACTATCGAGCTTATCATCGAGATATTGCCACAAATGCTGAATAGGGTTCAAGTCTGGGCTTTGGGCGGGTCATTCTAAAACCTCTATTGAGTTTTGATCAAAATAGTTATTAGCAACACGACTTGTATGTTTTGGGTCGTTGTCCTGCTGGTAAATAAAATTATCTTGCATACCCATTTTTTGAACTGAATTCATTAAATAAGTTCTCAAAAGCAACACATACGATTCTCATGTCATTCTGCCGTCTATTTGGATCAACTCTGATAAGCCTTTGTAACTAAAGCAGCTCCAAACTAATAAGTTTCCTCCCCCAAATTTAATAGTTTTTTTAACACAGTCCGCTTGCAATCTCTCGTTACTCTTTCGCCTCACTCTTTCTCTCTTTTTTGAATTTTTGAACTCGAATTTAATCTCATCACTCCAAATAATCTTCTCCCAGAAAGTCAAAGACATGTTATAATACTTTTTGGCGAATCCCAGTCGTGATGTTTAGCTTTTTTTTTTAGATATGAGGTTTCTTAACGCAGTAATGACTAGAATAATTCAGCTCATGCATTCTACGTTGAATTGTTCTTTCGGAAATTTGTATTTTAAGAGTTTCTTTTATTGTCTTGGCTGAAATAGACTGCTTCTTCTTTATCTCTCGTAATATTCGGCTGTCATCACGCTCAGTAGTTACCCTTGGCCGTCCTGTTTTGGGTGCTCTCTTGACGCCGCCATTTTTCTTGAAGTTGCTTATGACTCTTTGGATAGTGGACTTACTCCTAGAATATTTTTTACCAATTGCGCTATATCCCAGACCATTATTATGATCCGCTATAATAAGTTTTCTAAGATCAATGCTTATCTCCTTTGATTTTGGCATTATGGCAATCAAACAATGCAAAAAGCTACATAATGGATATTAAAATTAATTTAAAAGACCAAAATGCAGCTGTTAAAATTTTACCACAAAAATATTTGAAAATTGTTAGCACGCAAAAAACTTGTTACTCTCTAAATTTAAAGTACGCATACTTTTGTCGCGTGTTGAGCGTGACTGATTAGAAATAATTCACTACAGTAAATATATTGAAATCGAACTGGACTTATTTTGTGGCGTAATGTATTACTTACATAGTTCCAAGAATACAACAACAAAAAGTTTCACAGTTCGGAGACTTAAAAAAATATATGAGCATAGAAGAGAAATATTATCTTCGGGTACGCATAGTTTTGTCGGATACTGTATGTATACACACAGCCGAGTCTAGATGTAGTGAACTAATTTTTGCAATGCCTGTTCATTGTATAGAGACTGTTCGCATTTTCGAGACTGATTTTTTTTTATAAATAAATAAATGAATAAATCTTGAATTCTTTTTTTTTTGTTTTTGATTCTTTGAAATGTCAGTTACTGAAACTTTCCCTATTTTATTACTATTCGGGGATTCGGGATACGCGCTTTTTTGGGCAAGAAAATATTAAGAGTTGTCAATAGGGCGCTTTTTGTGCTAAAAGAATTTTTAGATTCGAGCTTTCCATAAAATCAATCTGACCACACTTCCTGACATAAGCAAGTACAACTAGATAATGAAGATTAATTTGATATAATGATGAAAGATTTGTAAAATAGTATAAGAAAGTGTAGCAAGGTTTAAAATGTGAGTAGAGATATTTAAATTTAAT
The DNA here is from genome assembly GCA_963920525.1 of Dichetophora obliterata. Lineage (NCBI taxonomy): Eukaryota > Metazoa > Arthropoda > Insecta > Diptera > Sciomyzidae > Dichetophora > Dichetophora obliterata. The sequence continues at coordinate 280,843,647 of OY986435.1, forward strand.
GAATAACTGCTCGAATGCACGGTTCGTTGGAAATATTCTTTAGTTTGTTCGTAGATAATATTTATTCGTTCGTTCGTAGAGAAAAACAAAATATTTTGTTTGTTCGTAGAAAATATATGTTCGTTCGTGCAATTGTAGAAAAAAATTTTTGTTAGTAAAGAATAAAAATTAAAATGTTGTTCGTTCGTTCTTTCGTTCGCAGAAAATAAAAATTAAAATGCTGTTTGTTTGTTCGTTCGTTCGTAGAAAAAGTTCTGAATAAATGAAAATACCATGTTCGTTCAATGCTCTGCTTGTGATGGGTATCACTTTCGATGTTAAATTTCATAAAATTGCACACACATTTTATAAATCACATAAATATTTCATTTGGCGTTGCCATCATATCACTTCAAGTGCTTTTTCCAAAAGTGACAACAGTGTCACTTTAACTGAGCTGCAAGAAAAGCTACTGATGCAGATTTATGACTGTTTTTTTATGGTTGTTTTCATTTTATGGCACTGACTTGTCGTTACTTTCATTTCAAAGCTATAGAAATGGCAAAAGTTTTAAGAAAAGAAAATCCAAACAGTAAAAAACAATGTCTAAGGAAAGTGGAAGTGGATGAAACAGCAACAGCAGCCCAAAAAATATATATATAAAAAACAGCAAAATCAACAACAATTACAAATGCAGAGAGATAAAACTGTGCAGACATTGAAAATTGTAGCTGTCGGAAAAATCAACGCATTGTCAACGTTTGAATGTAGCAGTAATGACAATAACAGCAGCAGTAACAGCAATTGCAAGAGTAACAGCAGCATGAACAACAACAACAACAACAGCAGTCATAGCAATAAAAAATCACCGCACCAGCAACAAGTGGTAGCTATTGTTGGCAATTATTATGAAGCTAAGTTTAAGTGGTCAAGTAATTTTTGACTGTTTGTGTTGCTAAGTTCCGACAGCAGCGCTTCATTCATTTGCAGTTTTTATGGATGTCTGCAAAAATTAAATCAGAGACAAGAAACCATAAGAAAAGGTTTTATTTCATTTCTGCTAAACCATTTTACTTTCTTTCCTTCGAGCTGCTGCGATTTGGAGTGCTTTGTTTGATTAAATGGCACGCATGCTAAATTAAATCAGCAAAAATGGAAGCTGTTTTCAAGTATCGCCAATTTTAGTGCAAATATTTTCTTGCTTTTTGGTGTGTAAAAGTTTGAGGTGTTGTTTACAATTGATGTGGCAGTGTTTGACATTAGAGGAAAACAACTTTCTCGCATTGTTTTTGTTGGCTTAGTTTGTTGTATATAATGAAAGATACATTTAAGTTGGAAAATAAAATTATCTTATTTGCTCAACAAAATTCGCAATGAATTTAGAATAAATGAAAACGAACTATCAAGGTCTGCAGGTGTCACTAGCCGATTTGAATGGATTTCGGATATATTAAACGTACTCAGCTCTTTTTATGCACTTTCAGTAGCAGTGGGCAAGCAGCAGTAAGCAGAGTGCAAATAAGGCTGCTGGATGAATTGGGGTGTGGATTGGAAAGCAAATCGAAAAATGGTGAGAAAGTTTAGAGCTTAGCTTTGTAGAAAGCGTGTGAGAGCGAGAGCGAGAGCGTTATGTTGTGAAACACAAGTGTTGGAATTCTGCATATTAAGAGGATTGTTCCTTAAAAGGATTTCTTTTTGGAGGTATAATTTAGAGCTTTAGGTCAAGTAAGTTATGAAAGAAGGCAACAACACCAATTCTTTATAAATTCCATAGCACAGCAGACTAGAAACACTTTTTTAAGCGAGATTTTGGATATTTCTTATTAATTGTCTAACCTATTTGTAAACGTTTCCGTGTTCAATACCATTTCTTCACACAAAAATACAGTTTTTGAAAACTTTAGAGTAAATTATTTCAAAATATTTTTTATGTGGCTTATAATGTTCTTGTATAATTAATTATATAATAATAATAATTAAATAAAACTACAATTACAGTGAGAATCTTCACATTCGACGACATCTTGTTAATCAACTAGCACTTGCACTTGTAGTCGCTTGCAACTTGAAGCTAATTTCGTGCTTTTTAGAACTTTTCCATAGGCAATATGTATTCTCTACTTGCAAGTGATTACTTGCACTTGTAAACGCAGTGTAAAAAAATTCTGACGTTTATGATCTAAATGTCACTTTTCATTACGCTCTTTCTCATTCTCTGTTTGACTTTTTAACTAGTTTTTAACAGGGTTTAATCAATCTGACGATCTAAAATAAAATATTAAAATATTACTGTCCCTTGGCCATAACATATTGACTTTTTATTAAAAAGCGATTTGCTAAGAATATTAAAAAATTTAGATGCCGCACTCTTCCTTGTGATAGCGGTATTATGAGGATGTTACTTTAAATGGGACATGGAGAAAACTGTTCGCTAAATTTGTATTGTGGTTAAGCAAAACTTGCGCTAAAATCTCAGCCATTTCAAAATTATGCTAGATTTTAGCAAAAACTAATCAAAATTTGCCATTCCAGTTTACAATAACTAAGTAACATTTTGATTAAATTCAAGCAAATTTTGACTAAAGTCAAGCAAAATTTTGCTAAAATGTTATAAACTGCAAAAGCAAATTTTTACTTAATTCAAGCAAATATTTCCTTAGTTATTGTAGATTGGAATAGCAAATTTTGATTAGTTTTTGCTGATATCTAGCATATTTTTGAAGTGAAATAATTATAAACATTAAATAAAATTAAAAAATTACAATTATCCGGATAAATTTGAACCTCGGCCGCGTGGGCTTATCCATTCGACCATCACAGTTGTTAACCAATCGTCACCTAGTTTTTTTCATTAAAACCGAAAGTGTGCTGTGTGCTTAGAAGAAATTTGCTTGAATTTAGAAAAAATTTGCTATTTGAGATTATAATAACTTAGCACATATTTGCATGAGTTAAGTAAAAATATGCTATTTGAGTTTGCAATAACTTAGAAAATATTTGCCTGAATTAAGTAGAAGTTTTTTTTTCAGTTTATAATAACTTAGCAAAATTTTGCTTGAATTTAATCAAAATTTTGCTTTTTTCTAAATACATGAAGAGTGATTTCAATTTAGCTGAATTTTTCTAAAATTACAAAGTGATTGATCAAAGTTTTGCTGATTTCCTTTTAAGCAAAATATTTCCTTGATACAAGCAAAATAATTATCTCTGTGGAGGTATTGGAGTATTAAATTTGGAGTAATATAGAGTATTAAATTTATTTAAGCAAAATTCCAAAAGAAGTTTACGTAAATTTTAAGACATTAATTTTTGTGGAATTCTAGCGAGGGTGATAAATTATATATTTACAGCCTAATGCAATAGATTTTCTTAAACAAACGTTCAGCGCTTGTTTGGTTAAGTACTGTTTAAGCCTTTTCACATCCTCTACGTAACATTGCTGAAATTGTTATTCATAAACATTTTTTTATTCATTGCTTAATTTTGTAAGGTTTGTATCTAAACAATCAAAACTCTTTTACAAAAACGAAGAATTCTTGTACATTTGGAAATCAGTTACTGAAAAAAGTCTACAAAGGTCGCATATGGAGCATGTCTATAATGCAAATATCATATTCATCAACCTTAATCGAAAAGACGGCAAAAATTTTAGGTTAAGTTTACACAGCCTTTAAACACAAATTTCCGCGTTTAAGTAACGCAGATCTTACACAAGCCGGAAAAGCATTTATGAGTAACTAAAATTATGGCTTTTATCGTGAATATCTACATGGAAAGACGGGAGGGGGGGGGGGTGGAAATGGCTATATCGACTTAAAAGCTGATGATAATCAAGAAATAATATAGTTTTTTATACTTGCCACGTCTTCTTATGGGCGATTATTTGAGATTAACAAAGGCAATATAAAAATTATAAAAATTAAATTTTTCCTGATTATAAAACGCTTTTTTTAAAGTCCTAAATCAACGAACGAGCACAATCATTCAAATAATAAAGAGGCACCTGGAGACCATTTAGTTGTAAGCCAATTTATCGTTCAACAAGTTCGTTTCTTAAGTCTTTCGATTTAGTGCTCGTTTCAAAGACTCACCACAACTTTGATTCTGTATACATAAATAAGTTCCATCTGCTTTTTGAACACGGTATTTAATATCTTAATTAAAGTGTTTGCTTTTTTTGAACAGTTTAGCGATAAATGTGTTCAATTGCATAAATTATATTGCTCTGCTATCAAAGCAACTCGCAGTTATATTATTTAAGACACATGCTACAATGTTGCAAAAACATTTAAAAGCACTTTGCACAAAATATTGACAACATCTCTTAACTCGTGTTGCAATTTATATCTTACTTAGTGTTTTCAATTTGAACACTCAGCGGAGTTGGCCTTTTTCTTTTTTCTATTCATAAGCAAAATTTTTTATTTATGATTATGCTAACGAGAAACAGACACTCCTAATTTGAATTAAGCCATTTTGTAATAGTTTAGCTGTTGCATTGTGTTGCTTTTAACTTACTTTGTATGCCGCTGTCAATTAAGCCAACTGAAAAAAAAACTAGACAGCTATGGCAAAAAGTATTTCTGTTGCTCTTGCAACATTTTTCATTTTTAACACTTTCTTTTTATATACATATTTAAAAAAAATTTTATTTATGAAGACTGGAGGTCTGGCTGTTTTTCTGTCTGTTTGCCTTAATATACGCTAATGAATCTCATCAAGCAGTTGAGCAAAGCATAATGTTGCAATTTAATGCTGCGCTTTGAAGTTTTTGTTATTTTCGTTTTCAATTTTCTATTGCAATCATTGCCGCCTGTATCAACAACAACAACAACAACAAAACCATTACTTATGGGGGTGCATGTGTGCGTACAAACATACATACATATGCAGCAAATGAATTATCATAATGAGACATGGATGAGTTGTTAAGAGGTTTTTATATCAAGATCGCGTGTTTTGTTAAAACATTTCACCAAATTAATAATGCAATAACAGCAATAATAACAACAACAATGCAATCGAGTTAACCAAGCAAAGCCAGCGCTTGTTGCAGCTACATTTTAAATTTAACGCCCACAAAAATCTCTTATTGTACAACATTGCTGCTGCCATCATAATCCACAGCTTAACTAATGCCTTGCAGGTGACGGTGGAAAGGTGTGTTATTGCTGCGGCAACTTTTGCTAAATTAACTGCTAAGTGCAACATTTAAAAATTTAAAAGGTTTAAATTTGCAATTTTGCTGTTTTATTGATAGACAATTAAGCATCAAGAGTTTGCATGGTGTAATTTGAGGTCCATTTATTTTGCACTCTGCAGTGCAGTGAAAATCTCCAGTATCGAAATAAAAGGTCATGCCATAATTAGTTCCGTTTTATATTTTTCACATTAAAAGCACCATACATTTTTAAAATGAATATATTTGGAAAGATATTGCCAACACGTCGATGATGACTGATTTAAAAAGTTATCAATATTACATGAATTTTAATTGCGAGCTTTAGATCAAGTAAGTTTTTAAGAAAGCAAACAAAACAACAACAACTATGTATAGAGTCAATCACTTAGCTGTCTAGACAGTCTGTTTCAAAAATCACTACATTTCCTTTTCAGTAGTCTTTGAGTGATTAAGCTGTGATCAACTCACTGTTTAAAGTCGTAAATTATTTCACACATTTTGGACACAATTGAACGTTCAATAAAGTTGGCTACTTAATCTACTACTTTAGACCACTGAAGAATAAATGTAGTGATTTCTGAAACAGACTGTCTAGTCAGCTTAGTGTTTGACTCTAAACAGAGTTGTTGTTGTTGCCTTCTTAAAAACTTATTTGATCTAAAGCTTGCAATTAAAATACATGTTATAATTTAATAGATCGCAAATTAATTAACTAGTTATCAATATTTTTATATGCTACTTCAAACATTTACAGCTTATTCATAATCTCATTTTAAAGGCTGCGTAACTTTAAACCAGCTTTAAGCAGCACATCTTTATTCATAAATGTTTTTCCGGCTTGTGTAAGATCTGCGTAACTTAAACGCTGAGATTTGCGTTTAAAGAGGCTGCGTTAATGTAACCTGAACTTTTTGTCGTATTTTCAATTAAGGTTAATGTATATGATATTTATATCATAGACATGCTCCATATGTGACCATTTGATACTTTTTTCAGTAATCGATTCGCAAATGTACAAGAATTCTTCGTTTTTGTAAAAGAGTTTCGATTGTTTAGACACAAACCTTACAAAATTAAGCAATGAATAAAAAAGTGGCTATGAATAATAATTTCAGCAAGGTTGCGTAGAGGATGCTTAAAGCCTTGAAGAGTGCGTAACTGAACAAGCGTTGAACGTTTGTTTAAGAAAATCTATTGTATAAGGCTGTTAATGTTTACTCAAAATATTAGACATAATTACAAAATGTTAATGCATTACTTTAATTTACCTACGCGATATTTTTTTAATAAATATTTTACTTCACAGATTTGTTATTTTTAGATAATTTATAAGTTTAATTGATTTGTGCTTTTTGCGCAGCAAATTATCGTTACCCTTAAAAATTAATATTAAGGTAGCTAAAGCCAATTTTCCGAAACTTTGAAGTCATAAAGGCTTTGGTATTTTAAAAACAAAAAATACTTTCACGATGAAAGTGTAAAATGGTTTTTTGGCGAGATCTTCTGAGCGAGAAATTCGCTGTACAAAACAAGAATTTTAAGCTTTCCATGCAGAAATTTTTTAAAAATGGGTACCGAACATTTCTGTTATGGAGTACCATTAAGCATATTAATCAATGTGACTTTATTTTTATATCTTGTAATTTACCTATATTTTATTTTTATAGGTGGGTGTATTTTTACACAATTTAAAAATTTGGAAGAAAAATTTACAACATTTTATTTATACATTTTATTTGTTTCTCCAGTGAAAAATCATAAATTACTACAAGTTATGTACGATATATTTATATTGTGTTTTCTTTCTTTTGTGTTGTTTTTAATTTCTGAATACTTAAGGCAGCTGGTGGTCTAGAATTTTTATGAAATCGATTTTTTTTTTGGTATTTCAAAAGTATAGTCTTGCTGAGTATACTGTTAAATTTTTGTTAAGATACTGACGTTGTTTCCGCTTCTACAGCAATTTAAGTAGGTGTGGGGCCACAGTGTTTTATCTACATTCATTTTCCTTATACTTATTTATCTCAAAACCACTTTTTTCGGCATGGGGTTTGTAGAAAAAAACAAAAGCTATTCAGCCGAATTATTTGAAATTTTAATATGCTATAAACAACATCAGTGACTATCGCTGGAACTAGATAAAAAATATTAATTTTAGAACTTACATTTCAAATGCTTGACATTATGTCAATTTTCAATATTTTTTCTTTCTAGTGCCAGCAAGAGCTGCACTCATAATAATTAATAATATTCTTGGCTTTTATTTTTCAAATAAATAGAAGAGTCAAAATCTACAACACCGCAAAGGCAAGGGGCCTCTTTGAGAGGGTTTCATTGAGCGCCATTTTTAACATATTCAACAGTTTTTTATATTGAAAATTTTGTTTTTACAATATACCCTAAAAGTTTAAATTTCGTTGTTTATACATGAAATCTTTAAAAAAATCCTAAAAATACCTTAAAATTTTCGAGCGCTAGACCAGCGATCAGTTTTTATTTCAGATGACATGGATGTGCTGTGCGATGAAGACCGTTTGGGTACTTTTTTCAATGTGACGTTTGACGGCGTATTGACACTTCACATTACACTTTTATGCACCAAAAAATATTTCCCTACACTTTAAAAATCAATAGATAACAGCCAAAAAACTCAAAGTGTTCATTTATTTCCTTCTATGAAAAATAAAAACAAGAACATCACCGTGTTTTGGGACCTTTAGATGAGAACCTGCCCTTAAAATTAAATAATGCAAGTATTTTTCAGTCCACTGAAAAATTTAAAGCTGTTTAGACGCGAAATTAAATAAGATTTTTAAATCTGCGAGTATTTATAGGTAGTAGTAAAGAAAAATATTTAACAAATCAAGGTCAAAGTTGATGAAATGAGGAAAACATTTTAAAGTTCTTAACATTTTTACCTGTAACATTTCCAATTCTTTAGACACAATAAAGTTTTAGATGCTGTAGAGAAGGTCTGGTTTTCATATTTTAAAAATTCAAAAGCCTTTGCAAATTTAAATTTATTACAACCAGCAGAGTTATGCACTTCGGTTTTTTGGATATATAGCCAAATTTGAGGGTGGACTCAAGAACCCAAGTGTGCAGTTAGCTTATGTTTACCAAGTATACAAACTCTTATTGTTACACTGTGTAATTATTGAAAAAAAATCTTGTTATTTATAGAGCGAATAAACGCTTATTTACACGTTTTTGGCCGGAAAATTAAAATATTTTATATTGCTTTACTAAACACGCGTAGAATTTTAATGTGAAGGATATAGTTTTTAAAAAAGTTTTTAGAATCCATTTGTCGTAGTTTTAAATGCACGTTTGTTAATGAACACAAACTTGTCTTAGTAATTGCAGGACGCTTTGTGCATAAGCAAAACGAACTACAACTTTACTTAACTTAAAACAAAAGACTTAAGAAACAAACTCGTTGTGCCCTTTATCAAAAACAAAAGTCACCAATCGAAGCACAATTTGCGAGACGCATTTTAATAAAAAGTATCAATTTTTATTTCTCTGACGCTGCAAAAGTGGCAACAATCAAAAGCTACAAGTTTTTTCTATAAACACTCTGAGAAACCTTAACAGACTGCATCCACTGCATGCCACATTAAAATAAAATAAATTTACTATTTAATCTATGCTTAATTTCTATTTATTTGCTAGCTAATGTAGGGGAAGCAACAGCACAGACAATACTCACCAAGCTAAATTGCTGCAAACAGCAATAGCAACAAGTAAAGTGTCGCCAAATAAACGCAATAACATTTGTAATTTTTAGTCACGTCAAAGGAAGGGGGAAACTGAAATCATGTGGCACACAGTCACACAATTGTTGTGTCTGTGCAGCAGCAACACGCTGCTTTAACGTGCAACAATCGCAGCGTCTAGCAAGTAACATGGCACAGCATAATGAAAACTAATGAAATGTGAAAACTGCAAATGATACAAATAAATAGAAATAGCAGCGCCAGTGAGCGACAACGATGAGGTTCGCTTGGAATAAATAAAAGAAAAAAGAACGCAAAATAACTAATGAACATAACAGCTGGCAAAATATGAGTTTTTTTTTTTAAAAATTTGTGCGTCTGTATTTCTGAGATTTTTTTTATTTTTCATCGTCTAAGTAACTTGTAACTTTTGGACTTTAGTAAAGGTTCAATATTCTTCAACAATACTTCAAGCAAGATTAGCATAAAATTCTTCTTTTTTTTACATTACTAATAAATTGACTTTTGACTCTTGCCGCAGGCTAAAGATAAGTTTTTTTCTTATCTGAATTTAATAAAAACTACTTTATTAACACTTATGACTCATGAATTCTCTATGAAAGTGTAGTTTCTAAGTCATGAGCAACTAACTGCCAAAACATTTCAAAAACTTAGGTGCGATCAGCGTTTAAACACACGATCAGACGCAACTCAGTTTTCGCGTAGAAAAACAAACATTACGTCCATTATTTTAGCGTCTAATATTTAGTGTCAACTTAAGTCTTGATATGCGGCTGCTGAAGAAATAAAGCTGATGACAAAAATGTTTTTGATGTTGCTTAGCCCCGTAATATTTTAATTTTAATCCGCTTAGATTTTGCAGCGGTTGTGCCAAATGCTGCGAACATCTTCCATACATGACTTGGAAGTGTCTTTTATAAGTCATTGTTATGTTTATTTTCAATATCTCGTATGGCAACATTAGCTCCGACAATCAACGACGACATAACATATGAAATTGAAAAATAATGTGAAGAGCGCTAAAGCTTAATGAGTGTCGTCACCTTTTTGGAAATTATGTTTTTGCTATGGTTGCGAAATTTCCTAAAACTTTGCTCTTTTGAAAGAGGCGATTGAAATGACAGCGAATTTTTGTTTTTTATTTTTTGTATTGTAGATTTTTTGGCACTTTTCCATTTTCTTTAGTTACAAGCTTGAACACAAAATTATGAAATCTCATCTGCAATCAAATTGAAGCAGTTAAGTACGAGTTTTGATGTGAAAGTTTGAACATATCTGACAAGTTTAATAAAGAAATTAAATAGCTCGTGTATCTGCTGACATAAGAGTTTTTTCTATCAACCAAGAATTGGTTTTAGCTAACAAACGGCATAACTGGCATGGCAAAAAAAATATTTGATAAATGAAAATATACTTAATATTTGAGACTTCTAGTTCAGAGAAATGTTTATTTGTTTATAGTTACCAAGCCAATAAATGTTTTTTGGATTAAAAAGATTTACAGACCGATTCTGAGCAATTTTTCCAGGGGAATCAGAAAAGGGAGTATTAATTTTTAAGAGAACAGATGAGGACGTCAAATTTCCTTGTTTACACTCGTGAATATTGACGATTGATGAACAGATTTGCAATAAAAATTTTCTAAAATGTTTTTGGACTTTATCTTAAAAATTAAAACTCCCTTTTCCGATTCCCCGGATAAAATGATTCAGAATCGGGTTGCTAGTGTTTTTTTTTCATTATATTTTATTTATTTCTCTAATTTTAGTTTAATTTACAAGTTTACAAAAGACCAGATCATTTTCCATCTATTATTTTTCATATAGCAGTCATGAAGTTAATTTTTAACACGCCCCACGTTCTGCGTTAGGGGTATATTAAGTTAGTTTCTCCGTTTACTTTTTGATGTCTCCAGAAGGAAGAGCAGGTGGAAGGTATAGAAAAGTAAGGGATTAAGTCAAGCTCCCATACAAAGTGACTTATATCTATATGATTGAAAAGTAAACTTAAAAGTTAAAAATTTTGTCCGCTTGGCTTTGAACATACGGTGATTAATATTGCATACTGATATAATATTAATATACTGCACATATTTTTTGTTTAAACCAAGAAATTATGAATTTTTCATATATTTTGATTTAAACTTTTAAAATTTCAATTAGGTTGAAAATTGTGACCTGCATTTGGATACGTGTAAGGTATTCAGTCAAGGCAATGTAACTTTAGCCAAAAAAAGTTTTAAACTAACCACAATAATGGTAAAAAGCTGTTGAATATATCTGAAATTCTTTTTGCGCTGGACATTTTGATATAGGAAGAATAGGAAAGATAATTTTATATATGAACATTTTTTATTTAAACTTTAAAAATTTCAATTAGGTTGAATTTCGGTCCGTGTAACTTCCACGTGATAAAAAAGAGATGGACAACCAGGCCGACAAAAAATTAAATTTTTAGCTTACAGATCTTCCAAAATGTCCAGAGCAAAAAGAATTTCATAAATATTCAATGCTCAGCTTTTTCTACATTTTTATTATGTGTACATATTTCCACATTCGTCTTTCATTTTTTTTTTATCTTTCCACGTAAAGCTTATGCATTAAAGTTAGTTTAAAACCTTTTTGGCTAAAGCTACATTGCCTTGACTTAATACCTTTAAAGCATAACAAATATAAAGATTGCTGCGTTTCCTGTTTGCAATTTAAATCAATTTTCTTTTAACCTTCTAAATGATGCAGCAAGTGTAGCTAATGATGACAAAATGTGTCACAGCTTCCCACGCACACAAACTGCAAGCAAGACCAACTGCAACACCAAGATAAAATTAGTACACACAAACACACACATGTTATGACGATACGCGCAAAAATTATTTGAACGCATACGTTATGTTCTTGCATACAGATCGAGCGTTGCAACTGGGGCTGCATTCAAATTGTGGGGCCAATGTAGAGTTGACTCTTTGTTGTTGGCCTTTTTTGGGTTCAGCGTTAATTTGTTTAAATGTGGCGCAAATGATTGTTGATGATGAGGTGGCGGCATCGTTTGTACAGCATGTTGTGACCTAGTTTTGTGCATTTCAATTGCTTGAACGAATGATTTTACCAAATGAAGCAAGAGTTCTAACATTGTCGGTCATTAGAGTTGAAATTGATTAGTGTGTTGGCGGAGAAGTTTTAAAGAAAACCCAAAAAATGGGGTTGTGATTCAAAACGAAACTGAGTTGGCGATGTATGCAGCAATAATTTAAGCATATTCATAGATTTCACGATGTAATGAATTGAACTTTCATCTTGATTAGACACGTTAGTAATTTTTTTGGAATAATTTAAGAGAAGAAAAAATTTACAAATGTAATTAAAAAGTAACATGAAAGATATCGGAAAAATTACAATTAAAGTTCATTAAAAAAAGTGAATGATTTGAAAATAAAATCATTTGAGGAGCTCATTTCCAAAACGTTACATCTGGTCAAAAAAAAAATGAATTTGGTATACTCTAATCTGTTCGAAGGAGTCGAATCGCAAAAAAAATTTTAAGCCTCTAAGTAGGTCATTGGCAAAAATATTTATTTTCAAAATAAAATTTTATTTCCAAAAAATTCTATCAGTAGAAAATTTTATATGCAAAACGTGCTTAATCCTAGGATGCTTAATTGGGCTTTTCGAGCCCATTTTAACTTTAACTAGTCAACAAATTTTTTTTAGGTCTAAGCGTTTAACGGTCTCTTGTCAACTACCGGCCCATGTTTCTTAATGCAACGAAACCACAAACGAGTCGTTTGCGCTGCTTTCGCAGAGCAAACCTTGGCTGCTTGTATAGCAACATTGGAAACGCACCAATGTGACACGTATGAAAATTTTTGCCGAACATAGCAGGCCTTGCAAATTTATGCTTTCAAAATATTTAAAGATTTGCAAATTTATGCTTGGAATGCGCTATTGATTCAATACTGTCCGGTATTGAATTGTTTTGGTGTTCTTTGTTGGTTTCTTTTGTTTTTCTCTTTTTTTTAATGGTTGGAATAAGCGATGAATTGTGTGGAGAGGTCGATATGGTCATAAATAGGCGTCAACTATTGCCTCGACTGCCAGCAGTGGGGCAGCAACTCGCTGGCCGCGTTTTTAGCGAGTAAGATTGTCGTAGAGAAGGACGATCCATTTGGGAGCGACGATGATGGTGTTGAAGACTATACCCCGACTGATGAATCCTTTGAAGGAAAATGAGAGGACTGTGCATGGTGCAACTCCCAAGAAGGCAAAAAAAAAAAGGCAAAAGATTCTGATGCCGTGAAAAATTTAGAAAACACATGCGGCTTGCGCATGGGTTTATAAAGACTATTTGTCTGTGGAATTGCTGTGCTGTCGTTTAATAAGACTTAATTTAATACAATATTCGATACAAAAACTCTCATTATCCGTTTTCATTACAAAGTTAACTTACCCTAAATAAATGAGGTAAAATATAAACTGTGCCATAAAAAAGCAGTTATATTTCTTGTACAAACACACAAACTTACACATGAACTCATTTATACACGCATACACATTTTCTGCGGCACACCTAGCCGGACTAATCAGTATCACACCTAGGCCAAGGCATATGGGCTTCGCGATGCCCAGTACAGTAACTTTGCGCCTCTCAGGTAGCCAAGCGTCCTAGGGTTAAGAACAAAAACGTAAAATAATCAAAGTAAGGAACCAAATTCTTGGTCTTTAAATATTCAAGTGCATTATTCCTTAGGAAAAGTCAAGAAAAATGAAGCAGCGTTAATCGACGAAAATACACCAACGCCAAGCTCTTCTAATTCCAACATACGGAAGCGAGAAACTTGCCCAATTAAGTGCCTCAATCAAAAGAAAATCAGAAAATTTACCAGAATTAAGTCTCCCAAAAACAAATATGGAGGATTCACGATGCAAAAATAAAAAACTACAGCCAAATGAATTGGAATTGTTGAATAAAATCTTCTGAAAATATAGTATGTATTGTCATTCAAGAACGCAATTACATTGCACGATCTAAGTTACTTAATTGCTTGTGCAACTGGTACACGGTTAGAAATCTTATACTAAAATTGAAACTTTTCTGTACTACACGGTTAGAAATCATGTACTAAAATTTAAACTTTTCTGTACTTTTCTTTGGTTTCAAATCTAGTATTTTCGAAATACTAAAAAATGGTTTTAATACAGCTTTGGTTTAAAATTTAGTACAAGCTTGGATTAAAATAAAAAAAAAAAATAACAAACACTGCGAGATTGAATCACATAACATTTAGTTTGTAAACTCACTACTCTAACCACCGGGCTATTGGCCTAAACATTAAAAGCGCGAAAAACAAACATATGAACCGATTCGCCTAATATTGAGTCGCAGCATTGCCAGGCTAACTTTTTGCGGGTCTGAATCAAAATTTAGTGTCCAAATGTACTAGAATTTAGTATAACTTTTATTAAAAACAAAAAATAATACAGAATTGTATTTAAATTTAACCCAAAAAGGCTAAAATTGAAACCAAAAAGCTGAAATGGATGCCGTAGTATTTCTTTTGGTTTAAGTTCTAGTACAGAATAGTTTTAAATATGAGTTAGGTTTTGAAAAATTTAAACTTTAAAACGCATAGTTTAAAAAATGCATTAATTTTTAGTGGGACTGAAATTTAGTCTAAGGTTTCTAAAATTTCGTTTCAAGTTAAGTATTTGCAAAATATAAAAAAATTGTTTTAATACTGCTTTGGCTTAAAATTTAGTACAAGCTAGGATTAAAAATTACAAAAAAAAAAAATAAATAACAAATACCGCTAGATTCGATCACAGGACATTAAACACCCGAGTAAAAATATGAGGGGGCGAACATCGGCCGATTATCGCCACTTGTGTGTGCCGCAAAACATTTTTTGTATATGAAGTTAGTTGTTTGAATCCAATGCCCCTGATTACAATAAATGGTAATGAAAAAAGATTAATTACCCTGCAGTGTAAGACTAATCAACAGTAAAAATGATAAGTCTTTATACTAGTTAAAACAAACTAGTTTATATTTTGTCACGATTTACTAGTTGCAAAAATAGTTTAAATTCAACTAGTTTATGTCAACTCACAATAAACCAGTTGTAAAACTAGCCAAAATCAATCTTTATTACATATTGTTAAAATCAACAGTGCTTTATGAACTTTAAAAAATTTACTTTTATATGAAATAATAAAACACCATGTAAATTTTACTTGCAATTTTTTTAATAGTCGCTTTAGTAGAAGCTCCAAATTCAGAAGATAAATTGACAAATAAAGAACTGGTTGAATCATTGGTTTGTTATAATTAGTTGTAAACTAATTAAAACATGACTATTTACCAACCACTCAGGAAACGTTGATATAGAAACTAGTTAAAATTTGTCAATATATTATTTGTTTACAACTAGTTACAACAAACTAGAATGTAACTAATTATAAATATATATACTACAAACTAGTTTTCATCTGTTCAGAATAAGACATTTGATATTTCCTATGACATCGCCAGTTAAAAATACTAGTTGGGTTTATGAAAAAAAGGCGATTTTGAACTAGTACTGCTCAGTTTTCAACTAGTATGCAGACTGCTTTTAAACTAGTTGGTTACACTGCAGGGTAAATACAGGGTAGCCCTTATTCGAAGCGCCCATCTGGCAACACTGTAACTTTCCGCAGTGATGCCAAATCGACTAATGACATACCGCGTTTAGAGCGTCATTCCAAGCAAATGTTTACAATGGAACAGTACACGCCACTCGAACGCTCTAAAATTGTTGAAATTTACATTCAACAAAACAAGTCAATAGTGAAAACTCAACGTGCTTTCAAAAAAATAAATAAAGTGAAAAGTGCGCCTTCCAAGAAAACAATTTATCGTTTGTATGAAAGATTTACAACTGGTAATACTCTTGGTAACCCAAAGAGGCCAAATAAAAAGCGACCAAGGCGTTCGGATGAGAATATTGTAGCCGTACGAGCCAGTATTGATCAGTCACCAACAACATCCCAAAATCGCCGTTCTCAGCAGCTCGGCATTCCCCGATCCACTTTACAACGCATTTTACGTGTTGATTTGAATTTGTTTCCGTACAAAATTCAATTGGTAAACAAATTGTTGCCTACCGATAAGCCACGTCGATTGGAATGGGCCCAAAGAGTCATCGAAATGGCTGAAGAAGACGAGCAATTTTGGCTTAAAATTATCATGAGCGATGAAGCTCATTTTCAGTTGAACGGAACGGTAAACAAACAAAATTGCCGTATTTATGCCACTGAAAATCCACAAGAGATTCAAGAGGTACCTCTTCACGATACAAAAGTCACTGTTTGGTGCGGCGTTTGTGCTAAAATGCTCATTGGGCCGTTCTTTTTCGAAGATGATAATGGCCACAGAGTTACTGTCAATCAGGAGCGTTATCGCGATATGATAAACAATTTTTTCATGCCAATCGTTCGTCGAAAGCGTATCAGACACTACTGGCTTCAACAAGACGGCGCGCCACCACACACAAGCCGCACTACAATCGATTTTTTGAAGCAATTGATCCCTGGCCGTTTGATGTCAAAAAATGGTGATTTCGATTGGCCGCCAAGATCACCAGATTGAACGCCTCCAGACTTCTTTTTGTGGGGTTATTTGAAATCAAAGGTTTACGTCAACAAGCCAAAGACCCTAGAAGAGCTGAAAACCAACATCCGTCAAGAAATAACCGCCATTCCCATCGAAATGTTGAAGAAAACCATGGAAAATGCTGCAAAACGGGCACAATATGTCGTAGAGGCCAATGGCGACCATTTACGAGATATCATATTCAAGAAATAATGTAAGCAAATCTACTTGAACCCAATTAAATGATATTCATGACGAACAGACAAAAAATTGTGGTTTCTTTGATTTATTAAAAAATAAAATGGTCGCTTTGAATATGGGCAACATGTGTGGGCAATATGTGTGGCCGTTGTACAGTTGAGATTATTTAAAATCGACCTTTGTATGGCCGCTGTAAGGCCTGTACAGCCCAGATTATGAAAAAAGGCCTCTTCACGGCCTTCTGCACGTACCTTCACGGTACGCCTCTTGTACGGCCGATGTTTAGCAAAAAAGTCCTGCAAACGACCCTTGTACGACCCTCAAAAGGCAGAGAAAAATATTTCAAATTAGGCCTTGTACGGCCGTTGTTTGGACTACTCTAACCACTGGGCTATTGGTCTACACATCAAAAGCGCGATAAACAAACATATTAACCGAGTTGCCTAATATAGAGTCGCAGCATTGCCAGGCTAACTTTTTACGGGTCAAAATAAAAATTTAGTATCCAAATGTACTAGAATTTAGTATAAATTGTATTAAAAACAAAAAGTAATACAAAATTGTACTTAAATTTAAACCAAAAAGGCTAAAATTGAAACCAAAAAGTCAAAATTTAAGCCTTAAAGCTAAAATAGATGCTTTAATATTTCTTTTGGTTAAAATTCTGGTACAGAAGAGTTTTAATTATAAGTTAGTATTTTCAACTGGGTTGTTTTGACAGCTGTTATGTGTCAAATGGCTTTTCCTTATAGCGTTTGTGTTCAGTATTCAATGCGATTAAATCATGAGTAGACTTACTTACTCTTGAACAACAATTATTAATTGTGGAAACTTACTACCAAAATCAGTCATCAGTTAGAGAATTTTATAGAGCTCTTCATTTCATATAATTATTTATTAAATAGTATAATTTTAACACGTAAACAAGAGATAAAAGATTAGGGTGTTAAATTCTATTCGAACTTCTGTTTTAATTCTCATTGCGACTATATTGTTGCAAAATCTAATTTAATGGTTGGTTTCATTAAACGAAATACCAAAAATTTTAGGGATCCGCATACAATAAAAGCATTTTATGTGTCAATTGTACGTAGTAGGATTGAGTACTGTTCAATTATTTGGAATCCTTTTTATGTCCAGTATTCAAATCGTATAGAAGGAGTCCAAAGAATTATTACAAGATATGCTCTTAAAACGTTGCAGTGGCCTGATGGTCTTGTATCTTTTGATACGTAAACTTCTTGGCTTACAATCTTTAAAAGATAGAAGACTATCCTCTTCACTTTTATTTATTAACCATATTTTAGTCGGTAAAATTATATCTGCCGAATTATCAAATTGTTTTGTTTTGTATGAACCTCAAAGGCGTCTGAGAAATAATAGATTATTATAAGTGAGGCTTCATAGAACAAATTATGCATTGAACGAATTTGTTAACAGGTGTATTAATCTATGCTAAAGCTATGCTCATGTTCTAGATTTCAATTTAACTGAAAATAGCTTTAAGCTTAATTTATTTATGTTATTTAACTAGTATTTTAACTGTATTAACTAAGATGAATTGTATAGTATGTAAGATTTAAGCAGCAGTAGACTGAATGAATAAATAAATAAATAAATAAATAAACATCATTTTGGTCGTTATGAGCGTCTAAGCCATTATCGAATTTCGAACCAATTTTACACTATTGGACATTCATCATTCAACCAGAGTGCATAGAGCCTGTAATTTTGAGAATATTGCTGCACTTGCAGAGAGTGTTCGTGAATACCGTGAACAATCGATTCGTCTCCGATCTCTAATTTCGTCGAAATTTGAAAGTTGAACCCACAGAATGGACCATTTCAGAGCTAGTCGTGGGCAACATTTGAACAATTTTAGCAGTAATTTTTTTTTTTTTTGGATTCGCCCGGAGGTATGAAATCTTCCAAAGATAGGTATACCCGTCCTATACGCATGCACGATTCACATTCTAAAATCTGCCCGAATCAGCCGGGACAGACAGAATGCACCTACGTACTAAAACATACCCCCTATTGGCAATTAGGATTTTCCACTAAGCACATTAATTGGCTTCTCAGCGGAATTTAAAAATTGAATATATATAAACGCGTATTTAAGTATACTTGATTCTATAAAAATAAGCAACATCGAATTAAATAATAGTTATTATCAATTTAAGGTACCCGAAAAACAATCAAAAACACTAAACTCATTTTAACTGGTTTGCGGCCATTGTCCAACCCAAGGACCTACGTGGAAATGAGATAAATCTCATATCCGCCAAATCAAAATCCCAATTAGTTGGATATGCATTTGGGCCAACGCAGGCATAAACTTGTATGGAAAAGAGATATACTCTGGCACACCAATCCAGGTGATAGTGTGAGTTCAGTCTAATTTCAAATCAGGAAACCACGTGAGCACGTAAATCCCAATTCGATTAAAAATTAAATTATTGAATAATTAAAAAGTAAGTTTTAAAAACGATTCATATTTGATGGTGCTTACTTTATAAAACATAATATCGAGACAAAAAAGAGAAACAGAACAATCTCAATTACCAATATTATATTGTTAATAGCCACTGATAATTGTTTTTCTTTTTCTCAAATAGTCGCTGAATAAAATGCCATTTGAATCTTAAAAAAAAACAGACGCCATCTCCTTTCCGACCGTTTGTTGTGTCTTTTTTCGGTTTGGTTCACTTCCACTGGTACCTACCCACTCTTTTGCTGGTTCCTTAGGTTCTGCTGTATAGTGGTGAATCCATAGTCACTATTTTTTGCAAAAAAATCTAGAGGTGAGAAACGTTTTAATAATGTCGCTGAATAACACAAGGTACATATAATAGAACATATTAAAACCTTTGAGTGCATGGAAAAACATTACGGTCGTAACCCGTAAGACACCACATCATGCGTACTTGCCATTCAACTTAAACATTAGAAAAATTTGGCAAATGTATTGCGTATCAAAAAAAAAAGTGACAAAGTAATGAGTAGCGATTAAAGTGAAGAACTACAGAATCAGGCACAAAATAGTTTTGTCAACAACTCAGACATGAACGATATAGCTAATTAAATAATATATACATATAAAGCCATATCAACTCATGTTTTGAAATGTCTTCAATAAGGCTTTTACGACAAAGTATGGAGTACATATTATTATGTAATTCACTAAATTTAGTTTGTAAATTACTGGTTTTTTTTTTTAAATTTTACAGAAGATTTTAATTTAGGATTCGGATCGATTAAATATGACGTTTAAAGTAAATTCGAAAAGTTGCGTTTGCAAAGAATTAGACAATTACAAAAAAACAAATGTGGATTACTGACTAAATTGCGCACATTATTAGAAGTAAGCGTTTCTTCCAAATGTTAAACAGCTTAGCAAGTAACACCTTTACAAGAAACTTTAACCTGATACAGAATCAAACGCTACCAAAAACTCAAATAGGTGGAGCATTTTATTTAAGGGAAATTTGGTACTACACTCAAGGAAATATTGAATTTTGTACACGGCTGCCATGAAAAAGATGAGGCTGTAGTAGCCATACTAGAGTTATAATATATGAAATGAAGTCACCTTAGCTGAAAGTTTATTGCAAGCACTTTATGTAAGCTCTCATAGCCCTAATTGAATCTGCAATAATCATAAAAAAAAAAAAAATTATGTTGAGCGTCTTTTGAAAATAAGAGCTGTGGTTACAGTTGTGATACATTAAGTATTGTGGCTACTGCAACCAACTTTTAAATATTGCGTGTAGAGAAACTCTTATACGGCTATTGTAGCCTCAATACGGTCTTCACGCTTTTACTGAAGATACTAAAACCACAAAAGAAAAATTTCTCCATTTTAGTTTTGGCTTTGCAGTGTGCTTGTTGGCAAATATTAAAAAAATTGCTTTTAAAGTTAATCGGTATTTACTTTGATAATCGCTTTACTTTGATAATAAATATTATGCCTATTGTATTGAAAAAGGCATGGACTATTTTACAATTCCATTGTCTAGGACTATTTATAAGCATGTTTCAGATGCATGCTTATGGTTTGTCGTTTATAATATGTGATTTTTAAAGTTCCATAAAAAAAAAATTTTTTAAAAATAGTTTGTAAAGTTCTATGAACAATTAAAATTTTATATTTATTTGATCAAAAAAGTAATATTTTTCAAATGATTTGAAATAAAAATTTAAAAAATATTTAAAAATAACACTTTTATTTTGCAAACGGCATTAAGAAATTGGTGATAACATTAAAAGCGCAGAGGTAAGTAGCTTAAATAGAAAAAGTTCTGACAACCTCAACATAAGGATTTATGGCTATCAAAACCGAATTCCTCTCACCATTGCAAAAGGCGCTGTTATGACTCCTCCACAATTTGACTGTCAAAACCGAATTCCTCTCACCATCGCAAAAGGCGCTATTATGACCCCTCCACAATTCGGCTGACAAAACTGAATTCCTCTTACCATCGCAAAAGGCGCTGTTATGGCCCCTCCACAATTCGGCTGCCATAACCGAATTCCTCTCACCATCGCAAAAGGCGCTGTTATGACCTCTCCACAATTCGGCTATCAAAACCGAATTCTCTCACCATTAAAAGTTCTTACAACTTTCTGTGAAGTTGTCAAAACCGGCAGAGCATCTCTTAAACAGGAATCTAACAGCCCTTATGGAAGTTGTCATAGCCTCGCATATTAAATTTTTTGAGAACCGTAATATTACGGCTAGAAGAAGCGCAGTTTTGATAGCATCGCCAGTTCTGTGAGTGTATACAGTACTGTAGCAAGAGGGGGCGGTGGGAGGGGCGGTCCGCACCGGGTGCACAGACAGAAGGGGTGCAAAATTAACAAAAACATTTTTTAACATAAATCTGTACTAAAATGTGTATTTTGTTTGTATAAACTTAAATTTTTTTCTTTTAACCCTCTGCGACAGACGTGCCTTAATTTTCATAATTCTACGGACGTGGTAGTACACCAGACATCATTTTGCCAACTTATATTTTCGAAACTTGCTTTTTATTCCTTCTTTTACCTATTATATTTTAAGGTTAGGAGTGTATATTATTGTTTTTAATTACTAATATATAAAATTAAAAAGACGTATAAAGCTAAACCACATTTATTGTTATAGCATAAATAATTTTTGCAAAATATACACATTTTATGGTGTCTGTCATACTACCACGTCAGTTGCAGTGGGTTAATAGGGGCGCTTAATATATGTTTTTCAATGCCTAGTATGATTGAACTTATTATATTGGCTGTACTGTTACATTGCAGATGACAAAAGGTGCAAAAATATCTGAAAGCATTCCTTACAATGCGTTTAAATCAATTCAAGCTAATTTAAAATATTCATAGGTATAATGTTTGGTGAAGGATGCGTGCAATTATCATAAAGATTAAATATAAATTTTTATTTATTTTATACATAGTTATAATTGGATTGATGTCACAAATTTTTCATATGATATATTGATATATAGTTTTGTTATTGAATGCTTTTATGTAACTTAATATGAGCTAAATGTTTGTAATGGGTTTTTGGAAGTGGTCCGTAAAGTATGCAATAAAAATTGTAAATATGAGCTTTGCATATGAAAGCTCAGTACTCACAAACTTTCGAAATTTAAGAGGCACTGAACTGTAGGTTTACAGCCCCCTATTCTGGCAAATTAACAAATTGTTAACCAGTATTTTGAATATTCCTATGTGTTTGTTGTAATTTTTTGATTTTAAAACAAAATTTGAAGCTCGAAAATAAAAAATTTTGATAAAAATGGTCAACTGCTTTTCAGTTATTGAATATTTTATTAAAAAATTTTGTTTTTTGAGCTTTAAATTTTGTTAAAAAAAAAAACAAACACATAGAAATATTAATAAAACTGGTTAAAAATTTGTTAATTTGCCAGAATAGAGCTGTTAAATTGAGCTTTTTAATGAAGAAACTTAAATTTTTGAGCGGGACATTGATGTCAACCGAAATTGCGTTTCTTTTTATGTCAACTGCATATCCAATAAGCATTTTTTAATAACTGTGTCAATTGTGTACATTCCGTCTACTCCCCCTACTGTCAGCAGTCCTTGACTTCACACTTTTGTGCTACTTGTACTTTTGGCATGATGTCCTTCGGGAAGTTCAAATAACGCAACAGTACTTGCAAATTAAGGGCTTATCGCTTGACAAGGTTTTGATAAAGCTCAAGGCATTGAACAGTTTTGTTTTCGAGAAACGTTATAATATAGTGCAACAAGCAATTCAAACTGTGGGATCCTAGCTGAGAGACGAATCCGATACAGATTAAATCTGCAAGAAGAAAATAAGAGGGCGATGTTCGAGTGCCTGGATAGGTTTCATTCGGAACTTAATAGTAGAACAAAATCGATGCAAGAAATTAAAAATGCATTTGAAGCAATTCTACCACCGAGCTTGCTATCCACTTCTGAAAATGAAGTGCAGATCTTAATACAAAGATTGGTCGCTGTCCATGATGAGGTCAATGAAGAAAAGTTAGCAGTTGAAATACCAAGGCTAAGAAGGCACCTTAAAGCTGCAGACATTGCTTTGGAAACTCATAAAAACTGGATCTCAATAAATTTTTTAAACTTTATTCATATGAATGGGGATTCAAAGAGACGTTGCCGAATCTAGCACTTAGCTTAAAATTATTTTTAACGATTTGAGTTTCAGTTGCTTCATGCGAAAGAAGCTTTTCAAAAATTAAATTAATAAAAAAATATTTACGGTCAACAATGGGGCAGTCAAGACATACAGACCTCTCAATATTATCTATTGAAGCCGAAGAGGCTGAGAACATCGATTTCGATGAAGTTATCGAAAAGTTTGCTTCTCTGAAAGCAAGAAAGAAGGAATTTTATATCTTGATGGTACCTCAAAGTTTGATCTTATGAATTATTTTTAATCATTAAATAATGTTTTTATATTTTTTCAGACACCCAATCGATGTTTTTAAAACAAAAAAAATTAAATATACTCGATGCATCTTAACAAAATTATTAATAGAAATAAATACAAAATTTTATACAAAACCGTACATTTGCAAATTTTTATTTCTTTATAGAGATTTTCGATATGGATAAAGATAACCATCCTTTGGGGTGCAAAATTTATTTTTCGCCCCGGGTGCCAAAAACCCTAGCTACGCCACTGGTACTATATATATATTTGCAGTTGTTGTACATGTTGTCAATTTCGTCGATAGTTTTAGCAACACAAAAATGTTCACTCAGTCAGTCAGAGGATGAATTAGAACTGCGTCTTAAGTTTGGAGTTTTCTCAAAAATATTATAAAGTCAAAATTAAATCTCAAAATTATTATAAAAATTCGATTTTTTCCGATAGTTACGCTGCCCAAAGCAGGAACTACACTGTCCTTCTTATGACCGCAATGATTTGCAAAAGCAATAATATCGAAATTCAGTGGTTTTTTCCTGTTAGAAGATATTCGTTTATGCCAGCTGATAGAGTTTTTGGACTAGTAGAAAAGTAATACAATAAAATCCAGTATATTCGACAACAATCTTTCAAATTTAGAACATTGCACTGTCAAACCAGATTATAATTTATAAAAAAAATCATTCAAAATATCGGACTCAACACTGTAAAAACTGAGTCTCATTTAAAACACTGCTTTAAAATCATCAATAGCTTTAATTTCAGCGTCGTCTTTATACTAAGTTTATGCAGCCTTAATTTCAGACAGTTGGAAGCTGAACTTCACAATTTTTAAGAGTGCCAGTTGAGAATCATGCAGTCTTACTGTTATTTTCATCAGGGCTTACATTAATATGACGTATAGGCTGCTTTTTCACAAATAATAAGGGTTGGTATTGAGCAAAGCTACTGCTGCTTTTACAATTTAACTGCCTTCAAATAAGGCAGTATTGGATGCTGGTTTGCAGCAAATAAAGGCGAATGCAATTTCAGCGAAAGCTGTCTTAAAGCTTTTGCAGCTTACTTTAACACAGTTTTTTCACCTAATAATAAGATTTACTTTTTACAGTGAAAGGTTCCTGGAATGGTCTCGCGTACAAAAGTTTTTTTTGATAGCCCTTTATAATTTATAACTTTACAAATAGAAAATTTAAGTTTTAATATTAAAAAATGTACTGTTTGTCTCCACGTTAACTTTAAAATGATTAAATGTTAATAGTTTAGCAGTTATATTATAAAAATCCTTCTATATTTGTCTTTTGTGTACACTCACAGAACTGGCGATGCTTTCAAAACTTCGCTTCTTCGAGCCGTAATATTACGGTTCTCAAAAAATTTAATATGCGAGGCTCTGGCAACTTCCATAAGGGCTGTTAGATTCCTGTTTAAGAGATGCTCTGCCGGTGTTGACAACCTCACAGAAAGTTGTAAGAACTTTTAATGGTAAGAGGAATTCGTTTTTGATGGCCGAATTGTGGAGGGGTCATAACAGCGCCTTTTGCGATGGTGAGAGGAATTCGGTTTTGACAGCTGAGTTGTGGAGGGGTCATAACAGCGCCTTTTGCTATGGTGAGAGGAATTCGGTTTTGATAGCCATAAATTCTTATGTTGAGGTTGTCAGAACTTTTTCTATTTAAGCTACTTACCTCTGCGCTTTTAAGGTTACCACCGATTTCTTAATGCCGTTTGCTTAATAAAAGTGTTATTTTTAAATATTTTTATAAATTTTTATTTCAAATCATTTGAAAAAATATTACTTTTTCGATCAAATAAATATAAAATTTTAATTGTTCATAGAACTTTACAAACTATTTTTTTTTTAATAATTTTTTTATGGAACTTTAAAAATCCCATATTATAAACGACAAACCATTAGCATGCATCTGAAACATGCTTACAAATAGTTTTAGACAATGGAATTGTAAAATATTCCATGCCTTTTTCATGCAATAGGCATAATATTTATTATCAAAGTAAAGCGATTATCAAAGTAAATACCGATTAACTTTAAAAACAATTTTTTTGCCCAAACTAAAATGGAGAAATTTGTCTTTTGTGGTTTTAGTATCTTCAGTAAAAGCGTGAAAACTGTATTGAGGCTACAACAGCCGTATTGGAGTTTCTCTACACGCAAGATTTAAAAGTTGGTTGCAGTAGCCACAATACTGAATGTATCACAACTGTTACCACAGCTCTTATTTTCAAAAGACGCTCAACATAATTTTTGTTTTTTTTTATGATTATTGCAGATTCAATTAGGGCTATGAGAGCTCTCATGAAGTGCTTGCAATAAACTTTCAGCTAAGGTGACTTCATTTCATATATAATAACTCTAGTATGGCTACTACAGCCTCATCTTTTTCATGGCAGCCGTGTACGAAATTCAATAATTCCCTGAGTGTATATTTGAAAAAAAGCATAAAAGCTTAAAAGGCTGCAATTTTAAATTTTCGGTATTTTTTGTTTAAATTTTATTTAAATAAAAATTTATTAAAGCACAAAATTAAGTTACTGCAGCTAGTTATCGCTATTTTCAATACTGTAGAGAAATAGTTATATATGGCTTAAACATAAATTAAATACACCGACAAAAAATTATGATAAAATTATGGTAACAATTATGAAAAACACGACCATTTTATGTTCATAGCATAATTTCGATCTAATATATCGGAATTCAAAATTTCTCTTTTTCAGCTAATATCAAAACCTTTTGTGTACTGTGGCGAGCTTATTGCAAAAATATTTAATAAGATATTTTTTGCAACATTTAAGTTTAAATTGACAACTTTTTTATGTTATTGGATAAATTAGGCACTCTTATCGAAATACTCTCAAATACTCATCCGCTTGAGATCACTTTTTTTAACTTCTTAAAGTGACCTCTCCGGAACAAAGACAAAACTAATAAGCACACGAAAAAATTCTTCCTAACATTAAAAGCAGCAACTACAGATAAATAATATTTATTATTAATTTGCATTTATTCATGAAAGTAAAAAAGGCAGAAACTCTAAATTATTATTTGAAATTCTTACTCGAGTTGCTTCCTTTTGTTTTGGTAATTTATGAACATTTTTTAAGTTAATCCTTTACGGGAAGTAGGCGTGATTTTCATCCATTTTTGTTCAATCTCGAAATTGATTTCCGATAATTTGAATATAAGCACATATGCCAAATTTCAATACGATAGTTTTAAGATTGCGTCTGAAATCGTGTCGAGAGACAAACATACGGACATAAGGACAGACGGACATAGCGAAATGAGCTCAGGAGGTGATGCTGTTCAAGAATATATAAACTTTTCTATACCTGCCACGCCTTCTAATCAGCGTTACAAACGGAATGACAAAGTTAATATACCCTTCACGTAGTACGCGTTGGGGTATAAAAAACCCTGAATAAATATCAATTTCATTTCCAAAAAGTACTATACAAAACATGATACTTTAATTTGCAAGCGTTTATTCACATTAACATATGCGGTCCAAATATGATTATTTAATAAACTTAAATCTACTAAGAATGTGATAACGATTGAATGTTTTGAAGACACTATGTTTCCAATTTGGAACTTTCATAGTGTAACAGTATTTTGACTTTTACTCAAAACTATGTTTGTTTTACACAGTATGTTTTGGAAATGAGCTCCTAATTTCCATCTTGAGTACACTCAGTTAGTATTTTAAAATATTTTTCCCATGTTTCCATTTAGACAAACATGAACATCGACGCATGTTCGTGTCCAATCTCAACATTGTTGTCATTTGCTATTTATTTTGACACATTTTAATGACACGCGAAATTAACATAAAAAATACCGGATCATTACAACCGATTTGTGAGACTATATAAGAAGAATAACAAACATGGTGAAAAAATTACGCACACGCAACATGCTGCATCTTGAAAAATTGAAAGATGTCATTTAGCTAGCTTTCAACTTTGAGGACAAAAACAACAAAGAGGCTTAAATATGTGTGAAAAATTATTTAAACGAAAAATCGATCACATAATGAGATTTTGTCGCCATTGAACAAAAAAAAAA
This sequence comes from Dichetophora obliterata, assembly GCA_963920525.1. NCBI lineage: Eukaryota > Metazoa > Arthropoda > Insecta > Diptera > Sciomyzidae > Dichetophora > Dichetophora obliterata. Next base: position 280,871,393 of record OY986435.1, read on the forward strand.
AAAAAAACATTCATGTTCAGTTTTCGACTCACCTTCACACGTTCTAGATATTCCTGCAGCACAAAATATGGATCCTCGCCATCATCATCTTCCTCATCATTCAAATTCAAGTTTAGCGCCAAGTCTAAGTTATCGAGTGCTGCCAGGTTAGGCGCCATTTGCACTCCGCTATCGCCATCCTGCGGCTTATGAGCGTAGCTTAAGAATTTCTTATCAGCTGTCAAGGCTGCCGAATTGCTTCCGTATTTTATGGAACGCTCATTGCTCATTGCCTGTGGGCTGCGTCGACGCGGCATTGTGGCAGCACCGTTGTTGTTGCCGACAGAATTAACACGACCAATTCGACGCAGTCTGGCAACGCCTGTGGTATTAGCGAAGTTTGGAGCAGCATCATTTGGTGTAGATTTTTGAGTAGCAGCAGCTGCTGCTGCTGCTGCTTCAAGCTTGTCAGCGTTGTTTGAGAAGTTGGAGCTGTTCTTGGATGGTGTTGGTGAAGTTGAACCGGATCCAGTTGCAGATACAGAACTAGTGCCACTTGATGCAGATACAGCGGAATTTAGCGAGGACAGCGACGAGGTTGAGGCTGGTGATGTTGCGCGTCGCTGGTTGCCGTTGCCGATACTGTTGTCATTGTCGTTGTAGGTATTAATTGCACTGGTTTTTGTTGCAGTTTTTGTATTTTTTGTGCTCGTTGCCGGCGCGATTGTCATGTTGTTTTTTTTGCTAATGCACTGGTTTTTCTTCAATCCATTGTCATGGTTTTTCATTTGATCTGCAATGAATTTAAAAAAAAAAACCATTTAGCAATGAATTTAAATACTTTTTGAGTAAAAAACAGATCAAAATTCCTAAACGACCCGAATGAGTGGTGGTTGGCCTGTCGAAATTTTTAATAAACTTGTCAGCCACACTGATTTATCGGTTTTAAATGTACAAAAATTAGCAACTTCAACAACTACAACCAATAACAACAACATTGCATTGCATGTTAAAGTTGTTCCAGCTGAAATGCTTAATAAATTAACATCGTCATACTTCTTACTTCGAAATAATACCTATTTTAAGCCTGAATTCATTTGGTTTGAACAAAGCTTCTGAGCTGTCTTATTTGGATATAAATTTTACATATTTCTGCAAAATATTTTCCTTGCAAGTCGATAATGTTTGAGTTGGCATGCCACTTTGGCTATTGATTAAAGTATTCCAATAATTTTTTTGCAGAAAAGCTATTTTTTCATTGAAATATTGTTTAGAGTGTAATAACACTCTGAAAAGTTTCTATTCAGAGAGAATGACAGTCTGTTAATATGACACTAACGATAAATTATACAAAAATAAAAACTACTAGCATCGAAAAAATATTTTACTTGATTTATTTGAATCAAGGTATTTAAAACTATTAATACGAAAAAATTCTCACTAAATAGTTTACCAAATATTAGCCAAAATGCCAAATTTCCTTTAAAATGGCATTTTGTCGTTAGTGCGTATTTTTGCATATTTTACTTCAAATGTATATTTTTCTATAAATGCATGTTTTTAGCATATATTGTTAAAAAATAACGTTTTCATTGAATATTTTATTAAATGTTTTTTTTTTTCTTCACGTCCGATATTTTTCTACACAAGATGGACAGTTTTGTATGGGTCGCAAGTTCCATCTCAAGAAGCACAACATGTCGCATATTTTTTACAAACCACCTTGTGCCTGTCAAACCTTTTTTTTGAGTGCAAGACGTTTTCTAATTAGACGCTCGTAACCAAATCGCAACAATCAATAAATATTTAAGAAAATAAAATATTTATTTACTTAATTATTTATGCATTTAAATGCAAATTAAATTCGATGCCATTAGCTAAGTTAAACTAATTCGACCTTATACAATAGATTTTCTTAAACAAACGTTCAACGCTTGTTCAGTTACGTACTCTTCAAGGCTTTAAGCATCCTCTACGCAACCTTGTTGAAATTATTATTCATAACCACTTTTTTATTCATTGCTTAATTTTGTAAGGTTTGTGTCTAAACAATCAAAACTCTTTTACAAAAACGAAGAATTCTTGTACATTTGCTAATCTTTTACTCAAAAAAGTCTAAAATGGTCGCATATGGAGCATGTCTATGATATAAATATCATAAACATCAACCGTAAGCGAAAAAACGACAAAAAACTTAAGGTAACATTTACTCAGCCTTTAAACGCAAGTTTCGGCGTTTAAGTTCCCTCCAGGAAAAATCGGAAGGCTTTCATCTTAAAGCGATAAATAAACATTCCCCACCGTATCTTTTGAAAGCTTAAGGGTAGTTTTGTATTTATATTGTTTCCCCACCGCTTCTTTTGGAAGCTTAAGGGTAGTTTTGTATTTATATTGTTTCCAAACCGCTTCTTTAAGAATGCATGTGGAAACTTTAATTTATTGTCAAGCAATGACAATAGAAAATATTAATATCATTGTTTTCTAGCCACTTATTGTAGAATTCGATAGTCTAGTGGTAGCGCGCTCGACTGTCGCTCAGGGGTCCCGGGTTCGAATCCTGGCCGAATCCATTTTCATAACAAGGGAGAGGAATGTTTCCACATTAATTCTTAAAACAGGGGAGAGGACTGCTTCCAATTCACTTTATGGACAGCGGAGAGAAATGTTTCCACATGACTTTTTAACACAGCGGGGAGTAATGTTTCCCTCTAATGACATGCTATGTTAAAAAAGCAATGGAGTGTGCAACAAAGGGGAATGCTTCTTACATTCCATGGAATGTTTCCTGGTAACATCCGGGAATGCTCACATTTCCTGGTGGGTTACGCAGATCTTACACAAACCGGAAAAACATTTATGAATAAAGATGTGCTGTTTAAGGCTGGTTTAAAGTTACGCAGCCTTTAAAATGTGATTATGAATAAGGCTGATTGTGTTTATCTTTTAAAACAAAATTACATTTCTTATTGTCAATAATGACAAAAGCTAAAGCAACTATTTCTCCAAACTTGAACATATACGTTATCGAGCACCCGGAGGTTTTGCAAAGTTTGTGGAAAGACTGTAAACTTAGCAAAAATATTTCCAAGTTGACCAACACTTTCACAGCCAAAGAGATACGAAATTGTTTGAACGATATACGAAAAAACCAATGGGAAATTTTTACTTAAGAAATTTCTTCAAAAATAGTACCAACGAAATTGTTTCCAGTGATTCATCATTATGTTGACTTCGTAAGCGTTATGTTGACAAATTATATGATTTTCAACTTGTGTCATATAAAAACCAGAGGTGAGTACAAAGAAAAGCAACGAACTTTTTTCCATACCAACACTTTACAAATCAGAAAATAGAAAACGATCTTGTACAATCGAAAAAATCATTATGGTATTTGGCTTCTACGAAAAGTATTACTATAGAAAATGCTATCGCCATTCGTTGTGTAAAACCTTATAGAGTAGTGTAATTAAATGAGTGAAAAAAGATAAGTAGGATAAATATTTAAAGATAAGGCTTCCTTTAACTATATATATTAAACAAAGTGGCAAAAACATCTGTTTCTCTCTGCTGCCCATGATTTTCCACCAATTTAGTAGGTTTTTTTAAAATTTTTATAATTACTATACAAAGGTTATAGGCCAAACTACAAGTTTATAAAAATTCTTATTTAATAAATAAACACATTTTAAGAAAAGCAAAAGAGAAATTAGTAAAATTACTCTTACGCTAATGTAAGAGGAAGGGAGAATGTACCTATGCACATAATGGTCCACTTAATTGTTTATGCTCAGCCATGGACGTCCGCAGGGGGTAAAGGAGGCGCTTTCCCCCCAAGGCAATGAACATTTTTTTATATATCTTCATATTAAATCAAAAAGGCCGTAAGTTTAAATTAAAAATTTTTTAGAGAAAATCAAAAAACTTTCTAAATTGTAATTTGCGCTTAAACTTAGAGCGTTAATAAAAAGGTCGGTTTTAGTTGTAGAAGTGTAAAATTTTGCGAAACATGTATTTTGATCAGATGTATCATAATCAATCAAAAAAGTTGGTTTTGATTTTTTTGTAACTTATGGCTTTTTTGATTTCGTATGACGATGTGTTCATCATGTATTTAATAAATTTTGAAAAGAATACAAAAATACTTTTTTTAGGTTAATTTAAAAATAAAGCAGAGCTAAAGCATTCATTTTCAAATAGTATGTTGTACCCGTTGCTGTGAGGTCGTTTTCATATTACGCGTTTTAGTCGCGATTGCTTTCAAGTTTTTTTTTTGCAAACGCTGCTGAAAAATACTGAATTTTGTAGGTGTTTAAATACATTTATTTATTTAATATTCAGTATTTCTCAGCCGCATTTGCGAAAAAAATTGAGAGCGGTGTCGCAATCGCGACAAAAAAGAGTAATATGAACACGGCCTAACAAGTTACGATACCATTTTATTTACCTTTGTTTCACAAAAACTTTTTAATACGTATTATTAAATTGAAATTTTTTTTTCTACGAATTTTATTCGTAATTTGCAGACACGAATAGAGTTCATAGAATGGACGTAGTTTGGGACACATTTCAAATATTTTATTCGTATTCGTACAAAAACAAATTTATATTGTACTTTACATTTACCAATGATCGTAATACCTAGTCACAAAAAAAAACTACTGTTTAGCTAGGGTTTGAACCGCGGTTCTTTGGAGCATGGGGTACGTACTTTACTAGCAGGCTACGGCCACCTTGAAATTACACATGTCCTTTTATTTGGTAATTGTTCGACAAAATCTGTCTGAACGATTTCAGTTGTAAATTTTTTAAACTCAACTAAAACTTCGTATCTTTTACGAATAATGCGTACCGTCAACCTGCGAATGAACTTTTTAGTAAATACTACAAATGTAATGAAACAAATAACAAAGTTATTCCTAATAGAAATTGACACTTGATTATTCCTTAATATCCCTTATTAGTCGAAGATTACTCTTCGTATCAACAGCAAGCAAGGTGCTTTTAATTCAATAACGGATATAAACTTTGACGATAAGCAAAATGTATGTTTTAAAGTCAAATAAAACAAGCAGAAGACAAATTAAATAAACTCAATAAAAAAAATTTATGTTTTCCAAAAAGTGTGCTTATTTTTCTATCATAAAGATGATCCAAATTGGATTTTTTTAAAATTTTCCCTTAACTTAACCAAATGGCAAACAATTCTACAGCATGTAAATTTAAGAAATTTGCAGCGATTTAGGTGGGAGCAAAGCTTCTTATTCAAAAGCGAAAGAAAAAAAATTAGGAAATTTAATAAAGTAGGCTAATTTTGGATCAAGGACTAATTTTTGAAAAAATCTTATATCATATTAAGCAAACGATTTTACATTTGAATATGTTATTATAAAAAGTTTTTTTATGACATAAACGTAAATAGGAGACTCAATTTTAAACAACCATTTTATACTTCTTAAAATTTACGTTATTTTGCGGCGCCCACCGTTTGAGGATTTTCTGTATTTTTTCGCATCACGTGCTTATGTTAAACCAGGATTCAGAATCAAGCCTTGCAGGAGATTGTGGAATATGTTAAGCAAATTTGTGAAACCCAAAACACATTTAATATACATGTTCCTCTTTATTTATTTATTCATACGGTTTGAATTAAAAAAAAAAACATAGAATTTTTTAAATTATTCAGATAATAGGTATCTTTTCGTACTCGATTGTAGTAACTTGCAAATTGCTAGAACTGATTTATGTTGGAAAAAGAAATAAGTAGATTGGTATCAATGCGGTGTGAGATCCGGTGAAAAACAGCTCCCTTAGCATGCGGGGAACATTTCAAGAAGAGCGAAAACTCAAATTATTAATTTTTGGGAATGATATACATTATTTAATTTATTAAACTATTAAAAATATTTTCTTTACTAAAAAATGACTGAAGCGTATTACATGACAAAAAAATGAAATAAAATTTTTAAATTTTTCGGACATGATACTAGAAAGATTTTTACACCATCTTTAAAAATATATTAGATTTTGTAATGCGTACAAGTGTGTGTCAACCAATGTAGTCTGCATATCATATTCACAAAGTTAGTATTTATAATCGTAGTAAAAAGCATTATATACGTTACATTTTGCTTATGTTCATTCTAGATTCCTTTATACCTTGGCCCCCCTATAATAAATCCTGCGGACGCCCTTGTGCTCAGCGAACTTAGAAAATGAAAGCTCACTTAAAAAAATTTTACTCTGTAAAAGCTTAATACTGACCTTACTGTATAGAAAGCTGTTTGTTGTGCACATAGTGTACAAAATTTGCAATAGGTAGTGCTTAACAATGAAATTTAACAAAACCGAAATTCTTGAAATTTAAGTCAAAGATGTTATCGAAAGTCAATTCTCACAGACAATAAAAATGGTATATCAACACCTTAAACACGATATGACAAATAAATCCTACAAATTGGAAAAAATTATGAATTTCATATGAAAGAAATCAACACAAAACATATCGTCGCTCGCGTGACAAACTGTCGTAACCCACATTTTTTAAATTTTTCAGGGGAACGTTTTTTCTGTTTCGGTAACTGTTTCACCAATTATTTTGGCCACGTGACCACTTTAAAATCAAACTTATTAAATATTTTGGGTACGTTATTGTAGTGTCTGGATTTGTGTAAAAAAGAATTTAGCCAAGTAATTCCAAGAAACTGTAGTAACTAATTAAACACGAACGTCGGTTTGTGAAAATTTTATTTTTGCTTTTTAAGAATTTTTAGGCGTCGTAAGCCACGTATTTTGTATGAAAAATTAATTAAAGCAACAATATGTTTTTTATTTAATATACTTTTAATATATATATTAAATTTTATTTAAGCATCAAAAACAAGTGCCAAAAATTCACATTGTAAGCAATTAAATTAATGTAGGTTCATAATGTAATGTAAAATAAAGTAGATTTAATAATAAATGCAAACAAATGGCTATGTATTAAGAAATTAAAGTGACAAAAGGAAAAACGAAATAGGGAAGTTCATGATCTTGTTGCATCGTTGCAAATGGAAAATTAGCAGCTCTTACAAAAACAAAAAGCATTGATATGCATTTGCAACATTTATGCATATGCTAAACAAAAGGCTGTTGCATATGCAAATCTAATCGTATTGCATAACGCTATGGTAAACGAATATCTTAATGTTGTATTAAATACAGCCATTGATTCTTTCTGAACGGTGCTTATTGAATAGTTGTTTTTATTTTTTAAATTTTTAGCGGCAAAAACTTTAATTTATAATAAAAAATGTACTAAAGAAATGGAGGGATTTTTAAAAAGGAAAATTAAAAGGGAAAATACCAACAAAAAAAAACAGGAAGATAAGAGGCTTTTATTTACTCGTACAATATTACATTCAACTATCTAAATAATTTTAAAAATTTATGCTCAAAACAATTTAAACAAAAAACAGTTATTGCAAAATCATTTGCAACATCATAATATTAAAGGTGTGCTCACTATCATCTACCCTTGCAAAAGTGCATTTGCAACAATGCAACAAGATCGTGAATATCCAAAAATTTGCTACCTGGTTTTTATAACTTCTTTTTTGGAACCTTCAAGTGCAAAGTCCTCCGGGCGAGCTGAGAAAAATTCAGAAGCGATTTTTGAACTGATGGCGGTTCATGAGCATCACAGGTTACGTCACCCATAAAATGATTCACATGACATGTGAAGCAGGAACTAAACACTTTCGCTCTACATCCAAACACTTCGCAAAATTGAGCAGAACGTGATGCACGGGATTTCTCCCTCTCGCCAACATTTATGAAGGGTTGAAGGGTGGTCTGATGACCTGTCTGATAATAGCTGGTTGTCATTTTCTATCATGTCTCTATTTTCAAAAATCCTAACTAATCCAAATCATAATAAATTAAATGGGAATCTGTTCTTACCTTTATATATAATAAAAAAATATTAGCAGCCGCTAACCTTTTATATAAATCTCTAAAAAAAGTCCAACCAATATGCAGTACAAATAAAGTGCACTAAAAACTTAAAAAAAAATTATTGAAAATGCCAATTTGACTAAATCATTGAAATAATTGCAGTAGTTAGCTGAAGTGCTTTTCAATCTGTAAACATAACTGAGGTTACAATCTATCAAAATCACAAGCTTTTTGGCTGCCAAAAGCATATATTTCTAAAATTTGTGGGTTACTGCTGTTTGTGAAAATTTTTTTTAAAATACTTTGTTGGTTACGACCTTTAGACATTTGCGTTTTCTGCTTAACTATGACAAGTATGACCATAACACTTTGAGGAAAAGTGAAGACTTGCATAAGAAGTGTTATAGTGGTATTAACTCAATTTTAGGAAAAGTGTGGGTTACGACAGTTTGTCACGCGAGCGACGATATGTGAGCGATTGGAAAAGAAAACGTGGCACCACCCAAACATCTTCAAAACCAAAAAATCGATTACTTCGAAACTAACCGTCAGATTGAGTTCAGATTTTCGGAAAACTTTTACATCGGTTTCCGATTATTTCATACAGACACACAAAATAAGCTAAAAATTTATAAATATTGTATATAGGTAAGGCGTAGCAAAGCGCGACAGGAAATAGCTAGTTGTGTGTATAATCGGGGTAAATTTTGATCACATTATCTAATGCCGTTCAATTTAATGCCCCATCAGGTGCTATATGTCTATCAAAAGAATTTAGCAATTAATAATGCAATAGGGGTATTCTCTAGTTCCCGTTGTACGGTGCAAGAATAGGGAAAATACAATCCGTGCACCGCCTCAACAACAAAATACAAGTAAAAGTAACCGTGCACTATTTCCTGTGTATGCTACACTGAAACCCATGTATACGGCGATGCTATGAAGAATAGTTTATAAAATGCAACCCTGAGATTGTAATGAGAGAGAAGAGAATGAAAGAGCAGCCAAACAGAAGGTGAAATGAGCATAAAGTGCAGCTCATTATAGAGGTCTTTGAGCTGTTGATTTTACTATAGAGGTGTTCATACGTCTGTCAAATGTTTGAAGTATATCGCGATTATTTACTCTTTTACTCACTCTAAAATTTTTGATTTATTTCTGCTCACACATGGTTTTTTGATTAAAGTACCGATGCAGGCATTTGTTACTCTTCTGCCTACGTTTTTGCCTACTTTTCTGTCTACTCTTCCTTTTCTCTCTTCAAAAAACTGCTTTTGTGTTCAAATAAGTACTTTTTTAGAAATAATTTGCTACTAAGCAACAGACAAGTAAAAAATGCAATCCTTTGACTGATTGATGCAGGTCTGGAGCTCAGTCATAATTTTGACTGATTCGATAAAGAGTATATAGTTAATTTTCGCTCTCGCAGAGAGTTAATTTTTTTAACATAGAAAAGCAACAACAAATTTTAATTGATTCGATCATTTGACAGACGTGTGAACACCCAATATGCTACGCTTGTACAATAGGACGCTTTCGATCCATTAGATATTTTAGTATGGTATTGTTGCAATCCGTGCTCTCATGCAATTATGCTAGACATAGAGAATGCCCCTAAAGTGTTTGATCTTCATAGTAACAATGCAATAGAATCTGGAACTGAAACGTAACTAAATTTTTTTTTTAATTCAGTAACAAATGGAATCTTATCCTATTACAAATATTGGAGGAATGCTTTTATCTGGTAGATTTCAATAAAGATAATTAATATAATATAATATTGAAGATAATATAATTTCAGATATAGTTTACAGGCGCCTGTTTGCCTGCCTACCTGTAAAATCGACATTCATATTCAGAATTTTAAGTACAACTGAATACCTACATAGGAATGCATTCAATGAATGCAAATGAATTATAAATAAAATTTTGAATTCACATTCGTTTTTAAACATAATTGATTATTTATTTCAATTATTCATATTCGTTATTAGGAAAAATGAATAATTTTTTATTCAATTGAATGCTATTCACAAAGAATTTCAGAATGTTCGATTATTCATTTTTTATTCACTTTTCATTTTTTATTCGTTATTAATTTTTTATTCATTATTCTTTTTTTATTCATTATTAATTTTTTATTCAGTATTATCTTTTTATTTATCATTCATATGTTTGAATCATATAATTTCATATAATGAATAATGAATAAAAAATGAATAATGAATAAAAATGAATAATGAATAAAAAATTAGTAACGAATAAAAAATAAATAATGAATAATGAATAAAAATTAATAATGGATAAGAAAAGAATAATGAATAACAAATGAATAATGAATAAAAAATGAAAAATAAATAACAAATTAATAATGAATAAAAAATGAATAACGAATAAAAAATAAATAATGAATAAAAAATAAATAATGAAAAAAAAATAACGAATAACAAATGAATAACGAATAAAAAATGAATAATGAATAAACAAAGTATAATTGAAAATTCTGAAATTCTTTGTGAATTGCATTATTTGTGAATAGCATTGAAATAAATAAAACAATGATTCATTATTCTGAATAACGAAAATAAATAATTGAAATGAATTATTAATCATTTTTTTTAAAATGAATGTGAATTAAAAATTTTATTTATAAATCAATTTTGCATTCATTGAATGCATTCCTATTTCGTTATTAACTGATACACTTTTTTGTGAATAAAATCAAATTGAATGCATTCTTTACAGCTATATGCTGCCTGTCCGCTTCGGCGTTCACTCTGTTTGCAACCAGTGTTGCCGATTGGATTCAATTGAATCCATTTGGATACTTTTTCTCTTCAACAATTGATGGATACTTTTTTTAAGCCTCAGTGTAAGTTTTGACACTTTTTTGAACCATTCTTTTTTATATGAATGTATGTTTTTGTGTGCAAAATATACAAAGGAGGCCGTCTCTTAAATTCGACAAGTTAATATAAATGTTGACATTGAGACATTTTTGTGCAATATTTTCTTATCAAAAAATGCATTTCAGCAACCTCTTAACCTAGAACTTTCAAATTTTGTGGAAAATATTTTAAGTCTGCCACATAGCTCAACTGCTACTGAAAGTTTTTTTTTTTTATTTAAAACTGACTAAAAACGATAATATTAATAGATTTTCTTTGAAATTGGTAGAAAATATATTGTTTTTCAAAGTGCTTACAAATGCATATATTTGAACTTCTAAATTTATGGTCACATTGCACGTTGAAAAAATAAAAAATCTAATATTTTTTGTACAAATATGAAAAACTTATTGCAACTGCTAGCTTCGTCTTTTGTCTTCTAATTGGCCTTTTAATTGACATTAAAATGTTAAACGCTTAACTGGAAAATTTAATCATAGCCGCGTTTAAGTGAAAGCCTAGAGCCAACAAAAAAGCAGTGTAAAAACATTTTTTAAATTGAAAAGTTATAAAGAAATATTAAATTTTCCAATTAGCTGCAACAATTTTACGTTTAAAAGGTTGCAAGTATTTCAAAGTCCAAAACGCCAACAAAACAATTACCAAATTGCACCAATTATATAAAGCTAACATGCTAGCTTTGGCAACACTGTAAACTGCACACTGACTGAAGTGAACTGCGACTGAAGGTAGGTGTGTTTCTTCCGCATTAAAAAGTCAAATTAAATCATAAATAATGCATAATTCATAAACAATTGCAGCGCGATTTCCGTTAAAGTGCAAAACAAAATACACTCAGAAACACACAAAGTGCACCTTTTAGTGGTGAAGTTACTGAATGGCATCCAGAGACCCATTTAGACAGAATGACTGAATATTAAAATTTCGTATATTCAATAAAAACCTCAATGGACTCTAAAGACTGACTAATAGTTGTGTAAGAGTATGTAGAAAAAACAAAAATACAATTTTATTAAAACAAATGGAATAAAAGAGAAACCTAGGAAGAAAAAACCAAAAAATGCCCACAACTTAAGGTGTTGCTGTTTGCTGCAACTGCACCCAGCCAGACACGCATGTGCACAAGATATCGCTTTTTTAGTATTTTCCTCATTTTGCGCAAAGCTGTTTATATGATTTGTATTGCGCATGCGCGCCTTTATTTTAACATATAATGTATAAAAACAAAGTAAATTCGACAGAAAAAAAACCTGATTGCTTTGTAATGGACCTTAGCGTGTGGCGGGCGAGCTCTGGTCTTTGGTACCTAGTTCCAGCATATTTTGTGAGGCAAACAACAAGGCACTGCCACATCACGTACTAAGCAATTGTTTTCACGCATGCCTGGCTATGCTGCTGCCCTCTTTGCCACACCACTCACCTCGCCCACCTTGCGCCCTGATTTTAGTCTTGCGAAATGAGCCAGTATTATATCATATAGATAGGCAAATGAGTTTTGAATGAGTTTTCAAGACCATAACTAGTTGATAAAAATAGTCAAGAATCGACAGCGACGCCTCTTTAACGCACTCAAGTGGTGGTTTAAAAGGATACAAGATGATGATGGTGGTGGTGCAGGCCTCGTAGGCAACAAATTAAACTATACAGACGCCGTCCGAATTGCTTAAATTTGAGCTAAAAAACTGTTGTTGCCAATAACAACATTGTGCGCAGTAAATGTCGAAGGGACAACAGTTGATGATAGTAGTGATGATGCGAGTCACAAGTTATAAGATATGAGCACAAGTGGAAAATACCTATACAGCATAAACTGAGTATTGTGCCTGGCAGCATAGGTAACGTTTTTATGTGGGTTAGACTGTTGTTCTTCTACTCACTATCATCACCATCATCGTCATGGTTCTCACTATGAGCTGCGTCATCAGCTGCAGGCTAACTGCGACTCATACTAATCGCTAAATAATGAGGGTCTAAAAGAAAACGGTTACCCTTTGGCTTTCTGTATTTCTCTAGTTGTTGGTATCACCCTCCATGCATTTGGCAGAAAGTGCGTTTTTTCGTGTTTAACATTTAAAATCGCAACGCTCAGTGCGCACTATGATGTCTCAGACAATGCGTCGCGTCATGAACTTCATGTTGTGTAGACTAACTCACGATCGACAATGTTACAACTACTACTACTACGTACAAGGTTTTTCTCCAGAAACCTCGAATATTGAACTTTATCTGCCTTGACTTAGTGCAACTTTTTGCTAAAGACCCAACTAAAAAGTTTGTCTAGAGGCGTTTGAAAATTAATCTTAATCTCTTCTAAATTACAACACAATGTTGTATTTTTTTTTATTTTTACTGTAGATGTTGTTATTGTTGTTGTAGTTGCATTAGACACTATAACCCATGTTGTGGTAGTCCTCCTCAATTAGCGTCTTAAGATGAATTGCTTTTGATGCTCGATATGAAGTTGCGATGCAGACTGATTACATCGCTGCAAGTTGGGTTACACAGCGAACACTCGATGATCATGCCGCCAACCATGGTTGTCCTAAAAGTGTTGCTTTATAGCAAAGTAACAAAGTAAAAAACCGATTTACACAAAAACAACAAGAGTGAGAAAGTTTGTTTTTGCAAGAAATCAACAACAAATTGTTGCGAAGCTAACAGCTACGTAGCAAGATAGCACCTTTTTTCTAGGTGACAGATTTTGTTTATTTTTAGACATATATGAGGAAATTGTTTTGCATAATCTAATGTTTAATGTTAATTTTTCAGGCTCTATTGCATATGCCACTTTACGTAAAAGTGTCTAAGTTTGGATAGACTCTGTTTTTCGTTCAAAAATTTGTTTTGCGAAATGTGAACAAAATTTAAACGGGTCATCCCTTAAAACGTGGTGTTAGTCGAAAAAATATGGAATCCAAAATTTACGGATGATCGGAGATCGTTACGAGCTTCCGACTTGAAACAGTATTTAAGCGTAGTACTATGTTTGCTTGCGTGAAATTTCGCTGACAACATTCATATATTTGTTGCGTGAAATTTCTGACACATATTTTGTTGCGAGGAGTTCCGTTTGCCACATTTCTTTGAGAGACTCGAAAAGTGAGTTGGGAATAATCACTTCAAAATAAATAGGCAGTTCAATTAAATTGTCATGAAAAAATGTTGCTTAGAAACATGTTGCAATAATTTTACGCAGCAGAACAGAGGACTGCTCCGACGTACATGTTGTGAAAATTGGCGCGTTGGTTTCGCAGCTGTCATTTTTTGTATGGATTTTTCAGTGAAATTTTACATAAACCTGAACTGAGTACTATACTTTAGCAAAAAAAAAAATTTTCTTTTCTTTTTATTATTTTATCAGTTCATCAGATCATCACTTTTATAAAAAGTTTTGGAATGTTGTCTTACTGCGCGGCTTGTATTCGGGTCATTTTCACATATGTTTTTTTTAAGTAAAGTTTTAAGTGTACACTTTGGGGTTTAACTACAGCCTTTAATATTCATAGGACAAAGATACAATATATGCCACAATATCAGTTACAGTGCGAATGAAAAGAAAATCTTATTTTGGATCCTGTTACTTCTTTAAAAAAGTCACAAACTATCAAAATATAAGAAGAAATAATTTCAGATTTTTGTATGATAAAATTTAGCATAAAATGAATATGTACGTAAAATTAACATATACTTTTTAACAAAAAACACTTCAAGAACACTACAAAGTAAAAAATAATTTTAAATTAATTTTCCTATTAATTTCTTGGTTAAATTTGATAATTCTTTTTTATATATTATTATATTAGAAATCTTATTATTTAAATTTTTCTTATTTGTTTTATTATCAAAAGTATAATAATTTCTCTATGAACAAAAAGCCTTTAAAGACGCCACTATAAAATTAACACTTCGACTTTAAAGCTTTTATTATTATTCAAACATTAATCTATAGTAATAAAACTCATTTTCTGTTTGTTTGTTTGTTTGTTTGACCTTTATACAAATCTAAACGCCTCAACGGATTTTGCTCAAACTAGGCATACATATTAAGTGCATCTCAACTTAAAATGTAACATACTTAGTTTTTGCCACGCCCCCTCTGAAATTTTTCATCTAATGGTAATTTTGTTATTATAAAATTTTTAATATCAGAGATTTTTTGTGTTTAATTTTAAAAAAATTCTGTTATTTTGACATCAAAAACATTCACATATCTTTAAAATTGGAGAAATTTTCAGTATAACGACTTTTTCATAAAACATCGTTGCCTAAGAATGAGAAAAAAAGGACATGAAAATCAAAGTTTGGTCTTTCGATGCAAATATCTCCGCTGTCCATTAATGTATTTCATTCAAATTTTTTTGTTCAAAAGTTCAATAAAATCACTTCACAAAAATAGGTGGAACTGTACCGTTAAGTCAGTGTATATATGTTTTATGATTATGTCAAAAAAGGTCAAAAATATTGACTTTTTACTCAAAAAATGACTCAAAAATTGTTGTTGTTGTAAAAACGAAATCAATTAAAAATTTTACATCTTGTTACCTTTCATATGACATAGCATTTATTTGCAAAAATTCTTCCAGTTAAGCGCAAAAGTTATTTAACTGTTTTTGTCATCAAAACAACAAGGGTACTACTTTGGTACCCCCTATAAAAGGGTACCCCCTTTGATTTTTTCGCGAAATTTATTTTTTCCAAAATGTTGTTTTTATTTTTTTTACAAAAAAGTCAAGTCTCAAAAATAATTTATTTGAAAAAATTACCCTAATATCTCTTTCCAATCAAAAGTTATGGCTAAAAATCTATTTTTTCTACCAGACTATTAATAAAACTTAGTTTTGTGTTAAAATTCTCTATATAGTTTGAACGTCCCCATTTATCTCTAAGAATGCAGTTGTGTGTCTAAAGTAATTACGAACATTTTGGATTATATAAAATTTTCTTTATAGTGATCATCTATCTACTTATATTTTTCCTCCCCACCCCCCTTCTGTTAAATTTGTTTTGTTGTGATGGCTCTATTTGTTCTCACTATTGTGTCGCCGTTGTCAATTAGTTCTTTATCAATGGTACTTTAAATGTTGTATATATATCACAATTTTATCGAAAAGATGACTGTGAATAAGAATGTTGTAAAAGTTAATATTTTCATGTAATCAGTCAGCTATATGGCGATATAAAAAAACATATGCGCATCTGGTCAGCACAATTATTTAATTTGTTTTGATCTGTGCGTTAAATTCACAGATAGATGGCGCCACATGTGTAAGATGTGTGCGTACAAACTATACGTACACCTTGCGTTGAATAGCTGAATTATGTTTTTTCAAAAATTTCTTCAAATTTAACCCCACACGATTGGGATTACAGACAGGTGGCGCTATTTTCTGCTTACAGAAGAATATCTGATGTTCTTATGCAGCTAACAGATAAGTTTTGCGAAATATTTTGCGAAAATGCTATTGCTACCAAACTTTTAAAAAGTAAAATAGTGCAGTACTGCCAGTTTTTTTTAGAAATTTTAGTAGGTACAATCATTTTTAGCACAACGAATTTTCATAAAGCATTGATAGCTAATAATGAGAAAAAAAATTATATGAAAATCAAAGTTTTTACTATTAATGCCAATAACTCTGCCGTTTTTAATATATTTCATTAACATTTTTTTTTTGTTAAAAAGTTCAATATGTTTTTTAATATAAATCTTTGTTTAGACGTTAAAATGTCCATATCTCAAGGACGCATTGAATCCTACCATAATTTTTATTTTGTTAAAAAGGTAATTGTGCTTGCTTTATGATTGAGTAAATATAAAAATTCTTTTTTAATTTTTAAAATCTGTTTTTCGTACCGCTTCTTTGAATTCAATTAGCTCACCGCAAGAGATGGAACCAACAACAAAAATTTTCCTAAATTTTTTTGGAGCAATGTTCGTTCAATTACCTAGCAAACGGTGGATAAATAAAATTAAATAAAATAAAATTCAAAGAAAATTCAACATGTTTTTCATTATTCCCGATTTTAAAAAACATTTAATCGATAAGTGTATGTTAAAATGTTTATATAAATGACTCTCGAGTAACACCGGGTATATCAACTAGTGTATATATATATGATAAAATTACAAAAAATTTAAATAATAAGAATTCGAATATTATAATATACTATGTAAAGGAGGTTTTTTTAGCTGCTGACAGTTGAAAATGTCAAACTCTGTTAGCATTTCTGCTCAGTAAGGTTTGGCAATTTATTATAAATTATATAATGCTAGAACAACGCTTACGAATTGTGAAAATTTACTTTGAAAAAAATTAATCCGTTGGCGAAGTTCATAAGCACTTCGTCCATTTTACGGTCAACATAATCGGCCTAGTGAGCAAGCAATTCGTGCAGTTATTGATCGTTTTCGCACTAATTTTACTCTTCTCGAATTCAAAACCATCAACAAGCAAAGAAATGTGCGTACAGAAAATAAAACTGCTGCTGTAGCGCGAGTGTTGAAGAAGACGCCAAAATGTCGATTGGTCGCCGTTCTCAACTTGTTGGCCTTTATCCTTCGACTACGTGGAAAATTTTATGGAAGGATCTCTGCTTGCGCGCCTATAAAATATAGCTCCTGCAAGAATTAAACTAAATTACCATCGTTTACGTCGCATTTTTGCTAATTGGGCTAATTTGAAACTTTATTTCCAGAAGTGGTCCTGTCTGTGGTCCTGTCCACTCGTTCAAATGACTTAACGCCTCTCGATTACATTTTATGGGGCTATGTTAAATCATTGGCTTATGCCGACAAACCAGCAGCTCTTGAAGCATTGAAAGCCAATATTCAAGCCACCATTGACGCCATATGGCCAGATTTAGTGGAAAAAGTAGTGAAAAATTGGACTGATCGAATGGACTATGTAACTCGTAGCCGTGGCGGACATACGCCAGAAATCATATTTAAAAAAAAAATGCCATGAAATTATCTACCAGATTCTAATAGTAAATAATTCATTTCAACAATATTATTACTTAAAGTTTTCATGTAGCTAAAAAAACACCCTTTAGAAATAAATTATAAAATTTTACCAAGAAATTAAGAAAAAAATCATTTAAAATTATTTTCTTACTTTGTAGTGATTTTGAAGTTTTTTTTTTTTGTTAACAAAATTTAATTTTTTTTTTCCTTTTTAGTATCTCTGATGATAATAATTCTATCCATTCTTGTGACGAATTTAAGAACCGAGCGTCAATATTATTCAAGATTCAGTGTTTTTCTTATAGTGACTCGCCCTTTGTAGAATTTCGCCTACTTTCTTTATCGTGTTTTGTTATAAACTTACCTACTCTTCTTCCAAATTTCAGTACGCTTGTATAAATATTAACTGAGATACAGTATTTTTTTTTAATAGTGACATGCTCTTTGTCGAATTCCACCCACTTTTTTCATCGTGTTTTGTAGTAATTCTGTCTAGGGTTGCTGGCACCCGAAGCGGAAAATAAATTTTCCACCCCGAAGGGCGGGGTGGAAAATTTATATCCTTATCCAAATCTAAAATCTCTATACAAAAATTAAAACTTTGTAAAAACATTCACAAACTGGGTTGAAATCCGCTAAGGTGATAGTTGATAATCAAAATCACCACCACTGCTCTACGTGATTACCAGGTGATTATCTAATTGACAATCGCTTTTACCTATCAATTTTATGCGACAACTTTTTTGGTGTCGTTTTCACATTTTTGTAACTTTTTTATTTTGTATTCAAATTAAAATAAGTGTCAAAAATAAAAAAGAAAAACTATAGTTAAGCAAATAAATAACTTCAAATGTACTTCTGTGTATTCTGTATTAATAATGTTTTTAATAGTAAAAAAAACTAATTAATTTTCATGAGATGAAACTGATATTTTAAGTTTCCGCTAATTTTATCTCCTAAACCAATTGAGAGCGTTAACTTTTTGCATTTTAGGCTTAGGAGGCCCAAATAAAAATGCGAAAGAAATATTCGGGTCCGGGCCCTAAAGTAAAATTGTGGTGAAATAACATTTAATTTTTAATAGAATAAAATTTGGTGGTAAGTATTTAAAATATTTCGTGATAGCTTTATACAGAGCAAAGGTCATAATAAAAAAGAAATATCAAAAGTGACAATCAAAAACCGACAGTCAACTATCAGCCGACAGTCAAATATCAGCCGATTTAACTCAGTTTTGCTTCATGTAATTTTTTATTGTTATATTTTTTTTTAAATCCATCGAGTATATTCACTAATTCTGAAGTTGTACACACACGCAGAGAAAAGACATGGTTGAGACATGATTACTGCAATCATAATTTTTTTAATAATATTATTGTATTATTTCTGCAAACACAAATTTTTGCCTTAATAAAGTCATTATTTACTGATGGTGGTACCAAAAATAACATTATAGTTGAAATCATAACATCATTGAAATCGTCAACATACTATGATTGCCTCAACTATTAGTTGCAACAAAAATGTTGTAGTTTTGTCAATCATGATAAATATGAATATTATTATAGAGACAAACATATTAGAATTTTGAATGTTTGTCTGAACTATTCTTTGCTTGTTGGCAAACGAAGCAGAACATAACCAAAAATCGAAAGAATTTATTGTGTCTGAACAGTTTGCAAGAAAAACTTTCACTTCATTCAGACACAATAAGTTTAATCGATTCCTGGTTATGTGCTGTTTCGTTTGTCAACTGTTCAATTATTGTGTTTTATTTTAAATCGCCTTATCCTAAAAACAGCACGCAGAAAAGTGACATTTTCGACTTTAATTGTAGCAAACATGTTTCTACCGCAAACATATTTCGCAATTCAGACCGTATTATGTTTATTACAAATATTGCTATTTTTGTACAACGCACTTAACGTACCATGTTTATGAATGTCATTAGTCAGGCGAGCGGTAGTAGCGGCTGTGGCTTACTGGTAGTGTGCGTGGCTCGTAAGCGAAAAAGCCCAGTTCAAACCCCAGCTCGGACAGAAAATTTTATCACAAAGATTTTTCAATTGAATTAATATTTCTGTTCAGCCTAGTCAATGGCAAACCTTTGGAGATATCTTAATTAATAGCTGTGGAAATTGGAGTGCATGAAAATAAATAATATTCAATAATATTCTGGATCCCTTAAAATAAAATAAAATCATAATATAGTTGTTGTAATCATTCCATTTTTGACCCAGTAAGAGAATAATGATTGTTTCAATAATATTTTGGTTCCTACAAAAAGGTTCCTTTTCTAAATATGGTTGTTGTAATCATTTTATCATGATCAAAGAAAATATTATATGTTTAAGAACATGTTAGCAACAATCATAATCCGAATCATACTACGATCCTCTTAAAACATGATTGTTGCAACTATGTTTTTTCTCTGCGTGCAGTAAGCTTGACTCGAGCTCTCAACTTAAATTACAAATTGCATTTAATCATGCGACAAAATATGTATATGGCTTACGCAAATTTGATCACTTGGCCAAGCTAAAAAACAGTATACTTGGCTGTGTATATTGAATTATCTAAATGCTCGGAATTGCATATTTCTTCACAAACTCTTAAAATATAAGACGCCAACATATCTTTATGAAAAATTGCAATTTGGTCAGTCGCAAAGAAGTCAAATGCTTTTAGTACCTATCTTTAAATTTCTAAACTCAACACGATTATTTTTTATTAACGTTTATTTTTTATTAATTCTTAAACAGGCCATTTTCAAACATTACTCCAAATAAAATTTTCATAGTCCATAATTATTTTCAGAAATCAGTTTTTTTTTTCTTTATCTAATCTAAATCTTTCTTTTTTTTGCTTTCGCTCAATTATATTTTAAGCTCAACTCATTCCTAAAAGCTTTAAATAATATGGTTTTGTAACTACTTTAAAATATTTGTTTCTTTACTTTAGTTGAAATCAAAAGTTTTAAACAATATGCGCATGAGAGAAAAGGTAAACTAATTTCTTTTGCTTATGAATGCCATGTCATATGAAAGCTAGTTAAAAATGCAATTTATCCACACACTGTATATGTTTGTTACTTTATGTTATAAGTACAATTGGAGATATAGGTGTACGTCTTGTAAGTTCCACTGGCGTGTAGAACTATTGCTAGCGTGTGGAATACAATATTTGGCTATGCTCAGACGACAATCATATAATTAAGCTAGTCCCTTCTATGTTCTTTTTTAACTCTATTTGACTTATTAATTCAGGTCTTGAGCGTCTTCAAAATGTTGATTA
The DNA here is from genome assembly GCA_963920525.1 of Dichetophora obliterata. NCBI lineage: Eukaryota > Metazoa > Arthropoda > Insecta > Diptera > Sciomyzidae > Dichetophora > Dichetophora obliterata. The sequence continues at coordinate 280,892,471 of OY986435.1, forward strand.
TGTTTGAAATAAATTTTTTTTTTTAGCTGGAAAAATCGACCACAAATTTGGATTAATTCAATAATTTGATTCTCGTCTGAACATAGCCTTTTTATTTGTTTTTCAATACACGTCTGTCAAATTAGAAAATCAAAATTGCCCAGCTGCAGTGTGTTCTGTAGCCGCACAACAAGCTCGGCGTGTGATGTGGATTGTGTTTTTAACATAAGAAATACATTGTTTTATATTGACAGGCTTTATATTGACAGGCCTGTTGTGTTTAAAACATTAGCATTGAAAGTTTTTACGCTTTAAGAATTATTAACTATTTACAGTAGAATCTGGATGTAGTGAATTAATTTTTGCAATGACTCTGAATTATATCCAGATTGTTCGCATCTTCGAGATTGAATTTTTTCAATAAAATTTACGTTTTTGCTTATATCCTACAACTTTCTTTTTTGCTTCTTATTCCTGGAAATGTCAGTTACTAAAACATTCACTATTTTGAGCTATTCACTATTTCGGCGGTTAGTTGTTTCCAGATTTGTCTGTATTTTTAAAAATGTAGCTAAGTTATTTTTATGATTTTTGTTAATTTTTGTACAAAAATAATTTATACAATATTGATCTCATGAAAACATGCATGTACAATAAAATAATACATTTAATTGATTATATATATATCAAATATATTAACTATAAATTATATGTTCGTACTGTAAAACTTATTTTAAACAATTAATTTTTAAATTTATCATATATGATAAGCTTTTGTTTTGGATGTGAAATTTTTTTCTTATATATGAAATTTTTTTTGGAAGTTTGGTAAAAAAAAATGTAGGCGGTGGCAACCCTGAGTGTAAGCCATATTTAGAAGTGAAGTTTTGGGTTTCAAAAAGGTGTGTGCACAAAAGGTTGCATTCGCTAACAATGGAACAAAAAAAAAACATTCGAATGAGACTTTCTGAGCAGTATTTGGGGCGTTTTAAAAAGGTTAAAAATGATTTTATGCGTCAATTAATAACTATGGATGAGACTTGGGTCTACCACTACGATGATGAATCAAAACAAGAAGCTAAAGAGTGGTGTGAACCTGGTACTTCGGCACCTTAGTGAATCCGTGTTCAAAAATCTGCAAAGATGGTTTGGCATCAGTTTTTTGGGATGCAAAAGCGATTTTGTTGGTGGATTTCCAAATTGTTTCTTTGAGCTAGAAAAACAATTAATTCTGAATATTATTAGAACCTCTTGGATCAGTTCAAAGCAAATATGGGCATTTCTATTATGTTGAACGTGAGCGTCGAACACATTTAAATTAAAAAAAAAACCAAAGTAAACCATATTTTCATTTCTTTTTTTCATTTACATTATAGCTCTAAGGAAGCACTATAATTAGTGCCAAAGCTTACAGCAGGCATAATCCTGGTTCACACGATGCAAGCAAAAAAAGAAAAAATTCGAACTGGACAAAAATGGAAGTAGTTTTCGTTGCCATGCATAGGAAGCCACAATTCAGCGAAATATTGTAAAATTTTTTACTACAACTAATTTTAGAGTATTTTGCAATAATGTTACTTTATAATGCATTTTGTTTGATTTTAATATCTTCTATATTTTTTTTTTTAATCAAAATCTGATTCGATACGTGACAATTCGAACGTGATATTTTTTCCATTATGATTCAATTTGATAACAATTTGTAAATTTTTGTATTTTAGTTATTGTTAGTAATTAATAAAAAAATTTAATATATTGTCCCATTCTTGCCTAAACCATTTTTCTATTATCTTTAGCTAATGCTTTCCATTTTTACTAAAACAAAAATTTCTACGAAACATTTACTAAACATTTACGAAAAAGGAAACTACATTTGTGCGACTGTGCAGTCGATTTGATCATCATGGTAAATTAATTTATGTAACAATTGCCTAATTTAGTAAAATTTAAATGTTTCTCTAATAGAATATCATAAAATTATAAGCCTTTAATAACTTTTAATTTTTTAGACATGGTGGACCTTTCTGCGGAAATGCCCATATTCGTGAAAAAAGACCCAGTTTGCAGAAGAAAAAAGCAATTTTTCAACAGGACAACGCACCTACTCAAAAAAGTAAAAAAACCATCGCTAAAATCAGTGAATTAAAGTACGCATTGTTGACACATCCATCCTTTTAACCAAAACTAGCTCACTCTGACTTCTGCAACTTTAAACAACCTTAACCCTAACCGTCCTGATAACATTTTCATACGTTGACTCCTGATAAGTGTACCCAGGTACCCGTGTGTAATTTGTATGTGAACACTGAAAGTCATAAAAAAGATATGTCCGTGCATGATACTGTTTAGGAACAGCGTCCCAGTGGGAATTTTAGCTAGCGATACGCAAAAGAATGCATGCTAGTAGTGCTCTTATTGGCGTCAATATACCTTTCATGATCGCTGCATTGATGAGTGCTTCTGTTAGGCCTACCTTTTGAAGGTTTGGATTCTTTTCTTGTTATTTTATATGAAAAAATTTTTAAAAAAAATTTTGATAAAATTATTAATGATCAGATCAATTAAAAAAAAATCAAATCTTAAAGAAAAACAAAAAAAAATATTTTTTTTTGTCGGAGTTGAGACGCGAACCCAGGTCTCCGAAATCTAACACATTGCATATCACATTGTATGAAAACTTTTATATGGAAAAATATATAAAAATTTACAAAAAAATTTCAAAAAATTTTTTAAATGAACAGAAAAATTTGTAAAAAAAAATATACAAAAAAATTTTTTTTTCGTCCGAGCTGGGTCGCGAACCCACGCTCCCGAAAGCTTACTTTCATATGTAATGATGCAAAATAAGCTGAAGTTTGTTAACAACTGAGGTGGACGAGAGGGTAAGATGCCAGACCGACAGATCAGAGGACGCTGGTTCAAGTCTGGAAATTGTCAGAAGTTTTTTATTTCTAGTTGATATTTATATTGCTTTTCTTTCTAATGTACATTTTAAAGAAGGGCTTCTAGCGGGCTTCTTTAGAGTCGCGAGAAAGGAAGGCCTAGAAAATTTTCTCGTTTCATATAAAAAAGTTTCTGGGCTTGGAAACGAGCACGGAAGGACTAAGTAATCTATATGATGGCCTGCTAGAAGCGCTTCAAAGACCTGCTTTTGCTCACTGGGGTGATGTGAAGACAATGACTGGCTGTGTATGTGTGTTTGTGAATGTTTAATTGTGTGTGAGCTCGTCGTTTCTTCGCATTGTCAGTCCGTGTTTAGGTTTTGGCTCGTAAAGTTGATTAACTTTGGTTTGATTTTATAAAATTTGTTCAATGTCGTGCAAACGAAATGCATCTTTTATTGAAATGAAAGTTCCTGTGGGGAATCTTCTACCGCAGCGCCATCTTCTAGTGCTACACCAAGTGCTGCTGTCCATCAGACCCCACGCCAGCTCCCAAAACCAGAAAAAATTTACAACCATAGATTTTTAGAGAATTTATCATTACGAAATGGTTATCTAAATATTTTCGCGTAAGTAATGTTAGCCAATTAGCTATGAGTAAGAAGGATTATCCCCGTCGATACCTTACGACAAAACAAAGCTTATTTGTTTAGCTTAGCTCCAAAAGACCTAAGACCAAACCCCACAGACTATCCAGGCTTACTCCGATATGCATTCAACAAAATTGTAAGTATTTTATATATCGGAACCAGGAAGAAGAAAAGCTTTTTCTTTCTGTCAGCTATGCATTACTTACGAAGAGAGCCAGCAGTAAATGGAAAACAGGAGATTATTGTTTTCTACAACAAAACCAAAGGTGGAGTAGACGTAATGGACCAGATGTTATCTAAATATAACACCAAACGTAAGACATATAGATGGTCATTAGCCATTTTTTACAACAAGATCGACTAAGCTGCGTTGGGTACATTTTGTGTTTTTTGTATCATTCAGCCAAATTTAAAAAAAGAAGTATCTCTTGTCAAGTCTTTTTGACATCACTTGGCGTAGTGTTGGCGATTAAAAACATGAACGAAAAGGCCACTCATAACCGAATAACATAATATACACCAAGGAGCGCACTGCTTTTGAGCTTATGATCAATAAAATTATTTCAGTTTTTCCGGACGTTACAGTCCCATCCGATTTCACTGAGAGAGATAAAACTGGTCGGTGGCCATCGAAGGGTCGTTGCTACATTTCCATAGCTATTGATGGCAAATCCGACAGAAAGACACGCAAGAAATGCGATGACTACTTGTGGCCAATGTTCAACAAGCTCACTAAAGCATAGCACAATGCTGCATTAGCTGCTGATGTTTCACTTTTGTTTTTTTATACCATTATAGCTTATATCCGGCACGATTTATTTCCCTCCACGCTTATCTCCTAAAAAATGGGCATAATAATGGAATGGCCATGTCCATTTTTAGTACAATTTCCGACAATAATCTATTTAACGAAATTTCCCAATTTTAGCCTAATACCACCCACACCGTCTGAAATATAGCATTTTTATTGATAACTGGGTGGTAAGAAAGGGTGTGTCAAAATTTTTAACCATCTTGTACTCAAAACACATATACTACCAAAAATTTCAGCTATATCGGCCCAGTAGGTTTGGAGTATATAGTATAAATGTGTGTGTGTAGAAATTTACGTCTACCAGGGTGCCCTTATCAGGAGGGTAAGGACTATTGGACTTTGGGTCGACTCTTAAACTACCTTAACAATGCTAGAAAGCTAAAAACGCGAAAAAACGGTAGAAACGGCTGTTTGTAAGATGTCATGGAACCTCAAATTTTTAACTTTTTTGGCTTGAAAAATATTTGATTTCAAAGTCGGTTCAGGTACCCAGGTACACGCTTCAGAAGGGTTTGGGTCAAACTATCACTATTAGTTGCTGGTCGATCGACAGTGACAAACTTAGCTTTGTTAACTGAATTTTGTATGGGGTGTTCCACAAGGAAGCATTCTTGGGCCTTTGTTTTTTATATTATTCATAAATGACATAAGCAAATGTTTCAAAAATTCAAGTTTCCTACTATATGCTGATGACCTAAAATTTTATAAGCGAATCTGCGATTTTATCGATGTTGCTCTACTGCAGTCTGACCTTGAAAATGTTTTTAACTGGTGCATAATTAATGGTTTACCATTAAACCCCAGTAAGTGTTGTCATATGAGTATTTCTAAGGCGACAATCGTCGAATTCTGAGTATATTCTTTTAGACTCACCCTTAAAACTGGTAGATACTATTCGCGATCTAGGCGTGATTTTTGATGTGAAGCTCACATTCATTGATGTGATGTGAAGCTCACATTCATATCAGCTTTATTGTTCCAAAAGCTTACTCCATCCTAGCGTTCTTACGTAGGAACAGTTCTGAGTTTTCTGACCCTCAAACGCTAAAATTTTTGTATAACTCTTTTGTTAGGTCAAGGCTTGAGTATGCCTCGTTTATTTGGAATCCTTGCTATGCCACTCATTCATTTCGCTTGGAAAGAATTCAAAAATCTTTAACGAGACATGTTTTACGCTGCTTAAATTTCATAGACTTTATGCCCTCGTATAATGCGCGTTGCTTGCTGTTAGGACTAAAGTCTTTAGAAAGTAGAAGAAAGATTCAATCTATGGTCTTTATATATGATATTTTATCCGGTAATATCGATTGTTCATCTCTATTGGAGCTTATTAAGTTTAATGTACCTTCAAGACAGTTGCGGCATTTTAAGATATTTGCTATAAAAAATCATAGAACAAACTATGCAAAAAATGAGCTTTTATCAAGAGCTTTCTCATTATTTAATGAATTAGCAGTAAATAGTAGTTTTGATTTCACTATTACCAAAGATGCTTTCAAAATACATGTAAATAGCTTATTTGTATCTTAGTTGTAATCTTATACTCTTATATTTGATTGTTAAATCTAGTCTGTAAGGAACTATTGTCCAAAGACTGAATGAAGAATAATAAAATAATAATAATAATAATAATAATAATAATAATAATAATAATAATAATAATAATAATAATAATAATAATAATAATAATAATTACTTCATACAAATTTATTTTACGTTAACACTTACGAACTATAGAAACTGTGTCTTTTTCTGTAACTGTTCAAGTTTGTCCCAAAACGCAGCAAATTTTTCTAGGGGGCTGGATTGTTTTCGAAGCCAAAAAAGACAAATTTTTGCGATTTTTTCTCAGTTGAATGAATATAATTACTCAATATTTCACACATTAATGACATATCTTTGGAGAGTTTACCGAGCTTATGTTTCGAAAAAGCTTTGCATGGCAGTTTTTCCTTTCTGAGGTTAGCCATGTTTTGCAGAGATGGACGGATGAAAAAATATTCACAATGGTAAATGGACACATGACGTAACCAGGTATTTCTTAAATACAATGTAGTTGGGAGGCTTCAAAAACTATTTGACAATTTTAAATTACATTTGTTCAGACATGGCCGCTAAAACACTGATGGCATCTACCTTAAGCTTAGCATGCTGTAGGAACGAAAATTTTTTTATTTAATTCTACACGCGAAATTTTGGTGTAGACTCAACACTAACACATACTTACCATAACGTGTTTGTTGAATTTGTTAGTTAAACATTATTGTTGAGTGTCAAATTTCCACGCCAATTATATGTAGGGCCATATAAAAGGCAGCGAAATTTTGACATTTAAACTCTCCAATCATGGTTGTGAACTTGGCTGAATTGAACAAATGTTTCGGTTCAACAGCGTACTAACCAACGAAATTAAAATGTTGCTACCTTTTCGCTGTCAAAAACGCATTGCATTTCTTACGGAAGATTTCTTTTCGTTTCTTCAGCATACTATGCTTTACACAGTAAGCGAAGATGGGAGTAGGTGTGCACGAAATAGAATAGAAGAGAATAGAATAGAAAAATTATGCTCATAGCTGGAGAAACAAAAAAAAAATGTTTGACGAAAGTCCTCTCTACGCCAAAAACACAACGAAAACGAAAGAGAACACACATACGCAAACAAAAGCAAATGACGCCACAAATTATTTTGACAAAAATTTTTACAATTTAATGAACGACCTTTTAAATTAATAATTACCTTTTATGGAGGTATAAAATTTTTTTATGGTTTAAACACAAAGATTAATCATTTTCGCAAACACGCTTCACTGCAAAACCTCCTGCTAGGAAACGCGATGTTTCTGCATAGACGAATAAAATCAAAGTGTTGTTTGAACACCGAAAAGAAAATAGTTTGAGCACAAACAAGATTTTGTCACACCCTGCTTACAGTTCTGCATTACAATGTCATCACCGACAAATTTTTTCAAGCGAGTTTATTCGATTGGAACAACATTATGAGCTGAGAATTGAGAATCAGACATTTGTCTTAGTTGAAAATTGAACCTGGTTTACCGTGACCTTTTAGTTTAAGGGCCACGCACTCTACCCTGTCAGCTACGGCCACTATCTAACGATTGTTTAAAATTTCTTATGCACTTCAATGCACTGAAGTTAACGTGCAATGATTAAAATTCTCAACTTCATCTACACCCGATCGTGTAGCTCTAATTCTCTTCTTTTTTCCTCAAAAAATATACAAGTTTTTTAATTGATTGTGTCACAGTTGATCACGGTTTGCACTTAGTTCAATTTTATTTTGTATTTTGTTTAATTTCGGATTAAGACCACGAATTAAGCTGCAATAAAATTAGGTGTGTTCGCATTTCTTGTGCTCGAATTGTCTGGCGCTTTTATTGCCTTACATATTGTTTTCCCAGTCGTTTTTCTTTGTATGTGTTTTTATATTGTACCCAAATTGATTAATTGCTTGCACTCAATGTCAGACAGTAGCTTTTAAGTGGTTCTACTTGTCCGACCGTCAGCGACTTTACAACTGCAATTTTTTTGTTATTCCTATTTTACAAACATTTATATTGAAATAAATGTGTTAATAATTGCTGCATGACTTTGAATGCTATTAAAGCAATTTTTTTTTTATTTTTTTAAAGGACACGCTTTTGGCATAGACAAGTTACAGCAATTAAGTAAGAACCCAGTGAGAAGTGGACATACAATTCATTAGATACTTAACAAAAGCCATTTTCTGTATATTTGCTTAAGCTTAATACAAATCTAAGCGTCTAAACAGATTACGTTCAAATTTGACATGAATATTAACTTGCATCCTAGATGAAGTGCTTGCATACTTAGCTTTGACTGCGTCACTTCCACCTCTTTTCGATTAGAGGAAATCTACCTGTTGACATACTTTTCTCCATCGAACTTTTTCGTCTTTTTATTTAAAAAAAAATATCTCTGCTGGTTGTTAGTATAATTTATTCGATTTTCTTTTGTTCAAAAGAACATTCAAACCACATAATAGAAATTGTTTAAACTGTACTGTTATGTAAATCTTTATATTTTTTATATGTCCAACATAATGTTTTTTTTCACAGAAAATAGTGCTAAGTTATACTATGTCGCAATAGAAATTGTTGTTTATTTTAACTTTATTTCATAAAGCACACCAAAAAATATTCAATATGATTTTCAAGGAATTCACTTATACGCTCCTTTATATAGTTATATTTAATTTAATTTTATTGCCTTTAATTTATTTATTTCGTAAGCCGGCACAACAAAGTTTAATAACAGTACCGGTAGCATAAGAGTATACACATCCAGTAAAATAGAGCTTAAATTACATACCTAGCATAAAACATATCATAGTTAAGTTTAAGAATTGTAGCAAGGAAATAAAATCAAATAAAAAAAAAAAGTTAGTTACAAACTGAGATTAAAAAAGAATTGTATTTAACATTCAAAACCAATCTTAAACTATTTTATATATTTTAAAATATTTAATAATTTAATTATTGAACTATTACAGCAAAGAGTAGAGCAAAGCTAGTTTATTTTTGAATTGCACAGCGTTATTACACAAACTTAGACTATTAGGAAGTGCGTTCCAAAGACGAGCAGAGTGTACAAAATTGCCTTTCGGCCGTTAAACAAGAAACACGTAAACAATTAATCAGATTAGTTCGACTGGATCTGGAAAAGTTTAATCTCAAAAAACAATGAACTGGGTTCTGAATTACATATAATCTTATGCAATAATAAAAGCGTACGATAGTTCAGCAAGTTATCAAAGGTTAAGCCATGGATTCTTTTAGCATACTGGCAAACATGGTCTGTTATTTGCAGTCCAAACACATAACGAGCAATATTATTATAAAGAACGTTTAATTTATTTTTACTGAGACTATCACAGTTAGCAATAATTTAGCTGCCATATAGCATTGTTGGTATGAAATATGCTTTAGCAAGTAGCATTCGTATATGAACAGGTGTAAAGTACTGTGTACTGTCCATAGTACACGAAGCATGCTGTAGACTTTCCCGACCGTGCTACTAATATGATTATTCCAAGTCAGTGTTCTATTGAAGATAACCCCCAATTTTTTCGCAGAGTCAACATATTGTATATTGTCGCCATTTAGTGTAATGTGACGGGCAGTAGAAATGTCAATAACTTTCTTCGCAATCACTAGACATTTAGACTTTTTAGGATTTAGGCTTAAACCATTTTTGAGTGCCCAATCGCTGACTTTTTCAAGAATATTATTCAAACAAACTATACATTCGTAGAAGTGCTCACGTTTACATTTAACATATAACTGAACGTCATCAGCATATATACGAATTTTGCAATTATGTAAAACACTTGGAAGATCATTGATATATAAAGAGAAAAACAGAGGACCCAAAACAGATCCTTGAGGAACACCATTTTTAACCCACTTAGCCGTCCTTTTAAAAGGCCACCAAAAACGTCAACATATATGAGAAAAAAAAATAGTTTCCGGCGCTATGTAGGTTAATGGGAAGAAAAGATGATGAAATATTATTAGCAAAAACGGCTTGAGATCTTTCGGAGATGCAATAAGGTTAACAGCAGATAATGTAAAATTTAACATTTTAAGAAGCTTGGTCTCTAAATTATCGTGGTCGATTGTGTCGAAAGCCTTTGAGTGATCCAAGAGAACTAAGAACCCGATTTCATTACCATCTAAACCAGGCAATGAAATCAAAAAAGTCGAATATGAAATCAAAGAAGCCGTAAGATACATAAAAAAATTGTACAGGAGAAGCAAAAAACTTTCTAAATTTCTCAAGCGTCTGCTTTAAGGGATTTTAGAATTTTAAAAAAATCGTTTTTAGTTGTAGGCTTGTAAAATTTGGCAGGAACATGTATTTTGATACGGTGCATCGTAATAAACCAGTAAATCGATTTTGAATTTCTGGTAACTACGCCTTTTTTGATTTTATATGACATGCCTAATTTTCTAAACGCAAAAATTTGCAAACCCGAATATAACTCTTAAGAAAATCAAAGAAACCGAGAATCAATTACCAAAATAAATTTATTTAAAATCTTGAGTAACACCTGGTATATCCGCTAGTAAATATATAAAAACGAACTGCTGTTCGTTGATAACAACATCAATTGAGACTGGCTGGACCGATTCCTAAATAAAGTTATTTGTTATGTTATTCCTTAACCCTTTCACTACCGAATTAAAATGGATGTGGCTAAAATTTTTTTTGTTGGTTTTTTTAATTAATATGGTAAAGACAAACATCCCGAAAAAGTTTTTTTTTGTCCTACCTATGTGGTTGTGGCTGCTTTGTGATGTCCACCTGAGTGGACATGGGTAGTAATGGTAGTCAAATTGACTAAGAGTATGCAATGATTTACAATAGTAAAAATATAACTTTGACTACGAAATAGGTACGATATCTCGTTTTTTTGTTTTATTATTTTATTATTGAATCAAAATAAGTACTGTACATGAAAATTACTAATTATTATTTTAGATGGTAGTTGTAGAAACAGTCCAATTTTCGGCGAATACCTTACATTATGCCTTACATTTTTCACAATAAATGAATGTCTTCTGGTTGCATCCTTCAAAATTTGCATCGCATTGCGTTTTGCGATTGGTCAAACTTCGGCAAATGTCCAATTCCATCTAATCTAACATCGGTAGGTGGCTGAGCAAAATATTTGAACCTCTTTGTTGTTCTGGCGAACTGCACACAATCTACATTCTCGTGAGGAGTAGAGTCTTGAAGAGGAGACTCAGGCCCACGTGAAGGACGACCACGCTTGTTCCTATTTATGGCACTTGGTGAAATTGTCAGTAGTGTGTTTCCGATGATTTTTTTGAAGGCTAGGAGGTCTAGCTGATTTTTGAGTGGTACTCCATTTTTTTCATTATCAGCTCGGTACTCGAGCCAGCTAGCCACTACCGCCATATCAATAAAATGCATTACCACGCGGAGTGTCCACTTCTTCGATTTGATGAATATGCGATAATACTGAATCATTTGATCTAAAAGATCGACGCCTCCCATTCCTTTGTTATATAGTTTGACAACTTCTGGCCTCTCAACTTCAACAAACTGTTTGTCCTTTTTGTCATAGCGTTGAACCTTATCAGATATGCCTATGCCAACAAAGATTGAGGCTAAATATACCGATTTGTTGTCGAACCATTTGGTCACTATTATTTTTTCGTCTCGTTTCGTCTCGTCATGACTTGTTCGGCATATCCACGGCCTTTTTTGTATAAAAAAATTGTCCGTAAACAATTTGTGACCAATTGCGTCACGTGGAACACGTTTTATCAGTTCTAGAACAACAGCAGCACTAAAGCCAAATTTTTCCATTAGATTTGCCTCTATTTCAGTGGTTGATCCTTGGTAAGCGATGAAATCATAAGGCATACCACTTTTACCGCATGGGCATGGTTTTCCACGAATGTATTGCTTGATCGAAAGACGCCCCTTAAATGGAATAATTTGTTCATCCACACACAACGATTCTTCTTACTTATGTTGCAATAAACGCTGTTTTACTGCATTCATTATGGGTCGTACTCGATAAAATTTATCGTTATTATCTGGGGTCATCTGCGTATCTATCAAATGTAGATTGAATAGCGTAAAACCGATTACGTGTCATGGTATCTGCAAATATTGGTAGAGCAAGACCTTTTTCCCAGAACATTGATATACGTGGAAATTTTAAAATACCCATCATACACTGCAAACCAAAAAACGCACGTATTACGAGCTCGTCGCCACTTGATGGAGTTCTTGTCAGTTATATTATATTCTTCACGGGACTCATCCATTTCTTCATGTGTTTCGGATGACGTCTATGCTGCGCCGGACGATCTTAGGACTCGCACCGAAAATAAGGTACTTAAAGGGACATCGTCTTCATCCAATCCGAATAATGTTTCACTTCCACCATCCTTTCGAGTTGAATGTGGGCTAAATATTCTGCTGGAAATGCTATTATTTTGACCTAACGGTTCTCCGGAATCATCCTCAATGACATCGGATTCTCCGTCTTCAGAATCTCCCCCAACACGTTTAGATATAGAATTTCCAAATAATTCAACTTAATCGTCGTCAAACTCATCTTCAATTTCAGATAAGTTATCCAAAAAGTCGCACAACTCTTGGTTAGTAAGTGTAACCTGTACAAGCAAAAATTATCAACAATTTTACAACGTATGGATACTGATGTCCATTACACGGGACATGCACATTTCATATGCTGCTGCACTTACCTTTAGCTAAATCACTCTTATTTTTATTTTAATATATTAAAGAACTCTCGATTATGTTGCAAAAAAATCACCGATATAGTACTATGAACAGATCTTAAAAATTAAGCACTGTCAATTATATTAGAACGAAATTGTGTGATAGAAGCGTACCTTCCTCACAGAAATCAGCAAACAACTGCCTAGTTTCACACTATTGAGTACGAATTATGCCTGGCAGCGATGCAAAAGTACCGTTTAACATATTTCAACAAAAAAAATTTTTGTTGTTAGTAACAATGGCCGCATTCTAGCCGAAAAAGTGCTCAAGAACTGTTCCACAACTTTCGGGCTGAATGGTATGCTCTCACAGAACATGTTCCCTGAGATGTCACAATTTATATAGCGAAAATATTTTATGCTACTTCGCTACTTGAGCACTTTTTCGGCTAGAATGCGGCCAATGTTTTGTGGAGTCGCGAAGGTACGTACACTACAGTGGACATCAGTAGTGAAAGGGTTAAAAAAGAATTTGTTATGGTTTTATATTCATAAATTTCTATACATGAACTTTTCCGTATCTAAATAATACACACTTATAATGCATAACCTTAATAAAATAAGTTTCCTTTTTTGGGTCATTATTTTTCATAGTTGCTTTATACTTTTTGATTCTCAGAAACATATATATAATAAATTTTAAAAATAAAAACAAAGTTAAATTTTTAATAAAATCACCAAATATAACAAAATTTCAAAAATCACCTGACCATGGAGTGGTTACGAATGTTTTAAATTGATTTTGATAATTTTAATTAATTTTAACTTTATTAATGTTGTGTCATTTTTAAAATGCTATTTCATGCAAGGTGTTATTCATGAATAATAACTTCATTTTTAGGGAAATGTTTGGAATTACAGAAATCGGTTACATAGAAAGTAGGCGTGTAAGTCGGCATTAAAAAAAAATTAAAACATTCGTAATTACAATTTTTATTTAAACAAAATTATTTGGGAACTATACAGAAACACCGATTCCGCTTATATGGGAAGCGGGCGTATTAGTTATCCGATCCAACCCTTTTTTAAATGTGAATACATTTTACTTATAATAGTTACATATAGAATATAAGTTTCGTTAATTAATTTTAATATTTTTTCAGAAAATACACCGAATATGGTTATGTGGGAGGTAAGTGAATTTACGGAGTTGGTTAAGGCATACACCATACGCCTTAACCATTTAAGGATGGTTAAGGCATACACCAAGTATTTCATGTCAGAAAAAGGTATGCAAATCAAATTTCTTCTCTTTTGGATCAGTTTTACTATTTTTTGTCGCTCGTTAAACAGTGCGGCGCTGCCAGATACTCCATTATTTCCTGGAGAGATGGATTGTCCCAAAAGTCAGAAGTACTAGTGAAGACCATGTGAAACAGGAATCCGAAAACACATTTTTTTGCGCCTTAATTTCCATTTTAAATTATTATTTTAAGTAATTAAGTTTATTATTTTAAGTAATTAATATTTTATTAATTCACGAAACCAATTCACGCAATTTTTATTTAAATTTACAATTAATCTTGCAGAAAAATTTATGTCGACAAAAATAACTCAATTGCACAGTCAAACTTTGCTAAATAGTTATAAGCCTACAATAACACCGCAAAAACATAATTTTTATTTTTAAAAAACGTTGCGTAATTTTAATACGAATTTAAGTATTTGAGATTCCTTTCGGTTTCTGTGTAATTTTTAACCAAAATTTATTAGAGTGCAATGCAAGCAGTTTCTTGCGTCGCAACAACTTTGTAAGCACGTCCCAACATTCTTCCACTATCGTCTACAGTCAATGTGTTGCTTATGTTATTGTTTTTGTGCGGTATTGCCAGAAAAATCAAAGGACCTCCCAAGCGGGATTGTTTAAGATATTTTTCTGAACTTCTCTGTTTTTATTTCATTTAGTTAAGCAAACTTGCTATGCTAAGCATGCAAAAAAAAAAAATTACAAATATAGTAAGTACCAGCGATTGCCTGTCTCTCTTTTCCTACAATCAATGCAATTCTCTCGTTTTCCACTCGTTAGCATGCGTCCGATCAGGCTCGTTATAACAATTGATTTACGATCCCGACGAATAAATTGTGTAACGTGTGGAATAAGAATAAAAATGTTTTTTCTTTTCGAATGGCAAAGTAGTTGCTTCGATTGCTTCGTTTTAATCAAAACTTAATCGAACGCACGCATGCTCAGTAAAAAAAAAAGTTAAATCAAAAAATGCGCGTTACAACTAAAATGAAGTGAACAACAACAAAAATCAGTTCATCAGTTGAGCTTTATAGGGTTTTTCTTGCTTCTTGTCATACAATTTGTTGCTCTTTTTGTGCGCATGCTCAACTCTGGTTGTTATTTATTTTATGGGTCATGACGACCTTCTTCTTCCTGGTTAAAACTTGCGTATAAATCATTTTGAAATTTAAAGCAGATTATATATTGGCAGCTTCACTGTATTCTCGAAAATAAGAGCAGCACAAGCGGTTTATCTGGTGAAGGGTGTTAAAGGGACAAGTTTTGATGAGAGCGTTAAAATCACATGAAAAAGGATTAATTTCAACATTAAAAGAACACAACTCAAGGCAAAATGAGAATGCACTCGCATGTGTGTAGAAATAAAAGGTTTTGTGTATCAGTACCAAGATAGTTTTGAGTAGGAAAAGAAGACTTTTCCGAACTAAAAACTACATTTGTTTAAAACATTTTTGTGAAAAATGGATTTTTTCGTTTTAAAAATTTTTTTTTTATAGTCATACACAGATAATTTCCTCGCTAATTAAATGTACGGACATATAAAAGATAGCCAAATTTTGACATTTTAACTCTCCAATCATGGTTGTGAACTTGGCTGCATTGAACAAATTTTTCGGTTCAACAGCGTACTAACCTATAAAAAAAATTTCGCTACCTTTTCGCTGTCAAAAACGCAATGCATTTCTTATGGAAGATTTCTTTTCGCTTCTACAGCATATTAAGCTTTACCCGTGAAAAGTATGCTGGAAAATGTTCAAAATTAAAAGTAAGCACTGCATTACCAACACAGTTCCAATAATTTAGAAAAGTCGGTAACTGTTAGTCAATGTACTTCTTTTCGCACTCAGTCTAAACTTGCAGCAAAAAACATAATGGCACTTCTTGCACTGTTCTTGCAGTTTTTTCAGCTCGATTTACGTCGATCAACTGTTTACGTCGATAATATTAGGCTTGTTCACGTACTTTACTTGTTAAAACTTGCAAGGAGAGAGTAAAAAGATAATTGAGAAAAATACTGTTACAAAGAGAAAAAAAAGCACAAAAAACAAGTGAACAGAAAACCAGTAGAAACTTGCAAAGTCACAGCTGGTTGAACGACTCGACAGTTTATTTGAAACCCAAAAAAATTATTTAAATTAATTTTTTTCTCAAATATTTAAAATTATAACAAAAAATAAAGCTAAGCCATCCAAAATTAACTTAAATCATCTTGAAACAAATATAAAAAAAAAAATGACAAAAGAAAAACATCAGAAATATATATCTTTTTCCACTTTTTTAAATAGATTGGTTGTTTTTTTTTTACAAACAATTTTTTTCGGTAGCTGTAAATTCCTGCAAGTAAAAATGTCACTAGCAGAAACTTGTAGCTACTTTTTTCTCTCACTTTTTTATGTTCTCGCTGTCCTCTCTTGTCGCAAGTTTTTTTAGTACGTGAACGCTTTACTAGTAAAAACTTGTAACAATTTGTAATAATTTGTAACAATTTTTTGTTAGTGAACAAGTGATTGTAACAGGTAGCTGTATATACTATAATTGGAAGTTAAAAAGCGACTGCTTACAAAAAACTTACATCTTTTTGCTAATTTACATTAAGAAATGACTACACAATTTTTCGCATAAAAAAGGAATTCTAAAGATTTAAGATATTAGCTATTAGACTCCGTTTATTTTATTTTTTTTTATTTGAGACACAAGCCAATTGTTATTTTCCAACTGGAAAAACTACTAGGAAATTTAGGAAGTTTGGTGTCCATTTTCCATTTTTTTTACAAATTAGATTTCCATTTGCGAAGTGCAAGTAAAATTTTTGCAAGTAAGTAGTAAATTCAGTTTAAAACTAAAAAGCAATTTTTGATTGTGAAAAACAGTGATAAAATTATTCCTTCGTTAAAAAAAGCACGGTAAATTGTTTAATCAAAATTTTTATAGTGGTCTCAAACTTAAAATTCAACATTAAGTAATCATCCCAGCTGCCACGCATTGCTTAATCATTTTCGTTTCACGCGTTTGTGTTGCGAGAGTCAATAAACTCCATGTTGCTCTCTACTCAGTTTTTGACTCAGCTAGCAGAGCGCAAAAAAAAACAGATTAGCATCGAGCAATATTTTTCTTAATTATGTTGAATTGGATATTAGTTAATACCTAAACATATCATTGACTTTTGATTGCAAATAAGTGCAAAACGTATTATAATTTATACAAAATTGTGGAACTACGTAGGTTTGATTATAAATAAATTCTAACTAAGCGACAACAACAACTCACCATTTCCGGCAGCAAATGCGGCAATGCGTTCCTTCACGGATCTCGCTGGTTGGTGGTGTTGTTCTTGTTGTTGTTCCTGCATTATTTTGAATGCAGCTGATTCGTCACACTTGTTGCTATTAATATAAATATTGTTTTTGTTGTTGTTGTTGTAGTTGTTGTTGAGGTTTTTGTTGGCTTGTTGCTGTTGCTGTTGCACAAATGCTTCATGATTTGTTGCAGTGACGGCTATTTTTGTGGTTGGTATTGCATTATTTAACGTTTCTTTCTTTTTTGTTGGTGTTGTTGTTGCTGCGGATATTGTTGTTGTTGTTGTGGGCTCATTAGGACTTCTTTTCACCATTGTTGTTTTAATCACAGTTGTCACAGAAGGCGTTGTAGCTGTTGTAGTTAAGGTTGCTGTTGGTGTTGCTGTTGTTGTTTTTGTTGCAATATCACTCAACGCCGTTGTTGCTGTCAACCCACACTCGCTACGCTTGCGATTCGCGACAGTTGTTGTTATTGTCATATTATTTTGCTGCTGTTGCTGCCCAATGTTTATGTTGTTGCTGTCGTTGTTACTGTCGTTGTCCTTTTCGATGGCGTATTTCCGTTGCTGTTGAGCCTGACAATTATTACAACAACTATTATGATGGCTACTATTGTTAACGTCACTTTTACTATGTTGATTGTTTTTGTTGGTGCTGCTGTTGCTTTCCTGGTGGTAAGTGTTATTGTTGTTGTTGCTGCTTAAGCTATTCTCCTTATTATTAATATTATTGCTAAGTCTTTGGATTTGTTTGATTTGTTGCTCTACGCAGTCATAGTTAGACGTTTGTTTGTGTTGCTGTTGCTTCACGCTTCCACCAACATCAACAACATCAACACTTTGATCATCAACAATGATAGCACTATTATTTTGTATTATTTGCTTTGTGGCGTCAGCATCTAGCTGTTGTTGGGTGGTCGTCCACGTCGTTGTTGAATGCTTCTCACAACCGCAGCAGTTGTTGATGTTGCTATCACTAAAGTTTCTGTTGTTGCAACTACCTTTGTCATGCCGCCATTGTTCTTCGGCACTCGACGCTGTCGCGCTATTCTCAGCAATAACTCCTTCACCAACACCAACACCAGCACCACCAACAGCACCTCCACCAACACCTACCGCAGCAATGAAATATTGCTCACTTTTTCCACCAATAGCAATATTTTTGTTCGTATTTAATGCAATCGTATCGTTCGTTCGGACAGATCGTTGCCTCAATTTTTCACTTTCCTTTATTTTCAACTGTAACGTTGCAGCACAGTCGTCCGCAACGTTGTCACAACTGTTGCTTGTTTTGTTGCTGCCGCTGCTACTATCGTTCTGTTGTTGTAGCGGCGCTTCTTTTGTATCATCCTCAATATAGCCAAAGTCGTGTTCGTCGAAGAAGTTTTGCCGCTGCTGCTGCTGCTTCTTATTTGGCTGCTTCAAATTGTAACGTCGACGTTGTGGACAACAACAAAAACTTGTTGCTTTTGGTGATGTTGGTGATATTGTGTGTATTGCTGACGATGCTTCAGTCCATTTTTCTAACAATGCCAGATCGCGAACATGGGACATTGTTGCATAGCCATGGAGAGTGATTCTGAAATAAAAGCAAGAAGGAGAAAAAGTGTTGAAAAAATGTTTCAAAAGCAAGTAGTTGTTTTTTTACTCTAAGCCGTAGTCTAAAGTTACGTGTTTCTCATAGTTTTTTAATTAAGCTTAAAACTGAAAGTAAAACCTTCCTCGACAATCTGCAGTTCAACTAACAGTTCAATTAAAAAAGTGTTACTCTGTGTTTCAATTAAATCTCACAATGCTGCCGCGTACTACAGCCAAATTAATTACCAGCAATTGCGCCAACAACAACAGCCACTAATAATGCACACGGCATATGAAAGGAACATGAACGACTGTGAATGGGGGCATGATGAAGTGGTGGTGGAGAGGTTGGTAGGAGTAAGTGAGTTTGACTGAGCATGTTTGGTGTGGAAAAACTTCTTTCTCCTTGAATTAATTTCCCTCGTGGCCAAATCATATTAATCACTAAAACGCTGTTGCTCTGCAGCAGACGATACAACATGGCACACAGTGTAGTGTCAGAGGACAAAGTTCATGGCAAAATAAAAATTAAACATTTGTAAACATAATCTACAGAATGCTAGCTTAACATTTTGTCAATTTGATAATTAATTATCTTTTTTTTATATTAAAGCGACTCTGTCATTGTCACACACCTTTAAAGTTAACCGTTAATTTCCAAAGAATCTAATTCTTGATAATTTAACCCTTTCAGACTTGAATTATTTTTCGTAAAAGAGAAATTTTACTTCATATTGTAGTTTTTCTCATAATTTCACTTGCGAAACAAATAAAGTGGCGGGTGCAAATCCATATTCGGAAGGAAAATACCGTCTGAAGTGACCCCTAGCAATGAGTAGCAGAAATATTCTGTTGCGCCAGTAATGCAAACCTTTAAAGTTGATGGCCAAGGCCAAAAGTGTTAAAACAGGCCCGGTAATAAGGAGTGAGAGGGTGTTCAAACTCCCATAGGATTCGAAAGTATCGAAAAATTATACAAATACGACTATTTAACTAGTAAAAAATATTTTAAAATACAATAAAAAAGAAATTAAGAAAATCATTAAAATAAAAATGGTCGAACAGAAACATTAATTCAAATAAAAAAAAAATGTTTGTCAGATGGAATTTGAACACTGATCCTTAGCATATGGGCAACGCATTTTGATCAGTAAGCCACGGCCGCCATCTTATAGAAAAAATTCGTATTATTCGTATAATAAATTTATCCTAGAGACAAAATTAATTTATTCATAGATTAATTTCTTTAAATTTGGATTATTAGCCTTCTTCCTGGTTTGATTTGTATTTAATGTTCTCTTCTTTTCTTTTATTTTTTTTTTTATTTTTTTATTCCTTTACCTTTACGATACGGTTACATTTACAGGGTTCAACATTTTTTTACGCCAAAAATGTAGACAATGAAAACAGCTTAATCAGCGGTGTTCAATAAGTATCGGATGTTCAATGCAAAATGAAATGATGGTCATGCAGTATTATTTGGATTTGGTATTATTTGTTATAACGAATGCATGAATGTTGCAAGTGCATGTCAATGCTTTTTGTTTTTGTAAAAGCAACTAGTTTTGCATTTGCAATAATGCCATAAGAACGTAAATTACTCTATTGTTTAATTTTTTAAAAATGTAAACGAATTAGTACAGTTAGTGTGCTGCTTACTTCGAGCAGCTAATTAATTCAATGATGACTAAGAGAAATTTAATAAACTGATTATTTCATAATCGTTATCTATGCGTACGTATAATAAAACTGTAAAAAAATCTGTACATTCACTTCCAGATTCTGCATTTCACTTCCGAGGGAAAGTAAAATTTAATCATTATTGAATTCCATATTTTGTGGTTTAAATACCACTTTTGTCGTTAAAACAATTAATTATATTAATAAATTAAATAAATAAATTAATACCAAAGTGATATGTAGAATACCAAATATCGAATGAAATTATGATTCAATTTCACTTTCACTCGGAAGTGAAAGGCAGAACATGCCTGATTGAATTTTTTTTTAATTTTTAATTCGCTGAACATTTTGAAGGCTGTTCACGCATTACGGAAAAACTGCTGAATAGATTTCTTTCGAACTTGACATTACGTCTGTGGTCAGAAAATAGGGTTCTTTTTATCAAAGTAGGGTTCTCTTTAAAATAACGTGTCTTTTGTCAAAAAAAAGAAAATCACTAAAAAGTGATTTTAAAATTGAGATACTTTTGAACAATCAATCAAAGAATTTTTGGCTAAATAAATGGCTACAAATACCAGCTAAACTGCTTATTTTTATCTCTAATGAATACCCTATATTATGTATTTTCTTATCAAGTATATGTTAATATAACCTCTTCAATTTTCTTAAGGACAAGAAAGTTAAAAATGTTCCGCTTATTTGACACTAATAAGATTCTTACATCTTGAAAACTATGTATAGCAAAACTTAGTAGAAAGAATATAAGAATATGACATCATCACCTAAATCAAACAATCAAAACGATTCCAAATGAATACTTTTAGTGGATTTGCTAAATATATTGGTCGTATTGGATATATTGGAAAGTAAAATTTATTTTTATTTTGCAATGCTTTTTTTAAAACAAATCATTTGGTTATATGAAAAAAGATCAACAAACATGATATAAATAAATTTAAAGAGATATTTGACATTAAAGGCAGTTGGATTTTCTATTTCAATCCGAATCCGAAAAAAATCAAATTTATGTTTTTTTATCATTTTATGGCCTTAAAGATAATAATATTAAGAGAGTTAAAAAAACAAAGATCTAAAGGGTTGAAAAACCTTCAAGGTGTTAAAAAAAAAAGATTTTGCGTCGAACAGGAGCAAAACGCAGGTTAAAATCAAAGGTATGTTTTTTCATCTTTTTAGGACCTTAATGATAGGAATATAAACTCAAAAAAATTATTTTATCCTTAGTTAAGCCTACCCATTGAAAAGGTTAAAAGTTTTGAACTTAGACTCAAGTATCATCTTCTTTTTTAAATTACATTCAATATTCTGTTGTCTAAAAGTCTAAAATTTACTACAGCAGCACCTTTAGCTAAGGATTAATTTTCTTAAAAAATTTATTTTTCAAAAATAATAAAAACTGAAAATTGTATTTTTTAAACTCTTTTATATCATTTTTATGCAAATACTGTTTTAGTTTGATCAAAATTTGTTGTTCTTTTTCTTTTACTTTATTTTAAACAGTACTATCCTTTTTGATTATTGTGATGAATTGAATTTTTTCAACATAATGTTTTTATTACTATTTATTTTTATAATTCCAAAAATGTTTTTGTTTTAGGATTATATTTAAGCTTAATGCCATATATTTTCATGAAGCAACAGGTTGCAACAAGCCACCAAGCAGACTATACAGACTGTTTCGCTGATAACTACATCAACTCTTCAGTAGTCTTTTGTGGTTTCTGCAGTACTATACACTTTGATAAGCATATACGAGCACTTTTTGTTAAATAAAAACAGAATTATTAGGGCTATTCCCGATTACGGGCAAATAGCGTGGCATCGTGGCATTTGCAAAATATGATGGCAAATATTTTCAACACAACAACAAAATGCACAGATTTGCATTTGCCCGACTGTGTCAAATTTGCAACACTAAAATCGCATTGCATACAGTCGAGCATGGGCAAAACTTATTTGCCAATCAATCAGCTGTCACATTTTAACCAAACGCCGCTAATAAAACAAAATAAACAGACTCTGATATGGAACTCACTTTGATAAATAATACACTTTGATAAATAATAATGAAAAACACCACAAATACTGTTCGTGTTGTTTTTTTTTTTCCTCCAAAACAGCTGTGAGTTTTGTTTGCAACAGTGTTCTAAGAAGTGTGCTCACTGTTGATGGCAAATATTTGGTAGGGCATACATTTGCAAAGCTATTTGCCCGTAACTGGGAATAGCCCTATTGTGTTGTATGCCGTCTTTCGAAGCAATGTTTTTCTACTACTTTTCACAAAGCTAAATTTCGAAAAAGCAACTGCATTGATTCTAAAAAAAATTTGTTTGTTGTGCTCTTTGTTTACTTCATTATCACGAATCAATCTAGGCTCCAACAGTTTGCTGGTAAAACCATAGTAGGCGTGAAGAAGGTTTTTTGAAAAAATGTTTATTGTATGAGTTAACATATTGAAGAAACTTTTTTTCATAGGTCGGGCTCGCACCAGTGTTTTTGTAATTTTTAGAAAATGCTTCGCCTTCAAGAATAAATTCCGATCGCCTTCTTCTCCTCATCAACTATTCAAAATTTTGTGTGAGTGTTTGTTGCTTTGAGCTATACATCGAATGTATGATTTTCTTCTTTTATATGGTTATTGCATCAAAAAAGTTGTCGTGAACTTATATCATAAAACCTATTATAAAAAATAAATTTCGTTGGTGGAAAAAATGTAAAATTTGCAAGATTCAATATGTCTGTTTCCGTACTAACTTCATGTAATTGTAATAGAATAGAGAGTGACATTTTGCATGTTATTCTTCACTCTCGAGCTTCAAAAATTTGTAAAATAATGCTTTCAAGCATCTTCAAGATACTTGAATCAAGTACGGAAACATACCTAATCGCACATTTTTCGACTATGAGCATATGATCATAAAGAAAGCATTTGCGCTTATAAATGTGAAGCAAGAGAAAATCATTATATATGAGCAACTTTTTTGCTGAAAAGTTCCTGAATCATGAGCAAATGAGGTATTAGGATAATTAGGATAAAATTATTCATTGATCATGCGCAATTGATATTGAATTCAATAAAGCTTTGATAAAATAACATATAGTAAAATTTTCTTTTAAGCTTTAACCTTAACATCTTCACTTTTATTTACTTTATTATTATCTTTATATATTTGTTTATAATTAAACCAGGCTATAGCCAAAATTGTTCACAGTTTTTTTTCTGTACTGCTTCATTTTTTAACAGCGCTTCTATATTGTTTTCTTTGTGTTATTCATTATAAGCACTTGATACAAATTTATGATCAAAGCTAATCAATTGTAAATACTTTTGCGAGTAATTCGTTCAAAATACTTGAAATTTCTTTGATCAAATTATGCAAATGAAAAATTTATCGTCATATATGATCAGTGTTTTACACATATTTTTACACATATTTTTACGGAATTATAGCAAGAATTGTGAGCACAAAACGTAATACATGATCAAAACTTATGTATGGTTAAAAGAAACATATTTCGTATTTTTTGAACAGCTTGATAATGACTTGTGCAAAGAATTTTTTCCATATAGCACTGGCTACATCAGCTTTTATACAAAAGAAATAAAATATATTAAAAACTTTTAATCTAACATAAAAGTTTGAACTTAATTTATTCATTAATGAAAGATTTGTAGGCTCTTGCAATTGAACGCAATTTTTTAGTATCTGCATTTTTTGTTAAATAGTTTGTGTTCAAATATGATTTATCATTAGCTTCGTGTTTTCAAACTGACTTCGAAATTAGCTGCCTCTACACGGTTAAAAATGTTTAGATAATTTTCAATCCAAACTTTGGATTAAAGTAATTTTTAATTCAAAAATTACTATTTTATAATCCCAACTTTAGTTTAATATATTTCAGTCTAAAAAAAGTTTAAGTTTAAGACTATTTTCAAACGAATTTAGCTGGGTCTTGAACACACGTTCACGTAAGCTTACTTGCATTCGTAATAACGTAAAATAAGCGAAACCTTACTGACAACTGAGTTGGACAAGTGGATAAGCTGTTGGGCCAGCACATCAGAGGACGTGTGTTCAAATCATGAAATGGTCAGAGCAATTTTTTATTTTAAAAAATTTTAAACTTTTCCTTGGATTAAGAAGTATTATTTTTTGGGTTTGTTCTATATGTAATCCAAAAAAGTTTAGAATCTAGCCCAAGATTTTTAACCGTGTAGATGGCATTGTAAACATAAATTTGTAAACATAATAAATTTTTTAAACCATAGTTCGATTACAACGCCATTTGCTCTTACTTTAAATTTAATTTATTTTAAAGCTTTGAATAATTTTTTATAAGAAACTCTTCATTTATGAATGACTTACTTTTGCGTTCATCTATAACAAAATGACAGAAAAATGTATAGGCTCATAGTGCTATAAAAGAATTTTAATTTTCTCCATATAAAAAATAAAATTATTCCATTTTTCCATTGTTAAATTTTTATAAGATCCTGCAAAACCGCGTGAAAATCGAGGGTAAATTGAAGCATAAGCGTCAACGGGGACATTGACCTTTCTTAAAAATTACATTTTAAAATCAAAGATTTTTTGTTCGCAAAAACCAAATTATAAAAAATTCCCTGAATAATGAAATTATTTTTTCGAATTTCTCGCATTTAAGGCATAAAATGCGTGTAAAAAGGGAAAAACAGTAGTTTTTGTCAATCTTTTTTTGAGGTACAAGGAGTTGTTATATTTTTTTGAAATTTATACGGGTTATTGTACGTAAAAACTACTTTAATTTTCTGGCTTTTTTTTTGAGGCCGCTAAAAATAAAATTGAAAAAAAAAAACATCCAAAACCGTTCGATGGATATGGCTTTTCCCATGTATCTGACACAAACAAATCAAATGTAATTTTAAAGTTTAGGTCAATAATTGAGCATCCCACCAACAAACGACCCCCAGGGGGTTTTTTGTAATTGTGGTAAAAGTTGTAACAATTTTTTAAAAAATAGATTTTGCGCGTTTTTTGTCAATTAAAAAAAAATTAAAGGAAATAGGTACTTGAAGTTAGGTGGGATGCTTAAAGGACAAAATAAGAAACAAAATGCAATAAGATTCACCGTTTTGGAAGTTTTGTTTTCAATTTCATTTTTAGCAACCTCTATAGAAAGCCAGAAAATTGCTAAAAAATATTTTTATAAAGTACTTTTTATGTACAATAACCTGTATAAATTTAAGCAAATATAACAACTTCTTGTACTTCAAAAAATGTTTGAAAACAAGCTGCTGTTTTTCTATTTTTACAAGTATATTACACCTTAATCTAAGTTGAGATTTCAATGCTACACTTTTACTTATAAGATTCACAACTACTATTTTCTATTCCAGTTTTGCCT
This sequence comes from Dichetophora obliterata, assembly GCA_963920525.1. NCBI lineage: Eukaryota > Metazoa > Arthropoda > Insecta > Diptera > Sciomyzidae > Dichetophora > Dichetophora obliterata. Next base: position 280,918,325 of record OY986435.1, read on the forward strand.
TTTAAAGTTCATGTTTAAGAACCAGTTGAGTGCTTCTAAAATAAAAACTCTGTTGAATTTTGTTTTTTCTTGCATTATGTAATTGATTTAAAAAAAACTAGTTTTTCAATTCTAAATTTCTAAAACTAATGAAAGCTAAGATCTTTGTTCCGATAGCAATCAGGCCCGATAGTTCACGTTCACACCGTGTGGGGAGTTCGTCTACTCAAAAAAGAAACCTTCAGACTGTGCGCCTTGTTATATTTTTTGCATTATTTACGTTAATGTCACAGTAAATGTTTAAAATTAAAACTTTTTTTTTGGTCGTGCAATGTCATTTTAACGCAAAAAAGTACTCCTTTTGGAGCTTTTTGTTATAAATTAATTTAGTAAAACACTTACATAACTTCTTTTCACATTTATCTGAATAAACATGCAAAATGCTTATGTGATTTAAACAATTTTGTAACATTGTTGCCCTCAGATTCGTCTTAGAAGCAAAATTACGGGAAAACTTCTTTTATTCGAACATGAAAACCCTGATATATGCATATGGTATGAATATAGGATGCATATTTTTCAGGAAGTCCACAACCTCTTTCAACGAATGTACTTCTTCGTTCTGTCTCCTCAATAACTCCATGAAAATTTGCTTATCGCTCATTAGCCTTTCTTCTTCAAGTCCTTATACATAAAAGTTGATTGCAGTTTATATTTATTTATCGATTTCAAAGGGACTTTTAAGTGACACTATTAATTGGTCAATTAAATTAAGTTCAATCAACCGCTGAGTTAAACTGAAGTATTTTATGGTTGGTGAAAGAGACCCTTATCAATTTTAATTTTATTGAAAGCATTTGCTGTGAGGGTTATTACCCACCCACAAAATAAAGTGTGGGTATAACTACTCACCATACCCACATTATTTGCCGCGACTGATAATGCAACAAGATCTGAGTACATGTACTCAAGAATAGAGCGTTTTGAACAGTTCTTTCAAATCACTGCGTACAAATTAATAGTATATACAAATTGTTCACATGAACTCATTTTGGTATTTTTTTTTTTTGAGTCGCCCATGAAAAAAAAAAACAGAAAAATTTATTTAGCTAATAAAGAAATATTGGTATGATTTACATATCGTTACCGAAATGCACAAAGGCCCTAAACGACATTTTTAAAATTTTACAGTAGAAGCAAAAAACACTGTAAATTCTAAACAAAAACCATTTTGTAGTTTTTTTGTATGTAGTTTAGGTACAAATAGATAGTTTAATGCGATCCTGGAGAAAAATTGTTTTTTGTTAATTTGTCTCAAAATTATGTCACTTAGGGCTTTTGTGCAATCAATTTCGTAAAAAACATTAAGGTTTTTTGCTATTGTGTGAGAAATAAGGCTTATTTCAATTGTAATTCACTTCAACATAAAAAAAGAATACAAAATGAGCTTATGAGCCGATTAGAGTTTTTAAAGCTAAGAAAAACCCTATAGTAAAAGTTTTATTTTAAAGAGACTGTTTATTTTAGGTAAATAATTTTTGTACATTATAATTATATAATTTCATTTCTTGACACACGGTAAAAATGGTATATTTTTGTAAAAGCTTTGACAATCATAAGGCAATAACTTTTTGAGTTCTTGGAGATGGTCATACTTTTTCTGAGATAAAGGAAGTTGTTTCGCATGCAAAGGATCGGTTTCCACTGATTTGAAACGTTTTCTGGATTTTTGAGGAAGAGGTTCATATTCGGAAGTTATAAGTTTTTTTGTAAATATTATTCCTGATTCGTCGTATGCCAAGGCGCGTAACATTGGATCTCCAACATACCTACCTGTAATAATCAGCCCTATTCCAGAATCCGTCGTAGCGTAAATTTTCTTTCGGCTTCGTAATGAAGTATTCTACATTCCGAACGTATCAACTTTTGACAGCTGTTTTTCGGATTTTTCACGAAATCCTTGCCTCGACGGATTTGTTTAAGACAAAATAAAACAATTAAATTTTTATAGAAAACTTAAAATAAAATAAAACTTAAATAAATAAATAAAGTTAAATTATTTTTATTTAAACCTGTGAATATGTTAGTTGAAATTTATTTAGTGCATTTCCTACGTTTCGTAATCCATTTCCAAAGGGTGGATGGAATCTCGCAATATTCTTCGACGAATTTTCATAGACTCTCTATGTGAGAAATCTTCCTTTTATTGTGCGAAAATTGCAATTGCAATGAAATCCATTAAAAATCACAGCTAAAAAATACAATGTTGATCAAAAACACTTTAGTTTTTCAATTCTTTTTATTTATTTTTCTGCTGTTGAAACCAGTTGTTTTCGAACTCCCGAAAGTAAGTTCGAAAAGGGGAAGTTTCGTTCGGATTTTGGATTAGCAAATTTGTCGTATTCGTAGCGTAGCTTTACGTTCGGAAATTCATTACGACGGATTCTGGAATAGAGCTGAATTTAATTTTGTAAGTTTTTGCGACTATTTAAATTTAATATTTTTCGCATACCTGGCCGAATCGAATACCGAATGGCCGAATACCGTTGCGAGATGCTATCATAATTCAGGAAAAAAAGGAAAAGGAGTTTAACGTGCCTCACGAATAAACTGTTGAAATTGAGATGGTAGATGTATTTCTCTGTTTTTTATTTTTCGTTCTATTAAAGAGTGGGTGGAGTCACACGCCATTTGTGTATGTTCTTTGATTAAATATTTTTGTTCGATCGATATTTTACTCAAATTAGAAAGAAAGCAGCAAAGCGTTGGATAAAATAGCATTACGGTTTTTGTAGTTACAGCCATCTGAATAAGTAATAATAGGATGAATTTCGGGTGATTATGTGATATTTCTTAGGTGCGTAATAATTATCGTAGCAAAACTTAATGCCACAAGAGTTCCATTTGTCTGATAGTTATCTGATTTATGGGTAGCTGCATTATATATTGTAAAATTTTGCAGTTGTAGCTTCGATTTGTAATAGGTTGCGTTCAGTTGAGGGAGTAGTTTAGCATGTAGTAGCATGTCGATACAAAGTACCACACATAAACCAGAAAAAATATGTGCGATATCCCTGCGTTTCTCATCTCGCATTACCTCTATTTCTTATCGATTTTTCTTCGCCCGAACCAATTTTATTGAATATCCAAACATGATCTCGTGAAAACTTTAAAACACAAAATTGTCGCCAACTAGAAAAGCATATGCAAAGATATTTGCGTTAGTTAGGGCTTTTGTGCACAAAAGGATTTCACTACATGGAGATAGGGCTTTTGTGTTTTGGCTATAAAAACGTTGTTTTTCACTTCAGGATCATACAATTTTGTGCGTGTGTGTATTTCAGTATAGGCTGTTAGAATTTGAACAAAAACCCATTTTGAAAAAATTGTCGTTTGGGGCCTTTGTACATTTTGGTAACGATATGGTGAATGAAATCTGGACAAATGTGTTGTTGAAAAAATAACATATTAATTAAGTTTGAAAAAATATTAAAAATTATTTATTTTACTATTGTGAAGTGTAAGCTAAATTTACAAAAACGTGTTTGCTACATAGCGGTTCGCTTTTTGTATTTTTTGAGGCAATGTCCTCATCGACTTCTGGATTTATCTTTAGTCGATATTGCCAAGCTTTTTATTTATTAGGCACCCTGTATTTTTGGCTGTATGTCCCTTGCTATATCCAGTTCTATTCAAATTGGCCAAAAAGTTTAAATTGGTTGCAGTTTTAGAATATTTGGTGGGTACAGTAACTGCTTGGGTACAAATTCAATACTACACCTCTCTCTAAGTCCTGCAAGGTTGCCTTTGCATAATGCGATGATGCTAAATCTGGCAAGAAATTTATTTTTTCGGCATAATGATATTTTTTATGAGACTTTTAAGTCCAGGTATACATTGTTCAGGTATAAGTTTGAGCTGACACAGCTAAGACACTTGTGAAAAAAATCGGTTCACTGATACCTCGCTTGCTGATTGCCAACCACAATAAAACTTTTTCCGGAAACTTTACTTCATGAACACTTTTGACTTTGTGTGGTGCTTTCAGATTTTTAGACTCGAAATAGTGTTTTGGCTGCCATTCGTTTTCTTTCATCGAATGTAAGAAGCAAATGTTGCAAAGTATTTTCCAGAAAGCGCTTGCAGCCCAGATTTAATAATTTTTTTTTTGCTTGTCAGTAGATCAGTAGATAATTTTTGCTCTTATTGAGATTTGTTTTATAAAACTTACTAGTGCTTTTTCGACATGTACAGTTACATTTCTGCATTAAAAGTTGTTCTTGCTAGTTTCGAGGAATTAATATTTATACTGTGGAACACGTATTTTGATTTCATTCACCATGTATTAGGACAGATTAATAACAAAAATAAAATTTGGCTTTGCTGGAGATTTTTAACTCGATTTGAGACCCTAAATTTATACAAAACATCAAATTTATACAAAAAGTTTGTTTTTGAAGCTAGCGAACAGAACTCAAACTTTATTTAAAAAACGGTTATGGATCTATCTTATTAGAAATTTTAACTTTTAATTGATTCCAATATTTCTTTATTCCCTTTTGAGAATAAACCCATTTATTTTTTCTTTTGGCTTAAACCTGTATAATTTGAGCAAGGTCCTTAGCCAGGATTTTCTATGCAGTGAAAAGCATTTGCTTTTAATTACTAAAATGTATTGGTACCAATATAATATTTAAACGAAAGATTATTCTTGAATGATTCTTTAATTTTTTATTATTAAGAATCAGATTATAAGTCGTCACTATATATATATTAGTAATCGTTCTCTCTCTTCTCTTTCCTTCTCCCTCTTTCTTAAAATTTAGTTAAAAAATATATATAGAAATATAAATAAAAAAATTATATATATATAATTTATAATTATCAAATATATATATATATATTTTTTTTTTAACTAAATTTTAAGAAAGAGGTCACCTTTTGTTGTGACAATTTGCTGTCGAGTGATTACAAATTAGAAATTTTCACTGTCTATAAGAAAACATTATTAAAATAAATTATTTCAAGAATAATTTTTATATAGTTTGAACCCTTTTTATTATCCTTAATCAGGGATGGCCATGATTAAAAATCACGATTACTTATTATGATTACATATATTCAGATTGTGGCGGCCGTGGGTAGAGTGGGTTCAATTCCAGCTCAGACTGAAAGTTTTTCAATTGAATTAATTTTTCTGTTCGGTCGTCACCTTTCTGCAGACAATGGCAAACCTCAGAGAGTAAAAATTGCTATGTAAATCTTCTTGAGAACATAAGCCGTTCAGAGTCGTCATAAAACACGTAGGACCAGTTCTCGATCATTTGTGATCAAACATTTAGTAACACGCACAACACAATTGATCAATAAAAGCTAGGTCAAAGTCCTTCCAAGTGCTGAAATGGCCAGTTTATTTATTTTTCTTTATTTGTAATCAGATTGTATTCAGATTCAGAAAAATCATATTAAATAAAAAATAAAAATACTTTCAATCATGCTAAGTGATTGCACGAGGTTATAAAAAATAAAGTCATGTGATTACATGATTTATAAAAAATTAAGTAATCGTAACTAGGAAGTACATGATTTTTTTTAAAAAAAAGAAATCAGTTATTAGACCCAGCTTTCAGTGGCTACAGTTTACTTCTCGTCAAACCAAAAATTTTAAATTTGTCTGTATTTTTATTATTTCAGTAACTGCTATTTACCATAATGGTTTATCAGAAATACAATATTTTCTTCAGCAGCTATTTAAGTGCTGTTAGGGTTTGAAGGATTGGTTTTGTTACGATAAAGCTCAGAAACCTTTTCTGTATAAGTTTTAGTATGAGCACAGTTGAACCACATATACATTAAAAAAAAGATATAAAACTATATTAGTTCAAGTAATCTGCAATCAACTATTGTTAAAGCCTGATTACTAATAAAATTTCTTTATCAGAATAATTCATTCATTGCGGGGAAATGATTGATTACTTCAACTTTTGCATGATAGCTGATTTCTAAAAAAAATCACTGAATACTTTTAAGTGATTAATAAATTTTTAAAGAAATTTAGTAATAAATTTGTGTATGATTAATTTTATTTAGTAATTATTTTATAAGCACTGCACGAAAGTAATCATTACTGGCCAACCCTGTCCTTAATTATATAAATAAAATATGTTGGCCATTTCAGCCCTTGAAAGGACTTTGACCGAGCTTCTTTTGATCAATTATGTTGTGTGTGTTACTAAATGTTTGAACACAAATCATTGAAAACTGGACCAAAGAGTTTTTTGCCGACTCCGAATGGCTTGTGTTCTCAATAAACCGTATATGGTAATATTTGCTCTCTGAGGATTGGCATTGTTAACAAAAAGGTGGCGGCTGAACAGAAACATTAATTCAACTGAAAAATATTCTTTCTGATCTGGTTTAATATTCTTTCAGGTTTGAACCGCTGTTCCTTAGGTAACAGGCCCCGCACTCTACCATTAGGCTACGGCCACCACTTATCCATATTTTCTTTACGACTCTTTATCTATAATTCCTCCTATAATTCCCCCTCCCTCCACTTTCTACTCATCAAAAATCCTGTCTTTGGCCCTATTTCCTACTATTACACTATTTAAACCAAAGCTTTAGTATATTTTTGGTTTGGTTGATAGGCGTGCTCAATTGCCACTGGTCCTTAGATTAGAATAAAAGCAAATTAAATTTTTTATTTCAACTGCCTCAATAGCTTCTATGTGCGAAATTTCATGAAAAACATATCTAACTCCTTATATTTTAACTAACTCCTTATATTTTCATCATATACTGTGTGTCAACGTAACACTGTGCGGCACGGCAGCTACCTGTTGTTGCAATGTAGCTGAGCTCTCGGCATGAATTCGCTACTTTGCGGAAGATGTAGTAAAATGCGGTAGTTTTTGGCGCTATGGGCAAAGTTTTTTTTATTAATTTTGCACGGCATTTTTTTTAACTCATAGTGTTATTGTTGCTCCTGTTGCTGCTAGTTTATTTTGACGCAATTAACTGAATCAGGCCGCATGCAGCTTGAACGCAGTTAATCATTCATCGAGTGATTCGAATAATTTTAATGCAGCCTGCCAACGTGCGAGTCTCTCACATGCAATTGGCGAATTGTCCATCTGTCTGTATGTTTGCCTGACTGTCGGTGGGCTTGTCTATATGTCTGAGCATCGCTCTGCCTGGTCATTCACAAGTCGGCTTAGTTTTGAGTTAGCATTTGAATATGGTTTTGTTGTTGTTAATTCAACAATCTCGAATGTTGCGATTGTGTTTTTTTTTATTATATCATGCAAGCAACTTATACTTTATCCTCCTCCTCCACCCATCCCTCAACACAGTAGTACACTATGGGGTAGCAATTAAATATTCTGTTGACATGACATTCAGCTGGTGCTGCGCTTTCAAATTGGTAGCTGAGGAGATTTTGCATGAGAAACTTTTGTATTGTATGTTGGCGCATTTTCTTCCTTGCTGCCTTTAGCAGCGCCAAATGGCGGTGAAAAGTTACTTTGATTGGATTAAAACGAAAAAAAATATACTTAAATGAAAATTGTTGTTAATTGAAATAGCTTCTGGGTATGATGCGGTAAGAAAATATTTTTAGCTTCCTAAAACACTTTTTTCTTGCTGGTGAGCCTTTGTTGCATAAGCGCGCGAGTGAGTCAAAGGATTTTTTAATTGAATTAGTGTTTTGCAGATTCAAGTTGAGGCTTTAGAAAAAGTTTCATGGAACTTTATTTATGTTTTTTTTTTTACATTTTTCAGATTTCTAATTTCTTAAAGTTTAAAACAAGAGCTCGATTTAACTCTTCTAGGTTAGAATTGTTTCCTACTTTTTCCATACTATTTTCCATACTATATCCAAACAGCAGCGAACAAACATTAACTTAAACAAAAACAAAAATGTTTGGCATACGTTTAACCCATTTTCACAAAAAATTTACGACTTAAGACGGAATTGTAACACATTTATTAATTGCTGCTAATAAAACATAATTATAAAGCCAAACAAAAGTAATAAAAGTACACTTTTATTACATTAGTGTCGTGTAATTTAATAAATACGCTGCAAATGAATTTGAGATTACGTACAAATTTTAATGCTATTTTATGACACTATCACTTAAACTGGAAGAAATGCAAATTCTCTGTATTAACATATATTCTGGACACGTTGGCAGTCTTTTTGCTGACAGTATTTTATGTCTAGACAAGATATCTCACTGCATTGCAAATGTCAAAGTAAAATTTATGCTGGAGAAAAAAATTATTTTAAGATATAATAATGCCTGGCTTTAAAGCTTTAACTTGATTGTTGCTTTGCATTATGTTTCAGTGTTTTTTTTTTCTTCTCAGTATAAATCTAATTGTTTGCTAGCGATTTTTTTTTTGGATTATTTATAAATTTTACCACAAACTGACGTGCTGTGCACATAATTTACTGCTTTCACTTCACATTTTGTCTGTCTGTCTGGCAAACCTATAAAATCAATAATCAAGTTAGTGCTTTTTGCTGCTGCTTTGAATTTTCATAAAAATGTGATTTTCTGAGTGTGTGATATTTTTCCAGTTTTTTGTGTTTCAATTGCATTGAATTTGATGGATTGATTTATCTTTTGAGTGAGTTCAATTTGACAATATTCAATGGCATCAAATTGAAAACTGTTTTAACTTCAATTGTTATCGATTTCTTTTACAAAAAAACGGTTGATTCGAAATGTTTCGCTAATTGTTTTACATATCTGTCGTAGTTATTGCTGTTGTTGCTTAGTCAATCTTGTTGTATTTATTTTTTAAACGGAACTTGAGCCGTGAATTTTATGGATTATCTACTGTGAGTGGATTAAACTCAACTTCATTAAGCGCACTGTCTTAAATACTTATACAATTTTTAATGTAAATGTATTAGTAACAATACAAAGCAGAACATGAATGTGAATCAATAAAAGAAGATATCGTTACAAAGTTAATGTTGTCAAAAATATTTCGAGAATAGTGCTCCCGAAATATTTTTCAAAATTATACTCTGATGGTTATAGAGCTATGTTTGGTTATACATTATTAAAAACACAGCGATACAAAAAAAAAAAAATTGCGTGTACTTTTAAAATGACATAGCACAGGTAATAGATTTGGTAGATTTTAACATGACACCATACTTGACATTGTTTATACACTCCAAACGTTTAATTTGACCGTTAAAAACACGATTTTTTGGTACTTGACGCATTAAACAATCATTAACTCAGCAAGTTTTAAACCGATTTTCGATTTTAAAACGGCTTTAGAAAGATAAATAATGAGAAATTAAAAATGTGTACGTATCTTAAGAACTATAAAAATTATTTTTTGAGTTATATTCGGTTAAACCTAACATGTTGGCCCTTTTTCCAATTTTTTCAACTTTGAGGATTATTTACTGCTGAGGTTTTGTTAAAAGATACTATAAACGCGACAATTTTATGAAATAACACTTTATTGAAAACAATATTAATGTTCTTTTATGAAAATCGGATGAAAATTTACTGAGCTATTAAATTTTTTTATAAATAAGATATTACGTCTTTATTGCTTAATGGGTCATGGGAGCGTTCATGTATCACTTTTCATATAATACAGCGACTAATAAATCTAATGAATTTTATGAATAAAATAAATCCAATGAATCAAATGAATCAAAATAATATGATGGATCTAATGAATCTTATGAATTCAATAAATAATCTTAAGAATCCAATGAATCTAACAGAATTAATAAATCTTATGAATCTAACGAATCAAATGTATTCAATAAGTCTAATGAATCTAATTGAATTTAACGAACTTATGAATCTCATGAATGTTACGAATTTAATGAATCTATTGAATTAAATGGATTTAACGAATCTAAGGAGTCTAATGAACCAATTTAATCGAATGAACTTGACGAATATTATGCATCGAATGAAATCTTATCAATTTAATGAATTTTATGAATCTAATGAAACTAATGAATCGAATGAAACTAATATGATGATGACTTATATTCATATTAATGAATAAAAATGAATGTTATAAATCTAATAAAACTAATGAATCGAATGAGACTAATATGAGACTAATATATGTAATGAGTCCAATTAATCTAAAGAACATAAAAAATCGTAATCTAATAAATTTACTGGATGTAATAAATGTAATCAATCTAATTAATCTAGAGAATCTTAAAAATCTAATGAATCTTATAAATCTAATGAATTCAATAAATGTAAAGAATCTAATAAATGTAATGAATCTACTAAATTCAAAGAATCTTATGATTCTAATGAATCGAATGAATCTGTTGAATCTTTTGAATCTAATAAACCCAACGGTTCTAATAAATGTAATGAATCTAATGAATCTAATGAATCTAATGAATCTAATGAATCTAATGAATCTAATGAATCTAATGAATCTAATGAATCTAATGAATCTAATGAATCTAATGAATCTAATGAATCTAATGAATCTAATGAATCTAATGAATCTAATGAATCTAATGAATCTAATGAATCTAATGAATCTAATGAATCTAATGAATCTAATGAATCTAATGAATCTAATGAATCTAATGAATCTAATGAATCTAATGAATCTAATGAATCTAATGAATCTAATGAATCTAATGAATCTAATGAATCTAATGAATCTAATGAATCTAATGAATCTAATGAATCTAATGAATCTAATGAATCTAATGAATCTAATGAATCTAATGAATCTAATGAATCTAATGAATCTAATGAATATAATGAATATAATGAATCTAATGAATCTTATGAATCTAATGAATCTAATGAATCTAATGAATCTAATGAATCTAATGAATCTAATGAATCTAATGAATCTAATGAATCTAATGAATCTAATGTATCTAATGAATCTAATGAATCTAATGAATCTAATGAATCTAATGAATCTAATGAATCTAATGAATGTAATGAATCTAATGAATCTAATGAATCTAATGAATCTAATGAATCTAATGAATCTAATGAATCTAATGAATCTAATGAATCTAATGAATCTAATGAATCTAATGAATCTAATGAATCTAATGAATCTAATGAATCTAATGAATCTAATGAATCTAATGAATCTAATGAATCTAATGAATCTAATGAATCTAATGAATCTAATGAATCTAATGAATCTAATGAACCTATGAATCTAATGAGTCGAATGAATCGAATGAATCTTACAAATCAAATTAATCGAACGATTCTAATAAATGAAATGAATCATATGAATCTAAATAATCTAATGAGTCTAACGAATTTGATGAATCTAATGAATTCAACGAATCGAATCAATGTAATGAATTTAAAAAATTTAATGAATCTTATAAATTTTTTGAATCTTATGAATCGTTTAAATGTTACAAATTGAGTGAAATCATTGCATCAAATAAATATAATTAATTCAATAAATGTAATGAGTCGAGTGATTAAAATAAATCTAAAGCTTTAAAAAAATAATTTCAAAACACTTACACTTTATACAAAAATCACAAAGTTTTACAGTATATTCTGGAAATTTTTGTTTTTGTCAGTTGTTTTTTTGTTTGTTTGTTTTGTTTGTTTAAATATGATTCAGTTGTTTAAGTATGCGGATTGAAATACACTTTAAGTTAAACATAGATTTAAGTTCAGATTTAACATCAATAAAAACACATCATCTGTCAATAAAGTACTGTTCACCGACTTAAGCAAAGAAAAACTAAGAGTTGAGTTCAACACTTGAGTAGGAACTACCAAACACTATTAAGAATATAAGTAATTCAAAACAAACATATCTAACAAAAAGAGCATATCAGAGTTGATAACTAATGAGTCAACAGTTTCTGAAAGCATTTTTATGAGTAAAAGTGAATTAAACTAGAATAACAGATTTCTTAACGCTATGACAATACTATCGCAAACATTCCATAAAATAAAGATATGAATAAGTCGATTCTTTCCAATAAACGTCTTATGAAAGGTTAGTTATACAACAACACGTATAGTTCCTACTAAACTGATGCATTTAATAAATCATCAACATTATCATAATAACTAGATATAATTACATGCACTCTTGTTGTATTTAATGGAGTTTATGATAATGATTAAATCGCGCCATCTTGTTTAGCTATGTCCATGATTAAACGTTTTATGATTGGAAATAAAAAATAAATACATCAATTAGAAATAACAAATAAACTGATTTATTTTGCTGTCAGCGGCTTATTTGGTCAATAGATTAATATTTTCTACTGGTTTGAGCAAATAATGTTATTCAATCTCAAACCTATGCATTATTAGGTGAAAAATGTAGAAAAAAAAATAAATAAGTGTCTACATTGAGAAAAGAGTTTTCTTCTATCAACCAAGATTTGGTTAAAGTTAACAAGTGCCGTATTTAGTTGTAGATTTGAAATTTCCATTAGAGACAAATGTTTATTGGATTATAGTAACCAAACTGCTTGTAAAAATTCATCGGTGATGACACTGTAATGTAGAACTGTAAGCAGGATGAAAAAAAATCGGTGTTGTTTTGTTAAAATAGAAAGTTTCTTTTCATTGTTAAGACAACAGTTTGACTTTTTTGGTATGTGTAGATACATACATCGCGTTTCTAACAGGAAGTTTTGCAGTGAAGTGTAATTGTGAATATGATTAATTTTTATGTTTGAGCAAGAACAAAGTTTTATATATAAAATAGCTAAGGCTTTATTAATCTTTAATTCTGATGTGTTAGAGAAAATGAGTGAGGTTTTGTTATTGGATGGGCAGTTCATGGGGCACGGCCCATGAACTGATTTCATAATGAGTTCATTCTTGAGGCACGGCTCTTGAATGTTCATCTGATAATCTGTAAAATAAAAAGGTTTACCTTGAGCCTTGGTTGTTGTTGACAAATTCTTGGAGAACGCATGGTTTTGATATTAAGTTATCATAACACCGTCATCTGTAATATGCTTTCGATGGATGATCAATCCAACAAAGCTTGAAGAGCGGGGACAGTCATCCATCAATGATGCGGAGACCTGATCTATCGTTGTTCTGCAGACCTATCTTAGAATAAAGGTTATTATGTAGGAAACATTTAACCTTCGGACCGTTGTATAAGCCAATTGGTATACAACGGCTCATGCTTCTTACATAGTTTTCTGAAAAAGGCTTTTAATTAAGTCTTAATTAGGATAACGACGTTGCATAAGTAGGATTGAGGTTTATCCGGTTTTACTGGGAAACCTATGGTTATTTTTTTTTAACCAAGTAATGTACAATTCGAGTGGCTGAAGGTGTCACAGTCAAATATAAATGTTCTAAGAACTTTTGGTCTGTAAGACGGGATGTTGAAGAGCCTTGTCAGGTGGAGCCTTGAGCCCAGGTATTGACTGTCGTTTGGGTTAGGCCCACGTGGGTATTAATAACGCTCTGGCTGTGGTTAGGCCAGAAAGGCCGGTGTGAGTTACACTTAAGTTGAACTCGGGCTGGTGACTCCCTTAAATTACTAAGAGAATGATGGTAGATTGAATCTCGCTAATTTCAAACAGTAAATGTTAGGAAGATAAGCAACTACCGGATCAATATACTGTTACCTTTGGAATTTGAGTACAGGCGACGGGGAAACCTAAATAGTCTGAGTTGTGTCCACTGAGATTAAGGAACTTGATAATATGTGACAGGCCTATGTAGTTGCCGCCTTAGTCTTCGTGTCAAGAAGTGATGACCCTTGATATGACGTGGATGATTATTGCGGCTAAAAAAGTAATGGGTTATATTATTGGTATTGATTACCGAGATAGCCCAAGGTTATTAAAATAACCAAGTCATGTACAAATTCAAGTAGCTAAAAGTGCCACGGCCATGTATTGCGTCAATCTGACGACAAGATAGATGGGGCTCTGTTGCATGTTGTTAGGGGAACCTTTCAAAGTGGTCTTTCTTGAATTCCGAAGGGGCGTTGGCCGACGCTTCATATTTGTCCTAAGCATTGGAGCACCGTTGAATTAAGCCTTCGCGGCAGGGGTCATCGTTAAAAACATAGTGGCTTTCTGTTTCTTTTCATTGATAACACAACCATTATATGTTTGAGCTAGAAGAAAGTTTTATTTAAAAAAGAACTAGGGTCTATTTTTCAATAATTCTAATATGATAGAAAAAGAGCAAATAAATCCGTTCATTGAATTGTAGAAATTTTTATGAAGATAATATATGATGCTAATTGCTTTCATTTGTTCTTTTTTTAATTGTCTATTTTTGATGTGTTCTCTTTTGTTTTTGTTGTGTTTTTGGAGTGGAGAGGGTTTTCTATCAATTTTGTTTTTGTTCTCTTCTCTCTTGTGCGTCATAAGCAGCACACTTACTCCCATCGTCGCTTACTGTGTTAGGTAGATTTCATCAGCGTTTTAGCGTCCATGTCCGTTCAAATGTAATTGAGAATTGTATACAGGCGCAGAAGGCCTTGCAGCTACATTGTATTCAGGATATTGCTCACGTGATGTGTTCAATTATCACTGGGCAAACTACTAAATGCTTTCTTGAATTGAAAAAAAAAATATTTGTAGATACTTTATTGTCGATCATATTTTTCTTTGATTTTATTTTATTTTTTAACGACTTTTTCTTAAGCCAGATTTTTTCCACTGACTTCGTATAGACGAGCCTAACGTGATGCGACCAAACCAGTAAATATCTACCAAAATTTGTTAATAGCTAATAAATATCGTTAGACAGTCACAAAATTTATACATATTGTTAATGAAACCAAACACTTTTCTCAGTGTAAAGAAAACCATTCTAAAACTAGATAGAACATTGGAACTGCGTCATTATTTCAGCTTATTTGCTGGTTTTGGCTCGAAAATAATTTGTACCGAGGCGCGATGTTATCGAAACATCTAAATGCTGTACGTGAGCACATACAAATACGAGATTGCGTACCGTTTAACTAAGCTTGCTTACAATTAAAAGGAAATTCCGTATAGTTTTATATTTTCTGTTTTTTGTTGAAATAGCTTTTAATTACTTTTGCAATTATTATTCAATTAAGTTTTAATTGATGCGCTTTTTACTTGTGTTTGCACGACCAACACGAACCAACAGCTAATGATTAATGAATTTCAGACATCATAGTGTGGAAATTTTAAAATGAAGTCACGATAATTCTTTCCATTTTAAGCAATTTAATGACATTCTTATCGACACAGTTCAAAAACTAAGAAAAGCTGGCATATTTAGCTTTATGTATGAGAGACAGAAAATCCATTTATTTATTAAAGTTTATCTGGTCACACTATGCGCCCCTAGATGGCGCACAGCAAGCAGTCGCACATGCGCGATTCATAACGACTTTACCATAACGTGGATTCGTGCGAAGACCTATCAACCTATAAACCGATAATTTTCTGCTCAGCTTTGAGCAAACATCAAAGCGCGTGAAACAAAGAAATAGCCCTTGGCCAATTTAAACAACAACTAATATAACAGCAAGAGACAGACATACATACTCACATAAAAAAGCAAACCAAATAAAAAGAAAATAAAAGTTATAGTTTGATTGTCAGTCGGTCATAGAGCTAAGTACGGGGCAAGCGCAAATTAAATGAACATGTAAAAAGGCTGCGCGTGCGCAAATTACACGATCTCCCATGGAGTAGCTGGATGAAACTAAGGTTAAAAAACTCTTCGGGCTAAACAAAGAACTAGAATGTAAAAATAAACACTTATAGATAAAAACTTAAATATAACTTCTCATTATGGCATTTTATAAGGCGAAACTAATTGGCGGAGTTGTAGGTGTGTTCGTCGTGATGTCTTTATATCATTAATTATATAAATTTATTTTTGATTTGATTTGATTTTGCCCTATGGGGTAGACTAATCGATGGTGAAATAAAAAGAAACAACATGTAAATCTTAGAGTTGAAAAACATTTCGCAGTAAAAAAACAAAATGCATTAAAACAAAACTTCAATAGAAATGAAGAAATTAATAATAAAACTTTGGGAAAAGAAGAAGTGTTTGAGGAAATTGGCTGTTTTGCTGTGTTTGAGGAAAACATATTTCATTTCGTTAATTAATTAGTCAAAAAATTTACAAATTTCTTACTGACTAATCTTAGACATTAAGTTATGTTATATATATATATATATATATATATATATATATACATTTGCTAACTTAGAAAAAACAGAGTTTAATAAATTTCTTATTATATTTTTTGAAAGAGAGAAATCTATGGCTAAGGAATTTGGCAGACGATTGAATTCAATTAAGGCCCTTTTAATTGGCGCCTGAAGAACGTAAGCTACTTGTTCTACTGAAACCAATGAAGAAATAGTCAAAGTTCCGCAAATTTCTGGACGGAATATTGAAATTAATTGTTTCTAAAAGAGATGGACAGTTAGTCATGTCAGAGACAATATCAAAGATAAAAAGTAGAGAAAGGATGGATCTTCTTCTATTCAAGGTCTAAAGATTCAAAAGCAAGCATCTAGCATATCTAGCAAGCATCTAGTTATCATAATAAGCTATAATTGCTAAGGGTTATCACAAAAAATACAAGATTTAAAATATAATGACGAAAAACATTTGTTATTTTAAAATTTCTGCAGTGTACAAGTTTTTTTTTAGCTTCATGAAATGTACATTTTTAGTTTTTTGTTCATTTATTTTAAGAACATGATTTTTCCTAGTTTTTGTAAAACTACAATATTTGAAAAGTGAATATAATAAAGAATATTTGAACATTTTATTTTATATGAATAGTGTACATAGTTTCAAAGATAATGCAAAATAAACATGTAGTTAACAAGTAGTTATACTGTTCAAGTTTTTTTTTGTTCACCGTATAGTTAGTTATACAGAACCCTTTTCTGAATAGCCAGATCAATTTCAACGACTATGGTTGGTCAATAGTTGGTCAATCAAGATTATGAAGACACAGTTAAATAATAGAACTAAACAATCGTATTTAAATATTAATAAACTATAAAAATATGTAATAGCACTTAAAAATTTTAAATCTTAAAATTTAAGTATTTCGTTGACTTCGATTTTAATAAAAAATTTATATTTTAAAAAATATTAACCGTTATTTTCAAAAAAGAAAGGGGTTATTTACCACTAAAAAAAATGTTTCCTATGCAAGTCGGATGGAAAATGATATAGAATGGCATGGTAAGGTAGTTGCAGTACCTTTGAATCGAAAATGAAAAATGGATTGTAGTAGTTAAAATTAAAAGTTGGCAACTCATGCAAATTGTATGTGCATGGAAAAGCTTTTCGAAATAAAATTACCTTTTTATATTTCACGCAATAGTTAGCAAAACAAAAATTTTTTATTAATTTTATACATTGACCTTTGAGTGTTTCGTTGTTATATATATAGTTTTTTAGTTAGAAGTCTGCGATTTAATAAATAATTAGAAAAAATTCTTTCTTGGGTCTGAAATATTATAATTTGCAAAATTTTTTCGAACATCTTTAGGAGAATTGTATATTTTAAATACAAAATATTTGAACGATTTTACACATTTTTCAGCTTCTATTGTCCTTATTTGAGAAGACATCATACAAATTATAATGAACTTTTTAACAGAACGGCGAATGCAAAGCTTTGCGAGAAAATGAAGTAAGCGTCGAATTCAAAAGCTTAAGGGGACAGTACACACCTGAATTTTTAAAAAATCTATTTTTTTTATTGATTTTTGTTCAAAAGACCTCAAAGTATCTTTTTTTAATGATATAAAATTCGAAATAAATTTCTATGTTTAATAGTGAAGGTTTTAAACGCAGAGTGTCAAGGCCGGTTAGTCGGTGTTAAAAATGATAAAGCGCTTTTTCTAGAAATCACATTTTTTAAGTTGGCGGGCGTGATAAAAAAAAACTACTACACTGATCGTTCTGAAATTTCAATATGTTATTGTACACATATAAATCTATGTATTGAATTACCCATAGAAAGATCGGTAACGTATTTTTGGTTTTCAAGAGATTTTTTGGTCCAAAAAATCGGCTTATTTTGGCAATTTTTGCCAAAAAAAATTCTTTAAGTTCAATCTATAGCGGCTTTGATGCTGATTAATACTCCGTTTTTATTTTTGTTCCAGTGAGCCAAAAACACGCTATAAAAATATAAAAATTTTTTTGTATATTTTTCTTACATAAAAATAAATATGCAAGGTTTCAATAAAATATCTTGTTCTATTCTTAAAAAAATTAGCATTTTAAAAATTTTATTTTTGAAAAATCCAGGTGCGTACTGTCAAGACAAGGTCAGCAAGACTGAATTCACCCTTGCATTTCTTTTTCTTTTTTGTGAAGTGTAGACAAACCTTTATTCGCATTTTAGCATCGTTTTCAGCTCGTTGACAGTTTTTAGTTTCTGCTCCTAGTCTTGACACGCATACGCCCATCACTGAACTTTTGAGCAAATCGACGAAGGCTTTGGAAGAAAATTAAGTATAGCGGCGAAAATGAAATTTTGTATTTGAAAGAGCGATTTCAGCTAGACTCGGTTCCTTAAAAGAAAGCTTAGCAAGATTGTATCCGCCTTTGCATTTCTTTTTTTATTTTGTGAATTTTAGAAACAAACCCGTATGAAAGCTTTAGTAATTGTCAGCTATTTTTTTTACACATTTTAAATTTTTTTACATATTTAACATTCTTAAAAATTATGTACATAAAAACACAAAACATAACACAAAAGCATCAAATGAATAATTCACAAAAACATTCCTTTTTAACATATACAAAAAAGTGGCGAATTCGTTAGTCTTAATTTGTCCTAACGGTTTATATCAGCTTACATATGCCGGCAATATCAAATCATACTTATACATTTCCGTAAGGGGACAGGATTTGCTTATTTAATGAAGGCTACTTACTCACTTGTTGAAAATAAATGTTTTATTTTCACAATACTTTTTTTTCACTAATAAATAAAAATAATCACTAATGCAGATGAACTTTACAGCGAAGAAATAAGGACCGATAACAATTCTGCTTTAAATCTGTAGGTTCTCTTTTTCAGACAATTTTTAAAAAATGGCTGCCAGTGCTGCTTCTTTTTATGTCCAATTACCAGATCGGATTGATATATGACTTATGAAGTCAAACAATAAGCACTAAAAATATACGAAACAGCTTATTTCCTCATATTTAATGTGTTCGTAGAAAATTTTTTTTGTAAATGTGTAAATTGTGCAATGCACACCACAATCCCGCATGTACAATCTAAAATATAAATAAAAACCTCCATGGGATTTAAAAAAATCACCTGCGCAACCGTGAAATCACTTTTCACTCAGGGCATTTGAATCAAATCGACAAAAGTGGTTCCATATGTAAATTCAAATCCGTTTTCTATCAGGTCAAGTTTTTGAGATATAGGCAAAAATATGGATACTGGTTTTTTTTCTGTTAATTGGACTATATATTTTTAACGCATTGGCCAATTTTAATTACTTTTTAAGGGCTTGAATAAGTAATATTATACGTAGCCTTTTCTGTTTACTTAAATTCGTTATCTTTTGTAGTTTGTAATATTGGCCTTTAAAAATTTCACACTTTATGCAGATTTTCACCCCAGTTATTTTTTTTTATCTTTCCATACAATTCCAAAAATGTATTTTTTGTTGGATGGATAAAATTTCTTTGAAAACTTTAGTAATTAGTAAAAATTTTACTTTTTGCCAATATCTTTGATGGTTGGAGAGTTATTTCATAATTTTTAATGCGTTAAAAAGATAAAGTCCGACTAACAGGAAAATAATCATTTGCCTATAGGCTATCAACTCAGAGGTACCCGGTTCGAGTCCAGGTTCGGACATGGATCTTTTCGCTTTTTTTGTTCTTTACTACATTTAAGAATTATTTAAACAAAAAAAAAACCCACAGCTAAATTTGGAGAAAATTTTTAATTGAAGGCCAGAATATCTGAGGGCTGGCAATGCTTGCTGAGGTTAAGGCATACCACTAGCTTCGGTTATAAGCAATTAAAATTTTCTTTTACGTTTGTTCCGCCTAATCGATAAATCACGTATGGTTCCAATCTATTCCTCCTCTTATAATCAATCTATCCCTTTTCTTTCAGGTCAAAGACCAAACGTTATTTGTGTAAGGCGCATGCCTTTGTTTTTTGATCATTTATAAAAAAAAATCTAAATCATTACTCAATGCATTGCAAAAAACCACTGAAAAGATATTAGCTATATTATTAGCTATATTAACTATACAAAAGATATTAGCTATTTTTTGGGCTAAATACCTGTTTGCGAAAGTTTTCGTGTTCAATTCCATTTTTTGATACAAAATAAATTTTTTCAAAACTTTAGAGTCGATTATTTCAAAATATTTTTTATGTAGCTTACCATTTTCTTGCAATAAGCCCTTCAATTATTTAAATAGCGCCTGCCGTTGTAAAGCTCTGAGCTGACAAACATACTTGAGTCTGCTTTTATATAATATTATAGATGACTGTTCTTTTTTGTGTTTTCTTTTTAATAAATGATGTTCCAAAAGTCACTGACATTTTAGTTTTTTAATAAAAAGCATTATTAAAGCATTATACAATACATAAGCTAACATAAGAAAATTGCGAGTAATTATAAAAATAAAAATACCTATATCACATTACCCGAAGTTACTCTACCTATTAAATTAAAAGTCTAGCAGTATCTTCCAAATAACTTATATAAAACTCCATTTAACAACTATTTTCCGTACAGAAAATATAAAAAGAAAAGCTGTCCACCAGTTAGTGAGTATCTATAATAAGAAACTAAATATACAAAATGAAGAAATTGTTAATATATAATTTCTTTATAATTTTATACCGGATAGTGACAAAAATTATAACACATCAAAAATTAATAAATGCATTTATTTCTTGTTGAGGACATCAATTGGTTCTTTTTTTTTGGATACAAAAAAAATAATGCATTTATTTCTTGTTGAGGACATCAACTGATTCTTTTTTTCGGGAAGGCAAATGAACCATATTTTTTTATTATTATTATTTTGTATTAAAATATTTTTATATGAATTAAGTTTTTATTTGTTATACATATATTTTTTTTTTTAATTTTTTTTTTTTGGAAATAATTTTATATATATATTTTTTACTTTGATTTTTTTAATAATTTTTGTTAAATAATTCAACGAATAGCTTCCTTTTTTTAAGAAAATGAATGAAATTATTTTTTGATAATTTTTGTCAAATAATTTAACAAATATATTTTTTTTTATGTTTTTTTTTGTAAGTGAATAAAATTTTGTTGACCAAGTTTTTTTAATGTCTGAATTTTTTCTTAATGCTACTTTGCTCAACGTATATGTGTTCACACGAAAATACGTTTTAGAAATGCCGTTTAGAGCAAAGTGGATTTTTTACCGTTAGAAAATGTCATTTTCTACGTGATATCAAGGATTTGGAAATATGTTTTTGGGATTGTCATTTTTACACAAATTTTTGGTGAGACATTCAGACCATCCAATCGTACAGTTTTTGAAGAAAATGAATGAATCAAACTTAAGTTTTGATTTACTCGCACGTAGAGCACATGAATCCCCGGACGACGTTATATTTACACCATAGTACATGCTCGTGTGGTGCTGCGGATTGTTGTATTACTCCCACCTAGGTGCCTAGAAGATATTTACGAAACTTAATTCTCCCAGCATACAATTTTTATATCAATAATATTAAATTTAAATGTAATAATATAGTTTGGTATAGTCAAAAAACTTTCGACAGATGGTAGCTGTCTTACAAGTGTGGCAGCACTACCTGCAACACATTAGTAAGGCTCAGCAAATTGATAAAAAACAGCATCGTACAATAAACTCAAAACCTAGATATTTCATTGTGATGCAAAATTGTTTAGAGATAACTTTTTCGAAAATTTTCTATTTTGAAAAAACTTTAAGTCAATTTAAATCATTCAATCAGTCAATCATTAAATCACTTAGATAACAACTTCCAGTCCATTAAAGTTTCATTCTTTTAGTATCAACGACTTAAGTTCTTGAAAATATTTTTCGTCTATGTAAACATCTTTTTATATGATGTAGATATTTAAAAATTCTGTAAGGAATTTTCTATAACACTCCTATTTCAGAGTACTAATAATAATACGAAAAGATACAAATATATGTTACTTAAGGCTCTGTAACTCTGAGTCAATAGAATTAATTTTTGATGGCTTAGAGTGTCAATAACAGCGCTACAGCTTAAAACATAAAGAAATATGATTGATTTGTAGGAAAAAAAGTCGCTGTACGTGAGGATTGATGCAATAAAAATGAATTATTTATGACACAACATAAGATATATTTATTGTTTTTTTTTTTGACACAACTGCACAACGAGTAACTAAAAATATACTTTTTAATTTTTCTTTTTTCAAAACAGACAAATTCAGATACCACAGCATAGATTTGATGAACGCGGCTGCCAGCCACACTGGGCAGCCATAATTGTTGGTGCCATACTTAGCCGCTGGCTTAGCTCTAGCAAGCAAACTTCAAGCAAGTCATATTGATAGACAGCTGGCTAGACAGATGGACACACGCGCATTGGAAGCATCTTTTGAGTGGATAATGACTGGCACGAAGACGAGGCAATTTGTCGCATTTTTTATTTTGTGCCATTTTTCTGTGTTGTGTAGTTTTCAAAAGATTTCAATAGTATTGAATAAGAAAAAAGAAATCACCAAATTGCTTATTATTAATTTTCAATTGAATTGAACTGAAGACACGTTGACTGCCGCCATTGCCGCCTTGCATGATGACCATAAATGGCTTCATTATGACTAGTCAGTGGCATGATTACGAATGACTTGTTGCGCAGGTGGTGAGGGGAAGGGTGATCCTTACAAATATTGTCATATTTAGTTGTATTCAAAATCATAGGATGTTGCATAGTGGCAGTATTTGGCAAACAAAAAGCTGAACAACGAAATAAAAGTTGTTTTCGATTGCGGTGACAGGCAGTCAGCTGAAAGTGCAGTCCATCTTTGCTGCCTGCTTGCTTGCTTGTTGACCACGCAACAATATTTGTGTGTAACGCCATAAGCTATGTTCGCATATTGAGGTTTTTTTTTTTGTTCATGTGTCGTCGCTACGACCATCGGTTTGGCCAAATGCTTGTCCCATTCGTGTTGTTTGACCATTTTGACCATTTTTGGTTGAATTCAATTGAATTGCTTTGAGCTTTGATTAATTGCCGCAAAAAGTTTTCGCATTCAATTTGTGTGCACTTTTTCCTACAAACTCTATTCAAGCGAGCGCCTCAAGATAGTTCCCTGGAAGTGCGGTCATTGGAAGCGTGAATCATTTAGATGAATTGGTTGCAAAGGTTAGAGTGCGAGGTTAACGCTTTTAAATTGATTGTAGCTGGAAATTTTATTTTTGTTGCTGTGAAATTTGAAGTGAAAATATTTGGGAGACAAGCAATGAAAGCGTTAAGAATTTTATTACACTCCATTTTTAGTAAATAAATAATAAACATTTTTTTACAATGAGCTTTGAATTTCAACTCGAAATGACTCAACTGAAATGAAAAACTGTAACAGTAGCTTAAAGGCAAAAATATACTATAAAAAACACCACCATTCGAATTAAGTTTTTGAATTGTACTCAAAAAATGAAGCAGTTATTTGATTTTTGTGTTAGTCAGAAATTTGATTCCGCATTTGATTAATGAGATTGGAATGTTTTGATATTTAGTAAAACCAGAAACTTTTAAAATATGGGGAGCAAGTTTTTACTCAAAAAATAGATACCATGTTATTAATCGATGTGCTAGTTAATCGTTTCGAAACGCTTGCATTTCCTACACAATAACTTTCAATGTCTGTCTTTTTACTCTTTAGTATTTCGGTTGATGCAAATATTAACACTTTTGTGTCGTTAAACGGCATAACCAGTGGTCTGGAAACATTATATTCAAATAGTAACTAAAGGGCATTTTTTTTAAAGGCGTACAACTTGAAGTTAAAATAACACGCAAGAAAATTTTTTTGAAATCCATGACATTAATGTTTGAGTAGGATTTGGGCATGTGGCTGGCGCGTACATAGCGTAATCTAGAGGTCCAATTTTCGCACATTCTTCGCGTAAATTGAGGTACGGATAAGTTGGCAATCATTTTGGAAAAATCATCTAGTGTTGATTATTACAAAATCATACAAATTAAAATGTAAATATTTTAGTTTACTTAAAGCCTTTTTTTTAACGAATTTGCAGTTCCTGTCTTATTTAGTATTGACTCCGCCTTTTTGTTGTGAGTGTCAATACTTAGAGACCTATCGAAAAATGATAGCGCTACAAGCTCTTCACCAAGGTACCATAAGTGTTGCTCAAATTTTTTAATATAGTGTTGTCGGCCTTTGTAGTCTAGTGGAGAGTGCGCTGGACTATCAACTCAGAGGTCCCTGGTTCGAATCCGGGTTCGGGCATGGTTTTTTTACTTTCTTTGTTCTTTCCTACATTTAACAATTATGAAAAACTAAAAATCCACAACTTAATTGTAGAAAATGTGAAATTAAAGGAGGGGAAAACAACTAAGGGGTCGTCCTTAAACTACGTTACTGATTTTCCGGTTTTTTACCCCCCCCCCCTCACCCTGCGTTACTTTTCGTAGTACTTTTAAAAACCCCTCCTCCCCATAAAGTAACGTGACATATGAAATTAATTCATTCGAATGATTATATATTTTGACTAGCTCTGACAATTTTCACTAGTATTAGTGACTAGTATGACTAGATACATTAAAGGAACAATTGGAAAAAAATCAATAATTAATATCATCTGTAAAAGCTTTTCCATCTGCGATCCAAGATTCGATGCTCTCAATCACTGGGATAGAAGAAGCTGGTAGCTTTGTTGAGGATTCTTCAAAATAGAATTTTTCATCGGATTCTATGTCGACCCATTCAGGTGAATCCTCATTTCTTACGCAAAGAAATTCACCTGGTCTTTGACAGAGTACCCTTAAAGGCTGCACCCGAGCTGCACCAAGTTCTGTGTTTTTGTGTAAATGCTTTCTGAAAATTGATTTATTTAAATAGTATTTTTTATTCCGATTTATTGTTAACGATATAATACAAACTTATGACAATTCATAGAAGTTTTAAAAACGAAATACAAGCCGCAGGTAGGACACGACCTTGAACCGATTTCTTCTTTCTGAAAAGGACAGTACATGTCATACGGTATCTCCTTTGATCAAGAACATTCAGGCCTTAACGTCAAAGCCTGTCGCAAAAGCAAAGACCCAAATTTTTCAGACGTGTGCTGAGATGGTGAAGGAATACCAAAAGGTTCCTGTGTCGAGGGTAAAGGTGGTGGAAGAAATCGTTGAAACAAAAGTTAACCATCAATTTAGACGATCAAACATAAACATGTAAGGTTTAAATTTTTGAAATGATTGTGTTATTAAATTAGAGGTTTTTCGTCGATTTTTTTAATTTTTGGTAACGTTACAATATCTAAACACCCACCCCCCCTACCGTTACTTATCGTAGTGCATTTCAAAACTCCTCCCCCCCTAAATTAGTAACGTAGTTTATGGACGACCCCTAAGGGCTGGGAATGCTTGCCGAGGTTAAGGCATAACACTAGCCTCGGTTAGAAGGAATTAAAATTGTTTTCACGGTTGTTTCACCAAACCAAAAATTCACGTATGGTTCCAATAAATTCCTCTAAATAAATCTATCCCTTTCTTTTCAGGTCAAAGACCAAACCTTGTTTGTATAAGGCGCATGGCTTGGTTCTTTGATCTTTAAAAAAAAAAAAAATAAAAAAATACAATTTCTGCATTTTTGAGATTAATACACTTGTACCTATATCAAGGAAAAAAATTGTAATTTAAAGATAGTTGAATAAACAATTTAGTTAACTTATTAACCTTTCTAAGTTTTGATGAAACTTCTAGAAATAAAACTTTCAGAAAATGGACGCACACCGAAGAAAAAAATACCCAAATTTTTATTATATATTTTTGAACTGGTCTAAATAACACCATGAAACGCACATAATGCCCAATATGTTTCTCGAATGCAACCGTGTTTTTCAAAATAAATTTAAACAATTTGCACACTTTGCTCCAGCTTGAGTCTATTCATGATGAATCATCAGATTAAACTAACCTTAAAACAACCGAGAAGTGTCGAGTCGGTTGCCACAGAAAACAATTTAGTCAATTTGAAGTTTTCAGCCTCTAAGAATAACACCCTTTCTAAAATCTGATGATTTTTTTCAACAAATATCCTAAGTTATGACGAAACGTAGGTGAACTGAATGAATTCAATCAATTCACTTATGAGTTCATACTCAATTATCGAATACAAAAAATACGCAGTTAGAATGTATAAAATGATCATTTTTGCAATGAGTACAAAAATAGTGTATATCAGAGTTAAAAGTAATTCTTCCCATTAATTCACTTCTTGAAAAAGAAAATGTTTATGATTTGGTTTTAAACATTTAATTGATTGATTGATGGCATTAATCAAAGTTTGTCTAGAACAATAATACCCAGAGAAATTTTGTACTTTACATTCAAAACATCTCTATTGCAATGATCCTTATCAAATATAGTAAAATATAAATATTTAACTTGCATTTCAAACGATTATCAAAGTTTACATATTATGAAATTAATGGATACTAATAAAATGCACTAAAAATATATTCACTTATCTTGTCAAGAAATGTTTTTCTGTTTAAATCTTAGAATGTATTTGAAATAATTTTGAGGTTTTTTGCAAGTTGGTAGTGGTTTTACTAAACTGCTCTCTTACTTCAAATTGGCTAACGAAAAATCTCTCGATTAAATAGCAACATAAACTGTGCATAAATTAGAAGCGTCTTGCGGCAAATGACTTCAATTAATGTTTATTTGAACAAATCATTAAAAAAAAAACAACAACAAGAAAAATGCGATTAGCTTCTGAATATTTTTAAAACGTGCCACCGACGCGACGCCAACATAGACAGCAGCATAGCAGAAAGCGAAGACAAACAAGCCAAAGACTAGAAACAACAACTGCGATCGACAGTCAGACAAACCAACGGTAAGTTTAAGGCTTATCAGCGGGTTCACATGATTTTATGCACGGGTGACGCGCACACGCATTGGCTGGACGACAGCTTCAGAGGTTAATGGGCAACATTAATAGGCATCAATCGCAGCAGCAACAAAGCCAATCCAATCGATGGTTGGTTGGCATCGATGAGTCGTTGTATCGATAGAGTGTTCAATTGAACGTGTGATCGACGAACGATTGTCCATAGTTGAACAACAACAGCCAAGTTGGATGCGTTTGGAAAAGTGGCAATATACAAATTGTTTTTGTTATTGCAACGAATGCTTCAACGTCCATCCAACGGTCGGCTTCTTTTTGTAACCAACCAACTGCTGCTACTCGTTAGTTTTAGTATTTGCTTAAGCTTAAAGAATGACCTGGCAACTTAACGCACGTGTAAGCTAGGGCTTAAGTAATAAAAATAAAATGAAAATAAATAACAATTCAACTGCAAAGTGAAATGTTTTCAATTTGTTGTAAATTTTTTTCTTGAAATGCGATTTGATCTCTTGAACTTTTTTATGTTCCCCGAATGTAAATCCCTCTATCTGCTTTGGACATCTTATAACGCAATTGATGTGGCTTGAATGCGGAAAATATCTTTTGTTTTCATGTGGTTTTGTCATTTGATTGATTGATGCTTGGGGTCAGTCATCGGCATCATCAAATCAACATCATCGTCGCCATTCATGTGACTGATATTTTTTCAATTGATCGTTGTAATAAAGTTACTCAAATTGAAAAGCTATTCGGATTTCATTTATTCAAAAATTGTGCAATAAGAATGGGTTATTCTTTTTATGGTACGTTTAGAAAAATTAGCTTTTTCTGATGTATTGTTGTCAAGATAAATTTTTCGTAAAGATTTTTAAAGTGTGATTTATTTTAGTCAGACATTTGAATCTGGAATAAGAGTCTGTATTTTTGCTGTTAAGTGCATAGTTTTTTATAATCATTTAATAATTTAATGCAGTGTATGTAATAACTTGTAAGAAATTATCAAAATGATTTTGAATTTACTTTTGGCTGAAATTCACTTTTCGATTATCAAAATGTTTTAACACATATTATCATTTCAACGAAAAATGCATTCTTTTACCATCACCTTGATTTAAGGAGCTACAAGAAAATCGAAAACGGTATTTTTTTAATTTGACTAAATAGTTTTCATATGTTGATCGATTTTGATCATTTAAACGGTTTAGGATCTGAAAAATAACATTATGGGAGGCCCTTCAAACTTAGACAATAACAAAGAAATTTGTTTTTAATTAGTTTGCATAGCTTTCTGACCGAGTTTCATTAAGAACAAAAGGAGGTCACCTTTTGTATGTACCTCCCATACAGAATCATCTAAGAACCTAATAGAGGTTTAAGGGAGGTTCTCCTAAGGTCTAACCGATTTTGACCATTTTTTGTATACATCTTTTACTCTCTATGTCTAACATTCTGACTTAGTTTTGTTAAGATCAGCATTCTTTTATATGTATCTGCCATGCAAAATCATGTAAAAAATTAATAGAGATCAATCATTTTTTTTTTTTTTTACGTAGCTAAAAGTAACCAAGCATACAAAATTTCATGATCATAGGAGCACTCCTTCTTTTTTTGTTCCAATTTTGTATCGGGTGGAAGCTATTTTTAAAGACTGTGCTAAGAAGAGATTTCGAACAAGCAGAAACAATTACAATTATATGAAGTCATTGTGTTTTATTTGAAAACAAGCGGTTTTTTATTTTAGTGCAACCGCCCCTGAACTCTCCCCATTAATTCATTATAAACTACTCATTTGCCCTTACACTTAGTTTCAATGACATTCTATGTTACGCATACGCCCTGAGCAACCTTATTTGACGTACTTTTCGTGTCTCCCTCCTTATGATATAATTTACTACTTGCTAAAGCCCGTATGATATTTCATTGTTTTGTTCAATTTTTATTCATAGAAAATGAAACTAGAGCAGTTGAAATAGTGCTAAATCTAAAATGCAAGAAGTGTGAGTGCATACGCATAAAGTACGAATTGGAGAAAAAAAATGTACGACAGACAGCATTTTTAATGCATTGTTCTTGACATTTCTCTCAATCTGCCACTCGTTAAGTTTCGATCAAATATTAACTGCATTATTCTGTATCACGAACAAGTACACCAACGATAAGAAAGACACGAGAAGTAATACACTTTTGTATGGAAGAAAATATTGCTTCTCGTGTCTTTCTCATCGTTGGTGAGCATCTTTGTGATACAGAATAATGCAGTAAGTGTCAACAACAAGCTTGAGCTCATTCTTCCGCAGCCAATAAGAAAAGAGACATAAGATAGTAACGTTGCGGAGATGTAAAAAATTGGCACGATGTGCCAATCATCATCCTTTTCCTACAATATATATATATGACTAGCCCACGCACCACTTGTTTTCAAATTTTTAAATTGGAAAAACAATAAAGTGTTATACGGGCTTAAAAATAGTTTAAAACATATTAGATATTTAGAAAGCCATAGTTTTTTTTATTTTGAGAACAAAAAGAAAAAACAATGCAGTATAACAGTGGTGTGTCCAAAGAGTTATTATGGGGGTTGAAACATTTCTGAAAATTTATTTTGAATTTTTATTTTAAAATACTTTTTTGTGTACTTTGTTTGAAGTAAATGATATTTATTAATATTTTTTACATAAATTCACACATGTAATTATTTCAAAACTTAAAATTAAGGCTTTGTTAATTTTTTTTTATCATACTACAAATTTAACGGTGTGTTATTGCATTCATAGTGAAATTCTATAGTTTCATGTTTATAACAATTTTTTGACCCAAAAAAAAATCGGCAGAGAGAACATGATACTTTTTCTCAGAAAGAAAACGCAGAAATATTTTTCTGATCAGTTGCAAATACGTGAAAACAAAATAGGCATGCAAACATTTTTGACGTTACTCTCTCCGCTCTTTTTATTTTCCTTAGCAGATGGCATTAGATTGATGTTAGATATTTATATGGTTGCTGTACATTAAGCCAAAACGAATTTCAAAGTGCATAGTATCGATTTGGCTTAGGGCTCATTCAAAGGATATTGTAACATACATGTAAACTAAAGTTATTGTTTCGATCTGATTACATGTCTTCCCCAGTATTTCTTTAATAACAGGAGACTTTTTAAAAAATTATTTTATGAAAAATTTTAAGGGCTAGTTCAGTTAGTACAAAGATGAAATGGAGCAACACAAAATGTCGTCGTTTTATGATAAAATGTCCTCAAAGATGAAGTAAATTATACAGAAAACATTTTATTGCAAAGTTTATTAGCTCAAGATATAGATACTTATTCATAATTATTCAAAATCAAATATCTTTTAAACTATGAGACAAATCATCTGATAATAGGATATTTTTGATTTTTACGTGAAAATAAAATACGAATTCATTTTGAAAAGGATTAGAAAATCTTTATTAAATAAATTAGAGTAGGAAATCTATAAAATTTAATTTTGAAATATGAGGATATTACCGTAATCCAATTTTTTTAACAATTATTAAAACATGCCTAAAGACTCGACTTTGTTTTCATTCAATATTATATATCTCAATCAAATAAAGATATAATCGGTTAAAAGTCGGAATCAGCGATCATAAATATATTGAAATCGACTAAAATGTTTAATCGACGTGATGCTAAAGGACATTTTAAATTAGGAACACTCTAAAAAAATTTCACGAGAATTAACTACAATAATTGCTGGCAACTGATTGCCTCCATTTATTGTCGTTAAATCCCATTGTGCAAAATTAGAAATATTCATCGTATAAAATGCGTGAATCCTCTCACCTACAATTATTTCTTTCGCTCTTTTGTAAAAACTCTCTTCTAAAATTATTTCTTCCAATCTTGTCTGCGCTTATTAAAAAAAGCTAGAAATGCGTGAAGTCTCTCAAGTAAGTTTTGAACATGGCGACAATAACAACTCTGTATAAAGTCAATAACTCAGCTGAAGGCGCTACTCTTTCCTACTTCAGTAGGCTTGAGTAATTAATCTGTGATTAATCTACTGTTTTAGTTGTATATAATTTGACACTTATTCGAATAAACTCTTTGAAATCATATGACGTTAAAGCAGAGGTGTTTATTTAAGGGCAAGCGTAAAATACCGCTGCTGGAGCGTTTTTAGGACTATCTGAGCGAGAATACGCTAAAATAGTCTGAAAAGTAGGGAAAAATATACATTTTAAGACTCTCTGAGCGAAAACACGCCGAAATAGCAAGAAAAGTAGAAAATATACATATTTTAAATTTCTCTGAACGAAAACACGCTGGAATAGCGTGAAAAGTAGAAAATATATATATATTTTAGGGCCCTCTGAGCGAAAACACGCTAAAATAGCGTGAAAAGTAGCGAGATATACATATTTTAAGACTCTCTGAGCGAGAACACGCTCAAATAGCGTGAATAGTAGAGTAAATATACATATTTTGGAAAAATACGCTGATTTTCAGACAAAATTGAAAAACTCGCTGTGATATTTCACAACATTTATTGTAGAGATTTTTCGATCAGTTTTTAGAGTAAAGATGTTGACATATCGAGATCAAATTTAGTATAGATGATATCTAACGTTATATTTATTGACTATTCTCATTATTATTGCGATAAAATTCATTTTCAAAAATATCTTGTCTTAAATCACCTTCCGCAGTTGGATAATGGGAACAAATCGTGATAAAATTTTCTATAAAATATCATTACACTGATGCTTTTCTATTAAATTCATTACAAATTTTTTTAAAAAGCGTTTAAAAAATATACTGTTTTTTACTTTATTCACGCAAAATTTTGGTGCGTTAATGTATATCTTTCGATCTCCTCTGAGCCAGTTCAGAACAAGACGACTTTTTCTATATAAAATCGCTCCGGTCTTATGTGCATACTTAATAAGCTTAATTAAAAAAATACACTGGCCATTTAGTCATTGGAATGACTTTGACCTAACTTCTGTTGATCAATTGTGTTTTGCGTGATATTAAATGTTTGATCACAAATGACCGAGAACTGGACCTACGTGTTTTATGCCGACTCCGAACGGCTTATGTTCTCAAGAAGCTTTATATGGCAATTTTTACTTTCTGAGGTCTGCCATTGTCTGTAGAGCTGTGACGACCGCACAGGAAAATGAATTCAATTAAAAAAAACTTTCTGTCTGAGCTGGAATTGAACCCGGGTTGAACTCAGAGTGAACGCACTCTGCCCACTAGGCTACGGCCACCACAGGCTTAATTTATATAATTTAAAATAGAATCCTTGCTGCAGAATTCATATTTATACGTTCAGTTGGACGAAAAAGCAATCTTTTTTAATGTTCGAAAAAAAAGTAAAGGTGAGAATGATTATTAAACGTAACGAAGGCAGCGCCATATTATGTCAGCAAGCTAGGAACACAACTAGAAAGTATTAAAGCGATTGCGCATGGCTAGATTAAAACAAGAACGTCCTATTTCATTTTCGTTTATCTTAGAAAAATATGTATGTATATTAAAAATACTTTTTTTAGAAATTTGAGATCTTGGAAGGGGAAATTTCCCTTATTTGAACCCCGTGGATCCACGCCTGAGTATAACGTGTACGCAGTACAGAAATTAATCTTTCTTAAACTAGAATAAGAGAGATTTAAGTGAAGAAATAAGAGACAGAGAGAAAGAGAGAGAGAGAGAGAGAGCATCTCAAAAGAAATAGAATACAAAGTTTGCTTAAAAAATATTTTGCTTATTTAATATGAACACTTTCATTGGTCATTGTCATTGGTCATTGGTTGGTGCTTTATTTAGTAATTCTGGTTTTATTGGTTTAAAGTAACTAAAATATGAGATACCTGTCCATGATTTTCTATTTTCGACGTGAAAAATTGCATCTATTGTATATACTTAAAACATAATAAGTATATAAAAAAAAAGTATATTATAGTTCATATCAAAAAAATCTATGACCCTTATAGTGGTCAAATGTATGAGCTGGTTCTATTAACTTCCTCCTTTAACATTTTTTTTTAACACAGCTATTATACACCCTTCGGTGGCGACCGTAGCTTAGTGGGTAGAGTGCGTGGCCCCTAAGCTAAAGAACCGCGGTAGCACGGGTTCAATTCCAGCTCAGACAGAAAGTTTTTTCAATTGAATTAATTTTTCGTCACCTCTCTGCAGACAATGGCAAACCTCAGAGAGTAAAAATTTCCATGTAAAGCTTATTGAGAACATAAGTCGTTCGGAGTCGGCATAAAACACGTAGGTCTAGTTCTCGGTCATTTGTGATCAAACATTTAATAACACGCACAACACAATTGATCAATAGAAGCTAGGTCAAAGTCCATCCAAGGGCTGAAATGGCCAGTTTATTTTTTATTTTTTATACACTCTATCTGACACACTTTTATGTGTCCCTATAAAAAAACATAAACAAATAAAAAAAAAACTTCCTAGATATCAAAAAATCTATGACCCTTTGCTCTATCTGTCACCTTTTTATGGGTTCCAACAACAAAAGCACAAAATGAAAAAATGTCTCTTATTGTTCATATTTATGTGTGAACCTCTTTACATGGTACAATAGATCGATCCTATGCGTCGCAGTGCACATGAGCCGACATCAAACTAACCCCTTAGAGGGGTCAAATTTATGAACTAATCGTATTAATTTTTCACTCCCAATATTTCTTTTGAGCCTACCTACACTCTATCTGCCACTCTTCTAGGGCTCCCCATACAAAAAACACAAAAAGTATAAAATATCATTGCTGTGTACACAAAACGTCACAAGACTCGAAATATTTTTCATGACGATAATTTTTCATGACGAGACTCGAAAAATTTTGTTTTCAATATACAATTTTAGCTATAACATTCTTAAAATTTTGTCGACAATTTATAGGCAGCGATGGAAATTATTTTTACTGCATAGGCTGCCTTTATATATTTACTGCAATATTTTTCACTTAAACAAACAAATTTTTAAACATTTATAAATATTTTTTTAAATTTCTTTATTTTTTTTTAATTAATAACGTAATTTATAAGAGGTTCATATTGCGAACAAGTCACTAAAGCGATACATCTTTTTTTTTATTGCCTCAAGTATTGAAAAAAAGCACTTATACCTTAGGAGATGAACACGACAGCAGCAAAGCGATGTGTTGGAAAGAAAATTCGATAAATGCAAAAGTAACAAAAAAAAAAAACAAAACAAAACGAAACACCTTTTCATGGAATCAGCTTCTCACTGCAGTTAATGTTGTTGCATTTTAGTTATCATTAATTTATTTTGAAGTGAACACGTGTTTTATGAACAGGAAAAAAGTTAAATTTTGTGCTAGTTTAAAAAATAAAAAAAAGGAAAATTATTTACCTTACACCAAAAATTTTAAATTTTTCAGAATAGTATAACTAAGTTACTTTGCAGCATAGTGTAAGGCGAAATAGAAAACAAAAGTGGAAAACGAAATACGAAAAATGTATTTTCACGTCGACATCCATATCCTTCCTTCATTGCCAAAAAAGATACTCGGATTCTTGACTAATCATTTTTTACGAGCTCAAAGATGTGACGAAGGGATTATTACCCTTTACGTAGCAGCTCCATACAAAAAATATATGGGATTTGGAAGTGAAGGAGTATGATCGCCGAATCTTAAAAGATGTGCCAAGAAGCTATCTTATGATGATAGCTTTTCCTACTGGGATATTAAGTTTGTTTTTGTAGTTTGTTATTAAAATTAAGTTGTTTTTGTAGTTTTGGGTTATTAAGTTTGCTTTTGTAGTTTGTTATTAAAATTTCTGAAGAACTCAATTAAAATTTCTTACAAATTATTAAATTGTCCTTTTCTTATATTGGTAGCATTCAAAATATATCATTCTGTTGTTTAAATTGAATTTATAGTTTGAAATTATGGACTAACAGCCCTATTCTGGTTGTTAGCTTAACAAGAAATAGTTAAGGAGCTCTTGTTAAGCTGATTGTTATGTTATGTAAATGTAATTATTCTTAAAAATCATTAACAACATAAAAGCTTAAAAAGCTTTTAAAGTTCACCATGCATGGTGAAAAGCGATATGCCTATTGAAAGAAGAGATGCGCGATATAAACAGATGCTTCAAGAGCAGCTTGTGATTTTGCAAGCGCTTGAAAAATTTGCCACGGTTACTGAAAGATATCATTATCAACACTTAAAATAAGTAAAAAATTCTTCCATTTTTCAGTTTAATGTATTTAAACTCAATACTATATTATAGTTTGTATTTTTTTTACTATTTTCACAACAATTTTCTATCTAAACACATACATTTCATTCGTTGTTAAGACTCTTTCTGTTATTAATAAAATTGTAAGAAAAAGAGCTTTTAAATTTGCAGCAGAATACGAAACCTTAACAAATTGTTAATATTAACTATTTTGTTAATGTGGTGAGCTTAGTTAAGCTGCCAGAATAGGGCTGTAAATCATTAGTTGGGTAGGGGGCATTACGGGTGCCCCCCCCCGGGGGATTTCGGGGGTGCTTAAAATTTGGGCCATCAATCACCCATGGTTGGGAGGATTTAGACCAGGCCACACCTAGCTAGGCGCTTCCTTCGGTGTTCTGTAGGTGTTATAAGTTTTGTTAGCTTAACTGCCCTCTGAAAATAGTTCTCACACCTACTGAGCAAAAGCCAGTGCACCAACACACCGTGCAGTCTTCCACCTAACATCCTCAAAGGTTGTGACCTCACGTTGGCAATCTACTTTGCAAGTATTCCGATAAAGAAACAACAATCTTATGTGTTTTAAGTTTACTATTAACGATTTGCATTTTTTTTTTATTAAAAATCCTCGCGTAGGTTGCAGTGATTGGCTAAGCGAACAATTCAAGACTAACTTTAATTTAATCGATTGCGTAGAACTTGAAGAAAATATATTTATGCTTCTTGAAAATCAGTGTTTTTTGTGTTCAATGTTTTGCTTTATTAAACTATAAGTTCTACAATTCTTATGATTTATTTGAATATCAGTTCTTTAGCATTTATGTTCTTTTTGTTAAAAATGTTGATCTCATGATGACTTTTAGAATAACGTTTTAGAAGTTTATTAGGTCATCAAATCGTGTCGGTTTTTTCTATCTTGCCAAATATAATGGATCTCATATATGTATCACTTGTGCCCTTGACCACAATCACTTGTGACATGTTTATAAGCATTTATAATATAGCCTATACTATTTTCTGCTACGCATAAACAACTCAGCAAGAATTTTGACGACGTTAAGCTTTTCTCTTCTAAGACTATAAGAATTCTTTATTTTCCATGCTGAAATCTAGATGAACGGTTCTACTTTCATCCTAAAATAATCAAATATCACTGTGGGTTGCGTGAGTTATGCTCGTTTAGATTTTTATGTTAGCAAGCAACAACAAGATGTTGCCAAGATTTGTGTGCTTAACTCCTCTCCTCTTCTCCCCACCTTCTAATGCTATGATCTGCCGGGAGTATCTAGCTAATGTAAAATGTTTGCTACTCCTTTTTTGTTGTAGACGACTACCTTGTGTTGTACCAAAAAATAAACTTCTCCCTACTGAACGATTAGGCTACTTTTGAACAATTCTACAGCAGATAAGTTGAGATATCGTTTGGCGCTGTTGAGGCGACTGTTGTGCCGGCAAAGACTAGAGTTTGCCAATGAGGAAGTTATTATAATTGTACACACCCACTGCAGCAGCAGCATGAAGCAGTATGGTCTCGCTCGCATATGTGTGTGTGTCTGTATGTCTGTCTATTAGTTTTGCGTGCTAGTATAGTGCATTTTGAGCCTAGAACTTGACCATATATGCGCATAAGTGCAAGAAAAATGTCTTGTAGAATATTACCGTTACACATAAGAGTGGCATAATTTATGCTGACAGTTATGCTGATCATAAACTACTAATGGATTTGTTAAAAACAGTAATTACCATTGAATGATGGGCTTTTTCGGAATGATGTTTATCTTTAAACTATCATTAAGTCAAGCTTTAAAGCTGTCGTCAATCCATTACCGCAGACTTAAGCCACTTAAATGAGTTAAGTTTAAATGAGCATGTATCTGTATAATGCGAATTTCATGAACAAGCCGTCTTAATTTTACCAATATATCATATAATAACTATAATCCGAGAAGCTTTGAGTGTTCTTTTTTTATTACCTTTTAGACTTCTTTTTACTGTGCCAATGTCAATGTTAAGCTTTTGTTCTAGCCTACAGCTAATTCAACTGCACACAATTATCATTTTATAAAATATACCAAGCTTGGTTGAGGTCTTATGGTCCCAATAATTTTTAAAGCTTAGAGCTCATATTGTTTAAGCCCTAGTTTGATCAAGTCATTTGTACAAAGCGAGGGGCGCCATTGAATCAATCACTGCTTTTGAATAATAAACTACCAGTCATTGTTGTCGACAGTTAAGGCGTATGTGTGCAAAAGTTAAAAATGTGTGGAAGGTGCGTGCTCATGTGACATTTGAAATGTCAAAATCTGCCCAAAGTCTTTAGATAAAGCCAAATACACAATCACAGCACGTATCCAAGT
This sequence comes from Dichetophora obliterata, assembly GCA_963920525.1. Lineage (NCBI taxonomy): Eukaryota > Metazoa > Arthropoda > Insecta > Diptera > Sciomyzidae > Dichetophora > Dichetophora obliterata. The sequence goes on from OY986435.1 coordinate 280,955,998, forward strand.
TGTCAGTGTGATATATGTGCGTGTGTGAGTGATTGTGACAATTGAGTAATTTTTAGAAATTGCGCATGTGCACCATGCGTTAATGGCATAAATACATTTTTATTTGTATCGATGCAAAGCACCCAACATGCGTGTTTATCGAGAGGCCGCAGAAAATAATCTGACATTGATAAATGTTTGCATATCAAATGTTTGGCAAAAATCAAGGCTTGAATGCATAAATGTGTATAAGAAATAATTGGTTAAAGAGTTTTTATTAGTTTAAGCCATAAATAAGTCTAAAATCTTAACTCGTTCCCTTTCAATTTTATAGAAGTCATTAAGATTATATGTTTTATGAATCTTCAGATGATTTGTTGTATAATAAGTAATATCACCATAATTTCATGAATTTTGAAATAACTTATATGTGTCTATTATAATACAATCAAAAGTAAAGTATTCAATGTTTTCTACTGTTGAATTTATTGATTGATGACTATATTGTAAGTCTGCCTAGAACAATTTAACTGTGTCATACAATCAAAAGATCTCTATTTCAAAGTTTTTTTATAAAATATCCATCTTTTCATAGTAGTTAGCGCAAATAGTTTTGTTTGGCTTTGTTAAAGATTTGCACTACAGCGCCATTTGGTGTAAATTATAGATCTAAACTGCTAAGTATCTAAAAACTTCTTTATACAAAATTGTATGATAATCATATGAGCAGTTTTTGGCGGTAGTACAGCTTCCCTGGTGTTAAAGATAAATAAAAATAGGTAGAACCAAAATAAGCATTGTTCCTTAATACCTGTTTGTACAAATTTAAATGAAAGTTGAAAGAGCGGCTAAGGATTTGTGACGGTTTTTTAAACAATTTGCACTAAAAGGCTTTCTGATGTTCTAAAGCTAAAGCAATCATCGGTCCTTTAAACTCTTATACACAAGTTTTAATGTTAATCGCATGAACGGTTTAGAAGTTTAGGGCTATTTACCCCATTACAGCGCATCCTACCGGCTCCAACTGTAAAACTAAGCCATCCAGGGATTCACTCAAACACACACAAAAACTTTAATCAAAATCGGTCCAGGAAAAGTTCATGCAGTGACAAGTACACGTACAGAAGAATTATACACAAAGAGATATAAAATATATTTAAGTTCCATTTCAGACCATGATAAAATTGTTGAATCGCGATTAAGTGCATACATAATTAAATATTTTTAACTTCAATTGTCATGAAATGTTTTCTTCGCATATCTTCAAAATATACTGAAAAAAAAATTTGCAAAAATCTCTGAATTGGACAAAATTGAATTGTATAGAACTTTTTTAAAAGGGTTTGAATATGTTATTTATTTATTTAGTTTATTTTCCAAGTGATCAAATTTAAAATCTTCACTAGTTTTTGTTTTGACCTGGCGTTACATTTGTAACATGACGTTACAATCATTTCAAATACAATCCATTATTATCTTTAAACTAATTTAAATAATTATTGTATTATAACTTAAGCTATATAATTATCATTATGTGACATTAAAAATACCATTCATTATTATCTTTAAACTAATTTAAATAATTGTTATATTATAACTTAAGCTATTTAATTATCATTATAACTACAGGGTCCGCCATATAACGTTTTTTTTTCAACTAGTGCTTATTTCGTGAATGGTAACACTTAGCTTATGTCTGATTTGACAGATAATTAGTTTTATCCTTCCGCTGAACGAATATGGTTGTGTATACGCTTGAACAACGCTGAGAAGTGGGCCTGCGATCGACTTACAGAAGATGCCGATTTTGCCAAAAAAAAATCATCTTTTCAGATGAAGCTCATTTTGATCTTGGCGGGTATGTAAACAAGCAAAATTGTCGCATTTGGGGCACAAAAAACCCGCACGCATACATTGAAAAGCCGCTGCACCCAAAACGAGTCACTGTTTGGTGCGGATTTTGGTCCAGAGGCATAATTGGGCCATTTTTCTTCGAAAATGAGCAAGGAGTGGCCGTTACAGTCAATGGCGATCATTATCGGGCCATGTTGAATGAATTTTTGTTCACAAAAATTAAAGAGGAGGATATTGGCAACATTTGGTTTTAGCAGGACGGCGCTACGTGCCACACAGCCGAAGCTACACTCGATGTTTTTCGCCCTGTTTTTGAAGATCACATTATCAGCCGCAGAGCTGATGTCGTTTGGCCACCTCGGAGCTGCGATTTGACACCGTTGGACTATTATTTGTGGGGTGCCCTCAAAGATAAGTGTTACGCCGACAAGCCAGAGACAATGACGCTTTAAAGGACAATATTCGTGAAGCCATTGGTGAAATACAGCCGCACACAATCGATAATGTGCTTAAAAATTGGACCGATCGTGTAGGCTACTGCATGGCCAGCCGAGGCAGCCATTTGAATGAAATTATTTTTCATTATTTACCGGAAGAATTTTACTTTCAAATAAAAAAAGAAATTTGAGAAAATATCCAGCAGTTTTTTTCTTATAGAATTTTTAAAAAAAAAGTTATTTGGCGGACCCTGTATATTAAACTGCAGCTGTCGCACATACCGACACACAATACTTACTTGTGACAAAATAACAGCGACAACAAATACCTTACTACTGCACCCGCCACTAAACCATACATACAGACACACGCTACATACATATTCATGACACCATAAAACAAACCGATGACACACAAACACACATACTTACTTATGACAAAATAACACAAAAGAGTAGGTTTAAATACACACGGCAAACATATAATTCCTAACTGGTTTTCACACCACATAATATAAAAGGGCGGCACGAAACCAACCAAGTCAGCATTCCTTTTAGGTAACTCTGGAGCAAATCATCTCTGGTTCGCATCTACCAGAGTCGACACACTTTTTTGATTTTTTTTAGTGTCGTGCTCTGGAGCGAATCACTGATGATTCGCATCTACCAGAGTCGGCACTTTTATTTTTGCGTGCCGTCTTCCTCTGGAGCAAACCAATTCTGGTTCGCATCCACCAGAGGCGGCACAGTTTTTATTTTGTGCCTTCTTCTTCTGGAGCAAACCACTTCTGGTTAGCATCTACCAGAGGCGGCACACTTTTAATTTTCGCGTGCCTTCTTCCTCTGGAGCAAACCAGTTCTGGTTCGCATCCAACAGAGGCGGCACCCTTTTAATCATTCTCCTGGTTTGTGAATCTTATTAATAGGCCAGATCCTGGAGGGTCCTCATTTGGACTCATCGACTAGGACCTCTGCCTATCCTCTTTGCTATTTATTATCTTTTGTTTCGAATGTTAAGCGAGCATTCCTTTTAGCCTTCCTGTTGATCACCGATTACCGACACCGATTGCCGACAGCTATTAACGACAGCGATTAACGACAGCGATTAACAATTACCGTTCACCGATACCCCTCCACGAAAACCCTCTCTCTCGACTATCAACAGTAGCCTTCAACCGTCATCGACGAACTCCCACTCCGACCCACACGACACTGCAATACATTAAGTTTAATAAGTTGATATTAAGTCGATGTTATAAATAAAGAAATTGAATTTAACTGGAAATCTGCGCTGTTTTCTTATTTTTGTGGAAGTTCGTGGTCTTTCATTTGACCCTGGCATGGCTGAGCTGACCTCAGCCAATAGAAAAAACCACCGTCACACGTTACTTAAATTTCCATTGTAGTTCAATTGGGTAATTAGGTAGTTATGAAAATAAGTAAATAAAAAAAATTTAATATGTTGTCGAATTTGACGAAACATTAACTAAACATTTACGAAAAAAAATCTACATTTGTGAAACGATTGTATCATACCATACGATTTGATCATCATGGTAAAAGAATTTATGCATAAATTGCTTAAATTAATAAAATTAATATGAGCCGAAAGCCTAAGCAGCTAGTGCTCAATAATTTAATAAATTATATAATAATTTTATTATTATGTTAATTCTAATAAATTAATAAAATAAATAAATATAATATTTATCTTAGATAATATTATCAAATAATAAGTTTTTAATAAGTTTAAATTTTTTAGTCACTGTAAACTTTTCTGTGGAAATGCGCATATATTACTTTTTGTATATTTCAGCAACACATATCAAATGTTGTAAAAAAAATATAAATAAAGTTGGATAGAGATATTGATTTATACTTACTTCCCGACAAGCAAAATTAATGGAGAAAAGCAGTATTTATTATTGTACCTGAAAATAAGAAAAAGTAATATTTATTTAAAGATCAGATCTGTTAAGAAAATGAAAATAATTAAATAAAGGTGCTATACTATGATATTTGATGACATCAAGCTTCAATAAATTGATCCTAAATACTAGAAGAGGGGAAAAAATCATCGCACATGCGGTAACAAAATTTGATCATAAGTGGCTAATATTTTATATATGACCAAAAATGTTTCCAATATTTTATGCTAAAAAGATACACAAAACTCTACTACGAGTTAATCTTAAAAAAATTTCAAAAGAATAAGAAGTCATCTAGAGAAAATGAGAATTTCTTGAATATTGTTTTTTCTGGAATCTAATTAAATTCCTTTTTTTCAGAAAAATTATATTTGTATTTATATTCCACTTTTTTGCAGGCAAATGGATAGTGTTTTAAATAGCTTTAAACTGTTTCGTAAAAATAACTGTAACACCGCATGCAATATTATCTAATATTTTTTATAAACTAATATTTTTGTGGGTTAATTTCATATGGAAAGACAATGCCCTCTAAAATTTTTTTACCATTAATCGTTACTTATTCTGTCATGAAAAGTTTTCTAAATTTCGTATCAATAAAGTCTGTTATTGAGGTAGTTTTAAAACGTTATACTGCCAGAGTTTGAGAACCATCTTTTTTTAAGTAAAATTTCTTAATTGCTGATGTTATTCTATCTTGAGCTAAGAGCACAGCAAAACATTGTAAACTAATATTTTAGTTCGAGAGCTTTGAGTTTATTCGAATAATCAAAATAATAACTTTCCGAATAATTCTATTTATATTTTTTAAAAATATTTTAGATTTTTTTAATTTGTAAATCATTTAAAAGAAAATTTAGAAGAAATTGAGTAACAAGACAGTGCACCTTAAGATTTTTTTACATGAAATGTCACTCACTTAAAAAAAAAGTGATTCATTCGTCCCATAAAAGTTCCTTCGGACAATCTTTGCAATCAAGCCCCTTCTTCACATGTTGTGTTTTATTATTTAATCTTTTCCTGAATAAATTGTACTTAAGATAGTAAAGACAACAAGTTGAAAAACATTGTTTATCGAAATGTCAACGAGTTATTGGAAAAAAGTTTTCTTGAAATTTACCTGGGCTTGCGATAGCGTCTTCTCCGCTCATGACGTCTCATTGCTCCATCCAAAATATATTCAATCCGAAAGTGAATTACTCAGGATGGCCAAATATATTTTTTTAATTTGTGTTTTTAAAAACATAGATTGGCATTTACATTTTTGCTCGAAATGATATACGGATAAAATTTTTTTCAAAAACACATGAAAATATACGAAATGAAACCGAATTTCAATTACAAGAATCACTTTTTTAAATACGGCACTATAAACAGGCATTATCAAAATATTTTAAAGAAGTTTTGGCTTTCTCATAGAATGTATTTCACATAATTATTAAAATAATTTTTGATGTATAAAAAACTGTTTACCGTGCGTTCAACTGCACATTCACTGAACAAATAGATGAATTCTAACAATGATCAGACCTCACAGACGAATTTCAAAAATCAAAAAGAAGAAAAATATGTTACAGAAAAAATATGCAATATAACGAAAGTGTAGACAAAAAAACAAAAAGGCAATCAGTATGTTTAAAGTTTATCATGCCAAAGACCCCAATGTGTGCAAGTATTCCCCTAATTAGATCTCTGGCATCAAATAATTCTAACAAATTGTAACATTTTCAATCGCACCCGGATGTTTACATAAAAAAACCAACAATATGTTAAAAAATCTCAATTTAGATATTTTGAAAAAAATGCAACAATATCACTTGGCTTGTCTGCGATCAATTATTGAGGGTGGGAGGAGGGGGATGGGATGGCAACAAATTGTTACAATCATTTAACGCATAATAAACAATCAATAAGAATCGAACAAATGCAAATCATGATTGAAGCCATAGGCTGATTGACTGGCTGCTTTGCCTGACCCGTGTAATCATTGTAAGATCAAAAGTTTAATAGATATTCAATGGTGGTGATGGTTTAGGGGGATGAGTAGTTTCTGCATTGGAATCGATTTGGTGCGTACATTGTTGCTACAATCATGTGTAATTAGTTACATATTTTGCTTGTTTCAATTTAAGTTGATTGTTTGATTGTTCGTAATAAATGAGTTGTTCTTTTTTAATTAACACCTGACCCATTTAAAAATTTAAAAATGCTATAATAATTGCTTATACATACATAAAGAACATATCTTTTAAGATTTTAGGTTAATGCACCGTTATAAGAATATAATTTCTACTTAAGCAACGCAAGGTGTGCAACGATGTCGTATACTAATTCCAAAAATACGGTACACAAATTTCTTCTTATTTCTCTTGCTTGAGTAATTCTTCAGCACAAAGTAAGAAAAATTGAGTGTCAAAATAAACAAAATTACCACAAATTTTTGTTGGCTTTATTTAACAATTGTTTTCTCATATTTTTTTTTTTTGTGGTCATGGAATATGTGCGTTCATTAGAAATACAAATAAAGCACACATCTGTCATAGATTTGTGTCTACATACAAATAAAGAATCTAAATAAAGTGTAGAAAGCACAAATAAAACAATACATTGTTGCAGTAACACCTTCAGTCATTGAGTCAGATATTTGAACTAAAAGAGGAGTGGGGGGAGGTCAACATAGAAGTGACAAGACAGCAAGTGAAGAGAATATCCGACTTTCCGAATTTTATGCCATTATATTATATACCCAGATAGCAAAAAATGCTTAAAACTGTCACAGTTGTGACGATTTATGACTGTATTTTTTAAAGTACTCTACAGCCGATCTAGCATTGGCTTTTTGAAAAAACTATGGCTTTCTGCAAATGCTGCATCTTAAAAGTATAGCGTGCTTTTGATAAATATTTTTTTGTTACAATTTGTAACAATTAAAATGGAAAGAGTAAAAAGTGAGGGGCAGACAAAATCAAGAACAATAGGTAAGGTCATTTCAGACCAATGAAAACAAGATATAAAAACTTGTTAGAATTTAATGTGATGCACACCACTGTATTAACTGTAACCGGGGAAAAATAAACAACTCAGATACTAAAAATTATTATAAATAAGAGGTAACAAAAAAGACTCTGGTGCATTCACTTATACCGTTGCAGCAAGTGCAATATTTTTCCCTTAAAATGTTTTTGCATTTGTTTTAGCTAACAAAAGTTACACTCTTGATATTAAGACTTTTCTCTTAATACTAAAAACGAAATTGTTGTTAAATGCAACTCTTTTAGCACGAGTAACAAATTTTCATTTGAATAGCTTTATCAAGCAGTGTGCAAAATATTTTTTTATTTAAATAGATAAAATTATTAAAAAAATATACTTCTGATCTCATTGATCCTTTTTAAATGTTTTAAGTAATTGCATAGTTGAAACAACTTTTTTCTTATGCAGTTCTTTGAAATGCCAGTATTGTTATATTTACTATTTTTCTTCTTAATTTTTTTTAAACTATTGTTAGTTAATTGACAACTTCGGCTCTTATAATGACGATACAGCAGAAATTTTTAGATGTATTGACAACTCAATCGCTAAAATTAAAGAATTGGTGTTCTTTAACACAAAGCACTAATGCTAAAACTACTTGGAATTAAGTCGGCATTCGTAGAGTTTATGAGTTTTTTTTCTCGGTTTAGTTGTTCCAACTTTGGAACATTTACTTGTAGTAAAAACATCTCTGAAATGATTTTGAAAAATACTATTCTTCAGATTAGAGTACAAAATGTTTTTTTAAGAGATCTGTTGAAGTCTCTAATGACCTTGACCAATTGATTGCAAACATTTTAAGATCCACGGAACATTTACAGGTTACTGATAAGTTTTTTAAAAAATATTTGGTGAAACAAAATTAATTGCATTTTTTCTAATTTGTTAAAATTTTCCTTAAGCCCACAAATGACTAGCTCATGTCAAATCCCTTTTCATTTCAGGATAAAATACATTCATCATTTCACTGTCTTAATGAATTGAATGTCAAATTACTTAAATTTCTGAATGGCTCATATATACACTGTGACCCAGAGTAAGGGTCAGGGTTAAATTTAATAAACTTAAATTTAACTATAACAAAAATAGTTAATCACTAAGATTTCATATTTACTTTTAGTTGCTAAGATTTATTAAAAAAAAGTGGAATCAGGTTATTAATGCAAATTTTTCGCCTTTCTCTTTGATTAATTAACCCAAACGCTTGAAGAATGGTTTGCAAGCGGCACGCATATTATTTTGATCAATTTGGACCCAACCCTGTAACAGCCGAGCTTTGAAACTATCACTTCTTTTATTTGAAAAAAAAAACAAATTATGTTTAAAGTAAATAGGGAAGGAATTGTGACCTCAAATCTTTCAGACTGTGTGATCTTTCTCACATCCAAAATTGTCAAAGTCAGCTTTTTGCGAATGAGAACAAAAAGAAATCAATGGCCGCATTCAGCGAAGTCAACAGTTCATAACCAGCTGTCGCGTTAAAATTCGTTGAAATACTGAAAGACGCTGCAAATCTCAGTGAAAAACCTTTGCAATTAAATTATTTACATAATTAAATAATTATAACAATTAAATTAAATAATTGTCAACTTTTATACGGCATCACTACCATAACAGTTCACAACAGTTGACTTTGCTGAATGTGCCCAATTTTCGCTTTCTCATCGGTTTAAGATTTTCTATAAGCTGTCAACTTCGTTTTGACAGTTTCGGCAGTCTGTCTCTCCGACATGCTTCTATCTTCTCTAATTTTACATGGTTTTATGATAAGTTTTAAGTCAGTCGAATTTGAATATTAAAAAAAATGAAAAAAATTTTCAAAATTAATTTATATTTAAGTATTACATAAATGCCATAATGGAAAAACTTTAAAAAAAAACCAACTTTTTAAGTAAATATCTCAGTCAAATCCTATTGGGGAAAAAATCACTCCAAAAGGCTTTTTTGAGCGCTTACAAGTCAGCTGACAGCGCTGACTCGACTTTTGACATACCATTGAAATCATCAAAAGGCTTTTCTGGGAAAGCTTTGGTTTTTCCTTTTCCTTTTTATTTTTGAATACTTTTTTCAAGCATTTTTTAAACGGTTTAAATTTTTCTTTAAAAAATTGATGTTCATTATTGGCTTTGGTAAAGTATTAGTATTTTTAATAAGATTTTAAAGAAATTCCCTTAAATATTTTCTATTATAATTATATCTACATGCATATATGTATATACTTCGAGATTCGCCCTAAGACAATTATTTTCGTGGCAAAATCTGCCTGCATACAGTGCTCGTTGTCAACTTCTTGCCTTGCAAAGTTTGGACATTAGTGTCTTATTTATTAAAGATATTATTGATAATAAAATTGATAGTGCCGAATTGCTTACTCTCATTCTATTTTACGCACCAACAAGATCTCTTAGAGAAACAAGTTTATTTTATACATATTATCATAGAACGAATTATGGTATCAATGAGCCAATAACTAAGTGCCTATATCGATGTAATCTCATTGCTAAATATGTAGATTTTCGAAAAATCTACAACGCCCGTGTGGCGTTAAAACGCCAAAATCAAACATACCTAGATTAAACTATTGAATAGATTTTCAACTGATCAAAATTAAATTGAAAATAATTTTGCCTTTTTTGCAATTTCTAAAAATTATTATTTCTAAAAATTATTATTAAATACCGCGTAAATTGCAATTTTGCAATTTACGCGGTATTTCTTATAAAATTTTTGTATAAAATTTTTTCTTAATGACCTCTATATTTATTATGTTGACTTTATATGATTTAAATACAAATTGTACTATCAAACAACTAGAATTTGTATTTAAAATCCAGTATGATTTAAACTATCAAACATTTAGAATTTGTATTTAAATCATAAAAAGTCAACATTTTTGTATAAATTTTTAAAAATTAAAAAATTTTCCGACCAACAGTATAGAAAACTATTTTCAACTGTAAGAAATCATTCCAGTATCACTTTGATATTGAATATATCAATACATAGTTTTAGCTGTGAAATTATAAAAGATTAGTCGTCAGTATAACAGTTTCATAGCTATTAGCGGATAGGTGGCGCTAAATACCTCACCTATTTTTAGGCATATTCTGAAATTAAGAAGAGAAAAAGCAACATACCATAACTAAACATACTATAACTAAAAAAAAAATTTATTTTTAGGAAATAAAAAGTCCAGTTTGCACATCTACAGGTCTAAACCTACCAAACAATACTAAATTTATTAACATTATACTAGTACTTAAAAAGCCTTACGCCGGACAAAATTTGCGTTTGCGTAATATACATAAAATAGCTTAATTGTTATCTGTGAGGGCTGAGCCCAGTAGACAAATAAATAAATAAATATTTACAGAAATCTTTATTTATTTCTTATATAAATAAGTCAGCTTGATTTAATGCCATAATGAAAACAACTTTGAAAAAAATCTATATTTTAAGCAAATATCTCAAACAAATCCTATCGGGGAAAAAAATCACTCCAAAAGGTCTTGATTGCACCCCAAACCATAACATCTGGAGAATGTTTTGAATCTTTCGTTTGGTCTGCCGCGAGCCATGATTCCAGAATGTGGATCAACAAGATTTTGTTTGCTTTCGTCAGAAAATATGATTTGACGTAATCATTATAGGTCCAATTTTTTCTTGCCTTGCTTTAATCTTAACGATCTTTGCTGTAAGCAGTGGATTTTTTGCTGCTCTTCGTGATTTAAGATTATTTTCTTGTAATCGATGTTTCACAGTTGCACAGTTTATTTCAACTGAAAGCACCTGTCTTAATTTTGCAGCAATTTCTGTTGAAGTTTTTGCCGGAAGAGAAATTTAATTCTTCCGCAGAAGAGAACAAAGTTCTTCGGAACAATTTTAGTTTGGTTACTTTTTTTTGGACGCTAGTGCGATTTTTCAAAAATTTTTATTTTTCTCTATATAAGTTACTATAATTAATATTCTGGCTATTGTTTAAGTACAGAAATTATTGCTCATTTTGAAACGAAATTTATGCTCAAACAAAAGCTTAAAATAGAGAACACACGAACACCGCATCTTTATCAGATAGTCGCTTATAAAATAAATTTTTTGCTTAAATAAAAAAACTCTTTGTTCAGTTTTTTTTTGATTATCGGATTCCAAACATTTTCACTAAAATGTAGGAATATAAGCAAAACAAAAAATATAATTGAGGTTTAACATTTCATATCAAAGTCTTGTAATTTGTAATCACTTTTCTATGGTTTAATTTTTAACAGTATACAAATTACACAAACAACAAAATTTAAAAAAAAAAATACAAACTAAAAAGTCAATTTCTTATAGAAAACGATATGAGCTTTGAAACAATAAATTTAGGAAAGAGAGTTAATATAACCAGAAGCATTTCTTTATCTCAACACACTAGGTTATCTATCAGATTGATGCAACATACCAATAATTTGCCACGCTAATATTTAGAAGGGCGACTGACAAACGCATTCAACATGCTTCAATGATAGGCTCTAACCAATTTTAAAATTCGAAATATTGTAGTAGTATACCTGATTGCGACATATATAATAATGATTGACTAAATACAAGTAAATACTGGTGGCTTGACTGGCAAGTAGGCAACACTCAGCCCTAACATATTTTTATTTGTTGTTACTTTTTTTATAATTAAATCAAAAAAAAAATTATCGCTTTATAACAGTTTCTACTCCCTTTTTGCTGTTGATTAAAACATTAATATTGCAATTAAAAAAAAAATTGAGATTGATAAATAATAAACTAAAAAAATAAATAAAATAGTGTATGTATCGAGTACCAGTTAAGGGCATTTATATAATTGTAATTTTTTATAGTAAGTAGTTATCATTGTTTTACATGTTTGTTTCATAAATTCTTAATTTTGAGATTAGTAAATAAATATAAAAAAAAAATCCAAATGTTTTATAATAATTTCTCATTTTATAATCCTCAAATGATAGAAAATAAGCTTTTTCAATTTTTGATTTTTATCTTAATAATCTTAAAATACTTATGTCAAAAAATTATAAAAAAGAAAGCTATAAACTTAATATCATCACAGAGCAAATGATTACAAAACAGCTTTTAAAATATCACAGTTTTTAACTATGGCATCAAAAGAATTAGGCAAGCTTTGGTGTGACAAGCTGAAAGATTTATAATAATTTGATTGCACATATACATCAGACCGATTTTTAGGCAAAGAATCGTAGCAGATCGATCGGCTGGCTACCTTGAAGTGGGTCAATCAGGAAGTTATGCAAGCTAAACATTGAAAAACGTTGATGAAGCTCCTTTATTTTTTTTATTCAAATTTTATGCTAATACATAAAACAAACAACACCTTGAGTTGATAGAACTGTAGCAAATGTTGAGGCATGAAACATTAATGTGCCTCAAGAATTTTTCAAAAATTTTATAAGAATCATAAAATCGCTCCAATTACGAGGCGAAAAAAAATAAGTCTTAAGATTAAACTGCGCTTGTAAAGCAACTGTATTTGTTTAAGGCTAAAAATAAAAATTTGAGTGTATGAAACAAAAAATAAACCGAAACTACCCACAGCATAGAAAATTGCAAAATTTCCCATGCCTAACATGAGGCGAGGATGCTACCAGATCGTCGCCGCGTAGCGTCGCGTCGCGTTGTACCACGTTGTATGGCTTGTATACATTTCTGTGCTGTGCATGTCTGGAGCCAATAATTCTTTGCATACGATGCTTGTTGTTGTTGCTGTTGTTGTTCTTATGATTTCGTTTGCAGCACAGATTAACAATTTTTATTATTACTTTTTTTTCTTTTCTTTATTATTTGCACACTGCGTCGACACGTCGAAACGGTCCATCGTCTGTGTAGATGTTGCCGTGCCGAACAATCAGCCTGATTGTCGAATTGTAAATTTGTGGCCGCAATTAAAAAACCCCCACACAGCAGCATCGCAACTCATCGCATCGTATCGCATCGATTACTTAAAATCTGCACAAGCAAATCTAAGCCAAAAAGCAAGCAATGAAAATCAAAGCAAGGCAATAAGTCGAAGAGGTGGCTAGGATTGGAAGACCGCATTGAAACGCATCACAGCCACATAAATAAATGTTATTAAGGCTTAAATGCGGCACGTTGCCGCACAATCGCACATATATGTAGATTGCAGCATCGTGTTGCAGCAGCAGAAGTCTAAATATACGCGATCAGATATCAGCATAAATGTTGCACAGCATCATAGTTAGCCGCAGTAGAGATAAACGACAAAAAAACTGCGACTCATCCAAATCTAAAATCAACGCAGTATCTAGTCGAAATCCAAAGAAGAAAGAATAAAACTCTTGAGCACGCAACACTTCAATTTTCACATGCGTGCAGCACTGTGAACACACCCAAAGTTGTGCGGCAATAAGTCCAAAACAATGTCACGCAACAGGGGTGTGCGCATGCGCATTATTCAAAATTCGTTTTTCAAGTGTAATTGCAGTGATTTGGTGGTGAGTATGTATATTTGTATGTGTGGATATCGCATGAGTCACATTTAATGAGTTTAACTAAAGTGGTTGTGAAGTGTGGTGTTTTTTTTTGTGGTGTGCAGTTGTCAAAAACTAATTTGGATGTGGGCGTTGAATTGTGTTTTTTTTTCAAGCAGACACACACACAAACTTGGACTCGACATTTCGCTGAAGTTTTTTTAGTGGCAGAATTAAAAGCCTTATTTTGACTATAATGTGGTTTATTCCAACTTAAAGTTGCGATATTTCTCCAAAAGCTACTGCACCGCTTTTCTGTATTGCCAAAGAAAATAAACTCGTAAAAGTATGTTTTATGACATATTTTGGCAATAGTTTTTCACTTTCACAGTCGTAAACTGGAATCAATTGAAATTTTTTTAAATGTCATTGGTGTTTAAGGATTGATCAATTACTCAAAATGTGGCCTAGTGGGACCGAGTCTTCTTAATTACTTACCGAATTAATCAAAAAATTCACTATAAAACTGAAACGTGATCATTCTTACATACTTTAGACTAAATCATTTTAATAAACATTAAAACTATTTTGCTTTACAGGAATTGATACAACAATTATCGCTAATTTGTATCGAGCCTGGTAAAATTTTGTATTTCATGTCGGCAATATGGAATATAATACAACAGATAAGCTTTGACGTTCTGGTAAAACTTAATTTATTTAAAAATTGAACAATAGACATATCCATATCTTAACTATAATATAAAATTGATGTGGAAATTTTATGTTGCCACTTAACACAAGAAGTACTGGGTCGATTTGTATGAAGAAATTTTAAAAATATCATAATTGCGGTACAACATTTTTAAGGGGTATTTTTCCTTCGGAATTCTAATAATAAGTACTTTATTTAATGAACCCATTAATAATAACGTATGATAAATCAAAAGCGATGAAAGTATTTTTGAAAATTCATCAAAAATCCGCAGCCACTTTTAAGCTTTTGCTTTAAATTGTGTGAGAAAGCCAAACGTACGCTTTTTCCATAAACAGTTCTAAAATTTACATTTAAAGCCTTGTTGTTAATTTTTTCGCGGATTTGGTGCAGTATTAAAAGAAAAAAGTGACAGATGTCACTCAGGTGAGTTATTTTTTTTATAAACATAAAAAAAAGAAAATATTATTAAAAAAGTGCATTAGGTAAAAGTTGAATACCTGCGCTAAGAAATGAAAATTTTCCAATTTATCATTGTTCAAATATTTCTAAAATTTTTTTTTATTTATCTACTTACAGACAGACCCATGATCATACGCTTCGCCACACCCAAATTTTCAAAACTTCAAAGCTTCAAAGTTTTCTGTCCAATATTAATATAGATTTATGCTCCATATTTCAAAAACGAAACTGAACGGGTTCTGGTGTTGAGAATTAATGGGCTAAAGTGGAAAGTTTTTAAGGAAATCGTCCCAGCTGCCACGCATTGCTTACTTGTTTTCTTTTCACATAGTTGTGTTGCGATAGTTTCAATAAACTCAATGTTGCTTTTCTTTTCTCAGTGGTAAATGGACACATAACGTAACCAATTATTTCTTAAATACAATGAAGCTGCGAGGCCTCCAACGCCTGTATGCAAGGATGCCAGCCAAAATTCGGAACAATTCCCACGAAAATTACCTTTTTCCCAAAGTAACATAAGTTAAATACCACCAAAATTCCCATGGTAAAGGTAACAAAAAATTCCCACAGTAATTAAAAAATACCAAAAAATTCCCACGATCATTAAAAATTACCACAAAAATACCACTCGTTTTAAAAATACCACCAAAAATTCCATATGCATTTAAAAATCCCACAAAAATCCCATACCAAAAAATCCCATGAAAAATACCACGAAAAATTTCATATGTATAAGAAATTTTAAAAAATTAAGAAATACCAGAAATTTTTGCATTTAAATAAGCAGAATAAATAGGCACGTCCATAGTTAAAAATTTTGCATTTATTGTCTTTGTTTCAAAACTATAACAAATAAATAACATACGAATAACATACAAATTGTTTCACATAAAGGTAATTGTTATACATATCACATGTTTTAGTCTTATATTTGAGATCGCTTATAAAAATAAAATAATCAAAAATAATCAAAAATAAGCAAAATAAAATAAAAATATTGTTTTCAAAAATATATGTGGTTTGTGAGGTGATAAGCAATTCATTTTAACACAATATGACTTTTAAGAAATTTAGGAACTCATTTTTAATATAAAATAATGTCAGTGACTCCAAAAATAAAAAATAAACAAAATAAAATAAAAATTAGTTTTCAAAGATATTTGTGCATTGTAAAGAGATAAACAGTTAATTTCAACACAATATGATTTTTAAAAAATGTAGGTACTTATTTCTAATATAAAATAATATACAAACGTGACTTCAGAAATAAAAAATAAACAAAATAAAATAAATAAAAAGTTTTAAAGATATAAATATTTTAAATTCATTAAGAACGTTTTAGAATAATGTTAGTTTTGTTTTTGTGTTCGTATATATCAGGGATGGAAAACGTACGCACATTTTTAACACTTCTTTTACACTAATTATTTACAACTAAAAAACCAAAGAAATAATAGTGGCTAACACTGCTCACCATACAGCCCTAACAGTAATGTTATCTGATATAAATATCTCTTTTACCCAGTCCTTCAATAACTCCATTGTGTATGATTTTCTTAATGCTGATTACGAAAGCATAACATCTCTTCTAGATGGTATTAACTGGAGTTGCGCTCTATCGAACTTAGACTTAGATAGCGCTGTTTCGAGTTTTTATAATTACATTTATACAGCTATCGAAAGATATGTGCCTAAAATAAAGAAAAAAAAAAAACAAACTTTCAGAACCTTGGCTAAATTCAAATCTCAGATACCTGAGAAACCAGAGAGACCGAATTTACAAACTCATCAAAACTACCGCAAATGTTACCGAAGAAATGAGGCTCAGATACGATGAGCTATCAAAAGAGTTCTCTTTCAAATCTGAATAAGCTTACAAGTTTTACACAAACTTAATTGGAGAGAAAATTGTCCAAGACCCCAAAACATTTTTCGACTTTGTCAATCTGAAACGAAAATCAGCCGGTTACCCTTCATCTATGTATAAAGGTAATATTATCTCTTCCAACCCTCAAGAAATATGTAACCTCTTTGCGGATCATTTTAAGGATGTATTTTGTCCACCAACTACTCAGTCGGATGTTTTTCCCTCCACTCCGAATTCACAACATATGGTTGAAAACTTTAGCTTGTCAATAGAAGACATATCGAATGCAATAAAGGATTTAGATGCAACCAAGGGACCTGGACCAGACCTAATTCCCCCAAAGTTATTGGTGCGATGCTTAGACCAACTACTTGTGCCCTTATATATTATATTTAACAAATCACTGTCTCTTGGAGTGTTTCCCACTTATTGGAAAACTTCCCACCTAATACCAATATACAAAAACGGTCAAAAAAGTTCAGTTGAAAACTATAGAGGCATAGCAATTATGTCGGCCGTCCCAAAGCTATTTGAAAAAATTATTTGCGAAAAGCTAACGTACCTTATCAACCAGAGACTAAACGAGCAGCAGCACGGGTTTCGAAAAGGAAGGTCCACAACCACTAACCTCATGATAATGGTTACTGACGTTTTATGCAAGATGGAGAAAGGATACCTAATAGACGCTATTTACACTGATTTCAGTAAAGCTTTTGATCGTGTTGATCATGGCATCTTAATACATAAATTAGAAAAATTTGGTTTCTCTGGATCTTTACTTAGTTGGCTATCAACTTATCTCCATGGTAGATCCCAATATGTTAAATTTAAAGGAATTGTTTCGAAGAAAATTGAAGTCTCCTCTGGAGTACCGCAAGGTAGTCACCTTGGTCCTCTTCTCTTCAATATCTTCATATCCGACTTGTCCATGGTGTTGAAGGATATTCCACATCTTATGTATGCGGACGACTTAAAATTGTACCACGTAATTGAATCGCAGGAAGATGTAACTTTCTTACAGTTAAAACTCTCATCTCTTGAGACCTGGTGTACCCAAAACAAACTCTACCTCAATGTAAAAAAGTGTAGCGTGATAAGTTTTTCCCGTAGAAACCAAGTTGTAAATCACAAATACCGCCTTAATAATAATGAACTTAACAGGGTCAATTATATAGTTGATCTTGGAGTGGTCTTGGACAACAAACTGCGCTTTAATTTACACTATGATAAGATTGTATCCAGGGCCAGTAAACTGCTCGGTTTTATTAAAAGACGAGCATACGAATTCAAGAATGTATGGGTCACTACATCCCTGTACTGTGCAATAGTGCGCCCAATACTCGAATATGGCTGCATAATTTGGAATCCAGTTTTTGGATCCCATTGTGATAGAATCGAATCCATTCAAAAACAGTTCTTACTATTCGCTTTGAGAGAAACTTATAACCCCCGCGATTATGGAAGCCTTCCACCATATGAACACAGACTCACCCTATTAAATTTGACACCGCTATCAACAAGAAGAACGGTACTGGATACATGTTTTACTTTCGATGTTCTGAGCGGTGTAACTAACTGCGAATATATCTCTAACAAGATTACCCTCAATGACCCTTTAAGACGTACAAGGCATACTCGGCTGTTAACTGAATATCGGCATCATACTGCATATGCCAGTAATGAACCCATCAACCGTTGCTGTAGAAAATTTAATAATATATCCGACCACTACTCACCTTCCATGTCCAAATTCTTTTTCAAGCGTTCTCTATACAAGTCTCTTTCTCTGCCTAATCAACCCAACCTCTGAATTCTCTTTTTTTTCTCTTCTCCTCTTTCCCTTCTTTTTTGGCGTGTTCGTGAAATAATGTCAATTAGGTGGGCGGATTACGCCCACTTCGAATTGCACACCTTTGAACACCAAAACAAGGAAGGGGGAGAAAAGGAAAAAAAAAATTATAAAAAATAAAAAAATAAAAAATAAATACCTGTTAGAATAAGTTAATTAATAAATTTGTAAAAACCTGTTAGAATAAGTAAATTGCCTTGGTTGGCCAATAAATAAATAAATAAATACATTCAATGAACGCCGTATTTACGGTGTGAATAGCGTAAGAGCGATATTTTTACAGAAGCTTATTTTGCGACGTGCGCAGTTCACGACACAAATTCGTGGTGTAAAAAGAGCACATAATGCGTATAATAGCAATTTAATTTTGATTTCAAAAGATAATTGCTGACCAATGGATTCGTTAAGTAGACTTGCAAATATTGTCTATTATTGTTTTGGTAGTACTTATATATATCACTTCTTTTTGGAATTTTATAATAATTTTTGGAAGCTTAACGCTTGCATGCAGAAATGCAGAATTTTCAGAAAAGGTCAGAGTTTAAAGGTCAGAATTTTTTTCAGAAAAGAATGCGCTATTAGCTTTAATGCAATTTTGTAATGTCAACTTGTTCTTAAAACATATATGTAATTTAATATTATATATTAATGGCAAATTCGAAAAAATGTGCAGCGTAAAATTTTAACTTTGCTCTACTGCATATATACTAGGGTGGGCCACTCTTGTATGGGAGAAAAAAAATTATTAAGTTTTTAGTTCTAATAGCGATAGAAACTTGCCAAATGGCTATATGAACTGAAATACAAATTTTCATAGCATTTAAAAATTATCTTCTGCCTCCGGATTAAGCTTGAACTTTTTGAAAATTAAAAAAATATATGTTTTTTGAGAAATTAATAAACTTTTTGTGTGTATTCCTTTTACCAATATAAATAAAGAAACACAATATTTGTAAATTATATTTGTTTAATTTTGATAACATTAAGAAAAATTATATATATTTTACAAGAAAAAGGGTTTTTAATATACACAAAAATCTTGTTTGCTATCAAATTTAGGCATAAGTTTGCGAGACTTAATTTGCGCTTTTATAAAGCCTTCTCGTGCTGGTTTTGTGGCCAAGGTTGCTGCTGCTTCAGTTACTGTCTTAATTGCCCTCTCGACTGCCTGCGTGTGACAAGGTAATCGCAAAAAAGTTAGTTTATCTTCTCCTTGGGTTATGAAGGACTCAAGCTCAGCATTTGACACAATTTTTAATATTGGTGGTTCAGTAACTTCAGTTTGCCAATTAATAAGGTCGAAATATTCTTTTGCTTCCATATTAATGTTTGGAACCTGGAAGAGTCTTAATTTGATTGATTTTTCGACCCGTGATTTTAGGATGCGGCGTATATGTAGCTAGTTCCCTAATATGTTTAGATGAATCTGACAGCATTGATAACAGGAGATTTTCAGGGTGGGCAAAATAAGCATTGCGTTTTATCACTGGGTCAGTTATTGCTTTCTGATATGTGGATAAATAACGGGTTCTGGAAACTAATTCCCACAAATGTCTTCCTCCGTCCTTGCAACTTGGGTGGCTTTTTATTAGAAACCACACTGGTGCATACACTTTGACAACATAAGGTGCTAAAGTGACGAGTTGATCAGAAGGAACAGATGATGCTACGTATAGACGGAGAACTCGATTTGCTCGCGTTAGCCACCTAGCGTGAGACATTTTACCAGGCGATTTGTTAGCTAAGTGTTCTGGGTAATCACCAGACATAACAGCTGCTACTATGTTGTACAAATAAAGCTGGTCAGAACTGAGATCTTTTGTATCAATAGCTGGCATTTCACCAGAAATAACTTTAAACTTTACAATAGCTTTCTTTTCACAATCTTCTAATGCTTTTCCGATGGTACCTTAAAAGTTAATGAAGTTTATTCAATGTTAATTTCTATACTCTAATAGATTGAAACTTATTGCATTTATTAAACTCGAACTAAATATGAAATATTAATTACCTGTAAATGTCTGTGGGCCAGAAGTTTTATCGTCAATATAAGAGAACAAGTGACGAAATGGCAATTCATTCATATGGAGTAAGCAAATGATCCACTGTAATGGTTTGTTTAATGTTTTTTCCATAAGCCTGATTACTCAAGCCAGAAACTCTACCGACATTAACATTAGTACCATCGCATCCGATAGCCAACAGATTCTCCATTGAAATCTTTTCTTTTGTGAAGAAATTCATCATTTCATTTTGTATAATTTTTGCTGTTCCAGCTGATGGTGTAAGGTAGCCCAAATATTTACATCCTGGCTCGCTAATTAGTGTTATGTGCTCTTCTAAGAGGATTTCTTTGTAATATTTACCGCCTTTATAATTATTATTTAATGTGCTATCCTTTCGACCGTCAAAGTAAAGTGCAGGTACTTTAGACACTTTATCGTCTTTTAAAATACTTATACGAGCCTTGTTTCTTTCTCTTCTTATTTTATTTTTGTCTATAACAGACATTTTTGCTTCTTGTAAAACAACTGAGGCAATAGCTGCTGCTGCTCTGTCTGAAACGCCATATCGATCGCAGGTTTGAGAAAGACCTGAAAAGTTAATTGAAACTTTAGAATGTAGCTTTTGTTTCTTTGTTTCAACTGGTTCAAAAGATGGGCTATCATCAGACGTGTCAGAATCATTTGATGAAGAAGTGCAAATAAGTGAATTCGCCAAAAGTGAATTGGTAACTGAGACATTGGCGCTAATTTGAGTACGCCGACTTCTTGACGATTCCTGTTTAAGCTTTCTATTAATTCTTTTTTGATTTAATTTCGTTGTAGCCACATCTATGCTTCCTATTATCATTGCTCGGTCAGTCCTTTGATCTGTGAGAAAACTTTGCTCTTGAAGAGGCACCTTTCTTTCTTTAGGGCAAGCACATTTTTTAAAATCTAAACACTTACAAGATGAAATATCAAATAAGGCTTTGCTCAATGCAAGAAAATTTTTTCCCTTCATTTCCGGTATTTTGGGAAAAGATTTCAACAAATTTTTAAATTTTATGTGATAAGCTTTGAGAATTTGTTGCATTCGAATGTGTGAAACTGTCGGTAATGATGCTTTTTTCCAAATATTTTCAGTTTTCTGCATAACAATATCAGCTACTTCTTGAAAAGTTGGTTCCTTTTTTGTATTTTTTTTACTTTTCAACTGATACCGTGTCCACTCGTAACATTTTATTACATCTTCAAAGGTTGGCAACATATTTTCCTTTATATCACATGTGTCACCAAATATTGGACATCTAAAAGCTTTTCGAGTACGATCCATTGCCACGTTAATATAAACACAAAATTTTAACAAATTACGAAAAAATTAGCACGCGTTCTTTCACTAATATGATGTTTATTGTTTGAAACTCTTGCACTGTTTAAATTCATATCATTTTTTTTCTTTCTTAAAATAATTTTCCATTTTCGAAGCAAAGTAACCTAGATTCAAATTCAAATTGTTTGAATACTAGATTTCAAAATATTTTTGTAAACTAAGTATATTTTTGTCAAAGTGTTTGCAAAAGCGTTATTTTTTTGGACTTTTTAGATGGTTAATAGACGGTTTTAAAAATTGAAAGCACACATATTTAAATTTAAAGTAGATTTTATATAATCTAACAGGGTTACTGGATAATTTAAATCAGTTATTTTATATTATTATTTAAGGTGGTTATTTTTTATACACGCTTTCTTAAACTGTGTTTGGAGAAAAAAATCTTTTAATTCTTGAAACTTTGATGCTAGTCGGGAGGCAGTTGCTCTTCACCAATTGTAATAATATTTTACACACGTAATATCAGTCCTAAAAGGCAACAAAAAATTGCTATTAGAACATGTAATTTAAAAAATAATTTTTTTGACCCAGCCTAATATATACGTCGATTATCGAATACTATGATAAAGATTTTGCTTAATAAAAGTGAAAAAAAATTTATGAAAGAATTCCCAAATTCCCATGCAATTAAAAAATACCACTCTGAACTCCCACGCCAATTAAAAAATACCACGCTGAATTAAAAAATATGGTATTTTTTCCAAAAAAAAAATTCCCAAAAAAGTGGCACAATATTCTACAAGATTGTTATGCTGCTAGCGTATGCTGATGACATAGATATCATTGGCCATAATACGCGCGAAGTCAGTGCAGCATTTTCTAGATTAGAAAGAGAGTCAAGTCGAATGGGTCTGTCAGTGAATGCAGATAAGACGAAATACTTAGTGTCAACAAACAAACAGTCCCAGCATCTTGGAACCCACGTTACCATTGACAATACCTCCTTCGAGGTTGTGAAGAACTTCGTTTATCTGGGATCCAGCATTAATTCAACCAACGACATCAGCATCGAGATCAAACGAAGAATAACTCTTGCCAACAGGTGTTACTTTGGGCTCAGTAGGCAATTGAGAAGCAGAGCCCTCTCTCGATGAACGAAAATCACGCTCTATAAATCGCTCATCATGCCCGTCCTACTTTACGCATCACAAACCTGGACGCTGAGCAGTTCAGATGAAAGAACTTTAGAAGCATTCCAGAGAAAGATTCTTCGTAAGATCTACGGACCAATCTGCGTCAATAGCGAGTACCGAATACGGTGGAATGATGAACTGTATGAGCTGTACGCTGACATCGACATAGTCAAGCGCATTAAAATCGAGCGGCTTCGCTGGCTTGGTCATATTCAGCGCATGAAAGACGATGCTCCAGTGAAGAAAACATTCGATTCGGTACCCAGCGGCGGTAAACGCAGAAGAGGACGACCGCATCTTCGTTGGAAAAACCAAGTAGAGGAAAACCTGACGAAGCTTGGAATTTCCAACTGGCACCAGCAAGCGAAAGACAGAAATGGCTGGCACAAATTCTTAGATGAGGCCAAGACCGACATACGGTTGTAGCGCCAACTAAGTAAGTAAGTAATACGTTAAAAGTTTTGTTTATGTCACTGGTACGTTCTAGATTGGAATATGCAGCCCTTATTTGGAACTCTTTTTATGAATCTCATAAATTGCGGCTCTAACGTATACAAAAATCGTTCACGAGGTTTGCGTTATGATCTTTTAATGTAGATGGTGAACCTCCCTCATATAATGCTAGATGCCTTCTAATTGGATTAAAAACTTTGGAGAGTAGAAAAAATATTTTATCACTGCTTTTCGTCTTTGATGTTAAAAATGGTTTGATTGATTGCCCTGCATTATTAAAAATGATTTATTTGAATGCTCCAAGTATCCTTAGAGACTATGATTCTTTTTACTTAGAAATGGTGCGCTCTAGTTATGCAACTAATGCACCTATTAATAGTACTTTGCAATAATGTTTAATTTAATTAATACTTATAATTGTTTAGATTTTTCTGTTTCTAAAGATCAAATGAAATCGCTATTGAATTAAATTTTTTGAATTAGTTGTCTTTTAATATTATTTCTATTATAACTTTTACAGCATCTTTTATATTTTTTTTTATATTTCAACTAGTCTGTAAGTTACTTATGGTGTTTATAACTATTTTTAAATTCTACTAGTCTGTAAGCTATTGATGGCATAGACTTTAACTTAAATGAATTAAAAATAATTAAATTGTGACTTTCATGATTTAACAAGGTTATATTGAGCTTTAGGTAAAGTAATTTTTGAAAGAAAGCAACAGCAGCAACAACAACAACTCTGTAAAAGCTAATCACATAGCAGACTAGGCAGCCTGTTTCGGAAATAGCTACATTTCCTTTTCAGTAGTCTTGAGTGATTTAGCTGTGACCAACACAATAAGGGTATTCACATAATGTCACAATTTTACACTAGTTTAAACATTTTATTGTAGCCTTCCATATAAAAAAGTACTAATATATTACAACTCTGAAAGCTATGTTTATTGAAATGTCGTAATCAAACAGCTGTTTTTTACTTGCATTTATTTATCTCGTAAATTTTATTTGTAAGATTTTAGGACAATTTGACATGAAAGCACACCTTGTGAATACCCTAATTGTTTTACGTGCATATGATTCGACACATGTAAGAGTAAACACATGTGAACTATTATGATGCTGAATTGTTATTCAGAATAAATCAGAACAAGTGGATTTTATTTTTTCGGTCAAGCCTTTAACTTTATTAGAGTTGCTGTGTATGTGTCATAGTGGCTCCTTCTTCTTTTCACTATCCCCCCTCTTGTTTAATCGTTTTTTTTGGCTATAATCACCAGGCGGCGTTAATTTTTTTAAGCTTATTTTTATCATGTTGGTTCATCTTCTTCGTAGAAACAAACGATTTGATTTAAAAAAAGAGTTGAAAAATAAATACAAAAATTACTTTCTGACGTGTTCAATGTATTGGGCAAATCCACTGAAATGGTTAATAAGTACTTAAAAACGCTATGCCTTTGATAATAGCACATTTTGAATTTGGCCTCAGTGGCGTTGACAGAAATTCGTTCAAATAGATTATCTGAGAACATTAACCCGAATCACCTTAGTAAATTTTTTTTAAATGATCAGAATGACCTGTTAGCGCATATATAAAATGGTTTAAACTGAAATAAACACTTTATAAGTGTTTGTGTTTGCGTTGCCATATGGCAACGACAAGGTGTTTCGGGTTAAACAAAAAATATTCTTAATATATATGTTCTACAGCAGAACATAGATGATTTTTTAAATATCGTTTAGAAAAAAAGTGGCGACAATATGAAAATAAAAATTTTAATTTTCGCATATTTTTCAACAGAAAATTGTATATAAAAATACAAAAGAAAATTTATAAAAACGGCTTGATTTTGGCGTTTATACTGTTCATTGCCTTTAAGTCTTCTTGCGAAGACTACAATTTCTTGATCTTTTATTTTATTAAATTTGCTGTTTGGCAAAAACAGCACATTGTAATAAAAAAAAATCAGCCCTACTTACGCTTTGTTTTAATACTGATAATAGGTAAAAAACCTTGTTTGCATTAAATGCGCCAGTAAAAAATTTTTTAAGAACGTAAATTTAATGATTTTAGCCATAATAATAAACATATTAAATAGGCATGATGCAATGAAAACCAAATATCTAAACTAGGAAACTAAACAGCAAAATTTCTATTTTATGCTGTGTTAATAAATTTGCCAACTATTGACTTTTCGTTTCTAATTAAATACAAAAATCGCCTTACCAATAACCAACAAGCTATAATAAAAATAAATAAAACAGCTGAGCCAAGTCAAGTCAGCCAAACAAGCGACCATAAATATTGCGTTTTTTCCATTGGATGCTGACTGACACCTTTATCATTAAAATGCAAATTTTAGCGTATTTGTTTTAGTTTTTTTTTTATTGTGGCTGTCATTTGCAGAGCTCTGGCAACACTTTAACATTTGTCGCAACGTGCAATTAAGCGAAGCGAAGAAAAATTGCCAATAAAAGATATAAAAACAAAAAGAAAGACAAAAACCAAACGAGTTAAAACAATATGATTTTAATAACGATAAAAATAAAATTGAATGGCCTGACATTTGTCACGGCAAGCAGCAAATGGAAGTTAATGTTGCTACGCCTGCGCAAGAGACGTTTTTGTGTCGCCGCTTTTGTAGCGTATGCCGCACATTGAATTTTGCAGATAAATTTGCAACTTCATGAGCATGAGTTCCAAGTTATTGCCTTAAGCCACACTGTGTTCTCTGAGATTTTAATTTGACTGCTTATTAATGCATTTTTTTAAGTATTGTTTTTGGTTTTAAGTTTTCAGTAAGTAAAAAAACTTACGATATTCTTTGTTTTAAAATTCTGATTTAATGATAAAAGTTATTGCCACGTGGATTTTTTTCTTCGCAACAATTTGAAGTCAATAAACCTTTAAATTATCTAATTTATAAAATTATCAGCGCCTTGATTTGATTCTTTCGTGTTTACTGAGAATTAATGCATTACATTTATAATAAATTTTGAGTGCACTTTGTCCTTGGCTACATGCATGCTCTTTTGAGCACAGTTCTTTCCATGATTTTTTTAAAAATTGTTCTTTTGTCCTCATTTTGTGAAAATAACCAAGAATGTTTAACATTGATTACTTTAATGTGATTTTTTTTTTTCATTTTTCCTTGTCTGGTTGCTGAATTTGTTTCTTGAGCAACAAATTGAGTCATTAATATTATTTATAAGCGTTGAAAGGCGAGAACTTCCTCTTTTCTTAAAAGAAAAAAACTATCATGTTCTGTCTCTCATTTTTCAAGACTGGGTTGGGACATTCTCAGCTTTTAGAATTGCAAAGATACTGAGCTGAAGACACCTTTTTAAGGTGCGTTAATTCATAAGCTTGCAGCATTTTATAGGGTAGGAGTTTTGGTAGCAAAGAAATATTATTATTTTTGTATTATAGAATATGTATCAATTTTTTCTTTCAATGCCAATGGCTCAAAAAAAATGGAAAGGCCAACAAAAAAGAGAAGAGAAATATTATGTTTTCCAAAGTTTGCTTTGATTCTTAGAGAGCTAAAAGAGAGAGAAAGATACAACGAATAACGACTTAAGAAAGCATGCAATTAATAAACATTA
This sequence comes from Dichetophora obliterata, assembly GCA_963920525.1. Lineage (NCBI taxonomy): Eukaryota > Metazoa > Arthropoda > Insecta > Diptera > Sciomyzidae > Dichetophora > Dichetophora obliterata. Next base: position 280,983,165 of record OY986435.1, read on the forward strand.
AATTTAGAAATAAAATAATATAACTTATTAATTGTAAGTATTAAGATATTGTTTTTTTAGACAAAAGAAAAATATACATCAAAGATATATATTTGCTTACTTTGAAATAGGAAATTGTTACAATAAATTGCATTTTTTAAATTCTTTCAAAAAGTAGTTTCCAAAAATTCAGAAAATTTTTCTACAAAAATTGTCAGATCAGTACAAATTATGGCTGCATGGAAGGTCTTCTTTTTAAAAAAAATATAGAGTTTGTATTATTAAGAAATATTTTTTGAGTTATAGGATTACAACTGAGCACATATTTTTCAAAAGCCGGAATAAATCGGAAAATCTTTTTAAGACCACATCCAAACTAACTTGGAAAATTATTGTAATTATCTTGAAACTATACTAAATCGAACAAGCAATGTTGTTTTCGCCGCGCAAGGATACTGTTTATATCTGTAATAAGCGGATAAAAGGAAAACCCATATTACAACATAACTCCAGTGCAGCAAAAACTATTTTAATTAAAAAACTATTTTACAGACTTGCGTTAAACTATCTATTAATTGGGCAAACAAATTTTCTTACAGCTATCAATTCTCGAACAACTGTGCTTATGAGTAACATTAATGAATAATAAACTTAAAACCGAATTATCAATCGTCAAATCAAAAAAAAATTCTTAGAGCGCGTTAATACTGGGAATTTGATGCTCTGCCGAGCCGAGCTGAAACTCAAAAACAAATGGGAGCAATAGAGTACGCAAGGCATTCATCCTTTTTGCCCCAATGCATTTTTGAGCTTCAGCTCGGTTCGGTCCGGTCGTTAGTCGACACTATTAAAGCTCACTTACAATTAAATATCAAATATCTTTCTATCAGCTGCAACATAAAAAAATTTATAAACGGTCATATTAAGATATGGTAACCGTAGACACAAGAGTAAAAATATTTTACTTTAAATGCGGAATTGACACAAACCTAATGCCGCATTCATAGTGGAAGCTAACTCGAAAATAAACTTTATCGAGCTTTTTTTGATCATGTTGAACGCTTATTTAACGCCTCACAAAGCAGCTTCTTGAGCATATTAGTGTTTATATCACGCGCTTTCTGCTGTGTGAGCAAGCGAGATGAATATATAATTGCTGAAAACCATTTAAAACGTAGCTTTATGCTTGCAGTCAGCTTGCACTATAAACACTTTGAGCTATAAAATAAATACCAAATAAATAAAAACTGAATAATGAATAACACAGATCAACAAAAAATGCTTATGTGAATTCTACTCTGAGTGTCTCTGCACTTTATTATAGTTAGCATTTTATAGCCAAATAAATTCGTTCATCTTGTGGTGGATTGCCGTCATTTTTAAGCAATGGTTATGAATAGGGCTAGGAATCTCATGCGTATGCATGTTTTTTTTATTTATTTATTTATTTAAATATATAGTCAAATGAAATATTCTTAACTGACTAAGATACTGACTAAATAAAATTTTTTAACAGATTTTTAAATGCCTGTTAAGAATATGTAAAATCAAAAATGCACTTAGATGACAAAATATTTAATTCATATAAAGCTCTATCAATTGGTGAGTTATGAGCATAATTCGTACGGTGAGTGCCTAAATAAAATAAATCTGAGTGTCTAAGAGATCTTTGAGGAACATTAAAGTTAAATAACTGCAAAAGAGATGGGCAATCTACAGTTGCCACAACAATAGCATAAATAAACAATAATGACAATAATGTCCTCCCATCACAGAGAGAGCTTAGGCCTACCAGTTTTCTTCTGGCATCATATGAAGGCAGAGGCTCATCAAAATTAATGTGACGCAGAGCGAATCTTAAAAATGATTTTTGTACTCGTTCCAAGCGATTTATATGCGAGGCATAATACGGCCTCCAAATAAACACCGCATATTCCAGTTTCACTCTTACGAATGAAGTGTATAAGGACTAAAAGCCAACAAAGCATAGGCTTTGGGTATTATAAAATCCAGATGGGCCGGCCGCAAACCAAAATTTGGAACCAAAGATCACACCCAAGTCTTTAATTTCATTCACGCGACTTAACGAGAAATGATCATTAACATAAGATGCTATTAAGGGGTTTTCTGATTTAGAGTAAGTTATCACAGCACATTTACCTAGTTAAGATATAATCAATTTTTAATACACCATTCATTAATTTCACTTAAATCTACTTGAAGTAAATCAGAATATACGGAATATAATAACTCTCTTAAAAATTTTCAAATCATCTGCAAACAAAATACATTCTGAAAATTGATTTTGTCAGTTATATCATTAATAAATAGCAAAAATAGTATCGGTCCTAGAATACTACCTTGGGGCACTCTCGAAGACGCTATAAATGCATTAGAAGAAGCATTCTTTAATAACTCTCTTAAAAATTTTCAAATCATCTGCAAACAAAATACATTCTGAAAATTGATTTTGTCAGTTATATCATTAATAAATAGCAAAAATGGTATCGGTCCTAGAATACTACCTTGGGGCACTCTCGAAGACGCTATAAATGCATTAGAAGAAGCATTCTTTAGTTGAACATAACACAATCTATTATTGAGATAAGCTTTAAACCAGTTTAAGAAGCTAGAGTAGAAACCCAACATCAGTGATGTGCGGCGTAGAGAACATGATGTCGACAATACTATTGTCGACGTTGTCGAGAATGTCGTGTAGACAATTGCTTTTAACGACGTGTAGATAATTAATGTAAAAGGCTGCATGTTTATTGTAATATTTAATTAAATTGAGTCCAAGTTCGAAGTATTCCTTATTTTTACGTCTTCTGGGCATGCTTTTGTTTGTTTAATTGTAAAATTTGTTAATTAAACGACTTTTCAAAAGGTTTTAAGAATCAGCAAATCTAAATGGAACTTGCAATTTCGCAGTGTTGCATTTTGTTGACACAATTCTCGACATTGTCTACATTGTCGACACATTCTGCATTGTCGACACCAAAATGTCGACAATTAAAGACGACGCGTCGAGGAACATCACTGCCCAACATGCTTAGCTTAGTTATCAATATTGAATGTGAGACTTTATCAAAAGCCTTCGAGAAGTCTGTATATATAGCATCAACTTGATTTTCGTTTATGAATGCAGAATTACAGAAGTCAGAAAATATAGCAAGGTTAGTAACTGTAGAACGACCAGATAAACATACATGTTGCAATGGTGAAATTATACTTTAAATTGAAGAAATAATCTTATTTTTTACAACGTTTTTAAATAGCTTGCTTACTGCCAAAAGTTTGTGATAGGTCTATATTTCTCAAAATTATTCTTATTTCCTGACTTCAAAATAGGTGTTATGAAAGACACCTTCCAATCATTGATGAAATTACCAGACTAAAGTGACCTATTAAATATGAGCTGCACTGGTTTAGTTACTGAAAAATAACACTTTTTTAATAAGGTTGCAGATAAGCCATCAGAATTCAACTTGGTTGATTCTTTTAAACTTGTAATACCTACACTAATATCCTCCTGAGTCAGATGCATACTGCCCATAAAAAATATTTACTTCATCCATAGCAAAATCAAGCACGTTGCCAGAAAATAAGAGCCGGGCAGGCTGAGCCTCCAGTAAAAAAAATACAAATTTTTTTCATACATTTGTATATAAATATATATATATGCATATTAACATATTTTCAAATGAATTTTTTATATATTTACATGTTATTTAATGAGTTCATTGTTCAAATGTATATTTTAGTAAAAAAAAAAGTTAAGTATATTAACATATTAAATATAACATAAATTCAATGTTTGAAAGCGAATTTCTAATGTATTATATTGATTTCCACTACAGTCACAGCTCTGCTGTTTAATACAAAGGCAATCGTCTTAGTTTCTCAGTAAATTTGCGAAGAATGGTTTCGGGACAAATTTTTTCCAAATAATGGCCTTCAAAAGCGATCAATGAAAGTTCTCGCAGACGTGTTGTAGTCATCGATAATCTTTGAACTCTGTTGATTTGGTTTACAGGTATTACTTTGGGCTTAGAGGCAATTGAGAAGCAGAGCCCTCACTCGACGAACGAAAAACACGCTCTTATAAATCGCTCATCATGCCCGTCCTACTTTATGCATCACAAACCTGGACGCTGAGCAGTTCAGATGAAAGAACTTTAGGAGCATTCGAGAGAAAGATTCTTCGTAAGATCTACGGACCAATCTGCATCAATAGCGAGTACCGAATACGGTGGAATGATGAACTGTTGGAGCTGTACGCTGACATCGACATAGTCAAGCGCATTAAAATCGAGCGGCTTCGCTGGCTTGGCCATGTTCAGCGCATGAAAGACGATGCTCCAGTAAAGAAAACATTCGATTCGGTACCCAGCGGCGGTCAACGCAGAAGAGGACGACCGCATCTTCGTTGGAAAGACCAAGTAGAGGACAACCTGACGAAGCTTGAAATTTCCAACTGGCGCCAGCAAGCGAAAGACAGAAATGGCTGGCGCAAAATCTTAGATGAGGCCAAGACCGACATACGGTTGTTGCGCCAACTAAGTAAGTAAGTAATTACACTGTGCTGAACTGCAAAATAAAAGAGGGCAGTTGTAAAAGCATACGGAAATTTGGCTAGGGCAGGCTCGACGGATTCTAAGCCTGCCCTAGCACCATACTAGCTACGGGCCTGAGCAAAATCAGAGTACTTCTCAAAATTCGACTGAAAGGATTCAGCAAAAAGGTTCACTGTATCTAAGAGACTATTAGAATTTTTATCTTTTAAGAAAATTGAAACTGGATTATTAGAGTTTGATCTTTTTGAGTTAATGTAACGCCAAAAATTTTTTTGGATTAACTTTAATTTCGCTCTCAAACTTGGATACATAATTTAAGTAGAGATATTTATTAAGAAAATTTGATTCCCTCATTTAATGCCGATATCTCATAACATAGTTAAAATTCCTAGACGAATATTAAACTTTTTACCTTTTAAACAAAGAATTTGTTTACTACAAGTATTTACCATAGAATTTTTAAAAATATGAAGGCACTCTTCGACATCTTTTGAATTTAGTTCAAAATCCCAATAAATACAATTCAACAGATTATTAATTAAGTTAAAATCACCAGAGTTATAGTTAATATTAAATTTAGAACTGTAAGACAGATTACTAGAAAAAATGCAGAATTCAAGCTCAACAACTAGGGAGACATGGTGCATATCCGATCGAGATAAAGGAAAAACTGATTCATTAACCTTAAAATTTTAGTTATTAGTTATAAAAACAAAATATAGCAACCTACTTAAATTACACTGTGCGCTTTTTTGTGTCTTTTTTCTCCATATTTGATAATTTAAACGTTGTTCCCTTAATTTTGGTACAAGGAATCTCGTGGTGACATTTGTTTTACCACTTTACCAAACATTTTTGAACAACATTTTTTTTAAGATATATCAAAAATTACTCAAGATATGCACTCATTTTCATGTTGATAACTCTTGAACCATTAGGATTTTAATTTTTGTTTCTTGGACAAAATTCTTTTTATTATTCTGGCCAACAACTTTGCTGAATAAATGAATATGAAAAAAATCGCTTCCAGTGGGTCTTATTGAGTATTTCTTACAAAAAGTCAAACGAAAAAAATTCGAAAAGCATTGCGTATGACTAACATTATTTGCTTTGAGGCGTTAAAAGCGGGCATGACATATCTGTGGTCACAAGGAATAACGACTAAACTCAAAGTATCGTAAAAAACGATCTTTAAATTGCTCGAACTACGACTCATTTTTTTGAAATATATGAACCCTTACAAACAAAATATGTGCAGACATAAGTGATGATCAATTCTGGGAAAGAAATGGATATCTGCATACTTTCAAAAATTGGCAATAAAGTAAATTCCATATCGCTTTTTTACGATATTTTGAGTTTAGTCATTATTCCTTGTGTCCACAGATATGTCGCTTTTTAAATGTTTAAAGACAATTTAAAATAATTTTCCGTTATATATTTGTTCAACAAAGTTGTTGGCAAGAATAATAGAAAGAAGTTTGCTGAAAAAACCAAAATGAAAATCCTAATGGTTCAAGAGTTCTCAATATGCAAATGACTGCATATCTGGACTAATTAAAAAAAAATTTTGCTGTTAAGTCTTCGGTAAAGTGGCAAAACGGATGTTACCACGATATTCCTCATATTTTAATTAAGTGAAAAACGTTGAAATTATTAAATATAGATGCAGCGTTATTACAGTGTTATTAAAGCAGCCATTAATTTGTTTCAAATCAATATCTAATAAGCTATCAACTTCAATGTCACTTTGAATATTTGAAGGAGTTAAAAATGATTTATCAGCTCCAAGTTTTTGCTGAGCATCTAAAGATGGAAATGGTTAAATTATCTTTACGAATCATGAAATTCCCTTTAAATTTGCATTGAATCGGTAAAGCATATTTTGCCTGTTTTTTCTTGTTTATTGCGCATATTTTTGCAAATTTTACAATAAATGCATGTGGTTTTTGCATAATTTTGCTTTTTTTAACTGCAACCATTTAAATTTAAAATTTTGGGAAAAGATTCATTTTGTGTTTTCTTGATATTTATTTTTTTTTTTTAAATAAATTTTATATGTATTTAAAAAGTAATTGTTTAACTTTTTTGTTAAATTGCACGCAATATTAATTTTTGAACCGATAAAATATTAGAAATTATTTTTAATTGCATGTTTTACCCGTTTTTAGCGCATATTTTATAGTTTTAAGTGCAATCTGTTCCAATGCGCATATTTTTGATCTTTAAGTACCGTAGTTATGAAATTTTTAACTTTAAGCTATATACATATATATCTATATATATCTCTATCTAAAAATTAAAGGTTTAATTAAAAAATTAAATATTAGCCAAATCGGATGAAATCCACGCCCACCTCTCATACAAAAAATTTTATCAAAACGGCAAAGTTTCTTTAAATTCCACAGAAATTAATGCAATTACTTGAAATTTTCCACATAAGCTTTGATTTATAGTATTATATATAAATTTATATTACGATTTATAATCGAATAAAAACCCTGCATACCTTTTATGCTCAAAAGTATCATTTAAAAAACTTAAAAATTTGTCGCAATTCCAAAAAAATTAAGGTGATGAATATTAGTTTTACACAAAAACATTACTTTTAAAATTAAACTGTGAGTGTGAAAGTATGCCTACTCTCATGCAAAGTGACTTCATCGAAAAAGCAAATCCTGTAAAAATACTAAAAAAATATTAAAATACGATCTAGAAATATTTAAACTTTGGCCCAGTCGAAAATAATTCCTTGCTATTTTGCAAATAAAAGTAAAATATGAGACAGAAAAAAGTAATGGCAATATTTTTTTTTCGATTTTTCTAATTTTTTTCAAGGAATTTTGTGTTTGTACTTTTCAAAAGCGGATTTTGAATTTTTGTCTATACGAATTTCAAAAATGCAGTATTTTAAAATCTGTGCCAGAATTGTTAAAATTATAGATTTATGAAGTTTGATGTTTTTTCTCTTAAATGTCGTAAATCAATAAAAAACTGATCCATGATCGAGGGCAACGAAAGGACGGAATACCTTACCAAAAGAGGAGCGTCTCGAACTCTTGCAGGACCCAACCATTCTGTAGCCTGACTAAAGGATACATTCTCAAAAAATTTAGAATATGGGAATACAAAAAAATTTCACTGAAACGACAGTGGCAAGCTAAGAAATTTGTAACACAAAGTAAAGCTTAATCTAAAGATTAACTCGATACTCTGAAGCAGACTTAGAATTCTAACTAGCTATTTTACAGGTCACTCAGACACCATCCTTAAAAAATTGGTATATCTGAATCAGATGTCTGCAGACTGTGCGAAGAGGCGAAAGAAACTCCAGAACACATTCTATGTGAATGTCTGGCAATCTGTAGTCTAAGACATCTTCACTTTGGAGGGGCAGTAGAACCCCCACTAACAATTGTTTACACCAAGCCAGAAACCGTGCTAAAAATATATTAAGTCTTTATCTGGATAGTTAATCAAGGGCATGAACAAAGGATCATAAGGGTCGCAGTACACATGGGCCCACAACAAACTAACTTACTAAATTGGCGAAATTCAAGTATTTTTAATGTTTTTGTTTTTTTTTTAATGCTTAAAAAACGTGTTTGTCATCTTTAATTGCTCGTATCTAGAAGATTACTTAAGGAACTAGAAATACATTAGAAAACATTTTTGGTTGGAATAAATACTTAGAGAACGGACTGTGCCTTTAATTTTTCCCCTAACTCAAATTTAAGTTATTTTAATATTTTTAAAGTGAAAAATATGGCAACAATATACAAAAAAAATAAAAATAAATTTTTCCTAAAAACGAGCCAATCTAAAAAAAAAACTAGTGAGGAATTATATTCGACTGGACCGATGTTAAAATACCCCCACGGCCGTATTTTAGTTTATTAAGTCATTAATGTTACATTATTTTGGTGACGTCACTTTTATAGGGTATGGTTTTAATCCAAATATTTCACAAATGAAACTCAGAGTCTTTTTTCTTCGTTAAAGCTCATGTGCACAATATCAAGTTATAGCATTTATTTCTTTGGATTTTATTAAGGTTTTACTATTGTAATGACGTCAGTTTGTATGGTGGAGTTTTCAGGATTTTTTTACAAAATTCCAAACATCGAGTGCATGGTTTGCAAAATTTAAACTAATATGCAAAATTTGAAGTCATTGTACTAAATTTTATATGGAAGGTAGCTGTGGTTTTCATTTGATTTATACCAATTTCATATTCAAAGTGCATATTAAGGGTAAAGCTTGTTTGCTTCTTTCATGTCTAATTTGAAGTCTTTAGATTCATTTTTGGGGAATTTAAAGATATTTTACTGTTCTGGTAAAGTCAATTTGTATGGAAAGTAGGCGGTATTTTCATTCGATTTGGCTAATTTACAAACTTGATCTGTATTTTTGAATATAAAGCTATCGTTATGATAGCAGTAAAATAGGTCTGGTATCGTGATCACAGACGGACAGACGAACATTGCTTATTCGACTGAGGACGTGATGCTAATAAAGAATATATATATAAATACTCTTCTATACCTGCCACGCCTCCTTCTGTGCGTTACAAACGGAGTGACAAAGATAATATGCGCGTTTCGCATTTTTATATACGTGAGGGTATAATGAATATGTAATTGGATTTGCCATCTTCAAACTATATAGAAATGACTTTAATATCCCGGGCAGCATAATCAGTGTTAATTTGTAATTTGTAATTTATTAAGAAATAATGTTCACATATAAGACAGAGTCTTTTAAATGCAGTAAGAATAACATAATAACAACAATTTATAAACAACTGATAAATACATATTGTTTAAAACAAATACTTAAGGATTTAATTAAAGACAATAAATTAATTTTAACAGTTTGATTTAATATATTATTATCTACAAGAAGATAAGCAACTGAATAAAGTTATTTAGATTAATACAATTATTTAAGTATTTAATTAAAATTATCAAATTGATCAAAATATTATTAGTTAAAAATTATTCTTATACCAAAAGATGAAGAAAATAATAGTAGTAATTAGGAAAAGTGTAGTAAAATTTCATACTTAAAGTTGCGATAATTTTGAATACATTTTATTCTTAAAGGCAGCGAGTTCCAAATTCTGACGGCGTTTACAAAAAAAAGTCTGTTGGAGTTTACAAAATTAAATAATGGAATTATCAAGTTTATATTTCTGGTTGATCTACAAAACTGTAACTTTTCAAAAAGGTATTTAGATGTCTTTGTGTATAACAGTTTATGCAAAAATATGCAGTTCCTCGCATCAAGGTAGTTGAAAATATTGCTGCTCAAGTGACTGATGCGGTCAAATTTACGAAGGCCAGATACATATCTTACGGCGTTATTAAAAGCTTGTTGTAACTTAAGTTTGGACCTGGAATCAAGTTTGCTATAGACAATATCTGAATATGAAATGATTGGCACTAAAAGCTGGATCACTAATTTTTTCCTAGTATCAACAGGTACAAATGACGCGGTCCATCTTAGGCTCCGAAGGGCATAGTAGACCTTAGATACAACAGAATTAATGTGATCCTCACAAGAAAGAGACGAGTTAATAATATATCCTAGATTTTTAACTTTGCCAACAAAGTTTAGCCCAACACCGTTTAAATAAATAGTTGGTATATTGGAAGCAGAATATTTTGCTTTGGAAATAGGCAAAACATATGATTTAAGTGGATTCAGTCTGAGCTTATTTGTATCAGCCCATTTCATTATTTCTTTTAAATCCTCATTCATCCTAACACATAAATTATCAACAAGGTCAATTGGACTATCTAAATACAGTTGCAGGTCATCAGCATATGCATGCATGGTAACATGACGACATATGATGAATATATCGTTGATAAACATTGAAAATAACAACGGACCAAGTACTGAGCCTTGAGGCACTCCACAGGATAAACAACAGAAAGCGGACAGACTATTTCCCACCCTAACTCGTTGAGACCTTCCAATCAAGTAACTTTTTAACAGACGGACAGCCATGCTAGAGAAACCAAAGTTAACCTCAAGTTTTTGACACAGTATTGAGTGGTCAACAGAATCAAATGCCTTGGATAAATCCAAGCGACAGAGCAAGTTTATGCACCCCAAATCATAAGACACTCTGATGTCATCTAAGATCTTTACTATTGCTGTAGAGCAGCTATGTCCTGGTCGAAAACCAGACTGAAATGGAGACAAAAGGTCAAATCTTTTTATGTGTTCCGAGATTTGCATTGCCATGAGAGACTCAAAAACTTTTGACAAGGAGGACAATAGACTTACAAGACGATAATCAGACAGATCGCAAGCATTAGTTTTTTTCGCTATGGGAATGATCGTCGCTACTTTCCAAACTTCAGGGAAGCATGAACTTGTGAAACAATGATTGAATATGTGGGTGAGGGGGCTGATGATGTACGGTAAAATAATTTTAATAATTGATTGATTATTTATATATTAATATAAATATATATTAATTAATATATATTAATTAATTGATATTCCATCTTCACGCGTTGCGTTGGATTTTATTTTATTAACACACCGGCCTACATCACTTTCATTAATAGCAACAAACTCAAAATTACTTAGAGATTCAGAACTTGAAGGCCTTGGATTAAATGCAAGCCCATTATTTGGAGACGTAGAGCCGGCGATAAAGTATTCGTTTAGGGTATTAGAATCAATTCGGCAAACGTCGGATTTCACACTGCACACACCAGCTTGTTTTAAATTGCTCCAAAGCTTTTTAGATGGTTGTAATGAACTTAGTTTGGACATAAAAAAAGTGCGCTTTGCTGATCTAACTGTAGAGTTAGCTATGTTTCTCGCACTTTTGTGTTGTTCCCAATTTGATGTTGTGGGATTTCTTTTCCAACGATTGTAAGTTGTATTACGTTTTTTGATGGCTAATTTCACATTATATGTGAACCAGGGACAGCTAATGTTAGTTACTCGGCGAGTGATCAAAGGCACATGCAAGTCAAATAGTTGTAAAATTCTACTCATAAAATACCCTAGCTTCTCATTAACAGAACTCATTAACCAACACTCGGACCAGTTAACAGTAGACATGTCACTAAACAATGAGCCGTAGTCAATGGACTTATAATCCCTAAAAGTAATTGTTTTTTCAATAACAACTGGTGTAATATTTACATTTAAAGAACAGAAAATGAGATCATGGTCAGAAACAAAGGACAATTGGTCAAAAAGCAACACAGAAGAAATATCCGAGACAACAAAAATATCTAATAAGCTTGGAGAAGCATTATTTGCATAGCGAGTAGGTATGCATGTATTAACCGTTTGAAGACCAACTTCAAAAAGTCTATCGGTAAACCGACTAACAACATTATCTTTACACAAAATGTTTATATTAAAATCACCACACATAACATAATGATCGTAACCAATTGCACAATCTGACAGAGTAGAAAACAATTGATCTAAACAACAATTACGATATGGATTATACACACACGACAGAAACAGCTTGGCACAATTAACACGAATTTCAATATTAATAAATTCTATCTCAGAACCACTGGACATTCCTAATAGATTCACATTTAACTTAACACTACAGTAAATTGCAACACCCCCGCCTTTCCTATCAATCAGTACGATCATTTCGATAAAGCTTAAAATTATTTATATTAAGACAAGAATCATTTAAGTCAAGCTGTATATTGAGTAAGAATTTAAAATGCTTACTTCTTTTTTAAAAAAATTTATAATGAATTTAAAACATAAAAAATTATGAATAATATTTCAAGAAATAATTAGAAGAACAGGTAATGATGAATATAAAATAAAACATTATCAAATAAAATTAACATAAAATATATTCTACCATAAAAAAATGAAGAAATTAAAAAATTTATACAAAGTGAATAAAATGTCATAAAGATATTACTTATATTCAAATTTAATAATTTTTATTTCGAGTGGAATTCTTATCATCACCAAAGACAATACAACGTTTTGCCTTTTATAAGAGTATTAAATAAGTAAGCAAAAGCATGGAAACCGTAAAAAGACATTAATTTCATGATGCTAATTTAAGATTTTATATTGATTTAAATGACTTTGAATAACTAAGAGAAGTTGATTTTAAAGACTGGTTTTTTCCTCATTTCAAAATTATATTATATTTTGGATTATTTGGTTGTTTCTATGGTAATTTTTATTTATATTTTCAAAAAATATCTGTAAATTAACATTTCGGGAGTATAATACTTCTATAATCTTAAAAATCTTTCCTAGAGTTGCTCAGTAGTTCAAAATTTAAATTACAACAAAAATTAAACATATGTCTAAAAAAAAAAAACAATAATTCAGTAGTAAGAGATAGTGGAAGTAGTAGATAGCAGCTATTACATCATTTTATTATAACAACTTATTACATTTTTCTATCTTATCAATTACTAGGTCAAGCTATAAAAGATCTAAAGATAAACTAAGACAACAAAATAGTGCAATAGTACACAAAAATGTTACAAATGCGTTAAAACAATAAACAAATGAAAAAAAATCTTTCTTAAAATAAATTTTGTTCAACTAAAGGGATATGCATAAAAAAGTATAAAGAAAAAATATTGCAAAGAATAACGAAATAAAAATAAGAGAAATATTGCAATGTAAGAAGCTGGTCAAATACAGTAATTAACCTAGTGCATGATTGACCAGACAACGTCGACGACGATGTCGTTTATGATGATGACTGGCTGCAATTCTTAGCAAATCTATAGGAACAACAAAAAAAATTATTGCTTGACTTGTTGATACTAAAAAATAAATAAAAAAAAAAAAATAAATTGATAACGAATCGAAAAAGAAAAATAAACAAAAGTATCTAAGATATGAAAAATGTTTAGAGGAGAATGACGATGAAGACGTTAAGCAGGCTGAGAACAATATGGTTGTCGCTGCTGCTGGTTCTGCTGCGTAGTTGGCTTCAAAATAAACAAACTAATTAAAAATGACACTGACAGTTGACAGTTGTGCGTAGCTTCAGCTTCAATTTAAATGCTATGCTGTTGATGTTTGGTGTCAAGTTTTTGGCGAGGGATTGTACAACGACACAGACACGCTCACACACATATCTCTGCAATCCCAGTTATATGCATTTGACGTCAAACAACCGCATCAACTTGCAGCAGCCATCAATAAGCGTAGGTTTGTTTCTCTGGAACGTTAGTGTACTTGTCAGCTATTGCGTTCCGCTAAAAGATGCATGAATATCAGCACCAACATCATCACCAACAACATCATCTTCAGAGTATTCTTAGGTTTTTGTCTTTAATTAATATGTTGCATTTTGTAATTGCAATTTAAATGTTGTTGTCATTGCAATTGATTCGATAGCAATCAAGTTGCAGGCAAACATTTCAATTGTCCCTTTGGTGTGTGCGTGTGTGTGTGTGTGAGTCTGTGATTGTTAATGTGCTGCTGTGAAGTATGAAGTGCTGTATGAAGTATTTTCTTTCTTGCTGCAAATTTTTAGCGTTTAAATTTATTTCGATTCATTTACTGTTGTTGCAATATTTTGCTTGAAATATTTTGCTTGATTAACATTATTGCACTCACGTACAGCAATTTATTTGCTGTCCACTTTCTTCTGTTCAATGTGAAGAATTTTCTATACTTTTGGCGAAAGCAGCAACGATCAAATTGGGTTAAAAAGTCGCACGTTACTTCAAATTGAAGTAACGTGGTATATTTTTAGCGTCAAGTACAAAAAGATACCTTAATTTTTTTAAAAATCCTTAAACATTATTTACACATTACAGATGTTTCGTTGCGGCAAACAACATGATTCCGGATGTATTTAAAAATATTTTTACGATGACACTTTAGCTGTCGTCGCTTTACAACGATTGTATTTAATAAGCTTAATGGATTCTAATTACTTTTGACTTCTCAAGACTTTAGTGACATAATTCACATTAAGAATAAATAAAAATAAATTAATATATGTAACACAAAAGTTACTAGCTTGACAATGAAATGGCGGCAATGCTTAAGACAATGGCAGTTATAATAATAACAACAAGATAAAACAAAGGATAATTTAACGAAAACGACTCCGAAAAGGAGAAAGACAAGGAGAACGACAAAGAGAAAGTGACTTAGAACGATATCGACAACAAGATATAACAAATGATAATTCAACGACAACGACTACGAAAACGAGAAAGAAAAAAAGAACGACAAAGAGAAAGTGTCATAAAACGACAACGACAAAGAGAAAGTGACATTGATTAACGACAGCGACAACGACAACGACAATGATTACATCGAAAACTAAAAAAATGGGTGTTATTTAATATTAAAGATATAAAAATAACATAGATTCTGGACTTTTCATAATTTCTCTGGTTACTGGCGGAAAGATTGGGGACCTGGGCAAAATTAAACAAATTCTTAGCCAATAACATGGAAATTTTCATACATTTTAATACAGGAGTTATTAATGAGCTATTTAGGATATTTATAAGTGTGTTTTTAACTTAGTTTTAAGTTATATGTAATCAAGAATAGCTCTTTCAAACTACTTAGTATTGAGCAAAACCTTATAGCTCCTTTTTATCTATACTATATAAAATTTATATGTATTACTAGATTAAACCCGGCGCGTTGCTGCTGCGACCCCGTTGCCAAACGCGAAGTGAAATGTTATCAGTGAAACTGTATATGTGAATTGTGTTCGAATACTGAATTCCATGGCTGTGCAACCTATAACTCAAAAGCCGTTGAATTTCTCAAATTTAGGTTGTATGGAGGGTACCACGCCCCTTGTTCAACGCCATACAAAGTTATCAGTAAAAGAGCATGTGTAAATTGAGTTCGAATACTGAATTCCGAGGCTGTGCCTCCTATAACTCCAAAGCTATTCGACATCACAAATTTGGGTTGTATGGGAGGTGCCAAGCCCACTTTGGGTAGGAGGGTGACACATACTTTACGACCTATTCTCATACCTACCAAATATACATTGGTGGTCACGAATTTAGCATACACTGTGTAAGTAACTCTAATTTGAAATTTTTTATATAGTACGTTAAGAATTGTAATCAAATATGTTTGGTTGAGTATTGTTTATGAAGTTAATTCTATGTACCGTTAGTTGGTGTCTTAGTTATTCTTTAATTTTCTTACATATTTCAAGTAGTATCAATCAATGTGGTTTAAATGCTGGACACGAATTTAGCGCAGTTTAGAAGTACTGCTCCATTTCTTATTTTATTTTGGTTAATTAAACTTTACTGGTAAGATATACTAAATTTATTAAGTTTCTTTTTGAATTCTAACAAAAAATTACAGAAAGGTATGGCAAAAGGCTACTGAATTTCAGAGGCACAGCGGCAGTTGATTCAGCAAATGAAAACTGGTGGAAGCACAGTTTCAGAGATTGCTCTGCTTCTTAGATGTTCCTGAAAGTTATTATTTAACGCATTAAAACAAGTAGAGCAGTATAAGAGCATTAAAAATGTGAAATTGCGACCTAGAACTCGAAAAACAATAGCAAGAGAGGTCCATTTGATTTATAGAACTTAACTTAGTGATCTTTTTAAGACCTCAAATAAAATGAAAAATGAAATTTCATCAAAATGTGACATAAATGTGTCCTCTAAAGCCATTAGAAGACGCTTGAATGGAAACAATTTGCATGACTGTATAGCCCAACATACGCCACATGTGTCGCAAAAAAATATTAAATGTGGACTGGATAATTTTCCGCTTTAATGGCGTTTTATGCAGGATAATGATCCAAAGCACAGTGCTTACACAGTTAAGAGTTGCTTGGAAGACAACCATGTTGATATTTTGAAGTGGCCATCGCAATCATCGGACCTAAGCCCGATTGAGAATATGTGGAGGGATGTCGAGCAGCAAATACTAACAGTAAACCGTGATTGCATTCGTTTTTTCAAATCATTGATTGTAATTTAAAATTTAAAGTCTCAATCAATGATTTGGAAAAATGATTGCATTCTTTTTTTCAAATCATTGATTGGGAATTAAATTATTTTAAATCACAAATGAATGCATTCTTTTACAGCTCTGGTGTTATATAACAAATACACTGCAACACAAGTTTCTTCATAATGTTTAATAATAATTTTTTAATAACTAAGCTTTTTATGATTTCATTCAATTTTAAAAAAAATTTCATTTATTTTGAAATTTATTTCATTCAAATGAAACAATTTTTCTCTTAGTTTGAAAATAGTTTCATTTAATTTGAAAATAGTTTCGCATCAATTAAAAATAATTTAATTTGATTTGAAATAGTTAAGTTTAACCCGTAAAAGGTTTCATTGCATAAAAAAAGTTAGCTCAATTTAAAAATAGTTTCAAATAATTAAATTTTTTTCTAAATGACCTTGTTATTTATTATGTTGACTTTATATGATTTAAATTCAAATTCTAAATATTTGATAGTTAAATCATACTTGATTTTAAATACAAATTCTAGTTTTTTGATAGTTTAAAATCGTTTATTGAGCTTAAGGTCAAAGTTAGAACACATTAATTGTTCTAACGAATCTTTCCAAAGAAACAACAACAGCAACAAAGTTTTTTCAATATGAAAAGAAAAATCTCTAGCTAATTTTATAAAAAAACTTTGTTGTTGTTGTTGTTTCTTTGGAAAGATTCGTTAGAACAATTAATTGTTCTAACTTTGAACCTTAAGCTCAATAAACGATTTAAACTATCAAACAACTAGAACTTGTATTTAAAATCAAGTATGATTTAAACTATCAAACATTTAGAATTTGTATTTAAATCATGTAGAGTCAACGTTTCAAATAATTTTAAAAAGGTTTCACTTAAATCGAAAAATGCTATAAATAAAACTTTATTCTAAACAATTATGTATGTAAAAAAAAATTTTGAGAATATTAAAAAAAATTATGTCAAAAAATCTTCAAGAGTTGGCAACCCTGCTGGTCGGGTTGCAAAAACATTGAAAATATTTTGAAACGTGCAAATTTTTTAGTAAATTAGGTGATTGGTTTGATGAACGACAGCAAAAAAGTTTTTTTAAAAAAATACTTTTTCAAACTGACAATTCAGTTCTTTCGGGATTTACAGAAAAATATTAAAATATTCCTAATTCTCTATTTTGAGTCGTGGTAGACTAATTTCAAAGCTAAATGATGCCTTTACTGAAACTTGAAGAAATTGAGTGTAATTAATTAAATTATAAACAACCAAATGAAAAGCTCACAGATCTATTTTGCAGCAAATATGTAAAGGTGAAAGTGCATCTCCGATACACTTCAGAAGCTTCAAAAATTCTCAATAACGTCTTAATGAACAATAACCGTGGCACTGACTATTTTTTAGAGCACAACATTTTTAGCAACACTTTTACTTGCAGTTATGCAAACAGCAACAATAAAATTAAAAATACTCAGCCATTCAGTAGCTAATTTTCACAGCACTGTCTTGGCACTGAAGTTGTTGCCAAAGATATGAAAAAAAAATCTTTCCTTTGTTTGACATTATTTTGAAGCCTCTGCCAAACTTATATATGACTGAAATATTGCTTAAGGGGGGAAACCTAAGTAACTCTCGAAAACAGGCGTATTTTCAGGACTTTTTTTTTGGCTCAATGAAAAGGCCAATAAAAAAAATCTGTAGAATACGTTTTATAATATTGTAGTATTAATATACAAAATGTAATTTTTTAAAAAAATTTTAATACAAAATTGCGGGTGTCCTTTTTGAAGGGGTCCAGAGAAGGACAACCTTCTTAATTTTTGACTTGGAACAAAAAACCAAATTTCGGCACACGTAGGATTTTTTCGATATTTTGATTTTCTAAGAAAAAGTGCGTGACCGAACAAAACAGTTACAATTTCAACAAAAAAAGTCAAAAAATAGCAATTAAAACAAAAAGTAAGCAATTTAAAAAACAAACAGCAAGCGAAATTCTACGTGTGACAATAGATAAAAGTTTTTTGAATATACCGTCAAAATTTCAAATCGATCGGTGAAGATTTGCCCGTGTTATGTGTTTGGCTGTCTCCAAAAAGTGGTTTCGATAAAAACGCGTTTAAAGTTTTAAGTACTAAAAATCGTATAATATCATCATATATGTACCTCTTATCCCCGAATGGAAATTTTAGGCATTTAGACGCCTTTGTCGGATTCTATCTTTTAAAATACTATTTTTAAGCACCTAAAGAATCTTTTAAGAAAAAAAAAATCGATTTTCCAAACTTTTTCTTAGTTTTCCCCCTTAAACAGTTGAAGCAGTGTGAAGAGTTTTTTTTATAATTTTCTTTTTGTTAGAAACTGTCGAAAGTGAGAAACCATATGATGAAAAAAGTGAAAATCAGATCTTAAACGCTTTCGACTTCTTTTGACGTGGCTTTAAATGGGGAGAAAAAATGTATGGTACATTTGTGTACCATTTGGGTTGAACGGATTTATGGACAAAATGATGCTTTTTTTTAAATATTCAGAAAAACAATAGGTAAAAATTTTCAAATATATTACCACTACGTTTACAAAATGCATTTAAGGCTGCTTAAAGTGCTATATAGTGGCAACGCTACAATGCTGCACAGTAGCTTGGCTTGGCAAACACTTGTGTGCATGCGCAGATACCAACACTTGTTAAAAAACAAAGCTGAGCAGAAATTATTTAAACAGG
The DNA here is from genome assembly GCA_963920525.1 of Dichetophora obliterata. Classification (NCBI taxonomy): domain Eukaryota; kingdom Metazoa; phylum Arthropoda; class Insecta; order Diptera; family Sciomyzidae; genus Dichetophora; species Dichetophora obliterata. Next base: position 281,002,410 of record OY986435.1, read on the forward strand.
TTCTTCTTTTTGTAAAACAGCAATTGTTCTGCTGGCTTTCATTGCTGTTGCTATTCTTGATTTTTTGTTTATTTTTTTTTCATGTCGCGGTCATGTGACGAATACGAATGACCAAAGACGCGAGAAGAAAAAAATACATCCAAACCTATGTCAAGAAGAATGTTAAGCCAAGCGTAAGAGAAAAACAAAAACTACTAAGTGAATAATTATGATTACCAGAGCTTCGTTAAAAAACTACAACCTGTTGTTTTGAAAGAAGCTTGAAGCAGACCTAACGAGGTCGTTTAGCTATCACAACAAAAATAATAAATTTGAATAGAGGTAAATAAACAACAACAGCGACAAAAAAAAAAACATAGAAACATAGAAAAACCGCGCCGTTTTCCACACCAACAACTAAAAGACAAAATATATGGTTATTGTTGTAATTGTTGTTTTGCCATATTTTGTTTTTGCTGTTGTTGCTGTTGTTATTTATTCCACACAGCTAGACTAAATGGCGTCATTTTATTTTACTTATGTATATTGTAAGCTGAGGTGTTTTTTCATGCATTGGCAACAACAAATGCAAATCAGTTATGTTGTCCTTTTTTCATCACGGCTTTTCTGCTGTTTTGTCCCACTGTGCAACAGCAAATTTTACTTGCAACTTAGTGTTAAGTATTTGCTGCATAAATTTTCATAACAGTTTTTTTTATTTCCCACAGAATATTGTTGGTTTTGCGATGGCGACATATGCGCAACATGTGCAACAATTGTTGGCGCGTCTGTAGTTGTTTCTGGTGTTCTCATTCGCTGTTGTTTTGTTTTGTTGTGGACTCACACTGCTTTGGTGTGCCTCACACATTACATCATCTTCAAAAGCTGGCAGTTTATGGTACATGTTTAGATGCTGGCTGCTTCTGCTGCCTCTGTTGTTGTTAAGTTGGGTAAAAACAAACAATGTTGCTGCTGTTACTGTCCACGCCATATTTGTTGAGGAATTGCATGATGCTGTTGCTTTTGGGAAGCTGGCACTAGTGTATGCTTATCCTGTTATTTTTTTTCTTAGGTCGAAAAACCTTTTGTATTACCATTAGAAAAAGTAATAGCTTTGCACATGTACACGGCCACTTGCATAAGAACAAGTTCAATTTATACGCGAATGCCTCAAACTTCTGGGGTATGGGATAAATATGGTTATATTAAAACTATGTATGAAGAATTCATGATAGCAAAGCTGTGTGAACATTTCTGAAGGCAACTGTAAGTTTAATGAAGTCAAGAATATCAGTAAATAACAATATCATAAATTTTAATCTATGGTCATCTTTGTAATAACGAGAATGAAATAGCAAATAGCTTATACAAATTTTTTGTCGAAAGAATTGAAGAAGTTAGTAGCAAAATTGATTAAGTAAACAAAGTTTCAAGATGATATCTCTGCTAGAAGTATTTTTTGCCACTATCTCCATATAAGTGCAACCACTGTGCAATGGTGTGGTTTTGTTCAAGGAATACATAGATTATTTTTAAAGGAATAAATACAAGAAACATAGAAATGAAAAGGTGGATCAAATAGAGCATCTAGGAATTCTTATTGAAAACAAGCTAAAGTTTAATGATCACATCGCCTATACAGTTAGTAAGATTGCTAAGAAAATTTGGGTTTTCAAAAGAACTATCATTGCTTAGTATAACATTAAAATTTTATTAGCATAACATTAGTTTACCAAAATTTCCTAAAGATTTATTTCGATTTATTCTAATTTCCTTTTATTTTTTCTCCTTTTCTTCAAAAATATTTCATAATCACCATATTTTGAAATTTGTACAAAGTTAATTAAGTTTTATAAATTCTTATTTTTGCAGTCACATGATATACCAAATTAAATTATAAACTAGCATTATAAAAATCAAAGTTTTAAAAAATATAACAACAAAAATTATTATTTTTAAACTTAACCTTTTTTTATTAGAATTTTAGCTTTATAAAATATTATAAGTTTTCTTAGTAAAACGTAGATTAAAATTAAATACATATAAGAATACTCTTAGAATGCAGTATTGGGCTTTTATGTGTGTCAGTAATTTCTTAATGCATGTGACTTAAAGACCAGTTGCTAGAGCCATAAACTTACAACCTTAACATCGCACAGTGGGGTATTTTACCCTGGAAATGGATATCGATGCACCTAGAAGACCAAGGTAACTTTTTACTTTTTTTTAGTTAGAATGTGTTCAAATCGCAAATGAATCAAATCGGATGAAAACTACGCCTACCTCTCATACAAAATGACTTTTTAAAAACAGTAAAATCTCTTGTAATTCTACGAAACTTAACATATGTACTTGAAATCTTGTATGTGATCTTTGATTTTTAATATCCGCTTTAAGTATGAAATTTAGCTAAATCGGGTGAAAGCCACACCTACCTCGCATACAAAGTTACTTTATCAAAATTTTTAAAATTCAACAAAAATGCATTTATCTACTTTGAATTTTTCACATAAATTTAAATTTTTATTATGCATTCTGAGTTTGAAATTTCGTGTAGTCAAATGAAAATTCCAATACAAAGTGACGAAGTGGCCTTTAATTTAAACATTAACTTTTAATCACTGCCGCTTGATAATACTCCATCGCCACAGAGGAGTATTTCTAATAAAAAGTCGATCAAAAGTCGATTACAAAATTTTTCCAAAGTCTCACTTTATATGTATGTTGTTAATGTTTAATAAAGGTTACATCAGTAAACCATGACTTTCATGTCGTCATGTGCTTTTATCCAATCAAAACAACAGCCATAATCTAGTTACCGCGTGCATCATTTGTATTTGTTTATCCCTCCAAGTGAAACGTCATATTTCAAACGGTGTCTTTTTTTGTTTGCCTTTAGTGAAATCTTATAAAAGTTCAAATGGAATCTGGAGAGGAAGGTATGTATTTTATTAAGTAATATTATTTTTATGTATTGTATTTTAGAAAATATCATTTTTCATCGAAAACATTCGAGAATAAAAGTGTTATGTTTTTTCTTTAAAACTCTATATTCAAAAGCGTTTTTGTGTACCAATTAAGTCCAATTAATTTATGATTGTGTGTGTAACGTAAAACTTAGCTATTTTTGTTAATGTTCTTGAAAAAGTTCCCGCAAGTAATTGCCTTTTTTTTATTTATCCAATATGACAAAAACATTTATTTTCAGAAAATAAATTTTTTTGCATTTTCATTTCAGAATTTCAAACAACGGTGAAATATATGACCAGAAAATCACTCTACGAAGTCTTGAAACAATATTCGAAGAACAAACTTGATGACAAATTTGTGTTCTTAGAAGACCATCTTAAAAATATTACCAAATGCCCTGAAAAACAGCAAGAATCACTAAAACTTGTCCTAAATATCTTCAAGTTTCAATTTAAACAAAAATGGATGACCGCACATAACAAGGAAGATCGGTTATTCAAAAAAAATGAAAAGTGGCTCTATACCAGCGTGAAAATACCGACCTGGACTGTAAAAAGGCCCGGCTGGCAACCAAAAAATTTTAACGACTCGAGTTCGCCAACGAAGAGGCGTAAAACAAAGGCTTTAAGAGAACAAATACCTTGCGATCAGTTAACATATGCTGCCCAAATGAGTCTGCGTGCTGAAGGACATAGTGACGCATCTAAAGTCTTCAAAAATATTCTTGATATGCCAGAAAAAGCGGCAATATATAGAAAAAGTGATACTCCAAAAAAGAACAATATCAAAAAGCATACTCCATCAGAAGCGTTTTAAATTTTTGCGGAAGCTGATATGACGAGAAAGCAATACGAGTTAATTCAACAAGAGAACAAGAATATTTATCCTTGTTATTCACTTTTAAAGAAAGCAAAACTGGAGTTTTATCCACGAAAAGAGTCGATCAAAGTCACAGAAACGTGTTCTGAAATTAACCTTCAAGATCTTCTTGATCACACGTCTATGCGGTTGTGTGAGTATTTAAATGAAGTCTTTGAAACCTTAAATGAAAACCAAAGAGACAATTTAGAGCTCATATCAAAATGGGAATGTGATGGCTCGCAACAACAAACATTCAAACAAAAATTCGAAAACAGTACAGATAGTGACGCAAACATTTTCCAGAGTTCATTTGTGCCATTACGTCTCATGTGCCATATTGATGACCAAAAGAAGATTATTTGGCAAAATCCGGTACCATCTTTTACACGATATTACCAGCCAATACGTATCCGCTTTATTCGCGAAACTAAAGACATCACAAATGAAGAAATTCGCTATGTGGAAGATCAAATAAAGAACTTAAGAATGACTGAAATACCGAAAGCTCCCGGTGGTATACTTCAAATAAAGAACACATTGGCACTTACAATGATCGATATAAAGGTTTGTAATGCGGCGACAAACACAGCATCAACTATGAGATGCTACATTTGCGGGAAAACGTCTGAATATTTCAACAATCCAAATATAGAAACTATAGAAAACCCCGATGCTCTAAAATTTGGACTATCAGTATTGCACGCAAGGATAAGATTTTTTGAATCCTTACTTCATTTATCCTATAAATTACCCATCAAGAAATGGCAGTCGAGGACGCTAGAAGATAAAAAAATTGTGGCTGAAACAAAGCAGAAAATACAAAACGCATTCAAAGAGGAAATGGGACTGTTGGTAGATATTCCCAAAGCTGGTTTTGGAAATACTAATGACGGGAATAGGTCAAGAAGATTTTTCTCAAATCCTCAAACTTCGTCATTCATCACAGGAGTATACATCAATCTTATTGAAAAATGTAATATAATTTTAGAGGCTTTGTCTAGTGGACACAAAATTGATACAAGAAAATTTGAAAACTTTGCAAAAGAAACAGTAACACTTTACATCGAAATGTATGGGTGGTATCCAATGACGCCTACTATGCATAAAGTTTTGAGACATGGTGCTACAATAATCGACCATGCTATACTACCTATTGGTCAACTATCAGAAGAGGCAGCTGAGGCCCGAAATAAACACTTCCGCACTTATCACCAGAATTATGCAAGAAAGTTTTCCCGAGAAAGCTGTAACAGACACGTTTTGAACAGACTTCTGCTCAGCTCTGATCCTTTCTTGAGCAGTATAAGAAAAAGGTTAAAAAAAAAATAGTAAGCCTTTCTCTAGCGAGACACTAAAACTCTTGTTACCGGAAGAAATTGACTTTAGAAATACTAACAGTGAAGACGAGGATGAATGCAACGAAAATGAATTTAAATAATTCAACTGTATGTTCTTTTGTATTGTTCTTCTTTTCTATTTCTAGTGTTTTAAATAAAATATAAAGATCGTAAACTGCTTTTATTATATTTTAAATCGATAAAAACAATAAAATAATTTTGAGCAACTTTTATGATGAAATACTCCTCTGTCGTTGTTTTTATTTGCTGGCACCAATGGCGGTACAATCAAATTTATAGTCATTTTTGGGAACTTTTTCAACTTCTTTTCATTATATCACACAAGTTTTGGCGAGTTATAAAAAATGTATTAGAAGCAGTTCCTAAAAAATAGATAGTACATTTAATTTTCTTGCTAAAGTTTAAATGCACTTGAACACCTGAACAAAATATATTACTAAAAAGTACATCACTTTTAATTGCTTCAAAACATACGATTGTCACATAAAATACCAACAAATTAAACACAGATTTAACGGAGAAATTGCAACTATTCCGCATTGTCGATAAGTGGCACACGCTACATTAAACATTATTTATTAAGAGTTTTTAATGCCTAAAAAATTTTAATGCCAAACTCATATTCCATAAATATGCAGAAATTAAATTAAATAATAAAATACAGATCAGTATAAATAAAAGCAGAATTTTGTAAAAGTGTATTATATATTTGAAGAAATAACATTCAAAAAGAGATTTGTCACAACAAATTTTCATTTAAGTACTGCGGTAGTAATCCTAATACATAATAGGGAACACGATTTAAGAAAATACGTATGGAGAAAATTATTTTTGTGACGTATCATATTTTTGATGATAGCTCCTCAATAACGTTTAAGCTTTTACCATGAAAATATTAAAGATATACAGACTGTAGCGTATAGCTATAAAATTGAAGGAAAAATAAGAAAAAAATTAAAAAAAAACACAAAACAAAACAAATTAATAGGCAGCGCAGTTACAACAAACACACTTTTTAGTAGTTGCACTTGCTTAATTTGATAAAAACGATTGCAGTTCATTTGCAAAAAGTTTAATATTTTCTAAAACGCACAAAGTAGCAAAACAAAATTTTATACACTTTATAACAACAGTCCATATTAAAAGAAAATCATTATAAGATGACAACATAACACAAAAAAATAAGCTTTAACTCCACATGCGTAGCAATATATCGGAATCTTTTGACACATTTTTTAATAGACACAAAAAATTATTTCCAACACTTTATCTAATAAACTCTTGTGGCGTTAGAACAATAATAACCTGAAGTTGAAGGTTCCATTAAAAAGTATTGCAAAAAAGAATTTTTTTAAATAAAAATTTTTTATAAAAATGCTAAAAAAATTGCGATTCTCCACGCGAACGAAAGCAAAATAAAGTTAAGTGTGACAGCTTGTAACTTTTGAACTAATACTCTTAAAGTATTCATTTTTTTTTTCTTGTGACGCAGAATTTTATAAACTTAAAACCGGTATTCAAAAGAAGTGCGTAACTTCCATTTGATTTTTTTAATTTTAAGTCAAAAAGCCGACTAAATACCCCTCTGTGCGACGTGGGTACGAGCTCCACAGGTCCCATTTATTTTATTTTTGTCAATAATATTTTTATACAAGCATCTATTTTATTTATTACGATATTTTTAACATTTAAGACGTTAAGTGTAACGAAGTGGACAAAAGTAGGTATGAAAAAAGTCATAGACTCGTAAAACTAAGTATGCAAATTTATAGTTATATCAAATTTAGTATGCAAATTTATAGTGATATCTTTCCATTCATGGTAGTGAAAGTATTTATTAAACCTCTGCACGAGTGCGTGCAGAACACTGATTTGTGGAGCAAGCGTTGGTTATGTTAGGCTTTCATTAAATAGAACAAACGTAACACTATATTTTATTTACATAATTTATAACAAAATATAAATAGAACTAAATATATTTATAATAAAGTAAAAAATCACAAAAAATATCTAATTAAAACAACTAAGGGTTTTTTATACTAATTTAAATCAATCCAATTTTCTTTTTAAAGACATATGTGCGTTTCCGCAGAAAATTTTATCGTGACCAATATATAAAAAACTTATTAAAAATTTATTATTTTATGATATTATCTAAGAGAAACATTTTAACTTTATTAGTTTAAAAAATTTATACATAAATTCATTTACCATGATGGACAAATCGTCTGCACAGTTTTAGAAATGTGTTTTTTCTTCTTCGTAAATGTTTAGTAAATGTTTCGTAACTTTTTTTGTGGTAGTAAAAATGGAAGGCATTGGCAAAAGATAATGAAAATATGGTTGAGGCAAGGAAATAAATATATATTAGGGCGGGTCGATTTGTAGGGAGTGAAAAAATTCACCAATTTCCCTCTGATTTCCGTATTCTATGGGTTATTCCATGAAAATTTGCCGAAGGAACCATACCTCTATCGTTAAAATCGAGTCCCCTATTTTTTGTTGGTAGATTTTTTCCCAAATTGACGTTCGTATGAAATATTACCTACACGTTCACATCCATAACTCAAAAACTATCGATCGGGTTCAATCGCCAGTAGGCGCTTTGGAAAGGTGAGCTCATTTTGATCAATTTACAAAAAAAAATCTCCAACATTGGTCCAACGGTTCAAAAGTTGCGGGCATTTTTGTCCAAATTTTGGACCATTGTTCCATTTTTTTCATGATTTTGTCCAAGAATATTACTTTCGTGGCCATTTTTTTGGCTCAATCCATTATTTAATTCAATTTACAATTCAAAACGAAGAGTTTAAGCCCAAATTTATCGAATTCGGTTGATTAATTCATGCAATATTACTAAAACAAAATAACACATAAAACCAACTTTTTGATTTTTTTTTCCCTTTTTATTTTTTTCCCTACAAAAATTCAAATTAAGAGATAATAAAGTATCTATCAACCTATTATCAAAAAAAAAATATTCAATTTGAGTGTAGTAAAAGACAAAATGTGAAAAAAACATTATTTTTTCTGAAAGTCTGAAAAAAATGGAAAAATGGTCCAAAATTTGGACAAAAATGCCCGTAACTTTTGAACCGTTGAGCCAATGTTAAAGATTTTTGTAAATAAATCAAAATGAGCTCACCTTTCCAACGCGCCTACTGGCGATTGAACCCGATCGATAGTTTTTGAGTTATGGATGTGAACGTGTAGGTAATATTTCATACGAACGTCAATTTGGGAAAAAATCTACCAACAAAAAGTAGGGGACTCGATTTTAACGATAGAGGTATGGTTCCTTTGGCAAATTTTCATGGAATAACCCATAAAATACGGAAATCATAGGGAAATTGTCGTAAAATAAATCGACCCGCCCTAATATATATATATATACATATATATATAAAAATTTGTTTTTAAGGACTAAATTACATATTTACTAAGGTAGTTAATTACTAAACTACTTAGGTAGTTAACTACTTAATTACCCAATCGAACTGCAATTGAAATGTAAGTAACGCCAGTAAACAAACCATTCTAACATAAGTTGTATACAAAAAGTCTTGCCCAATTCAAAGAATTTTGTAATTCAAGTCAAAAATTACGTAACGTTACGCCAGCACATATTTTTGCTTATACCTTTAAATCCTTAGAGTCCATTTTACTAAAAAATTAGAATTTTTAATACTTCCTTTTTTTTATATATCTTTGTACAAATCACACGTAGCGCCTATTTGTAAATGCTTTTATACAAGAAATACTTCCTTAGCATTTAAAAATGCAACTAATTGTGTCGATTTATAAGCGATTTCTTATTCTGGACTTAATAATATTGAGCTGGCTAAACGCTCGTTCAACATCAGCGTTTGATTAAGGCAATTATAAAAGGTACAGTGTAAAGTTTGACAGTTCCTCAAAAATTATATATTCAGATGCATTTTTATTTTCAAGTACTTAAAACCAAAAATCAGTTGTATAAGATAGATTATTCTATTTAAAGGGTTTTAATTGTTGATACTGAAACAAAAATTATCAAAAAAGGAACAAATATAAGAGTAAATATAAAAGTAAAATAACTGATTTTAAACCATTATTGACCATCTGTAAAATGAAATACAATTTAGCTAAATTTAATAAACACTTAGTAAAATATCCGCCGAAAATTCTGTCGGCGGAATTTTGATAATTTATCCCGTCAAATGACATCAAATTCAGCTTATTTAGCGGGAAATCCGCTGATCTGGCAACAGTGGCTCCAGCTTAAACTTCTGGAGTTTTCATTTCTGGAAAAAAAGCAAAATTTTTTCTGTCCTTTTTGGAAATTCTGCCCCCTTGAGAACAAAAATAGTGGCTGCTACAATTAAATCGTGTTCTTTTCGCGAAAATATTGACGTCAAAAGAAGAAAAAATTCAGATTTCTCAAAGATGGCAGAAGATGGGCAGAAAAATTGCAACATTTTTTCGAGAAACGAAAACGCCATTAGTATCAGCTAGAACCGAGTTTCAAATTGAAGTTTTTCTGCCTTAGATCTCTGCGAAGAAATGACTTAGTACTCTGGAGAGAACTACAAATAGGTGTAGGAATCGGTCTAGCATTAAAACTCTGTAAAGAAATTGGCCGTATATGTGGCAAGATTTTTCATCTCAAATTTAAAAAATTATTTCTTTGTTTAAACTTTTTTGGCTTAAGGCTTTTTCAAAATTATTTCCAAATCTCTTTGCCACACGTATCATGTTATATTGTGAAATCATTGCCACACAAGTTCAAGGTCTGTGGTCCAACACGACCACAACGACATAAGCGATTAGTTCAACATATAACGACATCATCTTGACCACGCTGACATAACATTCAACCTTTAGCAACCACGTTGATGATTTATTCTCTACAAATTATCGCGCAAATGACAAAACTCAATAAACTGCCTTCAAAACCACACAATATAAGAAAACAGCCATCATCTTTATGACTGTAAATAAACAATCTTTATCCCAAACATAATTTATTAGTATAAATATAATAAAGGAAAAACAATAACAAACTAATCACTCGCTCGTGCATTAAAAATGCATGCCGGGCGCTGCAAATGTGTGAGTTTAATATTAATGGTTGTGATTTATAAAAAAACACTCTGGACTGGGGGTTGTAATGCGGGGGCAGGAGCTGGGATAAGGTGCAATATCGGCAAAAGCTTAAATGCCGCCACAACATTTAATATTTAGTGACCGAATGACATATTAGCAGCCTCAGCAGGCTGCACACGTTGGATTGGTAGAGATGCGCACACGTAGCTGGTGTTCGCTCTCGCTGTGCCCGTCGCCTCACTGTCGCGTGGGACCAAAGCCTTCACATGGCGGCACTAGCGGCAGCAGCAACACAATGAATGTTGAGAAGAATAACAGCGATGGCGTTAAAAATAGCTGAGCTCATTTTCTATATCTTAGAAGCTTCTGCTTGCCACCAACTAATCGTTTATTGAACCCGGTAAAATGGGTTCACATTGTGATGAATCTGTGTGTGTGTATGTGTGATGAATCTGTGTGTGCGATATGTGTTGGTGTGAGTGTGTGTGCTTGCCAACTACCAACCTCAAGCAGCGGGTGGAGCCATTAAAGACCTTTTGTTCCCGTTGTTTTTGTTGCTATAAATATGACGCAGCGATCGCAGCTGGGAGAGTGGCTAAATTAGTTTTCACTCTAGTCTATAGTGTTGAGTTATTTTGTTACCATATATAGTTTGAGTTTTATATTTTTATTTTTAATTCATTGGCTTTGAGCATTGTTTCAGTTTATGTTTTTTAGATTTGTTGTTGTTCTTAACTTTTAAATAGTATTTTTAACTTTCAGTTTATATCTGAGTTTGGCACTCCATGCAGCTGGCAGCTCTCGACCCTTGACTGCCGTGGCGCACGTTTTTTCAGGGTTAGGTTTGTAAAATTTGAGTGGACATTTTTTCCAATATGCTCTGTTGGAACTATGAGCACTTCTGTAGAAATAGATAACCATAAACCAGATAAAGACTTAAAGACTATAGCAAAAATTTATTTCAAGTGTCATTTATGTTATTTATAATGAGCATCATTTGTAGCTGAAGTAATTGATGTTTGTCAATAATAAGCTAAAGATAAATAAATATTAGTGATTCAGTGTCTTAAGGAATCTTATTGTCTTTAACTCTTAAGGCAGGCGGTCTATTTGAGGTAGTCTAGAGCTCGAAGATTTAAAGTATTTCTGGATAAGTATTTTATTATTTTCACATAAAAAAATACTTTTTAAAGTTTTTTCTAAATGACCTTGTTATTTATTATGTTGATTTTATATGATTTAAATAAAAATTCTTAATATTTGATAGGTTAAATCGTACTTGATTTTAAATACTAATTCTAGTTGTTTGATAGTTTAAAATCGTTAAAATCAAGTATAATTTAAGCTATCAAACATTTCGAATTTTTATTTAAATCATATAAAATCAAAAATAATTTTTTTAATTTGAAAAATTGTTGATTATTTTTAAAATGGCGCTCAATGAGACTCTTTCAAAGAAAACTCCCTGGGCGGTGTTGTAGATTTCAACTATTTTATTTATCTGAAAAATAATACAAAAAATGTGTTTAATCACTATGAGCACAGTTATGGCCGGGACAAGAAGAAGAAAGAAAATATTGAAAATTGACGGAATGACTCTTTTGATATATGTATTCTAAAAACAAGTTTGTTTTACCGGTTTGATATATAAATTCGAAAAACAAGTATGTTTTATCGGTTGTTGAGTGTAAAATATACGATATTTTTAAAATAAAGCTTGGATTCTGCTGGCAGCGATAGCCACAAATGTTGTGAATAACATATTAAAATTGCAGATGATTGGGCCGAATATTTTTTTGTGCGCTCGATACCTGCTAAGACGGCTGTAGAAGCGGAAATAACGTCAGTATCCTTTCAAAGCTGGAAGTAAACATGATGTTCTAAATTAGAGACCACTTTCTAAGTTGACCAATATATCAAAGCTTTTTGAAAACATCGTTAAAGAGAAAATGTACTTTGCATTAAAAAACACAATTTGTTCAAACCAGCACGGTTCTGTCTCTGAGAGATCTGCTACAACGAATCTTAGTATTTTTACAAATTGCTGTATCGCTACTTTTGAAGAACGGCTAAAAATTGGTGTCATTTACTCTGACATATCGAAGGCTTTTGACAAACTATCTCATGATATTTTATTACTCAAGCTCGCCAAGGTTAGTTCCCATTCAACATTTCTGTCTTGGTTGAGGTCATACCTTTTTAACCTTCGCCTTACGGAACACTTTTGTGTGCATCGTTTACTGAAACAGAAAAGGATTAAAACTGAAAAGGATTAAAATACTTGAAAATAATTATTTTGCGTAGACTATACAAAAACACTCTTAAGTTTGTTCAGTGAGTCGAAACCCTAGTTAGTTTCGATCAAAATACAGGAATTTATTAAGAAATCAAAATCCAAAAAACCACCCGGGTGGGCATTAATAAGGCAAAGGCTAATAGAGTTTCACGTGTTGTTATAGACAATGTCTATTCTTTTTCATTTTTAGCACAAAAATCTTTATGTAATTCTGATTATTTTTACATTAACTGTCACAGAACAAACTATACTATTAACAAGCCAATGAATAGGGCACTTATTGCTTTAAATAGAATGTATAATAATAACTTGCTCGATTTTTCTATGCCTAAGAATGCTTTTAAAAATACAATTAATCTGTTATTAAACGCTTATTAAAATGTTACTTATTATATATATTTAAGCTGCTTGCAGACTAAGCTAAGGATAATTGCCCATAGACGAAATAGTAAATAAATAAATAAAATTATACAGTATATTCTCGAAAGACAATACTTTTGAAATAAAGAAAAAATCATTTTCATGAAAATTATAGACCACCGCCTGCCTTAACTCCGTCGCATTGAAGATCTACAAAAAAACCAAATTAGTTGCTAAGCAAAAACTTTATGTTCAGTAACATCAAATAAAAAATTTTAACTTTACATACTTAAGAGTTGTCCATATAAAAGCAAAATTCACTAAATAACACATTTTTGTTAAACGTTGTGCAAAAATGCAAATAAAGAATTGCAAAATAATTTATTTTAGTATCAAAATAACAAAGTAACATTTTATAAAAAATGCTAATCGATTAAATTAAAATTATTCTCATTTTATAAAAAAAAAATATTTTTAGGTCAGAGAAATTTCACAAAATATGATCATTCCTTTTTTTTAAAAAAAAACCCTAAAATAAATTTTTTCCATATAAATAACTATCTCTATCTTCATCGTTTGAAAAAATTTTTAACGAAAAATTACTACTTGAGCATTAAGAGTTGATATGAAACGTTAAAAAATACTCGTGTAAGCATAAAAAAATTTAGACACACTTACAGCCCTATTCTGGCAAATTAACAATTTGTTAACCAGTATTTTTAATTTTTCTATGTGTTTGTTGTAATTTTTTTATTTCAAAACAAAATTTGAAGCTCAAAAATAAAAAATTTTGATAAAAATTGTCAACTGCTTTTCAGTTATTGACAATTTCATTAACAAATTTTGTTTTTTGAGCTTTAAATTTTGTATTGAAAACAACAAACACATAGAAATATTCAAAATACTGGTTAACAATTTGTTAATTTGCCAGAATAGGGCTGTTAGCTTCACCTATTGTCAAAACTGTTAATTATTGCATTTGTCTAACTAATGCCTAACTTTGAATCAACAAATCAACAAAAATAATGAAAAGCAATGATACATAAATCAAATTCCCTACCAATTGGTGAAAAATGGCTAAAAACGAATATGTAGTTGAAAATGGACAATATTCATATCCAAAATGGCCAATCCAATATCAATGCGTTAGTTACTTATGATATCTTACCATAGAATTTTATTCCTCTTTTCCGATTAGATTTTTATATTGTCAAAGTTTATTTTAAAAGCAAAGACAAAAAGACAATCTTAAGGGATTTTTAGTTTGGAACCTCAACTTTCATTATAATTTTTCCGCAGAATCTAACACAAAAACCGCTGGTGTTTAACTGATTATCATTATTATTGGGGGTTGGAATTAGTTTTAAAGGTTTTCTAAGAGATGGCGTAACTATCAATAGATCGCATCGGGCACACCTGTGACTATATTCATTTCAAAGCACATTGTCTAAGCTTCATTTTTCAGTATGTGTCATTCCACTGAAGTGTAAACAACATATATTTTTTTCTCTGTGAACATGTCGACTTTCGTTCCAGCAAAACGCAATTTGCGGGAAGGTTTACTTTTGTGCTTCCATTTGAAGAAAAAAGCGGTTGAAGCACAACGCACGCTTACTGAGGCTTACGGGGACTATGCTCCATCGATTTCTACTTGTGAGTACTGGTTCCGTCGGTTTAAAAGTGGTGATTTTGATACGGAAGACAAAGAGCGTCCGGGCCAGCCGAAAAAGTTTGAAGATGAGGAATTGGAGGCTTTGCTCGATGAAGACCCGTGTCAAACCCTTCAAGAATTGTCAGAATCATTGCGAGTTGACTTATCAATGGTCGGCAAACGCTTGAAGGCCATGCGAGTGATTCAAAAGCAAGGAAATTGGGTGCCGTACCAGTTGAAGCCGAGAGACGTTGAACGGCGATTTTGCATGTGCGAACAACTGCTTCATCAGCATAAAAGGAAGAGTTTTTTGCATCGTATTGTCACTGGCGATGAAAATTGGATCCATTACGATAATCCTAAGCGAAAAAAATCGTGGGGACCACCCGGCCATGCATCAACATCTAGGGCCAAGCCGAATATTCATGGCGCCAAGCTTATGCTGTGTATTTGGTGGGATCAGAAGTTTGTGTCGTGTACTATGAGCTGCTAAAACCAAACGAAACCATCACTGGGGAACACTACCAACAACAATTGATGCAATTGAGCCGAGCATTAAAGGTTAAATGGCCGGAATATGCCAAAAGACACGACAAAGTGGTTTTTCAACATGACAACGCACGGCCACATGTTGCAAGAACCGTCAAGGAAACGTTGGAGGCGCTGAATTGGGATGTGCTACCCCACCCGCCTTATAGCCCAGACATAGCCCCTTCCGACTACCACCTATTCAGATCGATGACGCATGGCTTGGCTGAGCAGCGCTTCACTTCTTACGAGGATACCAACAAATGGGTCGATTCGTGGATTGCCTCAAAAGACGAATCGTTCCTCCGGCGCGGAATCCATATGCTGCCAGAAAGATGGGAAAATGTTGTAGCTAACGATGGACAATACTTTAAATAATATACATTGTACCGTTGTTTCTAAATAAATGCTCAAAAACCGAAAAAAAACCTTTAAAATTAATTCCAACCCCCAATAGAAGGAGCATTTCAAGAAAGAAATTAATATAGAAAACTAAAATCTTTATGACAAAAAAAAAATACTTACGTAGCGAATGTACAGGTAATGTAGCGTTGATTTGTGAAAATTTGTAGCTGGAACAGAACACTGATGTTATGTTGCGTAGATGGTTCTAAATTTTTACACTAGTTTATTGAACATTTTTATGTTATCTATGTATTTTGAATTATGTCTATCTTCCCTATTAGACTTTATTATATTTAACTACTTTTCAAATCTTCACTACTCTAACCTATTTCCTCGATGTGGTTTCATGAATGACCATAGTTTGTCTATCCTGATTGTTGGATAGATATGATCATACAAAAAACATTAAAAGAGTTAATAAAAAGGATATACCATGAAATCGTATGTGCGTGACCAGAAAATGCAATTGAAGCTACGTGTATTGTCATCATCTGGCTAACGCCAACGTTGTGGTCGGTCGCCGCGACGATGACGACGACGACGTCTTTTGTCGTCAACACAACGGCTATCTTTTGCACTATCCGCCAGTTTTCGCTGTTAGTTCTGTTAACTGATGTCATCGGCGACCAGTGCTGACAACGCATGCTGTTACGACGCGTAGCACGTTCGAACATTGGTCGGTTCAACGCACTGAAATGTTGCAAATCTTTGTTTTTTTTTTTCTTAACTCTTTTTTAATTGATTTCTTTTAGTATTGCTTTTATAACAAATAAAATTTTAAAATGGTGTGCTGTCAATTGCTTTGTTGACTGAATGATTCAATGTTTGTATGAATGACTGTCAGATAGTAAGTTGATGAACGTGCGACATGTTTGGCGTGGGGTGCAGTGTTGCCATATTTTTATGAGTAAAAAAGTCATTGATCGATTCAAAATACGTTAAAATACGTCAAAATTTCAAATATTTTCAAAAAAACATAGAAAGTAAATATATAAAAAACAACATTAAGTTCAACTTATGTAGTAACTTGCACTTCGTACTCTTCATTCGAATTGAATAATGAGGGATTTAATTGGGTTAGTTAGACTTAAATAGGACCTGAATACGTTTAAATCATTCTTTTTTTACTTAGAATTACGTCTTACAGCGCCGTTGTATGGGGGTTATTTTGACAAATTTGTCAAACACATGCAACACTGTTTTTTAGTAGACACTTTGAGGTATACCTACACCCTTTAATATTCATCATACAAGGATAAAATATATGCTGTAATATCAGTTATGAAGCGAGTAAAACAACTGTGGATTATTTAACTTTGGATTTTATCATTTCTTCAATAAAGTCACAAAATAGCAAAATAAAAAAAAAGAAAAAGTTAAAATTTTTGTATGAAAAAACATTAAGCATTAAATGCTTCAGTAGCTACTTATGTTGATGTTTGTTTGGTCCTTGTCGAAATCACGAACGCCACATCGTTTCGTTTGTTGAAGTAAATCGTTTAACATATATGAGACGTTCTTTGTCAAGTCGGTAAACAAAATGATCGACCACCGCAAATCGTATTGATATGAGTATGATAGTTTCCATACGGCAATTCAACACAAAAAATTATTTTTTTCAAATTTTTTTCAATGACTGCTTTTAGTGGAGAAGTAAAAGATATTTAAAAAAATTTAAATTAATTGCAAAGGACTTTTTATTAAAAAAACGCTAGACTAACAAATATTATACAAAAGACAAAAACTGTAGAAATTTTTAAAATTAATTCTGAAAATATGTCATCGCCTATTTTCGATTTTTAAAATTCAGAGTACTTACACATACTTCTTCTGTAAGTCAAAAACTTTCATTTTCGGCTCTTCAGAATTTTCAAAGATATGACATTTCTTATGTAAAATTAATGATTACACTTTTTTGTACAGTTTTTTCCATGTATTTGATAATTTTATCGTTCTTCAGCAAAATTGTTATTATTTTGGCCAACAACTGTGCTGAACAAATTAACATGAATAATCGTTTCAAATTGTATTAAAAACTATAACAAGCCACATATTTCTGGCCCGCTTTCAACATTTCAAAGTAATTGAAATTATTCATACGCTATGATGATCTAATGCATTCGATGCAACTTATGCTGACTTTAAGCCTGACCCACTCCGTTCATTTGTTCAGCAAAATTCAGTACACAAAAAGATTATAATATTCTGCATCCTATGAACTAATATTCATTTAAATTGATCAAAGATTGAAGGACATGCCACATTTGAAGTATCTAAATAATTATAAAACTCATAAAAAAATATGGTAACTTATTGTTTAATTTACCCAACAAGAAATAACATTTTTATATTTGTACGAGATTTCAAGTAAGTTAAGATGCTAAGAAGCCAATAAATCAGATAATTTGTTACCGATTTAAATAAAAAATAGTTTTCATGATTAATATAAGCATAAGGTTTTAAATTTGTACCTATTTTCATTTTTTACACCAAAAATTTATTAAAGAAAAAAGAAGAGAAAACAAAGAAAAATTTGCTTTGCAAACTTGACAACAGTGTTGCAAAACATGAAAATATGAGTGCAATTTAAAAGGTATTTTCACAATGTTGTGTTTTACGTGTTTCTATAAAAGAAACTAGTTTTCGTGTATTTTAGCCTTAGAATACGGTAAACGCCATTTGGATTCAAAATACGTCAAAACACATATTTAACGTCATTCTGGCAACGCTGGTAGGGTGCCACATTTTCGCCCTTCTGTTTTTCTTTCTAGATATGATGTGTATTTATTAAAAGAAGAAATGCCTTAAAGTGTTGCCCAATTAGCATGTATTTGCCACTCAACAGGGAAAACGGGGAAAACGGGAAAAACAGTCTTAAAAATGGGATAAATATGGTTGGTCATGTTTCTTGAAGAACGAATTTAAATTTATTGAAACAAATATGTTCAAGCGTATTTCAATAACTAATTCCTTCAAAAAATTACCTGAGTTCGAGAACTCATTTAATGCCTACGAATTCATTAAATGGGTATCAAGTTAACGCTTAATATAACAATTTACTACCATAAAGAATAATAATATATGACTTGAAATTGTTGTGTTCACAGTCCTATAGTAAATATATATAAAATATATTCAGTAACATTTCTTAGCACTCCCTAAGATGCTTTTTTTGGTGAGTCCTTTCGGTTCTCGAAACAAAAAATTAAAAATTAAGGCATGGGTCCGTAAGTTTTCTAGCATCGTTTTTTATATTTCTTATGTTGGTACATCATTTGAGTGGTGTTAAAAGTTGTAATATGCACTTGGTCATATTTAAGCCAGTCAAACATGTTATTGCAAAAAGTTTTACGAAATATTTCTCATTGAGTGGTCATTTGTCATTCAAAGATAAGACCGGCTACATATTTTGACGAACCAAAATTATTTCGAGTTATTTGTCACAATGTCAAAATTCGGTAGAATGGTCTACTTGAAGCACTTAGGTTGGTCTACATTATTTTCTGTTTAAGCTTCATGCATATGCGCATGTACATTAGGGCGTATTGAAAATGTAGATCATATACTAGCTCTCAAAAGTTGCACTGGGCTGTCGAGATATCCCAAAAAAAAATTTTAGAAAAAATTCCAAGCACTCCAGCAAAAACAAAGTTATTTTCGGAGAAAAACAGTAAAAATAACGATCTAAAAATGATTTGATTTTTGTATGTCTTACATATGTCTTAAAGTAAATACTAACTTTAACTAACAATATCTTGCCGAACACGATTCCACTCTCGATTTTTAACCAGTGTCCTGTGTGAAGGATATTGAAATCTAAAGGTACACTCGAGATAGCACATAAATTTTGATGTTTATCTGATTGTCTAAATTTTTGTGGTATTAGCAATAATGTTAACATTTTCCCTAAGTTTAGCGAATTAACAATTTGCTTATTTTTCGCATATAGATTTTTTTGTATTTTAGAAATGTATACTTGAAGCAATATTTTAATTTTTTCAAAAAACTGAGTGAATGAGTGTTCGACAAGATATTGTTAGTTAAAGTTTATATATATTTTTTTTGCTTTAAGACATACAGTGAGTAACATAAATATTCTGTTTTTTTATTTTCTTCAGTATATGTTACTTTGTATTAAAAAAAAAAAAAATCTAACATTTTATGTTTGAATATTAATTCCTTAAAACTTAAGAATGAGATTAAACAGTTTTAAATAATAAAATCAAATAAGAGAGAACACGAAAAAATAAATACAAAATAAATCTTAAAAATTCATGCTACTTTCATATTCGGTTTTTTTTTATGTGTAATACTCTATGGTTCAATGTGTAATATAATTTAAAGTGTTAATTTTGAAGCATTTGAAAGAAAACCAATTATTTTGCCATTATGCCTCAAAGTGCAACGTCATTAAAACTGCTGTGAGGAATCAAATTGTTGCACAATTTGGGTCTCACAAAGTATATAAATGAATTGTTAACTGAAATAAAAATATGGAAAATGTAAAAAACCAAAACATAAAATGTAAATTAAACTATCTTAATTAAATTTAAAGATTTATTATATATTATGACTAAGATGTATGGAAATTATTAAATTGTATTATATTATATCTTTTTAGGTAAAATATATAATATTAATGTTATAAATATTCTATTTAGGAAATAATAATGTATTGAATAACAAATAAGTGAACAAATAATAAATACACACATACAAACATGCAAAGCCATGTACACAGTCACATATACACAGGCAGGGAAAACAAAACAAGTGAACACGGAACAGAAAGGCAACGGGAGAATATAAAGCAGTCGCGTTTGCTTAGGACAGGCAGTCTTGTCGCAGGCGCAGTAGCATGCACATGCTTTGAGACTGAGTAGTTAGTTCAAGCATAGTTATCTTAAGCGAAGTTGTACTCACCCTTCGAACGTTGTTTATTCTAAGTCAGGCGTAGTCATCTTAAGCGAAGGTGTACTCACCCTTCGAACATAGTTTTACTCTAAGCTCAGGCGTAGTTATCTTAAGCGAAGGTGTACTCACCCTTTGAACGTTGCTTACTCTAAGTTCAAAACGTAGTTATCTTAAGCGAAGGTGTCCTCACCCTTCGAACGTTGTTTACTCTAAGTCAGGCGTAGTTATCGGTAGGTAAGGTGTACTCACCCTTCGAACTTTGTTTACTATAAGTTCAAAACGTAGTTATCTTAAGCGAAGGTGTCCTCAACCTTCGAAAGTTGTGCACTCTAAGTCAGGCGTAGTTATCTTAAGCGAAGGTGTTCTCACCCTTCGAACATAGTTTTACTCTAAGCTCAGGCATTGTTATCTTAAGCGAAGGTGTACTCACCCTTCGAACATAGTTTTACTCTAAGCTCAGGCGTAGTTGTCTTAAACGAAGGTGTCCTCACCCTTCGAACGTTGTTTACTCTAAGTCAGGCGTAGTTATCGTAAGCGAAGGTGTACTCACCCTTCGAACTTTGTTTACTCTAAGATCAAAACGTAGTTATTTTAAGCGAAGGTACCTCAACCCTTCGAACATAGTTTTAATCTGAGTTCTATCATAGTCACTCACAGCGAGGGGGATCATAGCAAATAACGGAATAAATATGAATAAGCAAGGATTAATTATATTACTTTAATTTATATAATGCTTAATAATTAATAATAATTATAATAATTAAATAATAAGTAATAAATAAAACAAATGAAAAATAATAAAGACTTACTCTACAGTTTAAAACTAAAACGCTGGCTTTCTTATTAAAAACAACGGAATCATTGGTACATAAATTATTTTGTAAGAACCCGTGGTTTACTCACTGAGCCTACCTCAGAACAAATTAGTAACGAGCAAAAGGGTTCGTTACACTGCAAATAGTTATTTATGTTAATAAACGCAAGGGGACGCAAGAGTAAAAATTTGTCAATAGAAAAACGAGAACTCTTGATTAATTAACTAACAGAAAATTCGTCGAACTATTAAAGCGACAGGTTATAACGTAAGTTCAAACTCTTCGGAAGTGACAGTCGAGTTATGGTTTGGCGAAAACCACATGAGGAGCTGATATCCAAAAACACCAAATCTACGGTGGCAGCGTAATGGTTTGGGGTGTATTTTGGCTATGGCAGTTGGGAACTTAGTTTTGTCGATGGTATTATGAATAAAGAGTCCAACTTTAATATTTTAAGAGACAATTTGAGAAAATCGGCGAAAAAATGGGGATTTTAAGGACATTTAAGCTTTACCAAGATAATGACCCAAAAACAGGGACCGAAAATAACAGTTATTATAATAATAAAATAACAGAACATTAACATTAACATTAACATAGGTGATGATATAACAACGCTATACATAAACGAAGCCTCTGATCCTGATGGCATACCGACAAATTGCGCTTCAACTGTGTACTTCTTTGCTGGTTCGGCCTTTGTGCAACCTTTTCAACATCTCCTATAGAACAGGAGCATTTTCATCTTGTTGCAATGTTGCAAATTTCTAGCCAGTACCAAAACAAGGCGATGCCACGAACACTGAAATTTTCCAACTCATTGCGATATGCTGTACGCTTTCCAAAATTATGGATAAACTTTTCCAAAAGCTAAAAATATTGCATGCAACAAATATTTTTAAAAGTCTAGATTTGCAAGTGATATATTTTTTTACACACTCTTAGAGTTTTTTTTTAGCTATGCATTCTTCAAATAACTAAACATTTTCGCGCTTTGAATTTCTAAAAAAGTAAAATACATGCGATGGGCAAAAAATTTTTAAAAGCTTAAAGTTGCATGTGATAATTTTTTTTTTCTATATAAGATATATTTTCATATGCTTACAACTCAATAGATATTATCTCCTAAGTTACTTATTCACTCGCATGCTACTGTAAAAATAATTAAATTTATTTTAAATGTCACTCAAGAATATCATTCGCATATATTTATTACTAGTATAAAAGACTGTCCTACGACAGGTCCTCCGCACACTTCCTTTTAGAGCCATTTGCCGAAAGCACTTTTTTCTCTTCTTAAAGCTTGATTTTTTATTCAACTGATTTTTGAAAAATACAAATGTACCACTTAAAATATTACTTTACGTATTAAAGCAGTGTTGAAAAGGTAGTTAGATCAAAAACGCACTATTGTAAAAACCTAATATTGTTACTGATAAGTTTCAAATAAATTTTCTGTGCATACTTTCAGGCTGAGCATTTTTGAGAATCGTATGTCTTGGAAAAGTACTTTACTGTCAAAAAATAATTACGGTTTGAGAAATACTGTATGCGGTGCAGCATGCTTGACTTTAATGTATTAAGATGTGCATACTTTCAGGCTAACAGTTTGAGAGAAATGGGGCACGGAGCAGCGTGCTTACCTTTTATATATGTAAAGATAAGATTATCACCGCAATAAAAAAATCTGGAAATATGTTTAATGTAACATTGACCATTGTAGTATAATTTTTTATTGTGAGCGTTAGGGAAGAGTTTAATATAGTTGCATTCAATAATATTTTATGTAGCATCTCAAACAGATGGTTTTCTTAGAATCCGCTTTTCTGTTGACCTTATGGCGTTTCTAACCGACAAATGGAAACAATGCAGAGCCACTTGTTCGCGAGTTCGCTGACCACAGCAGCATTTGTTTTTCATAATCATGGAAAAAACACCCAAGCTATATGAAGATTGAGAGAAAGAGGCAAAATATGAATGACAAACTTATAGAGTAAAGTTCAATTCAAGGAAGACTCAGTGCTGTCTGTTAGCTCATAAACGGATGGATTGCTCCTTCGTTCCCTCATTATGAATGCTTCTGCACCGAATTCGACGTCGTGCGATCCACGATAGGGAATGCAAATATTTCATCCTCTCTCATTTCTCTTGGACATCGACGTTATGTCAGCCTTCTGAATAGGTACTGCCATGGGAAGTGCTCCGGGGATGTACATTAGGGTGCATGTTTTTTTTTTTAAATTCACTTCTTATAGCATTTTTTCGAGTACTGGTGCTTTAATTCATAAATAAAAAACCTGTGCAAGGAGAAGCTCTACAATTGATTTCTTCAGGTGGCGCCATGCTCTAGAACGTCCGCAAATCGTAAAAATTCGACTTTTTTGTAGTTCTTTGATAAATATTGATCTCTATAAAAGCGTATGTACTGAAAATCAATAAAACCATTTTTTTTTGTTAGTGAAGTATATGTAGACTATGTGAAAAAACCGAAATCATAAATAAATATACAATTCTATTTTTCAGGACGATATTGTGAACAGATTTTGGGAAAAATTTTTTCAAATTCGTGAGAATATCGCACTTTCTGAAAGCGTGAGCCAGAAAAGTGATGTATTTAGTATAAGTTTTAGTAGTAATATTCTACACCTTCAATTTAAGAATTTTAAGAAGTCACTATGTGCTCTGGAATCAAAGTTATAGTATTTGTAACATTAATTAAATCTAGAGTTTTCAGATCTGCGAATACTCATTTTTCATCTCTGGATATTTCAGATCTTATAGTATTTAGATTATGATAATTGATTACATGGTGCTGCAGTGGAAATGTATTTTTACTCGTTTTTAAGTGACATAGTCTAGATATAGTCTGGTCGAGTACAATACGAAACCATGTTTGAAATTGTTGATACACCCACAAAATATGATTTTACCGTTAAAAACACGATTTTTTGGTACATGACATATTACACAATCAGCAACTCAGCAAGTTTTCAACTGATATTATTTACTAAGAGATTCTTAAGTTTTTTTTCCATTCTTAGCTTTTGCTAAGCAGTTCAATTAACGACTTTGCCATCATCGACAGCAAAGTCAAAGCTATTATCATCAAATCACCGCCTTGCTCTGTGCTGCCCAGCCCTGCTGCAGTGCCACCCAACAATTATGGAGAATCTTGAATAAATAGAAAAACCCTAGAAGAAGCTACCAGCGCGCGCCCGTTTTTTTGATAAAAATCTTAATAGAATTTTTTTTGTTCACTACTTTGCCAAGATTTTATTTTTATTTTGCTACAAGACATGGCTTTGGCCATAACCTACAATAACCAACAACAGCCAGAAATACTGGCAACAGACATGCTGGCAAGATATCAATCAGCATACTCGTAGTATAAGCAAGAATTGCTTACAATTCTATGCGATTACCATGGGCGCATCAAATTTACAAGTTAATATTTACGCTAACAAGATTTTCTTTTATTTTTTTTATCCACTGCTTGATTGTGTCTGTCCGTTCATCTGTTTGTCTGGCTATCTTGTGTCTTTCCGTCTTTCTGATTTTGCGTTGTGCGATACATTGATCGCATAAAAGCGATCTTAACAGCAAACCGACAGAGACATTACAACAACAAAAATAACAACTATGAGATGTTGGAGACTTAAGCAGACAAGCGAGATGCTTGTTAAAAATCATGTTGCAGGAGATGTAAAAGAGTTTCAGTTCCACTGAAAGAATCTCCAAAGATTTCATTAGAGATACTGAGCTGTATAACTCCCCCTCGCTAAGCAAAGTATTCCTTATGGGTTTGGTGGAGGTGCAGGGCGGGTGGGCACATCTCGAACATCATATAAAATTCAATTTAAGTGCAAATAGGCTGCCAGCAATATTAAAATGAAAGAAAGCCTTCTTGATTTGCATAAAGTGACTCAACTTGAACCCGCTTCAATGCTAATAGAAGTTGCTAGGTCTTTAACAACAACCATAAAACAACAACAAAAATAGCAAGAACTACGACAAAACACCCGCTGTCGTTATTGCTGTTGCTCCATGTCGTCTTAACAAAACTACAACAATAAGGATGCTTGTTAAGAGGTTGTACAACAACTTTATAGAAGATCATGAAGCAAAAGCAATAATCTGCGCATGCGTACCAGTTGGCATCACTGCAGCCAACCCACCAGCCAACCAGCTAGGCCGCCATCTTTGTATCTGATGATGCTAGATACAAGTTGCTGTCTTCTATTAGTTGAGAACTTTTCTTCATCATCGATTTTAATACCACTTGACAGTGAAAAAAGTCAGTCAGTCGCGGCAACCAGAGCGAGGTCAGCTGGGAGGGTGTAGATTGGTTGATTTCATCGGTATACTAAAGAAATCCCTTTTTTCAATTAATTGTCGGATTGAAATGTGCTGTGTTTGCACAGACATATTTTTCTGTGCAACATTTGTTTGGTGCTCAGTTTACTTCTTCTTACTTCTTCTTTCTTGATTATTTAAAATATTTTTGGTTTTTTTTCGTTTTTTCATACGTAACTTAATGCGATTTCCAAGAAGCGTTCAATTGTGGCAGACAAACGCACCTCAGTGAGTACTCTTGTGGCACCATCGCACAATGTGTCTTTCACAATTTTAGCGTACAAATAAAATGTTGAGTTTAAAAAAAAAAATTATTTTCCCAAAATAAATATATTTGTATAATTAAAAAAAAAATATAGAAAATTCAAAATAGTTCTCACATTTTTTTTAAATTTCTGAAAGTTAGACCTTTGAATGCAACGCTCTAGAAGTAAGCCAATTTTAACCCACCGTAACTTCTGATATAAATAATGTTTCGCAATAATTTTTTCATTGTGTTCAATTTTGATTATTTCTTATAAAAAAAGGTTTCAAAATTTACGAAAATAATTTAAAATGATTTAAAAAATGCTTTTCTTCTTCATAAAATTATACATATGGTCATATTTAGTAAAATATATCCTAATTATTAACCATTATCTAAACTTCAAAATATAACTTAAATATTATAAGGTGCATTAGCTTATAATAAAAAAACAATTGCGAAAAGTTGCTAAAGTGAAGTATTACCGATTCATATTACCGATTTTACGTCACTCTGATGTAGTTTAGTAAAATTTTAAGGTACTATTTCATGTAGAAAAAGTAATAAGTTCCTGTATACTTCCAAAAGGCCAGCTCTTTGAAGAAGCTCAGGAAGCTAGCAGGCTAGAAACAAAGACAGCAGGCGGTTTAGACAATTTTTACACGAAAAACGTCTAGGATCGCAAAAAAATAAGATTATTTACACAGACTCTTAATTTGTTTAGATCAATATATTAATTCTTTGCGAGAACCAACCAAATATAAACGCACGAACTTAACAGTAGATGTTATAAAACTACTAAAGTCTCCAGAATTTCTTCAAGAATATGCCATATTCTTCAAGAATATGCTAGAATAAAAAATTTTTAAAAAGAGAACTCACCATTTTATTTATATATTTTTAACACCATACAAAAATATAACTTATGCTAAAACTACTATTAGTGTAGGCGTGGCAGTACACTAATAAAATCATATATTAGATATTAGATAAACTCAGAAATCTTATATTTTATAGCTATAGAATTCTTACAACCAAACTTATGCCATTATTACTTCTCCATTCACATGGGAGGTAGGCGTGGCAGTAATAATTATTATTTTGTTATTAAAAACCTACTTGCACAATTTTATGTCTCCAGATATGGTACTTTTGAGATATGAGTTTTGGCATGCTAAAATAGAAAAAGACACACTGTGCATTGCTCGCACGTATCTATCCAACGTGTGTATCAATGCGTCGCCAAAGAATTTTGTGCGCATGCGCACCTAAACGCGCACATTCACAGCAAAGTCTTTAATTTATAAATTTCAATAATAAAATTCTTGATTAGCATCGATAATTTGTTGGTGTTGTGCTGGTGAGTGTGCGTGTGTGTTTCTGTCTGTCATGGTCGCGCACATCCTTCAAGACCACTGCATTGTGCTGGTAGTGCGCGGCTGCATATAAAAAAGCGAGGTGTTGTGATTTCCGTTGTGATTTTCGATGTGCTCTCAGTGCATAATTTTTGTTCAATAGGATTGCCAAGTCATAATTTATTTGCGTTTATTGCCTGTATGAATGCTGAGAAAGGCTGCACGGAAAATCGATATAAAATCAAGATAATAATAAATTCAAAATAACGCGTACTTCTTTAACCCCGATAATGTATCGATTATAACGAACAGGCGCAATCAAAGGAGAGGTTTGGGGGTCAAAACCCCCCTTCCCCCGAAATGAAAGAATTTTAACGAGCTTCGTGAGACGCACTCAGCACAACATGGGAAAAAAGAAAAAGACTCAATTTGAAACATTTATTGGGACAAGACTATAATACATAGACTTACTATTTTTTTTAAGTACACTGAAGAAATATGTGTTGAAATTTAATGGAACTGTGTTCATATTAAATGAATTAGTTTTTTAAATAGAGCTTGACAAAAATTTCATTTAACTTAAGCTCATATGTTTGTACAGTTCAATTTAAAATAAAAGTTTTTTTCAAAACAATGTTTTTAAATATACTTTTACAGTAAACATTTACAGTTTAAAAAAATTTTTTTTAAAAAATCTTTAGTATTGAAAACAAATACTTTAAAACATAATTTTAAAATATTGTTCTTAAATTAAAAACAATGAAACTAAACCGCCATTCATTCGAAGCAATTTTTTATTTTTTTTCGAGTTTTCTACGTTTTAAATTTGCATTTTATTTTGGCTTGAAATATTGAAATATTTTATACATATATGAAATTAGTTTTTATTTCATCTTATGTTCATTATTTGTAAAATGAATTTGAAAAATATTTTCACACAATCAAATGTAAAATCGATATTTTTCTCAGCTTGGTCTTTAATTATTTGGCAAATATAGTCAAATATTCTACTGAACATAATTTTTCAATTCAAACTTAGAAAGCCACGTATTTTTTTAGCATAAAAAAATAATAAGAGAAAATTAAAAAAATAAATGAGTTTTTAGTTAAAAATTTAAGACGCTTATTTTAAATTTTGTTTTGTAGAACGCGTTAAATTTCTATTTTAAAAGTTTTTGTTTAATTTCAAAGTATGTTTTTATTCTCAGTGTAAATAATATAAAACATTATTCCAAAATGCATTTTTTTGATTGTTTTTAATTGTATCTTCTTCTCGATAGGTGGCATAAAAAAGCAGTACTTTTCAGCAGGCGGAAAGATATTTTGGTCACGATTTATCGAAAAAAAATCAAAGCGCTTTTTAATAAGGATACTTGTAGCTGGAACCTTGACTAGAATTATTAAGTTTTGCCCATATCTTGACACCGGTTGCAAAGGACTACTTGTACTTTGAAAAAAATGTATGTTGAAAAAAACATTGTATTTTATTTACGTAAAAAAATTTCTAAGTTTCTTTGTATTGTAGTCTTTTTACAATAAATATCAACGCTAGTTGAGTTCGCTGAAAACTTTTAGTGAAACGTCAAAAAAATTAAAGCGCCTGTTGCTGGCATGGTACTAAACTTTGAAATTAATGTAATGTTAGTGTAATTGCAATTTTTTAAACAGTTTAATATTTTTCCCTCAAAATAAAATTTCCAATGATACCCAATTAACGAAAATCGCATTTAAATTGACTGAGCTACGTTGTTTCAAAATATATCCTATTTTGGCATTCACATGACTATGAGTCCGCGAAAGAAATCTCAAAACCTCAAACTCCGGTTTTGGTTTTCTAAACAATAAACTAATCTAAGCACATCAACATCAATGTGAAATGGGTGACATATTGAAAACAATTTGTTCCTACTTTGACGAAATATGTTTAATTCAAATTTTTTATAACATATTGCAAAAATTGGTTAAAAAATAGCTTAAAACATTTATTAAATTTTGTATGAAAAATCATGCATTGATGTTTAAGGCATTGTGTTGAATTCAAAACGTGATTATTTTTAAAGTGTATAAATTGATTTTGATCAATATTTTGTACCCCACATTTGTAGGCACTTCTTAAATCAAACAAATCGACCTGTAAGATTCATATACTCGCTATATATCCATCAAAAAGCCGAATTCAGTCGCTTCAAGCAAACCCTCGTTTTCGTCGCTTCGAAGACCCAAAATATGCATGAGAAGTAAAACTGGAGAAGAAAGGCACAATGGATTAGCTCTTATAAATGTTCACAGGGATGTGGAAGTGCCCACGAAAGAAATTTTAAATGCATTAGCCCAAAAAAAAACATGTTATATTATTATTCTAAACAAAAGAAAATTAAAAACCCCCCCCAAATTTTTTTCCGGGTACGCGCCTGATAATAGACAAAGATCCGCTAGTACGTTCAGATGGATATGCAAAGATTTTAGCAGCACGCACAGAAGCAAGGCGGCATTCGACAAATTTTCGGTTCAGAAGTGGACAATTTTATAGATTTTGAAAGAGAAACATACTTCAATATGATCAATTGGGCAAAATTCATATTGACTGAGCCACCTTGCCTACAATTGCAAGACCAGCTTAAAACATTGCAATACTACAATGATATAATCGAATTACCAGGTAAAATAAACAACTTCATTTAATATCTTTCCTTACAAAACTTAATTGCTTTCACAGCTTATGCAAAAAAATTAAAAAAAAATTTTAATATTTCAAGTGGAAATAGCGAAAAAAATCTTTAGTGAAAGTAAAAAGATTTTTTATGGGCTGTCCATTTCTGAAATTAAAGTGGTACCTTAAGATGGTTGGAACTAAGGTTTGGTAGATCTGTACTGTAATGGGTAAACTGAGGCAAATGAGTTTCTTTAAAAAATAGGTCTTTCTGAGACAAATACATAAATATATCGTTCTTTATGATCGGAGGGTACATACCGAAGTTATAAATAAATATGTCAATGCGCGACCTCTACTTTCAGTATAAAAAATTTTTTTCGAAACTCTTCTTTCAATAATGCTTCAGATATGCAGGTGTGTGGCGACATTTTTTTTTCCTATAAGGCGGTACATTGAATGTACAGTGAATGCCACTATCCATTTTTAACATAAATTTTGTCGGTGCTTCTGAAAATGTAATATTTTTTCTGTCACTCCGTTTTCGAGATATTACCCACTGTAGTTTTTTATTACAAAAAAAAGTAGGTTCCTCTTAATAGCATATATCTCCAGAACCAACAACAATAATCAAACAAATAATATAAAAAATTAAAATTAAAAAATTCATTACAATTTCTATATTATTTTTTAATTCAACTGTTAGTTTCAGCGAAATAAATTTAATTATTGATGATTTTTCGTGTTTTAGAGAAGAATTTACAGAAAAATAAAACTAATTGCTAATTTTATTTTGCTAAGAAACTTGTTAATTGCTAATTGGCTTAGCTAAAAACTAAACCAAATAAAAACTAAATCAAAATATTTTGTTAGTTTTTTCTTAAAGCCTGAACTTTACGAAAACAATAAGATATTGTTGAAGAAAATCTACTGAGAAAAGGAAAAGTTTAATTGAACCAAAGGACTCAAATTAAGTGATTGTCTATTTATACATTTCGCCTTAGTTTATTGTCATATAAATACATAACAAGTGTTGTAGTATGGAAAAGAATTTTTTAAAAATTTTATTTTTATTAAGGCATAAGTGTTAAGTCAGGTGTTTTGAGAAGGAACACAAAAAATACAAATATGTTGCTAAAGAAAAAAATAAAAAAAAAACGAGAGAAGTGAATATTTTCACAGTTTCATAAATTTGACAATGTAATAGTTTTTTTAATAAAAAAAAAATTTTAAATGATTAATTATAAATAACATAAAACTAACTAAAAAAATACACTTTAATATTCCCACCAGTAAATTTTATTACATTACAAAATTATTTTATTTTATTACATGTTACATTAATTGCAAATTATTTTTGTAAATGTTTTCAATTATTATAACGAAAATTTATATTTATATTTAATATCTAAAAAAGCAAACGTATTATATAGATGTAGGGCCGTTTTCTCAATGTCCGGCTAAGCACTAATCGAAACTTTAACTGGCGGTTAGCAAAAAAGCATTTTCTCAATATTCGGTTAGTCTTTAGTGCCGGTTAAGTTAACGGCAAGTTGAGGTTCCGGTTAGTTGCTAATCGGAAGAACAGCTGTGTAGTGTAAAAAATTGTTATATATTTTATAATCAAAAATGGATAGAATTTCGAGGATTTCGTTTTTTTCTAACTTGAATTCGATCCAAAATAGAAAAAGGACATATGCGCATAGACGTGACTACGTGGAAGAGTAATGCACTTTCTTCATATGCAATGAAGTTCGGCACTCTGTTGCTTTTCTAAATTATTTATTAATTAATCTTTCAACTTTCTTTACAACTTTCACTCCAAAAATAAAATAACAAACAAGCGTAAATAGCTGATATGCAGTTTAGCGTAGTCACAATTGAAAAAAATTCACAATTAATGACTTAACCGACAGTTAATTAACCGCCACTTGGTGAAAACGGAACTGTTTTTTTAGTTATTGTACGGTTAGCTAACTCCCGGATAAGAGCTATGCTAACCGGACATTGAGAAAACGGCCCGTAGTGTCATCTATTTCTAGCAAATATTACATCAATAGATATCTCTTATCGTGTTGCACAAATATTTGTATCGCTTATCATTCTTATGTATATATATCAAAACGGCATTGTTTAAGGCCTTAAATTTTCATGAAATTGATTTTTTTTTAAGTTTCAATAGTATTGTCATTCTGACGTTATTTTCACTTCTACAGCCGTTTTAGTAGTTATCGAGGCACAGTGTTTCGAAAAAACAAAAACTATTCAGCCGAATCATCTGAAATTTAAATATGCTATTCACAACATTATTGGCTATTTCTGGAACTAGAATCAAAGTTTTATAGTGATTAATACTCATACTGCACTCATAGTGATTAATAATATTCTTGGCTTTTATTTTTCAGATAAATAGAAGATTTAAAATCTACAACACCGCCCAGGCTCCTTTTCTTTGAGAGCGTCTCATTGAGTGCCATTTTGAATATGATCAACAATTTTTTAAACTAAAAAAATAGATTTTTTATGATGAAAAACTGTTACAAAATACCTTTAAAGTTACAAAATGATGAAGAGATACCTTAAAAGTTTAAATATCGTTGTTCAATATTTTAACCTTAAGAAAAATCCTAAAAATACCCTAAATTTTCGAGCGCCTTAAGTGCCTGTGAACATTCATGTCTGAATTCGCAATTAAAATATACACCTAAAACAATTGGTATCTTGTGATAATTTTCATACAGTTCAATGAAACTTTACGACTTTTGTTATTTCGATAGTCAATACACAAAAATTTTAATTGATTATTATGATCTGCTGCAACATAGCTTCACGAATTCACATGTAGAATAGCTAATGCACAATTCTTGTAATAAATTCTTGACATCAACCGGTCTTGTCATCAATGTGCGGTGAATTTACTTTCAAAAAGACTAAATTTTACGAATTTACAGCAAACGTTATATCTCCATTGTTTGGTATTGCGGCTGAGAATATTGATGATCCATGAACGCCAAGTATTTTGTGGTAATCGTTCAAATTAATATTGTCTGAATTCAGCTCGGGCAAAAAACGATACATGAAATTTGACATTTCGATGATATGGAGACGAACGTTTTGGCACCTAAGCGATTGCTATTTTTGTCTGGCAAAAGAGACTGGAGTTGAAAGATACAAACGAGTGATATACGCCACTGTCAAGACCGTTTCATTGCCAGTTCCTCATTTTGATGATGTTTATTATCCTACTTGTCCCGATTCAACACGTGATAATAATCGAAAATCCTTCGATTCAGTGGAATTGGGTGGAACCACTGGAGGAAGTGTATTTCGAATTGAATAAACGACAAAACAAGAATCGTTATTATTTTGAATACAATTTAGTCAATGGAAAAATCAATGTAAGTCATTGAAAGAACAATAAAAACGAAAATAAAAAATATGTATACAATGTAAACAATGTAAAAACAATGTAAATGATGAAAAATAAAAATTAAAAATAAAAAAATGTATATTATAATAACCTTTAATTGTTATTTATTTATAAAAAGACAATCAATTTGGGTGCTTTCGTTCAATTAAACACAACATTTCCTTTTCCCAATAGATTTTTTCAAGAACATAATTTTTCTTTTTTTTTTTTTTAAAAAACAGGCTTAAAGCAAAAATTATCAAAACTTACAAAATATTTTGATGTCTTAACAAAATTTGCAATTAGTTTGATTTTTTTTTAATTTTTCTGATAAGCTCAAAAATTTAATTTATTTAGCAGAAATTAACACATGAATAAAACCATATCAAAGGCATTATTTATAGAGAATTGTATTAGCTAAAATTTGATATATTATTTGTTTGATTACTGTATTTGGTTCTGGAAATATATGCTTTTAAGCGGAAACAACTTTATTTTTTTTTTAAAAAGTTACAGAGGGCAATATCACGAAAACGGAGGAACAGAAAAAAAAATAATGACATTTTTGAATCAGATATCAATTTTACATTAAAAATGGATATTAATTCTACAAACAACTTTTCGTTATTTGTAAACCAGTGTTATTAGATATAAAAGCATTTATTCAACATTTGATCTTGATATAACAACATCTTGCTAATCCAAAATGTTCTTTGGCTTCTATACATCTTGCTAATCCAAATTGTTCTTTTGGTGTTCTATCTTTATTCGATAGAGTTATAGTGGTACGTTTATAGTAGGTATGTGTAAAGTTTCAAGCTCATTGTACATGCATTTTTTATGCTTGCTGTGCTCGCTTACTCGCTAATTTGACACAGAAAAAGCGTGCGGTGAACAAAAATTTATATAAAATCGCTCCATTCTTTTGAAAATTTTGTATTTTGTAAAAATGTATGGCGCGTTGATATGTGCTATCAAAAATGTTATTTACCTGGGTTTAGGGCATGAAAAAGGCGTTTGAAAAGCTTATTAAATTTTTATACTTTTAATTTAAATTGTAAAAAAATAAATTTTACCGTAGAATTAAAGAACAACAAATTATCTATTTAACGGGCTCTAAACAAACTAAATTGAAATTTCACAACCCGAGATATGGCGATTTAAGTAACACATACATTGACCTAATATTGCCATTTTTCACAATTTTGACCTAACGATATTCCGTAAAAAATTTTTTCTGAGAATAATCCCGATACACGTGTAACCTTTTTTTACGTAAAGTGGTGTAAGGAAAAAGGGTTAAGCATAAATCCTGACAAAACATTTCTGGTACCCTTCTCCAGGAAAAGGAGCCTAAATCTGGTAAGACCAACCCTGGATGGAAAAGTTATTGACTTTGCAAATGAGGTCAAGTACTTAGGAGTGATTTTTGACAAGCAGCTCCGTTGGAACACCCACGTAGATTCAATTACAGGCAGTGCAACACGTGCCCTTTTTGCCTGTCAACGCCTTAAATTGAAAATGTGAGGCCTTAAACCGAAAATGATTAATTGGACGTTTACAACAATTGTGATACCTATGGTTACGTATACAGCACTTGCATGGTGGCCCAAGGTCGAACAGCACACAGCAGCTAATCAACTGACAAAGCTGCAAAGAATAGCGTGCATAAGTATCACAGGGGTAATGAGAACGTGCCCATCTGAAGCTCTGAATGTAACAATAGGGCTACCCCCTTTAACGATAATTATCGAAAAAGAGGTATGTCTAAGTGGACTAAGAATGAAGGATACCGGTGATAATAAGGCAGAGAATTTTACGGGTCACATGAAGATACTAAAAACTTTCGAAAATGACCCCTTTTTAAAAATCCTCGACAGGATGCTGCCGAAGGTAAACTTCACAAAACGCTACAAAGTCGTTATACCCAATAGGCAACTATGGAGGAATGATAGCTTCACAGTTGATCCTGCCTCACAGATATGGTACATTGATGGGTCAAAACTCGAGAATGAAGTAACGGGAGCGGGGATATATGGTCCCAAGTTCCAAAAAGCTCTTCTAATGGGATACACGCCGACAATATTCCAGACGGAGGTATATGCCATTGAAATTTGTGTCAGAGAATGTCTCCGCAGGAAATCAAAGGAGGCTCACATCTACATACTTTCAGACAGTCAAGCAGCTTTAAGAACCCTTCAAGCCTACGAAATTGAATCAAGACTAGTCTCCAACTGCGTAGAGCTATTCAATACGCTGGGACAAAGCAACAAAATAGAATTATGGTGGGTTCCAGGTCACGAAGGATTCGAGGGCAATGAAAGGGCGGACTGCTTTGCCAAAAGAGCAGCGTCTCGAACTCTTATGGGACCTGAACCACTCTGTAGCTTAGCAAAAGGCTACATTCTAGAAAAAAATTAGAATATGGAAAGATAAGAAATTTCAGTGCCACTGGAACAACACTAATGGACAAAGGTAATCTAAGAAATTTTTAACTCCAAGTAAAGCAAAATCCAAAGATTTACTCAAGCTTACCAAAGCAGACCTTAGAATTCTCACCAGTTTCTTCACAGGTCACTGCTCACTCAGATACCATCTTAAAAATATGGGTCTTTCTGAATCAGACGTCTGCAGAATATGAGAGGAGGAATAAGAAACCCCCGAACACATTGTATGTGAATGTCCGGCAACTCATGGCCTAAGACGCCTCCATTTTGGAAGGGAAGTAGTGCCCCCGTCAACAATTTGGAACACTAAGCCAGAGGCAGTGCTAAAATATTTAAAAAGCCTAAGTCTGGAGTGTTAATTGAGGGCATGCACAATAGATACTATGGGTCGCGGTGCACATGGGCCCACTATAAACTAACTAACTACGTAAATAAATAATTAAAAATATTTTCTGCCGAATCTAAAACATGAAATCCTGGAATTTGTGCGATTTATACAAGAATGACCCAAATATATTATTTCGATAAAATTTTGCTTTGGCTTAAAACATGTAACTTTCTGAAGGAAACAACTACAAAAAATCTTCGTAAGTCAGCTATCATAAATATATTTAAATCGACCACAATATTGAAAAAAATTACATTTACTTATGAATTAATGGCCTTTAATATGATATTGAAGGCCATTTTGGAATGTTATCATATCGAGACATAATTTTGCAGAGGTGATTTTTTACATTATATTTATCGAGAGATATGTTATTTTAAGGGTCCTTCTGAA
This sequence comes from Dichetophora obliterata, assembly GCA_963920525.1. Taxonomy (NCBI): domain Eukaryota; kingdom Metazoa; phylum Arthropoda; class Insecta; order Diptera; family Sciomyzidae; genus Dichetophora; species Dichetophora obliterata. Next base: position 281,038,871 of record OY986435.1, read on the forward strand.
TTGTAGATAACAGATCGTGATAAAAAGTTTTTGTACCTCATCACTCCGAAATTTTTTTCTATTCCTTTTGACTTTGGCTTAAAACTGGAGAAGCAAGATGAAGTAATATCCACTTGACAAATGTATAGCATCATATTTTTCGAAGCCTCCCTGAGCCATTTTGATACATATATTATATGATATAGTATACACATATTTGACATTCAAATTGTAAATAAGTATAAAAAAAAAACTTAAAATATACCCTGTTTGTTTGCATTTATCAGTGCCTGCGGAAATGGGTAACTAAAGTTAGCAGAAAAAAGATACAACTTTTCCAATCATTCAAACTTATTATTTCTCTGATACGATCTCAAAAATATTGGTTAAAAAAGATTGGCTCACAACATATTCTATTGGAGTTTTCAGAGTTATCTGGTGTATGACTGTTTGAAATTATATAGATAATGCTATATCATCCGTTTCAATAAATCCATATCATAACTGCCTCAGTCATTGATTATATTTCACCATCTCTTTCTATATTTGCCCTCACAGTAGTCAAACACTTAATTGCTAATTATAACATTATTACAGAAACACTACAAAATTTCCAATAAGGCCTTAAGCCGAATATAGTTTACAAATACATATATACATAAGGAAAAACTCAAACTTGGCAACCCTAGAACTACCTTAAAAAATATACCGCAAAAGTCGTCAATGCTACCCAGGAATAGAAGACAACATACCCAACACTACAAAAAGAATTCAACATTCATGTCACCTCCATAAATAAGCTTCCAACGCATAAACTAACTAAGCTATGAAAAGGCTTAAAAGATGGGCAGAAGGCGCAATAATTGTGCTCAAGTTTGGATGAAGCAAAAGAACAAGAAGCAGACGAAGAAGAAGAAGAAGAAAGAAGAATTGTGCTTACGCTTGAGTGCGTCAAGTCTATTAAATTCCTGCTGAGCTCGTAATGAATAGAAATGAATGCACGCTTAAAGTAAATGAAATGAGCGGAGATTCGCGAAGAAAGACTGTCCGTCAGCAAGCAGCACAGGTAGGGCAGGAAAAAGGAACTGTGCGTGTGGCTTAGTTAAAATAGGAAAAGAAAACGGAGCACGACCAGCAGATGAAGTAAAGACTGAGTGCAAAGTCAACCGCAAGGCCACAAAGACCAACCGAGTTTGAGGTAAGAAAAAAAAAGCAAGTGCGAAAAAAGGAAGAAGCAATAAAAATACTGCCGCGAAGAACAACGTCTTCCGCACACGTAAACTTACATGTCCACCGCGATGAGAATATGCAGTGCTATATTTGCTCTGATGACGCACACTTTCATTCACATTTAAACAAATACTGCGCTAAAACCAGACGTGAATCATATGTTTTAAGGATAAAACGTTCATACTCCCTTAAGGTACTTTGTAGAACCTGAAGCAGCTAATAGTTTAGATTTTGCTGTCATGCATTTTAGCCTTTATTGCTTCAGCCTCTTTTAAGTTAGTCATAAAGTAATAATGATAACCGTTGGTTGACTCAGGGTTATTCCAGCAGCTTGGCTCAGATTGCTTTTGCTGACCATATATGCTTTAGTCAATTATTTATTGTTTTTGTTTAAAATAAAATAAGCAATTTATTGTCTCTGGTGTCATCAGCATTTGGTGTCAGACAAAACAGGTTGCCGCTTTTGTCATTTATTTATGAAAAAATTTGCACAAAATGAATAAATTTGGTAAAATTTCGCTAGATATTATTGTGTTTCAATGTTTTCTCTAACAGAAAGACCCACGTAGTGTTATTTTTAAAACGCATTAAAAAACTTGTTTGGGTTAAAAAGAATTTTAGAAAATAAAAACTTAATTTGCTTTACATTTAACTAATTTTATATTCAAAACAGCATTCATCAAACAAGGACAACAAGAGAAACACGTCGAACTTTTTGTCAAAAAGAAATATATTTGCATTAGAATAAAAATAATAAAAATAAAAAAAGCTTTACAAAAATGATGTTAATATTTTGCCGTGTTTGGATAATTTTATTTTAATATCAGTTGTGAGTGAAGATGAAATTTAATAAAAAAAAAATACCAAGAGTGCTAGAGTATGACTCTAGAGTTAAAACTTTTTATACGTGATTTTTTTAATCACTCGTTTTTTAGGTGTTAATCTTTCCTGCTATCTCAAAGCTAGTAAATGTTTATTTTTGCATAAGATAATACATTCGCGTTGCCTTCATTACCTTTATATGTACATCAGATAGGTAGGTCAAGCAGGTGTATGAACTTCTTGGTTCTAAAAGATAATTATGAAAATTCTAGCAGACTGTTTTTCGTAAGTGCAATTAGAATATGAAAATCAATGTTAAACAACATTAGGTCTGTTTTTAACTGCAGTGCTTTTAAGTGTTAAATTTTTTAACAATTTCTAACCACCCTTATCTTTCCTAACTAAAAGTCGTACAGACTCCTTTTTTTTCTCTATTCTGTTTTTTTCCCTTTTTTTTAATAATTTCTCTATGTAGAATTTATATATAGATAAATTTATATCTTTTGTATTTATTTTGATATACTCCAATTAAAGCCAGGTACTTTAAAACATATTTAACTTAGCCTCACTAGTATTTTTTTTATTGCTCAAAAAAATTGTATTCATTCGTAATGAACCAAATTTATCTGTAAATCCTAAGTAAAGGATATTTTTTATAGAGTGATACAACTTTGAGTTAGCATCACTGCTTTATTTGACCACCCATTTAACAGCTGATAGTTGCTTTATGTTTAGTTTGCTTTGACATTTCAGTATGGATCGACTTACACCAGGGCAACGCGTGCAAATTGCGGAAATTTTTAATCAAAATAATGGTTCTGTTCTTCAAACTTATCGTGCACTTCGTCCATTTTATGGCGTATACATAATCGTTCTTCGGAGCTGCTAATTCGAAGAACAATAGATAATTTTCGGACCACATTTGCTGTTACTAATAATGTGCATACCGTGAGATGCCGAACAGAGCGCACTGAAGAATCTGTAGCCGCTGTACAGGAAAGCATTGAAGATGATCCTAATCAATCAATTAGTCGCCGTTCTCAGCAACTGAGGTTGTGTCCTTCCACTTTATGGAAGATTTTACGAAAAGATCTTGGCTTAAAATCTTTCAAGATTCAACTTGTGCAGGAATTAAAGCCAAACGACCATCGTATGGGCCGCCAATTCGACGAATGGGCTGAAGCATAAATTGATATTGATTTTGAGTTTGCATGGAAAATTTTATTTTCCGATGAAGCCCATTTTTGGTTGAATGGGTACGTAAATAAACAGAATTGTCGTATTTGGAGAGAGGAGAATCCACAAGCTTTTGTTGAAACACCATTACATCCACAGAAAATGACTGTTTGGTGCGCTTTATGGGCTGTCGGAGTCATTGGCCCATATGTCTTCAAAAACGATGATGGTCAGAATGTTACTGTCAATAGTGAACGGCATAGGAACATGATTCGAAGTTTTTTCGTACCTCAATTAGCTAGCATTAATCTTGCTGATATGTGGTTCCAACAGGACGGAGCCACATGCCACACAGCAGGCGCTACAATTGATTTACTCAAGGAAACTTTTGTCGAAAAAATAATTATACGAAATGGCAAAATTATACGAAAATGCCCCCAAGATCGTGTGATTTAACCCCATTGGATTATTTTCTTTAGGGTTATGTTAAATCAATTGTCTACGTCGATAAACCACAAGCAATTGAACATCTGGAAATCGATATTCGAAGAGTTATCGGCGAGATACGGCCGCAAATGTTGCGAAAAGTTTGTGAAAATTGGTGTTCCAGATTACGCCTTGTACGCGCCAGCTATGGCAACCGCATGGCCAAAATCATATTTAAACATTAGTGTCATAAAATTCTCTATCCAATAAAGTCCGTTTCATTGACAGTGAAAATATATTACTATTTTTTATTATAACTTAAACTTGTATCACTCTATAAAAAACACCCTTTATCTATTAATAGCTAATTTGTTGTTATTTCCTTTAACTGCAGCTTGAAAAATAAATCCTTACTTTTATACCAACGAATTTGCCCAATATGTTGAAAATAAAATTAAAAAACGCTCCTTATCTTGACATAAGTACATGACCACATGTGTGCTTTATTTCGAATACGCACACATAATCCGTATTTTTGTTCAATTTTTTTTTTTTGATTTTTTTGAAAAAGACGAAAAACTTTTAGGAAATAAAAAATTTTAATTTTGATTAAAATTTTTCCATGATACCTATAATTTATTTACTCTCAAAAAGCAAATTTATTAAATAATATTTGCCGTATTATTGATTATTTTATACATTTTTTTGTATTTTCCTTTTACACGAGCCGCTCAAACATTTTTGGAATCGATGAGAGTTTAGCGATAGACCTATAGTTGCTTACATCATTCATAGAACTTTTTTTATAAATAGGACTTATAAAAGATTTTTCCAAAAAAGTGTAAAATTACATTTCCTAATTGATTTATTGAATTACATGGAGAGTGGTTGGCTTAGAACGGAACCACATTGCGTTAACACAGAGGCAGGAATTCCGTCAGGTCCAGCATTAAAATCTTCTTCGAATGATCCAATATACTTTAAAATATCCTCGGAATTAAAAGAATAAGTGACAATAGTCACTTTTAGTTGTAAGTTCCATATGCTTAGATTTTTCTTAGTTTCCTATTAAAACCATCAATATTTATATATTTATTGAAGATGCTGGAAGGTAGCTAGCATTTAATAAAAAATATTTAGTATAAATCTGTTATGAAATAAAGTATTCTGTCTATATTTTTTAATAAATATGTGCGCAAAAGGAATAATACTTCCTGTAAGAAAAACACTTAAAAATTATATTTTGCCCTAAAACGCCGTGATTTTCAAAAAAATTGGTGCTTTTGTATTAAAAGAAATTTTAAATTAAGTTCTCAAATTAAAAAAAGTGTTGTCCTAATTGACAGTTTTACTAATTTTCATAAATTTTTTTAATTAAAATCCCTTCATCATATGTCAAACCAAAATCGAAAAAAGCACACAACAAAAACAATGAAAACAAAAGTTAGCACAGCAACATTTGAAATTGTCATTTTCAGAGTAAAAATTTTAAATTTATGCAATGGTATTTTCTTGAAAATGGCTTACCTCTAAAATGTCTAAATATAATCATAAATTATGTTAATTTTGCATTGCACTGTAGTTGTTTGTTATTGCCTAATGCTTAGTAAATATAATAACATAAATTCCAGAATTTGGCTACAGTGTTAAAGACGCCTTGAACAAATGTGATAGAATCTCTAAAAGAAAAAACAAAATTTGCACAAAAGAATTCTAATCGCATTATATACAAAAGTATTAAAACTACAGACTTGGCAAGCATACTGGGAGCATCACGCTTTTCTAGACATGTTGCGCATGTGCAGACAACCACAACCATTACGGGAAAAAAACAATAGCTTAAGCTAAAACCACGAAAACTTCAGTGTTTAACGTCATATGAAAAATAATATGGCAACAATGGAAATTCAAGACGAATGTAAGTAAGTAAAACATGTTTAACATAAACTACGTAAATAAGTCATAGTTTAGGGTTTATTATGTCAGGCTAAATGCGAACGAACAAAAGCAGCCAAGCAGGCACAAAAACAAAGCACAACAAAACCTTAATATTATTTTTGAGTTAAAAAGTTGTCGCTTAGTATTGAATTGTTTACTTGTTCAACTGGCTGCAAATATTGCTTCAAGCACAGGTTAACGGGTTAAACAATACTTCAAGCTTGCATGTATATTTTTCTTTTTGTATATTGTTTTTAGCGAATCAACGCATAACTTGTTTGACAAAAATATATTTAAAATTAATGAAGTTTAATTTATACCAATAATCAAATTAAGCAAGCACTTAATGAACTTGATATCCTTGAGTTGTTCTGTTTGAATTTTCGAAACAAACTGATTAGTTTTTATTTATTAAATGTGGTAGCTTATTATGGTTACACGCATTGTAACGGCTTGAGACAAAGAACATTTTTTAAATAATTTTCATACTGATAACTTTAGCACGTTTTTGTAGCTATTTAACGTTAATTACCGTTATTTAGCACCTGTTGTTCCACTGTGGCGTTGAAGTGATTAAGATAAAGACCAAGATTTTCTCACAAAGAGCCGACAAAGTCGACAGCTTGTAGCTTGGCTTAAAAATTGTGTAATTGATTAGGCAAGAATGTACTTGTTAACTCAAACATGTTGCCATGACTAAATTTATCAGTTTTAAATAATTGAAAAACTTATAACAGAAAATTGGAAAAATATACAAGCAAAACTACCACAGATGGAGCTAGTTTGTTTGTACTCTTTCTTTGTTTTACTGATCTAGCCGTTCAGTTTTGAATAGTTCACAACACTTAATCCTTAGCTAAACTTCAACACTAATTGTCGTTCATTAATGCAAATTATCGATAATTATGTCTCATTATCGACCACAAATGCTGCCAAGACCTTTACTGACAGAGAGTAAAATTTGTCGATAGAGCATATGACGGGCTGTTTTGATTAATTAGCAGTAATTTGTTATTATTCTTGACAAGCTAAATAGAAGATCGGCCAATTAACTGTATTTATGTGTTGTAAGAGATTTTGACATTTAGTTGCATGTTAGAAATAAATCGACTCTTGGTGTAGGTATTGTGGATGTCCTAGCGTAGAAATGTTGTACATAATATGACTTAAGCACGCAAAAGTCATCACTTTGTAGTGGTCTTTACTACGGCTAAAGAAATTGATATTGACAACTTGAGTATTATGGACTATTGCTATGAAATTTTCAATAATTGACTTTCGATTTGAGATTGGTTTTGCGTAGGTTCAATTTAAGAAATACCTAAGTAAAAATAAAAACTTTTTAAGTTTAGGCCAAACAGCGGCCGAAGAAGGCCTAATTTCGTACAAAAGTCGTACAGCGGCCATTCAGAGGCCACTTTGAAATAATAACAGCTTAAAAACGGGCGTACAGCGGCCGAACAGTAAATATTTTAATAAAAATTTAAGATTCATGCTGAAATAAATTAAATATATTTAAACTTAAGCTGGCACAAACTAAAAAAAAAAGTAATTATAAATTTTTTTAGCAAATTTTCTGTATTTATATAATTTTTTTATTATCATTATTTGTAGTACGTAAAATAAAATGTTTGAATATAAAGATGTGTATAATTTAAGCTTATCAGTCGAGAATACATGAATAAGTACTAAATAGAGATATTTATTTACTACTTTCCCAGCCAACATTGATAAATTGTATATTGAATACTTTACTTGTGTCGTTCACTTCATTTATTGATATTTCATTAGACTCCGGACAAAATATGCGGCCAATGAATGATGATTATCAACTAAATAAATAATTGCCAGCTCTACAACTCTACTGAATTTTAATGTATGACAATAACCTTAAACAAAAACAATATAAATGCATGCGCACTGTAAATTGTCTCCATATAAATGATGCACAACAATAGAAGGAGTGCTTCCATGATAATGAAATTCTGAATGCTTCATTAGTTTAAGCCAATTAAAAAAAATGTTAGAAATGGTTGAAATCGGTTAGACCCTAGGGGTACCTCCTTTGGACCTATTTTAATAAATAAAAATAATTTTTTACTTGGTTTTTTATGGGAGGTACATACAAAAGTCGACCGATCTTAACAAAAATTCGTCAGAAGCATAGTCAAATAAAGGTTTAGATGTGTACGGAAAATAATCGAAATCAGTTTTACCCTACGGATACCTCCTCAGGACCTATATTAATATTTTACTTGATTTTGTATGGGTGGTACCTACAAAAGTTGACTGATCTTAACAAAAATTCGTTAGAAAGGTAGTAAAATAGAGTTTTAGATGTGTACTGAAAATAATCGAAATCGGTTTAGCGCTACGGGTGCCTCCTTTGGATATTAATATCCCAGCAGCGGATTTGCCAGTGGCTACCATAGAACTAATACAGAATAAATTACCAGGTAAGGAAGCATGACTTTTTTCAAAAAGTAATGCGTCTGCATATAGTAGAAGTAATTAACTTATAACTCATTACCTGTAATGTAGCATACAAGGAAAAATAATGCAGTGATTTTGCAAATATCAAATCAAATCAAATTGTCGTGATGAAAAGAAAAAGTATTATTGAAAGAATAAAAAAAGAGCGCCTTACTCTTTGTATTCCTCAAAATATGTTTCTTTATAAATATGCTTATTCTTTATATTTACTTTAGAAGCCAGTAAGAGGGAAGGATATGACGAATTGCGTTTCAATAAAGAGGTGCGTCATTCATTTAAGTTGTTCAAAAACGCACATTTCAAAAAAGTTTGCATCACAAACAAAGCTAAGCGCCAGTCCATGGAGTTGGAAAAACCATGAAAGCAACAAATTGAATCAAACATTTTTATATACAAAAAAATCATTTGTATTAGTATAACATATGTAACATACATATTTATAAACAAACATTTAGAAACATAAATAAATGAAATTCAATTTTAAAATGTCTTAAGCGGAATTTACATATCACCTTCAGAAAGTTTTCTGCAAAAATTTAAATTATTCTATTCCAATCAAAGAGCATGAAGCAATTTTTTGTTACTCTCTCATTGAGTGTATAGAGAGATAAAGCTCAAAAACTTACAATAAAATACTTATAGAACTTGCTGAACGTGGTCAGTTATTCCGCCTTTACACTTTCCTTTCAATGAGACAAATAAAGTGATTGCCTACTTTCTGCAATACCAAGAAGTGCTCAAATAATTCATTACTTGTAATGTGCTAAGAATCAGATGCTTTAAACTTGTTACGTGGCTATTTTTTTCATAACAAAGCAATTTATTATTAACTGAAAAATAGAACCAATTTCTGAATTCATTACTTGTAGTGCCTTGCAGAACTGGTTTTTTCTTTTTCCTTGCTAATTGCTGTTACTAGAAATTCATTCCATAGTTGCTTGCAAAGAGCACATTCGAATAACTTAATACAAGTAGTGTGTTACTCCATAACTTCTAGGTAATGCTGAAGGGAGGCGATCACTTACCTCCTATCTCATTCAATGTTAAATGTAAGGCCTTTTATACATAGTAAGGTAATATAGTCGGAATTAGTGGTCATTACAAGGTAATTGATGCTTCATATATTCGGAATATATTCCATCCGCTACTGGGATTTTACTAGATTTTATATGGGAGGTACATACAAAAGTTGATCGATCTTAACAAAAATTCGTCAAAATGATGGTGAAATAGAGAAACACATATGTACTGAAAATGGTCGAAATCGGTTAGACGGTTAGACATATGTTAATTTTTTACTTGATTTTGTCTGTAAATTTTTAATTTTAAGCATTATTTAAAACAAAATAAGATATATTTGTAGGACGAAGTAGGAAAAGTTATTTTCAGTTCCTTATTTTGTATTTTATGTATTAAATATATGTATTTTAATAATCCGAAAAAAAAAATACTTATTTTACCATATTCAGTATTTATTTTTTTCTATCAAAATATGCTAATTTTTCATTATTTCTCATTCAAAGATATCAAATATCGAAACCACTTAATAATATTTTATTTTTAATTTTTAATAAAACAAATTATTTTTTTTATTAAAACATACATTTCTTAAAGTTATGAGCTTTAATTGGCTTAGTTTTATTTAAAACTGAATTTTTAGCAATTATTTGTATAAATCACCTCAAAGAGCTGTGTCCTTAATTAGAATTTTAAAAAAAAAATACTCAACTTCAAAGTGTTGCAGCTCAAACAAAACGCATTTAATTGCTCCAATATTTTGGACTATAAATAGTCAAAGTATTACCTGTCGATTCATACCAAATTTGGAGGATTTCGAGATAAAATTTTTTTGATTTTTGTCCACTAGGCATTTCACTGTGATGCGTTTGTTTTTGTACAAACGGCTTGGCAAATTTGAAGATCCATCGATTATGGTTTTTGGTTGTATTTGCATACATTTCTTGGTGTCTTAAAACATCGGTAAATTGGAAATTGTTATATTTGGGGGCACATTGGAAAATACATACAACTTAATTTAAGACTTGTACGGCCGTTGTTTGACCCCACTTTCGGCCGCTGGGCTTTTTGGATTATTTTTCCAATTTTTTTATAAATTTGTTATCGAAGTTGAAATTTCGTTCCATTAAGCCAAATAATCATATGACTTAAAAAGCAGATCTTGCGACTATAGAATCGAAAACCTACTTTACGCAGGTCCAAATGAAGAGGTATGTGGAAATTTTTGAATTCTTTACGACCATATATTATAAAAAAAAATATTTGTAAAGAAGAGGATACTATTTATTTTCAACCCGTGTTTAATATTTTTGAGGGGGCAAAAAGTACTTCAGCAATACATCAGCATTTTAAAAATGTACTTTTGAGAAATTTCTAAAATAGGTAAAAAATTTATTCTAAATTTGGCAGCTTACTGATAGAGTTAGAAGACTATTAAAAATTATATGGCTTTGGCATACTATAATACCCTCCTAAATATCTTCATTTGAGTATTTTTGAGATATTTAGCTTTTACGTTTTTTATCTTTCTAAGAAACACACTAAAAGTGACCACTTTACTTAAATTTTTCAGTCATTTAGAGTTGAAAATGGGTAATCTTAGCTTAACACAAAAATCAGAAAGTCATTCACTGTTTCGAATCTGCCTTTTTCTACAATTTGGAATTTTGGCGTTTGTGACTTTCTTTCGGAGGACAGCAGTATAGTTGTTATTTTTCCATACACCTATAGTAATATTTTTTTGGGCAATATTTTTGTGGAACATTTTAACCTTCTAGCGCCCTTCTTTAAGTCTTAGAGTTAAAATAAATAATTTTACTAAATATTAAGTAAATTACTAAGAAAACTACATTTTCAATGCAAATGTTTTTTGAAAAACTTTGTGGTTGGGAATATTTTCTTGGGAAATGAATGCAAATTAATAAAAATACGAAATTACATTAAGACTTTTTGGCCAACCTTACAGTAGATGATGCATTGTATAAATTGTTACTTAACAAGTTCTTTGGTAAAACTACTGTTAGACTGTTACTCAACAAGTCTTACAATTCTTTAATGTTAGAATTGCTTAGCTCGTTTTCAATCGACATTTTACCGTTCGTATCGGTAGAGTTTACTAAAAAATTTTTGATTTGTGCCTAAATCCCTAAAAATGAATTAACTTTATTGTTTTAATTACTAAAGTGCATAAATCCTTTATTTTGGTCAAAGCAATATATTTTGTGAGAACTGGTTTATTATTTTGATAAAACAGACCTTCTTTTAGCAAAATATGGATTTTTTTTAAATCAAAAACTATATATTTGTATGTGCCATTGTTATTTGGGTCAGGCAACTTTTGCTTTTTTTTTTTTTTTGTTTATTCAGAGAACAAGAAAACAATTGAAACAATGCCTTTATGTTTATTTTATATCCTGAGCTAGAACATTTTTATTTTTGCACTTTTGACTTCTGTTATGGAGCTCTTTCGTAAGCAATATGAAAGCTTCATCATGTTACACCATTGGTCTCCATTCAGTCCTGCTTTATAGCTTAATATTTTTAAAATGCGTCTTTTCTCTTCCCAAATTTAAGCTGATTTATTCCTAAGACATTCACATTACAAACTTGAAAACAGGACTTTTATAGGTGCCAGAATATAGTGCTTTAGATTTTTACGAAAAAGCCACTGTATATGGGACGAATAGGGTATGAACCATAGAATAATTTTTTATTTTATAAACTTTGATCTCTTTTTCTGTGTTCTATAGGACTTACATTTGAAATTTTGTCTGCGTATGAGTTCCATGAGAAAAACAAAATATTTCCGTAGTAAATTTATGCTTCCGACTTTTAAAAAGCGTTCACACGAATCCGCATTGACTCCAGAACTGTTTGCGCAGACATTTTCAATTGACAGCAATTGAGATTGTTCTTGGCTTCATTGGCCTATCTCAACATCTCCTCTATGAGTAACATTTGTGCAACACTTGTGCAATTGACACTCTGACAATTTGCAACTATGCACAGTAACTAAACAGCATGCACAGTATTCTGCCTCTTATGGAGATGTAGTGAAAAACTTAATCAACCTAATACAAACATGAGTAAATAAAACCTTTTAGTGCAGCACAAAGCTACACAATAATCTATGAGATTTAAGTTGCGCAAACTTAAATAATACGAAACCATTTTGCAAATGTTTCTTCACACCAGACTCAGCAACAACAACAACAAAAGTAGTCATGGAGCGACCACTTCATTGAACACTTTATCATTTGTTACGAGCATTTCCCGGTTTTATCTCTGGCATGATTTTGCGGTTAAGGGTGTAATAAACTAATACCATTAATTCAAGTTGAATGCATTACTTGTTTGGAGTGTGGATTATTTTTAAATCCTCCTCATCTTTTGATTTTTTATTTACTTCTACTTCATGAGACTGCAAGTGGAATGCCTGCGCATTACAACAACAAAAACAACAACAGCAGTAACAATAAAAATGCATGTATAAATGTCTATTTAAATGTATAAAAAGCACTTTTAATGGAGTTCTGAACGCACAAAAGTTATGTTCAATAAATTTCCATTTATAATGTTGACAACTTTAATTTTCTTTTAATATCTTTGCTAGAATTTGACTGAAGTGAGAAAAAAATTTTAATTGGTTGAAGTTTTATTTGGAGTTATCTTAGTTGAGCTTTGGATTTAGTGCATTTCTAGTCTTCAATGGCAGTTTTCTCTAAATTAATCCCTTGACTGTTCATAACTATAATGAATAAAAAGCAAAACAGCGTTAAGCTTTTCTTTATTGATCTAACCCCATTTGACTGGCTTCTGCCTAACTGTAACCTGGTATTATTGGCTGCCTCTTTTTTATGGCGTGCCTCTCGCAGTTATGATCAACAATTGCGCCAAACCTTCCGACAATCATCATCATTTGAATTTTATGAATTTTATTACGTAGAGTTTTTTCCACGGTAACAAAGCAGGTGTTGGAAGTAGACCAGGCCAGGTTAGGCCAAGTCAGTTGAGGCAAGTGGAACCAAGCTAAGTACTGCGCGTGTTGGCCTGCAGTTTGGCAGTTCATTTTCAATATTTTTTTATGCTTTCGATAGTGTTTTTTGTTGTCTTTCTCTTACAAAACAATCATTGAAATGTTTGATTTTTCGCTAGCTTTTAGGATTTGTTTTTGTACGATGTAGTGGTGAATCTTTTCGGTTTGAAAGATGGGGTGGTGAGGGGAGGGAGGAGATGGTAAGAAAACAGCCACAATTGCACCCAACAATAACACATAAAGGTGTGTCAGTAGTTATTGCAGTTGAATTTATTGTTGCTGCTGCTGTCGCTGCTTGTTTGCATTGAATTGTTTGTATAATAAGCCAGTCAGTTCATTCGTTAGCCAGTCTATCTGTCAGTGAGTAAGTTAGTTTAAGTATTAGCAATAGCTCCCAATGGTATCACGTGGCGTGCAACACTCAAATCAGCCCAAAAAATAAACACGCAATGCTTCATTCAGCAGCAGCAGCAGCTTCGTTAAAAATACAACGAGCGGCAAGTGGGTTAATGCGCTAAGAAGTAGGCAGCTTTTTCCATATTATTTTTATTATTATTGTAATTATTATCTTGATTACTAGCTGTATATTATTGTTATTGTTTTAGTGCTCGTTATGATTTTCTCAGGCTGCCGCATTGATTTTTGTTTTCGAAATTTTCAAATGTTGACGTTATCAAAACAAAGAAAGAAACAAAAAATATCTCTTACTTAATGGGAAAAAAGTTATCCACTCCTTCAGCCATCAAATTAAACTTCAATTGATCTTCTGTTTAGTAAACGCAGTAAAAGAAAAAGTCAGGCGAAATTGAAATTTACTGCAAAGGAATGGGTCCATAACAGGCGGAAAAATGTTATTTGAGAATTGATATAAAGACCAATTTATTGCATTACAATAGCTTTATTGTTTTTCAAAATATTCTCCTTGATGTTTAATACAATTTTGCATGCGTACGAACTATTTAGTTTTTGAACACATCAATAGCTTCAAAAAAAATCATTGGCTGGCAAAATATTATTACCATACATGGGCACACTGCAGTAAATATTTACTGCATTACTAGAAGCAGTAATCAGTAAACTTTTACTGATAATGAAATTCAATTTGCATTACCAGTAAATTTTTACTGATTACTGGAGAAAATTGCAGTAAAAATAAATTTTTACTGATTACTGGGAAAAAATTGCAGTACAAATAAAATTTTACTGATAATGAAATTCAATTTGCATTACCAGTAAATTTTTACTGATTACTGGAAAAAATTGCAGTAAAAATAAATTTTTACTGATAATGAAATTTAATTTGCATTACCAGTAAATTTTTACTGATTACTGAAAAAATTTGCAGTAAAAATAAATTTTTACTGATTACTGAAAAAAATTGCAGTAAAAATAAATTTTTACTGATTACTGAAAAAAATTGCAGTAAAAATAAATTTTTACTGATTACTGAAAAAAATTGCAGTATTTATTTATTTATTTATTTATTTTATTTATTTATTTAAAGAAAAGGTTCACAAATAAGACAGAGTCTTTTAAATGCAGTAAGAATATAGATACATAACAAAATAACAGTGATAAACAACAAAATAAATTTTTACTGCTTACTGAATAAAATTGCAAAAATAAATTTTTACTGCAAAATTTTCAGTAATCAGTAAAAATTTATTTTTACTGCAATTTTTTTTAGTAATGCAGTAAAAATTAATTTTTACTGGTTACTGAACAAAATTGCAAAAATAAATTTTTACTGCAATTTTTTCAGTAATCAGTAAAAATTTATTTTTACTGCAATTTTTTTCAGTAATCAGTAAAAATTTATTTTTACTGCAATTTTTTTCAGTAATCAGTAAAAATTTATTTTTACTGCAATTTTTTTCAGTAATCAGTAAAAATTTATTTTTACTGCAAATTTTTTCAGTAATCAGTAAAAATTTACTGGTAATGCAAATTAAATTTCATTATCAGTAAAAATTTATTTTTACTGCAATTTTTTCCAGTAATCAGTAAATATTTACTGGCAATGCAAATTGAATTTCATTATCAGTAAAAATTTATTTGTACTGCAATTTTTTCCCAGTAATTAGTAAAAATTTATTTTTACTGCAATTTTTTTCAGTAATCAGTAAAATTTTACTGGTAATGCAAATTGAATTTCATTGTCAGTAAAAATTTATTTTTACTGCAATTTTACTGGTACTGCAAAGTGCCCATCTATGATTATTACTATGTATGGCGGATGACCTATTCATACTATGTTTGCAGTGCTCAAAAACGCCTTTGCTGAGCTGATGTGTGGGAGATCGCATTGTCTTGATGAAGAGTGATCCTTTGGCACTTGTTTTTTTTTCCTTATTTCACGCAATAAAAAAAAATTAACTGGCCATTTCAGCCCTTGGTAGGACTTTGACCTAGCTTCTATTGATCAATTGTGTTGTGGGTGTTATTAAATGTTAGATGACAAATGATCGATTACTGGACCTACGTGTTTTATGTCGACTCCGAACGGCTTGTTTTCAAGAAACTTTACATTTACAATTTTTACTCTCTGAGGTGTGCCATTGTCTGCAGAGAGGTGACGATTGAACAGAAAAATTAATTCAATTGAAAAACTTTCTGTCTGAGCTGGAATTGAACCCGGGCTATCGCGGTTCTTTAGCTTAGGGGCCACGCACTCTCCCCTCTAGGCTACGGCCGCCACTTCAAGGAATACTTCTGGCAAAAAAATGGTTGCGTACCATTCGTTCCAGATCGTTTTTGAGTTGATTGAAGTCAAAGAAAAGCTTCCACAAATATCCACTTATACTCGTTTACGCACGCCACAGATCATACACGGTTAGAAATCTTGTACTAAAATTGAAACTTTTCTGTTTAAGTCTACACCAGCTTTGGTTTCAAATCTAGTATTTACAATATCCTAAAAAATGGTTTTAATACAGCTTTGGTTTCAAATTTAGTACAAGCTTGGATTCAAATATATATAAAAAAAAAAATAACAAACAACGCGAGATTCGATCACACGACATTGAGTTTGTAAACTCACTACTCTAACCACAGAGCTATTGGCTTATACATAAAAAGCGCGATAAACAAACATATGAACCAAGTCGCCTAATATTGAGTCGCAGCATTGCCAGGCCAACTTTTTACGGGTCTGAATCCAAATTTAGTATCCACATGTACTAGAATTTAGTATTATTTGTATTAAAAACAAAAAGTAATACAGAGTTGTACTTAAATTGAAAACAAAAAGACTAAAATTGAAACCAAAAAGCTAAAATTTAAACCAAAAAACTAAAATTGATGCTGTAATATTTCTTTTGGTTTCAATTCTTGTACAGAAAAGTTTTAAATATGAGTTAGTATTTGAAAAGTTTAGCAGTAATATTTTAGTGGGACTAAAATTAAGTCCAAGATTTCTAACCGTGTAGATGGGCATTTTCTATTACCATTAAAGTAACATTACCACTAACAACCTAGTGTTGTATATACAAATACAAAATAAATGTTCATTACCATTCATTAATATGTAATGGTAATGGGGGAAAAAAACGGCATTACCATAAGTAAATTATTTATGCCTTCTCCTGATATTTTTGCCTCTTCTAGCAAGCGCTCGACAGGAACATAAAGGGTGGGAGATGGTTTCTTATATTTTAAAATTTTTTTCATAAAAATCGGCCCAGAACTTTTGAAATAAGGTCGTAACTAGCTAATTATTTGTGATCTATTATTTAAAATATTTAATGAATTTAATTGTGAGCCTAAAGCTCAAATCAAGTAAGATTTTTAAGAAGGCAACAACAACTCTGTATAGAGTCAATCATTTAGCAGACTAGACATTCTGTTTAGGAAATTGCTACATTTCCCTTTTCAGTAGTCTTCGAGTGATTAAGCAGTGATCAACACCCCAGCAAAAAAAGTGATTCCAAAATAAGCTAAAGGGATAGGGAAAGTCTTGAATTTCATCCCTTCCACTTTAATACTCAGAAGGCAATCTTTAAACATATGCACGTCATTGGGAGGAATGCTTTTCTTAGTCTTCTCTAGAAGTGCTTCTAGGACTTTTTTAAATTAAAGGTTTTTTTTAAGCCCTTCAAACAAAGGATTCTAGTAGGTGTTTTTCAGGAGAACTTTAAGAAGAAATTTCATGGAATGGAATGGTTTTAGTGGTTTGGTGGTGAAAAAATCCTTGGGAAAATATCCCTTTTCTCGACATTCTTGTGATTTTGGTGTTGGCAATGAGAAGTGTTTTGGTTTTGTGTTTGGTTTAAAAAAATTTCACTTAAAATATCCTTTTTCCCGATTTTCACAGCATTTTGGCATTGGAAGTAGTAAGTTGTTGGGTTTCATTGGGGGTTAAAAAAAAACCCTCGGAAAATATCTAAATCATATATTATAACAACATATAATTTTTGTACTTTAATTGAATTTTAATGCCATTTGAATGTCTTATAGAAGTAGTTTATAAAAATGCCTCGTGAAAGAACTTCTTTATAAGGCTAAAAAGAAGCACAGTTTGATCTATAGAATGTCTTCTGGCAGCAGTGTCCCTAAGAATGCATATCACATTTGCATCAAAAATTTTGCTTGGTCACTGTTAATGTCGTATATGATTTTACCATAGATGGGCACTTTGCAGTACCAGTAAAATTGCAGTAAAAATAAATTTTTACTGACAATGAAATTCAATTTGCATTACCAGTAAAATTTTACTGATTACTGAAAAAAATTGCAGTAAAAATAAATTTTTACTGATTACTGGGAAAAAATTGCAGTACAAATAAATTTTTACTGATAATGAAATTCAATTTGCATTACCAGTAAATATTTACTGATTACTGGAAAAAATTGCAGTAAAAATAAATTTTTACTGATAATGAAATTTAATTTGCATTACCAGTAAATTTTTACTGATTACTGAAAAAATTTGCAGTAAAAATAAATTTTTACTGATTACTGAAAAAAATTGCAGTAAAAATAAATTTTTACTGATTACTGAAAAAAATTGCAGTAAAAATAAATTTTTACTGATTACTGAAAAAAATTGCAGTAAAAATAAATTTTTACTGATTACTGAAAAAATTGCAGTAAAAATTTATTTTTGCAATTTTGTTCAGTAACCAGTAAAAATTAATTTTTACTGCATTACTAAAAAAAATTGCAGTAAAAATAAATTTTTACTGATTACTGAAAATATTGCAGTAAAAATTTATTTTTGCAATTTTATTCAGTAAGCAGTAAAAATTTATTTTTACTGCAATTTTTTTCAGTAATCAGTAAAAATTTATTTTTACTGCAATTTTTTTCAGTAATCAGTAAAAATTTATTTTTACTGCAATTTTTTTCAGTAATCAGTAAAAATTTATTTTTACTGCAAATTTTTTCAGTAATCAGTAAAAATTTACTGGTAATGCAAATTAAATTTCATTATCAGTAAAATTTTATTTGTACTGCAATTTTTTCCCAGTAATCAGTAAAAATTTATTTTTACTGCAATTTTCTCCAGTAATCAGTAAAAATTTACTGGTAATGCAAATTGAATTTCATTATCAGTAAAAGTTTACTGATTACTGCTTCTAGTAATGCAGTAAATATTTACTGCAGTGTGCCCATGTATGGATTTTACACATGTTTGAACAAATTTTTCTGAATTTTACGTTCAAATCGGCTACTTAGTCATATGACATTTAAAGCAGTAAGCTTATTATAGATCACAGCCATCAACTCAACCAAGGTTGCCATCTGTTCTAGTTGCTTCTTATTTATTTCAATATTCATTGGTACAATTTGTCGAAATGCACCTAGAATTGCAGAGTTTTTGTTTCGCTAGAAGCTAGTATTTTTAACTGAGAGGTGATATTTTCACAACCAAATGTTCAAGTACTCATGATTTTGACCGAATCCGATAAATTATTAGATTTTTTACTTAACTTGACATTAATTAAACTTATTTTACCGTGCTCCGCCATAGAAGTCAGTTCATTGTTTGTGATCATTATTTAAATTATGTAGTGATTTCCGAATCAGACTGTCTAGTCAACTAAGTGATTGACTTTATACAGAGTTGTTGTTGTTGTTGCCTTCTTAAAAATCCTACTTGATCTAAAGCTCACAATTAAATTTATGTAGTAAAGTCGTAACTTTAAATTTTCACTTTAATTTTATATAATAGTTCAGATATAGTTATATATTTATATGTAGTCAGTACTACTTGTGAAAATTCTGATGGCTTATGTAAAATAATATAATGGGTCTGTTTCCGTACTCGTTTCAAGTAACTTGAAGTTACTTGAATGTGTTTTTTTACACATTTTTCAAGCTCGAGAGAGAAAAAGAACAAGCAAAATGTCACTCTCTATTCTATTACAATTACTTAAATTTTACTTGAAAAATTTCTTTGAGCACGAATTTAGAGCTACAAACAGCTGATTATCAAATAATAACATCAAAATTTTTTATTGTTTTATGAATTTAAAATTATTATAGGTTAGGTTAGGTTAAACCGGATGCCTTCGTGAAGGCTCACATAGACCAATTCAGGTCCTTAGTGGTACCGGTAGCGAACAAAAGGAACCTTTGTGTTTGTTTTAAAAGTCTTTAAAGATTTGCGGTGAGTTCGCAAACCTTAGGAGGGATTTTAGAGACACCCTGGCTACATCTTTAAGTGACGGGAACGTCGATGAGCCTAGGTATTTTAGTCTCGATCTAAGTAGGGCGGGGCATGTGCATAGTAGGTGCTCCAGGGTCTCCACTGTGCCCAGTTCTTTGCACTTCCTGCAGTTGTCATCCGTGGTGATGCCAAGCTTCCTCGCGTGGGCTGCCGTCATGCAGTGACCAGTGAGCATGCCAACTAGTGTCCTGCAATCTTTGCGCGGGCGTGCCAAGATGAACAGAGTTCGTTTTTCGCATTGTGCATTGCACATGATTTTCGAGATTTTTCACGTTGTCGTATCTCTCCATCTACGATTCACTGCTAGTGTGGCTCTTCTTTCGAGGTTTCTGTACAACTCTTGTAGTGGAGTAAGTACATGTTCTGCGAGTTCTGATTCCAGCCCGGCGCCTTCCTTTGCTAAGCCATCTGCCATCTCGTTTCCCTCAATGCCCTGGTGGCTAGGGACCCAGTAGATGCGCACTCTTTTCGAAGCGCATAGTGCATTTAGTGCATCTCTGCCAGCCAAGACACTTTTGGACTTGATGCTAGCGGAGCGCATGGATTTGATCGCCGCTTGACTGTCAACGAAAATGTTGATGTTAGAGTGTTGTGTGTCCATGCTGAGGGCTATCTCAGCAGCCTTCCTTATGGCAAATATTTCCACCTGGAAGATACTGCAGTGGTTCGGCAGTTTATATGGCTGCTTTATATTAGGCTCTGCGCAATACACCGCCGCACCTACCCCCGTAGGCATTTTGGAGCCATCGGTAAATATGTTGACCGCCTGCTGTGCTTGTTCCTATAACCTTTATTAAATGAATAAATTATTATAACCTTTAAATGAATAGCAAACATGCAAATCAAGTTATATCACAAAATTTAAATTCTGAGTAATTGAGCAAAAAGTGCTAGCACGTTATTTTTTTTCAAGGGATTGTTTTCATGTTTTATATATACGTAGATGTAACTATAGAAATTTAGATTAAAACAAAAAACTTCTGTAACTTGAAAAACTATTGAAGTTATTGAGCTTTTTAATTTGGATATAACTTGTTTTGCATCAAACTTGGATATAATTTGATTTGCTCACAGCACAGCATACTGGATATACCTTGGTTAGAATAAAACAAAAATCAAAATATACTCACAAACTTTAGACAACGTAGACAAAATACTTATGGGCCGAAAGTCCTTTGGTTCACAAGGCGTGCTATTTTTTGCAACAGGCATAACCGTAGCTATTTTCCATGAGTTAGGAAAGGTTGTGGTAGTGAAGCAGTGATTTATGATATGAGTTAGAGGACTAATAACATGAACAAGAATATTTTTAATAAATTTAATATAAATTCGCATTTTAAATAGGAACAAAGCCACAACGACATCTATAAAATAAAAAGGTTCGTATGAAAAATAAAATAAAATAAATAAATATTTCATAAATACTATCCCTCTTTGCTGTTTGTATCGAATTCAACGACTAGTAAGTTGAAAGTTATCTAGATTTCCAATCATTTATTTGCCAGTCTTCTGGGTACACAAATACGTTATCGACGTGTTTTTAAAAACGTTATGTGAATTTTTTTTTAAATAAAAACTCAAGCGTGGTGTAATGAAATACACGCTACAACGACACTTTATGTTATGCATGCTACGGCATTTACAAAAAAATGTTTGAAAAACTTAACATAATGTTGAAAACTTAATATATTCTTCTGTTGCGATTTTCCCATAAATGGCTTGGTGGATATATTCAAAAAGAGTACATTTAAATAACAAACTCCATTATGACGAAACTATGGGATTAAAATAGCTTTTCGTAAAATTAAAATTTTCATCATATTTTTTTTTTTTGGTTAGAATGGCCAAATTTTTTTTGGTTGAGAAAAGATAACATTTTTTGGTTAGAATCTATTACATTAATATAGAACAAAAACAAAATCGCATTGCTATCTTAAGCAAAATTCTCCCACACCGAATATAACACACCATAGGATATACCTTGTTTGGAAGCAAACAACTGCATGGATATAACTTTATTTGCACGAATCACATTTTTTTTTTATTTTTTAAAAAAAAAACCTATTCTGTATTTGATAAAAAAAAATTACTGTGGAACTTGTATAAGGCCCTAACCTACACATTAAAATTGCTAACTCAAAAATTTCCGGAATGTGATTTAACTTGATTTGCAGGTTTGTTCTTCAAATGTATTATGGTTTTATATAATTTGTACAACATGTTTTTTAAAAAAATAAACTAATAATTTTAAGCAAAAATCAAATTTTTTCTATTGCAAGAAGGCGTGAATACTGTTGCGCTAAAAAAATTTCTTGAAGTCGGTTCCGTACTTTTTTATAAATGTTCTCATTTTGACAGATAATCAGGAAAATTACCTCTATTACCTCTATTACCTGAACTTTACTTGAACTTTACTTGAAATTATTACGGAAACAGACCTAAAATGTTCAAATCAATTAATTTCTTTTTTTCATATGTCACGTTACTATATAGAAGGGGAGGGAGGGGTTTTGAAATGCACTTCAAAAAGTAACGGTGGGGAGAGTGGTAAAAAAGGCTGAAAATCGGTAACGTGGCTTTTGGAAGACCTCCAATAAGTACCAAGAGTTCAGTGGAATGACTTAAGTCATTTTAGTTCAGCGCAAAAAAAATTAATTCACAACGTTAACGTCGTTTTTAACCCTATTACTGCCAGGCTGTGACTGTGGGTCACTACTGAATTTCGAACGAATATAAAAGATTTAAACAACGTTTTAATGCAAAATCAGTATAATGCATTTTTTATTGGCTACTCCGTTATTGTTATATACAATAAATTTTTTATTATGCTTTAATAATATTAACTAATAAACTTAGTTTAATAAATCAGAATTAGTTTAATAAATCAAAATTCTTTAACATCCCTCTCCAAATCTCCCATTTACATCCTTTTGTCCTTATAGTCTTTAAGAATAATATATATACATCGTATCTTAAGTGTGTATATAGTCTTTCTTGTTTTCCTCCTCTTCTCTTAGTTTTGACATGGTTTTTGAAATCATGTCAATCCGGTGGGCGGAGTATGCCCACTAAGAGCACCAAATAAAAAATAAAATAAAAACAAGGAAAGGGGAGAAGAAAAACAAAAAACTTAGTAATAAGTAAACAAAACCTGTTAGAATAAGTTAGAATAAGTAAATTGCATTGCCTTGTTTGGCCAATAAATAAATAAATAAATAATTACACATAGTACTGAAAAATATTATTAACTGCCAAGTAGTGACTCTAAGACACTACAACGACGGTCTAAGGTGTTAGCTTGTGCTCGAGTAAAAAATGTTTTGCAAATTGTTGATTCATGTCGAAACATGATCTGGCAAGGCAGAATATTTGCCTCGATTTGCCTCGGAAGTAAATAAAATCATTTTCGTATGCTATAGGTACAAGTGCACAGGCTATACAATAGTTATTATCAGAACAATATTCTGTAGTTATAAAATTATTATTTTTACAAGCAGCATGTCTGGAGCTAGAAAAACAAGACATCTAACGGATACAGAAATTAGAAACGCTATGGAAGAGGAAGTTGATGAAAGTTAATTGGATGACACTGCTGAAGAATGTGATGAATCTTACATCTCAGATAATGAAATAGATGTTTTGGAAACTGCATCCGAATCAGAGGATGAAATAAGCACCAAATCATTTATCGGCAAATATGGAGAAGAGTGGTCCTTAATTCCAACAAGTTTTCAAGGCCAAGCCCCAGTTCAAAACATCATCAAGTGTAATAGTGTTACGACCTGGAAAAAACATCGATTGTCCTGTGGATTCTTTTTCTCTACAAACTTGAATGGAGACCCACTAAACTCAACACAGTGGGCAACAAATGAAAGATGACCAATATGTTGGAAGCTCAAGGGTTTATAGGACTATTGGGATCATGCGGACAATATGCCACGCCTTATGAAGAATTTAGGGAACCTTTATTTGAAAGTCCAATTTATCGGGTCTGTGTTTTGAAAAATAGATTTGTTGTACTGTTACGGCATTTGCGGTTTGGTGTCAAATCAACACGATCAACTCAATAAGAGATATTTGGAATATTATCAACTGAGAATTGCGAAAGCATTACATACCGGGCAGTAACTTGACAAAAGATGAACAATTAGTGCCGTTAAGAGGTAGAATATCATTCCGCCAGTATGTGCCTTCTAAGCATATAAGGATTATGTAATATGGAAAGAAAATTTGGTGGATTTTCAATTTTTCAGCACCAGTTATCCGCTATATGACATTCCATAGCCCGGAAAAGAAGAAACGAGCCGCGTAATGAAGCTTTCTATATCCAGAAAAAAATCTGGTTAATTTAATCAAATTTTATCTCAATTTCAGGTTAAAATGTGCCAACATGGTCAATTTAACCTGTTTTTGTGGTCTTATGAAACCGACAAATGTGGTTATCTTAACCGAATTTTAACCAGTATTTGTGTTTAAATTGTATTGAATCAGGTTCATTCAACCAAATGCTAGGTTTACATGTTTTTACCTCAACCACCTATATGAAAATTTTTTAACAATCACATCACGAGAAATAAAACTAAGACTAAAAACATCCTTTTTGCCCCCAGCTAGGGCCAAAGGAAGAGCTACAGCAAATTAATTATGGGCACTTTATTTTTTTAGCCTAAATGACCACAGAATTGGATAAAATTGAAAACTTAAAGGCAGGTTTATTTCACCTACCTTATCCCGAGGTATCCTTTGGTAAATATTCAACATCACTACAGCAGAATTTGACAGCTGGCAGGTTTTTTCCCACTATATTTTTGTAAGCCTAACAAAGAAAGTAACGTGGATTAGGTTAATACGACGTGGTTGACTTTCCTATTAAAGTTCGCCAGATAAAAATAACCTGGATCAGGTAAGAGTATTTTTCCATGAGTGTACTCAAGTTTTTGAGATGTTATGTGAATCTTTTGAAAGGACAAGCAGCTAAATTTCCTGAAAGAAATTTTTTTTAAAGAAACGGTGCCGAAGTAAGCTATTTTTGTCGAAATCTAAAGCGCTTCGAATGCATCAACAGAACTATCAAAGAAGAGACGACGATGTTGTTGCTGCCCTTATGAAAAAGGACAATCTTTTTAGCAATACTGTGGTATATGTCAGATATCCGTGAATAACGAGCCTTCACAGAAAAATGTGATTATAAATAATGTGATGTGTAAATAAATAGTTAAATAAAAATTTATTTAAATTTTTTTTTCAATAAATGTATTCACAAATGTTCGATTTATAGTGACTTTAAGTAGCACATATTAACTTTTATTTTTTTTCAACAAAATAAGTTAATTCTAAATATATTTTGTATTAGTGTCTCTAAGTCACTGCGTGGAAGTTTACGTTAGTCAAATAGCGTGGCAGTAATAGGGTTAAAAATAAGTGTACTACACGCATCAGTAAATATTATAAAGAAAAAATAGTTTGCTAAATTTTATGAGCAATTTCTAGCTTTATTTTAAAATAAAAACATTTAAGTAACCGCATCTTCAAAATGAAAAAGTGGCTTTAATTTACACTAACTCCAACTACAATTTCAATCAAATTAATGCCCAAAGTTTAGTTGAGTTGTTCATAGATTTAATATACCGATCAACTTGACTGTGCTTGTTTTCACTTTGACTAAATGTTACCATAATAAATGGCGCTGCTGGCGACAACTAATTGCATATCACTTACATCGACGCCATTTCAATATGTTGTTATTTTTTCCAATTGAGTCAAAATTATTGAGTCCAACTGCGTTATGATTTATCCACGAGTTCAACGTTGTAGATAAATCAAAATAAACAACAAATTTTTCATATACTTTTAAATTTAATAAAATAGCTTAAAACAATAAAGAAAAATGCATGCTTACCAATTAAATATAATTTATAGCTTCGAACTTGACTTTATTTCCGCTTCTAAGACGTTTATTGAATTTTAAACATTGCTATTCAGTTGTAGCAATAGTTAGTTTCTACGAGAAATATTTTCACCACTTGGTATTTGAACAATTTTCATCAAAAGGCACACTTTTTGTTGAAGTTTTTATTACGTTCATAGCAATTCTTATCACAAACTTATTCGATGTTGCTTTTTTGATTTTGTTTTTCTTGTTTATACTAACGCTTTGATTTAATTTCTAATCAGTATTTTTTTACGCTTCATTACGTATTCACATAAGCGTTTCGGTTTAACCTATTTCTGTGCTATTGATGTGTTTTATGCCGTTTTGATATGTTCATGATGTTTCTAGTCCATAAATATTGAAAAAAAAAAACCAATTCAATTATTAAAAATAAAGTTTCCAAATTATATTATTTTATAAATTAGTTGGCAAAATGTGTAAAAATGTAATGATAGATATTTACAAAAAAAGTCTGATAAAAATCCTTGAAAAACTAATTTCTTAGCAAAATCCTACTTTCGCGGAATGGCCTCTCATCGTTGAGTTTTTGATTTAATATTTCACTTTTCTTGAAAAGCGCTCTGACGATATTTTTGCATTAGGATCCATTAACTTAAAATTTTTATATATTTTCTTATCATATCTATAAAACAACATTACTAAATTGTCACTGAGAGTTGCCTTATAATTCTCGTAGACTGCAGTTTGCTTCTTTACAATGCTGTTAAAGTTAACTAAATAATTGTTATAACGTGTCTTAAGCTCGATTCTTTTTTCAAACTTGGTACACACAACAATACAAAATACACTTTAAAAAAATGCAATTTATAAATAATTTTGTTTTTCATTTTTTGTTACAGTCCGACAAATTGTGCAACTGACAGACAGACCGTCACTCAAAATTGGAGTTTACAATTTGTAGACCTGATTATGTCAGTGCTCGTGATGGCTATTTAGAGCGCTATTGTTAAAAATATTAAAAAAAAACAAATTAATAAACTGCACTTTGTACTTTTAGGTAACTAGATACTAGCAACCAGATACACTTTGTAGATGTATAGATACAAATGTCAGATACGGACTCTGTAAGCAGCAGAAAAAATAATAAAAAAAACTGTAAACAGGTCAAATACATTAGGCTAAAAATGCATTTTGTTTTGAAAATTACCCAAAATCAATGGCTTGGTCGCAACCAACAACCACTACATGAGGTTAAATTCTGTAAGATATACAATCACATCACAGCCTGAGCCTGTTGCTTGTTAACAAAGCTATGAATTTACAAACTATTAAATATGCAAAATGCAAGAAATAAGCACAAATCAGCCGCAGCTCCAACAAGTTAAGCTTGTAAACAAGCTAAAGTGTTTGCAATCTAAGGCAACAAACAACGTGTATCTATCGTGTGCCAAACAACTCAATTGTTAATACTTTTTGGCCAAAACTAACGTACGAAATTTAAGCTAACGTTCAGCATTGTCCGCCCATAAATTATGCAAAATACTTTAACAAAAAACTACATTGTTCGAAGAGCACTATAGAACTTCAAACATTATGCTGTTAGAAAACAAAGATGTTCTGATTTTTATCACGCTGCTGACTAGTAATTACAGAGTATAGAAACTGGGAAGGAGCAAAATTTATGCACGATCATTTCGAGCGCACCACTCAATGTACATATGTAGGTTAATTAAATTCTAACTCTTACCAAAAGTAGTAACAACCATGCAACAAGAACCAAGAAGCGCGAAGTAGGCTACTCCAGAAAACTAACAACTCTTTCTTACTCTAACCAACACTCGGCCAACTCTTTCGCATAGCTTCAACCTTAAGAGGAAATTCCGAATTTTTCGCTCCCTCGTCAACACTTCAATCTGAAACAATTCCGATGAGCAAGCAGCATGAAGAAGAATAAAAGCGCGAAAGCATCGCGTTTCATTATTTTTTATTGCTCACGTTTTGACTTATTGAACGCTATTCCAACAGGCGCTTTCTTCAGACCCAGACCCAAGACCAGACTTGGTCGATTGTTGTGTTGTGCTGCAATTCTAACGGTTTTATTGTTACATGCTAATGTGTTTCAATGCCAGAGCTGCCAACTATCTATGTATTGCCACTGTTTTATATTCCATGGCAATTTGCAATCGGAGCCAAGTTCAATTCGGTAGAGAGCATTAATTCAAATCTTTCGTAGTATTTTGCTAGACTGTTGTTTTGATATGAAAGTATAAAATAGCGATGCATACTGATCAAATTGTATACGAATCGAAGAAATAAAAATTAAAGCTCGGGGAGCTTGAGTTCAGAAACGTCAAGTTATAGTAGTGTTATCAGCGAAAAAAGCTTCGAGTCGCCGTTTAATTGAATTAAACATTGGAATTTTATGTTAAATCTGAATGAAGCTTGATTTCTGGGAAAGAGTAAAAAAGATTTTTTTTTGCATTGGAATATGAACGTGTTTGCTTACGTATTGACTTCAATAAAATGAAAATTAAGTTAAAAACTAATGAAAATATTTGAGAAAATATTTATTAATAAGATTAAATTTAAGTTTCTTCTACATGGCTCAGTTAAGAATTTGACAATTTTATTTAAAATTTTATTTATTTCATTTTCTACTAACAATAATTATAATCAAATTATTAGGATTATTTTTTTATCCATATAAATTGTGATATAGCCTTTAAAAAGTTTGATACACAGTTGCCGCACCTGCTTATTTTTATGAGCTGTCATTTAATTTTTTGAATTAA
Organism: Dichetophora obliterata; assembly: GCA_963920525.1. Lineage (NCBI taxonomy): Eukaryota > Metazoa > Arthropoda > Insecta > Diptera > Sciomyzidae > Dichetophora > Dichetophora obliterata. The sequence continues at coordinate 281,067,343 of OY986435.1, forward strand.
TTGTTTGCATGATACAATCACTATTAGGTAGCCTTGACAGCTACCTATTTTCTCACGAGCTGCGACTATTGAATGTCAAACAAAAGAAAACAAAATAAACAACGTGTGTCACACACATTGGCCGCTTTCAGCGGAGCCAAAAATAATAATAATTAAATTAAAAAATTTACAATTTTTCTGACGTTAAGAGTAAAACACATTCAGAGAAAAACATCTTTCACAAAGGTATCGCTACCATAATAGTTCACAACAGTTGTGAACGACAAACGTTCTCATGACACCTAAAAGTTATTGTATCACGATTGTTTGTTTGAATTTAATTTTGACTGCACGGCAGTGCCCTCTACGAGTCGTCTTTCTTGCCGTTCCTTTGAGAAAATTTGTTATTGTGATTATATTAAGGCGAAAGGAACGCAGCTTATGTAAAATATTTAAATAGCTCTAATTATTTGTTAAACATTTTTCATATTACCTCTTATAGAAACTTTTTCCCCAGCATTTACAAAAATATCCGTTGGCAAAAAAAAATTAGGGTATAACATAAAAAAATAAGGCAAATAAATGACTCACCAAAAATATCAATCAGCTGTCAATCAATTCAATACAAATGACAATATTTGACGGAAACGGGATAGTAATAAAACGTTACATTTTAAACATATTTTGGTTAAAAGGGTCAATCTGTACTATACATATAAGATTCTGAATAAATTGTTCATGCGGAATTTCTACAAGTTTACATTGAAGGCAATTTTTTTTGTGAGAATAAATTAAAGACAACACTTATTGCAGATCTTTTTTACCATTCATTCACCTCATTTGAGAGATGAAATTAAGGAAAACGAAGGACAATGTAAAAAGAATCTAATTTTTGATCACGAACTGAATGCGTGAACCCAAAAAAAAAGTTATTTAAAAAGATTAAAAAATAATAAAAATAACAGCCCTATTCTGGCAAACTATCTATTGTTACCCAGTATTTTTATTATTTCTATGAGTTTGTTGTAAATTTTTTGATTTCAAAACAAAATTTGAAGCTCAAAAATGGTCACCTGCTTTTAAGATAGTCACAATTTCATTAAAAAATTTAGTTTTTTGAGCTTCAAATTTTTTTTTTGAAATCAAACATATACAACAAACACAAATAAATATTAGAAATACTGAGAAACAATTAATACTTTGCCAGAATAGTGCTGTAAGTCTACATAGTTTATCTCCACAGCTTAAAAATTTATTTTCTACCCCATAAACAAAAACATTAAAACAATCCCTGAAAAATAAAATGTAGCTGACTTTAGACACAATTTATTATGAATTGTAACATTTTTTAAAATTTTTTTGCGGTTGTGCCCCTATTGTACGCAAAAGTAAGTATAAACCTTTTATGATAGATGGATCCCGAAAGTAGAATTAACAAATTAAAAATTTTCTAATTCTTGAAACCGCAAAAAAGTTTATTTGACTGTGTAATTCATGATTTATATTCCATAATTCTTAACCCAAAATTGACAATTGCTCATTCATTATTCCTGCTCATGTATTTTTTATAATACGAAATACATAATTCATATTTAATCATTCGTAAGTCGTAATCCATATTTTAGGTTTCACAATTCATAATCATTATTTAAAATTCATATTTTATTATTTATAATTTATAATTCATAATTTATAGCTCATAATTCATAATTAATAATTCGAAACCATCAATTATAATTCATTATTTATTATCAATAATTCATGATTTATTATTCATTACTAATATTTTTGATTCATAATCTATAGTTCATTATTTATAATTCATAATTCGTTACCTATAAGTCATAATCCAAAAATCATAATTCATTATTAAAAACTCACAATTCATAATCCATAATTCATGACTTAAAATGCATAATTAATACTTCACTGTTAAAAATTTATAGTTCATAATTTTAAATAAATAATTTGTTGTTCATAATTCATGACTAATAACTCATAATTAATAATTTAAATTTAATAATTCATAATTAGCGACTTATAATTCATAATAAATAGTTCATAATTAATTATTTGAAAGTCATAATTTATTGTTCATAATCCATAATTCGTATTCATAATTCATAATTCTTAGTTCGTAATTCACAATTTATAAATTATAATTCACAATTCATAATTTAAAATTCATTATTCATAATTTATAGTTCGTAATTCATAATACATAATTTGTAATTCATAATACACTATTCATTATTCATTTGGTATCATTATGTATTATTTAAAATTCATCATAGGTCATTTTTTATTTGTAATTCTTCATTATCATTTATCATTACTTTTTCTAATTCACATTGCTTATCATCCATCACGGTGGAATCGGCTTTTGATCGATGTTCCCTATTGATTTCATGCAAAGGATATTTAGTGCTATTTTCAAAAATGACAATCAAAACTCTGACTAGCAATTATTGCACTAGCCGCTTCCACCCTATGTTTATGTAAAACGAAGCGAAGGCTGAAAGTGGTGAGAGACATGGTAAGCAATACATTTTTCCATATCAAAAAATATTGTTACTCGTTTCTTTCACGACGTTCATCCTTCGTTTGGTTTTACATAAACATGCAGTTAGTCTTACAACGAGTATTCCTCCAAATGCAATGATTTGACTTTAATTTCAACCAAAAACAACGAAATAACAATAAAAAACCTAGCTAATTTTGTACCAGTTGGTAGGAAGATTAGTTAGACTTCACTTGAATTTGCCACAATTACACGTGTCTGCCAAAATACAAAGTTGCTAACCTGAAATTGCACTGACAAAGTTGTTAAACCATGTGAAATGAGTAAGTTTGCATGGGTATGAGTATATATGTACATATGCTAGCTGCGGTTGCGCAATAACTATTTGCAAAAATGGACATTTAAATGACCATTAATGGTCCAAAAACAACGAGCAACATAGACACAGGCCCAGTTAGAGAGTTGTTGAAAGCAAAAGCAGAGGACCACCACCGTGATCCAATGAAAATCCCAGGAACATTTGGCCAGAAATGCAAAATGTTATTTTTGGCGCGGTTTTTGTTTTAGTGTCCGTTTGCTTGTCCGTCCGTTTTTCCTTCCATTTGCTGCTTGCTGTTGCAATCAATGTACAAATGTTTTAACAAGCTAAAGATCAATATTTGGAGTTGGATTTGGATGTGAATTTAAATTTGAATTTGAATTTGGAAGACATGTCAGAGGATCGAGATATGCACAAGTGTGCCTATAAGGTTGCGTGTATATGCGAGTGAGTTTGTGTTGGTGTGTACCTTGCGTGTGCGACAAACTTTCAACAGTTAGAGCAACTAGCTTACAAATGTTTGTATGAAAGCGAAGCTAGTTTGGTGGTTTACCTAGTGGTAGGTTCCATTCGGTAACGCGATGAAAGTCTGCCAATTTTACACTTTTCTTTAAACCTTCTGTTGCAACACATGAGGGCGGGCATCTAAGGTAAAAGTGAGAGTTTCGATTTTATAATTTTTCTTTCTTTACTTCATTATTGACATTTCACTGCTCATACACACAAACACACACACACACACACTTTTTTAAGAGCAAAAAATTACCCAATTTTCGTTATTGTGTAACCACAATCAATTGATTTTCTACATTTTCACAATTTTACCCTAATTTTCCGTATTGTTTTCAATCATTGCACAGTGGGGTGCTTTGCACAATTAGGTGACAAAATTAAGATTTTATCAAACGTCGTTTTGTTTACAAGAACAAACTTTTGCAATGTTAAATAATTGAAGCATAATGAACAAGGACGTTTTGACTTAGATTTAGTAAAAAAAACTAAGATCCAATAAAACTGTGTCATTTTGAGTTCAGCAGGTGTGAGTGTTGCTTGCTATGCCTAAAAGAAGGCGTGTAAGGTATAGATAAGTACAGGTTGGTACAAAAGTATTCACTATAAAAAGTAAATCTTATTACTAGGTGAAAAAACTGTCTTAAAGTAAGCTGCAACAGCTTTAAGACAGCTTTCGCTGAAATTACACTCGCCTTTACTTGCTGCAATCCAGCATCCAATACTGTCTTATTTTAAGGTAGTTAAATTGTAAAAGCAGCAGTAACTTTGCTAAATTAAAGCCCTTATTATTATTAAAAAAGCAGCCTATATGTTAAATTAATGTGAGCCCTGCTGAAAATAAGATTAAGACTGCCTGATTTTCAACATGCACGCTTTAAAATGTTCAATTTTAACTTCCTACTGTCTGAAATTAAAACTGCATAAACTTAATATAAAGACGACGATGAAATTAAGGCTATTGATGATTTTAAGGCAATTTTTAAAATTACACTTAGTTTTGACAGGGTTGGAAGCGACACCTTTTTGCCAGTAGATAAAACGAAATTGATGCGCCATTTTAATATTTCATCTTTTATGTGAACACACAAAGAATTTTACTTAGATTTGTAAATTCATTCCTTGGTTACAAGGAATTTAAAGTTGACGAGTCAGTCAGTTTTTATTTTATGGAAATTCTTTGTTTTGAAAGTTTTATTATCAGCACCGTAAATTCATACAAAAATGGTGAAAGTGTTAAGGGAATATTCTCCTTCATTCGAACCAACTAGTGATGTCCGAAAAGTGCAACAACACCGGAAATCATTGAGCAAGTGTATGCAATTATTTGTGAATGTCAAAGTTTGACTAAGCTTGAAATTACTGATAGGCCTAAGATGCATGATTGCCAGGGCTAGGATTTCGATGACATGTCATCTTTTTTTTTGCTGCTTCTAAGACATTTATGTTTCCTTTCATTTAAGACGTCCATTTATGTTTCCTAAATATAAAATATAATAAAGGCATTTTTTGGTCATTTTTAGAGATTTTTTAAGTTATTTTATTGTCATTTTTCGACGTTTTAAATTTTTAGAGCATTTTTTCGGTTTTTTAGGTCATTGTAGTGTTATTTTTAGATAATTGTTTTGTTTTTTTCATACTAAATGTCGTAAAAAATGTCAAAAAGCAAATGTTTAAACATATTACTTTAACACTAGAGTCCTTTCAATCAAAAACATTACCTCTAGTCAAAGGAGAAGCTTTGTTTATAGACTTCGATGAAAAAAAAGCTCTGCGAGTGGTGAAACTGACGAAAGGATATGTAGAAAAATGAAACAAGTGTTAGATAAAAACTCAGGATGTGCTAGTTTAAAATAAAGTTTAATTTAGTAATGCTTTATTTTTAAGGCTAAATTGTTTGTTTATTTTGTTTGCTATTGTTTGCGTTTTTTAGGTAATTTTTGTCATTTTTTTAGATCATTTTTTGCAGTTTGTTAGGTCATTAAAATTTGAGCCATGCTGGTTATAATAGGTATCTCAGATGTACGAGTATTCCATATTTTGCATGAAGAATTACATATGGAGAAGGTGTTCGGAAAGTTAGTGCCGCATTCGTTAACAATTCCACATAAAATGAATCGAAAATAAAGTTTTCAGGCTTACTTAACTCTATGGTTATGTAACTATCGATGAGATTTGGGTCTACCGCCGTGATCCTAAACTGAAACAATAACGTTTCAGTGGACTTAAGCTAATTGTTCACCTCCAAAACAGGTCGATCGAACAGAACGATCGGCAAAAAGGTTATGGCATTAGTGTGGGATGCAAAAGGATTTTTGTTGATTAATTATCTTGAGAAAAGTAAAAAAATTAACTATGAATATAACTGCAACCTTTCGGATCAACTGAATGAAAAACTTCGTGAGAAAACTTCTGCTTTACTGAAGAAAAAAAATACTTTTTTATGAAGACAATGCACGTGTTCACACAAGTGTTTTGACGGTGTCTAAACTGAATGAATTACAATACAAATTGCTTGAACAACTACTGTATTCCCGATTTGGCTCCCAGCGACTACTACCTCTTCAGAAACTTGAACTAGTTTCTGCGTGGAAAGCTTTTTTTGACGGATGAAAAAGCTTTTGCAGCCGTAAAACAGTATTTTGCAGAAAATTTTTGGAGAAGCATGAAAATAAGTGTATTTAAGTTCAGGGGATTTGTTCTAAATAAAAAAAATTATTTTACTAAAATATTCACATTTTTCATTTTTGCTTGCATTATTGATCAGCATTACGCTTTGATTCGATTCAGTAATGTTCGTCTGCCACCACGATTATAATCGTAGTTTTGAATCTATAGTAATGAATTTCGATATTAAAACTTTTATCTACAAAACAATAGAAGCAGTTTCAAAACTAGATGAAAATCAAGCCTGGCTCCTATACAAAATGACTATCAAAACAGTAAAATCTCTTGAAAAACCATAAAAACTTATCTTATGACTTATAACTTAAAAAAGCCTGAGTTTGTAAACCCGAGTTTGAAGTTTTGAAAACAACAAAAACTTCAATAGAAAGTAATTAAATGAAAACTATAGGTTCAACATTAAAGATCGACTAGAGTTAAAAATGGAAAGAAAATACAATCACATAAACACTTTTACTATTTGTGCAACAGACTAATTTTTATTACTACCCATGAAAAATAATGGACATTAGTGTTGGAAATCGTTAAGCTTAAAAAAAAAAATTAAAAGAAACATATTTAAAATAATTTACTCAGCAAAAGTATTTTTATTTCTACCTGACATAAATTAGAGGTAGGTTGTTAGACGGAAATACACACTATTTGCCCAATATAATAATTTAGACCGCCTGAATTGGTCAAATAACCCAATGTGCATCGTCTTATTATTATCGACTTTGTTTTGCCTTCTCTGCGTACTTCAGGCAGGAAATTGCAAAATCATTATAATTTGCGGAAATCGTAGATTTTAGTTTTTTTTTTCTTTGCTTGCGAGGCATAAACAAATCTTTTAAAGCAAGCACAACTTTGATAAGTGTAATGCAATTTTTATTTAGAATTTTTATTTAGACTAAACTTAGCTTTCTTATTCATATCTGTTTAGATTATTAAATTTGTCCTTTCCATTGGTTAATTAACTCCAATCAAGATGTTGTGTGAGGCATAAAAGAGATGTTGTTGGTGGCCAAAAAAGAGAAAGGAACATATTTAAAGATTCTCAGCAGTGGCGTAAAAACCGGCCACGCAAAGCCCGCATTGCGGGCGGGCGCAACTATGCCAGGGGCGCCCTCAACCTTAAGCCTCTTGATGAAAATGATAAATGAATTTGAGAACGATGCCTTTAAAGTTGCAATTTTTAATAAAACTATTTTTCTTGTTATTCACGTTTTATTTATTTTCTTTTTTATATATTGAAATAAAGTTAAAAATTTCTTATGTCTAGCAACATTACCTCTTATGTTTACATTTTGAACATATGGTTTTAAACTTATCATAAAAGTAAACAGTAAAAGCGGAATAAAATTTTTAAATACTCAATTTTTAAAAGTGTTAAAAAAAGAATTTTGAGAAAGATTGACTATAAGTTTTTAACGAAAAAAATCATTAGAATTGCGTTACACCAAAACCAAAAACAAATTCTTGCTTAAACTTTCTAATGCGGAAGATATAAATTTTTTATAGCAACCTGTTTAGTAAAAATGTTAGATGTATTTGATGTATGGCAGCTGATTAGTTTTCAAAATTTCGAGTTATTTACAAACACAATACAACCCAATTTTAAAAATTTTCTTCCCAGTGGCGAAAGTAGACTACGAAGACGTTGTCTTTGAAACCGTCGTTGAAGCCTGTATTCATAAATTCAGTAGCAAAATGAATCGTATGAAATGTTTGTCAAATAAAATTTATTTAAAATAAATTTTCAATTAAAAAGCAAACAATCAGGCTTCAAATACAGATCGCTCCATGAAAGGGAATGAGGGAGAGTGGGAAGCAGGAAGGGAGGAATAAAGGAAGAGAGTACGATAGGGTAAACACAAGCAGAGGTTTTAAGCGAACGCGTGCATTGGGCAGTCCGTGGATCCCATCCATCGTCGAAGATCTGTCCTCGAAGACTGAGTGCTGTCTTTTAAGATGTCTTCGAAGACGGATACATCCGTTCGCCACTGGGTTGCTCTAATCAAAAAAGCTAACAAATATTAACAAAAACGTAGTTATTTTTTGTGTTGGTGGTATTTTCCAAGAATGATGTTCTAAAATATAATAAATGGGCGTGGCATTCGCCCATGAAATTTTCCATTTATTTATAATCACAAAAGAAATTGATGTGTGTTGAAATTTCGTTGTTTTAAGACAAGACTTAAATAAGTTTCAGGCAAAAATAGGTTTCGTTTATATGGGAGGTGCGTGTGGCAGAGAAAGAAAATCTTCTAAATTTTGTGAAGAAAGGTATTCGTGCCAATTTTCAAAGCTCTACGATCACTCCTTCTATTTTTGAACAAGAATGGGGACGTAACACTATGCAACGTTTGTTTCCAAAAAAATCAAGACATACCAAAATATTTATTTCCATCGCAAAATTTTATTGTTTAAAATTAACAACAATAAATGAAAACTAATTTAATAATGTGTGCAGAAATAAAATTTAAGTCCTTTACAGAGGATTTCTCAGGATGCAATAATTGATGTCAAAAAAGCCGACTATTTTTAGCATAAGTCATCTATATTTGGCAAAATTCGATTATGGTCGAAGTCGATTTACACGTTTGCTGTAATTGTTTCAGCAAATCAGCTACTGATGTTATTTTAATCAGTCAGTTGGTCATATTTTGTGACGTTAGCAAATTCTTTAGTTAACAGGTAACGTCAAATATAAAGCATTTTAACAAAACACCTTAAACTTATCATTTCACCAATAAGAAACTTATTGATCTCATTTATTCAAACCTTAAGTTTATTTATTTATTTTTAATAATTAATATTTGAGGTTTTCTTTTTACTTACTTTGTGATAAAATCTTATAATATCACAGGAATACACGGTTTCGGACCAGAGAAGACGAAAATTGTGCTATATGTATTTTCGCTCACTGAATTCAAATCCGCAGTCCGTTTTGCTCTATCAGGTAGAGTTTAGGAGTTATTGGTAAAATTAAAAAACATTTATTTTATAGATAACTGGACTATATCTTTTTAACGCACTAGCCTATTTGCATCGCCTTTAGTAGGTTACAAAAATTTATTGTTTTTTGAAGTTTCAAAGGTATAAGCCTTCAAAGTTCAAAAATTTTAAAGTTGTTAAATTTTTTTCATGTTTCCAACACTCCAACTATTTTTTCTTCCATTTATTTTCAAAAACTTTCTTTTGTCAGATAGAATATCTTATTAGCTTTAGCAGTTTATGAGTAATTTAGAAAAATATGAATTTTCCGCCGCTTGTAGGCTCCAAACTTTCTTATATATTTTAGATAAGATTAAGATATATAAGATATTGTCAAAAGGTAAAAAGTGTACTAAAACTTCATAATTTTTCTATCAGATAAAAGGAAAATATAAACAAAATACAGAAAATGTTTCTTTCGTTTTTGTTAGCATATTTATTTAAATTGTGTTAAATAAAAAAGTAATTAATAAAAATGCTCAGATCAATGTGCAAAGTCAAAATTATAAATTTTATTATATTTTATATTATAAAAAGTATTATTTACATTATTGCGTTCTATAAATTTATTTATAAAATAAGATATTTTTGAAATATAACTGTGTAATAAACGATGACCATTGAGGTAAAAAGTCTCTTTTTGTTCTCTTTTTTTTTTTTTTGCAAAGAGTACTCTTGTTTTCTCCTACGCTTCTAGTAACCTAGTAATAACATAGTTTTACTCTAAAACTAAATAGCAGGGCGCTTATAGAAACCTGCGGGCGGGAGAACAAAATATAGTTACGCTACTGATTCCCAGTAATTACATTCATCTATACAGCATTGATGATGTATGCATATGTTTGATGTTTTGTATGCATGCCAGCGTAAATACAAGCTCATTTCCATTATCAATGTCGATGCCATACAAAATCATGTGTATATATTAATATTTAATAGTTACATTTATATTTTGTTAAAAAATTTTTTACAACAGCACTCATTGTAAGTTGTAACGCACAATGGTAGATAATCTGTTATAAGAAAGACTATGCATGATGGGTTCATGCTTCAGCACAGATACAGCATGCATATTTTCGTATCCATGATACTCTCTACAAACAACATGTGTACTAGCCCGACACTGAGCCCGACCGGAAATGAGATGGTTATATCAAAATATGAAAATTAAAATTAGAAAAAACAAAATTAATTTTTAGGTTTTCGGTTTTACAGCTTTATTTTGTGTAACGAAAATGCACACCAACGACAGGCAAGACACGAGAAGCAATACTGGTTTCTATGCAAAATTCTATTACTTCTCGTGTCTTGCTTGTCGTTGGTGTTCATTTTCGTTTTACAAAATAAAGCAGTAAGTTGCAGAAAATTGACCAAAAAGCCTTAAAGTAAAAATATTTATATCTCACTCATTTTTTAAAATAAAATCATGATTATTTTTGGACAGAATGCATATAATAGATCACAATTTATAGAAATGGGTTAATACTAGATCTATTTTTAATACTAGATTTATATATTTTTAAGTCAATATAGTGTTAGAAAAAGAATCGGTGGTAGCTTTGGTTCCCATGGGGGAAACAATTTTTTTTTAAATGGGAACATATTCTAAGACGTCAATTTATATCTTTTTTGGATAGTTGGACAGTTTAGAAAATTTAACTAAATTAAAAGTGTTTTTATAGAGGCGCAGTAATTTAAATTTAAATAAAACACAGTAAAATTTGATCATACTATTAATTGTGACAAAACCTTATAAATAAAGTTGGTCTTTGGTATTTAATCAATGTCAAAAGCAGCCTTAATTTTTCTTACATATTAAGTGTTCTTTTTATTGTTTTAATGAACAGATTTTGCTTTTGACAGCACGGTGGAAGCTTTTCATCGAATGTCAAATGTCAGGAAAATCACTTCCTCTGACAAGTACTAAAGATGTCTCGAAAATTTCTTTAACTCAGCATTTGCGATCTCGGTATCAACCATTTTATGTTGCTGGAGGCTCTGCAGTAAAAAAAGTTATTTTTTGGAGCATATACTTCAAACAGAGCCTCGTACCATTAAAAAATGTAAATAGTTTAAACACATATGGAGATTCAAAAGCAGTCTTTTGTTGTTGAAGCTCTGACATTACTACTTGCTATTGTCTTCCAGCAATACGAGGCGTATTAATTAACATATCTCACTTCTCGTATAATTTCTGTACTTTTCCAAATATTATCTTAAGATATGGTTCTACGTTTTCTATTTTGTATTAAGCGGTAATTTACGGGTTTGTTGCAACTTTTTACTGCATCCTCATAGAGGTTTTCCTTTCCAAGATCCTACTTACAACCTGAGATGCTTCTAATAAATCTGAAAGTACACATATGGATACAATACAGTTTTTGTTTCAAAACATTGATGCTTTGTTTGAGGCTTCTGTGTCCTTCCATTGTAAAATATTCTTCAATGAATTAAAATGTCACTTGGCTTTCCACCCACCTCGTTTCACAAATGCTTTTAAGCTTTTGGTTGTTGGAAAAGTGTTCTACTATGTTACTTCGCTTTCAGGATGAGTAAAAAAATTGCACATCATTTTTCATGATCGCAGTAGCATTGTGAATTGGTTTAGTATTCGAATTTTTTGAAATTGATAAATTGAAAACATGGTTATAACATAACGTGGACAATATGTTGTGTTTTTTACTCTACTCTGAAGAATTGCAGAAGTAAAAACAGAGTATTGCTAAAGAGCTTTTTCGTAAAAATCTTTTTGCAGAGGCATTGGGAAAAATCAAATTTAGAAACAGTAAAACTGAAGATGCAATTATTGTCATCTAATAAATTATTATAAGTAGTTCTTGGAGAGATGAATTTACACCCTATACCCCCCATTGGATCCACGCCTGCTTTGGACTAGTTATCGAGTTTGAAAAGACAAGTGTTTTATAGATGATGAATACGCTTTAATTGAACCATAAACTTATTTTTGATACATTTATTTTCATTTAAATGTGAATAAACTTAAAGTTCATGTTGAGTAAATAAGTTTGAGAAATAAGAAATACTACAACGATAAACTTTTATAAAGCACTTCAGTCAGGCAAATCTCTAAAATAAACACGATTTGTTACTCTGCCTGGCTGAACTTAAACAACCTCTTTCCACTTATGTAACCTTTGATTTTTGTAAACACTGAGAAAAAATGTTTTAGAATTGACGAATTTAACGAATTTTGTATTCAAAATTTTACTTAAAACAGATATCACAAAGTTGCAATAAATATTTTTTAAAAATATACAATGTCAACTCATTTTTCTTTGAGATGTAAAAAGAACACATTTGTACTTAACTTTAAGTTATGTTCTGTGTAAAATTTATTCAACAAGAAATCTTATATGACATTTTTATCAATAAGGTTTTGATGTGGTTATTCCACTTAAACTCATTAAGCTCTTACCAAATATGTTGTTAAGCCAAAAACCAACTACTCTCAACAATTGAACAGACTTATTGATCAATAAGATGTAAAAACAACTCAAGCTGTCAAAAAATAACCAATATAAACAAAAATAGACAAGATCAATAATCAAAAAAAAAAAAAGTCAAAAAATCCACGCATGCATTATTTGCACCATCCTATTCCTAGGAAGAGTCGGTAGTGGCACTATAGCATTAAATACTACCAGCCTAATGAAGGTTAATGAATGCTCAATCGTCTTCAATAAAATGTATTTAAGTAAAAACTGAACATTGCTAAGATTGGCTTCAACTTCAATTATAATGGATGTGCCTGAATGTTGTTGCTGCTGCTGGGCTAGATAAATACAATCAAGCAACGGCTGCAATTTTCAATATCTAACAACAAACGATCAGAAGTGATCGGAAGATCGGGTGATCGATCCGGGCAATATTCCATAGAGTGCGCCATCTCATGCTAAAGTCCTATTGAAAATGTCACTGGTTAATGTTAGCTGATATTGTTGTTGGAGTTGTTGATGTAGCTTTTGTTGTTGTTGCACTCATATGAATGTACAGTTAATAAAACGATCGAATTTCATTAATTGTAAATACACTCAACTAAAAACAAACTGCGAGCAAAGGCTCAGTGGTAGATAGACAAGCGCTGTAATGGCGGGGTCGAGGGTAAGGAAATGCGAGACATTTTAACGCATACGTTGTTTGCAGAACAAGATAAAGCAGCAGTGTGGCAAGCGAGGCAGACAGACGGGCAAACTTACAGATGTGGTACGATATATAATTGCAATTTCACTTTAACAAAAATTTTCATGTTTGAAAACATACAACGATGGACAGACAGACAGTCAGACAGACACACCAAAAGACAGACAGAATGACAAGCGTTCATCGATAGACAAGCCCGGCTATAGATACGCATAGATAGACAGATAGCAGTGGCTCGGTTCGCATGTGATATGTGCGAGTTGATGTCTGTGACAGATCACAGAAATGTGTTGCATTTTTAATCAAAACGATCGATCAAACGGTAGTTTCTTCTACTCAATACCAGTATTTTTAATGAATTCATGCATGATGTATGTATACACGTAAGTATTTTTGTTTGTGTGTGGTTGTTTGACATTTGATCCTCTTGATATTGTTAATAATGTAGTGAGTGGGTTTTATCGTTTGTTTTCTTTTTGTTTTTCTCTGTTTTTGATATAATTGGTATTTAAAAACTTGGCAGATGCGAAATTTGAGATAAGATTAAACAAAACTAAAATCGATATTTTGAGATTTTATAAGATGAAATTTATCATATACTGGGTGGTAGATATGCTAATAGCTTAAAAAAGATAATTATATACTGATAAAGGCGGTAATGTTGAAAGGGTTTGGGTGAAAATAACTTAAGTTATAACCCAAATTGAGCTATTTTTTAAATTAAAATGAATCGTTTTTATGCTTGTGGAATCAAATTTAATTTAGTCTTTTCAATTTCACTAATTCTATCGGGTACATGTAGTGAAAAGAGGAGAGAAAGAGCGAGCGAGAGAGAAGAGGATGCAGGTTCAATTGAAGTAAGTTTTCGTATTACATAATGCTATTGTGTTTATTAAACGGTCTTTTTTTAATTTAGTGCTTTTAGAAAAAGGCTATAAACAGTAGAATTCTATTCTACCATATAACATGCCTTCGTCAACTCTGACTTAAGAATGACCTACTTTTAATATACATTTTATAAACAAGTCATTAGTCAAAGATCTCTTTAGTCAAAGAATTTAAATAATGAATGAATCCGAATCAGGGCTGCCGTTTTGAAATTTCTTCAGGTAGTAAAGTTTCTGGTGTTTGGGTTGTGCAGGGTAGCACCGAAAGTTTTTATCAAATAAAAAAAGACGAAATACACACATTAAGGTGCCTCACGAAATCAAGATAATCCTTGGTGTATGATAAGATAATTCCCCAAATATTTCTACTCTAGCAAATTTTTTACAACTGTTACACCAGCCAATATTTTTACAAAAAAGCTCGATTTTTAGAGGTTATTTCAAATCATTTCAGCTCAAGGATGGCTATCGCTAGAGTCAAAATATTTGGGGAATCATCATAACATAAGCCATGAATTATTTTGAACATTTGTGCCGAACAGCTTTTTTTCTATGGATCGTGAGGCGCCTTAAAATACATATGCATATATTAAACGAAAACAATTTTTATTGAGAGTGCTTTTAACAGATATATTGTTTTACAATGTTAAAGCTATATCTTTTAAGCCTATGTATGAAGAAAACTTGTTTTGACAAGAAATTATTTTGAAAAGTTTACAGCAAAATTATGGTAAAAATAAAAAAGAGCTTTCAGAAGTTAGTCACGAAAACATGTGTTAAAGATAATTTAATGTTTTTTACGAGCAGTTTATATAGAACAATTTTAATACATTAACGAAAATACTATAGTTCATTTTGTTTGATAATTGCATCCTTAATCTTTTTAATTCAATTAATGAATTTGCAAATGGATGTACAAATAAAATGTTTTTTTGACTAAGTATGCTTTAAAAAATGAGGCAAATACTATGGAATAATTTCGAGACTAAGTTTTGTTATATTTTTAAAGTAATATTTCCAATGGCACCCATTTTTCAGCATCAGAGCTAACCAATCATTCTTTTGAGAAGTGAATTGCGTTTATTATCTTATATAAGGTTTAAATCAGAAAATTTCCTTTCTGCAGCCACACTACTATGAGGAAAAGAAGAAATGGATGCAATAAAACTACGAACATTCGAAAAAATATTATTATTTAAACCATTTTCGAGTGTAAAGACCTTAGTCCAAAGTTCTTCTAACTCCAAATCTTTCGCAAAATTATCGAAATTTTAAAAAACATCTCTATTCCTCATCAAGATATTCTATGTCACACTCATCTAGAAAATTTGGAAATATTTTAGAAATTACTTTTGTGTGCAGGGTTAAGATGAATAGCAGAGTGCTGTGCCAACCTTCTTCAATGACACGTTGCTAACATGGTTATCGCTACTGTGCACTGCATTACTTACAGTTTGTAAGTTTCTGCTTAGTAGAGTTGTTTTTTGTTTTACTTTGGTTTACTTGTAATAATTGACAATATGCAATTTCTGAATATTGTGAAAAAATCAATAGGGAAGGGTGTTAGCACTATATTTGTTATCGACACTTTCAAAAGTGCTTTGATTGATTGTGACACAATTGTGCTAGCACAGTGTGCTGACACCCAAGGGTGCACATGTGCTGGTGAGTCAACACACAAAAAATTGTGCTATTACCCACCTCTAGTATCAAATGGTAATTACTGTGCTATCTTTTCGATTATTTGTGGGAAAACACGAGACTCTTATTTTTCATTCTTACGGCGCACAGAGGAAGAGATCGCTGAATCTATTTTGACGATATTTTTTAGTTGTGATCAATAGTGGTGGCCGTAAACACTGGATAGAGTGCGTGGCGCGTAAGCTAAGGAACCGCGGTAGCCCGGGTTCGATTATTACTTAAGACAAAGTATTTTTTCAATTAAATTAATATTTCTTTTTGGCAAACATATCACCTCTTTGCAGACAATGGCAAACGGTGTGTTCATACTGATACGATATTTTCTATTCTGGCAACTATTTTTTTTAAAGATATTTATCGTGAAGCGCTGTTATGAATAAAGGTATAATTATGAAAATATCAACCAAGTCATTTAAATTTTATTACAGGTAACACTTCTGTTACCTTAAGGTCATTTCGTGACCATATTATGTTTTTTTTTTCATAATTCCGTAAAGAAATAAAATTTTGCGATTCACTTTCATGATATCCTATATTTATTTATTTTTTATTTGTAGTTACTTAGTTACAATATATTGACTTTTAAGACTTAGGGCCGTTTTCTCTATGTCCGGTTAAGAACTAATCGGAACTTTAACTGGCGGTTAGCAAAAAAGCATGTCTGTTGCGTTTTTAAATTATTTATTAATTAATCCTTCTTAGATATTTACAATTCTCACATTAAAAATAAAATAACAAACAAGCGTAAACAGCTGATATGCAGCTTGGCGTATTCACAATTAATGACTTAACCGACAGTTACTTACCCGATACTTGGTGAAAACGAAACTGTTTTTTTAGTTATCTTAAGGTTAGCTAACTCCCGTTTAAGAGCTTAACCAACCGGACATTGAGAAAACGGCTCTCAGTCATTAAGGGGAAATCCCTTCGATAATACTATTAAAAATTTTTATTAAACAAGTGTCAACACCATAGCTTATGTGTGTGAACTTTATTGTCATTCAGTTTTTGATCAATTTTGAACTCTTTCCTATTTTACATAATTCTTTATGGGCATTTGTTCTCAAAATGCAAAAAAATTTATATTAGTGAGATTTTTTTATTCTTAATTCTATTTTTATTTTATTTTTAATTTTCAATAAAAGCTTTTTAATTCATCAAAACTCATTACAATTTAAAAAATTTATAATGAAAGTTTAGCTCTTACATAAAATGCATACAACAACATGAATGCTCATTTTGTGATCTTAAGATCACAAGTGTGACTTTTTCTTAAGGTGTCAGAAGTGTTACAGGATTTAAAGAAGAAACTACACGAAGAGAAATAGTTTTATTGTGTTGAGAAATTTCAAAATATGTCAATTCAATCCTAAGTTACTTGAATCAAGCCCATTGAATAACACAGTGATACAAAATAGAATGAAGTTGAACAAACTGGGAAGTAATAATTTTATGACATTGTTTACAAGTGATACTTTAGGAGTTCTTTCTAAGTCCGGTAAGAAAGAATAGTATTACTATCCAAATATTTTGGACAGTCTCACGAAGTTATCAATTAGATTAAAGTTCTCTTAATGAGTATTGTTTCCAGCCTTTAGTTTTTATTTACTTGACTTATAATTTTATTCTTAAGTTGAGAGTTCTGTGCATGAATGGGAGTCGATAGTCTTCTTGCTTGGTTCATGCATAGAATTCTTGAATATTGTCTCCTTGCGTAACTAGTTATTTAAACACACTGGCAATTTATAATTTCATTGTCACATATTAGAAACAATTCCTTAATTACCTCAATTAATAAACAAATGCGGGATTCTGAAACTTTGCTTAAAAATTAAGTATGTCTTTACAATTTAAAAGGAGATAAGAAATTTTAAACTTTTAGAGATAGTTATAAATCACAAATAGTCAAAACAATATCTGGTTGTTTTTTAATCAAATCATCATTTACTTTGAATAAATATAATTTCGTTTGTTCATTATGTCGAAGAAATTATTGTGGAAATAATTGTTGGTGTCATTTGCTTTCGTTTTTTTCTTTTCAAATGTACAAGAGGATAGTTACTTGGCTGTAGAGGCCTTACATTAACATTTTATTCAACTAAGAATCTGTGATATCATGTGTCCATATACTCCTAGGATGTTAGTTAGATTGTTAATCATGGTTGAATGAATCCAAGGATTCAATTAAACATAAAATATATATTATCTGAGGCAGCCTCGATAATCTAGTGGCAGCGTACTTGACTTTCGATCAGGGGTCCCGGGTTCGAGTCCTGGCCGGGTCATGGTCCTAGGATATAAGCTTTATTTTCTTATATCTTATCAAAGGAACTTTAAAACATATCCAATTTACGACGAAAAGTTGTAATTGGTGGTGATAGAAAAAGTTGTGGATTGTGATTTGGCTGAGGTCAAGGAATAACACTTGCTTCAGATTTTTATCACATGTTTCTACAGCTTCTGCCACATAACGAACATCCTACACAAAAGTTTCACTTAATTACTTCCTTCTTTCATTCTGTGGTATCACAACGAACCAACAATTTGGTCTAAGTGGGCTGGTTTAAAGACCTGCAGCCACCTCAACCTAACCTAGATTATCTGAACTACCGTCACTAATTGCGAACATATTCTATCAAACACATATCAAATATATGTGAAAGTTTTATAAATTATATTATAGCTACAGATAAAATAAAACATGATTCACAGAGCGAAACAACAGTCAGCGGCGTCAATTGGGTAGGGCTTGGGGGGGCATTGACCCCCCAAGGAGCTATTATTCAATAAATCGATTCAAAAAATACAATGAAAAATTTCAATGCACTATTATTTTGTATATTCGTCTGAATTTTAAAAACTATTAATTTAAAAATATCTAATTATATACCTATTAAGTTACATACTATTTTGGCCCGACTAAAGTACAGTTCACCACAATATTCAAACCATTATCGTTCTTTGTGTCATGGACTAGAGCGCCACCGATACGAAAGGCGATGGTATTTCTTCTAATCTTCTGATTAAACCAGTTTTATAAACGAAACACGATCTTTCTTCCAAAAGCACCGTTGCCGCGTATTTTGACAAAATTCTATTGTACTATTGTCATAAGCTGCGTGGCATCACCGCTTTTAGAAGAACGATTGTGTTTTGTTTATAAGACATTCGTGTCTGAGCCAGAGGAAACCGACGATTTCATTATTATAGAGTTCTTTGAGAGTTCACAGTGCAGTATTTAACATTTAAATTTCAGCAAAAAAGCAACAATTGTGTACTCATAATTTTCAGTTCAAAACCTCCTTTCTGCCTACGTCGAAATTGTTTTCTGCATTGGGCCGTGCATATAATTTGTCTGTTGCTTGGGAGTGTTTAGATAAAAGAGAAGTTCTCTCAAATTCCAGTTTTTTATTTTACTAGCAAAGTAGCTAAGGTAGCTCAAAAGCTTAAGGAATCATTGGTAATGTCAACAATTGGCCAACGCAGTATACTATCACTGAAATTTGATGAAAATATGCGTAAGATCTACTTCAAAGTCGTTGACAAATTTTTATCAGAGTATGAAAAGCAATTTCAAGACAACACAGAGCTAATGAATATATTAGAAACATTTGATCCTGATTCGGAAACATTTTTGTCCGAAGATCAATAATGCACTTTTTTAAACTGAATTCCACCCACGTTGATGAAATTGTTCTCAGAGCCAATTGAGTTTGGTGAGAGAATATATGAAACAAAATAAAACAAAATCAAATATAGATATGGTACAGAGTTTAGAAGAAATGCCAATAGCTTTCTCACAAATAATACAATTAATGTATATTGTTTTGACACTGCCAGTGACTACCGCATAAGACAAGTTTTCTCCACTTTAAAGAGAGTGAAGTCGTATCTGCGTACAACAATGGGAGATGACCTATGAAGTCACCTCATGCTGATGGCTGATGGAACCATAAATGCTAAAAAAGTTCAACAAGGAAGATCTCGTTAACGAGTTTGCCCTCAAACCTCAACGTCTTTATCCACTGGAATAAATCCAATAAAAAAATTTTATTTTTATTTTTAAGTCCATGGATTTAAAATGTATTAAATATGTGTATATTGTAATATGTATTAAATTCATACATGTGTGTTTAAAAATGTGTACAACTATGTTTTTATTAAATGTTATGTTTTACGAAAAAATCTTATTGTCAATTCTCGGCCCCCTTAGGTTTTTGTGAAATGACGCCACTGACAACAGCTGTCTCGCCTGGCATATGTATGGGTTCCGACCCCGTCCGTCCAGCCTTAAACACATATGTATGTGAGCACACCCAGTAGTTCGCGGCATCATTGACGAACTTTTCGTGATGATTTCTTAAGGGAAGTTTCTGCATAAGCTGCTGGATTTAAAAAAGAAGTTCATATAAAATATAATGCAAAGTAGCGGTTGTCAGCGCCTAACTTTTTCCACTCTATTACAACAACTTCAAGATATTCATGATTGTTGTAATTCGCCGAATCGTTCAGAGGCTAAACTGTAGAGTTCGCAAGCTATCGATGACACTTTCGATACTATCAATAATTTCACACTATCGTGACTATCGATAGTTTGGACTGACTATCGATGGTTTTCGATAGTATTTAAATATTCATTGACACCACTGTTTAGGTGTCATTGCCATTGCTGTCGAATTCGTTTAATTTTGACAATTTGTTATCATTGTTTTCTGTTTTGTTGAGTGAAAGCTCAGGTGATGTTTCTTATACATGTATGAACATTGTGTTGATTTGTAAGATGGTTGATAGTTAGTTAGAGGTTGAAAAAATGGAGTAGTTTCGTTGAAGATTTGTTTTAAATTTGCACAGCTCAAAAGTGACGGGAAACACGCTCGCAGGGAGACTATTACACAACTTTGCCGTACGACTAAAGAACGAATTATCACTACAACGTGAGGCTCTGTGTGGCATCAAGGCAATGGTAAAGGAATGGGCTTGGACAGCTGCCCGAGTGGACCTGGAAAACTTACGGTGTGATGGCGTCAGGCCATTACGAAACCAACATTACGTCGGTTTCCAATAGAGGATGAAATATTTTTATCCCCTATCAAATATATCGCACGACGTTGAATTCGGTCCAGAAGCACGTTTCGATTTTAATTCCTTGACGAACTTTCTTTATAATTCTGTCTACTTTTCGTTAACGCAACTTCCTCAATATTTTAATATTGGGCTCGTGCATGATAAGTCCCGACGTTTCTGCATTGCGTCTTGCACGAATTTGGAACATTTATATGAAATTTTCGTCAATAAAATGTATGGCCAATTCAGCATGTTTCGTCAAGAAACAAGAAAAATCGTACACGATTCATTTGAGTTTTCTTCAAGACTGGAACTACTGGGCAGCTTAAATCAACCGTTTTACTCCTTACCACGAAAAATAACCGGAACTGGACCTCAATCATCTAACCTAATAATAAATTATATCCTGATCAACGATATCAAAACTGTGTTTTACTCAACAGATGCTGTAATTTTTTTATTCTGTAAATGAAACAAAAAATACTTTTAAGATTGCAATACCCTTTTAAAATAGTTAAACTTTACATTTAACTGTGAATTGTAAATTAATTTTATTTTTTAAATTGCTACAAAGCCTTAGATAAGGCCTAGCAAATAACTTAATAAATACATTACTTTGATTAGAACAAATAAAAAAAAATCGATCAAAACACCCACGATGTCAATGTTCAAGTTCATATAAAAGAAAAAGCAATAAAAATAGCGAAAGAAATGTCAGCCTTTACATGGCACAATCTTTTTATACAAACATTGATTTTCCATTCAAAAAATTTGCATTGAACAGGATAAAAAAACTTGGCTAAAATATTGCACAACATTGGATTGACCTAAAAACTGAATCGGGTGTTTGGTAAAAAAAATAAATCTTTTTTGAATGTGAATGCAATGCTTTTTTATGAACAATACTAATTTTTCTGCCACAAAAAAATTATTCATGTATTCAAAGTTGATGCAATGCTTTTTCACTCTACTATCGCTGCTGTTGGTATCAATAACGCTTTGTTGCTTTTGTTTTTTTTGCAATTATTTAGCTGATAAGTATCTATAAAATAAATCTAAAGTTGCAGGCCGATGCGATCAGTAGCATAGATAAACCGTCTGTCTATGTCTTTGTTTTTACATATTTTACACAAAAGACAAAAACAACAACAAAAAACTAGTAGTAAACAATTTTACTACTACTCTTCAAAGTTGCCGAAAATGCATGCTGTTGAGTGTAGGAGTTGCTTGCCGGGCGTTGTCATCGATGTCTAGAGCTAGCGGATTGTTGTTTTTTTTTTCTTTTTTAATGCTATGATTGTGTGCGCCCCTGTGTTTTTTCATGCTGCGATTTTGTGATACTTCAGCTACTATCAAATACTGCCACTTTATAACATTAAAACCAGATCAAGCGTTAAGCTCTATATCTAAAATGCACCAGAATGAGCATGAAAAAATCGCTAGCAACACATTCTCCACTGTCAGGCTTATTTATAGGTAGCATTCGATGTGTTTGTTGTTGTTGTATACTATATTTGCTGCTATGTACTTAGTACATACCTACATATTTGCAAGCACATACATACGTATGTAACTCTACCGCCGATGCACGTCTTTAACCTACTAAGTAGCTGTCTGCGGCGGAGCAGCTGCTCTTCATTGTTTAATATCTTCAGCGACTTACTGAGTTTTTCTTTCGCCTTCCCCATTTTATGCTGACTTTTATGCACGCCTGCGCAACCGCGCTTCTTTTTAGCTAATTTTTTTATTTATTTTTTATTTTTTTGGTTCCTAGTATGGTATTTAATATGACCCTATATGGTCAAAATCGATTATCACATTTTCTGTCTCATGCAGTCTGTGTTAAGCTGGGGTCTTTTGGGTTAGCGGAATTATGTAATTGAAGCGTTTTTATGCTCTATGCAATATCGGCGGTTCGACGTAGGGAGTTTTTAAAGTTTTATAGGCCTTGTTTTTGCCTCTTTAATCTAATGTTTTTTTTTTTAAAAATGAGGTTTTTTTTATTAAGATCGTGTCTTTCGTATTCAAATTTAAATTGATGAAATTTCATAAAATTTAATTAGTATAGCAGAAATTTAATTTTTTTTTTAATATCATCTCGTAGTTAAGTATTGACTTTTTACAAAAAATCTGCTGGAAAACAATTTCAAACTACCATTCATCAGCAATGTATTCTATCTATGTATATAACAAGCCAAAACTGTAACTAACAGACGTGAAAAGCTTCTATTGCTTGGCCGAAGATATTTTATCTATTCGATATCGTTGTGGCGTCTCGAAAATTAATCTAGACGCCAACAGCCTACTCGAGAAAATTTTCAATTTGCTCTTTATATGTATTTATTTTTAGTTTTTTTAACTTGATTCTATTTTGGTGAATGAAAAAATAAAAACTAATATCATAAATAGTTCTTACAACTTGCTATCTGTTCTTAACAGCTGTCTATGTGATATATGTATGTTTTTCATGTAGGTTTGCCTAAAGGTTGTAGTGATGGCTTACAAATAAATCTTTTAGTTGAGGTGACAAGTAATGCGTAGGGTGATGCTGGGAAGTGCGATGAATCAATAAATCTGTTCATAGTAAAAAAAATTTCTATGTTTAAGCAGCTACCAAATGTTTCAATGTGTATACATAAAACTTTTTGCTCAAGTGGAATATTAAATGCTATTTTTAGGAGTGCAGAATGAAGTTCACGCAACTGTCTTATTTCTATTTCCGTAATAAATTAAAAATGTCCTGGAAAAAGACAGTTCTCAAAAGAAAACATTATAAACAGTATGTGTTAACAAAAATTATTAAATCGAATTAAACTAAATTTTTTAATGAACTCTTGTCAAAAAAAAAAAAACTTGACCAGCAAATAAGAATAACTCGCTATCCAGTTCTGACCGAAAGCATTTCATTATATAATATTTCTAAATGAATTTTCTTCTGACAAGCATTCCATTTTGAATTTTAGTTTCGTTTATTTAGTTTATTTAAAAAAAAAAAATTAGCCGCGATTAGAACCCGAGATCCCTAGGTAAGCATCCCAGGTATCCTGGGTATAGTAAAGCATCCCAGAAAATTTTTTGATTCAAATGTGGCATGCATTCTTACGGACACTGCTTCCAGAAGACATTCTATGGACCCAATTGTGCTTCTTCTTAGCCTTATCAAGAAGTGCTTTCAAAAGGCATTCTCATAAATTACGTCTGGAAGACACTTAAATAGCATTTAAATTTAATTAAAGAAAACAAATACATATAATTATAATATGTATATGTTTTGGATATTTTTGGTTTTTTTTTTAGTCCTCCTAACCACAAAAACCATTTCATTCCATGGAGTGCCTTCCTTAAGTTCTCCTAGAAAATACCTACTAGAATCCTTTCATTGAAGGGCTCAAAGAAATGTTACATTGAAAAAATTCTGAAAGCACTTCTAGAGAAGACTGAGGAAAGCATTCCTCCCAATGACATGCATATGTTAAAAGAATGCCTTCTGGGTATGAAAGTGGAAGGGATGAAACTCAAGACTTTCCCTTCCACTTTATCTTCTTTTGGAAGCACTTTTTTTGCTAGGATGCTGCTACTCGATTACCAAAGCAGTCATAAAAAAACCAATTGGTTATTTCAGCCCCTGAAAGGATTTTGGCTGAGCTTCTATTGATCAATTTTGTTGTGCGTGTTATTAAAGGTTTAAAAACAAATTATCGAGAATTCAACCATCAAGTTTTATACCAACTCCGAATGGATTTTCTTCTTAAGAAGCATGGGCAGTTTCGACACCGAAGCAGTTTTATTATCCTTTAAGTGAAGTGATATTTTCCTACAGGCTGTTATAAAACCCGTAAGGAATTATCTTCTACTATACCGAAGTTAAAATACCACGGCCTTATTTTAGTTTATTCGAAGTCTTGAATATTGCATCATTTTGATGATATCACTTATATAAAGCGTGGTTGTTATCAAAACATTTTACATTTGAAACTCAAATCCCTTTTTGTTTCTAAATATCAAAATAGAAAAAAATATTGTTATTTTCTAAATGTTTTAAGTAGATATTTCTAGACGGAGTTTCGTTAAAAAATATTAGAAGAATCCAAATGAAGAAAACTATCTTTGTTACCACTTCTGATTCCTGCGACATAAAACATTGCTTTTTTTGGAAAAGTTGAAATATTTCGTTCAAATATACATTTCTCAAAAACAAGAAAATGCAAATGCAAAATATATACAAATTATTAATTCACCAAATTAAAGGAAAACATTAAAACTTTAATCAATACCACAAAAATGTTTACAATCAAATAACAATCAAAAGTTCTGTGCTATCTCGAATGTACCTTTAGGTTCGAATCACAAGACACTGTGGGTAAAAATTGAGAGCGGCATCGTGTTTGCCAAAATATTGCTACACTGATGGGAATATGTGTTAAAATTAAGTGAAACTATGTGCTTATTAAACAAATTTGTTTTTGAAATAGAGCTTGAAACAGTTTCATCAAAGTTAAATACAAATGTTAGTAAAGATAAATATATAACAAAAGTTTTTGTTTTCAAAACAATATTTCATAAAATACTTTTATAGTAAACATTTACAGTTAAAAAAATTTCTTAAAAAAAATTTTCAACAAAAACTTTAATAATGAAAGCAAATATTTTAAAACATAATTCTACCATATTGTTATTAAATTAAAAACAAGTAAATTGAACCGCCTCTTTTTCGACATGAGTTTTCGACATCATGTTCGTGATCAAATATTTTAACTCACTCGATGAAGTTTGCGTTTAATTGTGGCTTAAAATATTGAACTATTGTAAATATTAATAAAATAAATTAGTTTTTATTTCATTTAATGTTCGTTATGTGTATAGCCAATTCAAAAATATTTTCAAACAATGTAAAATCGGATTTTTTTCAGCGTGGTCTCAACTGTCTGGTCAATGATTCTACTAAACAGATTGTCTAATGCAATCATATATAGCTGCGTATTTTTTGTTATTGCAAAGAAATAATAAGAGAAAATTATAAAAAAGGAATACATAAGCATGGCAGAATAACCAGGTAGATGCAGTTCGGAAAGCAAAAAACGAGAAAGCAATACATTGGCGTAACTATAATGTCACTATTGACAATTAATGTTTATTCTTTCAGCCATAGGGATGTATAATTTACTTGTAACCGTATAAATAAATTAAGTACTCAGATTTTATGTATGAACATGTAAAAAAAATAAACAAAAATCTTAAAAATTTCATAAAATTAGCCGTGTTTTAAGATATAATACATAATTTATTGTAGTTTGGCCTTAAATGAAGCAAACGAAAGTTTGCTTTTAATATAATTTTCATTCCACTAATTATTTCGATTGTGTTGTAACCAATTTATTTGTGTAGCTATGTACGGCTGATTTAAACTGTCAAAATATATTTTGACTAGTGAAATTGCTTTCATATTGAAAACTTTGTTGTTGTTGTTGTTTCTTTGGAAAAATTCGTTAGAACAATTAATTGTTCTAACTTTGACCTTAAGCTCAATAAACGATTTTAAACTATCAAACAACTAGAATTTGTATTTAAAATCAAGTATGATTTAAACTATCAAACATTTAGAATTTGTATTTAAATCATATAAAGTCAACATAATAAATATAGAGGTCATTTAGAAAAAACTTTAATCAAATGGTAGAGCTCGACCAAACGGAAACAGCTGAAAACAAAATCAGCAAAAATTCTAAAAACAACTTCAGTAAACATGCTTTGTTAGTGCAGACTTCCAGCAGGCTGTTGGACTACATATAATAACATAAGCATAGAAACTAAAGTAAAAACAGAAATACAACAACAAATGTGACATTATGAAATTGAGGAAAAAATGAGAAATTGACGCTTCAAAATCTCATCACCCCGATGGTGCAGTGCGTCAGCGCGCGCTTGCACGGGTAATCACAAAGATTTCTGATGACGCGTTTAGCAGCGCAGAAATTGTACAATAAAATCAAATGCTAGTGATTTTTTTCCTTTCATATAGAAAACTTTGTTGTTGTTGTTGTTGTTTCTTTGGAAAAATTCGTTAAAACAATTAATTGTTCTAACTTTGACCTTAAGCTCAATAAACGATTTTAAACTATCAAACAACTAGAATTTGTATTTAAAATCAAGTATGATTTAAACTATCAAACATTTAGAATTTGTATTTAAATCATATAAAGTCAACATAATATTATATATAATATTTATGTTTTTACTTTAATTGAATTTAAATGCTGTTTGAATGTCCTCTAGAAGTAGCTTCTTTTTTTAACTAAGAACCAAGTCATGCGCCTTATACAAAACACTTTTGTTCTTTTAAATGAAAGGAAAGGGAAATATTATTAGAGGAATAATTGATTGGAACCATACGTTAAATATCGATTAGGCGGAACCAACGTGAAAGATAATTTGATTTGCTTATAACCGAGGCTAGTGTTATGGCTTAACCTCGACAAGCATTTCCCGCCCTCAGTTGTTCTTTTCCACTAATTCCACATTTTCTACAATTTAGTTGTGGATTTTTTGTTTCAATAATTCTTAAATGAAGTAAAGAACAAAGAAAGAAAAAAGAACCATCCCGGATGCGAACCGGGTACCTATGTTTTGATAGTCTAGCGCACTCTTCACTAGAATACAAAGGAATTATGAGAATGCCTCTTAAAATAACTTTTGGATAAGGCTAAGAAGATGCACAATTGCATCTATAGTATATCTTCTGGAAGCAGTGTCCCTAAGAATGCATGTCACATTTGTATCAAAACTTTTGGTGGGCAGAGTGCATATTAACGGTGAATAAGGGTTTTACATATGTGTAAAATTTAAAGTCATAAGAATAGTTTTGGTAGAATTTGATGATATATTATCTTTTTGGTAAAGTCACTTTTTATGGGAAGTAGGGGTGATTTTCATCCGATTTGCCTCATTTTCTAACTTGATCTGTATTTTTTAATATAAAGCTATATTATAAGGATTTCGTTAAAATAGCTCTAAAATTACGGCTGTTATCGTGAAGACAGACGCATATAAATAAATCGATGCAGGCGGTGATGCAGATCAAGAATATACATACTTTTCTATACCAGTAACGCTTCTTTATCTTCGGAGTGACAATGATAATATACCCCTACGCATTTTTAAATGCATGGGAGTATAAAAATAACAATTATTTTCCTGTTTTCAGCCCTAAATTTGTTCAGAATATATCATTTTCATAGTATTGAAAACTACTTTTGTCATTTGTTTTTAAGTGCAATGTTAATGTCAGTGTTCGGGATTTTATTCCGAAAAGTAGTTCAAGAATAGAACCACTACTTACAGCTTTCGTTGAAAATGTAATCAATTTTGATTCTCGTTCAAGGGCCTAAAATGTGTCTAGAGAATTAAAATGACGAGTTAATAATATTTTTAATGCAGAAATAAAACATCGTATGGCAAGGTCCTTACCAAGTGCACAGCTAAATTTGTCAATAAAGACAATATGAGAAAATGTGGCTTACTATGAGCTCATCGAGTGATAGTTGTAAAGATCATCTCAGTTCTCCCGCCACCAAGAAGTCTCTTACCCAGACTCTCACTCCATCTATTCGACATTCTCTTAGTCATTTAGTAATTTGGTATCTGCCAGTGGGTGGCCTACTGACCGAGTCATTACGACGCCCAATATAAAAGCTAACAAAGTCTTCTTGCCAACGTTGGCTGCATTTTGCTTCCAGCACGTCTGCTTAGCCAACATAATCCAATCCGAGCCGATCTCAACCAAACAATATGCAGAAAATTGCTAGTGAATGATGTAATATTTAACAGCAGCAACATAAAATAGCGAACCAACATCCAAAACATCAGCAATAGCAACACACAGCAACAAGTGTGGTCGTATTCGTCGTCTTCGTCCAAGATGCCAATCCTAAAATTAACGTCAATTTAGTAGACATTCACTCAGTCAGTCAGTGAGTCAATCTTTTGATTGAAGTAAAAAACCAAAATAGAAACAAAAAGATCTGATTGCTATAAAAAATCCTCGAACGTTTACGTGGATACGTACATATCGAAATGTTATCTAGACACGCAAACTTTTGGTCAGAAGTCGAAAAATAACAATCAATAACTTTTGAATTTTGTTGTTGAAAATTACTATAATCATTATAAAAAAAAAAAATATCATCAAAAATTGCAAGCAAAATTCTGCAACGGTGAAAAAAGATTACTTGCGTCATCGCAGCAATAAATATTTCGATTCTACAATATCTGCCGCTGTTTTCTCCTGTAGCTGTTTGTATATATTTCCTCCCCCCGCTATATATATATATATATAAATATATATTTTGACTCTGTTGTTGTGACTGTCGCTTGCAATTTTCCATCTTTTTCAATCCATTCGTCTTTTCAACTGCTCATAATTCTTTATATTGTTGTATATCTTGTATCTGAAAGCATTGAATAATGTTTATTTTTCATTTGATTATCGCGCTTTTCCGCTTTATTTGTTGAGGCTACAACCACAACAGCAACACCAACAAAACAGCAACAGCAGTAGAAGCAGCAACAGTTGCAATCGTACTTTAAGCAAAAATGATTTAAAAATAAATTGTGCAACATCCGGCGTGTTATTTTTGTTTTTTTTTTTAAATTTTTTTATTTTAGTATTATTTTAAAAACACCGTCATCGTCGCCGTTGTTGATCGTTTAGAATTGGCAGCAGTTGCCTGCTGCAAGTTGTAGCGGAGGAAGCAGCAGCAGCACCTAAAGAAGCAGTAGAATTATCAGCAGCATGGTTAGCGGCAAAAACTGTTGATAAATGTCGTTTGACTGTTAAATTTTGACACTAATACGTGAGTTATTAGCGCATACAGAGGCGGCATTAATTATGGCCGAAACATGACTCGAACGTCTTCAGCTCATAATCTGGTAAAGTTGATTTTGTTCTG
This sequence comes from Dichetophora obliterata, assembly GCA_963920525.1. NCBI lineage: Eukaryota > Metazoa > Arthropoda > Insecta > Diptera > Sciomyzidae > Dichetophora > Dichetophora obliterata. Next base: position 281,097,091 of record OY986435.1, read on the forward strand.
TCGTTTTTAAAAAATATTTAATGCATAGCAGTGTTTCGAAAATGTTGGACATAAACTTTAATATTTTAGTAACGAAATGTTTTCCCGAGAATTGTTCTTCTACTGTAAAAAGAAGAATATTCGTATAGAATGTAGACTCCTCTAATAATTTAAGTTTTATATTATTATGCTCAATTTGATGTATATCCCGAGAAACAATTTGTGTCCGTACCAATCTATTCAGGCAAAAAAGTCCCGAGTATCAGACTCAATTTTATTTTGAAAAGCTGCGAGTAGTAAAATTCATATATTACACGAAACATACCCAACAAGTACCTCGAAAATCACCTGAAATAGTACCGTAGTAAGTCTGCATTATGTCAATAAAGTGTGCAAAAACGGGCGACTATATTCGAACACAATAAAATGACGAGTGCCCTATTCGGTCTTCGTTCGTACATTGTGCCTACCAAAGGTGTTCCAGAACTAGCACTTCTTTAGATGCAGAGGTCAAACATTTACCGACACGGGCACCAGACATATATCAGCTACTTCACTGACACAAAATATGAAATTGTTTCTCGGGTAAATATATAATCTTTTCAAAATTATACTCGATCATTAAATTTAAAAGGAATTTTTAGTAACACTTTAGTTAAGCGTTAATTATAATATTCTGTATTTAATAACACTCATCTCTCATTTTATTTATTTTTACGATTTGGAAAACACAATGACTGGGGTTTGTGAAATTTGAGAAAAAAAATTTTCATTTTCAGTGTTTTGCTGTGCTTTTGGTTTTTACTATTCTAATCAATTTTCGTAAAAGGAAATATTTAGCGTGAAAATCTGGTCGATGGTGGACTTTCCAGTTCTGAAGCCACGCTGATAAGGTCCAATCATTTCGTTTACAATGGGCTTCAATCTTTCACATAAATCGCTCGACAGCACCTTATCTGCGATATTAAGAAGGCTTATCCCGCGGTAATTGGCACAGATAGTGAAATCGCCTTTCTTGTGGATTGGGCAGAGTACACTGAGACTACAATCGTTCGGAATGCATTCTTCCGACCATATTCTACATAGAAGCTCGTGAATGCATTTAAGTAGAGTTTTGCCTCCGTTCTCAAACAGCTCAGCAGGTAAGCCATCAGGTCCCGCGGCTTTGTTATTTTAACCGAGCTATAGCTGTCAGAACTTCATCATAGTCGGGCAGCGGAACCTCGACGCTGTCATTCGAAATTGGGGTTTCTGGAATATCATCTCTATTAGCGGGATTGTTGTCAGCGTGGCCATTTAGAAGCTTAGAGAAGTGTTCCCTTCATAACGTCAGTGTACTCTGGACATCTGTCACTAGATTCCCGTTTTCATCCTTGCAGGAAGAGGCCCTGATTTTAAAACCATCGGCAAGGCGTCTAATTTTTTTTTTTAAATTTTTCGACCTCATTCCTGTTACCATACATCTCAATCTTCTCCTGCTCGCGCATTTCTGCCTCTCTCTTTTTTCCGCCTGAAAATACGCTTCTCTTCCCTCCTCTTTTCTTTGTATAGCTCCTTAGCAGCGCGCGTTACAACCGACTGCAGGGTGGCTTTGTAGGCGGCGTCTTTCTCTGCAGTGGCGTCGCGACACTCCTGGTCGTACCACTGGTTTCGGCGGGCGGTGGTAGTCAATAACCTTTTCAGCAGCCGCACGCATGGAGTTGCAAGTGTGTGTCCACTGCGCGCAAATATCATACATTGGAGGAGTGCTTGGAAGCAGGAGTGAGAGTCGAGTGGCGAAAGCTTCGGCTGTCTGTTTCGATTGCAGCTTGTCGACGTCTAGCTTTCTCTGTGTAGGGTTGCGTGTATTCTTAGCTGCGCTTAGACGTGTACGGATCTTGGCTGCGACAAGAAAGTGATCCGAGTCAGTGTTTGCACCACGGATCGTGCGTACATCGAAAACACACTTCTAACACAAAAATGCTTTAAACCGACTTTTGTCCTGAAAATATCGATCGTAAAATATCCACGTGGAATTATTTTAACCCTCAACAAAACCCAAACACTTCTCATTTCCAACACCAAAATGCTTTGAAAATCATTTTATTGAAAACTTTGCTAAATTACATTTTCATAATAAAATTTTTCTTTTGATCTCATCTTTAAATAAGGGCATTTATGTTTATCAAAATTTCGGTTTAACCTTGGTATGATTGAATTATTGTCAAACTCATATATGTACATATATAAAAATTTTCTAACTCCTTAAATTAGTAAATTAATTGCTAAGGTTAGTATATATTTAAAGCCATATTCAATATTACTCAGAAGTAGCCCTTTAAAATGCCCAAAAAAATTACACAAAAACCAACCAATTTTTTTATATAATAGTTATCGAATACTAGATTCCATTATTTTTAAAAATTGACATCCAGAAAATTTAGTTGATTAATAAAACAGGGCTTGTATTGAAAAAAATTTTATTGTGTTAAATGGTTTTGAATTTGGTTCCGAATCTGATGTCAAAATATATAAATTAAAAATTGAGTATTCCAAACAGCAACTAAAATTTTCAAATTCCATGAAACTGAAACATGAGAGAGAACAGGTTTTTGTGTATCTGATGCTGTTGAATTTTAAGTCACACTCAGCACACTCATTTTTGATACAAATGTGACATGCATTCTAAGGAACACTGCTTCCAGAAGACATTTTATAGATCCAATTGTGCTTCTTGCGGATACTTAAGCAACTTGAGCGAGTTTTTTGTGTTTTTTGTGAAATTTTGGATGATCCAATGAAATGTGCTTAAGTGAATTTTGTGTTTTTGTTTAAAACTTATTTTGCAATGAATAAATTGGTTGTAATTCAATAAACATTCTTAAGTTTCTAATTAAAGACAGTTATTTTGTCAACTCGTGCTGAGGGCAATATGGACTACCACGATATAGCCTTATATTCGGAAGATCAGTCTGGTGAGATATGGGTTGAATTCGCGTCCTGTAAAAATTTGAGTCATTAAGATTGTGCTGGTAGTGAACATATGACCTTTATATGCAACATGTGTTTCACGTTATAGAAAATGTATGGAATTCCTCTTCTTCAAAGCTTAATGTAAAAGGATAATATAAAGTTTCGGTAGTTTTTATACCATTCATAGCAAAAAAAGTGCTTCCAATAGAAGATAAAGTGGAAGGGAAAGTCTTGAATTCCATTCCTTCCACTTTCATACACAGAAGGCATTCTTTTAAGATATGCTTGTCATTGGAAAGAATGCTTTCCTCAGTCTTCTCTAGAAGTGCTTCCAGAATTTTTTCAATGTAAAATTTCTTTGAGCACTTCAATGAAAGGATTCCAGGTGTTTTTCAGGAAGGTGTTTTCCAGGAAAACTCGAAGAAGGCATTGCATGGAATGAAATAGTTTTTGTGGTTAGGGGGTTAAAAATCCCAGGGAAAATTCATTTTTTCCCAATTTTCTCGCGAGTTTTGTTTTGGAATCGAGAAGTGTTTAGGTTTTGTAGGGGGTTCAATAAATCCCATGTAAAAAAATCCCTTTTCCTGATTTTCACAGCATTTTTGTGTTGGAAGTACGAGGTCGTTGGGTTTTGTTGGGGTTTAAAAAACCCACAGAAAATATCTAAAACATACATTACATTAATATGCAATGTTTTACTTTAATTGAACTTATATGCTATTTAAACTTTTTAAGTTTAAGAGAAGCACTTCTCGCTAAGGATGCGTAGGACTGAACGCTAAATTCGAACTGAGGAAGCTTTCGCGAAAAGACGAAGAAGTTAATAGAGAATAACGGAAGAGTTAACGCCTGGAATTCAAGATAACTGGGTGATCCATATTACCCACCTTGTCTCTATCATAGAAATTCAAAAAATTTTATTGGTTCACTTCAATACACATGCAGTGGCAGCCGTATCATACTTGTTTAAGTGAGTGGTCCGTATGCTTACGAACCGCGGTAGCCCGAGTTCAAAACTTATCTGAGACAGAATGCTTTTTCTATTGCATTAATCTATTCTTAATTCTATGTGAATCATAACTAAATTGTTTTTCTTTTTTTTTTAAACACATGTACAACACCTTGCAAAGGTAGTGATCATATTTTAAGATCAGTCAAGTATGACATACAAAGTTTATTTTTACCATTACTTGTCACCTAATCCTTGTCACCTAATCATTATTATATAAATGCTGTTCCAATAAGAAAAATTTTGTTATGCATTTTTTTATTATTCTACAAATATTTCAATTAAGTTTGCACAGCTTTTAAATTTAGAGCAAAAAACATGATGAAAAACAAGTTACCACTCCACCTCTACCTCACAAGTTCTCTTTTCTTTGAGCGCATGGCTTTATGCTACCAGTAAAACGCACACACTTAATTAATTTTACAATAATTTTTGGTAGCTTGATGTTGTTATTCCTGACCACCCCCGAACCCACATTAATCCAAACCACTTCATCTTGGCCGAGCTCAACGCACAACTAATCAAAAAGCCATTTTTCACTCTCTGCTGTCAGTTGGTTTCTTTTTTTTCAACTGGTTCAACCTGCGCAACGCTTTGAAACAAACTTTGGAGCCTCTAACGTTCGGAAGTAGGGGCGCTTCACATGTTGCCGAAGAAAGCAAAACACATAAAAAGTAGCGACAAAAAAGCATAAGAAATCAAAATAAGATCTTGTCGTTTTTCGGTTTTTTTTTTTTTCTATTTAGTTTTTTGCGTTTGTGTTTTTAATAACTCTTACCGCAACAGTTCTTGACCTTAACTGTGTTGCTCTTAGAGGCGTTATTGTTATTGTTGTTGTTACCATTTTAAATTTTCATATGTATAGAGATATTAATGATAATAAGGTTTATATACAAAAAACAAATACTATTAAAAATAAGCTGATTCTCTTATATTGGCTTTGGGGTGAAATAGGTTACAAATCTTACGTTACGACACATTTTTCAGTTTGTGATGGTTATTCATTCAGTTATTCATTCAGTATTGTTGGGTGTTAATTGAAAACGGCGGTTTGCATTTGAAGCATTTATCATCAGGTTTTCAATTATTGTATGAAATATTTTAAAAAATTTAATATGATTTTTTAAATATTCCAAGGGGGAAAAAAAGGAAGCTTCTTACTAAATAAAATATTATTATTTTATAAATTATGCAAAAAATTTGTAAACCTGGCTTTGAGCTGAAACATTTTCCAGAGCTCTTAGTATCTAATTGGTTAACGTGCCGAACGTAGCATGTGTTAACCTAGTTTTGCTCACTCATAAAATTACTTAAGAAAACAAAATAAAAACCAAAAAACCATGCAAGCATTCGCTTCAGGTTACACTTGCGCTGAAAATTTTAAAGTAGTTACACACTCATACGTATGTACATTCAGTGCAGTGCAGAGCAGTTGAAGTAAATCGCCATGTCATACACTTAAGCACAGCTTGGTGACCAAAGTGGTTTTCAAAGCAAGTAACCGATGCTTACATAAGCCTCGGGCATACTTTATGAATTCTTGTTCTCTTTTTTTATGTTTTTGGTTCCAATGGGTGCACAAGACAAGCTCACTCATGGTAACGAATGTGTTAGGAAAAAAAAATAAGAACAATTAAAAGTGAGTTTCTTTTAAAAACATTTCATTGTTTAATAGCTAAAATTCTTGCATGAGTCAGCGGTCGATACAAGAATTAAAAACAATATTACACAACATCCCTAAAAAGTAGGTTAAAGCTTAGCTGAAGCGATAAAGATTTTTCTCTCTCACAAGTGCTTATGAATTATTTATTAGTTATTTAATCATTAGTTATAATCAGGCCCTATCAAAGGGGAGGGCAGAAGGGGCTCGAGCCCCGGGCCCCGCATCTAAAGCGGTCCCCCAAATTAAGAATATCATATAAGAAAAAAATAAACAAAAATTTTCAGATGAAAAAATTCCTACAGAACTTTTAAATGTAGAAATATAGAATACGAATTCCATTAAAATTTTCTTGTAACCGATCGATGAAAATTGAGTCTGACATGGAAAAATATTATGGAGTCAACGTGTTTTTAGCAATTATTGATTTCATTTTATATGGTCTAAGAAAGCGATTTGAAACACTTGAAATTCGTTTTAATTCATCTGTCAATGTAATAAACTGGCGCATGCATGCTTATATAAGAGTGGTCCATAATTGTTTTCAGAAGTAATGAATAATGAAACGGAGTTTTATTTCTTTACAAAACAGAAGTTAATTTGGAAATATTCATAAAAAATATGGATATTAAAACGTGCCACAAGTCATTTTAAAGTTGAAAATCTGATTTAAATGGGCAAAAGTCGTTTTTTTAAAAAAAATTTGAAGAAGATTGGTACGCATTACGGTTTTCAATCAATTTTTCTTCAAAATGAGTTATTAAACATGAACATTTTGACAAAAACTACCAGAGTTGTAATATATTAATCTTCAAAAAAAAAATCGCAAAAAATCTAAATTAGATTTGATGTTTCAATAAAATGCAGTGGTAATCTTTTTTGACTTGATTTTTTTTAACAAATTCTTAAAGTGGCATTGGCAAATCCTAGGAAATTGGCTACTTTTAAAAATCCTTAAAGTGGCTTTTCTGGCATATCGAACACACAAATCATAACATAATCGGAAGAAAATTAAAATACTTCTTTTAAGATTTATTAAAGTAATTTTAAATAAGCACTATATGTTTTTCGATTTTGTATGATTTTTCTTGTGTTTAGCGACTTTTCATACGTTCTTGCGGTGGCAAAAGGATGTTTTTAAAGCGCTACTTATAACTTCTTTGAATAACTTACTACTTACCCTGCTTTGAAGCCTAAAACACCTTTTTTCAAAATATTTTGCTACTAAAAATAATATATCAATATTAAAATTAAGTCATGGCCATGACACCTTTTACATGTATGGTAGCATATTTTTTCAAACCTAGAGCGCCGATAGTGGTAAATCCGCCTCTGGCCCGACCATTTGACAAAATCGTTTAAGTGTCCTTTCCATGCTGAACATAAATGCGGATACAGCAAGAAAATTCAGTTATAAAAGATGCGATTTCACAACAAAATGCTGAAAAGACAGTTCTCAAATAATGTTTTATCTAATATTGAACTATTTTTTTTTAATAAACATGTCGTATATACATTAAATCATTTTTTTAAAGAGGTTGGGTGGCCCCAAAAATTTCGTGCCCCGGGCCCCTTGCGGGCTCTGAAAGGCCCTGGCTATAATTATAATTTAAAAGATTGTTGCTTTCAGCACTCAAGTTCATTGAAATCTTTATGCTTTAAACGTCAAGCTTAACCTTTTTTTTTTTTGCCGGGTTTCTTTCGGCTTTACACTTTATTGATCAACATAACTTGGATGTGTCTTAAAATATTGTGACACGTATATATATTTAAATCGATTTGTATTATATCATATTAGGTCTGTTTCCGTACTAACTTGAAGTAAAATTCTAGTAATAGGAGAGTAACTTAAATATCTGTCAAAATGAGAAAATTTATAAAAAAGTACGGAAACGACTTCAAGTAAGTTTCAAGCCTTTTTTCAATAAAAAAAAAATTGATTTTTGCTTGAAATTATTAATTAAAAATACTTTTTACAACATATATAAAACAATAATACTTGCATTTCATGATAAGAATCATATTTATTTCACAAAACAATAAAAAATATTGATTTTGTTATTTGACGATCAGCTGTTTGTAGCTTGAAATTCTTGCTCGAAGAAGTTTTTCAAGTAGAGTTCAAGTAATTTTAATAGAAAAGAGAGTGACATTTTGCTTATTCTTCTTCTCTCTCGTGCTTGAAAAATGTGTTATGAAATGCTTTCAAGTAACTTCAAGTTACTTGAAGCGAGTATGGAAACAGACCGTTTATAACTTTGAGATATTTTATGAGACACCCCTCAGTAAGTCGGTTTCCATAGTAACTTTAAGTTACGTTCAATCTGTGAGAGAAATGTAATTATCTGTCAAAATGTGAGAGTTTGCAAAAAAGTACGGAAACGACTTCAAGCAAGTTTCGAGCAGAACAGTTCCTGTTGTCAGCTGATTGACAATAAATTAAAGCAATTGGAAGAAGAAGATTCGTGCATGAAGAAATTTTTCAAGTAGAGTTCAAGCTAGTTTCGAGTAATTGTAATAGAATAGAGAGTGACATTTAGCTTGTTCTTCTTCTCTCTCTCGAGCTTGAAAAATGTGTAAGGATCCGCTGCCAAGTAACTACAAGTTACTTGAAGCGAATACGGAAACAGCCTTAATGAGACAATTATGGCTTCAAAAACATTAGCTCAAATATGAAGTCAAAAAATTTTAAAATTTGCTTTACATATGCACTGCTATTCGCGTTCATGAATACCCAATATAGTTAACTATGAGAAAATCAAAATGAATTTAAAAAGAAGATTTAATTATATTATTTTATTGAGGCATTTCTCGAAGGTTGAATCTATTTTGGACTGATTTGGTTGGGACAACAACATACTTTTTTTCCAAATATGTTGTGATAGTTTTACATTTTTTTGTTTTTTTTTTTTTTTTAATGGGAAGCTTTTTTTAATCCACTATTTAAATTGATATATTTAGGAGAAGACACAAAGTTGCAGTGGTGGCCGTAACCTACTGGGTAGAGTGTGGCCCGTAAGCTAAAGAACCGCGATAGCCCGGGTTGAACAGTCCACCCTAAACAAGTGCGCGTGCGTGCTTTAACTGTCAAAATCTGCTCATGCACATACATTTTGTATGAAGCCTACCGAAACACGCACCGGACTACCGAAACACGCACCGGACTTTCCAATTTTGACAGTGCGTGCGGATGTGAAGTTGGCTGTATAAAACTAAAGTATTAGAACAAAGAGCAATCAGCTGCTATTAATTAATTAATCTCAATTGCATATGGAAGTATTTGCAATATTAATAGATTTTTACACAATACTAAAAGGTTCTTTAAGATTTTTAAACCATCAGACTGAGCTGGTTCGAGAGCAGCAGTTCTTTCCGCAGCGCACTTGTTTAGGTTAAGCGTAAAATAAAATTGCGTGGCGCTTGGGTACGCAGCGCAACGCGCACTTGTTTACGGTGCACTGTAACGAGCACAGGCAGAATGGTTTTTGGTTGAATTAATATTTCTGTTCATTTGTTACCTCTCTTAAGACAATGACAAACCTAAGAAAGAAGAAAATATCATTTTAAGCTTCTGAAGAACACTAACATTAATAGTCGTTCGAAGTCGGCATAAAACTCGTAGGTCCAGTTCTCGATCATTTGTTTTCAAACACTTAATAACACGCACAACACAAAACTAAATTTTTTGTGTTCTAGATGGATCAAAATAGATAACGCTGAAACACTCATCGTACCTCAAAACTACTTTATACAAATTTTCATTCTAATCATATGAGCAATTAAGGATTTTTTGGCAGTTTTCAAAAATATTTGTACTACAGCGCCCTGAAGAGTGCTGCATCTGGCATGAAAATCATAAATCGTTTTCTTGTTTTTTCTTAATCATCTTGCTTCCATCTTCAAGAAAATAATATATTATTGCGAATTTTTTGCTCTATTGCTTAATATTTCAACGTGAAATATCATATCTACACAAATTAAAGCAATCATTCAAGAAAAAATGCGGTATATACATAAACAGACATAAAAAAGCGGTATCTACAGGCAGATACTGCGTTTTCCCCTTTTATTTGTGAAAGCAAACAAGATTACACTATCCTGAATAAACAAATATTTTTAACAATGCAAACATAAATCAGAGAATTTTTGATAAATTACTGTAACTCGTTTATCTCAAAATATTGAAATATGTTGATGCCGCAGATGAAAATAGTAACGCCAAAATATTCATCGTACCTGAAAACCTATTTATACAAAATATAATGCAATTGTATGATTAGTTAAGGAGTTTAGAGCTGTTCCCCGATCGCAGCGCAACCTACTGAGTAAAATTGTAAATCTACACCATCCAGGGACCCATTCAAACACACTCAAAAAATATCATCAAATTCGGTCCAGGCGTTTAGGAGGAAGCGTACAAACACCAGTACAGAAGAATTATATGTGTATTTTATATATATATATAATAAATTAAATCCAAAAGCAGCGATTTTAACCTGCTGAAATAATTATTTTACTATCAACGTCACTCATGTTGAGAAGTGAATGCTTTTATAGATATAAAATAAAATCTACATGCTTTGTTCCATTACAATTTTGTCCGTAGTTTCTAATTGAAATCAGTTTCAATGAACCAAGCAACAAACAGTAAAGAGCTAGCTAGCTTTGGCCAAATGCGGAAGAATTTCCACTACTAATCAATGCTGAAATTACTCACTCACAGTCGGTCGAATTATCAAGCAAGTTCCTGCTGCTGCTGCTGAAGCACATCTTGGCCATTGGGTACAATCAACCAAGTCCCGCTGATTGGGAGACCAAAACAAATTTGCAACAAATTGAATTTTCGCCACACTGTACGATGATGTCAGGCAGTAATTTTATTTGATTTTAATTTGATATCAAATCCCAATTTTAATTTACTACCAGAAAGACAGATGGACGGACGGCTGGACAGAAGGATGGATGGACGTTCAGATGGTGTTGAAGAAGACTATGACGAAAGTAGCAGCGGCTGTGCGCACAAACACAATCTATCAAAAATTATGCACGATGAAGCGATCAAGGAGGCAGCAGAGCAGGAAGAATGAAATGAGCAATAATGAATGCAGGAAACATTGGCTAGCAACATGTTGCCGTTTCTGTTTTTCAAGCAATTTAAATCCGCACAAAAGTCAACAATTTGCATTTCCAAGTTTTTATTTCAGTCAATCAAAGTTTCAGTTTGCTAGTTTTTCAGACTTCAAACCGAAAAAATAGCGAAAAGCTTGGCCAATTTTTAACTAGAGCTGATATTATGTTTGGTTTTGTTTGCTGAACTAAAATCAGCTAGCTATCTTTGCTAGCTATTTAAATTTAAAATAGCGTGAAGTAGAAACAACTAACTAAACAGCATCATTCGAATCCTTAAACAACTAAGCTACAGTTTTCATGAAGTCTTAAAAAATCACGTTAGTAAGCTGCAAATTAAAGTTAGCTTCATAGATTGCCAGCTTGTGATCTTTATAGCTAATACTAACTTATAGCTCTGCTACTAATACAACCACAACAACTAAAACTAAGGCGTTCTTGTGAAAAAGTGATCTCATCGTAATTACAAATAACGTCTAGTCACGATATCTATTCTTTGTCAGCTAGCTATTTTCTGCTATAATTAAATCGTTTTCTTTTAACGAACTTTAAACTGCCTATTTTTTTCGCTATGAACCGATCGTTGTTCATTTTTTTTTAATTTTCTCGATTAAATTGATTAACGCTGTAGAGATCGAGCGATGCGAAAACGATCTGTCGCTTAATTGTGTACCGTATCTATTGGCTCTTTTATTGTTGCGTCTAAATTGACGACGACAATTAATTTTTTTTTTCATTTCAAAGTCAGCAACATCGAAGCGGTAAAAGTAGCATCAATAGAGTTAGTGCCATGATCACCCACATAAAAACCTATGATAGAACTAGGAAGAGTACCCAACGCAATAGATAATAGCGACAACCACATCGTCAACCAACCAATTTAAGTACATGACCTCAACCAAGTTAAAAGTTGATAGAGTCGCAGAGGAAGTGAAGGTTGTTGATGGTGGTTTGATTGGTGGTGTTTAGCATTTGCGCTGGATGGCAGCAATTAATGATGCTGAAAAATTGGCTCAATTTCTGTAATAATTAATTTAATGCGGGGTGAGAATAAAGAATAATAATAAACATTTTACAACTCATCGGAAAATATACGGGTTGTAATGTGTTTGGAACCAAATGGAAGGGCCTTGGTTAAGAGAACTTAAATGAAGATTTAATGCCATGATATGTTAAATATTCACAAAAGGAGAAACAGCATTGACATTTTTGTAACATGATTTATGAATTGATTAAAAAATTTAGTATTTTGGCCTTGGTTACATATAAAAATTAAGCTATTGTTAATATTAAAAATTATGAACAAGAATGGCTTTTTTTGTATGCTAAGAACTAAAGTTTAAAATAAAATCTGTTTTCTTATAATGTGCGTTTTAGAATTTTAAACATTATATCCACCAATATTTGGTTTTCGATATGTAAAAATATTTTCAAATGCAGTTTGAACATAGTAAAGTAAATGTTCGGAACAAAAAAGACATAACAGACTACAAAACAAAAGAAAAATTTTAATCGAATTAGCTATTTCTGTGTATATGAAAAATGAAGTAATATATGACATTAATGAATATTATATTTGTTTGCAAAAGGCTTAAAGGGTGGATATGCCAAATACCAATGTTTTCTTTGCGATTTTAAAGGACGTAATGGTGATCTTTATTATATCGGTGACAAGTGGAATTTTCGGCAAGACAGTATTATAAAAGAGCTAATCGTTTCAAATGGTAAGAGTATTTTACCACCTCTGCATATCAAGCTGGGAATTGTCAGGAGTTTTATCGTTGCTCTAAAACTGCCAGAGGAAAGCGATTCATAGATATTGAAAATGTCTAAATTGAGCACATCAAAAATCATAGCGGGTTAGACAATTTTATCGGTTTATTTGTTAAATAATCTCAAGTCTATGTACACTGTACAAGGAACAGTAGCTGTTCCACAAAAAATTATAGAATGCTCAAAAGCGCTGACTGCATGGCATAAATGAAATAAAGTCTAGGAGGAGGAGGAGGCGTTGGAATATTTAAGATTAGTGACTACACATTTTTAATTGAAAACAGCATAAAAAAATTAAAGTTAGAATGTCGCTCAAAATAAATTGCCTCTCCGATCATCTCGATTTCTTTCCAGAGAATCTCGGACTGGTAAGTGCAAGGTGAAAGATTTCGACAGTACATTGCTGAGATTGAAGATCGAACCAAGGGATAAGATTCACTTTCAATGATTTGAAAATACTTATGTTCCATTGCCAGAAACATTGATCCAGTAACATTTAATCGTTAAGATACTAGGCCAACATTATTAGCCTAATTTTAAGCAGTTAATGATGCTGCGTCAACATCTACCATTACAGCAGCGATTGTGTCATCAACTGCCAGCTCTGCACCATCAACAGTAGCAGTAGCATATCATTGCAATAGCAGTGGCATACTTATTCAGTCGCATCTACCATTTTGACCCGAAAAAATTAATTTATTTATCACTTTAAAAAATCCTTTACATAAAAATTTCAAAAATTCATTAAAAAAAATCCACGAGATGTAGACAAACAAAAAACATCGAAATTTTTTTCTCAAATTTTCATCTCCAAGTGGCCCGGTTCATGTAAGGATAGTTGTGTTGTAAGGTGTTATATCGTCGTCCGGGTATTCATGTGCTCCATACGCCAAACGGTTTTGAGGTAATGGTTTTAGATACCAAATTTTTCAAATCTGTAAATTAATTTTTGCTATCTCTTCCAGATCCTTCAAAATTTCCAGAAATTTCGTGTCTATTTTTCTCTATATTCCTTTAAACAGAAACTTTTGGTGACCTCTTGCTCCCTTTACCTTATCATTAACTCAAAATTGTCAAAATGCGTATGAAGCACATGAATCCCAGGATGACGATATGTAGAGCTTTACAAACAATAACATGTTGAGAGGTCGTATTCAAATTGAAGCACATTTAAGGAAGCATATTTAATTAAACACAATTAGGGTATTCATAATGTCTCATAAAGTCAAATGTCTTAAGTTGAAAACATGAAAATATACAACTTGTGTAAACAACTCCTTATAAGTTATTTTGTTATTTCAACTCTCAATCAGCTGACAAAAAATAAGCTAAAATAAATATTTGCTATCACAACGGCAAAAGAAAGTGAAAACGATAAAATAAAAGCTGGCTTGTGCGAAAAGCATGTTTTGTTTTATAATAGCTGACTCAAGTCAGGCCCATAGACAAGGGGGTTTTAGGGGTTAAAACCCCCCTTAGGGTCAAGAAAGTATAAAAATCTAATATATTAGCAGGCCTTTTCCACATGGAGAAATTGAAAACTAATGCAACTGCAACAAAAGTTGCTAACCAATGTATTTATACCGAAACCTTCACATGAAACAACTTGTACTCAACAAGTTTTTAACGCATTCGCAACCAGTTTCATGCAACACGGCGTGCTGCAATTTGAATCGGCGATTTGTTACGTTTCCGATTTGTGTTGTGTGCTATGAAAATAATTAATCAGTTAATAAATATGAAATAAGTGCAGGAAGTGAAGAAATATCCTTTTTTTATCCTCAATTAATTTTTTATATCTATTTAACAAAGCTTCCATTAAATAAGTGTTTGTTTTGTTGTGAATTTTTAAATGTTGCGTTGCGACGTGACTTGCTCATCTGAAAGCGTAGGTTGCAGTTCAGTTTAAAATTGAAGTGTTTTGAAACTTTTTAAGCTGTTGCGTTGCAGTTGCATTAGTTTTCAATTTCTCCATGTGGAAAAGGCCTAAGGCAACTTCAACGCGTAAAAAGTTGCAAACCACTTCAATTTTTAACTGAATTCAGACCTATGCTTTCAGATCATATATATTATATGAGGACTTCGGCACAGATTGCGATTTTATGTTTGGGCAGCGTTACGATAAGGCGACCGTAGCCTAGAGGGTAGAGTGCGTGGCTCCTAAGCTAAAGAACCGCTGTAGACCGGGTTCAATTCCAGCTCAGACAGAAAGTTTTTTCGATTGAATTCATTTTTCTGTTCGGTCGTCACCTCTCTGCAGACAATGGTAAACCTCAGAGAGTAAAAATTGTCATGTAAAGCTTATTGGGAACATAAGCCGTTCGGAGTCGGCATAAGATACGTAGGTCCAGTTCTCGTTCATTTGCGATCAAACATTTAAGAACACGCACACTACAATTGATCAATAGAAGCTAGGTCAAAGTCCTTCCAAGGGCTGTAATGGCCAGTATATTTTTATTATTTTCAGGGTTACGATGGTGCGGCTGTCATGATTGGTACACTACAAGGAGCACAAGCATATGTAGCGGAAGAAGAGCTACAGGATGCTGTTATTAAAGTTTAATACAACGCAACCGAATTTCGGAATACCACAATATTGCCGCTCGCATTTCAACTTATAAAAACAATTAAAACTTTTGATTTTCAAATAGCTATTTATGTGGTCGCAGTTGCAACTAAATACATTTTTGATCAAGATTGTCTATTCACATTCCTTGTTGTTTTTTGCCAAAAATTAATAACTAGAACAGAAAAATTTAATAAGCGTATTAATCACTAGTTTAGTAACGTCAATTTAAATGTTTAACAGTCATATTTCACTTTGGTTGTGTTGTAGAGTTGCTATTTTTAAATATTTAAGCTTACTGTATAAATTAGTACTGAATTTGTTTTAACTCTTCAATTCCCAGTGTCACCTGTAGGTGACAGAGATTGAAGAATTTATTTATCCTATAAAACAAAAAAAATTTGAAAAAAAATTTACTACTACTATAAAGTAAACACACGGTAGTATTTATATTTTTTTTTTGGAAACCCCGATACATACATCATCTGTCAAATTATTCATTTGTCTCAAACATTTTGGAAATTTTTGTGCGTCGAAGTGGTTTTGAAATTTTTTTTTGTTATAAAAATGCTAAAAGGGTAAGTACTGTAATACTTGTTTTTGCAAATTGTTGTAACTTGTAATAGAAATGTACTTGTAATAGAAATAAGTCGTATTCTTTTTATTACCATATTAAGTTATAATTATAAACTACACCCAGTGTCACCTGTAAGTGGCACCCCCCTTACAAAAAAAAAAAAAAAATAAGGGATGTAAATTTTTTTCTTATTTTTCATGTTTTAAATGTCTAAACACGTCAATTAACACAAAAAAATAATATTCAGCCATCAGACAGAAGCATGGGAATTGACGGGTTAAAACGAAAATCTATTTATATAAAATGGAATGTGTGTTTGTTTATTTGTTTGTTTGTACCTTATAGGAGACCAAACCTCTGGACCGATCTTCCTGAAATTTTCACAGCATTTAACTGGGAATCTGGCATGATTAATAGGGTACTTTTTTCGACCACGCCCACTTTTACGCCCACTTTTTTAAAATAATGTAATTGCTCCCATATAGTTTTTAACAGATTTACTTCAAATTGTATACACATTATACTCCAGGCGAGGTAGGAATAAACATTTCTTACGCCACGCCCCTTTTAACGCCCATTTTCACGCCAAATTTAAGTTTAAAACTTTTTGTTCTCTGTACAAATTTGTTCCTTCCAACGGATTATTTTTTATTTGGTAGTATATTGCTTTTAATACTGTTAACGTCGCCATATTACTATGAACCACGCCCACTTCACCGCCCCCTTTTTTAATTCAGATACTTACTTATACCACTAACAATGTTTGCTATACAAAATACTTTTTTTTGTAATATGTATTTACCTAAAGTTTTATATACTTTTTAGCTACAGGTAAGGTAGCCATAGATTTTTTTATTACCAAATCCCCCTTTTTCGCCCCATTTTACTTTAATTATAATTAATCTGCTTTCAATCTATATATATAAAAATGAATGTCTGTCTGTCTGTTTGTTTGTTTGTGCTTTATAGGAGGCCAAACCCTTGGACCGATCTTCCTGAAACTTTCACAGCATATTACTATGACTCTGGAAAGAATAATAGGCTATATGAAGTTTTTATTGGACAAAGGAACGTGGCACCGCCCATATAACCCACAAATTCAAATCGCCATATTTTGGGCATTTTTTGACCTACGTCGATGATATTTGGTACATATGATATTGGCATAATTGGGAATACGTACCAGGAGAAAAGTGGGTGGGACCACGCCCCTTTTTAGGAAAATTAAAAATCTTAATATAGTCTTAACTACCGGACCGATCGTCATTCAATTTTCACAATAGGATATTCTTACGAAATAATAAATTCTTGACTTAATAAAGTTGCGAGTGGACAAAGGGGCATGGCCTCGCCCATATAACCCAACATTTAAAATCCTCATATCTTGGGCATTTTTTGACCAACGGCGGCAGTATTTGCTATATATGGTATTGGCATGAATAGAAATACGTACCAAAAGAAAAGTGGACGGAGCACGCCCCTTTGTTTGCGATATATTGGAGGCTGGACCTGTTAACCGATCTTAAATTTTCACAGCGTGCAGCTTTGACTCAGGAATACTTATTACATGATAATATTTTTCGACCATGCATACTTGTGCACCTCCTTTTTTACTACGTTTATTAACGGCTTTACCTCAAATTTAAAATACATATTAATTAAAATAGTGGGGTAGCCCCATTCTCTTTCTCCCACAACTGTCTCCAAAACAGCTGATTTTGTAATATGTGTTAGTTCAAATAGAGAGTGGGGCAACCCCATTGTGCTTTTTGTGCAGTCACTGAAGAAATAGGTATTTTTAAAAAGGTTTTTAAGCATATTATAAAATGAACACAACAATAAAATAAACATAAAAAGTTTTCACAGAAATATTTATATTATATCAGGCTCCATACTTTCACATATGTACTTCGTCGGTTTCTCATTGTAGTAATGAGGATTCATTGAGGACTTTCATTCATTAAATAATCAGATTTTTACCTTAAAGGGAACTTGTAATTGAGTCTATAAACAAAAATTTGATAAGATCATTGATTAAATATTGTACAAAACTTAAAACCTTGTATGAAAATTAGTCCCTTTTGTTAAAATATCTTTAAAATCAATTTTTAAGTATGCGTATTTAAGCCCTTTTAAACAGAAACATAAACTTTTATTCAGAAAATATTGGACAAATATACGATTCTTTTAATTTTTTGTTGCGCAAATGATAGGATTAAATATTTTAAGTGCTAAACCATGTACGTAAAACCAGCTTTTTCAAAAATGTTAAATAGGAACTTTTGAACAGTTCTTTGCATTATGCACTTTTTTGCATTATGTGTTGTTTTAGAAAATATTTCAACAACATTTCATTGTAATTTCTCAATTTTCAATTTTTACTTTTTTTTTTGTATTCAAACAAAAAATAAAATAACAGTTTTGGAAAAGTTAAATATCACAACTTTTAATAACTAAATACTCTTTTAATCCAATTTTTATGTTTGTTAACTCATTTTAAAGAACAATTACATTAAAAACGAAATGCATATCTATTTAAAAAAAAAAATAACTTCAAGAGATGTTTTGGACTCTTGTAAAACGCGTCGGCATTTATTGGTCTCGTGTTCTAGTTTAAAAAGTCAATCAATCGGCACGAAACTTTATGGATTTTATTTTTATATCAAATCGACTATTTTTAGTTTTTGTTATGGCGTCCACAATTTGGTCAATGAGGGAGCAAACATTTAATATAAACATAAAAATACCGTTTAATTTAGCGGTATCAAAAACATTCAATATTTTTTATTAATCAAAACCACCCCCCCCCCCTCCCTTGTGTAAATCCTGGCTACGGGCCTGACTCAAGTATATAAAAAATGTGTTATGTGTTTCCGTAAACTAAATTACAAATCTTTTTCAGGCGACGAAAAACAGCTGATTGATTAAGGCACTACAATAAACACTAAATCCAGGGTTGTAATGTTCTTTTTTATATGGAAGGCAACAACAAAATTTGTAACTAGTGCAACATCTTAGGACAATGTGATAATATGACATGATAACAAACCTTGTTATCATGTCAATGTGTTTATTTCCATACAAGAACTTAAAAAATTTTAAATATTCAGATATATCATATTTTGAATACATTTGATTTTACTTCGGCAGAATTTGTTTCACCCTTTTTTTTACGCAACTTTAGACAAAGCAATAGCTTTAGACAAATGCATATATTAAACAAAATTACTTTAAGAATAGCGAAGCTACATCAACTAGAAGAATCAATAATAAAACAGTAACATTTCGACAGAAATGCACGTGCACAATGGCTTTTTTCTCTCTTTTGAGTTGACTTTTTGGTGGCCTTTTAAAAGGACGGTTGCACTAAGTAGTTTAAAATATGTTGACTTTTTTCGGTGATAGATCTTTTTATTAAACTTTAAAGGTAAAATTTGTCATAATTTTTAAGTTTTCATAAAGCGAACATTATAAATTCCAAATTTGATCCTAAAGAGCCAAAATTTAAGTATCCGCTGATTTTGGGTATGCCAGAAAATATAATTTATTGGACGTTTATGAAAAAATGTATGAATAATTTATCTTGAAAAAATGTTTACACTCCCACGCGTACTGTGTAAATATTAACTTTTCACTCCGCCAACATAAATATTTAGCAAAATTAGCGAAAATTACATTTACAGAGGTTGACATTTGGATGACCCCAAAAACATTTTTTTTATTTACTTTATTTCCATGCATAAATGTTTACATTTTAACTAATAATTTGGATTTATGACTATTTGAAAGCCCTAACGCAATTATATATATGTAATGCAGTCATTTTTGAGTTGATGTTGGAAACCATGAAATAAAAAGAAACTAGTGTATAACTTTCGCAATTTGAAACCTGCAATCGTAAATATTATATTAAAAATTTTTTAGATGCATTATTTTCTTATTCTTTTACAACGATTCTCTAAAATGCTAATTATTATATACTGAACATTATTTTCTAAAATAAAAGTTATTCAAAGTTCAGTTTTTGTAATAGTATTTCTTAAAGTTATTTGTGTTAATTATAGTAAATTTTAATGAAAGTAAAAAAATTTTGTGAAGTATTTTCTTTGTTGTGTTGTTTTGTACAAAATTTTCCTCTACAAAAGCTTCGTTTTTTTGTGTTTTTTTTTCTATTGCTTACAACTAAAGTTTAATTATTACAAAACACTACAACGCCAATTAATTCCAGTGAAAAAAGATAATGATGATGAATAAAAAAGTGCTCGTGTCAAAAGAAATTACTTTCTACATGACTGCGGTAAATTTGAACCCGAGCTCAAACTAAGCTCAGTGGCGAACTTGGTTGGATCTCGAAAAATTGATACAAAACAAAAATATAAGTAATTAAATCAGTTGCATTTTATTTCATTTGAACTGAACTAACTCCACTTTAATGCATTTTGTGGTTTTGATGCCTAGATTTTAATTTTATTTCATAAAATACAACAACTAAAACAACAACAACAACAACAACAACAACTACGAACACCAGGGAACAACCAGGCAACAAATTTGTGCTGCGATCGTATTTCTTGATTAGTTTGGATTCAGTTTATTAACAACAAATGCATTTGATATTGTTCTATAGTTGTAGTTGTTGTTGTTTGCTTAGTCATTAAACTGGACGAGCAACCGGCCAACCGACCAACCGACCGATAAACCAGCAGACAGACAGACATTGTTATCAATTTTGACAGCGGCGAAATGCTGTAATTTTGAAATTAATAACTTTTGACATTATAAAAGAACGTGCTGCTGGTGTCAGTCACCGACGATCATGTGTTGTTGATGAGCATGCTGTATTTGCTGTTTTTGTTGCTGTTGTTGTTGTTGTTGTTGTTGTTGTTGTTGTTAGATTGTTGCTGATGATCATGCTTCGTATTACCTCATGTTACTTCACTGTGACCGCATAAAATTTAATTACAACTTTTTATTCTTGTTTTATATTATTTTCATCAAGTAAATTCATTGCTCATCATCTAATTGTGAGACAGCAAAAGTGTGTAGGTTGGGCGTCTAAGATTGCTTGATTGTACCGTACAAAGATATGTGTCAGTCAGAAATTTCAAACCACTTGCACCGACAGCAAAAAATTAAAAAAAAAAAAATTAAAAAAAGAAAACAAGCCAGAAGTTGCTCTCATTTTCTATTGCATTTCTATTTTTCAAAATTAAACACTTCACTCAACGTAGGTATTCTGGTAGAAAAGATATATAAACATTTGCGTGTGTTTTGACTTTATTTGAATAAACTTCTAAGTAGTACTTGAAATGGATTTAAATAAAACACTACATTTATAAATTTACTAACGTAGTCATAAGAATACATATAAATATGTATATGACTTAATAGTTGTCGTGTTCACAGAGCTATAGCAAAATTTTAAGAGAAATATTGGGTTTTATTTAAATTTTTGTTTTAAAAAAGACTTAGGTACATGAGAAGATTAGTTAAGAGCAAAGTTAAAATTTTATAAAAATGTATTTGTTTAATTTTACTACATATAAGTCACGTAGAGAAAATTTCTGCAGATGATGAACTTTTTAAAATACGATAGATCTCTGGCTTTCCAGGTGGAAAAACGACAAATTTAAGGATGTAGTCTGGTGATTGAGTTTTAAAAGTTATTTTTATGTATTTTGAAATTACAATATATTTAAAAATTTCTGGCCAAAATTTAACATATTAACGAAGTTATAGCACATAGCTTAGAGCGCATCTGCATTGCACGCTGTTTTTTTGTGAAAATTTTAAAAGCATTTTTATTTCAATTTCAAAAAAATTTTGAGGGTGCTTACAAAATTTCTATCAAGCCAATTGGCCTGAAACACGTTATTAAACACGCCAATGACTCTTGCAGGTAGTAGAATTTTACATTTTTAATTATTTTTTCTTCAAGTTTTTTGATACACGGAAATAAATTTTAAACTCTAGTTTTTGATCCATTTTTTTAACTTTTCAACAATATTAAAACTGTTGAATTTTGTATAATTAATTCTTTTTCACACTTAAAAACAGTCAAATGTATAACAGTTACAACACACAAAGTGATGGGAACTGAAAAGAAGTTCTTTGACAATGAGAGTGACATCTTCGTAAGTTTAAAAAATAAGTTTATGATTTAAATTTTTTGCTATTTTTTGAGCACATATCATTTTTGAAAGTGATTTCTCGTTAAAAAAGCATAGCGATAATATCGTTGCTTTGGAACCCTCAGGCACAAATCAAAAAAGTAAATTTTTCAGGAGCACATTTTTTGAAACAAGATTTTGACAAAACATTAAAAACTACAAACAGTGTTTGTTAGATTTGAGTGAATCCATGTGAAATCAAATATGAACTCTTAATACTGTGCTTTAAACTTTGACCTAATAAAGTTTTTTAAAGTAAAAAATCAGTTTTGTAGGTGCATATCGCATTAAAGCATTACTTCAAAATTCCTAAGCACAAGAAGCTAACTCTAACTCTAACGAAAGTTTCTACTAGAGTGCCCTCTGGCACCCGTTTCATGCAATAATAGATATAAAATAAGGATTTCTTGAGCCAATCAACCTCTCAAGGTTAAAATGTGATTAAGGTCAACAGGAACTGTACTTAGGGCCAATTTTCAGTGCGAGTTTAAACTCTAGTCTAATCAAACCGAGCTTAACTCACCAAAATTGGACGTTTAAACTTAGGCAAAAAAGAAACATATTCTATGATAATTTAAGTCAATTTAACTTCAACGAATGCTTAAATATGTAGTTAAACCGAGTTTAAACCTTCAATTTTGATGATTTAACTTGAGCTTAATTTGACTAGAGTTTAAACTCGCACTGAAAAATTGGCCCTTAGAGGTTATATGAACGTGCAAAGTAGATTTCACGCTAACTATATGAAATCTTTTTTTTTTTAATTAAGATTTTGTGCGCTGTAATTTTTATAGGACGGGCCCCTTTATTACTCTAAGGCAGTGGCCTTCACCTTGGGCTCTTAAGAGCTCTCTCATTTCACACGTATTTTTGCGCTCTCTGGTTTATTATCTATTGAGACAGCAACGACACAACATCGAGAGCGCTTTTTATGGTATTCCACAGCGAGAAATTTAATGTGTAAAAATGGCAGGTGAAAATATATATGAAAAATATTTTATGATTAAAAGGAATGCGTTTTATATTATGTAAAGAATAAAGAAAATGTGAAAGGAACTATGAATTGTCTCATAAGGATGTTCAGGAATGAGTTGATGTAATAAAGCAAGGACTTTATAAAGCGAAAAAGTAATTTTTTTTTTGTTTCTTCAAAAGTGATTTTTAACTTATTAAAAAGCAGTGATGAATTTTTTTGATTCACAAAAAACATTTGCATAAAATTAAGATTCTTCAATTTAGTTTGAAATGCTAGTATTTGAGTGGATTTGTTTTCAGTGCATAATTGTTCCTACTCACCAACACACTCTCTTTTTTTATTTTTGACAGCCACTGCTCTAAAGCTACCGTTTGCTTATAATTTTTTGGCAGTCACCTTCATGACTACTTCGAATTCATTCAAATGACTGCAACAAATAAACACACAAAACTTTTTTCAATAATATATTAACTTATTACCTTAAATTTTTCACAGATTCTTGATTTATTCCTTTTGAACAATTAAGAAATATCTACTGATAGTCATGGGCAAAACTGCTATTTTATAGTCACTACTACGCACCGTGATTGCTACTTTAGAATTACAGTGAAAAATACCTGTGATTGCTACTTTGGTATATTAAAAAGAACACTGACTGTTATTGGGGTTGATTCTTCTGCAGCTTCCGCATAATTTTAAAGATCATGGTGTAAAGCAAATTAATCATCCGAATTTTAAAGCAAAGCAAGGAAAAAATCAAAGCAAAAACTCAAATTAATACTGTGAAAGTTTTTAAGCGACAAGTTTGGTAAAAAGTTTTAAAATTACAAAGTCGAGCCTGTACTCAGCAACAGTGTTAAGAATAAGTGAAAATATCAAAAATGGGTAGCTTTTATATATAAGATAATATCAGAAGAGTTAAGATAAGAAAAGTATAAAGGGAGCCACACTAGACCAAACAAAAGTATCAGAGAAGAAAATATCTAAATACAAAAGTGTGTTTATCTTTCGACCTACTTAGACGCAATATAATTTTGTTTAAATATAATTTTTAAAAAAGTAACATATTAAATATTTGAAGTCTTATTTTTATTAATAATTAAATAATTGTAGGGATCATATAAGTAACTTGAGAAGAGCGCGCAGAACTCACAATTTTAAATTAACACCATAACTAACCACACGAATACAAAATAACACAACAGTCAACGTATATTGCCTGAAATGGAAATTGCTACTGTGATTTTGTAAAAGGGGAATACCAGTAGCAGCAATTATTAGATACTCAAAGTTTTTAGGAATCACACTCACAGCAACAATGATTAATTCTTTTCCTGTTGAAAAAATAAATATAGAAGTAGCAATCAGTATGACTAAAATATTTAAGTAGCAGACTGTGATTGCTACACCCAAAAAATATTTAGGATAAAATTACGAATAAAATCTTTGTAGAAATACAAACAGAGGCTATTCGTAGAATGTACAAATGCTTTGTACATAGTACAAACGTTTGTAGTGTTGGCCGCATGAAAAAAAATTGTACATTCTACAAACGCTAGTTTGTAAAAATCTATAATATATAAATTTGTGAACTGAACGAACATTGTTTGATAATATACAAAGGGGTGGCAGCAGCGTTCGTATATTTGTTCGTATCTTTGTAGATGAAACGAATACTTTGTAAAATATACAAATATTTCTTTGTACAATATACAAACGGTCATTTGTATTATTCACAAAGTCGTTCGTAGGCTGAAAAGAACAAACAGCTTTGTAGAATATAATAATTGTTTTGTACATAGTACGAAGCTTTTTTTTGGGTGTACTTTCGTGCAGGTGAAAAAACTGTTACCAAAATATCGACCCATCTCCACCCACTGAACCAAAAGCAAAGCAAAAGTTTGGCGAAAATTTAGAGTTTTCGAGAGAATTGAGACATATCGGGTTGACATATTTTGCTTGATAAAATTTAATTTTCGAAATTGAAAATTCCTTCCGTTTTGTCAAAAATATTATACATCGTAAAAAACTATTCATTTTTGTAGCCAGAAAAACCATCACTGAAACCAAGAAAAGGATTTATAAATACTATGGGCACTCTGCACCATCAATTTCTGCCAAGAAGTGGTTTACAGAACTCCGTTGTGGTTGTACCAGAACAAGTGACACTAAGGGCCGTTTTCTCAATGTCCGGTTAGTCAAGCCCCTAACCGGTAGATAGCCCTAAACAATCACAAAGAGCCGTAGACAATCATGGATACATCAAGATACACCAGATACCAAGAGACAACTACAGCATGAACTTCCCCGTGCGAACGTGTACCAAAGAAGGCAAAGGTGGGTCTGTTGGCCAACAAGGTAATGGCGACAGATTTTTTATATTATTACGATTAAATCTTGAAAAAGGTAAAACGATAAAAAAAATTAAAAAATGCTGTACTAAATGTATTGATATAAAAGGATACTATTGGTGGATTTTTTACTTGTACAATCAAGTCAGAGCTAATGCTGACTTTTTATGCCTTCCATCCAATGTTAAAAATAAAACGCTTTTTTGCCAAAAGACCTTTTAATTAAAAAAGACACTGACTTATCAAATTTCCGTGTGTAGCCATGTATAATATCTTGCAACAGAGTGGACGCGAGGTCAATTCCCCTCAATCGAAATGATATTTTTTTCCAGTTTTACTATTTTTACGGTAATATAACTATATACAATATATGGGTGAAGAATTTTCATATAGTTTTGGTTGGCTGGGTATTTTTCTAATCATAAATATTGTCAAGCTCAAATGCAAATTCCTAAGTTGAAAAGAAATAAATTGCGTCTTTACCTGTTTCCATGCAAGTGTTGCCATTTATGCTTCGATTACCGCACCAAATGCGTTCGCATTCTTGTGCTTGCTTAAAAGCGTTTTTTTGCATTTATTTTTGTGGTATTTTGGTGTGATTTTTGTGACTGGTTTTTTATTTTATTTTTACATTATGCCTTCTATAACATTTTTCTAATTCTATAAACATTTTTTATGGTTTTTACATGGCAAGCAAAGCTAAAAACAGTGTCGCGATGCAAGTGCAGCAGCAATAATCACTGATTTTGAGTGTCAGATTGACGTCCAAGCAGAGTCAGCCAGCCAGCGAGAAGTCACAGAGCCGGCGCGGCGGCGGACACCACGACACACCTGATTCAACAGTGAATACTACAACAATCAGCAAACAGCTGATTGTGTTAGCGATTGTATCTGTGTGAGTGCTTGTTTTTATTTATCTTTCAACAATTTTCGTCTATATATTTCTTAGCATTTCTTAGTTGCTGCTAGCCAACTTGCTTGTTTGCACATTTGAGCGCACTCTTCATGTTATTACTGTTGTAGTTTCTGTTGCTGCACTCTTAGTTTTTTATTACTTTCGTTTGTTAGTGATAAACATTTTTTAAATATTATTTCTTTTTACCTTTGGTAAAAAATTACTCCAAGTTATGTCAAAAAAAAAAAAACTTAACTAGTCAGAAACTGAAATATTTGTAAATTGCATTAGTTTTATTATGCGGTGCATTTGAGTTATAATAAAATAAAATGCAAATATTTATTTTTTTAATTATGACTTTTTGTTGAAAGACGTTTGAGTTTGGTGTACAGCGGACAGCAGCTGCTCTAACTCTGGTTGTTAGTGGAAAAACGTATGTTTTGTATCTTAATTTTTTATGCTGCCATAAAAAAATATAGCCAATAATAAGTGTTGAGCAATTTGAACGATAGCTTTTATAACATAATTTGACAAAACCAAGAAGAAAAATAATGGAAGGAGCTTAAGGCTTATTAGGAAAACACAAAATCAATAAATTTCTTAACACGCTGAACGAATCTGAAGCTTACTCGTATTTTAAATTCTTAGTTCAAATCATCAACTACCGTAATGAAAACAAATTGAATATTAGTATATTTGCATTAGTAGTATTTTCACAAAATACAAGACCGATCATTTTTTTTTAAGAAAAAGAAAGTGAGGTGTGTAAAGTTGGAGACTCTGCAGAAGCGAAACTTCTTTGCATTTTCATAGGTTTGATGATTTATTGGATAGTTTTTTTTAACAACATAACAACATATTATATTATAACCATAATTAAAATTCATGCAGCTTATTTTATTATTTTGTTTTATTATTCATAGTTTCTTAAAAAAACTATTTTTAATAACATAAGTATAGAAAAACCCTCAATTTGTCAACATTTTTACTCAACACACCTATCCTCTACCTGCAACTCTTCTGGGAGTCAAAAACTTAAGAGAAATTTCTAGAAGAGTTCATATCTTTTCCGCAATGACTCTTAGAGGGAAGAACGCTTATACAGGTCCTATTATATTTTAGCTTTTATCATTTCTCCACAGAAACACAAAAACATAAGAAAAATGGAGTAAATATCTCTCTTGAATTGACCCCTTGGATGGTTAAATCTATG
The DNA here is from genome assembly GCA_963920525.1 of Dichetophora obliterata. Classification (NCBI taxonomy): domain Eukaryota; kingdom Metazoa; phylum Arthropoda; class Insecta; order Diptera; family Sciomyzidae; genus Dichetophora; species Dichetophora obliterata. Next base: position 281,124,339 of record OY986435.1, read on the forward strand.
CGCTGGTCTAATTTTTTTTATTTTTATGGTCCCCATAAAAGCAAATAAAAAGTCGCAAATACTAGCATTCTTCTCTGGTTTTACTCCTAATGTGGTCAAATGTATGACCAATCCTATTTTTTTGTTACTCTTTGTATTTTTATGAACATATTTTCTCCTTCTGAATACCCTTCTGAAAATCCTAATACAAAAAATTGAGAAAAATTTCGAATATAGTCTATATCTCCTTCAAGTAAACTTTTAATGGGTTGAAATGTAAAAGTAAGTCCTATTATTTTTTACCCACAATATTTGTTTTGAATATTCCTACCCCCTATCTGCCGCCCTTCTAAAAGTCTTTCCACAATCGTCTGTCGTTTTTAAACTCTAATTTTTTGTGACTTGTATCCAACCAAATTAACATCACTTCAAAAGGTACTGCTGCCATGGCTCAGAACAATTCATTCCGTGACAAAATATAATACTAAAAATTGATTCAGAGAAAAAAATATTAAAAGTCTGTATCATAACTCACGAAGGCACCTTGTGTGATAGAGTTAAAATGGACCTAAGCGTGATATAAATCCGGAAAAAACCACCAACATTCCATTTACAAGGAAATGTAAACTAAAGCACCTTAACCCTATAAGTTCCAAAAGGAAGTTAAATTCTTGGGAATATTTTTAGACAAAAAACTACTTTGTAAAGCACATTTCAGCGAAATATAAAAGAAGGCTGTCAGAACATTTATGATTTGCAGATCCATCGGAGGAAAAAGCGGGGGATGCACTTCTACTGCGATGGAAATATACAATGATTATACGTCTCCTGATTGTGTATGGCTCAGTCATCTGGGCAGAAAAAAACAAAGCAACATACAGTCATAGCTGAGCTTAAATATTTACAGAGATTAGCCTGCGTGTGCATCACCAGAGCTATGCGAACATGTTCAACAGCATCTATGGAGGTGCACTAGAACTAACACCTCTTCCCATTTACATTCAATCCCAGGCGAAGAGGGCTTTTCTAAGGATGACAAGTGAAGATATCTGGCAAAGGAATTGCGTACCTCCTACTATAATAAAAGTTTGATATTCTATCGAGACAGCATGCATATAAAACTTAGCTTCACTAAAAGATTCATAACTGAACTAAGAGGTAAAAGGAATGAGAAAGGTCTATCCAAAACTTAAAAGATAATCCATTGCGATTAGCCAGATGGGCCATTGATTAGATTCTTCAAGCCCATGAGCAAGAACAGTAGCGACAAGATTGACAGGTGCGTATACTTTAGCCTGGAAAATTTTGTCCCATTAAACCTTATTTATTTTTACGTAACCCCCTTATTAAAAGATTCACTAATAACCTTTTACCCGTTTTTTTTTTTAAACTCGCATTTTGAGTACGTTTAGAAATTTAAGTCCAAATTTAGAAATTTAATTTTTACTTTAGTTTAATTTTCCTAAACAAATATACTATATGAGTTTACTTTTTTAGAATATGGCACTCCAAAGAATAGTTTAGGTGCAGATAATTTTTAAAAAACCGGAACTATAAGTATCAATCCCAAATCAAAAGCAAAATATTCTTTAAAATGATGTTTAAATAAATAATAACAGATAAACATTAGAAAAACTTTGATAAATATTAATAAAAATTAAACTATACAGCAATTCCTTTTTTAACATACCGGTCTTACGGAATGACTATATCCTACGGAATGGCCACATCAAAGTTTGCATGGAGCATCACTGACGGAAATAATAAATATAGTTTGGAGGAAAAAAGTTTGGCATGGTTTTTGACTGAGTTATGGTATGTACAAAATTAACAAAAATCGGCAAAAACGTCAAAAATCGATTTTACAAAAATTCATAGTTTTAACTAACGTTGGAAAGGTAATTGAACGGGCTATAATTTTGCTGGAAATCTCCATTGTTCGCAATAAAAAATTTTATATTATTAAGTATTAGTGAGCATCATCTACGAGCGCTAAGAAAAAGGCGACCATTTTTTCTCTACGACATATTTTTCGAACTTCGTCAGTTATTGCAGAATAAGCGATAGAAAAAGTCCTTTTTAACAAACGTAAAATAAAAAAGTTTCCGAAAATACTTTATTTTGTATTGAAATAAAAAATATGTATCCAATATTTATAACTAATACCATTAAAAAAAACTTTTATGGAAAAAAATTCGGTCCAGTCGAAGATAGAAAAGTCCTTATTCAGGCCTGTAGCCAGACCAAGAAGACAGAGGGGCAGGCATGAAACTTGGGGGGCTATTTTTTTGTTTTTTCATTTAAATAAAAAAAAACCAATTTTTTAACGTGTGATATGAATACATTACACATATTTATTAAAAACTGTTAATTTTTTAATATATATACATGGATATGTAGATCTTTTTATACATAAGATTAATACATAAAAAATAATATAAAAATTAATTCAGGACTTTGTAATAAAATGAAGGTAAAAATACAAGATTTATTTAAAGTGGCTAAAAATATAAGAAAGAGTAGCGAAATGGGCTAACATATGTATAAGAAATTTTTTTAGTAAAACAAATAAAAAAATTGAATTAACCCGCATCCGTCGTTTGCATCAAATTGATGCCAATTTTTTACTCAGATTTATATATTAAGAACAAACATGCATGTTTTGATTTAAATCTTTTGCTTTTTTAAATTTTTGGTAGAATTCAGATTTGCAGTTTTTTTATTTTAAAATTAATAAACATTCATCATACATAAAAAAAACTTTTTAATAATATAAACATTTCAATGAATTATATATTCTTTTGAATCTGCATCAAATTGGTGCACAACGTGCTTTTCGTTTCTATAAAGTTCCTACACGCAGAGAAAAGACATGGTTGAGACATGATTACTGCAATAATAATGTTTTTATTTAAATTGTTGTATTATTTCTGCAAACACAAATTTTTGCCTTAATAAAGTCATTATTTACTAATAATGGTACCAAAAATAACAATAGTTGAAATCATAACAACATTGAAATCGTCAACATACTATGATTGCCTCGACTATTAGTTGCAACAAAAATGTTGTAGTTCTGTCACTCATGAGAAATGTGAAAATTATTATAGAGACAAACATATTAGAATTTTAAATGTTTTTCTGAACTATTCTTTGATTGTTGGCAAATAATTTATTGTGTCTGAACAGTTTGCAGGAAAAACTTTCACTTCATTCAGACACAATAAGTTTTATCGATTCCTGGCTATGTGCCGTTTTGTTTGTCAACTGTTCTATTATTGTGTTTTGTTTTTAATCGCCTTATCCTAAAAACAGCACGCAGAAAAGTAACATTTTCGACTTTAATTGAAGCTAACATACTTCTATTTACAGTAAATATATTTCGCAATTCTGACCATATTTTGTTTAACACATATATTGCTATTTTTGTGACAATGCACTTAATGTACCATGCTTATGAATGGCATTAGTCAGACGAGCGGTAGTAGCGGCTGTAGCTTACTGGTAGTGTGCGCGGCTCGTAAGCGAAAAAGCCGTGGTTCAAACCCCAGCTAGGACAGAAAATTTTATCAAGTGATTTTTCAATTGAATTAATATTTCTGTTCAGCCCAGACAATGGAAATTGGAGTGCATGAAAATAAAAAAATAAAATTATTGTTTCAATAATATTCTGGATCCTAAAAATAAATTAATAATATAAAAGGTGTTTTTTTTAGAGGTATAGAACTTCGAATTGAAATAAAACACAAGAAAATCGTTGTAATGTCTATCAATTTCGCTTTATTGGAAGGATAATTTTATGTCATTAATGTTTAAATATGATTTCAGGCATGTGGCCGCCACGGTTGGCTCGAATAAAGCCAATTCTACAGGTCCAATTTTCAACCATTTTTCGAGCATATGGGGCCGTATGTCGGCAATAACGCCACGAATGTTGGCTTCCAAGTCCCCTAACGTTTCTGGTTTGTTGGCGTAGACGAGGGACTTCACATATCCCCAAAGAAAATAATCCAATGGTGTCAAATCACACTATCTTGGTGGCCAATTGACAGGTCCATTCCGCGAAATTATGCGCTCATCGAATGTTTCCTTCAATAAATCGATTGTGACGTGCGCTGTGTGGCATGTAGCGCCGTCTTGTTGGAACCACAACTCATCCACATTCATGCCATCCAATTCGGGAACAAAATAGTCGGTTATCATGGCTCTATACCGGTCTCCATTAACGGTAACTGACTCTCCAGCATTATTTCGGAAGAAGTATGGCCCAATGACTCCACCAGCCCGTAGAGCACACCAAACAGTCAGTTTTTGTGGATGTAAGTAATGGTGTCTCAAGGGTCTCATGTGGATTCTCTTCACTCCAAATGCGGCAATTTTGCTTGTTGACTTAGCCATTCAACCAAAAATGAGCCTCATCACTGAACAAAATTTTGCGATGAAAATCAGCATCGAGATCAATCTCATTTTCGGCCCATACACCAAAATCACGACGCATTGCATAGTCTCGCGGCTTTAATTCTTGCACAAGCTGGATCTTGTAAGGTCGCACGCCAAGATCTTTGCGCAAAATCTTCCATAAAGTTGATGGACAAAGCTCCAATTGCTGTGCACGGTGGCGAATCGATTCATTCGGGTCCTCTTCAACATTTTGCTCTACAACGGCATTTGTTTCTTCGGTGCGCACTGTTCGACGTCTCTGCGGATGCGTATTATCACATAGAGTAAACAAAGTGCGAAAACGACCCATGGTTAACCGAATTAATTGCTCTGATGGACGATTATGTCGACCATAAAATGGACGGAGCTTGCGGTAAACTTCGCGAACTGAACCATTATTTTCGAAATAAATTTGCACGATTTGCAAGCGTTGTTCTTTTGCCAACCTGTTCATGATGAAATGGCAAACCAAACTGAACATAAATGACATTAGAGTTGCCAGATTTGACCACAAAATGCCAGTTTTATCTCTATTCGAAAAACAAACCTCTAAAAAAAACACCCTTTAGTTGTTGCAATCATTCTATTTTCGACCCAATATGAGAATAATGATTGTTTCAATAATATTTTGGTTCCTACAAAAAAGTTCCTTTTCTAAATATGGTTGTTGTAATCATTTTATCATGATCAAAGAAAATATTATATGTTTAAAAACATGTTAGCAACAATCATAATCCGAATTATACTATGATCCTCTTAAAACATGGTTGCAATTATGGTTTTTCTCTGCGTGTATGGATGCGGGTTAAAAAATTATTTAAATTCAAATATTATTTTTTGGTAGCAAAGGATAAAAAATTGTAACAATTTGTCTGAAATGTTTTGTTTTACAAATTTCATACACATATTCAAGTCATGAATAAGGTGAGTGTGTATATTTTTTTATTTTAAACTAAACTAATTTTAAAGCAATAAGCAAATATATCAACAAAATTCATATTAATTATTCATTTGAAGTTTTTCATTGTCTGATTTGGCCAGGGGGGGGAAATGGTTGTAGTAGGGGGCAAATGGTTCTAGTAGGGGGGCATTGCCCCCTTGAACCACCCTGGCTACAGGCCTGTCCTTATTAATTTTTTATAACAATTACTTAGAAAAAAATGTGTAACCAGCTATGACTTGTGACCTGCAAATAATGACAAATAATGATTTATGAAATACTACCTACTTAAGTAGCTGTTGAAAAAACTGAAAGCTAATTAAGTGTTACCACTAGTGTGAAAAATTTCATGTATGTGTATAAAAAGTTTTTAATGCGTTTTAAGGAATAGCTTAAAAAGCTTACTTACTGCTACGGACTATTTTATCTTCAAACGCGTTTTATCTTCCAGTTTTTTAATTGAATCAAAATCGTTCTTTTGCAAACATCAGTTTTTTAAGCGAAATGTTGATTTTTTTTCATAACTCCACAATTTGTTTAAATTCCAACTATGGGTTATTGTAAAAGAAATGTTTTCTAGTTTAATGTAGATTTTGATTTCAGGCACGGTGTTGGCCGCAATCACTGCAGCAGTAGGCCAACTTTTTTTTCGCGAGGAAGATACACAACAACCACAAGAATATAAAAGATTTTTATTTAAAAATTTGTATATTATACATATTTTAAAATTATTTAAGTAAAAAGTTAAATAGTTTTTGTCCCATTTAAAAATGTGATATATTTAACATTTTTTATACTTAAATAATTATTTTCTGACTTTTAGTCTTTGTCAAAAACTTCGTATTCAGATTTTTTAAAAATTCACCACTGAAGAATTTGTTAAAGAAACCGAACTAGTTCTATAAATCTGTGCCGACAAAGAATAACCGCTAAAGTCGAGTTAAGTCAAAGTTGAGTTAATGATGCAGATGTGTACCACGCATATAGTTCCGTACACACACAAAATCGGGAGATTATATCGTGATTCCAGTCAAATTTATCACACAAAAAGCAAACTGCCTTTCATACAACTTATATGGAGATCGAAAACTTTAAAGCACATTTCTCGAAACATTGAATTTACACTTTAGCTGTTATTCTTTGTCGACACAGATATATTAAAAATGAAACACTAAAAAAAGCGGAAGAAAATGCATGCATTCTTAAGGCTCAAACTCACAACCTCACGATTATATAGCAAGCGTCCTTTGCTCTGAGCTACAGAGCTCACACAGAAATATATTCTAAATAGCAATAAATAAAACTACTTTCTTATAAAATAAATAAAAAAATGTTATTTAAACTACTTTTTTACAATTATTTTTTCACCCTCAGTGGTGAATTTTTCAAAATTTTAATTTTTTTCATAAAAAAAAAAAAATCCGTCCATATCGTTGAGGCTCGAACTAACTACCCTGTGGTTTTAAATCAATCGTTTTACGCTATGAGCTATTGAACTCACACTAAAACTTTTTCTAAATGAGCTAATAAATTCACTTTCGTTGTGAATTTTTGAAGTTTAAAAATTTCAATGAGCTTTTTAGTATTCTTGTTTGATTTTTAATATGTATGTAAATATCTATCAAATAATTTAGCATTTACACGGGGGTTACACGAGACAGTACTGTTAAAACAGTGAAAAATACTTATTAGTTGTCAAACTTTGTGTCTGTGAATAAGAGTATAGACAGTTGGTAAACAGTTGGCAAGACAGTAGACAAATAAGTAAAAAATTTCTATTTTATGAAGAAATTTTTGTTAAAACTACGAGCACGCCAAAGTATTGCAAATTTCCAATTAATTCTATGAAATTATATCATATTCTGTCATTTGTCACAAAAAAGTTAAGACAGTAGAGCAGACAGTAGCAGACTGCTGCAAAAATGAGTGTGTGTGGGTAATTTGTGAATGTGTTGCGACTGTCTTAAAAGTACTGTCTCGTGTAACCCCCGTGTTAAGCCAATCAAATAAACGTTGCCATCCAGTTCTGAGCTACATTTTAAGTTTCAAAACTCTAGTTCATAGGGAAGTTAGTTAAAAATGGATTCTAAGATTTTACGGGACAGACACGAAGTGAAGCTAATAAAAACGAGTTAAAAAACAATTTTTTTAAATTTAAAAACAGTCGCTTCAGTATTTTTTTAAGAAATTCCCTAAAATTTCCTTTCACACAGTAGGTAGTGGTCACACTAGTGATGACCCTTCAAAAACTTAACTGAAATTTTATCAATTAAATTTTAAAAAATTGTTGTTAGTTTTCGTAATGATGACCAAGTGCTCGATTGTGAATGTCATTATAAAAAAAAATATTGCTAATTATTCGTAAATGTTTAGCTGTTGTTTTTTATCTTGACAAACGAGTTATAATAATCGTTCCTCTCACATTTGTGAAGTGTAACTTAAGTGAAGCATTTAAAAGTATGCCATACAAAAGTTCAAGGTTAAGTATTACAGAGACGTCATTGCTGGGTTGAGAGTAAAGTGTATCGATGAGTTAAGTGGCATAGTCTTAGGTGAAAAAATAATTCTAACATTTATTAGAGCTATTGTTAAGCGACAAGAATTGTTTTCTCTGTTAAGGCTTTAAGATCACATATATATTAAATAATAAGTCGAAAAATTAAGCAGCTACTAAAAATTTTTTGTTGTAATAGTACTGACAATGATAAGGTTTTCGACTGCTTTCCCTTTGGATGGCAGAAAAGTAATCCAATATATGACATAGAAGTCTTAAAAGAAGCACTTCACTTTTAGCAATAAATAAAATAGTAATTTGCCAAATTATATGGACAAGAATATATGTATTTCTGTAGGAGTTTTCATACTTTTACCATTCTTTATCATTTATTCCACACTTTCTGTATAAAAATTCTACAAATGAGTGCATAATATATTTTCATTATTTTTCAAAAGTCAACCGAAATTTACTTAGTTATTGTGCTCCAAGAACTTAAATTTTACTTTGTTTCCCAGTTGAACTAATAAATTTAGTTCATGGCAAGTATTTCGAAAATATAAGCTTACAGTACATAAACAAACAGACATCTACAAAACAAATGCGGATTTTCAATGACATAGTAACAACAATTCAAATCAAACTCACCTTCATAAATGGCAGGAAAACTTATCGTAACAGGCGCTGAACACAAACAACGACCATCGAAGTTAAATACACAAACACACGCACGCGCACATAAACTTGAGAAAAACTTTTTTAATGTTTATTTTACAAACGCAGCTGATGTGTGGAAATCTGAAACGAATGATAGAAAAAAATAAAGAATATTAGTATATAATGTGTGAGTTGCATGCCTAAAAGTTATTAAGTTTATTTTAAAAATATGTTTCTAACACTTGCTGTTTAAGAAAAAAAAAACAACAACAACAACTAAATAGCAAAATGTTCATAGATATTAAAAAAATAAATGTTTTACACAAAACTGGTTAGGAATCGTGTGAGACATCAGTGGCGGGGCAAGACTTAAATTTTATGTTGGCAAGGTAAAGTTTGTGAGATGGTGCAAAATGATGTTTCTTGTTAAATAAAGAACTTTTGCAAATTTTCGCTTTTTATTCATAAAATAGCAAACTATTTTGTTTGACAAAAATAAAAGAAAATAATTTAAGAAACAGAAGTGTCCTACTTTAAACCTTAAGTTTTAATTTTGAAAAGCTCCATTCAACGGATACTTACCGGTATTGTTAATAAAATTTGAATAAATATGTATATGTTTGGGTAAATTTATTGGAGTCATGTATTGGAGCAAATATTTAACATCTTTTAGATCATTAAGATCATAGAGAAAGCCAAATTTTCAAAATGATGATTAAAAGAAGTAAATATTAAATCTATATTGCTGATTATAGAATCAACCATGGTGTTGAAAAAGATTTCTTCATACTGGTTCTTGGGAGAAAGTACAGATAAATCTCTGCCTTCATAATAAAACATCCTTTCTTTTTGGCTACCTTTTTTTTCAAATTTATTTTAGCAGGTCATTAGTACTTTTTCCATAAATTTATGAGCATCAGACTTGTGCTCGACCTTATTTTTGCGATGCCTATGCCGATTCCGATGTTGACTGCTTTTTAAAAACCGATATCGATTATTTAATTTCAACTGTTGCCGATACTAAACCGATGCCGATGCCTTCATTTTTAACCTATGCTGATGCCGATGCTTGACTTTTCTACCAATACCAATTCCGATACCGATTAATCGGTCGAACACTAATTAAAATTGAGTTTCAATAAAAGAAAAAATGTATGTACATACAAAAAATCAATGTATTTTATTTATATATAATACAAAACAACTAATTCAACAAAAAAGTAAAATAATCAAATATTCAGTATGTGTGCAAATTATAGAATAATAAAAAGAGCTTTTAAAAACTCGAAAATTTTTGAGTAATCAAAAGTAAGCAATTGAGTATTATAATGTAGAAAAAGTATATTTTTCAGCACTTATACCTTTATGTAACGTGCTCAAAATCTCATTTGTATCGGCAAAAAAGATGGCATTTTTAACCTATACCGATGCCGATTTTTTTTTAGCCGATGGCGATACAACACCGATGCCGATTCTAGAATATCAACCGATGGCAACATAAAACCAATTCCGATTATATGATTTTGAGCCGATGCTTGAATTTTCTGCCAATACCAGCCCATGCCGAAGCTGATTCCGATTAATGGGTTGAGCACTATATCAGACCAGCATATTTCGAATTCAGTTTGTCGGTATTCTTTGACCCAGTCGCAAAATCTACACAAGTGCTCAAGAGCAATGCTTAAATGTGCATGTAAAGATGGCCATAATTAACTTATGATATTATACATAAAACAAAAATATAAATTGGCCATTTCAGTCCTTCAAAGGACTTTGAACGAACTTCTATTGATCAATTGTGTTGCGCATGTTATTAAAGTCTTGAACACAAATGATCGATAACTAAACCTACGGCTTTTATGCCGACTGTAAACGGCTTATGTTCTCAAGAAGTTTTACATGGCTATTTTTACTCTCTGAGGTTTACCATCGTCTGCAGAGAGGTGCAGGAGGAGGCCGAACAAAATATTTATTCAATTGAAAAACATTCTGTCTGAACTGGGAATTCTTACGGGTCGCGTACTCTACCTAGTAGGCTACGGCGGCTTATGATATTTACTCGAAATAATTTTGCACCATGCATGTAATAATATGATAAAATCTGAACTGAACATTTCGTGTGTCATATTGTTCAGTTTAATTAAACCCGCCAGAGGACCTTCGGGGAATCTGCCTGTCCCTAGCCAGGATAAAACGGTGAGGGTTTGTTATTGGATGGGCAGTTCATGGGGCACGGCCCATGAACTGATCTCATAATGAGTTCATTCTTGAGGCACGGCTCTTGAATGTTCATCTGATAATCTGTAAAATACAAAGGTTTACCTTGAGCCTTGGTTGTTTCTGCCAAATTCTTGGAGAAAGCATTGTTTTGATATTAAGTTATCATAACACCGTCATCTGTAACATGCTTTCGATGGACGATCAATCCAACATAACTTGAAGAGCGGGGATAGTCATCCATCAATGATGAGGAGATCTGATCTATCGTTGTTCTGCAGACCTTCTCTTAGAATAAAGGTTATTATGTAGGAAACATTTAACCTTCGGACCGTTGTATAAGCCAATCGGTATACAACGGCTCATGCTTCTTAGTTTTCTGAAAAAGGCTTTTAATTAAGTCTTAATTAGGATAACGACGTTGCATAAGTAAGATTGAGGTTTACCCGGTTTTACTGGGAAACCTATGATTATTTTTTAACCTAGTCATGTACAATTCGAGTGGCTGAAGGTGTCACAGTCAAATATAAATGTTCTACGAACTTTTGGTCTGTAAGACGGGATGTTGAAGTGCCTTGTCAGTTGGAGCCTTGAACCCAGGTATTGACTGTCGTTTGGGTTAGGCCCACGTGAGGTTTAATGCGCTCTGGCTGTTTGGTTAGGCCAGAAAGGCCGGTGTGAGTTACACTTAAGTTGAACTCGGGTTGGTGATTCCCTTAAATTACTAAGAGAATGATGGTAGATTGAATCTCGCTAATTTCAAACAGTAAATGTTAGGAAGGTAAGCAACTACCGGATCAATATACTGTTACCTTTGGAATTTGAGTACAGGCGACGGGGAAACCTAAATAGTCTGAGTTGTGTCCACTGAGATTGAGGAATTTGATAATATGTGACAGGCCTATGTAGCTGCCGCCTTAGTCTTCGTGTCAAGGAGTGATGACCCTATACGACGTGGATGATTATTGCGGCTAAAAAAGTAACGGGTTATATTATTGGTATTGATTACCGAGATAGCCCAAGGTTATTAAAATAACCAAGTCATGTACAAATTCGAGTAGCTAAAAGTGCCACGGCCATGTATTGCGTCAATCTGACGACAAGATAGTTGGGGCTCTGTTGCATGTTGTTAGGGGAACCTTTCAAAGTGGTCTTTCTTGAATTCCGAAGGGACGTTGGCCGACGCTTCATATTTGTCCCAAGCATTGGAGCACCGTTGAATTAAGCCTTCGCGGCAGGGGTCAACGTTAAAAACATAGTGACTTTCTGTTCAGTTTAATTTTGTAAGCTTCCGATGCATTCAACCACATCACCCAATTGCAATAATATGGCGTTCAGTGCTTCGATTCCCATTTTGTTTCGATAATGGCTTCATAGTTATCTTTAATTGGCAGGCGCAACTAAGCCAGGGGTGCCCTAAGTCCCTTGACAAAAATGATAAACGAAGTGAAGAACGACGCACAGTGCAAAATAAGGAGCCAAAAATCTAATATATCGATGTTTGAATTTTTCCAAAATTTCTATAGCTTTCAATAGAAAATAGTTTGGTTGAAAAAATCAAAATTAATTAATTAGTTTTTATGATCTATTAAATTATTACTTGAATTAAATTGCGAGCTTTAGATCAAGTAAGTTTTTAGTCAAGTATAGAGTCAATCACTTACTAGAGTTGTTGTTGCCTTCTTAAAAACTTACTTGATCTAAAGCTCGCAATTTAATTCATGCAATCAAAATACAATGTCCAGGTAGTATTAATAGCGACTGCGCTGCCAAGCTGTGGGCATAAGATGTCAAAAACAAGTGATGTACACCGAAACAAAAATAACAAGGGGTTTTTTTTTTTTTTTTTAAAGCAAGCATTTTGGCGTCATATTGTTCTCATTATGTTCACAATGCTATTTATACACTAAACTTATTTATTGTAAAAACTTCGATTTTACATTAATTTGGGATCATTTCAAGGACAACAATTTTATATCACAAAAACATCTTCAAACGTAAAATTTTCTTGGTCCAAAAAGAGCTATATCTTCAAAAGATATGCATGAATTTTCAAGATTTATACTTCGTTGAATAGATACTTGCCTTTCTTTTGATACCCATAAATATTACTTTTGTTGGAAAATTTAAAAAATCACATGTTGCTAAGGTAATTTTTTCTAACTTTGGACCCATATAATTTATGAACGACTTGAGAGCGGCCCTTAATTTTTTCACTACTACCTTTTTGAGCTCCAAGTACACATTTTGAAAAAATTAAAAATAAAAAAGACCATTTTTGCTAAAGGCTAAATGTTCCGAAAATTGTGCCGTTCTAAAAAATTATTATTTCCCTTTTAAGAAAAAATCCCTTTTATAATTAAGAAAAACAACATCGTTAAATGTCATCACCTCATTTTGACAATATATGCCCACGCTGAACAGCTGTTTCAGCTCGATTAATACTACCTTCAACTCATTCTATCATGATAGTAGCAACCGTTTCGTAATGACAAGCCGTCAAAGTTATATTTTTTAAAAATACAATTTTTCTTGTCATTCACATTTTATTTAATTTTTTTTTAAATACGGTAGTATTCTGAATTGTGCTCCAATCTTGATTATTTATGTATAAAATAAAGTGTAAAATTTCTTATGTCTGGCAACATGACTGTTTTTGTTTACATTTTTAATAATAAAAAAAGTTATTCAATTTTTTATAATAATACAAATTTTTAAATACTCAATTTTTAAAAGTGTTTAAAAAATATTTTTGAGAAAGATAGACTATAAGTTTTTCATGAAAACATCAATAAAACTGGTTTACATCAAATACAAAAAAAATTCCTGCTAATACTTGCTAATGCGGAAGATATAAATTTTTTAAAGTGACCTATTGAGTAAAAATGTGAGATGTATTTGATGCATTGCAGATGATTATTTTTCAAAATTTTGACGTATATACAAACACAAAACTAGTTTTTTTTTTAAATTTCCCTACTCTAATCAAAAAAACTTACAAATATAAGAAAAAACGTAGTTAATTTGTGTTTTTAGTACTTTCCAGGGCTGAGTTACTAATATAGAATTAATCGGTTTGGCATTCGCTCATGAATTTTTCTATTTATTTATAATAACAAAAGAAATTGATGTAGTAAATTTCACTATTTTGAAACACAACTTAAAAAAGTTTCAGGCAAAAATGGGTTTCGTTTATATGAGAAGTTGGTGTGGCAGAGGGCGGATTTTTATAACTTTTTCAACATTTTTTAGTTTTTTCAGGAAAGATATTCGTGACAATTTTCATAGCTCTACGCTCACTATTTTTGGCCAAGAATGGGGACGTGACACTGTGCGACTTTTGTTTGCAAAAAAATCAAAAAATATTTATTTCTATCGCACAACGTTATAGTTTAAAATTAACAACAATAAATGAAAAATAATATAATAATATGTGCTGAAATAAAGTTTAAGTCCCGTACAGACGATTTCTCAGGGTGCAATTATCGACGTCAAAAAAGTCGACCATGTTTAGCAAAAGTCGTCTTTGTTTGCAAGTCCGCTTTTGATGTTATTTTAATCAGTCAGTTTGTCATATTTTGTTATGTTAGCAAATTCTTAAGTTACAAATACAAATACAAAACATTTAAGCTTAAAATCTTAAACTTATCATTTCACCAACAAGAAAATTATTGATCTCATTTAGTCAAAATTTAAAATTGAAATTTAACTCTTAGTTTGTTTAACTTTTTAAAATAATTAATATGTAATTTTTATTTTTGCCAACTTTGTGATAAAATCTTGGAATATTTTTTATAAATTTTGTTATATCTGATATTATAATAAGTATTTTTTACATTATTGTTAAGTTTAAACGTTTTTTTTTAACAAATTCTATTGAAATAAAATATGAATTTATTTATAAAAGAAGATATTTTTAATATATAACTGTTTTAATAAATGATTTTAGCAATAATATGATAAAAATTTTAGCAGCGTTTATCAACAGGAAGTAAAAAATTCTCTGGGATTAATGTTTAATATTCGAGGTTTAACTTCACCATTTACGCCCACACTATTGGCACCATTGTCGTAACCTTGACCATGAAAATTTTGAATATTTAAGCCATTTTTTCGAGTTCTTCTAGTATTGCATGGGTAAAAAATGTTCAGTTCAATCGCATTTAACACCAATTGATGTATTAAAAAAATTTAACAACGGAAGAGCAAATTAAATGTTTGTTTTCAAATACAAATTCGACATTATGGAGAATTGCTACTAATTTTTATCGTTTTATGACGAGTAAAATTTGTTCGTTCAGTCACGGCTTTTAGGTATCTAATGCATAAGAATTTGAGGGCAGCGTGGCTTGAAGGTTGCGAGGCCGTTGGCGGTGACCCACGTTGCCCACGTCTTATGCCGCCTCTGGAGACGATACGAGACGAAACTAGGACCAGACGCTAAGTTTTGCGGCTGCCAACTTAATTATGACGAGACGTATACGCAATCGTTTGACTCGAATGCAGAAGCAACAATGTGTGTAAACAACATTAAAAAGAACGATTTAAAGAGGAGAAAGAGGAGAAGGCGATAAAATAAGTAGCTGCAACACGCATTGTATGTATTTTTTAAAAACAGCAAGTTAACGCGTACAGTTGAAAGTTGAAATATTTTCCGTCCACCACCTCCCCTTCCTCCAAATATGGCATTTTTTAGAACCTGCAATACCTGCAATACCTAGACATTAACATCCACATATCTGCTGTATTATTGAGCACATTATTGTTGTTGTTTTAAAACTTTAGTTTGTTTTGATTTGCTTTCTATAATTTTATTTGCTTTTTTTGCAATAAATAAAAGTTAACTAAACAAGAGAAAGCCTCGATTTAGAGGCCAATTTTTATTGTTTTTGTAATAGTTTGAAATAGACTTGAAAATTCTATTGATTATAATTGTTAACACACTATTTATACATATACATATAAAGATGCACATATGTGTCACCAAATAGTCATTTAACTTTGTTTATAAAATTTTTTTGAAGCTTTCACTAGCTTTTGAGTAAAAATTGTAGCTAACTTAAGTACATATTATTTTTTTTTTCTCCAAAGCAGGGAACATTTTTATCTTATCGCTACATATTGTTACGATAACTACGCTGTTATCGCAGTCAACTTTTATCGTGAAATTACTTAAAAGAGATAGAGAACTTTATTGAGTAAAAATTAAGAGTTTTCAATGACGTCACTTGCCACATTATATTTAAAAACCATAATAAAGCTAGAAATAGCTACATTGACTTAAGTGAATACTAGTTGTTGTTACGTCATCATGAATCAAAGTAGTACACAGTTACTTATGAAAAAACTTCCAATTATGTTACTTATTCAAAGAGATACATTTCTAGATAGAAATCTATAGAAATAAAACTCATTTTTTGTTTGTTTGTTTGTTTGGCCTTTAAAAAAATCTAAACAGCTGAACGGATTTCGCTTAAACTAGGTATACATATTAAGTGCATTCTAACTTAAAATGTTACTTACTTTGTTTTTGCCACGCCATCTCTGAAATTTTTCAACTAACGGTAATTTTGTTATTTTAAAACTTTTTAGTATCGGAGATTTTTGTGTATTTATTTTTAAAAATTTTTTGTTATTTTGACATCAAAAACACTCGCATATATTAAAAATTGGAGAAATTTTCAGTACAACGACTTTTTCATAAAACATCGTTACCTAAGAATGAAAAAAAAAGACATGAAAATCAAAGTTTGGTATTTCGATGCAAATATCTCCGCTGTCCTTTAAAATATTTCATTAAAATTTTTTTTGTTCAAAAGTTAAATAAAATCACTTCACAAAAATGGGTTGAACTGTACCGTTAAGTCTGTGTATATATGTTTTTTGATTATGTCCAAAAAGGTTCAAAATATTGACTTTTTACTCAAAAAATGTCTCTAAAATTGTTGTTGTTGTAAAAATGAAGTGAATTAAAAATTGAAAATCTGGCTATCTTTCAAATGACATGTCATTTATTTGCAAAAATTCTTCCAGCTTAGCGCAAAAATTATTTTACTGTTTTTGTCATCAAAACAGCAAGGCCTCCTTTGATTTTTTTCGCGAAATTTATTTTTTCCAAAATGTTGTTTTTATATTTTTTACAAAAAAGTCAAGTTTCAAAAATAATTTATGTGAAAAAATTATCCCAATATCTCTTTCCAATCAAAAGTTATGGCTAAAAATTTATTAATTTATTTTTTCATACCAGCTATAAATAAAAATATTTTTTCATACCAGCTTTTAACAAAAATTCTCTGTCCTAAATATCTTAGTTATATTTTTGCCGCTGTCTGGTAAGTAAAAAAGTGTTAATAAATAAATAATAAATTGTAAAAAAAGTACAATATGTTTACATATGTGCACATTTAAAAACTATTACTTCCACAAAATTTTTGTAATGCAATATGCAAATGTAACGCTTAAGAAGGTTTCTATGTCTGGTAAGTATAAAAGCTTTAATATGAAAATAATTTATTGTAAAAAAGTACAATATGTAAAAACATGAACACATTTAAAAACTGTAACTTCCAAAAAAAAGTTTTGATTTTGTTTGCAGAAATGTCTTAACTTGACCCTATTTAGTAAGAATAATACCTTAAAAATGCTTTTAACTGTATTTCTTGATGCGGGTTAGAAGAGGTTAAGAGTCGATAGAATGGTAAAATGCGTAGAAAATGATAAATTTAACCTGAAAGTATATAGTACGTAAGATAGGAGCATCATCTGTCCGGATTTGATAAGCATCATCTGTTTTTTGTTACTAGGATCTTTATTTGTTGCATATTAATGGTATTCTTAAGAAAATAAAAAGTTATCTTCAACAAATGATAAAAAATTCAACTCTATGACATTAAGCCCATTTCCGAATAATGGTGAAGAGCCATAGCAAATATGATAGTTTAAACCTTTAAATATGTCATTTAGTTTCACGAAATTCATGATATTTTTTTAGATTTTGAGCATGCAGCTATTCGCTTTCTAGTTTTTTTGTTAAACATTTCAAAAATTTACGAATTAAAAATTTCATTCATTGCTCGTTTTATATTTAAAGTCAAAAATGTGCAACTTGTCGATACCAGAAAGGTTACAAAAAAAATTTTAAAACAGAATTTATAATTTTCATTTATAGCATTTAAGTGAAATGTATCTCCGGAATACAGCTGTACAGATAAAAAACAATTTTTAAAATGAACCTTTTTTGCATGTGCATGTATCCTCAGTGTGAAGTTTTATCAAATATTAACTGGTGGTTATCCGTGCCAGCGGAAATGGCTTACGATAAAGATTCACAAAAAATTAATAACACAGCTCAACAAGATGTTCCACAACAAATAGCGATAACATTTTCCCTTGTAAAATTTTTCATAGAATCGGAATATAGATATGATTTTTTTCGATTGGCCCCAATTTTCAATGTAAATGTAAAAATTAAAAAAAATCCACTGTTAAGAGTCCATGACTTACTTAAATGTTTGTACGAACTTTAACTTTCAGCCAATAAATTTCAAATAGTTGTTTTTTTGTAGAGGAGAAGCATACGAAAATTTTGATAGATATAAAATGTGCCAATAGCATCAGTGGCTATGGCTGTTATGATCGCAAAAAATGGTGAAAAAATAACTTTTTGCTTTTTTTTAAATCAATTTCAAGCCCTTTATCTCAAAATAATTAAATGGGGACAAAAAGTTAGCTGTTCTTTCTGACTTCGTTACGAGATTTGCATACTTTTTAAGCACATATATATCCTTAAAAAAATTCATATCTTAAAAATTAAAGGCAGCAGAGGGAAACAAACGCTTTTTGTCACTTTTTTTATATATAAAATCTTATAGAATCTTATGTTCTATGCAAGAAACGAACTAAAAACGACAAAGCAATTAAGCCTTATCTGAAGAAAATTACTAACATTGTCCACCATTTTTTCTTCTATGGGACGCACACCTGAATTCAGACGAAAACCACATAGATATGTAATATCATCTTGATGCGCACAACAGCTATCGCAGAAATCAAGGCTCGTGTAATTTTATAAAAAAAAAAAATCTTATGTTGTTATTTATATGATATAAACTATAAAAATATTATAATTCCTCGAATAATAGAAACTTCCTGTCAACCTGGCATCAAAATGGTTCAAAAACAAAAAAAAAACGTATCTCATAAATCAGGCGGCAGCTCTATCCTCTTAGCAAAGGCTCTCTTAAAATTCTAACACTTATTTTGACTTTCGGCGGCAGTGGAAACAGATACGACAACTTAAAATAAATTAAAAATGCAATACGAAAAAAAAGGAAAAAATTAAATCAAACCAAAACTTGAATTTCTAAAACTATGAACAAATTTCAGACGGGGCCTTCAGCTTTTTAAAAGAACGTCATTTGAAGACAACAAAAGAGTGAATGAGTTATGAGTTTCGCATCCGCTTTAGCCCATATTCTAAGCTTAGCTTAGCTTTGCGGCTTCAAAGTACGAGTGAGAATTTTAAGCGTATCTCACGGTCATGCCGACGACTGAGATTTGAGATTTCGATCTGCTTCAAATAACTATTTATGAGCTTTTTAAACAACTTTTAGTTTTGTTTCGTAAAGGTTGCTTTAACGTTTGATTTTTATTATTGTTTTGATTCTGTTTATATGTTGTGAATTCTGCTTAGTTCGAAATTTTTGTGATATTTAATTAACAGCCACATCGAGCTGCCACCTTAAATTTTGGTATTTTTACTTTTATGGCTGACCCAGCTGAGTGACAGGTCAACGTTTTGCGGTTGCTAATAGGTTTAGTTTTAAAATGCATTCCTTTTCTTTGGGTTACCTGCTATGATATCTTTTCTTTTCTACGTTCACGTTGATAATGATGATTTGTGATTTTATTTTATGTTTACTGGAAGCTTGTAATTAAAAAGATTTGTCACAAATTTGTAGCTTAAAGGCGTTGGTTTGAATAACTCATACTTAACGACTTTTTTTCTTTTATATGCATACGTTTAATATGTCACAGTACGGTTCAGCCTTTTTGTTGTTAACAAATGTGTATTGATCTTAGAATAAAAATTATACAGTTTTTTGCGAGTTTTAAGTCATTCCTGAGATAAAACAGTGAAGGTGCAGAGAAATACTTTTGAAAAATTAATTCATTTATTTTTAGTTAGATTTATTTCTAGATTCGAGATAATTTATAAATATATGAAAAATAAATAAAAAAATGTCGATAAAATTTTTTGCAATGAATGCTGTAAAGTAAAATTTTGGGAATAGCTCAAGCTTAGATTTACTGCATTAATCTGTATCACGAAGCAGCACACTAACGACAAGCAAGACACGAGAAGCAATACTTTTTTCTATACGAAAATCTATTGCTTCTCGTGTCTTGCTTGTCGTTGGTGTGCATTTTCGTTATACAGAATAAAGCAGTTAATCTTACTATATAAAAGGCAAGAACGCTGCTCCAATATCTTTCAAACTGTTCAGCCTGAAAGTATGCACATCTTAATACATAAAAAGCAAGCATGCTGCTCCCCACACAGTATTTCTCAAACTGTAATTATTTTTTGACAGTAAAGTACTTTTACAAGACACCTGTTCTCAAAAATGTTCAGCCTAAAAGTATGCACAAAAAATATATTTTATACTTATCAGGGACAATATAAGGTTTTTACAATAGTACGTTTTTGATCTAACTACCTTTTCAACACTGCTTCAATACGTAAAGTGTTTTTTAAAGTGGTTCATTCGTTTTTCTACTAAAATCAATTGAATAAAAAATCAAGCTTTAAAAAGAGAAAAAAGTGCTTTCGACAAACGGCTCCAAAAAGGAAGAGTGCAGAGGATCTGTCGTGGGACAGGCTTTTAAACTAGTTTTGAATAAAAACTCAAAATAAAATAAGCTTTAAAAATTATAGAATGACTTACAAAAAATATCATGCACCTTCGAAAGCTTCAAAATAAGTATAATCCCTCAAAAATCGAGAAGGACTTTATTTTTAAAATGAGCGTAAAAAGTTTGAAAATAATATTCGAAAAGAATATGCTAAAACCTTCAAAATCATATCAGAACAAATAAGAAAATAAGTTATCTCTTTAATAAACTCTCTCTTATGTAAAAGCTCAAAGCTTTCGATCGAATATGCTGAAAGAATAAATAATATATGGAATTTTTGTTGGTGGGAAAAATTTTCCCCATTGCTTATAAAGTGTTGAAAAACTAAAATCTCATCATTTATTACCTTAAATAGTATAAAATCGGTTAAAAAAGAACAACAGTTTTTCATTAGTGTGGAAGCACCAACAAATGTTCAATAAAAAATTTTAAAACATTGAGGGGCATTCTCAAGGGGGAGCTTTTTCTGTCTCCATGCATTTCTTATTGCAGCAAAGAAAGCATTTAACTTGATAGTTTTCGGATATTTTGGATGCCCTGTTTTGGGATGCCCACCATTGGCGTCGGAAGCGGGGGAAAGGGGGGCAGTTGCCCCCCACTTTTTTAGCTAGATAAACAATTTAAAAGGAAAACTTCAAAAGTTATTCAAAATATCAGTTGTTTTTACAACGATAATATTTTTGTATTATATATTTTCCTCTTTTTTCTCTCTTCTTCATAAGCATGCTTGCGGATAACCATTTTCTTTCTCTGTGTTTGCAAAAAGATAGAACAAAATGTGGAGTTTCTACTGCAAACCCACCACTTCAGTTTAAAAGCACCCTTAAGTATGTAGCTAACACGAGGGTTACACGAGACAGTAGTGTTAAGACAGTTGCAACACATTCACAAATTTTTACCCACACACACTCACTTTTCCTACTGTCTGCTACTGTCTACTCTACTGTCTTAACTTTTTTGAAGACAGTTGGCGGGACAGTAGCTAGGGCAGTAGAATGATATTTTGCATATTTAATGATAGAAGATGAGAAAATTCAATAAAATTAATTGTAAATTTGCAATACTTTGGCGTGCTCGTAGTTTTAACAAAAATATTCTTCAGAAAATGGAAATTTTTTACGATTCTATCTACTGTCTTGCCAACTGTCTGGACGCTTATTGACAGACACAAAGTTTGACAACTTATACGTATTCTTGACTGTCTTAACAGTACTGTCTCGTGTAACCCCCGTGTTAATGCTTGTTAATTTTGCAACTCTGGTACTAAAAAATTTGACATGTTTTTAGGGGTTTTACATATTGGACGACATGTTGTACGATAAGTTAGATGGAAAACTAATGGGACTATTTGATTGAGCGTTCGAACGATCCAACTTGTAAAGCAACATCATTAATTGCAAGCTCTCAAGCAGAACACATCCGGCTAATAGCTAAGCAACTTTTAGATGCCCTAAAAATTGAGCAGTAATTTTACATAGTTGTACAATATTGTACAATCGGCAGAAAAAACCAAAAATTTCGAGTATCGTTTTAGCTTACGCATGGTACTACATGTTGTACAATCTGCCATGTTGGTCCAATGTTTTGGACCATGCGAAAGCCCCTACTGTGAATTAGCTGATGAAAATCCACCTCGACGCTTTGAAGAAACATCAAATCCTGTTCCTTCAGTACAGTTGCCATTATATATATGATCGGCTACGAAAAGATTATTTCGAAATTTTAGATCTTCTCTCAAATGAGATAACGGCTAGATTTAATCAAACAGGTTGATATTTTACTTTTTTTTATTTTTGCAAGTTCACACCAGCTTCACTCAACCGACTTACTTTGATTTAACATTCGGTGAGTCGGTTGAGTGAAGCTAGTGTAAACTGGCACTTCTTATTGTACTTCTTATTGTAAATCTTATTGCACATTTAAACAGATTTTGACAATCTGGAATCGTTGGAAAATATTGTAATCGAAGCCTTCAACGGAAAAGTGCCTTCTGAACAAAATCTAAAAACAAAACTATATCTTTATGCAGATGACTTTTTGCAGATGAAATTGCTGAAGCAATAGCCTTGCCAAACACCTTGAAATTGTAGTGGCATTGTATCCCAATTTGCGAAAAATTCGGATACTGTAAAAAAACTATTAAATGAAGCTGAAAAACTTATTGCTTTGCTTTTGACTGTGCCTGCATCAGCAGCTTCATCTGAGCGTTCTTTTAGTGCACTAAGACAACTTAAAACGTATCTTCGAGCAACTATGACACAGAAACGACTCACTCATGCGGCACTTAAACACATTCACAAAGATAAAACCGAAGAATTGAATTCGATGAAGGTGGTGAAAGTGTTTGTTTCTCGCAAGAAACATTTTGGAATAATTTAAATTGATATAACTTTTTGTACCTTATTGCATTTAAACCATGTAAAGATATACCTAGTCTTGCCTTACAAAAGCAACCATTATTTCTTATATTTTCGTATTACCATATGAAAGATCCAAATAAAGAATGATATCTAATATTGAAATTGGAAGAACTTTTAAAAATAATGAAATTTTAATATTTTTTATATATTTTTATATATTTTTTATTTTAAACTAAAATAAAAAATTTGTTTACTCACATTCATGTTTCTTTGAAGAACTTTTAGTGAAACTTTTTTTTGCATCACTATTTGTACTGCCCCCCAGATGAAATTAGCTTCCGACGCGCATGATGCCCACCAATGTTTTTAAGATACCATACTATTTTAAGGTTCTAGAAGTACACGAGGAAAGGTTTTTCGTTACAAGCAGCTCAAAATATGTTTGGAGCAGAAAAATTTTAATCGAGTAGATCACGAAAATAGTTTACAAACACAAACTTCGATATTTCGAATATCGATGATTTCATGTCATATCGGACGCTTTTGTCTAAAAACTGATTATGACGTCTACAGTATTTTTTATAAATTTTGTTTTTTGCAGATATACGCAGTAAAAAATTAAAAAGGACATCAAAGTTCAAAGGACGATCGATCAATAGTAACCATTGTTTATAAGAAATTTCATCAACCGCACTATTTTAAAAAAACTGTTTTACTTCGTCGATCAGTTTTTCGACACCAGGACACTCAACACATTTTTGAAGTAAAAAAAAATTCAAGTTCTGTGTATTACAAGCTGAAAAATTATAAAGTACCGTAAGAAGTGCAAAACATAGGTACTAGAAATCAAATTTTTAATTACAAATAAAAGTATTTTGTATGTAAAAATTGTATAAGCAATTTTTAAAATATTCGTTTAAAATAGTAAACATTGACTCTCAACAAAAAATTTGGAGAATTCATAAAGAATGAATGCCTCAAAACGACATTACATTATTTACTGACATTATTATTTACTGGTATTTACTGACAAAATGCGGATGAAATTTTTTTATGAATGTGTTGGTAACAAACACCGCAAATAAGATAAATTCATAAACTTTAAAATACGTTCTTAACAATTTTTTGTAGGACTAACGGTTTTTAAGATATAGTTATTTGACTACAAGTCAGAATGACAATTTTGGATTTTGAAAAAAAATCGACATTAAGGTAACAAGACTTTTGAATCGAATAAAAGATTGGAAAAGAAAAGAAATGTCTAGAAATAATAGTTCGAAAAAGGATTTGCAAGGAACTAGAGAAGTCCCACTGAACAATATGCGAAGATTTTGCGTAAAGCGCTTGTTTTGACTACTTTTTCGGGTAGACATTTTTTTGTGAATTTTGTTTTTGTTTTTAATTTGTATGATCAATGTTCTTGCTAAACAAGATAAGATTCGTGAATATTTTTTATATATTAATAAATAAATAAGTGAATAAATAAATAATTTAATTCTCTTGCAAAATTGTTAACAAATTTTTTAAGCCTAAAAAGAAGCATTCTTTTATCCTTTCAGTTGGAAACAATTACTTATAAAAGAACCATTTTTTTATTCATAAATAAGTGCAAAAATTAATAATAAATGTTACTTTCTTACATCCTAATGAGTTTAAAAGATAATCATGAAATTTTTTCCTTCTTACTGAACCACAAGCGCCAAAGCTCGAATATTGCTAACGTTTCCGGGTAGATTTTTTTTACCTTATGTTTTTTAATAAGTAGATCTAAGCTTCATCCTTAATAGGTTGTTTTCCTCAAAAAAAATGTTCAATGAACCATAAAGTTTTCCTTTTAATTTTAGTTTTATTGTTTTTTAACTTCAAATAAATTTAGTTCTGCGAGAAATATTTCGCTGGCGACTGCCCTGAATATATTAAAACTTTGTTTAAATAAAGGATATTATTGATATGCAATAATAAGACATTTTATGATTGAAAAAGATTAATTTCTGAGTGTGGAAAAAATTGCTTTTCTTTGGTTCGTTTTTTGCTTTGTTTTAGAACTTTTCGAAAAGGTTCGTTTTTGAGAGACAATTCAGTCCGGCGAATGAGTTCAGAATGATTACTTTCAGAGTGTCACAAAAACTTTTCAATATCTCTTTTTTAATTCGATTCCAGACAAAAAAAGTTCAATTGATGATTCTTTTTTTAATCATTTCTGAAGAAAACAAGGCTCGCTTTTGAGAGGCATTTTAGTCTGACGAATGAGTCCAAATAGGCTAATTTCTACCCGAAAAGGTTTATAAATGAATTCAATAGATAAAATTTTGGTTCACTGGGATATTTTTGATAGGTTTGATACTAAAATAACGCAGTAATAGTGTTGAGATCAACTCATTTACTCTATAGCGTCTTGTATCTAAAAAAACTCGCAACAAATTTTAAAAATAGCAAAAAAAAAAGTTGCAACAAAACGGGAATAGCTTTTAATGTAAGCAAAGCTTTAAATTAACAACGATGATTCTTCAATGTCTTCAACCGACTAAAAAACTAAAGGAAACATTTTTTGAGCTTTAATCTTTGCAAGGATATGATAAAACTCCTTAACACTTTACACATGTGTACAAAAATCTTAAACTATTTACCAACTCATCGATAATAATAAAATTTAACTGCAATTCGTGCTTGATATTCAGTAATTTTGCTCAAATATCGCTGATTCGATGACACGGTCAAATGTTGCACGATTCATAGCGGCAGGCAGCAATTGCTTATGTGCAGCAATGACAATCGCAACAACAACACAGTACAGAAAACAAACAAATTTTTTCATGAACATTGAACATTGAACATACAAAAATAAAGTAAAAACGATGTAAGCATTGTACAAATCTCAAATAATTGCACGAATGCAATTTCGGCAAACAACAGTTGTGCGCTTGCGCAGCAACACTTACCTAGTTTTGTTCCCCTTTAACCAATATCGACAGCGATAAAATGCAAATTTTTTTCATATCGCTATCGATGGCAGCTAAGAGAATAAAAACCAACTCTTTAGAAGTGCATGGACAATAACAACAACAGCAGCAGCAGCAGCTTAAAACAACAACCAACATATTTGCTTACAAAATATATGACTAACACACGGACTGGCTGACAAAGGACGCGCAGGGAGATGATTGCAATGATAGACAGTCGAATGCACACAAGTGTGATTAGTTCAAAGAGGGCCATCAACATAATTCCAATCGTCGTCAGCAACAGCACCATCAACATTCATGGTATCATCGGTAACATTAACTGGCCTCATCGGCTGGTTGTTGCCACCACTGGTTGCTCTCCGTTCTTTGGCGCTGCTCTTCAAGAACACGTTTGTGAAGTTGGTCAACAGCAATGTAAAAATCGACATCGGTAGGCCGGCAATCATTAAGTGTTGATCGTTTTGCTGTAGCTGTTATTTTTGTTTTTGGTGTTGATGTTGGTGTGCTTGCTACATTGTTGTCTCTGATGTAGTTGCAATTGATACCTCTGTTGAAGTTGCTGTTGCTGTTGCTGTGGTCACTCTTGGAGAGGCAGCTTAACATTGCACATTGCTGCGCACAATTTATTTAATTGCTATTTATTTTTGTTGTTAAGTACAACGCGCTTAATTCAGCTGAGCAGAGCTACGTTAAACTGTCTAAAATTGTTATAGCCAGAAAATTTGTACAAAATTGTGTTCGCTTAAACGTTGGGTAATATAATGGGTAGTTTTGTACGAGTTTGCAATTTCGTAGGAATGTGTTGTAGAAAAAAAGAGCTTTCAAGCACTGTGCAATGGTTTAAATTGAGTTTAGTTTTATTTTAAAAAAGTATAAACTTATTACTAAAAAGATTAATATTATTTTGACATCAAAAACTTCCCGAGTAAAATATTTGCTGGCGAACAGTGGACGAAAATGGGCCGAACGGCCGTAAAAGGGTCGAACATAGCCTGTAAATAATCCAAAAATTTTGGCGGCCTGAATTTTGTTGTACGGCCGCTGTACGACCTTTGTATGCCACCAATTACTTTTCAAGCCTTTATTCAACAGAAAACGTATGTGCAACAGCAAAAACACGCCTTATAAACGCCGTAGATAAGGACAGAGTTCAGGGGGTTCAAACCCCCCCCTTAGCAATCCGGAATATTTTAATATTAATTTATTTATTTATTTCTATTCATCTAGCAGAGTTCAACTCTTACAGACTACTCTATATAACAATACTTATTCTTAAACTATCAATTTCAATATAACATGATTAAACATTAAAAGAACATTAAAAGCACAAGAATACATAAAATAAACTTGATTTCAAGAATTGTATTCCAATTTAGAAAAGGGATATATCTATACTATTATATAAAAGGAGACTCACGAAATTTGATCCAGAATAAGCTCGGTAACCGCTGAACCGAATTTGATAATTCTTTTTTTATTCGATTCCTATGATAATATAGTTATAGCTTACCAAGGTTTTCGAAAAATGTATTCTTTAGCTATTGCAAAATCACGCATTTTATTTGATGCCTACATTCAACCAGCAGTACGATATAACAGCAAACAATGCTTTTCCCTCTTTGTCGAGAGAGCTTCTCTCAATATAACACGACAGCCATCCCAGCAAAACATTTTTATAATTTTGTAAGGCCTTTACTTAATATTCGCTTATTTAATGCATTACATAATACTTAAAGCCCAAAAAGCATTTACTTTTTGTTTAAAGTAATGCAGACTGTGATGCATCATAACAACATTTGTTTATTTTTGTTCTCTTTGTTTTATTTGTTCTTTGTAAGAATCAAGTAATGCCAAGAGTAAAGTATTTGCTTCTTTAATTAGTTACCAATTATAAAATGACTTGCGCATAAGATATAATTTATTCGCCTCCGGTATGCATATTCATAAGTGCTTCTCTGGTATAAGAAATTGCAATCGCCTACCGCCAATGACATGCCTATGATAAAGTAATGCATTCTGTTGTAGTGTACCTATACATATTATTTAAATATTTAATTTACATTAATGTATTTCATTATAAAACAAGCTTTTCTTAAAATAAGTAATAATATAAAAACCTCTACTGTAAGAATTTTCGAGAACATGCACAATAATATTCAAACTAAGTTAAAGTAATACACCTCTACGGTATACTAAGATATTATTCAAACAATAAGAACATATGTTCATACTAAGCACTACTATCTATCTCATTCGCACACATGTAGCCATATGGCTGAATACAAAACATATGATATTATATTATACTTTTTACTCCTACACAAATATGTTAACATATGATTATGTTTACGTTTTCTATTCTACTCACTTACACATATTAAACTATTAATACTAAACTACAAATATGTATTACGATATTCTACTATTACTTTTACACTAATTAAAGAACATATGATTCTATTTACATTCTAAACTACACAAACAATTGTTAACTAGTTTTAAGACAAAATACCGTTATGCTTACTATAAAAGGATGAACATATTTGAAAATAAATCAATTAGTTTAGAGCTTCTAACAAGCTGCCTACTAATTCACTTTTAAATAAGTCTTGAGCTTTAATAGCTGCCGACTTCAACTTTTTAGCCTCTGCACTTTTTATAGTAAACGGCTGTAAATATAATAAAAACCAAAATAGCGCCAGTGGCGAACTTCGCCGGCAACCAATTAGGCAGGACCTTAAAATATTAATAGTAAATCCGCGAGTCCTATTTTAAATAATCGCGAACCCTTACATGGCGATGCTATGTCGCGAATAAAATTATGTGGCGATCCAAAAACATATTTACTACACTGTAAGCCAGAAGGTAAGTGATTATTGACGTTTTCTAGATTATTTTAGGCATTACTTGTAAGCGAAGTTTTTGCTGGGATGTTGTGTTGTTAAGCTGAATTTACTGATAACCAGTGATGTTCCTCGACGCGTCGTCTTTAATTGTCGACGTTTTGGTGTCGATAATGTAGAGAATGGTTGACATTGGCGACAACGTAGACAATGTCGACAATTGTGTAAGCAATGTTAACAAAATGCACCACTGCGAAAATGCAAGTTCTTATTAGTTTGTGCTGGTTCTTAAATTCTTTTGAATAATTCGTTTATTTAACACAAATCAACAAATTCAACAAACAAAAAGCATGTCTGGAAGGTGTAAAAATAACGAATACTCCGAACTTAGATTCAATTTAATTAAGTACCATAGTAAACATGCAGCCTCTGACATTAATTATCTACACTTCGTTAAAAACAATTGTCTACACGACATTGTCGACACCGTCGACAATAGTATTGTTTACATCAAGTTGTCATCACCGCACACCACTGCTGATAACCTTCAGCATGTTTTTATATGATTTAAAATAATGTTAATCAAGTTGAGAGCGTGCAGAAATTTTTCTCTCTGAGCGAAAACTTCATATGAAAAAAACTTTCAAAACATGCTGAAGGTGATCAGTGAATCCAGTTTTACTTTCAGGGAGATTCTTGCTTTCATATAGTGTTAATTAATTCTCTTTGTTAATGTTTTGAAGGGATTTGCCAGAATTTAGTTATCAGCATTAATTAAGTTTTGCAGCCTTGCCAGCCAGCTTTTCCCCACTTGAGATTGTGTTAGTCACGGATGTTTGACAATCACGCAAGAACCATTGACCAGATTAACATGATACCTATGTCGGCATCAAACGATTTGTTTGTTATTCCAACTTTATCGTAATATGCTATGTTAGATTTGCCACGTCTACTTTCCATGCCCACTTTTTGCAAAATATGCTATATTTCAGACGATTTTGGTCGTATGAGACTAGAATTTGGTAATCTAATTTGTATGGTAACTTTCGCTAACTTTACTAAAAATGGGCGTGACCCACTTTAGTTAAGTTCACTTTTCGGGGAATACGCTTGGAGTAAAGTAAAGCGCACTAGGTTTAAGCTCAATTGAGCTGAAATTCTGGCATTCTATTGTTTCGAGTATGAGATGGTTTAAGTAAAAAAATTTTGCCACACCCCCATTACCGCCCAGAATTATTCAAAAATGTTATACTTCGAACGGTTTTGGTTGTATTAGACTAAAATTTGTTAATTTAGTTCATACGGCTACTTTCGGCACTGTACTAAAAATGGCGAACATATAAACTTTTTTTTTCGAACAGCATGAATCGTATATAGCAGTAAGGTAGTCTGAGGCAGGACAACGTCTGCCGGGCAATACTTTACATCAATAAAAATGCTGTATATATCAGAAAATTCTGATCGTCATGCATTGATGTTTCAAACGGAAACGTCTAGCAAGTGTTTTGTTCGAAGGTCAATTTACACTTTTACAAATTCACAAAACGATCATAAAAAATTCATTGAATTGGGTCAGGACAAATTCTACTATAACTATAACGTTTACTATGAATATATACATAAGGAAATAGATTTAAACATAGATTTATGTATATAACTTTGGAATAGTTTGATATATTTGAAATATTTTTCACAGAATTATTTTCTAAGCTATATTTGAAAATTTTTTTTCACATAAATAAGTTTTGAAGCTGTTACTCATTGCAAAAAATATAACGACATTTTAAACAAATAAGTTTTCATCAAAAAATCAAGAGGGGGTTGGTTGGTGGCCCATGATTTTTAATGATAGAAACTGTTTGTGTCAAAAAAAGAACAATTTTTGCAGGTAAATTATGTTACATGAAAGAATAAGGAAAATGAAAATTAAAATAAGGAATAAGGAAATAAGGAAAATTAAAAAAAAATTAAAATTAAAAAAAATATGTACAACAAAAGCAACTCTTGGCCTATTATTTAGTACAAGTTGGATATTTTAGAGGTTTTTTGAAAACAATATAAAACATTGCATTGGTGAGGTAACGATAAACTTTTTCTCATTTTCTCAATTTACTTAATTGAACTTTCAAACAAAGAAAATTGGATGAAAATCGATTTGAAAATGGCAGAAATGTTTGCTTGCTAAGTCAAAACATGAAATTTCAATCGTTTTTTTTCTTATTCTGAGGTTTATGAGCTATACTGAGAAAATCTATAGTTTTGAGATATCGCAAGAATTTTAATGTCATAACAACAGGTTTTTTAAAGCATACCTAAAATCCATACAAAATATTTCCGAAAAGAAAAGAAAATTACCCTTAATATTATTAATCAACGACTGTCCATACAAAAATGCATTGTTATGCATTGAGAAAGTCTATAGTTTTTGAGATATCGCCAAAAGTTTGATGTCATTATAAAGGTTTTTTTTAAGTTTGGATTTTATTACAAATTCGGGCTATTTTGGTCACTTTGTTTATACAAAAAATATAATCTAAAAAATAATTTTCATAGTTTACCAAACGTTTCGGAAGCGGCTTTCTTCCTTCATCAGGGGCGTTTTTGATTTTATTTTTCTACGAAAAAAGTCACAATAAGTTTTCTTTATAAAATAAACATAAAAACAATAAGATATTTACATTTAGATTATTGTTACATTACCAATTATTGCACTCTTCCTCGGACAACATTCAACACTTTTAACTAACAAAAATTTTTACTTTAATAATTAACAAAAAACATACAAATTGCACTTGACTGTGATTAACGATTTTTAATTTAACGGTTTTTTTTAAATTTAAGAAAAATTGTTGTTTGGCCGAAGCCCAATAACAACAATTAGTAACTGAAGAAGGCCGATTAACTACAATAATTTAAGAAGAATATATTTATTTTCAGAATATATGTAAAAAATTAAATTTTTTAATACTTTACCCAAATTTTGCAGGACTTTTACAAAAGTAAAAAAAATAAAGAAAGCCAGGTAAATTTATGTCATCATAACAGTTACCGTTTAAATAAGTTATTCAAATGAAATAAAGTAATTTCTTAATATATATATATACCATTTTTTCATAATTAACAAAACGAAAACAATAATTTTTATATTTTGAATTTGTTTTAATACAACTAAATACTTTCATTTTAAGATTTAAAATGTTTACATGGTATTTTATATTTTTATCGCAGGAGAAGCAGCGGGTATTTGCTAGTATATTATAAATGATTCCTAGCATCACGCTCCAGGATGTGTAGAAATAAATTAGTTTTAACTCGATATCTTGAGGAGTTGAATATACAGTGACACATATTCGTATAAACGCACTCTTAATTTTAAATTTGCTACCTTCTCTCTCTTTTATTAATGCATTACTCAAAACAAATTCCAACTCATATTGTTTACTAAACTAACGGAAATTTGTACTGAGTGCAAAAACCTGTTTTCGTTGTTGTTGTTTAATATAAATCATTTCAGTTTAAATATTTTACTTAAAACAAGTACATATTCGTTTAAACGCATCAACTTAATTTTCAATAGTAATGGGTATTTATTTAATTTTCAATAATTAATTGTTCCACCATTTTTATTTATAACTTCAAATATACGATTCGGCATCGACTTCACTAAATTTTCCAGCAACTGACGATCTAAATCTTCCCAAGCTTCCTTAATGGCCAACTTGAGCTCTAGCACGGTTTTGTAAAGGTGTCCTTGGGCTTTTTGTCCATAGATTTTGCGTGATATGCATCCCCAAAGATTCTCCACCGGATTCAAATCGGGACTGCATGCTGGCCATTTCATAAGTGGGATGTTGTGCTCTTCAAACCACTTTAATGCCTCTTTAGAAACGTGAATGGCAGCATTATCCTGTTGAAAAATACTGTCTTCATCCATTTTATCATCCAAAAATGAAATGAGAGCATCATCCAACAATTCCGTGTATTTTTTATAATTCATTTTGGGCGGCACAAAGCAGATATTTGCTTTACCTCTAGATGAAAATGCCGCCCACACCATAACGCTGCCACCACCAAAGTTTCTTTTTGACATACGTACGTCATTGTTTCGCAAATCATGCCAATAACAGCTGTAAGAGTCTGGGCCATCTAAGTTAAATTTTTTTCGTCGGAAAACACAACATTGTCCCACTCAGTTGACCATTGCATGTGTTTTTGGGCGAAGTCTAAGCGCGCCTTTTTGTGATGCGGCTTCAACACAGGCTTGCTCACCGGTTTTTTCCATTTAACGTTATCTGAGTTACGTAAAATGTGTGCAATGTGCCTCGCTGTCACTGGAAGATCTAATTTTTCTTTTATTTTAATTGAGTTCAAAAAACTTGTGGTGGCTTCCTTCCTAATTTGATTAACTTGGCGAATACTCAGTTTTCGATTGCCTTTCGTGGATTTTTTTACTCCATAATTAACACCGTTTTTTAAAAAAGAGCGGACGACTGCTTCTGATCTTCCTAGTCTCCGCCCAATTTCCCGATTTGAATAACCCTCTTTATGGTACAGGTTGATTTGGACTTTTTCTGTGTCATTGAGGTATTTTCCCTTTGGCATTTTGATAAAATCTTAAAAAAATATCATTTAGAAAATATTTTTACATTTAAATTAAACAAAACTTACCAATTGTTAATTAAATACAAGCAAATACTTATTTCTTTAAACCACTTATATATTTTCGACCTCCTTATTCAGGTGCGTTTAAAGGAATGTGTACTTGTTTTTAGTAAAATATTTAAACTGAACTGATTTATATAAAACAACAACAACGAAAACAGCTTTTTGCACTCAGTACAAATGTCCGTTAGTTTAGTGAACAATATGAGTTTGAATTTGTTTTGAATAATGCATTAATAAAAGAGAGAGAAGGTAGCAAATTTAAAATTAAGAGTGCGTTTATACGAATATGTGTCACTGTATATATTATAGCCAAAGCTGAATTAGTTTCCCAGGCACAGCGTGCAAAGGGCGTGTTCGAAGCAAACGCAGGCCTATAACTTATTTCCTGAATGTGGAAATGGCTGCGAAGATGTCTTGATGGAGAGTAAAAATTTAAAAGTGATATAATAGCTCATCACATTTAGTTTTGTGGTTTATAAGGTCCCATAAAAATGAAATATAAAAACTTTGCGTCTTATTTAGGGGAGGGATATCGATTAATGCACTTCGAGTGTGGTAAGAGGGTAAGGCGGGCAAGTGCCAGTTGAGTTTGTATACTACGAATCTAGTTAACCTTTTTTGGACTGCTTCAATTCTATTAAAATGCACTTGAAAAGATGGATTCCAAATAGTGGAACAGAATTCCAAATGAAGTTTAACCAGCGTAGAATGAAGAGTCTTTAAAGTGTAAGGATCGAAAAAATCTTTTGAGTTCCTTTTCAGGAAACCCAACATCGAATTAGCCTTACTAATAATGTAGTCAATATGGTCATTGAAGTTTAGACGATTTTCAAGAAGAATACCCAAATCTTTCTTAACGACAACCCTATCTAGAGTAGTAGCTTTGATAGTGTAATTCCAGAGGGTTGGAGACGTAGACCTATAAAAACTAAAACAGTCACATTTCGATATATTCAACGGCAGATTATTTATCTCACACCTAGACATTACCGAGTCAATATCGTTCTACAGTAATGCAAAATCATTTACACTTTCAATGGAGCTATAAATTGTAAGATCGTCTGCAAACAAAAGTGCACGCGAGTTTTTAATAAATTTAGGGAGATCGTTGATTACAATTAAAAATAATAAGGGACCAAAATGACTTCCAGAAGTAACAAATAAAGGTTCCGACAGGAAATAATCTATTTTTACTTTTTGAATACGATTTTTTAGATAGGATCAAATGCAATCTACTAAATTTGAGTGAAAAGCGAAAGAAGATAGTTTTTGAATGAAAATCAACCTTATCAAATGCTTTAGCAAAATCTGTAAAAATTACATCAGTTTGCAGTCCTTTAGAGAAGTTTTCAATAACATGGTTACAAAAGATCGCAAAGCTAGTTACGGTTGATCTACCTGAAATAAAATCATGTTGTTACTGGGATATTTAATTTTTAACGAGAAAGACAAGTTTATTAAAGACAATTTTTTCAAAAACTTTAGGTACACAAAGAAGCTTATTGACAGGACTTCTTAGGACTGGATTTATAAATCGGATCAATATATATTTAATAAGAACTCAGATATTCCAAATTATTTAATTTTTCCGAGACATGAAGATAAATTAAAATTGTATATTAGTAGTTTGGTTAGACATTAAGTTAAATAAGATACAGTATAAATATTTAACTTTATTTTTTGAATTTGTATTCTTGCAGAACATATCTGTGGACTTTTGACAAAACAACTTAAGTCTATCTGAAATTCATAGACAAAACAGCTCATACTCGTCTAGCTCAAAACTAAGCTATTCAATCAATTTTGTATGTTTAGAATTAAAATAAATAAAATTGTGTTAACTCTTTTCAATTCGACTGTTGAAATCGGTTAAAAAAATTTGGGAAGATAGGCTTTCAGAAATCCCTATTAAAATAAAAAAAACTCTAATTTTTGCTTCAGTAAAATCCTCCCTCCCCCCTATGAAATACCTATCTATCGCGTTGCGCCTCACGCGATATTTTTATTTAAAAATTAGGTAGTTCACAAGCCCTGTCTTATGACTTATATCAAAGTTCTAAAAAATACGACACATGTGTGTAGCACACAATCGTTGTATCGCTGTTTGTCATATTTTTACAGCATAAATAACAAATTTTTTATAATTTGCTTTTTTAAACTTAATTTACCTGTCGTTTGCTTCAATGTTGCTGGTGTTTATTGCAGAAACTTCAGTGCAAATTATAAAGAAAAAGTTAACAAACACAGCTGATATTTAGATAGCACTCTCAATAAACATAGCTCGCAGGGTTGCATTTGTCTATCGTTGAGTTTTCTACAGTTTGAAAGCCACTGCAAAACATATATTCAGTTCCAAAAGTGACATTTACTTTTATGTTTAATTTGCTTTTGGAGTTGTTTGCTTCAAAAGTGAAAATGTAAGAATATTTAATTAGTTATATCGATGATAATGTTTTGAAAATACATTATTCGGCAGCGACACCTAAGTAGATGGAAATATTGCTACACTTTATTGATGAACATCAGCATCTGGCCAACAATTACGTCACAAACACAGTGCAGGAACGACTTTCCATCATTTTGTTATGGACCACTTTAACAGACAAGCGCCCAAAACACTTCAAAATTATTTTTATTATTATTTCCAACCAGAAAAATAGCCAAAATATACCAAATTAGCTATCGCGCTAATCACTCGTTTCGACGATACCATTTGATAGTTGCCATACATGAAGCAAGCAAAACGATATCGTTTAGACGATACATTAAATGAAAGGTTACTTGATGTTAAAGTATCGTTGAAATGATATCATCAAACGATTCTCGTCATACGTGATGAGAGCCCTGATCTTCAGAAACGGTTTTGTTTCAGGTGACAAAACCCAAATATGCTAGGGTTGGGTAATGGTAATTGGCACGTAGCTTAGAGCACTTGAAGAATTCCTTAATACCTTTAATTTATCCAAGAACAGTCACATTTTTTTTTTAGGTTCTTTACACAGAGATAAACTCAAAAAATAACTCAAGCGCATATCATTAATAAAATTAAGCCAAAACCATACACATAAGAAGCAAAAAATGTTATACCTAATTACATAAGCGTGTAAGCCCAACCAAGTATTTTTTTTAAAGAATCAGGCTTAGCAGCAACATTAATCATGAGCTCTAGAACTGATCGCACGATTTTTTGCCAGATTTCCTTAAAGCTGTTGAAATAAAACAAAATTATCAAGTTCATAAGTTATAAATTACTTTTGATATAGTTGCTTACTTCCAGTTTATAAACCAGATTGATCAGTACGCCGAATTATGTAAAACTTGAAAGCTCCATTGAAAGCATGATCTTGACGCAGTTTTAAAAAAAGCTTTGCTAGCGATGGAAACTTTTATTGAATGCCAATCACCAAACGTCAAATAAACTATCTTCTTTATGTGACAGTTAAGATAGTTTTAAATAACCATTTCCAATGGCGTTTTTATTTAAAATTAGTTAAATGATTAAATGAAGGTTTATTTTTTTTACTTTGTTTTCATTTAATTTTGAGCGAGTAGCTGGCGAACAGTTTCAAAAAGGTGCAGGCTGTAAGATATACGCTTTAAATTTTATTCATTAGATTTTTTATGCATTTTAATCAATATCATTATATCTTGTTTATTTCGTTGATATTGTTTGTAGTGAAAGTGTTTTGAATTAAATTCTGTTATATGCGTTTTCGAAACGCCCTAAAAACTCATTGATCTTTTTTAAATAAATTACTGTGCATCTGTAAATAAAGCATGGTAAGACAGCGTGGGTGTGTCACACAAAAAGACTTTTGTATCTTGCGATATCTGGTAGCAAATTGATTAGTTATCGAATTTTATGAAGAGGGAACTTTTTGTGATTGAGTTTTTGTCAACAATTTGTTTTTTTTTAAAGAAAATAATAAACTAAGCTTGTTTATGAGTTGAATGTAAATGAAAAAGCTGTTTAATTTACACTATACAAGCTTTACAGTAACTGAGTTGCAAAGCCTCTGAATGAGTGCAGTCTGGAAACTCAATTTTGTGCAGTTATTATGCAACTGTTTAGAAAAGTCTTCTAAACGGCAAATATCAGTTTCCGCTACTCACAACATGTTATCTTTTTTTATTTAGTTATTTAATTAAACTTAAATATTGGTTAAAATATATCAGCAAATATATTCAATATACAGGTATGTTCATAATAATGGCAGTCGTATTTATGTCACTGTACTTTCTTCAAAATTTAAACACTTTTACTAGTAACAGCAAATGTTGGTATTTGTTTTTGCACATGCTTATGTTCTCAAAACTAACGATACATGACTCTCTTCATTTATGACGTTTTTTTGCTTGCATATGTTGGCTTGTGCTTTAGTTTGGCTTCTGCAGTGATCGCTAAAACAGCAGTGCATTAAACATTGGCCACATTCAGCGCAGACAACAGTTGGCAACTGTTGTGTGAAAATTTGATGAATGGTCGAATTTTGGGAGCGCTAACTAAAACTGATCAGGCAGCGAACGCCATTTAATCGAGCGAACAAATTCTATGCTACATGCACACAACTGTTTGGTTAACTGTCAGATGCTGCTAATGACGCTGTTAAATTAATAAACACAGAAAGAACGCAGCAAATTTAAGTGAGAAACCTTTGCAATCGAATCAAATTTGCATAAAAATTATATATAATTAAATTGAATCTAACTTCTGACGTGAAGAGTAGCAACATATTCAGAGAACAACATCTTGAACTAAGGTAGCGCTACCATTACAGTTCACAACAGTTGTCTGCGCTGAATACGGCCATTGTGGTGTGAAAGCAATAAATACAAAGTAAAAAAGATCTTTCTGATATAATTTTGCAAAAGTTGATGCTAAGAACAAATTAAAATCTTAAAATGTTAATTAAAAGTGTGCATAATTTGGTAAATGGGTCGAGCCAAACATTGCACTGAAGAAAAAAGAAATTTCTAAAATGCCAAAAATAAAATAGAGACAAGTGGGCCAAAACGCCGAACAGATGCAAGAACGGTCCGAAAAATTGTAAATTTTTCAAAAAATTACCCCTTAATCAACTCTAAAGATATTAAATTTAGTCTTTAATTGCCCATAAGTACAGTCACCGTACGAAGACTGAAATTTACTAGCCAGAAGTTCACGCGGGGTTCCACTTTTGACCAAGCGGCACCTGGTAAATCGATTAGCGTTTGCCAAAACGCACATAGACTGGCCTAGAGAAAGGTGAAGGAATATTTTATGGACAGATGAGTCCCAAATCATTCTTTTTGGCTTCAAAGGACGACGACTGCATGTACGTAGATCACCAAATACAGAATACAGACCGCAATATACCGTAAAGACCGTAAAACATGGTGCTGCCAAAGTGATGATTTGGGCCAGTTTTTCGTATAATTGTGTAGGGCCCATATACAGAATTTATGGCAACATGGATCAATTTCAGTATGACAAAATACTTGAGGAAACAATTTTGCCTTATGCTGATGAAGAAATGCCAATAAAATGGGTGTTCCAACATGATAACGATCATAAACGCACCAGCAAACGCGCAAAGACCTGGTGTCAAACAAAGAAATTCAGGGAATGGAGTTACCCAGTCGCCGGACCTCAAACCCCATAGAAAATCTATGGGGGGATATTAAAGGAGCTGTTTTTTTAAGCCTCTCCAAAAAATGCTAAGCACTTGTTGGAAGTTGCTCATGAGTCCTGGGCAAAAATTCCTATTCAGAGGTGTCAGTGGTTGGTGGACTCTATGCAACGCAGATGCGAACAAGTAATCAAATATAATGGCTACACAACCAAATATTAAATTTTAAATTTAATTTCAATTTATTTTATTGTAATTAATTGATAGGCATTTTAAAATCACTGCTAAAGCTGCTATTTTTATAAACATATGAATTGAATTTTTATTTATCTTTATAAAAAAAAATAAAAAAAAAACCCAAGTTAATCTAAAAAATTTCTATATTTATAATTTTCAGAATATCAGAATAAGATATAAAAATAAAAAATTACAGCTTCAACAACATATTTAAAAAAGTCAGCATTTCATTTACTTAAATCAATCTAGCGCTATTATTATGAACATAACTGTATGTAATTGCATTTCCTTCAGGTACAGAATTTTTAAATAACTATTTTTCAAAGTCACCTACGCCTCTAGAGCTAGCTTCGGTTGTGACTACAAAGGAAAGCTACTCGCTGAGAAACTTTGACTAAATTTTAATCCTTTGTGTACACTAAAGTGTGTAACAAACCATCAACAGCACAAACATTGCTTTCGACATCGTCTATAACACAAATATTAATTATCTTGACCAAATTCATATTGTTTTTTTTTAGGATTTCGGTTTACTCCGAAAGCTAAGCTTTCCTAGCTCAAGTAGACTTCTCGAGACCCTAAGGTGTTGAACCGAAATTCATATATGAAAAATTTGTTTGATTTTTTGCTCGCAAATGTGTCAATTTTTGTAACTGTGTTGGCAGAAAATGCAACTCAAAGTTCAGAAGACACAGAGAGTAACGAAAAGTGATCCATGCAATATGTTGAGTTTCCAGAACGTACCCAATGAATAAAATATCTATGTGGTTTTCTGTGAACTAATTTATCCAAAAAGTAATTTTTTAACAGCTATGCATGCAAGTGAATATATGAGCACTAGGCCGGTTCACATTACAAAAGCGTTAAAATATTCCGGTGCGCGTCCATTTTCTGAAAGTTCGACCCCTATTAAGCACAAAAATATTTTAATACCTTAAAAATAACCTATTAACCTATTTAAAAATAACTTATTTATAGTTCAGTCTTATTAATTTTTTTTTTTAAATATGCATCAATTTTTTAAAAAATTGTTTTTTATTTATTCAAATTTGAATGCATTTCAGTCCTAATGCGGACCATCATCAGCAACACACTGACAGTATGAAAAATTTAAAAAGAGCAAGT
This sequence comes from Dichetophora obliterata, assembly GCA_963920525.1. Classification (NCBI taxonomy): domain Eukaryota; kingdom Metazoa; phylum Arthropoda; class Insecta; order Diptera; family Sciomyzidae; genus Dichetophora; species Dichetophora obliterata. The sequence goes on from OY986435.1 coordinate 281,164,783, forward strand.
AAGAGACATTAACAAAATCAAATTGGACAAATCACTCAAAAACAAAAACAAATTATGTAAATAAAAAATTGTTAATATACATATGATTATTCTAACTTTTAACAGTAATTATTGGGAGTATAAAATATGCAGTAGGTGAAAAGTAAATGAAGAAAATTAAAGCAAGTTGAAAAGTGGTGAGATTATGTTTCCGTATCCGTGGTTGTAGGCCTGGTTAGTTAGTGAATTAAAAAATTACCCTCTTGAAAGCCTATCGGTAAAAAACACTTTTGATTTTGGTGAAAAAATTAAAAATATACACATCAATGAAGACGAATTAATGGTATCATTTGATGTGGAAGCACTTTTTCCGAGTATTCCTATTCCAGATGCTTTAAGTGCGTTAGAATCTCATTTAAATAAATTTGACATACCAGATGAGAAAAAACAAGTTCTCTTAAAAACAGCCAAAATTTGTGTCACACAATTTTTTCAAATTTCGTGACAATTATTATAAGATCGATTCAGGCACTAGTATGGGAAACCCCTTATCTCCTTACATTGCCGAAGTTTTCATGTCCGCATTTGAAATTAAATTAAAAGAACAGGCCTTACTACCACGGATATGGATACGTTATGTAGATGATATTTTCAGCGTGGTTAAATCAACCGACATTCAAAACACATTAGGAATACTAAATTCTAAATTTGAAACTATCAATTTCACAATGGAAAATGAAATTAATAACAAATTACCGTTCTTAGATTTACTAATCACTAAGGTAAATAACAAATTGGATATATCTGTTTATAGAAAACCCACAACAACTGAACGATTCATAACGAATGATTCTCACTGCCCAATTCAGCATAAATTAGCAGCTTTCCACTCAATGGTATATCGCTTATGCAAACTACCATTATCGTCCAAAAATTTTTTAAAAGAATATAATTACCTAAAAAATGTTGCAGTTACAAATGGGTACGATGAAAAAATAATTGACAGTTTGATTAAGAAGCATAGCCTTAAAATTAAAAAGTCATCATTATCAACCCTTTTCAAACAAGACAAAATTTTGGATAACCAAAACAATACCCAGCGCGAGGAAATGTCAGGAATTTATCAATATGAATGCGAAACTTGCAATAAAAAGTACATTGGACAAACCAAACGAAATATCAAAGTTCGTTTTTCAGAACATATGAGTCATATTAAACACAACAAACCGGAGAAATCTTCAATAGCAGCTCACGCTCTAAGTAATAATCACCTAGGAGCTTCCATAACCCAAGTTAAAATTTTAAAACAAGTCTCAAACAACAATAAACTTGATGCATATGAAAGTATTTTTATACATAAAAACAATAACAACGTAATAAACAGCGACAATGGAAACATAATCTCACCACTTTTCAACTTGCTTTAATTTTCTTCATTTACTTTTCACCTACTGCATATTTTATACTCCCAATAATTACTGTTAAAAGTTAGAATAATCATATGTATATTAACAATTTTTTATTTACATAATTTGTTTTTTTTTTTGAGTGATTTGTCCAATTTGATTTTGTTAATGTCTCTTACTTGCTCTTTTTAAATTTTTCACACTGTCAGTGTGTTGCTGATGATGGTCCGCATTAGGACTGAAATGCATTCAAATTTGAATAAATAAAAAACTATTTTTTAAAAAATTAATATATATATTTCGTGTTTTTTATTTGTACGTATTGCAGTCATAAAGGAGTCATAAAGAATTTTTTTTTTTATTAATCAAACGACTGCAAGGACTTTGTTCTTAAATTTCTAAATTGCATGCAATTTTACTCTTAACGAAAAATTATCGTTTTTCCATATAAAATTTTTTTTCTTATTTTGTTCTAGCGATATTTTTTTTGTAATTTTGTTTTTTTTTTTGTGTGAAACTTTCTTGAGGTGCAACAAATTTAACGGTTCATGGACTATAACTTGCGAAAAAATACCACATTTATTTATTATTTCTAATATTTATTTATTAAAAAAATGATTTTTTGTAATGCATTCAAATTTTTTTCTATGCTTGCAGCAAAAATTGTTTTTGCTCTTCATTAGAAGTTATTGAATTATTAAATTCTGTTATTAATGCTACGCTTCTCTCTGCTGAATCGTTAATTACATTAATCAACTAAGTGGATATGTGGAGTTTATTAAAAAAAAAGTTGAGTGTTGATTGTAACAAAATAATCATTTAAATCATTATTTTTTCAGTTTTTTAGTTTAAAAAACATTTGTTATAAAATAAATACATCAATATAAATGTAAAGAAAAAACATTTTACACTTATTATCTCAAAAATTTAAACAAACTTAAGTAATTGAGACCAAATAAATAATCATATTAGAGTTTTTTGTACAGCCTTTTCAACTGAAGTAACAAACGAGATCAAATTGTGATCAGCTTATCAAGCTTCCTCAGAATCATACTTCAAGCTTTCTTGAGCTTGTTTTAATAACCGTTTATATTTTTAACATGCGTCGAAAAACTCCAAACTCGATACGTTTTTGAAAATATAATTTTTTGTTAAAAAATCTCGAAGCCAATTTTTGGTTGGCAAATTAAATTAATATATTACTAAGCGTCATTTATGCAATCTGCTTTCCATACGTTCGATACAGTTAAGTATTTTGTTTACATTTATCCATTCAAAAACTGAAAAATTTTTAAATTCTTTGGACCATGCTTCAAAATAATCGTAAGATATTTTGTGCAGGTTTGGGGAGGTTTTTCAGAAAGACATGTGTATCAAATAAAATTCCCTGGAACGTTTTTCCTTAATATTAGTTAGAGCCAAAGATATAAATTTTTTATTAAAATGTTAAAAAATTCTCGTTATTGGCTGTTCCAAAATTAATTTTCAATACTGTACATACACGTTTGCAAAAATATAGTGGTCCCAGCTAGGGTTAAGTTACGTTTGTCCAGGGATGGCGTTCAGCATTGCCATATAGCTATTAACTTGCAAATCAGTGTTGATACTTTTCATGCAAATTTCTTTTTGTGCTTTGTGTGCTTTTTTAGTAAATTTTTTATTGATAGATGTATTTTTTCTCCAACAAAAAACAAGGACTTTTAATTTTAAAAAATAAAAAAAAATCTCGTAATTACAAGGTAGCCTCGACAACAACCTTTTTTCTCACGAACCACGGTCAAGAAATGTCAAGCAAAAGAAAACTGAAAATAAGAGCGTCCAATCGTGGTTTTTTTATCAAAGTAGAAATGTAATTAACGACTCAGCAGAGATAAGCGTAGCATTAATAACAGAATTTAATAATTCAATAACTTCTAATGAAGAGCAAAAACAATATTTGCTGCTAGTCGTTGATAAGCACAGAAAAAAATTTAAATGCATTGCCAAAAAATTATATTTTTATATGATTTTAAATATTGGAAATAATAAATAAATGTAGTATTTTTAATTTTTTCGCAAGTTATAGTCAATAAACTGTAAAATATGTTGCACTACAAGAAAGCCAAAGTTTCACACAAAAATACAAAATTACAAAAAAAATATCGCTAGAACAAAATAAGAAATAAATTTTGTAAGGAAAAACGATAATTTTTCATTGAGAATAAAATTGCACGTTTAAAACTCCGCCAAAAATTACCAGATGCATATTTAAAAAAAAAATGCAATAAGCCTGAAATAATAATAATTGTTTCCTATCGAAATATATTCCAATAGTTTTTCCGTTTAGACATGATATTTTTTAAAATGGTTTAAGTGCCACCTAGCTCTAAAATGACCTTCAAGCGATTTGCGGAACCCCTAGCGGCCAAATTTTTTTAGGTATTAAAATATTTTTGTGCTTAATAGGGGTCGAACTTTCAGAAAATGGACGCGCACCGCAAAAAAAAAAAACGACACATAATTTTCCCCATACACTTATGAACCGGTCAAATGAGCATTGTGTCATTGACCTTCGTACTACTCCTGTAATATTTAGGAATGTGCAACTTGACTTCGACTTTTTCAGCAGTTACAATTGCAAAAGTCGACTTATCGACTTTTTGAACCTTTAAAAGTCGACTTTTCAACTTTTTCGACTTTTTTCAAATGAATTTTGTACCGCTTTTGTTTGGCAGTTAAAAAGCAAATGATTCAATATGAAAAATGTGTTTCATTATTAAAAAATAAAAAAGTTCAGTTAATAAATGTAAAAGAAATATTGCAATGTTACTTCTAAGATATACAATATTTTTGTGCATAACTAAGTGAATGCACATTTAAAGGAGTTCTGGTGCAAGCCTATTTCGTAAATTGTTCGCTATGAGACCAGCATGAAAAAATAACATTTCGGATGACACCGAAGTTGCAACAATTGATAAACATTTTTGGGCGACAACCCAAATAAAAATATATTTCTTACACATAAATTCCTATTTCTTAAGGAAGCACACTAAAATGTATAATTAAAGTTCTACATTTATCGACACAAGAGTTGCCAACGCATTTATTTGTTTTTGAATATATATTTGAATTTATAATATATATTTTGAATTTGAATAAAAACTGCTTTTTTTTATTAAATTTACAATCGCTTATCACAAAAAAAAGACCATTTTAAGCACACTTACAATTTAATTTATCTTTGGTTCTGGTACGAATACATCTCAGTGTTTTTGTAATTATCCTTTGACAGATTTCCGATAGGATTAAATTGAAAATGGCAGTAATTTCATTATAATTAAACCGTTTTTTGGTACATTTTACTATGTGGCAGCTTTCGCCATGCTGTTGGAATGTGATTTTACTTGCAAAATAAAATTTTTTTTATTGAGAACAGCAGAACCCGAGTGGAAATCAGTTAAGGAAAACTTTATTTAAGTACGGGCATGATCTGAATATGATCATGACAGAATCTGATCAGGTTTGTATCAGGATCTAGTGACCTGGTCATGATAAATATCAAAAAGTGCGTTACATTTGATATCAGTAAACATTCATCAATTCTGATCATTTTCTGATTCTATCCTGAGACAAATTTCCCCGCAGGATATTCTGGTATTTTTCGGCATTAATTATGACTAGGGCTAGGAATCTCATGCAAATGCATGTTTTTGCTGGGCATCTTGAAATGGAAATGATTAAATTATCTTTACGAATCATGAATTTGCCCTGAAAATGGCAATTATTGGTTAATTCATATTTTTGCATATTTCGCAGTATTTTTATGGTTTTGCATACTTTACAAAAAATGCCTGTTCTTGCATATTTATTGCGCATATTTCTGTATAAGTTCGATCAAAGAAATAGATTGATCTAAAGTTTTTTGACCTTTAACAAACTTTCTAGCTTAATTAAATAAAGCTGTAACTAGTGAATACATAAACCCTTCCACTAACAGACTAATTAGAAAACTTTTTTTAGCAAATAATGAGTGAATGCGAACACATTTTTGTAATTTCTAAAATCAGCTAGCGTAAAATTTGTATAAACGTAAATAACGTTACAACAACAAAAACTAAAAACGGTTCGTCGATCTTGAGCTATAATTTTCTGCATAATTTAAGAGTAATATACAGCTCATACAAATTGGAACGCTTAAAACTTTTCGACGCTTTTCACTAACATAGATTTTTTTTTTTCTTTGTTGTTTTCTTTAGTGCTTGGCCACTGTCTGGCCACCACGACTACTAGCTGATATTCGCCAATGTCCAAAACATATGCAAGGCGTTGATTTAGCTGCAAGCTATTGTGGTCTAGGCTGCTGTTGCTTCAACTGTTGCTGCTGCTGTTTTTGTTATGGTAGATTTTCCACACCAACTACTTCTACCTTAAGGTGGAAATTTTTTGTACTTTTCCATACAGTCATAATCATAATAATAATATAATATATTGTAGCGCATAGATAGAGATAGATATTTTGTACTCAAGCATCTAGCCAAGCCAGTACGTCAGTCAATAACCGTTTAACCGTGTCTGATGATTAAAACCAAAACTGTGGCTGTTACGCGAGTTACGACCCCCACTCAAACGACAACAACAAATACATATACTTCTCAGCCACCACCCAAACCATCGAGGCTCAATACGCCGCTGCAACACTTACAGTAACAATTACAACAAACACAACAACAATACCAAATTAACCAACAAGTCAAAGACATCGTTACTACATTTACAACAACAGCACAAACGGCAATTAAATCTCGGCACCCACAACAATAGCACCAGAAACAACAACATAATAAGCCCCACTGCACTACTTAAAGTGCAGCGTAATCAATAAGATATTTTAAGTGTTCCAATTTTATTTACACTCTTTCTTTATTTTTTTCCTCATAAATCGCAACTATTAAAATAGGTTCAATTTTAAAGTATAACATTAAAATCAAACTCTTGCATTTCTGATATTATGTTGCAACCATAAATTGGGCAACATTTTACGATTATTTATTCTACATATTAACCACAAGACATTAAAATGAAACCCTTGCATTTTTGATATTATGTTGCAACTATAAATTAGGCAACACTTTGCGACTATTAACTTTTACATATTAACCACATTGTATTTCTTTTACATACATTACATTTCTCCTATTTTACAATTGTATTTCTTCCATTTATATCTTTACATACTTTTACACATTTACATTTCGAAAACGAATTGGTTAGATTTTAAGAAAGAGTTGTAATAAAGTTCAGTTCTAAGTTTACAGCAGAAAAGAAAAGTGTGTTTCAATCAAACTGCTCTAAGCAAGGAACATAACTGGCGCAGTCTACGGCTTGGCGAACCATCTTGTGAATAGTGAATAATCAGTATCCTTCTTATTTGAAGAATAAGTGATAAAATAATTGTTCGAAAGAATATCGAACTAAAATTATTGTAATTATCAGAAGTTATTATCGAGAGAATATCGATACATAATATTCTGAAATAAGTGTTGACTGAATATCAGCACATTTTTTTTCACAAGATCGGTTAAGTATCAACTTTTAATCGCCGTTGGAACTCAACGCTCTGAAAGGACGACTATATCAACTTTTAATCGCTATTGGAACTCAACGCTCTGAAAGGACGACTAGCGAACAACAAGCATCATGCAGCTAAAGCAGTTAATCATCATCATCGTTGGAAGCATGTAAGTCGAAAACTGAAAAATAATTAAATAAAACAAAGCTTAAAAATAAAACAAATAAATTTTTTCAATAAAAGGGGATAAGAAAAGAAAAATTTCAATACGTTAACAATTTTATTCAATAAAAAAAAAGAACAAAGAAAAAAATTCATGTGGAAAAAAACCCAGAAAAAACGTGCAGAAAATCAGCCCTATTCAGTTTCCCTCAGTAATCTTTTTAAAAGCAGAAGCCTTAGTTCAATTCTAGAAGAACCAAGTAGAGAATTTACTATGGAAAATACAGCCCCCATCCCAACCCTTCCCACCCCTGCCCCTGTATATGTGGATATTTTTCAGTCACTTCGCATTCCAGATGCAATAAAGGATTTGCCTCAATATGATGGCAATCCTCGACTACTATACGAATTTCTAAATAACGTAGAGGAAATATTGTTACATACAAGAGGTGCTAGTCATACGCCTCAAGGACAAATACTACTAAGGGCAATACGAAATAAGATAGTCGGTCAGGCAAACGAAGTACTAAATATGTACGGAACGTCACTCAATTGGGAAAACATAAAAACTAACTTAATTCTGCATTACTCTGACAAAAGATCGGAGACTTCACTTATTAGGGATTTACACAACTTACGACAATACAACAAAACTGTAGAAAATTTTTTCAGTGAAATAATAGAAATTCAGGCTACACTGTGCAACAATATTTTGATACACGAAAGTGATCAAAATGTTGTAGCAGCAAAAAAAGAACTATTTGCGGAAATGTGTCTAAACTCATTTTTAAGTGGTCTTAGAGAGCCACTTGGCTCAAACATTAGGGCTATGAGGCCAGAATCCTTGGCCACTGCTTTAGCCTACTGTATAAAAGAACAAAATATTCATTACATGAGATCAGAAAGAAACACATATCAGAGTAAACAATATAAGCCATATAATACGTTCAATAAATATCCAGCAAGAATGCAAAACCCACGTAACTTTACACCAAATACGTCTAACTATAATCCAAACACATCAAATTACTACCAAAACACATATAACCCAAACCAGTCCCGATTTAATAACCCACCAACATACAATAGGTTTAATCCTAATCATAACCCTTTTAGAAATAACCACAACAATAATAACAATTCGTCATTTTCTGCCAGACAACCACAACCAGAACCAATGGACACAAGTTCAGGTTTTACAAACACTAAAAACTCCACTGTATCTCAAAGGAATAATAATTCCGATGTAAGCATGCGTTCTAAATTTTCCAGGATGACAAGACCAAGAACAGAAGAATTTCATAACATAAATAAAAATCCAAGGACCCAACGCCCCAATACCTCTTACCAACAACAATTAGATCAATATACAGATGACTCAATAGAAGACATCAATAACATTGAAGATGATCAAAATTTTTTCCGATCAGCCTCACCGAACCAACAGGATACATAGACGTAAATAGACATGGATCTGAGCTAGCATATGTTAACATATCATCCCCTTTTGGTAGACCATTGAGATTTCTTATAGATACGGGAGCGTCAGCCTCATTTATTAATCCCGAATTCATACATAAAGACGATATTAAAAAATGTAAATTAACTTCAATCTCTACTATACTTGGAAAATATACTCTTAATGAGCAAGTATCATTACCTATATTTCGTGAATTCAATCAACGCGGTAATCTCATATTCCTTCTCTTCAAATTCCATAATTATTTCGATGGACTAATCGGACTTGATGCCCTTACTCAACTCGGTGCAACAGTTAATCTTGTTAGCAAATCACTTAATACACAAAACTCAACTATTAATCTACAATTTAAACCAAATATAATATCAAAAAAATACTTGATTGCACCTAGATCTAAAACAGTTATTGAATTGCCAGTAGACACTCAAAATGGATCAATTTATCTCAGAAACACAGAACTTAAACCTAACTTAGTTATATCAGAAGGTATATACGAATCAAAAAACTGGGTTGCTTCACTGGAAGTAATAAATTTTTCTGAAAATGAACAATCCCTTTTTCTTGAACAGCCTCTTAAAGTAAACCCTTACAACACTTCTGACTTTGTCGAATTAAATAATATAAACCCAGATAATACTTGTGACCCAAACCACTTTGTAGACTTATCAGAAATTCTCAGATTAGACCATCTGAATTCAGAAGAAAAACAAAAGTTATTGAAACTCTGTAAGAAAAATAACGACGTATTCTACAAAGAAGGAGAACAATTAACATTCTCCAACGAAATTAAGCACAAAATATCCACAACAGATGACATTCCAATTTACACCAAATCGTACAGATATCCATACGTCCACAAAGACGAGGTACAATGTCAAATCGCAAAAATGCTTCAACAGGGAATAATCCGCCATAGCTATTCCCCTTGGAGTTCTCCCGTTTGGATCGTTCCAAAGAAAAAGGACTCCAGTGGAAAACAAAAGTGGCGCCTCGTCATAGACTATCGGAAGCTTAATGAAAAAACAATATCAGATAGGTACCCGCTCCCCAATATAAATGAAATTCTGGATAAACTAGGTAAATGTGTATATTTTTCTACGCTTGACTTAGCAAGCGGTTTTCATCAAATAGAAATGCATCATAAACATATACAAAAAACTGCGTTCACAGTAGAAGGTGGTCACTATGAATACATAAGAATGCCATTCGGTCTAAAGAACGCTCCATCAACGTTTCAGAGAGTGATGGACAATGTTCTTAGAGAATTAGTAGGAAAAATTTGTCTTGTCTACCTAGATGATATAATAATCTACTCAACTTCTCTTCAAGAACATCTTGAAAGTCTTGAAAAAGTTTTTGAAAAATTACGTTCGGCAAACTTCAAAATCCAACTAGACAAGTCAGAGTTCCTGCATAAAGAAGTAGCGTTCCTGGGACACATTGTATCAACAGATGGTATCAAACCAAATCCTTCCAAAATAGAAGCCATCCAAAATTATCCAATTCCGCAAACTAGGAAACAAATTAAAGCTTTTCTTGGGTTACTAGGTTATTACCGAAAATTCATTAAAGATCTATCAAAACTTATAAAACCTCTTACTGAGTGCCTAAAAAAAGACAAGAAAATCGTAATTAATGATCGATATATACAGGCATTCAATACATGTAGACACCTTTTAACAAATGACCCAATACTGCAGTATCCAGACTTCTCCAAACCGTTTATTCTCACAACAGACGCTAGTAATTATGCTCTAGGCGCAGTCTTATCCCAAGGCACTATAGGCAGTGATAAGCCAGTTTGCTACGCGAGTAGAACGCTTTCCGACTCGGAAACAAATTATTCTACTATAGAAAAAGAGTTACTCGCCATTATGTGGGCGACTAAGTACTTTCGGCCATACCTTTATGGTAGAAAATTCAAGATAGTTACTGACCATAGACCTCTAACCTGGCTTATGAGTTTGAAAGAACCCAACTCTAAACTCATTCGCTGGCGCCTTAAATTAGAGGAGTATGATTACGAGATAGTCTATAAAAAGGGAAAGCTTAATTCAAATGCCGACGCTTTAAGCAGAATAATACAGGATAAACCAAACACTAACGTGGACGTAAACATTAACGATACAGAATCTAATCACGCTACAAACGGAAGCACAATTCACTCTGCTATAGAAAATCTCAACGATGGAATAGCTATTTCCGAAAAACCACTAAACGATTTTAATCTACAAATAATTCTACAAATATCAAGCCAAGCACCTGAAATCACAGTCGAAATTCCATTTAGAAATAAACAAAGACGCATAATCCGAAAAACTAATTTTAATGAAGACAGTATTACTCAAATTTTAAAAAACTATATGGCACCTAATAAATTATCTGCCATCTATACGGATGACGATACATTCAGAATAGTCCAGGATGTATACTCCAAATATTTTTCACATACCCAAATATTCCGTGTAATACGCTGCATGGAAATATTACAGGACATAACACAAAGCGACGAACAAGAACAGTTGATTAGGGATTATCACAATCGACATAACCATAGAGGAATAAATGAAACACATTTGCATCTCAAAAGAAAGTACTACTTTCCATTTATGAAAAATAAAATCACACAAACAATTAATAACTGCGAAACCTGCAAAACTCAAAAATACGATAGGAATCCCCCTAAAACAAAATTTGAAAAACCAGAAACACCTATTAAGCCACTCGATATTTTGCACATCGATATATATACAATTAACAATCACCCTATCTTAACAATAATTGACAAATTTTCTAAGTTCGGAGCAGGTTATAATCTACAATCGAAAAATAGCGTATCCATCCTAAAAGCATTAAAAACATACATCAGTGTTTACGGTACACCTCGAAAAATTGTATGTGACCAAGGTCAAGAATTTATGGCAAATATATTTAAGGACTTCTGTCGTCAGTACCAAATAGAACTGCATTTTACGTCATTCCAACAATCGAGTAGTAATTCTCCAGTAGAGCGTATGCATTCCACTTTAACTGAAATTTACAGAATTTTACTTACAACTCGAAAAGAAAACAATCTATCTCTTGAACATGACGAAATTTTAGCAGAAACATTTATAACTTACAATAACGCAATTCACTCCGCCACCAAACACACTCCCTACGAGTTATTTTTTGGCAGAACATACAAATTCAATAACATAATTTCATTTCACAATGAACACGAATACCTTCAAAAGTTAAAAGAATATCAGGAGATTCTATACCCAAAAATATGTGAACAGCTTAAACAAATTACAAGCCTTAACATAGATAAAATCAATGTAACTAGAGACGAACCCGAAAATTTCGACAGCAACAAAACCATATTTAGAAAAGAAAATAGAAGAAATAAAATGACTCCTAGATTCACAAAACATAAAGTAAAACGCAATAAAAAAGTCACATTAACCACAATAAAAGACCAAAAATTACACAAATCCAAACTAAGAAAACAAAATAAACCATAAATTTTAACATTATACCTCGAATTTTTTTCCAATAGGCACTTTTAGCTTGCATTATATTTGTATATTTTCACTTTTTAGGGTACAACTGGTCATTGGACAGTTAATAGAGATTCATAACGTCAAAGATAACCAAGGTATAATTCCACTCAGACTCGGACCGGCACGAGTAGTAAAAGGGTATAACAATTTAATCCATATAATCGACCTAGACAAATACCATGAAAACATTAACAAATTATCCACTACCTTTACTGAAATTAAAGCACAAGGTATACAACCAAATCTTATAAAAGTAACTGAAATGAAACTTTTCGAACTAAAGAATAAAATTCAAACACTATCACCTGTTGCTAGACAAAAAAGGGGTATCTTGAATGGACTAGGATCAGTAGTAAAGTTTATTACAGGAAACATGGATGCGGTTGATGCACAAAATTTAAATAATGAAATAACAAAATTAAAAGAAAATGAAGAAAACTTACAAAAAGAATCGGTCAATCAAAACAAATTGAATATGCAAATGATCGCAAGATTTAAAAATATTACTGAACACATGAATAATGAACATAGCACAATTGAAAAATTTGTAAACAAATATTCAAAAGAAACAGCCAATAAAATTAAAAGAAATGAAAATATTCTAGAAGAAATGCAATATCTTAACCAACTTAACTACAATATAGATATTTTATTCAATCATATCACAGACATAGCAGAAGCCATACTATTAGCCAAACTAAACATTATATCCAAGCTTATATTAAACCAAAAAGAGTTACAAGAAATTAGAAATTATATGATTAATCAATCCATTAAAATTGAAACAGATGAAGAAATATACGAACTATTACAATTACAAGCATATTATAATCATTCTAATGTCATATTCAATGTTCAAATACCTAATCTTTATACAGAAAATTATCAGCTATATCATATTATACCTACCCCTATAAACATAACAAAGCAAATAATAACAAAATCATACATAACTTACAATAACAAAACAATTCAGTTTTTCGACAAAACATGCCAAAGAATATCTAAAATATACTTTTGCCAAAAACCAATCCAAAAAGAAAACACTCAAGAATCTAAATGCCTGGGGCAGCTCATGCAAAATCAACCTGGACACTGCGACCTGTATGACCTCGGAAAGATAACAACAATCTTCCAGCCAGAAGCCAACTTTATCGTCTATATTAATATACCCTATACACTAATAAATTCTACTTGCAGTCAAAGACAATACACAGTTGAAGGTACCGGTGCTATTCATTTCCAGAACTGCGACATCGCTATAAGAGGTATCATCTACAAGAGCAATGTTGGAATTTTCTGGGACGAGATACATATCCTGCCAATAACACACTCAGGAATACAAGCCCTGTCAGTAACCGAAGCCCTAAACTTGGAAAAACTTCGCGACCATCAAATCGAAAGCTACGCATCAGTTAAACACCTCAGCACAATTACATATGCCCAAGACGCACTGCAATATACGTTAATTGTAATCCTTGTCCTGATCTTCATTTACGTCCCTAGGAAAATAATGGCATCAATTTATACACCGCAAACCAATTTCGTAAGGGCCACTGCACAATCTTTATGGCCCTCACTTCATACTGGGGGGGGAGGAGTTACGACCCCCACTCAAACGACAACAACAAATACATATACTTCTCAGCCACCACCCAAACCATCGAGGCTCAATACGCCGCTGCAACACTTACAGTAACAATTACAACAAACACAACAACAATACCAAATTAACCAACAAGTCAAAGACATCGTTACTACATTTACAACAACAGCACAAACGGCAATTAAATCTCGGCACCCACAACAATAGCACCAGAAACAACAACATAATAAGCCCCACTGCACTACTTAAAGTGCAGCGTAATCAATAAGATATTTTAAGTGTTCCAATTTTATTTACACTCTTTCTTTATTTTTTTCCTCATAAATCGCAACTATTAAAATAGGTTCAATTTTAAAGTATAACATTAAAATCAAACTCTTGCATTTCTGATATTATGTTGCAACCATAAATTGGGCAACATTTTACGATTATTTATTCTACATATTAACCACAAGACATTAAAATGAAACCCTTGCATTTTTGATATTATGTTGCAACTATAAATTAGGCAACACTTTGCGACTATTAACTTTTACATATTAACCACATTGTATTTCTTTTACATACATTACATTTCTCCTATTTTACAATTGTATTTCTTCCATTTATATCTTTACATACTTTTACACATTTACATTTCGAAAACGAATTGGTTAGATTTTAAGAAAGAGTTGTAATAAAGTTCAGTTCTAAGTTTACAGCAGAAAAGAAAAGTGTGTTTCAATCAAACTGCTCTAAGCAAGGAACATAACTCGCGCGACAGCAGCAGCAACGCGTTGTTTGTCTGTTGCTGGCTAGGAAGCCATGCATCGTTGTAGATACGATATCGCATTGATTGTGTTTCTGTTTGTTGGCATGCATATCTTGGCATGCATATCTTGGCAGACATATTGGCGCGTAACTGTAGATCAAGGAAACTGCAGCAACAACAACGACAACAGGCATTAACAACAGCCAATATCAACAGCAGCAACAAAAAGCCACACATCAAAAAATTGCAGCCAATGCATGCAGCTCACTGAATATTGGCTTAAATGCATGCATGCAAAGAGCCAAAACAGGCAACATTGTTTTGTTTTTGTTGTTTTTTTTTATCGGCAGCAATTACAGCATTTTGATTGTTTTTAGCTTTATTCCTATTTGTATTTTTCTCCTATTTAATGATGTGCAAATTTGTGCAATGATTTGTTTGTTGTTGTTGTTGCATTTATTATAATCGGCAGCGATTGAATTTATACATGCTCGTTGCGCGTCTGAAGCGGCTTGATTAAGCCGTCTTTCGTTCAGCCAACATCATTTGCATGGCTGTGAATTCAACTGTCTGTCCGTGCTATTTTTTCTGCAACCAACCAACATCTCTCGGCTGCTAATCTTTCAGTGGCTTTTTTGCCACCACCGACCGCGCCTATTTGGTTTGATGTCTTGCTTCGTTCGGTTGATCTCGTGTTAGGCGCTGCTAAGATTAACGCGATAATAATTTGCTGATAACTGTTCAATTGAGATTTTGTGTGTCAGTCAAAACGGCATGTAATTGGCTTTTACGTAACAGTATAAATATAATATGATATATAAAAACATTGCTTCACTTTTACTATTTTAAATGCTTTGTGCTGATTCTTAATATTATTTTACTTAGATTTTTGATAACGCATTACTTGGCTTAATGCGCCAGAAAAAGCCTCTTAAGCTACATAAATGCATACATACATACATACTTATTGTACATACTAGGTGACTCATTTCTTGTAATAAAAACTCATGAATGCATAACATGATAGCTGATGTACTTTATTAAGTCAAGGTTTGTTTATACGAGTAAATGTGAATTTTTCTTTTATCATGTGATTTTTCATATTCCTAGTTGTTGCTTCATTATTGTCTAGTATTAGTTTACATTTAGCTATTGTTGCTAATTTTGAGCTCAAGGCTTTTATATGGCTTGAAAAATCCATCTTAAAGTTGTTATGTTCTTTTAGTTTTAGAAATTTGAGTTTATATGTATTAAAATGTTTGTATAAAAATTAATTTGAAGCATTGGAAATTGAGCATATGTGAAAGAAACACTTGCGGCTATGAAATTTGATTTAAATGCTAATATTCTTCTGCTCTTCTCTAAAATGGGTCGAAGATTCCGAAAAACCATGACTATTTTTCTATCATTCCGTCTTCGCAACATCACTAATTGTAGTTTTTTTTTTTCAAGAAAAAAAAAGGTGGTTCCATTTAATTTCAAATAGCTGGTGAGCCACTTATCCAAACAGCAACGTTTAAAAATATAATGGCCATTTTACCCCTTAAAAGAACTTTGACTGAACTTCTATTGATCCATTTCGCTCTGCATGGTATTAAACATTTGAACACAAATATTCGAGAGCTGGATCTACAAGTCTAATGCCAACTTCGAACGGCTTATGTTCTCAAGAACCTTGAGACAAGTTGCGGCAGGACACTTATATAAATTCAATTGAACAATCATTCTGTCTGAGCTGGAAAATGAACTCGGGCTACCGCGTTTCTTTAGCTTACGGGCCACTCACCCTATCCAGTAGGCTCTGGCCGCTACAGCAAAATTAAAGCAAATAAAATTTCCAATAAACATCACTTTTTGATTGATGCCGATACTATCACGGTAAATTTAAATTACAAAATCGAAAAATTTAAGGGGGCCACAACTAGTTAGAATTTTGGGAAAAATTATTTTTTCTAAAAGTAGAATATTTCAAAAGTTTTCTCTTAATTTCAGACTTATCCGATTATTATTTATGGAGAATAAATAACTTTTAATTGGGGCCTTTTATCTGCATGCACATCGTAGTCAAAACTTTAAACGCGTTTTTCTCAAAGCCATGTTTTCGAAGTCAGTGATCAGTGTGACCTGAGAACGGCTTTACCGATCAATTTGAAATTGTTCCCACTAGTTCTGTATATAATTGTTCTCCTGATGAACGAAGGATTTTTGTTGGAAGATTACATTATTTTTTTTCAACACTCGCTATTTTTTCAAATATTTCATAAACTCATGATCCCTTGTTTATGTTTTATTTCGGATGATCCAGTCACGAGTATCCCTATAATTAATACAATATTTTCTCATAAAAAACATTATTTTCTTCACATATACATTAGATACAGTGAAATCCAACTTTGCGTCTCCGTGCTCCCCCCCCCCCCCCTCATATGAAAGGTGCTTGCATAAAAATAGTAAAACGCCCAAAAAAGACTACACTTTTCATAAACTGGATGAACTGCAGTTAAAAACGTATTTTCGGGCCCTCAGAGTTAAAGTGAATTTATTAATTTTCATACTGGCATTAAAGCTACACGAATATTAAAAAAAAAAAACGTCGCTGAATCCAATTTCGTACTCAGATTTGGCACAAAATTAAATTTGCGGTCGCTAGGAGCAAATAGACGCGAATATCGTTGATTTTTTCCACTCAGTTATTGTTTGAATTGATAGGGATGTTATTTTAAAAATGAAATACTTCAGGTGTGAAGCCTGTTTAATGTAAATAATATTTTGCAAATCGAACAATATTTAAGCGAAATATCTCGGCGAATCAGAAAAACTTTAGTAAAACCCATATAAATGTGAAAGTATCTAATATACATGCATTTTTCATGTAAAACAAAATTGTTATTAATTATTTTAATGTGTGGCCAAAAAAAATCCTAAACAGGACCCTTTTCTTGTATGTCCAAACTAGTTGTGCCCCTTAAGTTAAATAAAAAACTAAAGTTTTAGAAAAAAAAATTTTTTTCCAAATATTTTTAAAAATTACAATATTTCAGTAAGTTCATATTTTTGTTTTAAGCTTGTAACATTACAAAAATATCAAGCTGCTGCTGAAGGAAATCGATTGAAAAGTGGACTGGATAAATTTAAATGGAGTTGTGTACAATTAAATAAAAGCATCAAAACTGCATCTGTAGTCTGGTGTTCGAGATTCAAAATACCGATTTTTTTTTTAATGTATGTATTTCGAAAGTTCAATATGTTGAGAGTATACATATTGTAAAACTTTCAGATCAAAGCACACAGTCAAGAGCGTCTCAGAATTGCACGCTGTATGTTGTTAAAACATCAAAAGTGTTTTTCTCTAACCAACGTTAGACTGGTGTCTAAAAAAATTCTATCAAGCCGATAGGGTTTGGCTCACACATGTAGTAGAATTTTTTATTTTTACTCATTTTTCCTATTTTATACCCCGATTTTCAGCACAAAAAGTACGTGATTTTGGAAAATTTATATTTAAAAGTCCGCCAATTTGTTATTTTTTAATGAAAATTTTTAATCTTCTTCCTGCTAAAATGAAAAGCTCACAGAACAATAACATATTTAAATTTTAGATCAGATGACTTAAAGTGCCGTTATTACCCG
The DNA here is from genome assembly GCA_963920525.1 of Dichetophora obliterata. Taxonomy (NCBI): domain Eukaryota; kingdom Metazoa; phylum Arthropoda; class Insecta; order Diptera; family Sciomyzidae; genus Dichetophora; species Dichetophora obliterata. The sequence continues at coordinate 281,182,890 of OY986435.1, forward strand.
GGTTTGCAACACACCTTTTTTATAGGTGTCAACTTTTAACGTCAAAAAATTTTTAAAAATATCGTATTTTACAGAAGTTATTTCTCATATTAAAACACCTTCGCCAGCAACAGCTTCGGAAACGATCTTTAATGCGCTATCGAGTGTTGACATCCGTGTATTTAAAGTTTTTTTCTTTATTGTAATTTTTCCCATTTGACTGAGATGAATATTACACGAAACCACCGTTTTTGTTTATTACAGAAGGAAAGTATTAAAAATGTAGTCTTTTTTAGTGATAGGATGGACGATGTCAAAATTCGTCGGGTATTTTGTCACATTCAAGACATTCAGAGACATGTTAAGCCTGCAGAACGAAGTAAAGGAATAATGATTTCTATGTTGAAGGTCGAAATGGCCGAAATTCCTTTATCAGCCATTTGTGGGTCTTCAGTACAAAATTTGTTAAAAAATGCACAAAACTGCAACTCGGGGAATACCAAAATTGGTTCAGGTTTCTCAAAATTTTATTTAATTGAATTAAGGATCAGATTTTTCCTATACGAGTCAATACACTCTAATATATATATAGTATACAATTTATAGCATCTTATTTTTAATCGGCCCAAGGATAATTAACCAAAACTGCACAACTATACTATTTTTAAGAATTTCACTAGAGTTGCGCAGTTTTCGTTAATAAGGTTCGAACCAATTCAAAATAAAACACACTGATGCATTGCATAAATTCGCTTTCGAGGTCAGCCATACTTTTCAAATATATTTTAAATGATTTGTAAGTACCTTATGCCATATATTTATCTTTTCTGCCAGTGTCAGAACATGATACTTAAAAACCATATAAAAGGGCTTTCAAATTCGTAACATTATTTTAAGTGTTAAAGTGACGCACATAATATCGATTTAAACATGGGAACTTTTCTAACTCCTTGCCTATAGACTATTAACATATCATTAACACCACTTCCAACACGCCTCATTCAACTTTGACATTGATTTTTGACGTTAAAATAAATCAAAATAAAAAAAAAACTCTTTTCAAGTTTAATTTCTATACGCTACATCATTTTTTGAATTTTTTGTTTCTACACAACAAGCACGAAACTGAAATAAAAGCTGACCCGCAGGTACCCTTTGAAATTGCTAAACAACTTTTTCCAAAGAGCTAAGAAGGGGGAAGAAAACATTTGCCCCTCAGACAGCTGTAAAATAAAAAACAATTTTAATAATTTTTTCTAGCTAAAAATGAAAATGGTTTTGCTCGACAACAAACATATACGAGAACCTATATGAGAAAAGAAAATATATAGATAAAAATAAGACATACGAACAAGAAACAATATTAAAAATTTAACTACCGCAAAAGAATATACATACATTTTCCTATAAGTGTAAATGAGCTGAGTGTCATGTGAGACAGACACACTTCTATTGATGAAAAACACGTATTGGTAAGCTACTATAAAGTCAAATAATGATGAGAAGGTAGAAAAATGAAAACTAAACGAAAGCAAAAGTCATTGAAATATAATGGAAAAATAACAGAAGACAAAGGTTAAAGTGATGAATGGGTGTAAAAACAAAAATTGAATAAATAAATAAGGGTTACAGACAAAAAGAAGACATATAAAACCAGAATTGGTCAAAAGAAGTAAGATAAAAATTTTTAACAGAAGCAACGTGAAGAGTTTATATAATTGCACACCAAAATTATAGAAATTTGTTTTGATTTCAATGCGAGTATTACTATTAGGGCATCCAATCCTAGGATCCCAGGGTTTCTGGATTTTTTCAAGTCCCGACAGTCCCGGAATTGTAATGCATAAAATCTCGGGATTTTCGGGATCCTAGGATTGCCTTCACTGTAAAAAAAAATTCCAAAATATTTCACCCAAAAGTTCAATGATACTACCTAAGATAAGCCTAAATGTGGTTTTAAAAAATTTTTAAATAAAAACCTTTCCCAAAATAACACAATGTGTGAAACACATGATACTACCTTAGAAATACTGAAATGAGATTTTAATAATAGAAAAATAAAAATCTTTTGTAACAATCTGTACAAAATATGCGTGAAAAATATAAATATATTGGATCTTTCTAAAACTAAACTTACAAAATATTACAAAATACTAACTTCAAAAAAACTTATATGTGACCTAATAAATTAAAAAAAAACTTCCTTAAACGAGCTGTACAAAATATTACAAAATTCGTACCTAGAATTATTAAAATTATTGTACTATTTTATTATTTTTTAAATAACTTTATGAGCCTTCCGATTATTCAATCGAAACTGTGTTTTTTAGTTTCTTAAAATCTACTGCAATGTTTTGTGTTGCAAAAAAAGGCATAAATACTTTGGATCTTCATATTAAGTCTTCCAAGAAATTCATTTTCTAAGGTTTTTCAATCACGGATCTAGTCCTGGGATCCCAAGATTGTGTTTTTCCAAATCTGGAATCCCGGGATTGTTGAAACGTCCCGCAATCGGATGCCCTAATTACAATTAGGATTTAAATTTGACTCAAAAGATGTGTTAAAGCCGCAACGGATGTACTTCATTTGTATGCTTGAACAACTTCTAGAAGTAAGTATACGTGACGTAATAACTAAAGATATATGAAGTAAACTGTGTTTTTTTTATTCAAGAGACATTAAAATACTGACATCAAGTTTAGTTCTGCGTGATTTTGGAGTGAACGCAAAATAATGTACAAAATTGTAACAACCACACAACACAATTTTATTGAAATCAATCTGTAAACTATCAAATGAAGCATGTCTGAAATGGCTTAGATCAGGGATCGTAATTATTGTAAGTGATATCTAAAAAGTCAAAGATTAATTATTATATGTAGAACTTTATTTTATTGCTCAACAATAAAAATTATGTTTCGACTTTTATTTTATTGATCAAAAATAAAAGTAATTATTTGTTTTTTTTTTCTGTTCAAGAATAATACTTATTTTTGAGTTTTATTATTTTGCTCACAAATAAAAATTGAAAAACAATTGAATGTTATTATTTTTTTGCACAGAAATTTCAATTTCACATTCCAAATTGGATTGGAATGGGATAATACCAATCAAATTTTTACTTAAGACTGATAAATTCGTCCTAACAATACAGATAAATTCAGACCTCAAAGATATTTTTGAAACCTCCCCAAACACACTATTTACGTACGCACACAAGGCACATTCAATGCGAGCATGCGCCAGCAACAACAAAGCTCTGTGGTGTTTTTAGTTTTATGTTCAAAGAAAAATTAAAAAAACTCGACAAATGATTTTTATTTTTGGGCGAAAAAATAAAACTCAACAAATAAATTTTATTTATGAGCAAAATTATAACTTTTATCAAATAAAAATTGGAGAATAACATTTATTTTTGAGCGAAAAAAATAAAAATTGAGGATCTTTTTTGATTTAGTTTTTGGAAATCATCGTTATTTTCTGTCTCTGGCTTAGATATCATAATATGTAAATGATATAATTATCATTTTACCGATATATTATGTGATCATGGGCGTCCGCAGGGGGAAAAGGTGGCACTTTCTCTCCCTAGGCAGTGAAAATTTTTTATATATCTTCATATTTAATCAAAAAGCCGCAAGTATAAATGAAAAAATTTAAAGAGAGATGCAAAAAACTTTCTAAATTGTAAGTTGCGCTTTAACTTAGGGCGTTGAGAACTTTGTTAATAAAAACGTCGTTTTTAGTTGTAGAAGTGTAAAATTTTGCGAAACATGTATTTTGATAAGGTGTTTCATAATCAATCAAAAAGTCGATTTTAAATTTTTTGTAACCTACGGCTTTTTTGATTTCATATGAAGATATATTCATTATGTATTTAATATATTTTGAAGAGAATACAAAAAATACTTTTTTTAGGATAATTTATAAATAAAGCTGAGCTAAGCTTTTCATTTTAAAATAGTATATTGTCCGTCTTCATATTACGCGTTTTTGTCGCGATTGTTTTTGTTTATGACCGCCGTCATGTTTTTTTCGCAAAAGCGGCTGAAAAATACAGAATTTTGTATGTTTTTAAATAAATTTATTTATTTTATATTTAGTATTTTTCAGTCGCGTTTGCGAAAAAAAAACATGAGAGCGGTGTTGCCATCGCGACAAAAACGCGTAATATTAAGACGGCCTAACATGTTACGATACCATTTCAATTGCCCTTGTTTCACAAACCCTTTTCAATACGTGTTCTTAAATTAAACATTTTTTCTAGAACTCGTAAAATAGAACTCGTAGCATGGACGTATTTTTTTACACACATCGAATATTTTATTTGTTTTCGTACAAAAACAAATGTATATTATACGAATACATTTTCGAACGATCCTAATACCTAGTTACGAAAAACAACTTTCTGTTCAACTGGGGCTTGAACCGCGTTTCTTTAGCTTATGGGCCACGCACTCTTCCAGTAGGCTACGGCCACCTTGCAATCACACATGTCCTTATATTCGGTAATTGTTCGACAAACCAGTCTGAACGATTACAGTTGTAAATTTTTTTAAACTCAACTAAAACTTCAAACATTCTACGAATAATGCGTACGGTCAAACAACGAATGCATTTTTTAGTAAATACTACGAATGTTATGAAAGAAATTACAAAATTATTCCTACGCGATATTGACGAATGTTAAGAAATGATATCCCTTATTAGTCAAAGATCATCAAAGCAACAGATAGCAAAGGGAATTTAATTCAATAACGGATTTAAACTTCGACGTTTAGAAAATTTTTGTTTAAAAGTCATTGTAAGCAAGCAGAAGACAAAGCAAATAAATTTAATAAAAAAATCGGCTTGTTTTTCTATCATAAAGATGATCCAATTTGAATTTTATTTAATTTTTACTAAACTGAATAGCATGAAAAGCAATCATGCAGCATTTAAATTTATGAAAGTTGCAGCTATCTAGGCGAGAGCAAAGCTTCTAATTCAAAACCGAAATAAAAAATTAGGAAATTTTATAAAACAGACCACTTTTGAATCAAGAACCAATTTTAGAAAAAATCTTATATCATGTTAAGCAAACGATTTTACATTAGTTTTTTTTTGTTGTAGTCAAAAGTTTTTTTATGACATAAATATGAAACTCGATTTGAAACAACCATTTTATGCTTCTTAAAATTCACCTTATTTAGTGGCGCCTACCCGGTTTGAGAATTTTCTGGACTTTTTTTCGCGCCACGTGCTTATATTAAACCAGAATTCAGAACCAAGCCTTGCAGGGAGGTTCTGGACTATGTTAAGAAAATGTATGAAACCAAAAACAGATCTAATATATATGTTTTTTACAGAAATTTTTTTCACTTTTAAAGATTTAATAAAGATATAAAAATAATATGAATTGCACATTTTATGCATTTTTATTTAGTATTAATAATTTAAAAGAAACTTTTTCCACTAATAACGGAAAAATAAATGTAAAAAGAATTCCAGAAAATATTCCTGTAATAAGCATTGCTGCGGCAAACATTCCTGCTGCAATTTGATGCTTTGGGGTCACGGTTTGAGGAGCATACATCATCCCAAGAGATCTCAAGTAGCCCGAACTAAATGACATAACTACAGCGATTATCCAATATATCCATTCATTTTCAATATAAACAGGTAAAATTCTAACAAAGTCTTTCGGGAGGTAATTGCAGAATAACAGCAGTGGAATAAACACAGCCCGTATTGTCACTGGTATTACCAGGTATCTTCGTTTTGGCCATTGAATCCAAAAGGTGGCCAAACTGCCTAACATTGCAAACAAATTATCGGAAAAACCGACAGAGTCACGAAAAAAGTGAAATAAATATTGAACATTTGCACTCGAGCTTGATTAAATATTTTAAAATACGGATTTTTTTCATACAAAATATTCACTTAAGTCTCATCTTCCATTGATTTCAACATCTCGTTCATGTTCTTCTTTATTTATTTATTCATACGATTTGAATTAAAAAATCAAACAATTTTTTTTTTTATAAATATAGTTTTGGAAAAAGAAATAAGTAGATTGGTGTCAATGCAATGTGAGATCCGGTAAAAATATCTTCCTTAGCATGCGGGGAACATTTCAAGAATAGCGACAACTCAAATTTGTAACTTTTGCGAATGATATGGATCTTATCTCCTAAAATCCATAAATTTTTTCGAGTCCGCTCGAAATTGGTTTAGGAGTTAAAGGCTTCCAAAGTTAAAAAAGGCCTAAAAATTTAGTTTGTTTTTTTTTTAAGTTTTCCAACACAAAAAAATATTGTTTAATATTAGGAAATTTCTGTATTTTTAATTTAAAAGTTGAAAACTTGGTGGCTTAATAGCAACACTGCTCCACAAAATTCCAAAAATGTTCTGATTTGAAAGTTTGAACAGTCAATATAGATGTAAATAAAAACTCCTATTTCAAATATCAGCTTTAAAAATTATTCTGTAACACCATTTTTATGTTATCGATAGGTTATTATTTTTAGTGAATTTCGAAAAAGTGTTCCTACATTATTGCAAATAAGATACGTTTTTATGAATTGATTTAAAGAAATAGTGTATTTAATTAAAGTTAGTTTAAATAACTTTTATTTGTTACTACATTAAATTCCAATTGAATAAACATCTTATGCTCTATTAATTAAAATATTTTAATTTTTTATTTTGTTTCTAAAAATTTTCATAAAATGGAGCATAAGTTTGCTTACAAAGTTATCAACATTTAAGAAATTATATGGGTTCATAATTTTTTTTAAAAGTATGTTTTATTACGAAGAAAAAGACACACAACTTTATAAAATCTGTCACGAAATTCAAAAGTAATAACTTCCGAAGTTAAAATGGAAAAATCTATTTTTTTTTTTTCAAATTTTATGTTTAAGCAGCTTAAGCATAATCTTAAATATTACCTCCATCATTATGTACAAGGAAACGAAGGCTAAACGCCTTGAAAGAGACAAGCAAAAAAGTTTGGAAAAATGTATTGCTTACCGTGTCTTGCACCTTATTCAGCCTTCGTTTTATTATACATAATAATACTGTAACTCTGGTTCTAAAGTTTTAAAAAAAATCTATTTTTTTAATGGTTTTTAAGAATACAATATATTGAGAGTATAATGCAAAAATTTCAAATCAAAATTCAAAACATTAGCGAAGTTATAGCACATAGTCGAGAGCGCCTTATATTGCGCTCTGTGTGTTGTTAAAAGTTGAAAAGCTTTTTTTTCGAAACGTTTTTTTGATCGGCCCGTTTTTTTAAAAATTCTATCGAACCGATTGAACTGAAAGTTAAATGCGTTATCTTATACGCCAATGGCTTTCGCAGGCAGCAGAATTTTACATTAAGAATAATTTTTTCCTATTTTTCCCCCGGTTTTCCACAAAAAAAAACAAAATTTTTGAAAACTTCAGTTTAAAAGTTCACCATTTTGTTATATTTTAATGAAAATGTTTAAACCTGCATATAAAAAAATTAAAACGTTTTAATTTTTTTAAAAATAATATTACGAAAGATACCTTAAAAATTAGGGCGGAGCACAAGGCTACATCCTTAAATAAGCTCAAAATATACAGATAGATGACATTAAAAGAAATTATTGGATCTACCTCGTCTCTTGTTTTCACTTTGATCTGTTTCTTTTATGAGAAACCATGCGTAGTCGCCAATCATGGTGTATCAACGCTCCATATTTTTAATTTCCTGGTGAAATATTTTTTCATGCTCATCGCTTTCATAACCAAGATTCGGAGGGAAAGCTATTGTTTATTTCAAAACAACTACTTTATAGTTATTTACCTTGAAGAGCCCAATGCGTTTCCAGAAAGTCAAGATTTAAGTAGTTTTGTATTTATCGATTTTTTTCTATTTTCACTCAGGTAGTTTTTACACTTATACTTAGTGGCAGATTTTTTAGAGTTGTATGTTAATTTCCTCGTAATAGAACATTATTTAAAATAAAATTATGAAACCATAAAATTTCTTTTACTTTTATAAATTTGTAAGCAAACTTATTTTCCATTATATGAAAATTTTTAGAAAAAAAAAATAAAAAATTTAAATATTTTAATTAATAGTGCCTTAGATGTTTATCCAATTGGAATATAATGTAGCAATAAATGAAAGGCATTTCAATTACCTTCAATTTAAAATACTATTTATTTAAATCAATACATAAAAACGTGTTTTATTTGCAATAACATTGGATCACCTTCTTGAAATTCACTAAAAATAATAAACTACCGTATAACTATTCTGTAATAAGAACGGTGTTACAGAATTATTTTTTAACCTAATATTTGGAATCAGCGTCCTGTTTTAAATAAGGATTGCCTAATGTTTAACCCAGGTCAGAATGGCTGTCCCATAGTGTAATTAATGTGATTTCATTTAAGGATATAGGCTTCACATTATTTAAATCATTAAACTATTTATTAAGAATATTTGCTTGAGCAAAAAATTTAAAAAAAAATAATCAAATTTTTAAATATTTCGGACATGATACGAAAAAATTTTTACACGATCTTTAAAATATATTAGATTTTCTTGTGAGTACAAGCGGGTGTCAGCCAGTTTGCATATAATGTTTACAAAATTAGTACCAAAAATCCTAGTAAATAGCATTATACAGGTCACATTTTTGTACGTTCATTCTAGATTCCTTTGTGCCTTTGCTCACTCCTAGAACAAATCCTGCGGACGCCTTTGTATGTGATCCATATAAATAGGTACTAGGAGATCATAATTCATTATAATTTTAAACATTTAACTTTCACAATGTCATATGTATCATATATTTATCGTTTGTTCTATTTGTGTGAGAAAAGGTGCAACATATTTAAACAATCTTTTCAAGGATCCAAATTAAGAATATAAACGTATTTAATTTTCCCTCTCTTACTTTTATACACAGTTGCCAAAACAGTGTTTTCAGGTTTTCAACACTAGATCTGGTGCTTTACGATGTTGCAATACGCTTTGTTTTTATAAAAAATACACCAGCTGAAAAAGAAAAAATACTTTCAGTGATTTGACAAAAATTTTTTTGCGTAAGATTTACTCGTTTTTAATCATTTACAAGTCTTAGGATACGGATGAAATTTTTTGAAAAAATTCTTTTAAAATTTTTTTGCACACAATATTAACTACGAAAAAAAAAGAAAATTTATAATCAATCTTAATTGTTAAAGAAATATTTTTGGTCTCTTTGGTTTTTATGACTCTAAAAACTTTTGCAAAATGTTGTGTTCTTTCAAAGAAAATTTCACATTAAATATAAAATACAAAACTAAGTACAAACATTCAATATTTGTCATTTTAATAATGAATGATCTAACATTTTTTTCGTGAACAGAAGTACCCTTTTTGGATAAACGTTTTGCAAAATTCAGATTTATATATTTTACGATTTTCGATTAAGGGTTTTCTTTGTCAAAAATACGCTCTTCTGTTTGTAAGTTTGGTGTGTTTTGGTTTAAAATGGTTGGCAGCTCTGCTGATAATTTATGTTTATACTTTTTGTACAATGTTTCATAATATCTCTCTCATAAAATCTTAGTATAATCAGAAAAGAGATATTCATGCATAACCATTCCTTCAAAACAGTTTTTTGTTTATACTTGACCTATGCAGTTATAGCATTCGACCACAGAATTATTATTATTGCGTTGTCATGCCGCGCCATGCCCTTTTCTTAGCTGGCTGTATTGTTTAGCTTTTTGTCTTTTATTGTTATTATTATTATTATTTTAAAAAGTGGTACACAATGGCTTGGATTTTTACAATGGTGGTAATATGTCTAGCCCAACCCATTTTGTTGTGTATAGTTCCTGCACCAGTTACTAGCCAGTGTTTGTCGTAAGTACGATTTTGATTATCGCTTGTAAGGGTTTTTCTTGGCAGCACTTGAGGCCGTGTTGCAATTCGTTTATTTTTTTTTTTTGCTAAATTTCACTGTTCGTCTGCTGTCACTCTCTTTGTTGACAAGAATTTGAGTTTAAAGCATCATTTCTCGGCCAGTATTTTTTTTTTCTCTTCAGCTATCCTTTTGATGATCACGTGCTTATTATTATCTTCCTCTGTGGCCTTAACTTCAGTATCTTCCATTCTTATTCTTTTCAATGTTTACTGAGTTTTTTGTTGGTAGCTTTTATTTTTAATGGTGCTTTTATTATACTGCGAAAAATAATTAACATGTTTATGTATTGTTTTACTTTGATTTGATTGTTCTTGTTGTAGTGGAAGACAAAAACTTACAGATGATGATAATAGTGTTTAGTGCATTTTATTGCTGGCTTTAGTTCAATATTGCATTAGCTTGTTTAATTTTTTTTTTTAAAAAAACTACATATTTAATAGTAAATGTCAACGTCGGAGTGCAGCTTGTACAGTTTATCATTCCTCCGCATTCGGTACTGACCATTGACGCAGATTGGTTCATAGATCTTGCGAAAGATCTTTCTTTCGAAGGCTCCTAAAGCCTTTTCATCTAAACGGCTCAGCATCCAGGTTTTTCATGCATAGATGGTCATCATTTGCGATTTATAGAGCGCGATTCTCATTCGTCGAGAGAGGGCTCTGCTTTTTAATTGCCTGCTGAGCCAAGAGTAATATTAAGTTTGATCTCAATGCATTAGTAGAGTTTATGCTGGTTCCCAGAAAGACGAAATCCTTCGCAACTTCGAAGGAGGTATTGTCAACAGTTTATTTCGTTTATTTGTTTGTTCATTTGAAACTCATAATTCATTGTACAATAAGATTTCTCTTTAAAGTAGTACAAATATATTTGATTATTAATGAATAATTTATAAATTATAATTAATTTTATATTACGTTACATTTTTCATAGAACTAAAGACAAGAGCAATGACTCAGAATCGTCATACCCGTCACTTCATAAGGGAATGCCCTGCGGCAAAGTTAAACAAAACAAAAAAATTTAGAATAAATTATTATAATATGTATAAAAAAATTTGAAAAATGTTCTTTTAAAAACTACTCAGTAGAATGACAAATAGACAAAAAAAAACTAAAAAATTATAATAATAATAATAAGGATATTAAAGGAAAATATAACATAACATTTATTTATCTAAAAAAAAAATAAAAGGAAAACAAAGATGCAGAGAAAGAAATATATGAAGGTACACAGAAGGTTATTAGAGAACAGCTAAAAAGGTGCTTAAAGAGTTTTTGCTTGAATGTGTTCGCGTTACAAATTTGCTTTAGATTATTAGGTAGCGTATTCCAAAGATTTATCGCTTAAGCAAAGAAATGACGAGAGGTCTCTGTAGAGGCTCTGTTCGTTGATTTCTACAAAACCTTAAAAGTTCAAATAAATAATCAGACTCCTTTCCAGTTATTTATTTTTTTAATATGAAGTTATATGGATAGCACTGTCGTCTATTAATACCGAAAACAAACCTAGCGCAACTATTGAAAGTAAAGTGGAGGCAACTCAATTTTATTTCGGCTTCTATTGATGACCATAGCCTTGGTCTTATTAGGATTTAGTCTGAGACCGTTGTTTTCCGACAAACAAAGGATTCTGTCAAGCTCTAAATTTACGCCATGTGCTGTTCGGGTGTGTAGAGACTACGGAAAAAGCTTATACATTTGAATGTCATCTGCGTAAATGTGATGTTTACAATTTAAAAAGCCGTCAGCGATATCATTTATAAACATCATAAACAACAATGGTCCTAACACTGATCCCTGAGGGACACCACATGTTACATTCATGTTGGTGGATTTTTTCTTATTATAGTGACCATACTGAACACGATTGCAAGGGTATGCACACTAGGGCCTGTCGATTTAAAAATCACCCATTGCTCAGTGAAAATCGTATTCTAAGGATCAAAATAAGAAACTTTGCCCGAGGAACTATACCTCTAAAACGAATTCCAATGCCCCAACTTTTGACTTTTGTCCCGTAAGGTCAAATTGTGAAAAGTCCCTCTTTGACCCATTTAGAGTGCCCCAATCGAGTCCAAATGTATGACCGACCTCCACTAACTGTAGAGGGCCGATCCCCCCATGCCAGTGGCGACCCCATTTCACTGATTTTTTCATGTAAAGTGCCACAAATTTTGATTTTTTGAAATTTTTGTATGGGGGTGTGCCACTGGCATGGGTGGATCGGCCTTCCAAAGTTAGTGAGGGTCGGTCATATATTAATATTTAATTAATATTTTCAGAGGGAGTATGTGAGCTTTTGCTTAACCCCGTAGAACGGATATTCTTCCAAAAGGAAGAGCTAGAACTACAGTGAGAAAATCCTTTTATTATTTCGAATTAGAGCGTACATATTTGAAATCATTGTAAAAGGTAGAACATTTCTATTTTTTCCATTTATAATACAGTAAATCTATTTTAGTTATAAGATTCAGCACCTCACGAGTATTCCATGGATGTTTAATGGGTTTTCTGATTTTTACTATAGTTGGAACATGTTTATCAAACAATTTGTTTATATTTTCATTTAAGAATTTAACCTGCTTATTTACATCGTTTGTTGCATACATTATACTTCAATCAATATCTTGACATTCATTGAACAGGGAATTAATATCTATACTCGTAAAGTTGGGTATTGTAATTGAACTTAAGCTGACAACTGTAGGAAAGATGTTAAGAGTGAGAAAAATCAAATCGTGATGCGAGAAAGCTGATTCTGAAATCTGATCATAGTGTTGAATTAAGTTGGTATCTGAAACTAAAAATACATCAATTAAAGATGGTGCACAATTGGGGCGAAAATGAGTAGGAAAAACAACGTTAGCAAATTTAAAATTAAAGTATTCAACCATTTCAATAAACCTGTTATGTCCATCTTGTAGAATATTCAGATTTAAATTCCCACATATAACAACATCAGTATACAAAGGAGCTAGATCCTCCAAAATATACCTAATAAGAGTAAAATGAGCAATATTAGGTGCCATATAAATTCTACCCACCAAAAAACTACCAGCATCATGCAAAACTTTAATAAATATGTATTCTAGTAAGTCATTACCTGTAGATTGTTTAATTACATGAAACTTGTAGCATTGTCTTATGTAAATAGCAACGCCACGACCTACCTTATCCTGCCTATCATCACGAACTAATTTTAAATTATCAATATTAAATAAATTACTACACATTTCTTTCTTAAGCCAAGTTTCTGACAGACAAATAACATCCATCTTACTACCGTTGACAAGAAGACGAATATCATCAATTTTATTTTTTAAACTTTAGATGTTTAAACGGCACATATTAAAACCTCTTTTGTAATTACACAACACTTTAAGTAGAGTACTAAATACATCAAAGGTGTCACTACTAGAACGTATGCTCATTTAAAACGTAGAGTGTAGTAAATGTAAATGTAGTAACGCGGGTTCTAAAACACTGGGACTATTTGTTTGGTGACACCAAGTATTTCGTCTTATCTACATTCGCTGCAAGATCCTTTTGAATAAACTTTCATTCTTATCTGGAGAATGCCGCACTGACTTCACGCTTATTATGGCCAATGATATCGATGTCATCAGCGTACGCAAGCAGCAAAACACTTCTGTAAAATATTGTGCCACTACATCTCAGATCAACAGCTCGGATGATCTTCTCCATGATTTGGTTAAAAAAGTCGCACGATAAGGAATCATATTGTCTAAAAACTTGTTTGGTAAAAAATAGTTGGACGAGGTCCTTCCCGATTTCAACAGCGCTGCTGGTCGTGCTCAATGTCATTCCGTTTAGGCGAATTAGTTTTGCAGGTGTCTCAAATTCAGACATGTTGGAGTATAGGTGATTTCTTACTGGGCGGTCAAAGGCGGCTTTGTAGTCTACAAAAATATGGCGGGTGTCGATTTGTTTTTTAGAGCCTTCTCTAAGATTTGTGCTAGCCTTTAAATCTGGTCGATTGTAGACTTTCCAGGTCTAAATTCGCACAGATAAGGTCCAATCGGTTGGTATACGATGGCCTTCACATAAAATGCTCTGTGCCTTAAACGGACCTTATACGCGATATTAAGAAAGCTTATTCTACGGAAGTTGGCACAAATAGGATTGTATTTCTTGTGGATTAGACAGAGCACATTGAAATTTTAATAATTTTGAATGCATTCCTTAAACTATACTGTAAAATAGCTCAGCAGTCAGCCATCGACTCCTGCGGCTTTGTTGTTTTTAAGCCAAGCTACAGCTGGCAGGGCTTAATTATAGTAAGGCAGCGGAGCTCCGACGTTGGTATCCGTAATTTAGGCTTCGGGATGTTATATCTATTGCCGCGATTGTTGTCAGCGTCGCCATTTAGAAGCTGAGAGCAATGTTCCCTTCATAACGGCAGTGTACTCTGGGTATATGTCACTAGATTCTCAGCCTTGCAGGAACGAGCTTAAAAAACATCGGTCCGACGTCTTTTTTTCGAAAAATTTTCGGGGCTCATTCCTGTCGCGATGCATCTCAATTTTCTCATGCTGGAGCTGTTTTTTTTTTTGGCTGTACATATTTTTTATTTTTTTAGCAAGCGAAAGTTAAAAAATTACATCAGTTTTATTGTTTTTCTTCTAGTCACTTAAAGCAAACTTTTCTTATACACTCAAAAATATTTCAATGGGTAAAATCACAAACATGTTTACTATATACAAATTTTTTACATCCAGCAGAATGAAAAACAAAACTACTCAAATTAATGTCAATTCTACTTATATTAAAATACATAATCTTGGTTTTGTCACTGAGCACCAACTTGCGTGAATCAAACCAGTGTCTGAAAAGCTCCAAATAATTATTTGTTTCACAGGACAGGTGATATATGAAATTACTTACAAATGTACTAGCCAGGTCGTCCGAAAACGCTATTACTCTACTCGAGAAAGGAAGGACTAAAGATGGAATTTATAAAAACAGACATTTGCCATCAATTTTAACTTTTTATAACCGATTCAATAAATACGTCTGAAACCAATTGTAGACGGAACTTCTTAACTAACATTTATACAATTTTGCAAGTAATATTTTATGATGTACTATGTCAAAAGCTTTGGTAAAGTCCACAAAAAGCACTGCACAGACTTTCTTATTAAACAATACATTATAAAAATTATTACTGAATTATTACTAAAAAAGTTACTTTTTGAGAGAATTTTTATAATAATGATATTGACAGCCTTTCCAAAGTTTTGGCAAAAACGGGAAGTAATAATATAGGTTAATAACTGCTTAACTCGGTTTAACTCAATACTTTTATTAAAGAGATTATATAGGACATCCACAACATTGGAGAGTAATTTTTTTTTTTAAAAACTATAAAAAAAGCATCATCACAAGAATTTGAATTATTAAGAGACGTTATTATTTCATATAATTCAAAAGAAGAAATGGGCTCAAAAAAATTTTATAAAAGTGAACCAATTCACTATCTAAACAGTTACAAGAAACTTCAATTGGTCAAACATCAGCAACCACAGCCTAACAAATTTTTGCAAAAAACTTGTCGAAAATATCAGCCTTTCATTCGCATCCCGTACAAGAATGCCTTCAGCATTTAAGCAGTCTATTTGTTCATTACTTTTAGGTTTATGTAAAATATCATTTACCAATATCCATTATTTTTTTACATTGCCCTTAATTTTACTGAAATCATTAACATAATATTGAGTTTTGCAAAAATAAACTTGGATAGAAATTCCTTTGCATATCTTCTTCTTATATACAGTTGCGAACGAAATAATAGCAGTACTCTTATATTCAGAAATGTTTGGATAAATAATGCTAGTCTACAAATTTCGTATCCGGTAAACCCATTATCATTCTTATATGTATGTACTTTCAACGCTGGTCTCAAATATGTACTCAGTTTCCTCCTATATTGTAAAAATTTTTAGATACAGGGTGTTTTACGTTTTCGACGCGTGTTTAGTATTATTATTGATCTAGAATCTGAACTACTCACCATAAAATAAAAAATTATATTTGTAATTTAGATATCAACTTTTCAACCATTATATCAACCACTATCGTGTCAGGTGCGATACAATCAACAGTTTCAAAATTCTAACTTTGGACAATAACAGCTCCGCTAAAACAAAAGATACAAAATTTGTTGATATTTCGTTGGATATGACACGATAGTGGTTGATATACTGATTGAAAATTTGATAGTTTTTCTAAATTACAAAATATAATATTTTGTTTTATGGTGAGTAGTTTAGATTGTAGATCAATAATACCAAACACGTGCCATACCATAGGAAGAAACTGAGTTCATATTTGAAATCAGCATTCAAAGTAAATAGTACTGCTATTATTTCGTTCGCAGCTGTATATTACGCAAACGCAAATTTTGTCCGGCGTAAGGTTTTTAAGTACAAGTCTAATCTTAATAAATTTGGTATAGATTAATAGATTTAGACCTGTAGATGTGCAAACTGGACTTTTTATTTCTTTAAAATTTATATTTTTTAAGTTATAGCGAGTTGAAGTTGAAGTTTGCATATAATTGTTGTTGTTATGTTTCTTTTTCTCTTCTTAATTTCAGCATATGCCTAATATATGAAGTATTTAGCGCCACCTATCGGAATGGAATGATTTCTTCCAGTTGAAAAAATATTTCTAAACTGTTGTTCGGAAAATTTTTTAATTTTTAATAATTTACACAAAAATTTAATAAAAAATTGGAAACTGGTAATGACACATTTTTATTCAAGCATTTTTCAACTGGATTGCAACGCATTGCATAAATTTTCAACTAGATTCAACTGGATTGGACTATATTGCAAAAAGGCCAAAATTAATTTCATTTGAGTTTTGATCAGTTGAAAATTTATTCAATACCTTTAAATAAAATCTAGGTACACCGAAAAAAATGTACAGAGCAAACCCAAGTTTTTTCATGAGTCAAAAGAATTTTTAAGAATTTAAAAACGTTTTGTCGTCGTAATACACAAAATGAATTGAACCAATATTTTTTTTGTTAATATAAAACTTTTTTTGCTTGATACAACTCATTTTCAAAGCTTGGAGTAAATTTAAAGCAGTTTCAAATTAACTCTGCATCTTCTCCAAACATTTCTCATTTTAACTCCATTAAAACTTATTGCAACCATCTATGAAGAACGTCTTTGTATTTTAAAGCTGAAACGGAGTTATTTTTAGCACGAAACAGAGTCTGCTCAGCAAATATTTTCGATTGTTCGTTTTACTTTGAATGAAGAGAAAGTACTCAAATATTTTAACAAGCAAATCAAGTGAGCTGTACGAATTAAATGTTGCATAATGATAAAAAAAGGGCCTTTTTACTAATGCGAGTTATATGTTTTCGTATATCTTAATGGAAGTGAAACTTCTTATGCGGTTATTTGATATAGAGGGTAAAATTTTGCGAGTCTCGTCACGAAAGTTTTTTTTTAATCTCGTCACGAAAAATTGTGTACACAAGCTTGATATATTTTTTGTATGGGGACCCCTAGAAGGGTGGCAGATAGAGTGTATGTGTGTATAGAAGAAATGCTAAATAAAAAAAACAATAGGACCAGCTCATACATTTGACCTCCCTAGGGGTTATTGATTTTTTGATATGAACTATAATAGACAGTTTTTTCTATTTTTTGTGTCTTTTGTATCGGGACCTCCAAAAGATGAGTTCAGATAGAGATAGAGAAAAGGTAGATAGAGAAAAGGCAGATAGAGAAAAGGTGAGTTCAAAAGAAATGTTACGGGGAAAAAATTAATAGGACCAGCTTATATATTGATCCCCTTAGGGGTTGTAGATGTTTTGATATGAATTATTAAAGCCATTTTTTTAATTTTTTTTTTATGGGGACTCCCACAATAGATCCCCATAGGTGAATTTTTCTCGTCATCTCGTAAATATCAAATCACGGACATATTCCGCATACATCGCAAACCATTAAGACCAGTTTTACTAAATGAAGCACCAACCAATGACATGAAAATATTAAATAAACAGAATATTTTTTATGAAAATTTTGTATTGTATTTCGTTTGAGATGCTATCTCTTTCTTACTCTCTGTTTTTTTACAAGAATCTATTTTATTCGTTATATTAAGAACCTTACCTTCTGTACTGTATACACACTATACCGTAATTTTTTTAACCTGCGGTGTATTTTTTATAGAAAATTTTGGGAAACTAAACAATTTTATTAAATTTGGTATACAACTGTTGTTTTAATAAAAGTCAAGAAACATACATTTTTTAAAAGGAATTTATGAATTTTTGGAACATACTAAAGTCATATGTTACCATATTTTATTAACGAAACTGCATTAAACAATAATAAACAAATTTTAAATGTATGTATCACTACATATAGGCAACCATGCTCACTTAACACAAATCGCCTTGAGAATATTCTACCTATCTTTGTACCAAATTTAATTATTCTAGCATCAATTTATATACTTCATTTTGATAAATGCTTAAAAAATATCTTTTCTCTCATTCAACGAACAAAACAGCAATCAATTGTAAAGTCAATGCAAATATTTATCTCTTTTTTCAAATATGTTATATACAAAAATCCCTTTTTTACAAAAATTTCCCTTAAAATCAAATAAATGAAACACCTTTGAAATAAATTTTGAAAGTTGAGCGCAATTTAAGCTCAAAAGTAAAAAAAAGTTTTGCTGTATAAGAAATTATGGAGATTCAAAATTGGCAAATCGTGGATAAGCAAGCTGCTCTGTGAGTATGGAGAAGAAATTCTGTTTTCGGCATTAAATATGACTTTAATTTCCTTTGTATTCAATTAGAATAAGAAATAAATAAAAATAATTAAACACAAAAGAAATGACGGGTTCTTTATTTGACTCTTTTGTGGGTGAGTTTGTTTATTTTTAAAGCTTCATGCTACATTTAAATGAGTTGATTCTAGTTTTTTTTTTGAGTGAACTCAAAATTTAAAAATTCTCAATTTCTCATTCTTAAAACAACTCCAAACGGAGTCAGTACAACTTTTCAAACAAATCCAATTTTTGAAGTAAATTGAACACACAAACGGAGTTAAATATAGTTTTTACAGCTTTGGCAAAATATCATGCACGAAAAGAGTTAAATTGACTCCAAAAATGACTTTATTTACTCCGCTTTTTTTTGGGTGTATGTTTGATTTTGGCGTTTTAACGCCACTCGGGCTTACTAGTTTTTTTATACTGTTCTGTGCGATAGAATATTATATTATTATAATTTTTATATAAGTAAAAGTTTACGAAAAGTTTTTATATAAGTTTAAGTATAAGTTAAGTTTACAAAAAATTTTCATATTAGACCAAAAACAAATGTCTATTGTACAAGTACATTTGTTACATTTACAAATAAAAATAATACTTAATAAAGAAACAAAAAAAAACATTCTGTCCGGGCTGGAGTGTGAACCTCGGTTCTTTAGTTTGCGGGCCAGGCACTCTACCAGTAAGCTACAGCCACTTTCCTTATATTCTGTAGTTGATCGAAAAACCAGGCTGAACGATTTCGGTTTTAAATTTTTCATACTCAACTAATAATTCGTACATTCTACGAATAATTCTTTCGGTCAATCTAGGAATGAATTTTTTCTACTAATACTATTTTCCATTCTTACATAGTAAGAAAGCATTAGCAAATACTACGAATGTAATGGAAGAAAATACGAAGGATAACGAAGTTATTCGTACGAGAAATTTATGAATATTATTATTTATATGTACACGGTCATTCATAAAATGCACTAATACGAATGAATTGGTAAAGATATCACAATACAAATAATTTGTATATTTTACGAATATTCGTAGAAAGTTATAATATTTTTTTTACGTTTATCATTCGTAGGAATTTTACTAATAAATGTTTTGAGTGTAAGCGCTATAAACCTTCATTAAAACTTTACTCCATTTATTCCGTCTTCCATGTTCTCTGTGACAGTCACAATGTTTTTATTTTAAAATTAATTGCTTGCATGCAAAATGAACTTGTATCGCATAAAATAAGATATTCAGGTATTGAAAAGCACGCTGTCTAGAAAACGTTGGTGGTCGCCAAATTAAGATCCAACCAGACTCAATACCCTCGAGTCATTGAACAAAAAAAAAATCACGGAACTCTTGGAATAAATTTTTGTTATTGAATATAATGACGTTTGACAATGTCATCTCGATTTTCATCATCATCATTGTTGTTGTGATTTGCTTTGTTGTGCTTCTTTTGTTCTTTTATTATTTTATTGCTCATTCCTTGTTATGACCGATGAAGAAGTTTGGTAACAAAGCGATAAAAATTCAAACTGATGACAAGTACCTAATGACAACAACCAGCAACAAACGACAGACATCTTTTAAGAGGAACTTCAATCAGCAGAGAAAAATATTTACCATCATCGTGCTGAGATGACTTCAACTGACAGACAATCAAAGTGAAATAAATAATACCGTTTATAAGCCAAACATAAGCCATACACTCCAATGCACAGAAAGACAGACACACTAATAGACATTCATCTAGACATGCAATCCGATAGACTCTCAGCTAACGTATCAATCGATTCAAGTAAGTGAAGAACAAATGAAGCAGCACTATTTTAGATTTGGCCACAAAGCTTTGCCCAGCATTGTATTGAATGGTTGTTGCAGTGAAAATTGTTAAAAGCTGTTGCAGCGGGAGGGCAGTAAGATCTTAAAAAATCTTTAAAATAAATAAGACCCCACCTTGTAGGCTTTATAGCTATTGCTCCTGTTGTTGTTGGCATGAAAATTCGTAAAAGAAGTCGTCTTAGGTTAATTGCAATTGGAGTGGAAAATTGTTATTTTTATTCTTAATTCAACGTTTTCTCTTCCGTAGGTGAGTTGTTTGGTTTCATTTGGTATGGTGAGTGAGTAGATAAATAATGAGTTCTACTTAAATCTATTTGTTGCTATTAAATCATGTTGAAAATAGGTCTTATTTTTTGTCTTGTTACAAGGAAAATTTTAAGGCTTGTACGGGATTAATTGATCCTATGGGAATAATTTGGTGGCCATAGCCAAGTGGGTAGAGTCCGTGGCCCCTAAGCTAAAGAACCGCGATAGACAGAATGTTTTTTCAATTAATTTTTCTGTTCGGTTGTCACCTCTCTGCAGAAAATGGCACACCTGAGTAAAAATAGTAAAAAAACTACCATGTAAGGCTTCTTGAGAATATAAATCATTCGGAGTTGGCATTAAATTCGTAGGTCCAGTTCTCGATCATTTGTGTTCAAACATTTAATAACACGCACAACACAATTGATCAATAGAAGCTCGGTCAAAAGTTATTTCTATTATTGAAATGACCAATTTTTTTATATATCTAATGGGAATAGTTTAAACCATGTTGAAGTGGATTTGTAACAAAATATTATTTATTTAAAATACGTCAAAAATCTTAAGATATGGAATTATCAAAACTGTTCAAATCTAAAACGATCTCTTAAATCTAAGAACCCTTATTAAAAATGTCGACAAGTACTGAACGCCCAATTATAATGCAAGTAACGTAATGATACTGTATTTCAATTAAGCGGGGTGTTATGACATTAATTGTTTCAATAAATACTTTTCATAAAGGAGTGATAAGCATCTGTGCAAAATAGCAAGAACGAGTCGCAAAGGTCCGTGGATTTTGGATTTCTACATTACGCCACGTAACATCTTCTCAAACAGCGAATTTCTCAAATCAGATTAGGATTTTCCTAGAAATTGTATTAACAAAAAGTCATCTAATTTCATTGTTTTAGTTCATGCCTATGTCTATGTACAACGAGGGATTATTTGAGCAATCTGTACGGAAGCCAGCAGAATATCCATTATAATTGCTATTACGTTTTCTTAACACCTGTCCCGTTTCAATGAGACTTGATAACATTGCGTTACATTATATCTATTACGTCTTTTATTATATATTCGTACATTTTTCACAAAGTCGTATCCATTGCTTAATTCTCTTTTAATTTCATTGCAAAAGTTTCATTGCCACGGCGATCCAAGGTAACATCACCACACTCTTGGGCTGCGATGCCAATACAAGACACATGCTATGGGGCAGCTCTGAAATAAACACTAGAGGTGAGTTTTTATTCGATTTCATTATTAACTCCACTTTAAATATATGCAACAAGAGAAATACACCTACTTTCACTATTCCAAGTACTGATAAATCACAGGCTGGAGTGAAATATTGGACATTACACTACTATCCGATTTGAACTTGGAAATATAGGTCCCTCTTCCATTTCGTAATCCGAAACATACTGACTGGGCTCAATTTGAGAGGGTGGCTAGCCCAAAAATCCATTCGTTAGCCTACAAGCAAATCTCAACTGTGGAGACCCTAGAGCAAACCATGCAGGTTGCCTTTAGAGTCTCATGTCCCGTTAACAGAGGCAGGAAGAAATTCTTTCCTCCGTGATGGAGCAAAGATGTCTCGGACTACTATCGATGACAGCTTCGTTAGTTTTTGTCATAATGCAATCAAACACTCGCAATAGCCTCTTTAATAGGTTTGGAGTTAGCGAAGAGATAAGATCAACAGATACGTTATTGTTTTTGTCATCACCACTTGCTTTATATAGTGTCATAGGCAGTGTCTTTGGCAACCATACAGAGACATCCACAAAACCTGCAAGAAAATGATTCGAGACGTAAAAAAAGCATTCTTAGCAGGAATATACCCTATCAATCGAAAAAATCAAAGCATCGACGATTCTAAGCAGAATTCTATCCAAAAAAAGCAACAGCCTATCTTTCATTAGTAAAGAAGTACCATATTCTGCTGTACAGATTCTACCAATGAATCACTAGAACACTTACTCAACACGCACTTTCCAGGCTGCAAGAGCAGCTGCAATGAGATCTTAGCTTTAGAATTACCCGAGGCCACTGCTGCGGTTCCTACAGGCTCCTTTTTCTCATTAAAAAGAGTTATGTGGGCCTCAAACAGTTTCTCTCTATACAAATCAGCAGGATCCGACGGCATTCCACCAATAATGTTGCAGAAACTAGTAGATGTGGTGGCACCTATCCTACTTTCTATCTTCTCAATTTGCCTCCGCCTTAACTGCACTCCGGTGGAGATGAGTTAAGGTAATATTTATACCCAAGGCTGGGAGGCGAGGTCATGAATCAGTCAAGGATTTCAGACCAAAAAGCCTCACATCATTCGTACTGAAAACCCTAGAACGTATACTGAATATTTATCTAAGGGACGTTCTAGAGGGTATTATCATATCCAATACCCGCCTACCACCGCCTCTGCAATCTTGCAATCTACATCACTATTGCTGCAATCGTAATCTTAGATTGACCGATGAGCGATTTTTTAAATTGTAATTCCATTTTTTTTTTAAAGATTACTGCAATCGTAATCGTGTGGTAATCGTTATCCTTATCACCAAGCTCTGTCTTGGGATGTCTTATAAAATTAAAAATTATGTTTATACTATCAACTAATGTTACTCAGACCGCTTTCTCATTCAGATTGCAATTCTATACTAAATTTCTAAAAATAATTATCACTCCACTTTTCGTTTTTGATTTCAGGGCTGAAATGTAATTCAGGCTTTCTTTTTACAGATCTGAGCTCTAAATAGAAGATAAACCAAATATCAGGCCTCTACTTATGCAAGATTTGATAACTGAATTTGAAATACTATTTTGGCTTTTACTGCTATGTTCTATTTTTTTTATTTTATTTTAATTTTAATATTAGATTCACAACTAGGCTCTCTATTGTTTGGACTTTCTTCGATTACCCAGAAACTTGAAACCTAAAAAAAGGGCCGGGTAGATAGATTGCCTCGTTATTTTTCCTTATTCTTGCCCTCATCTTTGTCCAAATCCTTGTTTTACTCCTTGTCAAAATCACTGTCCTAGTCCTGGAAATCTGCCTGTCCCAAGCCAGAAATAGAAGCGGTGAGGGTTTTTCATTAGATGGGCCGTGCCCCATGAACTGATCTCATATTGAGTAGATTTTTGAGGCACGGCTCTTGAATGTTCATCTGATAACTGTAAAAGAAAAAGGTTAACCTTGAGCCTTGGTTGTTGGTTGCCAAAATCTTGGAGAAAGCATGGTTTTGATATTAAGTTATCATAACGCTGTCATTGTAATATGCTTTCGATGGACGATCAATCCAACATAACTTGAAGAGCGGGGACAGTTATCCATCAATGATGAGGAGACCTGATCTATAATTGTTCTGCAGACCTTATCTTAGAATAAAGGTTTTATGTAGGAAACATTTAATCTTTGGACCGTTGTATAAGCCAATTGGTATACAACGGCTCATGCTTCCTAGTTTTCCGAAAGAGGCTTTTTATTAAGTCTTAATTAGGTTAACGAAGTTGCATAAGTAGGATTGTGGTTTACTCGGTTTTACTGGGAAACCAATGGTTATTTTTAACCTAGTCATGTACAATTCTAGTGGCTGAAGGTGTCACAGTCAAATATAAATGTTCTAAGACCTTTTGGTCTGTAAGACGGGATGTTGAAGAGCCTTGTCAGGTGGAGCCTTGAGCCCAGGTATTGAATGTCATTGGGCATGGTCGTTCGGGGTTAAATACGCTTTGGCTGTGGTTAGGCCAGGAAGGCCGGTGTGAGTTACACTTAAGTTGAACTCGGGTTGGTGATTCCCTTAAATTACTAAGAGAATGATGGTAGATTGAATCTCGCTAATTTCAAACAGTAAATGTTAGGAAGGTAAGCAACTACCGGATCAATACACTGTAACCTTTGGAATTTGAGAACAGGCGACGGGGAAACCTAAATAGTCTGAGTTGTGACCACTGAGATTGAGGAAACTGATTGCATGAGTGACGGGCCCAGGATGTTGCCTTAATTTTTCATGTCAGAGAGTGATGACCTTTGATATGAATGTGATGATTGTAGCGGCCAAAAATAATGGGTTGTATTTTTGGTATTGATACTGAGATAACCCATGGTTATTAAAATAACTAAGTCATGTTTAAATTCGAGTGGCTGAATGAGTCACGGTCATGAATGTGTCTTTTGACATCAGTAATTGGGGCTCTGTGGCATGTTATTGGGGGAACCTTTCAAAGTGGTCTGTCTTAAATTCCAAAGGGGCGTTGGCCGACGCTTCATATTTGTCCCAAGCATTGGAGTACCGTTGAATTAAGCCTTCGCGGCAGGGGTCAACGTTAAAAACATAGTGGCTTTCTGTCCTAATCCTGGTCCTAATTCTTGTCCCAATATTTTCCTTCTCTTTGCCATATCCTTGTTAATATATTTTTATTCTATATTTAATCCTCTTCTTTTAGGCCTTGTCCAATATTTTTGCAAATATGAATGCAATTCTATATATGAATTCAAATTTGTATAAATATTATATCAACTTTCAGGACTAAAGAGCCTCCCGAGTAAAAATATTAGCGGACGAACTGTGGTCGAACATATTCCGAACAGGTCGAACATAGCAAAAAAATAATCCAAAAAGCTTAGTGGTCGAAAGTTGGGTTGAACAACGGCCGTACAAGGCCTAAATTAAGTTGTACGGCTGCTGTACGCCCGTTGTATGCCACCAAATTTTTCAAAGCTTATATTCAAACGGAAACAAATGTATGTTCCTGATACTGTTAGTATCGCCACTTGTGTGTGGCGCAATTGAATTTTTTTGTGTTTGAATTAGTTAAAAAAAGCTGTTTATTTTCATTGTAGAATAATCACCGCTCGGACGATGTACGGCCGCTGTTTGGCCTTCGCTAAAAAAGTTTTTATTTTTATTCGGGCTACCACTTGTATGAAAGTTTTCGTCATATTTTCAGGAGAGACAAATGTTTAGTTCCAAAACTGGATTCATATGCTTATATTTTGAAAAAGTAATACCAAATTTTAGTTCTTAGAGGCAGACACTTGTATAAAAAATTGGGGTTGTTCTCAAGGAGCATTTAGGCCTGCATCATCCCTGTCAGTCCAAAACTCTAGCCTGATTAGGCATTATATTTTCTGCAATATTTTCCAAAAACAGTATATTTTCAGTTATTTTTGTCCATATCAAAAGTTCGTAAAGAAGTACATTAGAAAATGCCGGTACTCAAACGCATTATCAACGCATCTAGCTCATATATTTACACATTTTGTCATACCATTAGAAGAGAAAGAGAAATAGAAACACAACAACACTATTTATCTACCTATTTTTATCTACCACATAGTTAGCAGCCACTACCAGCAGCACCGCCACGATCACCGTCACCACCATCAAACGCTGATGTATCAAGGAAATAAAGCAGCGGGTTGCCTCCATATGGTTCAGTAATTTTTAGCTCATTTTGATTTCATACAAACTTCCAACTAGTTTGGGGCTGCCGCTGACTGCAAGTTATACGCATGTGAATGCAGCACAAAATAATTTTTCAACGGGTGTGTCAACCAATAAAAAACAATACCACATGCAATGAATATTCAGTTCAGTCAGAGTAGAGAAACACGCATATCAAAACTAATACCAACACTGACGAACACATTCGCTTACATTTGAACAAATAGATATTTTCTAAGTCTTGTGTTTTATTTTTTTTTTCTTCAATACAATAAACATTGTGTAGTTGTAACAATTTAAAAACTGTTTTCCCTAAAGCTAGCGACAACAAGTACGAACTGACTGACTAACTAAAGGCCGGCTGGCTGATCTGACTAGCACTTTGTTACATAGTTGTTTGGGTTGGCAAATATTAAAGCCCGCTAGTTAAATCAGAACGTTTAGCACACTTTAGTGTTAACCATGGCACTGGCTAGACGTGGCTAAGCCAGCAGATGTCCACTGCAACAAAAACAAAAAATGAATACAAATAAAAAAGATTAAAGGCAGGTTAGTAGTAGGTAGTTACAGATAAATAGTAGTGAGAAAAAACAAGCAACTTAATTTATCGCTTCTAATGCACTCTTCGACATCTTGCAGTAAGTTAGATTTTCTAATAAGTAATTTTTTTTTGTAGTTGTCGCTCTTTCTATTTTTATCTACTGCATAAATTAACTTCAAGTAGTTGCAACAACCAAGGCTTTGTGTGACTAGCCCGTTTAGCAGCTAGCTAGCTGTATTTGTTGCTTTGGCTTTTACCAGCTTGTTGTTGCTTGTGTTGCGTTGTCACCATATGAATTGAGCTGCTAACCTCGTTGCAATGTTGTTCATTACATTAACTACTTTTTTTCTAGTACAATTTTTTCTACTTCTGTTTTCGAATTTTGTCGATATTTGTATCTTTTGTAGTCTCTTCAAGTGTTATTTAGTTGTTAGCTGTTTGTCTAGCTGGTTGCGCTATCTGTAGCTTCTCGAAGCGAACATTTTTATTGCTACTTCTTAAACAAGCAGCAGGCAGGGTTTGTGGTCTTTATTTTATCTGTTGCTTTTGTTGTTGGTCTTGTTGCTTTTGTATCATTGTTTGACATGGTGTTGACACTTACAAATTGAATATATAAAGTCGTTAATTTTCTGCTAAAATCATCATCAGCAGCAGCAACGATAGCTTAACACTTTGTATGTAAAACTGATAAACTTTAGCTTAACGAAAGAGCTTTGATCAAGTTACGCAATTAGATGAAAAACAAAAATATGGGAAGAAAAAACTAAGGAATTTAAATGGTAGTTACGCCAAGTTATCAACTAAGACACATGGTAAAATAAAATAAAATAAACAAAAACTAGATATGCACAGAATTGAGTTGTCGTCGTAGCCGGTTTTTTCTGAATAGATATTTAAGCTATTGCAACAACTTAGCTGGAATGAGTTGAGGACATAATAACAAAGATTTTAATTATTGCGGTATTAAAATTACAGAATGTATTTAACTAATACTGGACATACTAAGCATCGACATTCATGCTTTGACTTACTAATTTTTATTTTCAATATTTTTTTGATAGAAAAAATTGTATCTTTAATCGAAAAAAACGGTCGAAAATTAATTTTTTTTTTGCTGATCGATAAAACATTAATAAAAAATAATAAGTATTTATAGAAAGCAAAAATCGTTATTTGTTGTCCCTATATTTTTATTTGAATACGCTATTTTATTTATTCTAGGTAAGACGAAGCGAGTATAAAAACATTTTTTCGAACTGGGACAATGAGAAACAACAAAATACATAGTGACACAGCTCTGTTGAACATCGTTGCTGTAGCATTAACGAGTAATTGTAGAATACAAGAGTGACTCAGGCACTTGAACAGTGCTGTAAGTCATTGTTGTTGTTGCTGCAGTTTCTTAATTACTCTCCCTTCAAACTGTAGACTGAACAGAATAAATTTACCACAAAAAACTACGATGAAAGGGTGTTTACGAAAAACTTAATTTACACAAAATTGTTTTATGGATAGAAAAACAACAGAATTATTATTATCTCTGATCATTGCGGAAATAAATGTAGCTATATTTGGTTAGATTAAGATCGATTATGAATTACAAATTTTTTGTTTCAAATTTTTTTGTCATAATGACTAAGTATACGCATACTTTAGGCGCGAGGATCAAATTTGTTGCGATGATTTGATAAAACATGTTTGTAAACTTGAGTAGATGATTGTCTTTGAAATAGTTGAATCATATGCTGACTTCGGATGAGGGTCAGCAGAGCGCTGATCTGAAGCTGAAAGGGCACTCGCTAATCTTTACAAATTTATTAGTAAAACTAGTTATATTCATTGTTTAAAAACTATTACGAAATTATGAATGAGTCTGATTAAAGGCGCAAATATTGCCAAGTACGGCGGGTATGTTTAACCCCTTGTGAAGTTGCAATAGCAAAAGTTTTTTTCATTTTAGTATTATTTAATTTTGGAGAACATTTTTCAACAAAAGTTATAAGAAAACGAAAGCAAAAATCGATTTTGATATGATCAAACTTCGACCACAGACGATACTGGCAATATATTAATACGCAAACAAAAAATTGTAGTACCATCAACTAAAATTGCCCAAACTTGTTTTGAGATGAAAGTCCGTTCAATTACCTTTCTAACGGTAGTTCAAACTTAAAATTTGGTTAATAAATTAATTTGTTAACCAAAAAATTTGATGTGCTTAGATGTAAAAATCTACCCTAATTGCTTAAAGGTAATTTTTAAATATTTAAGAAAAAAGTATGTTAATTTTTTATGGTGTCTCTCGTACCCCTACTCGAAATTAATTTTTTTTTATCGCAAGGGGTTCCCAACCACTAAATTTCAAAAAATATTTTTGGAATTACGTGCAAATCATTACCTTTCCAAAAATAATTGAATCTTAACATTCGCTTAAGAAATGTTTGAGATATGAGTTTTCGTAAAAATCGACTTACGACATTTTTGCCGATTTTGTCAATTTTGTGCACCATGTAATTCCTCCAAAAATCACGCAACACTTTTTTCCTCCAAATTAAGTTTATTTTCTCTCAGTGATCCAAATCGGATATGGTCATTACTTAAGGCCGGTACGTTTAAAATAGAATTGCTGCAAGCTAAAATTAATTTATTAATTATTCCTTGAAGGTCAGATACTCAGCTTTACAGTATAAACTACGTATTATTATATAATATTAAAAACATTAAGTTTTACATATTATAAAAGCATAAACTTATGTATAATAAACATAAGTTTATGCTAACTACTAGAATCTGACTCGCTCGAACACATTACACTAATATTACTGAATTACAAACATATGATTATTGTATTTTACTTTTACTCCTACACTAATTAAGGAACATATGACTATGTTTACATTTTTTTAAGTGCACAAACAATTGATAACTAGTTTTAAGAATAAGTACTGTTATGTATGTAATAAAAGGAAAAACTTTTTAAAAAAAAGTCAATCAAGTTTTGAGTTTAAAGCTGTCAACTTGAACTGCTAAAAATATTAAAAACAATTAATTAGAGCAAGTGGCGAACATCCATGTTAGGCAGGTCCTAATAATAAAAATTAATCCTTTATAAAAATTATATACATCGCGAATCCTTAAATGGCAATCCTGCCATATCGCGAAACATTACAATAGAGTTATAGTTAATTATTCGATTTAAGAACCTTCAAAACTGTTATTAAAAATCTATTCAAATTTGACAAATATAGATTGAAAAATAGCTAGAGACCTAGTGCGTTGCTGACATGCCCACATGTCCAACGCCCATAAATTGTTATCAGTGAAACTGCATGTGAAAATTAAGGTTGAATACTGAATTCAGAGGCCATACAAAGATAGTTTCAGCCATAATTGGAAATAATTGGAAATAGAAAGTTTGGTAATTTTATCACATGCAATATTTTTGAAACTTTATTTTTTTATTTTGTAAAAAATATAAAAACAACATTTTGGAAAAAAAAAAGCTGTTTTGATGACAAAAACAATAAAACGATTATTGCGCAAAACTGGAAGAGTTTTTGCAAATTAACGCTGTCAGATTCATATGAAAGGTAGTCAGATATGCAATTTTTACTCAACTTTATTTTTACAACAAACATAACTTTTGAATTATTTTTTAAGTAAAAAGTCAATAGCTATTTGGGACTTTTTTTGGAAAAAAATGCAAATATATATATAAACAGTAAAGCCATTGAAACATTACTAAATATCTCATGTTATTGTGAATTGATTCTATTATTAAGTAAAGCACGAATCCAAATGTATAAGTATTGCAAAAAAATCTTATTTTTTCAAGAAAGTTATTTGATTTAGTTCAGTGTTTAATTTTTCTAAATCGGTCAACAATTACTAGAGATAAAGTGACATATGTAGCTTCCTGAAATTAGGTGTTGTGTGGATTTAATTAAACAAGCCTTTAATTTTTTTTACCGTTATTTGACGTTTCAACAAAGTAAAGCTGTGAAACATGGCATTCGGCTTCACAAAACAGTAATGTAAACAAGTATTTAGAAGTATAATTTTTAAGGTTGTTATATTTTTTACGAAACCCCCCACAACCAAAAGCTATCTACGCCACTGATATTTACACTTACCCAACGGTACTGGTTTTGCAAAGTGATTTTATCGTTCTTGTGAACAAAAAAAAATTCAATGAAATATATTTAAACACAACAGAGATATTTGCATCGAATTTCAAAACTTTGATTTTCATGTCGTTTTTAGCTCATTCTTTGGTAACGATGTTTTATGCAAGAGTAGTTATACTAATTTTTACAATTTTGAAGAAATGTAAATGTTTTTGATGTCAAAATCACAAAAAATTTTTAAAATTAAATAGGCAAACAACTCCGGTGGCAAAAAGTAATGCAGTGACAATAGAAACGATATTTGAAAAACGGCGGAAGGGCGTTATCAAAACTAAGTATATAACAATTTAATCTAGGTTGCTCACTATTAGGATATTCACAAGGTGTACTATCAGTCATCTTAATGTCATATTGTTCTAAGATTTTACACTAGTTTAAACATTTTATTGTTGCCTTCCTTATAAAAAAGCTCTAATATAGTACAACTCTAAAAACTATTTATTGAAGTGTCGTCATCAAACAGTTGTTTCTGATTTGCATTTATTTATCTTGTAAATTTTAGTTGTAAAGTTTAAGGACAATATGACACGATAGCACACCTTGTGAATAACCTAAATATGTATACCAAATTTACACCAAATTTAACCAAATTGCCTAGCAAACAAACAAGAAATAAGTTTGTTAATATAGATAGAAAGTGGACCCAACAGACTTTGTTGTGACGCTTTCAATGAATTTATTAATGATCGTTTTGTGAATTTGTGAGAAGTGTTCCTTTTGAAACATCAATGCATGACAATCAAAATCTTTGGATATCTATAGCATTTATATAGATTTATAGTATTCCCCGTCAGACGTTCACCTGCCACAAACCGCCTTACTGACCCTTGTATTTGATGCAATTCTAATAAAAAAACATTTTTATATATTCATCATTTTAAGTATAGTTACTGAAAGCTAACATCACAATTAAGTTAATGAACCGTTTGGTACCTTTATCGTCTAAATCGGTTCAGTGGTTTTCGCATGATTGTCAAACATCCATGCAGTGTCATAAAAGCTTTTATTGGATATCGTTGCTTGAAAGTCACAATCCTATTGTCACTAAGTTTGTAATTTTATAACCTACATATCAGTGTAGTTTATAAGTTTTTCTTCGCCATTTTTTAATCAAAACTTCTCAATTAAAAAAAAATACGTATACATACATCAAAAGCAAAAATTTTGCACTTGCTAAAAGCCAATTTTTTTTAATTTGCGCTTCTTTCCCGCAACTTTTATGTACTATAACGGCGAGTACAACTTCGTTCGTCACAAAAGACTGTCTACAACTTTAGCAAAAACAGGCGTATTTTATCAGCTGTTTTAAGACGTTACAGACAACGAAAAGAAACACAAAGAAACTGTTTCGTTTTTTTAGTTTATTGACACAATGTCGTTAACCTTCTTTGTAGCAGAAGCAACAACAGCAACATCATGATTATGATCATCATTGTCACAAAAGGAGGAGAAGGAAAACATTAAGCACATCATCATCAAGGTTATCATTATCAGCATTTGAAGCATCAACGTCATCATTATCACGATCGTAAACAAACTACGCCTCAGCATTGAGGTAATCTTACCTCTGAGGCATCCCCATCATCGGGCACACCAAGGAAGAAAGGAAGTTCTTTATACAGACAATATTAGTGTAGGTTATGCACGTTGCTCTCTATGAGAGTGTTTGTAAAACCTCCAACGCATCTTTGCTTGAAACAAATAAACAAACAATTGCCCAAGTAAATAACAAATAAGCCAACTTCCAGAGCACGGCATAAAAAAGGAAAATGAAAGAAAAAAAATAACAAGTGACTGGAGGTATTTCTTAAAGAACAGGCCAAAAACTAATGTAGCCAATATATCAAAAGGAATTTATTTTTTGTGTGAAAGAACCACAAAGTCACGCTCGAGACAAGCAACAGACAGATATGGAAAGAAAATCTATAAGCAGCGAAACAAGAATTAAGAACATCAAAAAATTTAGAAGAGATGAATAACAACCAATGTTGAGCCGGAGCCAAGCCTGAAAAGAAGATAAAAACAAGTCAGTCCCAAAAAAAAATCCCATAAGGAAGAAGAAACGATGTAAAGTGATTTTTTGAAGGTTTGGAAGAAACAAGTTAACACTTTTAAAATGTGTTTGGATGTCTCACAAAATTGATTGTTTAGGCAAGGAGTCACAGTATTTTGAATATACAAAAGTCAAATGTGTTAGTAGAGGAGTGAAACGATTTAAGCAATTAATGATATAATATGTTAGCCAAGAAAGAAAAAAGGAGAGATTGATTTGAAACTGCTTTTTACTAATAATGCTTAGATGCTATAATACTAGGGCGCTAAATATGCTGCCGGCCTAACAAATAAAACAAAAGATTTTTGCCAAAGTTATTGTTTTTTCTTCTACAAAGCCCCCTTTCAGCTTGATTCACTTATTCCAACGATTTTCTAACATTGCGATGCCCTTTGAATAGTAAGATTTCTCAAGATCTCCGAAATACGCTTCAGTTTCCAATTTGACCTGTTTATTGGTCGCAAATCTCCTTCCCTGAAGCCACCTTTTTAAGTTTCGAAACAGATAATAATCGCTGGGGGCAAAACTTGGAGAAGCAGTTTGAAGCGTAACTCGTGCAATTTTGCCATGGTATTAATCGATTTCTGAGCTGAAGGATTTTTTTTTTGCTAAAAGATGATTTTTTTCTTTGATAAATGGGACCGTTTGTTTGCGATTCCATTCTGAGTCGTTACAATAATTTGCAGTCGCTGTTGATTGTTTTTCCTTTTCTTAAATAGTCGATGAGCAAAATGCCACTCGAATCCCAAAAACAGACGCCAACACCTTTCCGGCCAATTGTTGAGTCTTCTATAGAAGTGGATCCATGCTTCTCGCAAAAAATCAGTCGGATTTTGTTTAAACATGCCCAAACATTGTTGGGAAGTGCAAGTACGTTCATGTTTTTGATTGATTGTTAACGAACGTAGCACCTATTTCGCTGTAAGCTTTCTCATACCCAAATTTTCCTGTAAATTAAAATCACCGACCCACTTGATATGCCTACCGCTGTAGCTATCTCAAGCACTTTCACTTTCGAATTGTCGAATACGAAATCGTGGATTTTCCCAATACATTCTGGAGTGGTCACTGTTGTTGGTGCTCCCCCGGTGTGTTCATCTTTTGTGCTGCTTCGACCCCTTTCTGAACTCTGCACTCCAATATTTTAGGGTTAAATACAACGGAGCAGATTCACCATAATATTTATCAAGATTTTCTTTTTCTTCTTTCGCATTTTTGTTACGCAAAAAGTAATGCTTAATCAAGGCATGAGATTATTCTTTATCCATTTGTATAACATTACCAAAAGTTGTTTCATTTAGAACACTGTAAACACGCTATTCATTGACAGATCGATGTGACATTTGTATGTAGTTTGGTGTAGTTTATGTTAAGGTTGTCACCCGTCACACATGTCATGCATTTGAAGAGTGGTAGTGCCGTCACTTGGAGACCGGCAGTATCTTGAACGCCCTATTATCACGTTTATGATGTTACAGAAGACTCGTAACCAGGGGGGGGGGGAGTTTTAAACCTATAAAGTTCAATTCAATACAAATATGACAAATCGTGTAAATTTTGCAATCTATTTACACATAATTTTTTAGAGCCAACATTTCACCAATTCCAATTTTAAAAATGTCTAGAATTTTAATAGGATATGCATATCAAGGTATGAATGGCACAACTATAAAGCATTCAATTTGACTTAATTAGGGACATTATGAAAAATTATGAAAATATCGTAAAAAAAATTATTACTACATTGCTACGTTATAAAGACCTTTCCAAAACGAAAAACTGGCAATGATATATAGATATGCACCTCGAATGTCTGGACCTTTTACAAAGAAGGTGACACTATTCAACTGGCAAAAGCCGTCTAGAGAATAAAGGCTGACATTACCGCCTTTCAGGAGGTACTATAGAAAGGATAGGCTGCTTTAAACAAGCAGACTGAAATTTCTACTATAGCTGGCATGCGTAGAAGCATTAATTTAGATGCCGATTCGTCCACCTGGTTTTCCGGATCACACCTGTAAATGAAAGACTGGCCACGAAAATCATTTAGGCACCCAAACGGGATTTGTCCTGGAGAGCAAGTTGATTTGATAATTCTGTTTTAGTTTAACCTTAAATAACTGAGAATTCTCACGACCAAGTTAGAAATTAAACCGAAAAACATACTCTGAAAGTAAAGCTTTTCCCCTGCCTGTGATTAGTGTTGACAAATATTCGAAAAAATATAAAAAACGGTTTCTCGAATAACCCGAAATGATAATTTTTTTAAAAATCGGATTTTCGAATTCTTAAAAAATAACCGGTTTAAGCCGGTTAACTGGTTTTTAATAAAATATTTTTTTAAATTTAATGAAAAATTGAGAGAAAAATAAAAAGCAACGTAT
This sequence comes from Dichetophora obliterata, assembly GCA_963920525.1. NCBI lineage: Eukaryota > Metazoa > Arthropoda > Insecta > Diptera > Sciomyzidae > Dichetophora > Dichetophora obliterata. The sequence continues at coordinate 281,218,338 of OY986435.1, forward strand.
ATTTTTCTTTTCTCTTCTATAGAGTCCATTGAAATAAAGATTTTATAAAGCGTATTTAATAATACAGTAAGACAAAATAAAAATAGCAATATTGAATCCATATATATATATATATATATTAGGGCGGGTCAAATTCTGGCTCAGCGAAATTCGTAAAATACATGTAATTTCAAGACTTTTTCTCCACTACAGCATATACAAATTCTGAAAAAAAGCTGTGCGGACTTTCGTAAATAGATTCATACACATACATTCATACATTCATATTTTATAATTGAGAACAAAATCTATTTACGAAAGTCCGCACAGCTTTTTTTCAGAATTTGTGTATGCTGTAGTGGAGAAAAAGTCTTGAAATTACATGTATTTTACGAATTTCGCTGAGCCAGACCACCAAAAAATTCGTCCATACAATTTGACCCGCTCTAATATATATATACAGTGTATAGCAAAAGTCTTAAAAAAATATATCGGAAAAGATACGATTCTTATTTTCATTTATTGTATCCATTTATATACTACAAAAAACCAAACTAATATTTCAAATATTTTGTAAAAAACAAAAATAACAAATAGAGATCACGTTAACTTCAGTTTTTTGCACAGCAAAAGTCATGGTACCCCTAGAAAAATATTTCAAATTATATATTAATTTCACGTTTCTTGAATTAAATTTGCTTAACTAATACCTAGTAGGATATCCCTTAAGTCTGAGAATATCATTTAATCTGTCCGGCATTGAGTGCACAAGTTTTTTAGTGAAATTTTCGGATATTTTACTCCATTCAGTCAAAAGTATTTCTTAAAGCTGTGTTTTATTCGAAATAGTATGATTTCAAATGCGTTTTTCTAAATGATCCCACAAGTGCTCAACAGGGTTTAAATCCGGACTTTGAGGAGGAGTTTTTAAGTGTATTGTATGCGATCCACATCTTAACGTCTGCAGCAGTGTGCTTAGGATCATTGTCCTGTTGAAAGTAATAACTTTCACAAATATTTAGTTTTTCAGCACTCTGGTTAAGATTTTTCTTAAGAATATTCATATAAACCGTTTTGTTCATTGTCTCCTCAATGAACACTAAATTGCCAACACCGGCTGCTGACATGCAGTCCCATAGCATTACTCCACCTCCTCCATGCTTTACAGTTTTCTGTGTATTTTTTGGATTAAGCTCTTCGCACTTCTTGCGCCACACTAATACGCGTCCGCCCGATCCAGAAATGTTAAATTTTGATTCGTTGGAGAAAATTACGTTCTACCAAAAATCATTTCCTTTATTTTTATATCCTTTGGTGAAGTCCATGTGTTTTTTTTCTGTTTACTTCACTAACATGCGGCTTCTTACGTGCAGTGCGAGCATTGTACCCAGCCTTCTTGATGCACCTACGCACCGTATCTGCAGAAACATCTTTCCCAAATGATTCTTTCAACTGTGTTGCTATTTTAGGTGCACTTGTAAGTGGATCTTTCATTATAATGGCTTCAATATTTCGTTCTTCCCTTTTATTGAGCTTTGGTGAACGTCCTATTCTTTGTTTATTTTTAATAACGTTATCTCTTTTGAACCGATTAATAATTTTTTGCATAGTTGATTTACTTCTGTTTATAATTTGAGCAATTTCAGAGCAAGATTTACCCATTCCATGGCTATTAATTATTATTTTTCTTTCTTCAATTGATAAATGTTTTCTCGACATTTTAAGAAATAAATTGACTCTTCTTTTTGCAATTATCAGAAACTTCTTTTTCTGACTGGAAATTTGGAAAGTACCGTTTTAGTTTTAAAAGAGAGCAAATAAAAGCCTTAAGGATTGCCAACAATAAGTTACAAACATTTAATCGGGTAAATCAAATATAACTCTGTTTATGACCAGGGGTACCATGACTTTTGCTGTGCAAAAAACTGAAGTTAACGTCATCTCTAATTTTTTTAATTTTTGTGTACATAAATAGTTTAAATATTATTTTGGTTTATACACTCAGAAAAAAGACAGTGTTAAAACTGAGTAAAGGCTGCCTTTGGTTTTAGTCTACGTTTTTGTCATTAAACTGAAGAATTTTTCATTAATTTAAAGAATTTTTCCTTGAACTTAATTTTGCTGTCTTTAAATTGAAGACAAATGTTCTCTGATATAAAAGAATGCGTTCCTTTACCATAAAGACGTGCCTTTGTACTTATTGCAAGTAAAAATTTATTTATATTGAGGAAAAATGTCTTACATTGAAGAAAAAAATTTATTTTTAAAGAGACGTTTCCTAAATTTAAGGATATTAGTATTTAATTTTAAGAAATATTTACTGAATGGAAATTTAAGTAAAATTTTACTTAATTATAGTTCAAATATTTAAATTAAAGACATATTTTTTACTATTTTAAAGGAATATTTAGCCTTAAATTAAGGAAAAGTTATCCTGGATAAATTTTAATTATAAATGAAAAAATAAGATTATATTTAAGTGTATTTGAACATTTATTTTCTTAAGTTATATTAAGTATTTGTAGTAAAGGCATCATTTAAATACGATTATATATACATCTTGGTTGAATTTTAGTAAGCAATTTATTTTGTAAAAATGTATTTTCTCAAGTTGAAGGTTTCTTTGTTTTAAGGAAATACATTTTGGATTTAAAGAAAGTTTTACTTAATTTATTGAAAGCAAAAGAGAAAATGAATTTTTGAATTTTAACGTATATGTTTGCAAACAACAAACAGCAGGAATCCCATATCACTTTTCACTCGATCTCTCTTGAAGAGAGAGCAGAACAACATGTGGCTAACATGGTCGTTATGCGATGGAAAGTTCTAGTCGTTTTCGGAGAAAGCTTGCTGATTCTGTGGAAAAAAACTACGCGCACTCAGTGCTGCTAAAAGTACTACTTTAATACTATTTTTGGTATCTAATTGTATATGAAATTGCAAAATAGTACTACATTGTAATTTGATTGTGTACTTTAGGTTATGTGTTCATGGATACTATAATTGTCAAATAGTGTGGTTAAATATGTTCAACTGTGGCGTAGAAAAAATTGTAAATTTAAGAGTTATTATATTAAATTTTACACATTTCAAAAACACCCAACTTCAAAAGCAGCTTCTACTAAATTTTTTATTTATTTGGTATTGTAAGTAAAAACACAGATTTAAGATGATGGGAAGAGAAATGGAACATTTGCAAATATTACGAATTTGCTTTTTTAGATAAATTTGATCAATTTATGTAGATTGGGAATTTAACATTTTATTCTGTCTTGACTAAATCCAGAGTTTTTGAACCAATACATTTAGAATTTTCCCTACTTTTTAAAACTAAATTCTGAATAAGGATTTTTTAAAAATGCTTAATTAAAATAAATTTCCACAAAAGGTTTAAGATTCAACTTAAAGATCTTGCAGTGTTTTCTTCTAAGGAATGAATTTTTTTAGATTGGTAGACTTTCAAAGACAGCACTTGGTAGATTTTAAAGTGTTAAAGTTTTTAGTAAGCACACACCAAATTTTGAAACTTAAAAAGATAACTCTTTTAAATAAATAAGTTTCTAAAATATTATATTTTAATATTGGTTTTCCTTTATTTACATACAGCCTACTTGTGAATGATTTTTTCCCGAGGAATCGGAAAAGAGATTTTTCATTTTTAAAATAAAGTTCAAAAACATTGTGGAAATTTTTAATGCCAATTTGTTCATCAACCGTCAATATTCATGAGAGTAAAGAAAGAAATGTGATATCTTTAGCTGCTTTTTAAAAATTAAAACTCTCTTTTCCAATTCCCGGGAAAAATCATTCAGAATTGGGCTAATATTGTATATATCTTACAAAATCTTTTATTTTAATTCAAATAATTTAAATTGTTTCGGAACTTCAAGTAAGATCTTACAGACATTTATTACTTTGGTAAAAACAACAAAAAACTTAAATAAGAAAATGCATGGTTTCAGTAATTTGAATATATTCTAATATCAAATCAAGGCTGTTAATATCTAATTCAGAACCCTTAAAATGTTTTATATCTCTAACAACCCCGAGGCAAAATTTTTATTTTTTTATTAATAAAGGAACAATTTTAGACTTTAAAACTGCAAATCAAAAATTATTTGGCTCTTGTTAGAACTCATTTCCAAAACGATTCATCACTACACTCAATAAGTTTGACGTTTCCGATTTGACTTATGGTATCTGCTTAACAAAAACACGGTGCTGAGCTTGTTAACTTTCTAACAAACTGCTAAGTCTTTTTCCATACAAAATGTTGACAGGACTTAACAAATTTGATAAATTTAGCAAGTTAGCAGGGCTAAACAAATGTAGTGAGTACCATTAATACCAACTTAATATTACTCGGCAACACTGTTTTGCATTGGCATATGTGTTAAAACGCAACACTGATGCTGTCTTTCGGTCAATTTCAGTCATTCGTGTTGTATGCTTCAAAGCGTTTACTTGTGCGCGGAATTCGTGTTGTAGGTTTTAAAGCGTTGGACTTGTGTGCTGAAAAGTGACAAAAATTAATTGTTTGCGGTAGGGATTTCTAGATTTCTACTGATTGTAATTGTTTTATTGTGTAAAACTATAAAATATAAAAAAATATATAATTAAATCAAAAAATTGTCAAAAAATGTGTGCAGTGCAACATAATTTGGAGGAATCTATTGATGAAGAGTTCCTCAGTATTTTGACTCACCTCAAAGGTGAAATGTTTTACAATACATTTATAGGTAAGTATGTTATTTAAATATTAATTAAATAATCGTATTTTATCATATATAATTTTTTTCCCAATACGCATATGCAAAAATAATTTTTTTTGCGACCGCGCACAAGAAGCCGGAATATTAGCATCGGAGAATGAGGGTGCTTTTTTGTTATTACCCATGCGTTTGTTGTTGTACTAATGAGTGGAAAAATGTTGCGCTTTGTTTGTGTTAATGTTATTTTTGCTTCTGCTCGAATTGAGAAAAAAACTGGTTTTTGCAATTAACGTAACGGAACATTATGTAAACAGGGTACAATGCATTTCTGCAAAGTATAAGTAAATTTTTGTTTGAATTTTTACAATTATAAAAGAACCTTAACTCCACCATTGGTCAGTAAAGTTGCATAATAAAACCACCAATATTGAGTTGGTTATCCACATTCTCATGCTCTGCGAAAGTGAGTTTAACCCTGGTAACGCAATTTTTGCACAATATAAATTTACACAATAATGCATATTTAAATTGAAATAGAATGGAATTTTGGCCACAATGCACAGTAGAGTGGTCCTTAGTTGTATGGAGCAAAATTGTTTTTTTCTGATCATCTATTACGCACTGGTGTTTTGTTCCTTAACGTAACAGAGGTAAACTGTACAATTTTCAGGAAAAAATACTATTATTGAAACATGTCTTAAGTGACCTCTATATTAAAAATGTGATTTATATAGAAAAATAGTGCTGTTTTACCGTTTTCAAAAAAAAAAAAAATAACAATTTCATTTTTTTAAGCGAAAACTTCCAAAAAACTAGTAAATACTTAATTTGACTTTTAATTTTTCTTTAAAGTGAGTCATCAAACATAGTTCACAGCTAAGTTCTCAGCTTACCTCTGTCGTGATAAAGAACAAACCCCGGTGCGTAATTCGTTACTTTCGAAAACAACCATATATGAGGACCACTCTAATGCGTAGTGACGCGATTGGTAGAAGTAAGACAGAAAAAATTGTTTTGTCGATTTTTTCATAGCTTTCGATGTTTAAGGTTTAAGGTATACAGAAAAATATATCACTGTGCAAAGCGTTTGTGGTTTTATTGTGAACTTTTGTTTTTTCATTTGTGTTATTCTATCTTCATTTTTTTAGAACATGGTTTCACGAAAGACAGCTTGAAGTACGTTAAAGAGCATCATTTAGTTGAACTGCTTCCCAAACCGCTTTTTGGGCAGTGAGTTATATTTGAATGGAATTTAAAGAGATGGCAAAAAGAACAAGTTTGTATTAATTATTTTAGGGCCGTATCGTTGACCTCTGGATATCTTAAACCAGTAGATATTTGCTGGTTTGGTACTATCTAAAACAACTGAAAATTTGTTTTATATATATATTTGTTTGTTGGGTTATAGATATCCAGAGATGAACAATACGGCGCTTAATGTATTTAAATTAATTTTATATTTTTCAATACAGGAAGTTGAGCTTACTCCAATTTCGCCCTCAATGGCATCTCCATCAGGGTCAACTAAATCAGTTACTTCAAGTTTCTTCAATGAATTTAAAAGCTCTGGTGAGGTAAAACTCCATTTTCTTTTTAAAAGTTTTGTGTGTTTATTAGATTTCGAAATTCTAGGAATAATTTTCCAATCAATAATTTCATTTAGATTTCAATTCCACTAATTTTAAGTAATTCATGCAATGGTAAACTAATTTCTAAATTTTATGAGAAAAATAAAATTTTAAACGAAAAATACCGCAAACTACTTGCGGCCACCATAGTAGAGTACTTACTTCAACAACAAAAACATCCAAAACCATCAACTTTTAAAGAAATAGCATCTAAAATAGTTAATATTTTTCCAACTGAAACGAAGGTAAGTTATTTTACCATACGAAATTTAAATTAATTCTATTAAATAAATTTCAATCAGGAGGTTAATGTTTGATGCTAATGTTAATGTTTAATGCTTAATGTTGGTTTGAGACAGAAATGAGTTTTGGTGTAACAGTGACATATATCAAAGTAACATATATATATATATATTTATATCATATATATATATATATATATTATATATATATATATATATATATATATATTAGGGCGGGTCAAATTCTGGCTCAGCGAAATTCGTAAAATACATGTAATTTCAAGACTTTTTCTCCACTACAGCATATACAAATTCTGAAAAAAAGCTGTGCGGACTTTCGTAAATAGATTTTGTTCTCAATTATAAAATATGAATGTATGAATGTATGTGTATGAATCTATTTACGAAAGTCCGCACAGCTTTTTTTCAGAATTTGTATATGCTGTAGTGGAGAAAAAGTCTTGAAATTACATGTATTTTACGAATTTCGCTGAGCCAGAATTTGACCCGCCCTAGTATATATATATGAATAAAAGTAAGGACTTGCAAGGAACATAAAATATTAAAAAATTAATCTGTTAATATTAACAAAGAAGCAAATAGCTTAACATTTCATTTCACGTTTAAAATAATATTTCAGGAATAAAATAAAATGTATATGCTTTGGTGACAATCTATTTCTTTGTTTTGTTTTAATTACAGTTGAAACGCAAAATATTCTTTCACTTATTGTAGATAATGGGCAAATTGTTAGTAAAGCATCTTCTAAAAGATCTAATTTAATTGTTCTCTTATTACATTTTTCTAAAAAAGAAAAATCATCCATCAAACCTGCTCCAGTATCTTTAAAATACTTTTTAGTCGAATTTTGTACAGACTTTATAGCTTCCATAAGTTGGTCTTTTAAGCATCCTGATTTTTCAATAATTTTGATATCTGAATCGTTTGACTCTTCAGATACGTCTGCAGTTTTTTGGCCATCGAAATTAGGAAAAAGCCTATTGACTAGATCAACAGCATATTCTTTTACTTGCTGTTTTGAAGCGAAACTTAAATGTTTATCTTCCTTGGGAAAGACTACTGAATTGAGAAATAATATCAATTCTGATAGTCTTTTCTTTAGACCATCAAAAAAATTTCGAGAATATTCAGTTTTATATTTTTCTTTTGACTGCAGAATAAATTTCCAGATGCCCTCAGAATCAATTAATGAAACTGAATCTTTTGAAAACTCCTTAACTGTTAGCTGAAGTGAATCAAGTAATTGATATATTTCTTTCAGCTTATTTATTTTAATTTCGCTAAAAGTTTCTTCGCTAAGATCAAATAAAGCATGATTTACACATTTAAATAATCTTAAAATGTAAATATCATGTGGGCCATACAGTTCCATCTATGAATAAGATCTAAAACAAGCCGTAGTTCATGACCTTGATGCACAATTGAGAAATGGCTGGAATAGAAGCACCATACTTCTTCATGACTGCAGCACCATCATGAGGTGATGCCACAATATCATTGGAAAGATCTACTTCAAATTCTGACTATTTATTTCGGATACAAAATTCTAAATTATTAGAAGTGCCTTTTAATTCTACTTTCTCTAGTCTCAGGTGTTTTTTTAGATATTTGTATACGCTGGAAATTAATAAAAAAAATGAAATAAATTAAGAATTTTAAGTATTCGAAAATGTCGAATACCCAACCAGAAAAACCCGATTTTTCGAGTCATTCAAAATGCACAATTTAAAAAGAATCGAAACCGAAAAAACCGAAAAATCAATAAAATCCCGGTTTCTCGAATAACCCGAAACCGATAATGACAACACTAACTGTGATCGAGTCAACGACCGGCAACAAGCTTCCCACAGTAGGTAAGAAAAATAAATTAAAATACCTAGCTCATCACTTCCTCAATTAAATGCCACAACTTGGCGAAACTAATTTTCCACTTTTAGAACATATGATTTCAGCCAACCTTCAGCTACAACAAACTAGTAACGGCCGGTCTGCCGGCTGCTGCAATCGCCCTAATGAAGCAATTCATTGAACCATGTGATGACGATCGATAAAACAAAAGCAAAACAAAGTGTTTGATAAAAAGATGTGAAAGCGGAATGAAAGGTAAAAATAAAAAAATAATAAAATAAAAAACATAAATAAAATAAATGCAAAAGTTCTAGGCTTCGTGTGTTGTCATCGATCTTGAGCTGGCGGTCTGGTCTGCCTGCTGCTGCTGTTGCAAGTTGCTTCCTTAATGCTTTTGTTTTTAACAGCATTTCATTTTCTCATCACCATACATGGATGCGGGACGGACGATTAGTGTTGGCTTGGTATGTGTGTCTGTCCATCAGCCTGGTTGTCCAACCTACCGCTAGGCACTGTCGGACGTCTTCAACGTTGAACTGTTTTGTTTGTTTTTGGCAAACATCTGCTTCCTGGATTGTTTTTGTTATTGTTATTGTTTTTGTATTTTTATAAATACTTTCAGAGACTTTGTTCATTAAACAGATGAACGCGCCATCTAGAATATTAGATGAAATGAGTAAAGTTGAGTTAAGTTGAGTTAAGTTGAGTTAAGTTGAGCTTAGAAGGTATGTGGCTGGCGCTCATGTGTACGGACTAGCAAGCAGTAATAGGAATGGAATGCAAACATACTGGCTAAAGTAAAGTTATCACTTATGAAGTTAATGAAGTTAATAATAATGATGCTTATGCTCTTGATGTAGGTTGGTCTGTGGCTATATTAAACATCAGAACAATGCACAAAATATGTATTGTCGGACGCTCAGCAGGAGTTTCATCGACGTTAGTTTGTTAGAACGTTAGTAATGAAACGACAGTCGAGTGAAAAAACACAACACAAGCGGGTTAATTAATTTTATTTTGAATTTTTTAATGAATATTTGGTAATCCATTTGAAATTGTTCTTGATTGTTTTTATTTTTGCACAATTCGTAGATCAAAGACAATCAATCTTTCCAGAGAAAACAGTAATAAAATATTACTAGAGCCGGAAGAAAGCTTAGCAAAATGTTTAAGCATTCCTTTTCAATTAAAAATTATTTCTTATCACACTTAACCAGAGCTGCTGTAGCTTATAGCTGCACAGCCTCAGCTGCATCGCATTCTAATGCATTCAACCCATAATTAATCTTATAAATGTGGCATATAAATTAGAGAAAAACTTTGTGCATATGCTCTCGTCGCACAGTGGATCGCTGCTGTATGAATTATGAGAACAAAATTAATTTTGGAATTAACGAATATTTTTCAATAAGAATTCCTTAAATAATTCAAAAAAGTAACAGGTAGTTATTTTTCAATATTCTATTGAGCAGAGTGAAAAACTGTGGCATTCGGCTGATTAAATAAAAAAATAATAAGGCTAGATTTTTTAAATTAGTTTCCACAGCGCTTTGCTACGAGCGAGTGATATCAGCAGATTATATCGATTAATTTTTTTTAAATAATCTGTTTTCGTAAGAAATATCGCAATGCTTATTTAAATTCATGATATATTTCATCTTTACTTAAAAATGTGCTTTGTTACACAAAACCAAGACCATCTATGTATATATGAGTAGCTGAGCGCATGTCTTTGACTTATTTATATACGTTATACGCAACATCGATCTTTGAAAAACAAATAATAAGCTATTGTATACAATTGCACACAAATGTTTTTTAATTTTTTTAATTATTAAAATTTGTTTTTAGTTACATAATATGTTTAAAGTATTACTTTTCTAGGATGCAAAAATTTAACTTTGACCATAAATTAAGTGTATGTTTCGTCTTTGTCCTTTCAAAAATAAGCTAATATGTATGTAAAAAAATCATTTCAGTAGTGAAATCATTTCCAGTATTGTTTTTGAGGTGAAACTTCTTTGGCACCGTTTTGTTTAGAAACTCGATGAAACGGAAGTGACATTAAAAATAAGCTTTAGTAGGGTTAAGTCTGTACACGAACCGATTTCAAAGACATTTTTAAACGTTGCAGTAGCTGTTGAACTTTGCAATGAAGTGCAACTCGGATAATTTTAGTGTCTAATTTTAAGAGGGCTCTAAATATTTGAGTAAACACATATATGGGGTATTCGCTATCCGGAGCTCTTGCGCAAAAGTGCCAAAAAAAGAACTACAACCTGTGAATGCACTTCACATTTAGAAAATGAGGAATTGAGTTTGTAATCAACATGTTGTACCAAATCTTTATATTATGTTTACAAATCGCTGAAAGGTTCTGATTTTTTATTACTTACTTGTTGTATTTCTACTATAATTAGCTGATGCTTCAAAAACACTAATAAAATAATTTAAACTAACAGTGTTACGGGATATGTTTAATTTATTGTAGTCTATATTAAGAAGAAGTTGGTACTATAAGGGTACATAATACATTATCACTATTCATTTGCTGTTAAAAATCACAAAGGGCAAACAGGAGCTCAAGAGCACAACAAAATGACTGCAATCTTAAGTAATTTTTCTAGTTTTTTGCGACTCTTGCATCAACACTGTTGTTCTTTCACATGCTAAATTGAAACAGGACAAATACAACCCTGCGAGCTATGTTTATTGAGAGTGCTATCTACCAGCTGTGTTTGCTTACTTTTTCTTTACATGCAATATATGCAAATACTAACTTGATTCAACTTCTAATAAAGCTAATGCTTGATTTTCGCACAAAACATATATTGTTTTATTTGTCTCACTTTTGCCCGGCATTTTGCTGTTCTTTTCTTTTCACGATCAGCTGATTAAGTGTAGTAGTATGACATACAACGATTGAGGGATGCTCGCACGTGTCGTAATTTTGTAGAACTTTGATATATGACATAATACATGATTACGTTTCTATGCGCACACAGTAAAAAATTTGAGGGTAAATTTTATCTTTTTTATAACATCTGTGTGGTGTAAACTTTTCTTATTCCAAATAATTTATAAATTTTATACCACTCAATATTATAAAAATAATAAAACATATATAATTTAAAAATTTCATATGAATATCATGTGTTAATCAGAATATATTCTGGTTCGAAAGAAAAAAATTCACCGAAATCGGGAAATTTAAAAACAAAGTGATTTCGATTGGTCTGACGAGAAAAATGGTCTGGAAAAATTTATATGATTTGATGGTATAAATTTTATAACATTTTTGGTTTGGATTTATATGTATACAAAATAGTATAAAATTTATGCTCATATTTTTTACTGCGCAACCGTATGACAGTAACGGAGTTAAAACTGGATTGGTCCTCACTTAACCGCATATTAACCCAATGACAACGTATGATATATCCATCACACGCAATAAAAGCATTTTTCAAAAATTTCTCAAAAGTCCGCAGCTTTTGTTTCCAACAGTGTGAGAAAGCCAAAATTAGGCTTTTTCCGAAAAAGTTATATAATTGACATTAAAAGCCTTTTTGTTTACTTCTTCGTGCCAGTTCATGCAGTATTTAAAAAAAAAGTGAAGAATGCCAATCAGGTGAGTCATTTTGTTTTATATGCATCAAGAAAAAAGAAAATATAATTAAAAAAGTGTATTAGGTTAAAGTTCAACGCCTACACTATGAAATGGAAATTTTCCAATTCATAATTTTTTCAAATTTTTTATTTTTTTTTTTTATTTCTCTACTTACAGACCCATGCATTTATGATCATACGCTTCGCCTAAGTCCTTTATATATTTTTTAAATTCAGATTTTTTCGACTAATTATAATACAAATTTATGTTGAAAATTTCAAAAACTAAACTCAACGAGTTCTGGTAGAGAGCATTAATGGGCTGACGCAGTAGAAAGTAGGCAGGCGAACGTTACTCAATCGACACTCTCCAGCAAAATTTTGCTCTTCACAAAAAAACCTATCAACTTTTTGTTGATAGAGATTCTTGCAGTGAACAAAAAAGACACGGACTAAAAAATATCAGCGTCTCGAACTCTTCAACAATACATACTAATTTCAACTTTTTATAAATATAAATTTCAATTAAATAATTGGCACGTATGTCAAAAACAGAAACAGTTCTTTTAGAATCAAGCCAAACATGATTCTAAAAGATTACTCAATCTTAATTTGATCTTGTTTAAATTTAAAAGCTTTTAAAAATAATTTGAAACATGAATATTAGTAGGTTTTCCAATATTCATTTTCATTACATTCATTTTCTAATATCTCATTTATGAAACATTTAGTTTATGTAACTTTTTAAAATAACTTTTTGTTAAGCTTTCTTTTGACTTTGCAATTATATGATAATATCATAATGTAAATGAATTATAAAATAATAATTACTTATGCGTATTATCTTTATTATCACGCGCACTGCGTAAATGGCATATTTCTATATATACAGGGTGTCCGGTGTAGAAGTACGAATATTTACGGAGGTGAAAGGTGATGTTGATATGAACAAACAATCGTATAGGAGGGGGTCTATTTTCACACCCTTAGAAGTTACTGGATTAATTATTATTTCATGACTTTGATGCACATTATTGATTTTAGCAGAAAAACTAACTCATGGAAAATTTATTTAAGAGCTTATTTGAAAGGCTCAGAAATTGATTTTTCTTACGGTGTATAAACAAACAAACCCGTATACCCATTACCGAGCTTTGCTCGTGTGAACGCATTAGCTAGAACCGATAACTTTTGTTCTGAGCAGTACAGTATGGGCTTGAGTGGTGTTACAGAGCTAGAAGCCCAAATACAGGTCTCGAAAAAAGCTTTTATTTTCTCGTAAGAGTCTGATAGAGTTACAACAGATAGGATACAAAAATATGAAAGGATGAATAATTAAATATACTACGGAATGTACTATTTGTTAAACGTAAAGCTGAAGATATTAATAGAACTCGAAATAGAATCAGTAATGCCCATCGATTGCAGCGGTCAACAGATGAACTGGCAAGACTTTGGGTAGCCTTAGGAACAGAACAGATAGAAAGCAGACTTTTTTATTCCAATAGAAATCGTTACATAAATAATAGCCCAAAAAGTACACCATAATTACAGATCATAGGCTATAAACAGATATACGAATAACATAAAATGTACTTCAGATCAGAACAAAACAGTTGATCTACAATAATAAAGCCAACAATCAAGTAACATTTTTTTAAATTTTATAAATTCTACTCAACTGTCCATTCAATTGTACAAATGTTCAAAGGAATACTACTGATTCCCAAACAAGCAATCCTATTTTCACTTATATAAAATATCGCAATAACAACGACGACATTGTTGTATGAAATTTACAAGAACTTGGAGTGAAAAACTGCCAACAAGAAAGGCCGATCGGTCAGCCAAGTGAAGGCTGGCAAACACGTCAGTAATACCCCTTTTCCACATGGCAAGTTTTCTTTCCAGAAAGTTGAAAATTTAAAGGAATGAAGAGCACACCATCAAAGAAAGAACAACACAGAAGAAAAAATTACCAGTACAGACTTGCCTGTACCGCAGACTAGCTGGCAAGAAAACTTTCCATGTGGAAAAGTGGTCTTAGTCATTAAGATCACTGCACGTTAGCTCATCGAGACGCAGAAAAATTATTTTTGTTTTTGTGTAGCAAAAAACGCTTAAATGATGCGCTCTGTTTGCTAAGAACAACGAACAGCAACAACACAACGCAACCACATTGCAATAAACAACAACAACAGAGATTAGGCAGACTGCCCCACGAGTAAAACTAACAATGAACGCACTTTGTCGGTCGTTAAGTGCTGACCAGAGACCAGAGATTATGCGTTTATAGGAATTTGTTCTGCATTAGTGAGGATCAATTATTTAAAATACTTGTGAGTATGTGTGTGTGTGGGCGAATGGATGCATTCGATTTGACGTTGTGTGGTTGTATTTGTGTCACTTTTCCCAGTTGAAAAAAGAGTACTGCTGTATGTCTGCCGGCAACATTCCTCAGAAGGTCAGGAGACGTGCTATCCTCCATAACCGCTTATATCTTTTTTTTATAGGCATATACTAGGCCGGCAACTCTGCCAAATGAACTTCACATTACGGCATTAATGCTGCATTCATCACAAGGAATTTATTCTGCATTCATACCATGAGATGCATGCTGCATTGCTGCTACGGAAGGGAAGTTCATTTGACATGCATCCTAGGACATGCCTATAGATAAAAAATATAAGCGGGTATGGAGGCGAGCATGTTTGCTGAACTTCCATCCCATGTTGCCGGCAATTGAAAAATTACCATTATCCATAGACTTGAACCTCGGCCGCGTGAGTGTAAGTGCATCAGCTTATCCACTAGACCATCGGTGTTAACTTATTGTCGCTGTTTACTTATCATCGCTTGTTTTGCTTCATTAAGAATAAACGTAGGAGCACAAAGTAAGAAAAATAACGCGTTCGCTTTGTTATTATAAGCAATTAATGCAAAAAAACAGAACGAAATCACTAAAAATAACAGAAAAAAATAAAAAAAGAACCAAAACAAAACTAAAAATATTGGCAATATTGAAGTTGTTGTCCTTTAAGATAACTGGAATTTCGCATTAGCAAACA
Organism: Dichetophora obliterata; assembly: GCA_963920525.1. Lineage (NCBI taxonomy): Eukaryota > Metazoa > Arthropoda > Insecta > Diptera > Sciomyzidae > Dichetophora > Dichetophora obliterata. Next base: position 281,233,445 of record OY986435.1, read on the forward strand.
TGATACTTTTGCTAATGCACCTACCTCACTTAAAAGTAAAGAGGAAGTTTTTAAAATTTCAAAAAATTGCCTTCTAAACTGAGCATTAAAATTATAACTTGCTGCATACCTTCCATCGGCAAGCATGCTTTGTTTTTCATCTGGGTTGATTGCAGCTATAAAAGTAAAAAATAGTTTTTGATAGGCACGCTTATCTACGTAAAATGTACTGTCTCTAAAGTCTATTAAGGAATGGTGGAATTTTTGCAGTAGCTTAAAAAGAAATGCCTAAATAGTTTCGAATAAAAAAAATTTTTTTATGTATAAAGTTTTACTGGACAACCAAACAGTGGCGTTCTTAGGATTGGTATCCACCAGAGGTGCCACCCCTACAAAAAACACAAAAAGCTATATAATAACGATTTTGATGAATTTAATATGATATAAATATAACTTAATTATGTATTCTATTAAAATTGATGCATTTATTAGGATATTATTAATAATATTATAATTTAAAAACATAATAATATTATAAACAAAAGGTCGATTTTTACTTTAAAAAAAGGATAGAAAAGTTTCTTTGATGCTGGCAAACTCACACCGCGATGAGTTACCTCAATCACTGCATCTCTGCTACACATACATATATAAAAAAATAGGTGCTTTCAGGATTCAGTGCACTTGCCAGTGTAGTTGAGGACTTGCAGTTGTGCAGTTAATTTCTCGTCAACCACACTTTTGACTGACAAATTTATTGAAGTATGTCTTATTTGTCAGAATCAGGTCTTGACTAGGAAAAAAAATATTTCATCAACTAAATATGAACATGCCAAAAAATTTATTGAGAGTAAAAGTTTTCGAGTGTAGTAAAAAATTTCGAGTCTGTATGTAGAAAACTTTCTCGAGTCTCATTCGTCACGTTTTTGTGTACACGAGCAATGATAATTTCTATTAGTCTACGTTTTTTGTATGGAGACCCACAGAAGGGTGGCAGATGGAGTTTTATTAATATGTCTAGATCATACATATAACCCTCTTAAGGGTAATAGTTTTTTTTTAATATGAACTATAATAAAACTTGTTTTCTATATTTTGGGTTTTTTCGTGTGTGGACTTCCACAAAAGATGCAATTTTTCACCGTCAAAAATATCGAATCACAGACATACTTTAGATATCACACACCATAAAATCAGTATTACCAATTGAAGCACCAATCAATGATAGAAAACAAAGTTTTATATTAAACAAAATATTTACATATTTTATTTGTGAGTATAGTAACAAATATTTAATTCTCAAAATTTCAGAAATCATTTTGAAAATTACAACTTAAAGACTAACTGACAAAATATGCAGCATATGACAATGTATTGAATCTGACATATATGCTTCAAATGCACAATCGGCTTGAAGGGCTGTGCCTGTGCCTGCCTGATAAAAATAACTATTTGCTCAAATTATAATATTGCCACTTTGCAAGAATACCCTTATTATATTAAACATGCATTAAAATAATATCTAAACTTTTTAAAGTAGGTCGTTTACTGATATTGTTACAATAATTATTTATTTCTGATTGATGTATTAAGATTAAATCCGTGGCCATTAAAAACTGCATGGTTAGGGGAGAAGGGTAGTTTTGTGGTATATTTTGCATAGCTGGTTTTATTGGCATCACCGAAATGGCAGAGGCAAGATCTGTCAACGCAACATAAACTGCATGTTTATGTAAAACGAAACGTAGACTGAAAGTTGTGAAAGAAACGCGCAACAATATTTTTTGGCATAGAAATATGTATTGCTAAACGTTCAGCCATCATTTCGTTTTTTTTTTTTTTGACGCTTTGATATTTTGACGTATCTAATAATTTCCGACATTTGATCAAAGTGGCTTATGTCAGGGGTGCTATTAAACATAATTCCAAAATTGGTCGCAACTTGTTTTTCCATTATTATTTTTTGCTTGACATAATTAGCCAAAAAACTTATTAATTCGTTTTGCGTTCGCAGAGAAAGATAAAATATAGTTCTCGAACTGGTTACTTGTTTCATAAGATGCTCTTTTAAGACTGGATCGTATTTTGCAGGCAGTTCAACCATTTCAAGGAAATTAAATTTGTTTTGAGAAAATTTATCTTTCGCGTGACCACGAAAGGCAAGATTTTGCTAAGCAAGAAATAGAGTCATATTAAGCAGTCTTTGCAAAACATCCTTCCATTTTGAACACGTTTTTATTAGCTTCACTTCATGTCTGTCCCGTACAAATCTTGGAATCCATTTTTAACCAACTTCCCGATGAGCTAGAGTTTTGAAACTTCAAATGTTGCTCTTATTTTCTTGTCTATTACCTCATTTAGAAAAAGTTTATGTGCGAGTTCTGTAGCTCATAGCGTAAAGCGATTGATTTATAACCATAAGGTAGTGAGTTCGAGCCTCAACAATTTGGACCGATTTTTTGTTTTTTTTTTTAGGAAACAATTCAAATTTTGAAAAATTTACCCCCCTCAGTGGTAAAATTGTAAAAAATTAGTTTAAATAAAATTATTTTGTTTATATTACAAGAAAGTAGTTACATTTGTAGCTATTTAAAATATATTTCTTTTTGAGTTGTGTAGCTCCGAGCTCAGAGCACAGAGCGCTTGCTTTATAATCATAAGGTTGTGAGTTCGAGCCCCAGCACTGTCAATGGATTTTTTCAATTTTTTTTTTTGCTTCATTTTTAATATTTATAGAACAATTTCGGTTTTTTTTTATTCATTTCTTTTGTCACCTTCAGTGGTGAATTTTTGAAAATTCGAATTGTTAAAGTTTTTGACAAAGTCTTAAATCAGAAAATAATTTTTTAAGTAAAAATTAATTGTTGACATAACACGATTTAAGACATACTAAAAAATATTAAATAATTTCTCTTAGAGTGGGGCTTTTAGTTCTCCTAAAAACGTGGGGCGCATGCTATAGAGAATATTAACCCTACTTCACTAACCTTAGGGTGGAATCTACCCAGTAACTGTTTTTATGCAAAATTTCTAATGCAATACATGTGTGACGAACTAAAAATCAAATGTAACAAAACAATTCTTTCAATAAAAAACATTTTAAAATTGTAAAAGTAATCTTGAATTTATTTAAAACCAACACTTTTTTAGGTTTAAGCAATTATATCCTTATAGCTAAGAGTTTATTATGAGGGTGGAAAACACCCAGAGTTAGTTGTGGCGCAACTCAGCAAAAGGTTAGTGATCCATGGTTAAAGAGTTAAAAATACCTTGGTTAAGAAAGCATTTACTCACCAACATATTAAAATTTTTAATTACCAACAAATAATTTCTCAATAATTCATCTAGATAGGCATAGATAGGCACATTTTTAACAATAAAACTCGTCAGCCATGATAACTTCGAAAACACTAAAATTTAAGAATTCTAAAATCTAAGTAGAACTTACTGGTCTGAACACAATAGATGTCTGTAAACTTGAATCCATCATCCATGCAAGGACTTCTATCCCGACAGTCAAGGGACCTGGTTAAGAAATCATTTTTTCACTAATGTACTACAATTGTAAATAACACTTCCTACTATTCTCTATAGCATGCGCAAAAGTTTTTAGGAGAACAAAAAGCCCCACTCTAGGAGAAATGACTTTATGCCTCACTCTAGGAGAAATGACTTTAAATGAGTTCGTTTTAAAAACGTGTCATTTAAAAAAAATTTTTTTACTTAAATAAAAATTTTTTATTAGACTCAATTGCAATTTTATTATTTCTACGATTTTATTTCTATCAAAAATTAAAAAAAAACCGGTCCCCCCTAAGAACACCTCTGCAACCAGGGTGATAATGTTAATGATGAACGGCTCAAGATGCAGTGACTGCCATTTGGAAATTTTCCCTCTATAATCTGAAAGAAGTATAGTATACACGAAAAGGAGTATAAACGAGAAAAGCGCAAATATTAAAATATTACAGGAAAACAATCTTTTGATAGAGCCGACAAAATTAAGAAACAAAACATTCTACACAAAGAGAAAAAATTATTAGATTTATTAAAAATCGTATTCAATTCATCAAAAAAAGTGGTTTTTTTTTGAACCGATAACGCATTTGCATAAAATAAATACGTAAATATTTAAAATGAATTTTTATTTAAATTATGCACGCGTTTTATTGCAATTCTTATAAACTTATTGAAATTATACACGAATTGTCATTTAAACAATTCCTCTATAATTCCTCCTGATTAAAACTCACTTGAGAACTTCGGAAGACATCTACGCTACAATTTGTCCTTTTTCTAAATTTTTCTCAGCATACTTCATTTATAGTTTTTTATAAACTTCAATTAAAATTAAAATACGATACGAACTAAAAAGAAATATGCAAAAATAACGTTTTGTGGAAAACATTTTTTATTTATCCACGCAAATATTTAAATTGAATTTATGACTGGTGTGAATAGTTCAAATATTCGTTATTTTTCTCAGTGTATAAATACATAACAATCCATTTCCATTCGTTACGAAAACGGTCTACACTGAGAAATGATTTTGGCTTCATTAATGTAAATTAATTAAATTAATTAATTTAATAATTTACTAATAATTTAATTAATTTATTAAGTTGCAGTTGATATTATATGTATATCAGAAACGTGGCTGTGCAGTGATATTTGTGAAGCAACCTGTGACATAAATAATTATAAGTTATTTCGAAATGATCGATATGGAAAAAAGGGTGAAGGAGTTGCAGCTTATTGTAGAACAAATCTGAACGTTGAAGTTTTAGGTAAATCGAACGGACCCGGAATTGAATTTCTTAATTTATGTATCTCGGACAACAATACTAAAATACTTTTGTCATGTGTATATAACCCAAGTAAATGTCATCCTGTTGACCCTTTATTTTCTGTGTTGTCTAACTGTATCCTGGATTATGATTTTATGTTACTGTGTGGTGACTTTAATGTCAATATCTTATCTAATGACGATTCTAAGCATTTAATCTATGAAAATATATTGACTCTTGGGCTTTCTGTAGTAAACGAAACTCAACCTAAAAGATTTTAAAAAAAACACTAGTCCTAGTCTTCTTGACTATTTTATTGTATCGGATGTTTCAACGATTTTGTTATTTGATCAAATTTTTTTCATCTCTGACCATAATTTAATTTTCTGTTCTTTAAGTGTGAAACTATCTCGTAATGCTGTTTCAAATTCTTATTCGTTCCGTGATTTTAAGAAAACTAACTATCCGTCTCTTATTCATGATATGTCTCTCATCTCTTTCAATGATTGTTGGAATCAAAGTATTGTCAATGACAAACTATGTTCCATTTTAGAGCCTATAAAATATTTTTTGATAAACATGTCCCTTTAAGTACAATTAATGTAAAAAATGTCTCTTGTCCATGGTTTTCTCAGCATGTTCTTAGTGCTATCAAAAAAAGAAATAAAAACCACAAATTATGGAGGAAAAGACCCTCATCAGATAACTGGGAAATCTATAGACTTGCGCGTAATGAAGCTGTTCTAATAATAAGACAGGCTAAAACTCGCTACTTTTCTGCTAAACTTGATATCTCTCTTCCAACTATAATGCTGTGGAATAATATAAAAAACTTGGGGTGTGCAGTAAGATCACAGCGGAATGCACTTTAGACCCTGATTCTCTAAATAATTTTTTTGTTGATACTGTTCCTAATAATAACAACCTGCTCCCGTCTTTTATTTCCACAGTGCCACAATTTTTTAATTTTCATCCGGTTACGGATGTTGGAAACTGTATATCGCAGATAAAGTCAAATGCCATAGATGAAGATGGAATAACAATTAAGTTCATCAAACTAATACTTCCTCACATTATACGCCAGCTAACACATATTGTTTTGTAACGTCATCTTTTCCAGATTTGTGGAAAATTGGAATTGTGCTGCTGGTAGCGAAAAAACATAACCCAGCCGGACGAAATAATTTTAGACCAATAAGTATACTATCGCCGTTGTCAAAGGTATGCGAAAAGCTTATTGCTCAACAAATTAATAAATATTTACTTGAAAAAAAATCTGTTATCCGTTCCATTTCAGTTTTCGTGCTGGGCACGGGTTTTCTTCTGCTGTGGTTAAGGTGATAGATGATATAAGACCCGAATATGATGCAGGCAATATGACTTTGCTTTGTCTACTTGATTTCTCCAAAGCTTTTGATAAAGTCAATCACGCATTTTTGTTTCAAAAACTCAAATATCTCTTTGGTTTCTGTGATAGTGCTGTCAATCTCTTGTCCAGTTATTTTTGTAATAGGTTTAAAAAGTGAAAGTTGGCCAAAGGTTTTCTCAGTATAATAGGGTATTAAGTGGTGTTCCACAAGGGGTTCCATACTTGGTTCTCTACTTTTCTCGTTATTTATAAATGATATTTTTTCTGTATGAAAACATGCTTCTATTCATGCATATGCTGACGATGTTCAACTTTATTTCTCTCAACGGATTGGGCTGCTTGGCGTCATTAAATATTAACATAGTAAATTTAAAGAGGTGGAAGTAACTAAATATGTGTTGCCTTGACATATATTACAATTAACAAATTCAGCTTTAGTAATAATAAATATAATAATAATAAATGACGTTTGGATCCAATTGGATCCATTTGGATACTTTTTCGTTCGAAAATTTTTGGATACTTTTTTTAAGCCTCAGTGTAAGTTTGGATACTTTTTTAAAAAATCATTTTTAATTATAAAAAGTCAGCAGAGCCTTTAATTCGTTAAGAAAAATAATGACATTGAGACTTTTTCGGGCAATATTTTCTTATCAAAAAATGCATTAAAGCAATCTGTTTATAAAGAACTTTTAAATTTTGTGAAAAAAAATTTATGTCTGCGACTTAAGCGACTTTTTAAAAAAATCTGTAATTTTTTACCCTTAAGATGGTTTACCCTCGATTGCAAATTGTTACGAGACTTAATAATGCTTGTATGTATAGGCTGTACCGTCATGTACTCTTATTAACTGCATCTTTATGTAAAACGAAACGAAGGCTAAACATGGTGCGAGACATGGTAAACAATACATTTTTCCATATCAAAAAAGTATTGTTGCTCGTTTCTTTCACGATGTTCAGCCTTCGTTTCGTTTTGCATAAAGATGCAGTAATATGCACTTTGATTGTTTTGTTTCCGATAAATTGGGACCAAAATATCTTGACCCTTTCTGAAAACGACTATTTGTTTTTACGCTACCTAGCAAGAAGATAATGCATTAAAAGAAAACTTATTTGAAATATTGTTATAAGTTTTCGTTACGTAAATCAAATTTCGAGTCTTTAAGATAAATGTTTTAAATGAAATTTTTTTTTCCAACGTGCAACTTTGGATTAATATAATAACAAGGCAAAAGCAACCCACATAATCTATTTTGCACTAAACTGAACAAGCTTTTTTCCATTCTTGTTTTGTGTATTGCTTTTGTCTAAATATTAAACTTAGAAAATAAATTTAATTAAGAGGCAATAGCAACATATATAAAAAACAGAAGTATCTCAATTTATGTTCCATTTTAATATTATTACACATGTGTTATATCTTATTATTAAATTTTAATAAAAATATTTTTAGTCTTAAAATTAAATAAAAAAATTGCTATAAAAGCTTAAAAAATTGGGGTTCATTATTTAAAAATATTAAAGTTGTGTAAAATTTGTGTGAAAAAATAAATATATATTTGGATTTTGATACGTGGATACTTTATTTTTCCATATAAAGTGGATACTTTTGGATACTTTTTTGACCTTTTCAAGGATACTTTTTTTAGAATCGTCGCGGCAACACTGTCTACAGCAGGTTAACGATCAAATATGTAAAAATTGAATTTAAGCCTTTTAATTTCTCAGTTACTTTTTCGTTAAAAGTAAAATTATATACGGCCGTAGGTCAAACAATTAAGAAAAGTAATATTGTATAGGTATATTTTTTTGAAAAATATATAGGTATAATTTAGTCCTTTCATGACTACTATATCAAAGATAATATATTAAAATAATCTGGCCATAAGCAAGCTCGTTAAATGAAATAAAAACAAAAAATATTTAAGAGATAATAAAAATGTTGACTTTATATGATTTAAATACAAATTCTAAATGTTTGATAGTTTAAATCATACTTGATTTTAAATACAAATTCTAGTTGTTTGATAGTTTAAAATCGTTTATTGAGCTTAAGGTCAAAGTTAGAACAATTAATTGTTTTTCCAAAGAAACAACAACAAAATATTTAAGAGATAATAAAAATGTTGACTTTATATGATTTAAATACAAATTCTAAATGTTTGATAGTTTAAATCATACTTGATTTTAAATACAAATTCTAGTTGTTTGATAGTTTAAAATCGTTTATTGAGCTAAAGGTCAAAGTTAGAACAATTAATTATTTTTCCAAAGAAACAACAACAAAGTTTTTTTTTCAATATGAAAAGGAAAAAATCACAAGCTGATAATAAAAATATATATAACGTTTTTCAATTTAATAAAGCATTAAGAGGCTTGCTAACTAAAACCAAATAAACATTTGTCTCAACTAGGAAGCTCTAATATATACTTCATTTTCAATAACCAAATATTTAGTTCGTCATAAGAAAGTATGACGTTTGTTAAATGTATATTATTTTTGTTTGCTAGAAGAAAATCATTTCTCAGTGTATATATCCCACGTATTGTGCTTGTCAATGACAATTTGAATCATATCATATTGAAGATATTAATTATGCTTAAATGTCAAGGTGAGCTAGTAAAACACTCAATAAATTTAAGACGCAAATTCTATCAAAATATAAATGTGAGGGAAGTAAAATCGAAAAAAACACATAAACCTCAAAACATGTCATAAATATCAAGATGATTTTGGCAATAATTTAAGAATGACACATCTTGATTCACATATACTTAAAAAGCTGTCTGCACATGTGTGTTTTTCTATAGAATTCATATGAAAAGCTCATCAGATATATATTTAAAATACCGTTTATGAATAAAGTAAACAAATGCTAACACATCGAATGTATGGACTTTATTATGGGGAAATATTTTATTTATATGATATCATCTAAAAACTACAGTTTTTATGCAATATTTACTATATATGATCATGAAAGAATAGATAATTGAACACTTAAAATAGAGTCATTAGATTTCTTAAGTTATACGGGGTGGTAAAAGAACAGCGACTTCGACTTTTGTGTACTGTTATAACAAAATTAATTTTTGTCTGTCAAAAGTGGTGTTTCTGCTCTATATTGAAGGTTTTACCAGTTATATTCAGCAATAAATTAAATAAAGGAGAAGAAGAATTATTAATGTTCAGTTGGCGTATAAAAAAATTAATAACCAAATCTTTTGCGAATTCAAATGTATTTATAAACTTTTAATTTGCTAGTAGCGATGTGAGTTAATAAGTACGAAGAAATAAATTAATCTATACTTTAAATGCACAAATTCAGCAACTTATCTCATAGCAAGATATATACACGGAGAAAAATCGGGGCTTTTAATTAGTTTAGAGGTAAACAATGTATGCTTGTGGAAGACGTTGGAAGTAAAATTTAGTTTAAAATTACAAGCATTTGTTCAGACTGGGAAAAATATGTTTGTGACATTTATATTGAGAGATTCTCTCAAAGAAAAGTTAATTAAAAATGTGTAATTTTTAGTTTTAATAAACTTTTTCTGTGCTTATTGTTTGGTTTTAGCAACGATTTTTTCAGATACAAACGAACTATATTCGGATATATTTTTCCAAATAAATCTTGTTCGGATCCGAACACATTTTGCTTAAAATTAAAAAAGCAAAAAGAGAGAGAGAGAGAGCAAAAAGAGAGGCATACTAATAATTTCAGACTCTAAACAACATTTGCTTTCATCTAAAAATTAAATACTTACAACAAATTAGAGAAACCAGATTAATTTCAGTCCCAACCAAATTTGTTTGCGTCTGAACAATAAATGTTTAAAATTTTCACTTCTCTGGAATTCCAGAGAGGCACAAGTTCTGCATTTTGGTGGTTGTTTTAGCCTGTGAGTGGTCAAAGTGTCTGTGAGTGGTCATAAGGAGTTGAACATATTAAAAGTAAGTGAAAAAATGAATTAATTTATAAATAAAACTTTATTATGTCTATTATATATGATTTTTTTATATTATTTTCTACGCACAGTATAATTAAGCTATTCAGAGCGTACCAGAAAGTCAAGTGTATTTTGTGTGGCATCACTTAGGATGTTTGCAATGTTTCAGTGTCCTATCAAAATATGGCAATGCTGTTGATTGAAATATATTGTCAATGTTTCTATTGCGTTGGAAAAGCTGAAAAAATTATTTAAAAATAAATAATTTATTATACGTAAACTTTAGGATTGATAGAAGCTTTATAAATTGGTGTTAATAAGAATATTTTATATTTATAATAATTTATAATTTTAAATATTTTAATAAAAATGCATTGACATATTCAATAAGAGCAATAATATCCTTTTTGAACAATAGACTCATTAAAATAATTTTTGTTTGAAACGTAAATAAACTTCTTTTAGGTGCAAAAATGTAATGTTCGGGTAAATGCTTGATGCAAATAATGTTTACTTGTACCTGAACATTTTCTTATTAAGGTGCAAAAATATTATATTCGGATAACTGCGTGATGCAAACAATAGGGCAGTTCACGATCTTGTTGCATTGTTGCATTGTTGCAAATGCAAAATAAACAGCTTTTACAAAAACAAAAAGCATTAAAAAGCTTTTTTTTGTAAAAGCTTTTGTAAAAGCTGTTTATTTTGCATTTGCAACGATGCAACAAGATCGTGAACTGCCCAAATGTTTGTTTGTATCTTTAGGTGCAAATATGTAATGTTTGGGTAACAGCTTAATGCGAACAATAATTGTTCACTTCCAAACATTACGTTCTTGCACATTAAGAGAGAGAGAAGGAAAGGAAAGTTTGCAAAAGTATCTGCAAATAGAGAGTGAGAGCGGGTATTTCTGCCGAGTCCCATGCGCTCTCAATATGTGGCTTATAATAATGAGTTGCCAGCAGAATTTGTTTGAGAAAGCGTTATACATTTTCTGCTTGTAGAAAAACTTGTAAGCAGTTAAAATTTTTCATAAACATTGTGATCACTATTAGACTGATATTCAAAATAAAATATTAATATGCATACATATGATTAAAAATAAATTTCATGATATATATTTTTAATACATCTATATTTATAAAGGGTAATTTTTTGCAATTTGGTTTTCAGTGCACAATTTTGACACCTCACGCGTGACTAGTAACGTGTAGCAAAACCAAAAATGTTCAATAAGGTTTTTCATTTCACCATGAATTGACTAACAAACGAACAGCGCTTGCAAATCATTAGATTTTATTATAACAATACGTGCTCTGTGAGAAATGTGTTTCGCAAATTACGTCCATTTTATGGTAGTCATAATCGACCCACCGAACAGGCTTTTTAAGCTCTTGTGACCAAATTTCGCACCAGTTTCACTTTATTGGACATTAATCCAGCAACACGTATGCAGAGAGTGTTAATGGAGATCGCGATATGTCAATTCTTCGCCGTTGTCAACAATTGAGATTGTGTTACTCGACCACCTGAAAGGTTTTACTTAAGGACCACGGTATGAAACCATAGCTGGTGCAAGAACTGAAACCGGATTTGTTTGGTAAAGAAAAGTTGGATGAAGATCAACTTTTTTATCGAAAAATTGTCTTAAGCGACGAAGCTCATTTTTGGCTCAAAGGGTACGTCAACAAACAGAATTTTCAAATTTGGTCTGAAGAGCTGCCAAAGGCAGTTCAAGTGCTGCCAATGTACCTTTAAAAATGCACTGTTTGGTGTGATTTGTAGACCGGCGGCATTATTGGACCGTACGTTTTAACAAATAATGGAAATCGCAACGTTACTGCCAATGGAGCAAAGTACCGTGCAATGATTATCGACTTTTTTGCCCAGAATAGAAGAACTGAACTCGATTGACATGTGAACCATTTATTCTTTAAAAAGTAAATGGCAGGCACTGATGTATTGCTTCAAATAAATATTTTATTCACTATTGCAAATTTTCTTTTTTTTTTAATTTTCACAAACTAAACTCAAAAAAATCACTTTTAAATAGGAAACAGTTAAGAACAATTTTTTCCTGTGTTTCTCAATCGATTTTTTTAATTTTTTTTTTTTTTAATGAATAAGAGTAAAAAAAAGTGGAATGTAATGAATATTTTGTATTAATTTTTATAGAAATTCACCTGCTCTAAACATTCTAGATTCATATACACGTAAAAGATCCGCACAAAAAGAAGAGAAATTTATTTGGCATTGCTTATGTATTTCTTTACATTTCTGTTTTCAGTTTGCTGCTCACAATGCGCTCTTCTGAGTGAGAAAACTGGTGGCTAATTCATTAGGAAAGGAAGCGTAATGTAAAATTTTTATGAAAGACATATAAGACATAATATCTTGACATTAATTTTATATCAAATCATATATTAACAGATAATGTATGCAAAAAAGGTATGATTTCACCACTGGTAAATTCAAGTATATATAAATATGTAGATATAAAAATGAGTAATCATTTTTGCCGGACAAATGAGAATCATTTTCCATATTTCATTTGTTTTAGTACCTGCTTTTTAGGAATAAAAAACTATATTTGTTTTATAACATTAGGGTGTTTAGGATAATTGAGTTAATAAAAAAATCCAAAAAATTGTACTACTTTTGTAGTAGTGTACAATAAAAGTTTTAGAAGTTTTTTTCCTTTAACTGCATCATTTAGAACAAACCTTTATTTTCAAAGTGGATGGTCATCAGGCAGGCAAAGCAAACCCATGTCTGTAGCATCAAAAGATAAAGTGGACTAGAATTCCATATTTTTAAATATTCTTCCTCATGTCAGAAAAGTTCGTACTAGTATTTAACGCACTTGTTTCTTAACATTGCAACACTTATACAATTTTTCAGCTGCAATAATATCATCACTGATTTATTACACTTTGACAGTGGAAATAATTTAATTTTTTGTTCAAATCTCTGCAGTATAATTACGTATAATTAATAAATTGTCTGAAGTGCAAAACAAGAAAAAGAAGTCGCTTAGAGAAAAAAGAAAAGAAGGTTCAAAACGCTCTATCAAACTTCTTAAAATGATTCATAGAGCTGGTGATTCTAAGCGTTTTGCTTAACAAAAAAAATGCATAACTCGAAAAATTTTAGAGTATTCCCTACAATGGTATGGTCAAAATTTGATATATACTTCGGTTTATCATATAGAATTTTTTAAAGTTTTTGAAAAATAAAATTTTAAAAGAAAACAATTTCTTAAAAAAAAAGTTTTTTTTGTTATTTTTTTTTTAAAAAAAAAGGAAACTGAATACATCTGGATAGACAATTGTGTATGTGTTATATCTAAAAATTTTCTTTTGTTTTAGTTTTGAAATAATCGATTTCGGATTTCGACTTTTCGGATTTCTCCGTTTTTCATGTTGCTCTATCGACGCTTCAAGTATAAAGCTAATTGAATACAGGAAGTGTAAAATCCCCATATTTATACAATATATGATATGATACATATAAGATAATTTTGTTAGAAGTTTTTCGTTTTGAGCTTTTACAGCGCCGGAAAACCTTATATAAGACGCTTTCTAGTAGGCAATAAAATTTTCCTAAAATTGCAACAAAACTAACTATTCTTAACTTCAAAACTAACTTCAAATATACATATTTGAAGTTTTAGTCATGATGAAACTCTAAAACCTTTTAAATATTTTTATTGTTCTAATAATTGGGGCGCCAAAATCATAGCTAGCCTGTACTTCCAAAGTATCTCGAGCCGCCCATGATTACATTTGCAGCGAGTAAATTTTGACAGTGGACTTAAGTGCTCTATCTTGCTCTATCTTCATATGGCAAAAATGGCTTAGATCATCTTTCATAACTACCGGCATAGTTATATAAAGATTAGACCTTATTAATTTTTTTAGTGTATTCGAAGTTTTTGCTTATTCTAAGAAGCTCAAGTCTTGCTGCTAAGATCTAAAAGTTTTCTAAAAAACACACTCTGTATGCATTTTTATTTATTTTTATCGCACACAACTAAGTTATCAGCATTTGTCGTCGCTATCACACAACAATAAACAATAGTAATCATTCCGACTGTCGCCAGCATTGGTATCGGGTCAAAATTAGAGAATGAAGTTATCAGCAGCACAAAGATAGAGACAATAAAAAGAAACCCTTAATCACCAAGATTAAATTGAAATCGGTCTCATTTTCAGACAATCATCGGGCAACTTATTTCAAACGAAGTACATATGTATTTAAATCAAAGAAATAAAAAGGCTGAGTCTACTCTGAGCGCCCCTAGTTATCTGATTACGTAGGCTTGAGCTGTTTGAGTTAGCGATACGAGGTTAACTTATTTGGTATCTTGCTTAGAAAAAACTCTACTTTTAAAATGTGTAAACAAGAAATAGAGAAAATAAGAAGAGTAAAACTAAGGCTAACAGAGATAACAAAATAATGAAACTGGTAAAAATAAAGAAAGGTGAGGGGACATCTTATAATATGAAAGAAGTGGAAGATATGATTATTTATTTTTTTTAAATCTTTGGAAACAACTAATTGAAGAATTAGTTGAAAGGTAGTCAAAAAGCTTTAACATACAACAGTTCAGCCATTTCTTGTCAGCTTGCATAAGTATTAGGTTATGGTTTCTAGATACATAGAACTTATATGGAATTAACCGAGTAAACATTTCTGATAATAAAATATGAATAATGCTAAACTTAGAAATAATTGCACATGATTTGAAATAGTAATTTCATTTTGAAATAACTGATTAATTTTTTCCATTATACTAGCAAAAATATGAAAAAAACTGGCAACACATGTTGCACACATGTGACTCAGATGATTTGTAAAAATACCCGACTAAACTAACGCCAACTGTTTATTCTTTTTATTATTTTTCAAATTTTGTTTAAAGATATCGTACGTATGTGTATGAAGCACTGTAGATAAGTTAATTTTGCAATTTTTATGTCATTCATAAATAAAAAATTTCATTTAATTTCAATAACATTAATTGCCAAAATGTAATTAGGCAACAGCAACAACCACAACAACAACAACATCCACAGCAATAATTGAGTATCGCTGACCAAATGCCAAGTGGTCTGCCACATTGAGGCTGTTTCTAAAAATCAGCCACTAATTAAGACTAGTTCTCTTCTATTGGATCGTTTATGCCTCTAACTACATACATATTTATTGAATGCGTGGCTCTAGCTGATTCTAATAGAAGTGTTTTTTGTCGGTGTATGTTGTTTTACATGTGTGCATGCTTGCGTGCATGTGTCGCAATATGAGTTCATTTAAATGATTTTAGAAATATATTGGGTAAAAAACCCGAATTGAACATAGCTTAAACTTGTTCTACAGCTAGTTGTTTCTTTGTTGTTGTTGTTGTTTTTTGTTGTTGTTGCTGATAAAGACGCTGATTGTATAATGCGCCAGCGTATAAACAACCGATAGTCGTTCAGTAGAAATCGCTGACATGATGTAATTGAAGTGGAATGTGCGCAGTCGCAACAGCAACACAATTAGCAATAATTTTAAATATGTTCATCTTCAAGTGTGCCTAAGAATAAAGCAGAATAATTAAGTTGACTTGGAAGAAATCTGAAAAAAAATCTAAGCAACTTAGCTTTAACTGTTTTTTGGCTGAATTTATTGATGACGGCTTATTTACATGTTTAAAACAACTTTTCAAACATTTAACAATAAATATAGAGACAATTTTTCTTTAAATAGAATAGAATTTTTTTCGTTAATCTTAAAAGTTAATAAAGTTTTATCATCCCGAACAAAGGATATACTTTATAGAAACATCTTCTTAACGGATATGTCGCACATATTTAGGGAATGATCTGTAGATAACGACATAGCTTTGGTTTTGAAAATACGAAAAAATTAACAATTTGATAAGGTAAACGTTGACATCATAAGGTATTTAAATGTAACATTTGTTTTTATGTTAATGAAAACATATACATCCAGATTAAAAAATTATTAAGACTTTTTCAAGTTCTTCCATAGATTGTTAGGCCACCTCAAATATTTATTAAAAGGCACCAAAAAGTGTACTTTATTATTTACTAAGTTGGCTCTGCAACCTTCGGACGGTTATGGCCTCATTTAAAAACATGCGTCAGCCATTTCTGTTAAAAGCTTTATGGCGCCAGTTTTAAATTCAAAGTTTCGTCAGGTGGCCCACTACTTGGTCTTTCCAACGGAAATACCGTTTTCCTCTTCTGCTCAAGGATTTCAGAATTATGGATCTGCATAGCGTTAACGATATTTTTATTGTTTTTTCTTAAATTATATTGAAATTTTTAAACAAAAGTAAAACCTAAAAACCCGCAATTGCATTAGTAATCGACGTTCCATTTTCTTTTTTATACCCCTACGCGTATTGCGTAGAGGTAGGGAAGTCAATTCGGGATCCTAAACAGTTCAACTCTATTGAATTTATCACTGGATTCCATTCAGGGTCCTAAAAATCTCGTGACTGTGAACACTTTCCGGAATTGAACTACTTAGTAAGGAGCTTATTATTTTTTTACTCCATTTGTAATGCTCATAAGGTGATATCGCAGGTATAAAAAAGTATATATATGTATTCTAGATCAGTATTACTGTCTGCCTGTCCGTTTGTCATTACGATTACAGACGTGATTTTGAAAATATCGGTATAAAATTCGATATAAAAGTTTTCATTTAAAAAATAATGATCTTATTCAGAATTGAGCCAAAACGGATGAGAACAACTCCTACTTCCAATATGAAGTCTGAAACCTTTATACTTGAAAATTTACACATTAGCTTTAATGTTTAGTGTGCACTCTGAGTACGAAATTTGAAAAAATCGAAAGAAAACAAAGTCTACCTTCCATATAAAGTGATTTCATCAAAACAGTTCGAAGTCTTAAAATTACTCAAGCACTAACTTAATGCCTTGTGGCTAAGGTCAGCCGCTTTTATTGAAGCAGTCTCAAAGAAGCCATTCTCTGGCAGATCGAGGGCATGAGTCTGGCTATTTCTTAAGCCCACAGAGCCAGAAAAAATTCTGGAAATATTAAGAGTTTCCAACCCTCTCCTTCCATTTTAGAACTAGAGGATTGCCAAAGTTGAGCATCCCAGAGATGGCGCAGGGAAGCAGTTCTAACCCTGGACGAGGCATCTCTGGGTCCTCTAGGAAAATGCGATGGGTGAGTTCACTTCGGGGTCACGAGGGTACTCGTGAAGGTGTATAAGTAAGCTAAGCTAGAGGATAACGCAAGCGCAGAGAAAATCACTTCTTTAAGATAGGATGCGGAAGAAGAGTGCGGTTAATATTATAAATACAATTGGGGCTACGGGCGAGCGACGTGTAAGTCCCACTGGCGTGTAGAACTATTGCTGGCGTGTGGAATACAGTCTTTGACTTTGTTCAGACGACAATCAATTGTTTGAGCCAATCCCTTATTTTGTTTTTCTTTACTCTATTTGATTAATTGATTCAGGTCTTGAGCGTTATCAAAAATTTAATAATGTTCGAAGTTAATTTTCGCTCTCGCATACATAGTTATTTTTTTTAACTGGAAAAAACCACAAATTTGGATTAATTCAATCATTTGATTCTCGTCTGTACACAGTCTTCTTTATTTGATTTTCAATACACGCCTGTCAAATTGGAAAATAAAAATTGTCCGGCTACAGCGTGTTCTGTATATCATGCTCTATATCAGTGCCGGGCAGCTTTGCACACTTGAAATTGTGTTTGTGCAGGAAAATATGTATTCATCTTACCTACAGGTAAAATCTGCGCTTGTGTGTTCCTTGAATATATTATATTATATATGTGTCGATAAGCAATAATAGCTTAAGTCGATTTAAGGCAGAACTGAGTTATTGATATAGTTCTGTTTCGCGTATATATCCTTATGAACACACAAAATCTTGAATTTCTAGCATGACCTTAGCTAAAGATATGACATAAAAACAAAAGATCCTTTCATATAACTTATATGGCGATTAAAAACTTTGAAGCAAGATTTCTGGAAACTTTGAGATAAGACTTAAGCTATTATTGATCATCGACACGGATATAACGTAAGATTACACTGTATAAAATTTTATATGCAAAATTTTTGGAAGTATGTATGAAAAATTTTTTGTTTTTAGAAAATAACGGCATGGCGCTGCATAAAAGAGGCAAAATTAAAAAAATTATGCATTACAAGACATTTGCATTTCCAATGTAAGGTAATTGTGGACCATGCGATGAAGAAATTAATGAATTATTTTAAAGCGGCATGTCCACATATCATATAGTGATCAGTTCCAAATACGTATAATGAAAGCCTCTTGCTCTGTCAGTTTGGCCTTGGCAAAACACAATAAGCTACATAAGCACAATATAAAACATATTTGTTTTTTGCTATTGGCCTGCCTTTTTACACTTCCGTTTGCTTATCTGTACTTCACATTATAAGTCCGCCGGTCTGTGTTCTTTTGACTTTTCGTCCACAACTTATTTATTTAATTTCGCAATACAAATCCGAACAAAAAAAATATCCCATAATGCCTAGTAAGATTTCTGCAAAAAGCGCTTTAGCACTACTTTGTTTTCAGTGTGAGCTTTAAAGCGCTCATTAATACATACTCAAGATGAGAAAGTATAGGTGTGCAAAGCTGCTCGACACTGCTCTATATCATTGATGCTAAAACGCGCACAAAAGTACAGATAAGTACAGATATATTCACATTTATATAAAGCTCATGCATACAAGCAATCATCCCAGTTCACTCTGGCATTTCAAGCGGTGAGTACTGCGCCACTTAGTTTCTTTTATGCACACAAAAAAATTATGCATGAACTATAAAATATGTTGTTAATTAGGACAATATATATATTTTTCGTGTAGGTAATTTTAATCATAAAAATTAGAGCCCAGTATCCGTAACACCCTTCATAGTTTTGATCAATTAAAGACTAAACTATTTAAGAGTTTCACTTGTATTTGATAAGAAATTTAAACATCGAAGAACTGTGCAACAAAAGGTTTAAACAATTGATTTCTCTCAGTGTAGAAGCTTAAAGCTCTCTAACACTGACGCAAAAATGTTTATGTTGTAGAATGAGCACCACTGTTCTATATTGATAGGCTACACGCCACCCGCCTGTATCCCCAATTATGTTTAGAACATAACGCGACGGTAAATGCAGAACGAGCATCGACAAGTTCTTGTCTGAAGAAGTTTTCGGAGAATCTAGATTCGTACCGGATGTCGGTAGGATCGTTTGAGTATGATATTGCCGACATATTTGATAAGAACACAGAGAAGCAGATTCTTGAATTTGATTCGTATTTTAGAGAAAATACCATAACATAGGTCGAGAAGAGTATACTTCCACCTTAGTAAGGGCGGAAAAGATGTAGTCCTAATGTAATTTGGACTCATGGAGACAAGGTTTGTGACTTGAAGGCGTACGTATATACATTTTTTTTTTTGCTAGTGGCACAGTGGTCGTGAATACTGTTGAAAATCTATATTAACTCTTTTCTATTGATCAACAGATGCAAACATTTAGTGGCAGTAAGTCTTTAGCTGGTATCGCGCAGCTGCGAGCCACCCCCGGCTGGTAATCTGCTGCGTCTGCTTACCGAGGAAACGAAAACACGTATCATGGTAGTCGGAGTTGACGTGAGCGTACACCATACAGTCTGGGTAAGTACAGAAGTCAATGAAAGAGGTGAGTTCCTTTTTGATTATTTACTCAAAAGTAATTTATATGTGTACGACGTTGGGAACGAGTCGACTTTTGTTACTGGCAGCATACGAGAAGTCTTAGACATTACCCTAGTCTCTGACTTAAGTTTTGATAGGATCATGAACTGGAACTTTAAATTGGGAATTTTGAATGAGGCGTTAGAAATCTTATACCCTCAGGACATCCCAAGAAGTAAACAAAAACTTCCTTGGTGGGCAGGAAAAATTAGTTATCTAAGGTCACAGTGTAGGAAGATTTTTAATGAAGTTCAAAAATCGGGTATAAATCCTACAAATATCATTTCAGAAAACCGAATCAAAGGAGAAGGAAACTCTGTTTAGTTTCTAACCATATAAATGTGCTGGGCCTGATGGTATAATTCTGGCCGCTTTGCAGCACACGGCGTTACGGTACTATTTATCCCTACCTTAGTGGAAAGGATACCGCAAACGATTCCGAAGAACCTAAAATGCATTAATCTATAATTTTCCTGCTGAAAACACTCGAAAGATTGATTGACGCTCATATTCATTATAACATCGGCTCCAATTTGCTTTTAGCTTCACAACATGCTTACAGGAATGGTAGGTCTGTAGAAACGGACTTTGGTAGGCTTTATAGAAAATTCCTTACTTCACAACGAATATACAATGGTAGCTTTTCTAGATTTCGAAGGTGACTTTAACAATTTTCTTCCGGGGCAATCATTAGCGCACTTATGAAGCTTTGGGTGGATGAGTTACTCTGTGCGCTGATAAGCAACCTGCTGACCAGCAGAGTTGTCAGTACATCTCTAGGTGATTCAAATGCTAGGAGATTTGTGAGTAAGGCACTCCTCAGGAGAGTGTTGTATCACCTTTATTATGAAAGTTGGTAGTCAATGAACTACTGAAGAAAATAAAAAAGGTGGGCTGCAAGGTAATTGCCTATGGAGATGACGTAACTATTCCTGCACAGAGAAAGTTTCCTAACCCTCTCTTGGAGCTATTTAAGTCAGTGCTCTCTGATCTCAATATTTAGGCCAAAAACTGGGGGCAGGGGGTAAGCCCCTAATAAACATAACTGGTTCTTTGTACGAGGAAATAAAAAATTTCGCGCATCATTTCTCCACGTCTTTATGGCACTCTGCTATACTTCGTGAAAGAGGCAAAATACTTGAGAGTTATTTTTTTACATTCTTGAGCGAACTAGGAAAGGACAGCCAATGTTGCTTTAAGAAAGCTATATGTAAAATAAGGGGACTTACCCCGAATATTGCACGTTGGATTTATTAAGCTATTGTAAGGCCAATCGAGCTGTACGGTGTTTGTGTGTGGGCTAAGAACATTGTCTAATTGCAAATTGCTAAGGAAAGTTGAAAGGAATGCGGCTATATGTATCAACGGAGCGCTTAGGTCCACTTCACCTGAGGCGCTAAATGCAGTTCCTTACTTAATACCCCTCCATAAAATTTTATTAGAAAAAGGCTTACACTCGTACAGGTCACTACTCTACTCTTGTAGGAACAATGAAGGAGCAATTCATATCAGCATCGTTTACAGTAGTGCCACTCCCTCATTTGAGAACGGCTTTCATACAGTATTCCCAACCAGAGTAGAATGGGACGATTTACTGCCGCTAAACCTAGTTGGCGCGCATATTTTTACTGGCGGCTCAGAACTTGACATTAAAGTCAAGGGAGGGGTCTTTTATCCGGATCTGAACATCAGAACTTCATTTAAACTGCCAGATCGTTGCAGCATTTTCAGGCGAAAATAATGGAAAATTATAGAGTAGTGGAATGGCTGAGGTTAAGTGAGATTTCAACTAGAAATATCTACATTTTTACGCACAGCCAAGCAGTGATTACATCACTTAGAGGTGTGTTCCTTTTAATGAAACGTCTTTTAATGAAATGGTTGATAAGTTCAACATTCATCTGGTCTGGATACCGGGGCAAAGGGAAATCGCTATAGAAGGCATAACGGTAACGCTGCTGCTGCCTGATATGGAAGCATTAGGCATGCCACTTGCTTCGTTCAAGCTGGCTCTAAGGTAACATGCCACAGAAATGGATAATTTCATGTGGAACCATAGCATCACCTTCAAGAAAGTTAGACAAATTTTTTTTACCCAGTTTTTCTGAAAAACGGCCGAGGAACCTCACTCAAATGTCGAGGAAAGATCTCTTCATTCTAATAGTCGTTACAATAGGACACTGTCTTATAGGTAGGCATGCCTTAAGAATGGGGGTTCATGCTAATGACTTCTGTGGGATGTGCAAGGATGAGGAAGAGGAGGATACGGTGTCGCATATCCTATGTTCATAACCCGCTCTATCCCGCAGAAGTCATAAGCATTTACGAAGCCTCTATTTTATGATCTCCGGGAGGTAGACGTTAAGCGTATACTACTATTTATTATTAGTGCTGGATAGTTCCATGACAGTACCTAGGAGCAAATTTAGGCCATACACTATGATTTTCAAAATGCACTTTTAGTAAAAAATTAAAAAAACGAATGAAACTTTGCCTACCTCCCATATAAAGTGACGTTATCACAATAGCAAAACCTTCATTAATTTCACAAAAATTACTGAACAGGCTTACTACTGGTAACATTAATTTTTAATCGTAATCTGGATTTCATATTTTTAAAAAAAAATGTAAAATGATTATAATTACAAAACTTTCCTCTATTGCAGGGTTGCGGAAGTATTTAAACTTCGCTATGGCTGAAAATTATTCCTTTCTAGTATGAAATTTTTTCATTTTGTTTTAATCTATATCTATATACTATTATATAAAATTTAAGTGAAAATTTAATGTTACAACTTTACTCAAAAAGTACTGGTCGGGTTTTTACAAAAAAAGTTTTGAAAATAATATATTTGTGCTACAGCATTTTGTAGGGGTGTTTCTCTTTTAAACTTTAATAATAAACATATATATAATTAAAGTGTTTGGTTTTCTTGGAAATCATCCCAGCAGCCACGCATTGCTGAATCGTTTTCTCTTCATGCGGTTGTGTTCCGAAAGTTGCAATAAGCTCCATGTTGCTCCCTTTTTTTCTTTTTATGCTCAGCTAGCACAGCGAGACAAAAAAAAACAGATTGTGAAGCAAGGCTAAAAGTGATATAGATATAAATGCAAAGAGGCGCTCCAAAACAAAGCAAAAGAAAAAAAGGACATTTTTATTTCTTTTGCATGTATTTCCTTAGGAGATAGATTTTTAACAACAGTGGCCTGCTATTTATTACATAAAATTTAAGTGCCTTTTTTCATGTTCTTTTACCAGTAAACTACAAAATGACTGGGCCGATTTTTATGAAAAAGTTTTAAAATATCATATAGCGCTGCAGCACTGTATAGCAGTATTTGCCTTAATAATTTTAATAGTAACTATATTAAATTAAAGTTTTGAGTTCTTCAACAACTATCCCAGATGCCATGCATTGCTTAATCGTTTTCTTTTTACGTGTTTATGTTGCGAGAGTTTCAATAAACGGCATGAAATGCTACTATTTCTTTTGACATGTATTGTCTTAAAGAGATTGATAAAGAAAACCAGTGTTGCCTGCTGGTTGTTTTATTTTTTAAAATCCAAATCCTTACTGCAATAAGGTCAACAGACGATAAAGGTAAAGATGAGGAAACCTACTCTTTTGTCACCTTTAAATTCTTTAAAAACAGTAACAAAGTGCAACGACTACTTAGTATAATTACTAGAAAAGAATGTAACAATTTTTCTCATTTCATTCAAAATTCTTAAAAAATATATATTAGCCGTTTTTTACTAACCCCTAAACTTTATTTTTTTTTTTTCAAAATTATTCTGTTTCTTCAAGAAGATAGTAGAGCAAAACTCATCCTCAATTTAAGACTTTTTTAAAACTTGCAGAATAGCAAGCTGCCAGGTCATGTTTGCTATATGAGCAAGGCTGCTACATATTGCTCCGTTTTCTCATCTGAAATCATATTAAAAGAGGTGTCAGACGAATTAAGAAAAAAGCAAACACTTTTTATTTATCCAAAATAAGATGCAGTAATAAGAAATTTCAAAACTTTCATAAATTAACAATAACCAAAAATTCTTGGAATTTTCAGTGGATTCTTACATATATTAACTCTGTTTATACCAGCATTACTTTCTACAAATACGCATTGTTGTACATCTGCTAATAAGTAACCAGTTTTCCTCCAAATAACCATTAGAGAAACTCTTTACGTTGCACTTCGCTGCAGAACTAAAGTGCTTAGAACAATAAATAGAGGTATATACATTAGGGTGGGTCGATTTGATGAAATATTGTTTGTACAAATTTTCCCTATTTAAGGACAAAAATAGAATTCTAGGGGCATATTTTTTCGTGAAATATAACGCTCCCCCTGATATTAAATGTTTTGTAATTTTCCAACATTTTTGTACTGAATTGGTTCGTTTTTTTTTTTAATCTGATACCAAAATAAAATTTCTTGGTTCATAAAACCTTACTTTGCAAAATTTTAACGAAATCGATACGTCGAAATAAAGGTCAAAGCACTGTGAATTAGTTCGAAAGAATAAAAACTTCTATACATACTATATTTTAATATGTACTATTAATTATATTCATATATCTTTATTGATAAACAGTGCTGTAACTTCGTTTTCGGCTGATCGATTTCGTTAAGATTTTGCACAGTAAGGTTTTATAAGCCAAGGATTTTTATTTTAGTATCAGATTTCCAAAAAAAGAACAGTAAAACCATGTCTCCAGTAAAAACATGTTGGAAAATTAAAAAAAAATCAAAATGAGGGGGTACGTATTTGTGTCATAAGCTTAAGACGTTATTTGGTTTCTGTAATAGTGCTGTCAATCTAATTTCCAGTTATTTGTGTAATAGGTCTCAAAAAGTTAAAGTTGGTCAACTGTCCTCTCAGTACAAGTTAGTATTAAATGGTGTTCCACAAGGCTCCATACTTGGTCCTCTG
Organism: Dichetophora obliterata; assembly: GCA_963920525.1. Classification (NCBI taxonomy): domain Eukaryota; kingdom Metazoa; phylum Arthropoda; class Insecta; order Diptera; family Sciomyzidae; genus Dichetophora; species Dichetophora obliterata. Next base: position 281,258,241 of record OY986435.1, read on the forward strand.
TTATTTTCAATATTTATAAATGATATTTTTAATGTTTGCAAACATGCATCTATTCATGCATATGCTGATGATGTTCAGCTTTATCTTTCACGACGAACAGGGTATCTTGACGAACTCTGTTGTAGAATGCATGAAGATCTCAACAGCATCAATGAGTGGGCCAGTAACAATGGTCTGCAATTAAATGCATCAAAGTCATATGTCCTGCCTATTTGTAAGCACAAAACCTGTATAAATGATATCCCTGATTTGTTTATTGGAATAAATAAGCTAGCTGTTGTGTCAAAAATTGTAAATCTTGGCTTTTATATAAATTCTTCTTTGTCCTGTGTTGATCATGTTAACAATGTAGTGAAAAAAGTTTATTATGTCCTACGTAATTTGAGAATGTCTGCTAGCGTAACTCCTGTAAATATAAAACGAAAGTTGGTGATACAATTAATTTTACCATTGATAACATACTCTGAAACAGTGTACAGTAAGCTCAACTCATCTTCCCAATTAAAATTGCAAATAGCTTTTAATTATGCCACACGTTATGTTTATGGTTTACGAAGATATGAACACCTATCTAGCTTTAGAAATTCAATACTTGGTTGCGACATAACATCATACATCAAAGCAAGAAACTGTATATACCTGCACAAACTTATTCATGAAAAATCGCCTCGTTACCTTTATGAAAAATTACGGTTTTGTATGTCTAGAAGAAGTCATATTCTTATTATACCCAGGCATAATACTTTAAACACCTCTTACTTGTTTTTCATTAACGCCATTAGACTCTGGAATGCACTACCTAGATGGTTAAGAGAAATAACTAGGAGAGGTACTTTTAGGCAATCTATCTTAACTTTCTTCTCTACTCCATAGTATCTGCAATTTGCTTAAACTATTTAAAAGGTTATTTTTTATTTCTTTTCTCTCTTTTTTCTCCTTTTCTTTTCCTCTTTATTAATGTATTTACTCTTTTTTAATCAAAAGTATTGTTAAATGTCTGTTATTAAATATTAAATCTTAAGCCCGGTTGTTATAATGTTAATCTAATCTAATTTAATCTAATTTAATCTAATTAAATTCTTATTTAACTAAACTAAATGATTTTTGTACTATAAAAGAACATAGTTCTAAGTGTACTGATGTTAGCTTCTTTTTTTTTTTATAAAATAAATAAAATAAAATAAAGTACGTTTTATTTCACGGGAGGTGGGGGAAAAATGCCTCTAGAATTCTATTTTTGTCCTTTAATAGGGAAAATTTGTACAAACAAAATTTCATTAAATCGGCCCACTCTAATGGGCTGATTTGATTATTAAGTTTAGTTGCTCAAGTTAAAAGCCTCTAAAATCATTTCTTTTGTTATAGCCTTTTTTCCTTGGAATTTCCGTATTTAACTAATTGACAGCTCGCGTCTCAACACAGAGTTGGTGTTAGTTATGTCAGTTCATTCAGTTGCGCGTCAGAGTCCATTAAGCGTGTTTTAACGCACATATGTCAAAAATATTGCAGCTATTCTTCTCTGAATCGTTAACGTCCGTCTGTGGTTTCTTTGATTCTTTGTGTGTCTTTAGATATTCCGGTATATTTTTGCCGGTTCATTGCTTCACCCACACTCGTCATGTTGAAGCAAATAATAATAATAACAATAATAATAATAATAATATGCAGCTGATGTGGAGATGGTACACGGGAAAACGATGCGTTTTTGTTATATGCACTTAACTTTTAATACTGCAAAACTTTTGTTGCGTTGCGAATTTTGCATGCATTAAGAAATTTTTTTCCTTATCGCGATTTTCTTACTCACTAAATAAACAGACATTCTTTAATGCGTGCTGTTTTGTTGTTACGCTTTTCTGTTGTCTCTTTCGTTTTTGTTTTCGTTTCAATTTTTTTCGCTTAATAATAATTGTTACTGCACTATAAATCAATCAAAAACAGAAGCAGCTGAATGAATGTATGACTTCACTAAGTTGAGCGCCCTCTGTGGACTTGATAGGCGCGTGATAACGTGCCTGACATGTGTTCATATGTAAATAGCTCGATAGAAGTAATGGTTATCAACACTGGAAAAAATATTTATTTTATAAAATAAATATATATTTTAAAATTGACACACATCTTGTTTTTTTTTAAATGTAGAAAAGCCAATTGCATCAAAGTAAAAATAAATTTATTCGAAATGTATCTTTTTATCATATGTATTATTTAAAAAAATTAACAATTGTATATTAAAATTAACACTTTAAAAATAAAGGTATTTTTTTCACTGTGTGAATAAAATAAAAAACTTGATAGTCAACAAACCTGACAACTGATTTAACTACAGTACGCAGCTAAAAAAATGCAAATGGGTGCAGTTCTTTGGGTTTTGTAAATAAAACTTTTTCAATATTATTTACACTTTTTAGAAGAGAGGTGACAGTCACAGTTTAAGCAATAGTGAAAAAGTAATCAGTAAAAAAAAACAATGTCTATTCTATGTAAAATAAAATCAATTGCTCTAGCTAAGAAGGGAAAGGGGCCTAGTTTAAATGAACCGTGATTTGTGGATCAAAGAACTATTTTTTTATTTTCAAATATTTCTGATTGACCCAAAAACTAAAAAGTTATAGTATTGAATGACTTTGATTGTGCCAAGTTATCTTACTTCACAAAATTAATTCGACTTGCATATTAAATTATATCTATCCTTATTAATATTTTCGTTTTATTGTAATGATGAAAATTGTCGTTTACACATTATTTCCCACTAAAACTATATTAGTCTTCGTTCGTTAGTAAGATAATTGAACTTTGTATTCGGAATCAGTATAAACTCAAGCTTTTCTAAGTTCCAGGTCACAATTAAATGATGGGTAATTTGCTGGCAGACGAAGCAGTACGAACTGTTGCAAAATCCAATTGCTTAAATTTCTACGCACATGAAGAAAAAGATTTACGGAAAATAATTAGTAATTATCTACATGGTTAAAATTGTTGCACTAAAATTGAAATTTTTCTGTACTACGTATAAGTCTACTCCAGCCTTGGTTTCAAATCCAGTGTTTGCAAAATACTAAAATATGGTTTTAATACAGCTTAGTTTCAAATTAAGTACAGCTTTAGATTAAAATATAAAAATAAAAGATTCGAACGTACGACATTCAGTTTGTTAACTCACTACTCAAAGCATTGGGCTATTGGCCTATACACAACAAGCGCGAAAAACTAACATATGAACCCAGTCATTAACTTTTTACGGGTCTTAATCCAAATGTAAGGTAAGTTACCCAAATAAAGCCAACCTAACGGTTTTTACCAGACAGAAGAGAAACGGGTTTTTTAAACTTATTTTTGCAATTTTGTATTTTTGTTTAGTCAATTCTTTTTTCAAAAACATAAAAATAAAGCATGAAAAAGTAAAAAATATATCCAGCTCAGAAGGTTTTAAAAAGGTCTGATTTTTGCCATATTAGGACCACCATGTCTAAATAAGGCCCAAAATATGACGGTTTTAGAAACATAACAAAACAGTCAGAAAATACTAAAATAAGAACACATATTGTTATTACAAATGTTGGTTTACATTTAAACTAAACATAAATGCTATTCATAGCTTTTTTTATAAAAACTTTTTCGAAAAAATACTTTGATTGCCAAAAGTTCATTTTGAAAATTAAAATAAAGTTACTCTGGCTTTTTAAAGAAAATTTTGGTAATTTGCTGACCTTTATAGTTGAGGGCTTTCTTTTTCGTATTTTTTTCTGCCAGGTTGATTTAGGTGTGGACATGAGATCGGAAAAAGAAAGCCGGAAAGAAAAAATATGTTTGGGCCTTTTTAGGCGCTCTCAATATAATTTCATTAATTAAGGTTTTTCTCCATACACCACACCACATAATAGAATACACCACAGTTAGATTTGATCAATTAACCTTTTTGTTTTCGTTAAAATACCTCTCTTAATTTTTAATTCAAAGCTGGACAAAGGCAATAGTTAATTCGTAGAATAACGGACTTTTACTGCGAGCACAATATTACATAAACCACGTTTTTGACGCTACCGCTGACTTTATTCGACTGTCACTCGCTTCACAGATGCGCAATCGAAGTAATTTTTTTTTGCATCGTGATGCAGATATGAACATGTTTAAACGTGCAAAAAATCATTTTGCAGGGAATGCAATAAATGTGCGTATTAGAAATCGGGCCTTATTAAGGCTTGGGCCTTATTTGGCGAAAGGACCTTACTTAAAATTAGTATAAATTGTATTAAAAATAAAAAGTAATACCCCTGCAGTGTAAGACTAGTCAGCATTAAAACATGAGTAGTATTTATACTAGTCAAAACAAACTAGTTTATATTTTGTCACGATTTACTAGTTGCAAAAGTAGTTTAAACCCAACTAGTTTTTGTCAAGTCACATTAAACCAGTTGTAAAACTAGCCAAAATCAAACTATACTACATATTATCAAAATCAACCAGTTCCAAAACCAGTTGGAGCTGGGTACCCCATTGGAACAAACTAATAATAAACAAATTAAAACATATAAAAACTAATTTAAAAACATGTAGTATACCATAAACATGGTATTTCATCAAATAGCTTTAACTTTAGCCTTTAGCTAATATTTTGTTTTAAAAATATATGTTCTTTGAACCTATGAACTATTGAAAAAATATGAACCTATGAACTAGTTTTAATTCGATAATTACTATATTGGTTAAAAACTAGTCACAACCCAACTAGAACTTTACTTTACATAAAAAATGAGTTGTTAACTAGTTAAAACCTTATCTATAGTAAGACAATTGTCTTTTCCAATGACATCACCACGTAAAAAATACCAGTCGGTTCTATGAGAATAGGACATAAATCGAACTAGTTGTTGGATATTTCCAACTAGTTGTTGACTGGTATAAATCTAGTTGATTACACTGCAGGGACAGAACTGTACTTAAATTTAAACGAACAAGGCTGAAATTAAAACCAAAAAGCTAAAATGGATGCTGAAATATTTCATATGGTTTAAATTCTAGTACAGAAGAGTTATAAATATGATTTAGTATTAAAAAAGTTTAAATTTGAAACTGCAAGGTTTAAAGAATGCAGTAACATTTTAGTGGGACTAAGATTTAGTCCAATATTTCTAGCCGTGTACGCAACATTAAATAATCCACTTAGCCATCTTTTAGCCACCGTTACACCAGCTTTAACCACAACTGCATCAAAACTCTGTACCCAAATAGTGCTACAAGTCAATAAGCCAAACTCTTTGTCCGTTGACCTACTCAACGTTGGTCTTTCAATAACGAGCATAACAAAAGATCTTTTTAACACCATTTCGCCATCTAACTTATTAAATATGACTTTATACGACTTTTTCAAGAAATTTAATTTGATTAAAACATTATAAATAGCCTTATCGATATATCTTATCCTAACTTAATATTACTCCCAGCACTCTTTTCTTCCATATTAACCCCAGTGAGATAACGTTATTTTCTAACCCTGAAAAGATAAGGATACGTCTGAATGACGTATCTCCTTTTTGTGTAATTTAAGGATGTAATAAAAATAAATACTACTAAGTTTTTAATTGAGATCATTTATTTCGTTGATTTTTAGTCAAATAAAGTATATATAAACATGCAGATAACATAAAACAAATAGTCAAATTAATTTTGTTTTACAAAAAATAATAAAAATTAGGCAGTCTTTACATAAGAACACAAATTGAGCTCTTAAATCTGAACCAATTAAAAATTTTCGACTTCATTTGCACAAAATGCATCAAATAATGGTTCAAAACAAAAAAACTAAAATCGAGCAAGTTTATATGCAAGTATTGCAAACTTGATTTTGGTGATCTTAACACAGAGGTGTTATACATACGACGCATACCTTTTTTATCATGGGTCCTATTTTCGACAGACAGAAACGACAGTATTTCCTTTTTTTATGTTCTGCACTGATCTGCACTGCCTTCACGATCACTATTAGTATCATCTGGATTGACCCATGGAATAGCACTGCTTCCTCCTGCGCTGTCGAATGTGTTTTGTAAGGTACCTTGAATGTTGTTTCGCAAAGTTCTTGACAATGAAGTCTTTTAAATTTAAGATTTTTTTAGTCTTTTTTTAATTTTTTATAAAATTTAAGTCTTTTTTTCATCCAGGGTATTCTTAACGATGACGAAAGCACCTTCAGATAATCTTTACGGCGTAAGGGCTTTTTATTGATACTTATCATGTTATGCTGATATCATATTTCAATAGACTAATTATTTGTGAATCATCTAATCTACATGTAGATGACATGTTTTAAACAAATAAAAATTAAAAAACAAGAATAAAACACTAATATAGTGAAACGAAACACAAAAAGTGCTAATAAAAAATGTATACAATATGCAATTTAGAAACCAAAATGTAACTCAAAAGATAATGCTACGTCTTTTTTACGTACGTTATGATCATAACTCAGAAAAAAACAAACTCATCCCAAACAAGCAATCACCAATAAAGAGCTGCAGCTACTGACTGAGTAAACTAAGCGTGCGAAGTTGCTCTGAAAACAAATGAGAGACTAAGAGCGTAACAGAAAAAATGAATACGTCATTTCGACGTGCGTTATCTTACTAGGGTTAAGGTGCAGTATTTTATAAAAGCCAAACACTCAAATTCGATTTCCATACAAACAAAGTCCTTTTATAGATTAAGATTTTGTGAACTTGTAGTTTGAAACATCAAAGCCGGTTGGCGTATAATGTAGTAAGTGATCGGAAAAAGCATTGTTGGCAAATTCATGTTTGGATTCAACGCCATCTAGTTGTCAAAAACCTTTCATGAGCAGCAAATCAAAATCCAAATCCAGATTTGGATGCTAGAAAAATCGCAGCTTTTATATCTTAATTTAATAAATAAATCGAAATAAAGTAAAAAAAGTCAATAGTGCACTAGACTATCAACCCAGAGGTTCCTGGTTCGAATCCAGGTCGGGCATGGTTCTTTTCACTTTCTTTTTCTTTCCTGCATGTAAGAATTATGGGAAACTAAAAATCCACAACTAAATTGTGGAACATGTGAAATAAAGGGACAGGAACAACTAAGAGCTGGAAATGCTTGCCGAGGTTAAAGGCCCAGTTATAATAGACGTAACGTAATGTGGTCTAATGTCAATTGAGCAGTGTGTCCTTTCACTTATTGTTTCAAACAATACTGTCTTATACAAGTGATTATAATAAACGTAATGTAATGTAACGAGACGTAAAGATCCATTGGATTTCGATTTCTACATTAATTTACATTACGTCTGTTCAAAGAACAACTAAACATTGAGGTTAGATTCGATTATTGCTCTATTTTATATTGTTGAACTACGCTTTTTGTTGAGTTTTCGTTATTAATGTGATAGTTCTATACATCCACAGCAATGGATGACAAAGTTTTAATTGAAATTGTACGGGAACGTGCAATTATTAAGGACAAACAACTGCCTGGCTACTGCCTATTATAATTGCTACAACGTTTTCTTACATAACGTCCCGTTCTGATGGCAGTTAACAACATTTCGTTACGTTACATTACGTCTATTATAATTCTACCTTAAGGCATAACACTAGCTTCGGTTAAAAGCAATTCAAATTGTCTTTCACGGTTGTTTCGCCTAATCAATAATTCACTTATGGTTCCAATCAATTTCTCTAATTAAATCTATCCCTTTCCCTTCAAGTCAAAGACCAAACCCTGTTTGTAAAAGGCGCATGCCTTGGTTCTTTGATCTTTTTAATAAAAAAAAAACATATTTTTCTCAGTGTTGATTTTTTCATTTTAGTAAAGGGGTTTGTTTTACCAGACATTTTTTTATAGCTAAACAAATTTTAGCACTGTATGTTTTTCGAACATTTTATAGAGCTGGTAGTTACACAAACTTAAATGAGTTTAGTATTTTCATATTAAAACGTAGTTTTTATAAACCGAAAATTTAATTGAATAAGTTTTTTATGATTCAGCTAAATTGTTTGTTATAGCTATTATTCTAATTTTTTAAAACACAAGATTTTTTAGGCCAAAACGTGCTCAATCCAAAGTGTTTAGGCATTATTTAACACTTAATATACTCATACCATAAAATCCAAATAACTTAAACTAGACCAATTGATCACACCGCTTGGGTCGCACATGTTCCCAACAGAAAAACCCAACTTAAAAGCATGAAGAAGAAAAATATATTTTTGCGTAATAAAAGCTCAAGAGTATGCGTCATTCACATTAATTTATATGAGTTACTTTTAAAAGCTTTGTCTATTTTTGTAAATATTTTTTTCTCCACATAATTATAAGACATTTTAGTTATTAACAAGCTAATTATGCTTTGTTTAAATGCACCAAAACCAAAAAGAGTCTTTTGTCCCCATTCTGCAGAGGTGTCTATAAAAATTCATTGCAAATCTTTACAGCGCTGCCGCTTATGTTATACCAAACCAATATTCTAAAACTAATTTATGATTATCGTGAACGTTTTTTCATAATTCTATTATTTACTATCTAACACTAAAAACATTAAATGCAAAATATGATGAAATTTTTGAAGTCTTTAACTTATCTCGAACACTTCTCAAGCTATTTTGTTTACAACTAAATGTTATTGCACTGATGTTCGTGACATCAATACTGACAACAACAAACAAATTAATTTTTAGCTAAAATTGATGTGAAGTTTTATTAAATATTGACAATCTTAGGTAATTATTTGTGCATGTTTATTAAAATGCAGTCAAGCAAAATCGTAAAATTAAATAACGTAACGTCGAAGCTAAACGTAAATTGTCATTAATTATGACAGCACAAATAACAGCAACAATAACAGCAACATCAGCAGCAAAAACAACGAACAATCAACGCGATAACAAATGTAGCCAAAATGCACGTTTATTTGCAGCAGTTTTTATGGTTAATATATTTATAGCAAAGTTCAAGTCATTGCAATGAATAAGTTTCGATTTTTACTTAAATTTTTCCTTACCCATTTTTATTTATTGAATTATTAATGTTGTTCATGTGTAAAATAGGCGCCATTTTATGGTTTTTGTATTGTTAAAAAAAAATGCGTTTATCATTTTTTTTAAAGTCGTTCAGTCAGTCAGTATTCAAGGTAAGTCGGGGTACTGATAAATTGAATCACAATTTATGCACATGAGTCAAGAAGTCAGACATTAAGCGATTTGAGTTAAATGAAATCTTATTTATTTGGATTTTCAGTGAAGTATTTTTAGAAAGATGAGATAGAATGGAAAAGTAGAGAAGGAGATGAATGTTAAAGAAAATATTTATTAACAATAAATATATATATAGTTTTAACTATTAACATAAACGAAAAAAACTATAATTAGTGTTATTATGGCACAATATAATTGCTGGATATAAAATATCTTGACTTAATTCCAGAATAATGCGAATGAAGTCTATATTTATCTTAATTAATAGGGAAATCAATATGTATAATCATAGCTTTAGAAGGTTTTTTAATAAAAACTTACTGTCTATGAGATATGTTTTGTCTTGCAATCATTAAAAAGTTTTTAGCTGTAAGCACAATTCCGACAGTTGCGCAAAATAACATCACTACATAACAGCGTTACCAGAATTGATTTCGATAGACAAAAATTAGATATAAGCTGATTAAATATAAAAATCTAAACATAATTCCATATCAATATCAAAAATGATAATCCCAAAAATAAAACAATAACATGAGCATTGAGCCAGCCATGTCTTTATTGTTGTTGGTGTTCGAAAAGTTACAAATTTATTATGAAACGCTTTTTATGTCTCTGCAAAGTAGACAGTTCGACAATAAAATCAAGTTTAAGTATATTATTAAGTATATCTCAGAATTTTTTAATTATTTTTCAGTGGTGTCGATTTTAACCTGTTGAAACGTGTATCTAGAGCTTAAACTGTCATACAAATATCCACAAAATGAAGTGGAATAATAAATGTTTTCCAGTTTTAACAATATTTTAGCAGAAGATATCTTATAAATATATACATAGCTATTTTTGTTTAACCACAAACTTGTCAAAATAAAGAAGATAGATAAAACATTGAAAAATAGCAAAACAACACTTAATATTGAAATATTCTGTCTTTATTTTTAAATTAAAAAATAATTAAGAATATTAAGGAATGTAGCTGGGATACATATTTTTCCATATAATGTGTGGACATTTCTTTAAACACGGAGAAAAATAATATTTTTATTTTAAGCAAATATTTTGTTTGATTAAAGAAAATTTAAAATTATGCCTCATTTGCTCAAATCAATCATTAAAAACTAAAATTAAGAAAAAAATTTTAATAAGCATTTCAGAAACAGAAACAGAAACAGAAATAAAATACTTGATTCTAGAACTTGCAACGAGACCTGGAACATTCGGAGAATTAAACAATTATTTTGCTTGATTTAAGAAAATAAAAAATTTTCAAAATTTCTTGATTCAAGCATGTAAAACTACACAAGTACTTTCAATCTTAAATTTTTCTACCCCTAACCTTTAAATTATGGGTGAAAAAAATCGCTTTCCCACTTCTAATCTGAAGATAAGTTATTCATGTCACACATTAGAATAACTTAAATATGAAATTTTAAGAAATAAATCTCAAATTTTATCAGATGCTCTTCAATCCACTGCTTCATACTTTTTTAACGAAAGTAAATTCTCAATTCTAGGAAAACAAATTGCTCAAATTATTCTCGTTTTCAGCAAATTGTTTACTTGATGAAGCATATTCTGCTCTTAATAAGAAAATTAAGTTTAACATTTAAGTTTTCCATAATTAAATTGTTACATGTTTAAAATGTTGTTAACTTTTTATAATGTTTGTTTGTATGGTTTCGTTTGTATTGATATTAGTTTTTGTAAAGTTAAACATGGAGAGTTTGTATAAAAAGAGGGTTTTGTTGTTACATTTCATATTATTACTTTATTTTTATAAAAGCGGATGCACTGACCACCTTCAGCATATTCAGCTCGTTGCTTTACATGGAGTTTTTGTTCTCAATCTCTCTCCACACTCAGTAAGATGGTAACAAGCTGCCCGATTTTTAACTTGATTAAAACTATTTTCACCTTAAAAAAAAGCTTCCTTAAGATACTCAGTAAATCCTGCTTGAGCATGGAAATATGCGTTAAAATCCCTTTTTTATTTAGAATGAGGAACTATAAGCAAAACTAAAAAAGGCTCAAAAATTAAACACATCAATAAGCTAGCTTCTAAGCCCTTAAAATTAAAAAGAAATTTAAAATTCTTTCGAAGAAAGCACAGGGAAGTATAAAAGGAAATATCTTTTGTAATTTTTTTACTTAAAAAAGTTATTTATAAATCTTTCCAATATTTCAATGTTGATTTCATATAAAATTGATGAATGAAGTTATTATATGTTAGTTTAACAGAGAAAATAAATAAAAACTTTGAAAATTTTGATGATATTTATTCCCTTAAAGATTACTACATGCCTCAAGTTCTCTGTCAATGGGGCAAGTTGATACACCTGACTTTCTTCGGAAAAATCAACAAACTTTCTCATATCTTGTTTTTTTAATATCGAAGATAAATATTACGACTGAAATAAATTCCAGTTGTAATCTGAAAAAGTTAAAAATATTCCAAAACAAATCATATGTTTTCAATCTTTGTAACAAATAGCCCCTAGCTCCCCTAATGCACAACGTTTCTGCTCCGGATTGCTCTCGATGTGCAGTTTGCGTTGCTGTTTTATGCAGGTGTTGTGACAAAGACAAGAGCTTGTGTGACACAGAAAATATGACTTTTTAAGTAGGTATCTACTAATTTTTTTCGTTTAAAAACTTGTAACCCAGGGCCCCTAGGCGCGTGCCTAGTTTGCCTTATGGATAATCTGCCACTTCATTCATTCATTCAATTTTTTTCGATTTTATGACAACACTTTTAATTTTTCAGATTTCGACAAATTTTTTAGGATCGGGATATATATTATGCTTATGCTAATGTGCAAAGTTTCAAGTCATTTAAATAAATTTATGAAATTTAACTGTATTGATGAAATCACTTGGATGAAGTCACAGTAGGTGTGAATTTTGTCCTGATTTGACTCATTCTTGAATTTGATGTTTTTATTTTTGATGGAAACTTATGTAAAGAATGTGATGTTTATCAACAATACATATCATTTTCTATACCTGTCACACCTTCTTATGGGCATTAGAAAAGGAGTGACAAAATTAATATACTCCCTTCGCAGTAAACGAATGGGCCTCTGTATAAATTAGATTTATTGTTTATTTTCTACATTATTTCAGATATAAAAAATTCACATAATGAATTGTAAAATAAGTGGTAAGCTGGTTATCGAACATCGAATATCGTAAGTCAAATTCCTAGTATGAGCAGTGCAACTCTGTCGAAATTTTCGTTGCGGCTCGAATTTTGAGCCGAAAAGAATTTTGCTTTTGATGCGGTTTCGTTTTGTAAATTTGGTAAGAATGTAAGTATTTTGCTTTTTGTCAACTAAAACACAATTTTAAACTGTTTTTGTTAATTTTATGCACGTTTTTAGAAATTTTTTAATATTTTGGAGGCACAACTTTAACGTGTGTGTATTCAACATACCCAACAATTCCCGGCATTCTGCTCATTATTAAAAAAAAATGCTTTTGCTTGTTTCATGTCAGTGTTCGTATAATTAACATATATCTATCTTTGGGAAATTAAATTTTCCAGGACATCTAAGACCTCTGATAGCACCACAGACACCGTAATCTGTCCAAGTTCAAGCGTATTCCCATTCCCAATGCTCAGTTGGTACGACAAATGAGGACAAAATTCAATCCAAAAAGGGTTCATCAAATATTCCTTCTTCAACGTTTTTTAATGGGATACTATCCAACTCCGTTAATGACTCAGTTCAATTGTTTGCAAATTTTTTAAATCAAAATTTGTCGAAAATCACTCTCCGGTTAACTCTTATGTGATTGATAATGTTGACTCCTACCTTAATTTTGGTAATTTGTTGGTTACGCTTTCTGACGTTGAAACTGCAATTGCTCATTTGAAAAACTCAGTTCAATGTGATCTTGATGGTCTAAGTTTTTTTTGCTGAAAAAATATTTTCAGTCTCTATCTTTTTCTCTTTTTATAATTTTTAATAAATCTCTTAGTGCTGGTGTTTTCATTGACAAATGGAAAGTTTCGCTCATAACACCGGTTTTCAAAGCTGGAAATAAACATGATGTTCTAAATAAGAGATCAATTTCTAAGTTGACCAATATTTCAAAACTTTTTTAAAAAATCGTTAAAGATAAAATGTACTTTGCATTAAAAAACACAATATGTCTAAACCAGCATAGATCTACTAACAACGAATCTGAGTATTTTTACAAATTGCTGCATCACTACTTTTTAAGAACGGCAACAACTTGATGTCATTTACTCTGATATATCGAAGGCTTTTGACAAACTATCTCATGATATTTTATTACTCAAGCTCGCCAAGGTCGGTTTCCGTTCAACTTTTCTGTCTTGGTTGAGGTCATACCTTTCTAATAGAGTTTCACATGCTGTTATGGACAATGTCTATTCTTTTTCATTTATAGCAACTTCAGGGGAACCTCAAGGAAGTATACTTGGCCCCTTACTTTTTGTTATTTTTATAAATGGTGTTTCTAAATGCTTCAATACTGCCAAATTTTTTATTTTTGCTGACGCATTATGAAAGCATTCCATAAAGTTAAAAATCAGTTGGATGCTACTCGTCTTCAGTCAGATCTCGCTAGTGTGTTTTTTTGGTTCAAACTAAATCAATTATCACTGAATCTTAGTAAATGCTTTGTTGTTTCTTTTTACTAGATTAATTCTCCAGTTTTATTTTGCTACACTATTGATAACACTGTGCCTGTAAGATTATCTGAAATTCGTGACTTAGGCGTTATCTTTGATTCCGAGCTGAGTTATAGTTCTCATTTAAATCATATCATCCCCAAGGCCTATTCTTTCCTAGTGTTTGTTATGTGCAATAGTGCAGGGTTCTCTGATAAAACTCTATATTCGGCTCTTGTTAAGTCTAGCCTTGAATATGCTTCATTTTTTGGTGACCATTCTATTCTGTGCATATAAACAGATTGGAGCGAGTCCAAAAAAGATTTTTTAAGTTTGCTTTGCGGTCAATTAGTTTTTTTTTAACTTCTTCCGTCCTATATAACGCGATAGACCTGCTTATTGGTCTATCTTCGCTTGAAGCTAGATGGACATTACATAGCATTATGACAATTTATGATTTGATTAATGGCAACATTATTTGTGAAAAGTTACTTGAGCTAATATCGTTTAACATCCCACATAAATCTTTACGTAATTCTGATTATTTTTACATTAACTGTCACAGAACAAACTATGCCATTAATGAGCCAATGAATAGGGCACTTATTACATTAAATAGAATGTATAATAATAACTTGCTCGATTTTTCTATGCCTAAGGAAGCTTTTAAAAATACTATTTATCTGTTACTAAACGCTTATTAACATTGTACTTGTTATATATTTAAGTTGCTAAGTCTGTAAGGATAATTGTCCATAGACGAAATAATAAATAAATAAATAAAAAAAAACAGAACTGTTTCTAATTTGTATATGCTAGGAATTGATCTTCCTCGTGCGCATTGCATCAGCAGTTCGTCTGCAGTGGTCATCAAGTTCACAAACGCCTTCTTGGACAGTCGCAAGTTCTGTAGAAATTTGTAAACGATTTTTCAAAATGTTTCAGATGTCTACACTGCTTTGAAAAGCTGTGCTTACACAGTGTCTAAACATACAATATTTGATTACATGCGAACTGTCAAATTGAATTTTATGATATCCAGATTTCATGCTATGATATTTAGGTACAATTCATCTCATGAAATTTCATTTTGGAATTGCTTGTAAAATTTTATTAAAGTCAGAATTGCTTCCAATGTCATTCGATTTTATGTTTTTTTTTCTTTTTTTTATGCTTTTGCAATATTTTTTGCTCAAAAGGTTCTTAAAAATGCACACACTTACATAATTTACTGAAAAGTGACAGCTCTTCTAATGAAATATATCTCAAGAAATATTTCAAGAAATAAATTTCATGATATGATCAAGTCTGTACTTGCGATATTGATCATAAAATTCAATTTGACAGTTCGCATGCAATAAAATATTGCAAGTGTAGACACTGTGTTACGAGTTGAGACTCATTTTTAAAGAATTGGGAGTGTCATTCAATCGTTTTCTACTTGTGACCTGTTCCATGAAGCTTTCATCCACTTCTGACGAATCGTTGAACCATAATTCCATCGTAGTAATAACTATTTTCATCTTAGGGTCAGTTTTTCAGATCTAGTTTAAACTATAGTCAAATTAAACTCACCAAAATTGTAATTTTAAACTCGCTTTAATTAGTAATTTTAGCATTCGTTGAAGTTAAGTTGACTTAAATTATCATATGATTTGTTTCTTTTTTGCCTAAACCAAGTTTAAACTTCCAATTTTGATGAGTTAAACTCGATTTAATTTGACTAGACTTTAAACTCGTACTGAAAAGGTGACCCTTATTCTTTTCACTTAATTTTCAAACAAATCGATAGGAATGTTCCATCATGAATAAGCTAAACAAGCGAAATCCACAATAGTGCTATTTTTTGTCGAAAAAACATAACTATACCAAATGAAAATTCGTTCGGTCAGGCCTTTCGACTACAGTCGAAGATCGAACGCAGCTCATAAGGTTTCTCAAAACATTTACGAATTATACATTTTATGCTTCTTTTTTTGAAGTGAAAACTTCTTTAGGCGCGTTGAACGATTTTGGTAGAGGGTAAATCATTCGTTTGCATCATCGTATTTTTCCAAGGAATTCGTCATTCGGCCGCATGCTCACAAAGAAATCACTTGGCAACTCCTGAAATTAATGCATATAATCTGTTTGTTAGTATATAAATACTTAACTTAGGTTGCAATAAGATGTTTGCAACCAAAACTTATTATTAATTCGGTTTATATTTATATTTATATTATTCGGTTTATATATATGCCTTTAAAGTTTGGCAATTTCTTCAGTTGTTGTATTTGTCAATATTTTTGAAAAATTTTCTTTTACTCAAACAGCTGCTATTCATGGTGAGATTTAAAAATGGATCCATCTTCTTCTTTTTCTTCTTTTTTCTGCTGGAACTTCGTTTGCAAACAAGAAAAATAATGTATGGATTGAGTGTTTTAACATTTTAATCTTTAAGTTGTGATAAAGGAATATGTTGAACATTCAATTAATTACATGCATGCTCTTATTTTATTACATATCGTCAAACAAAGATTGACAATTTTCACACACGTTGTATTTGACAGTGGCTTTTTATTTTCACCACTGCGGCATTTTATATTCAGAGGTGTCAACTATGGCTGTGTGTCAATCAGTCGTGGTAGGATAGAAAATATCAAGTTGAATAAAATTTGTGTGTGTTGAAATAAATTTGTCTTTTTTGCTGTGTCAAATGGACGATGAAATTTTGACAATGACAAATTTTGACGTGTCGTGTTTTAGCGCAAATATTTTATTTTATTTGCATTTTATCAATTTGCGACATATTTAATTCGCATTTAATATTAGAGCTTGTACTTGCAACATATTTCGTAAACTTGTAATATTGTAAACTTAAAAAACTGTTAAAAAATTAAAAAAAAATTAACGAAACAGCAGGCAAACAGAAAATATAGCATGCAAAGTGCTGTATATTTTACGCCGCCAATTCGGTTTATCCCTTCTAACGCTGCGCAACCGCTGGGATCTTGTAATTCTCTTTGCGTTGTTGTTGTAAATTGCTAAGTAGTTATTGTTGTACAGTAAGCTTTAATTTTTTGTGGATGTTTATTTGTAGCTACAGTCAGCATATGACATCGAACTAATTTAGAAAACAGTTTATACATATGATTTAAAGAGTATATATAATATTGGTAAATCTATTTGTTTTTAGTAAAAGTGTTACCGTATCGGAAATATATATATATATATATATATATATATATATATATATATATATATATATATGTATATATTTACATATATAAAGTTCATATATATGAACAATTTAGCTTATTGAGGAAATTTAAAGAATATTTATTTATATTTATATAATAACAATTACGTATTAAACCTGCAAAAAAATTAATATTTTTAGTAGTAATTGAATAACTAAGGTCTACTTATCCTAAGCATTCTATTTTTTAAAACTGTTTAGTTTAATTTCTTATATGGATTATATATAATTTATAAGTTATAGATATTTCTTAATTTTAGAATATTCTATTTTTAATACACAACGCAATATAGATATGGTGAACATGTATATTGTGTTAGTGTTATAATATAAATTAATGTAAATAAGCTTTAATTTTTTATATTAATCAATAATGAAATAATTTAAATAAATTACTTTAATTATATGTATTTTTGATATGGTAACACTTTTGCTTAAAAGAAATATTTTCAGTTATATATAAAAAATTTAATAAATTGTTATAAGCTCTTAACAAAAATAATTCTAATATCATATTCCAACAGTAGCTACAGGATTAGAATTCACAACACCTACAAAAAATTTCCGGCTAACTGCGCCAACAACAATAACCAAGGAAATCTACAAACAAGGACGCACAGAGAAGAACAAGATCAGAGCGGAACTTTTAAAACTTTTTGATTTCATCCTACATGTAGGACGGGCTGCAGTATGAGCTTTCGCACATCCTACATGTCCGTCCGACCTGTCAAATCCATCCTACATGTAGCATAGTCCGAAACCCCCTATTAGCATGAAAATTCTTATATAGCAGTAAGGCGGTCCGTGGCAGGACAACGTCTTCCATTTATATTTTATGTATAGGTTTTCGCTTCAGTCGGCAGTCCTCTCACTGCTATACTTTTTTTTTATACGTTGCTTATTAAAAATAATAGTAATAACTTTTATCTTGAAACGTAAAAGATTGAAAAGATTTTTATTTAATTTTTTGGCTCAAGAGACCCCAAACTATAAAAAAGTGCTCCTATCAATAGTGTTTTTGGATGCGACTTTGTGTAGTTAGATTAAAAAAGTTTATTTAAGTAAGGTGGTATTTTGAAGCACAGAAATGTTGTTTTGCAAACAGGTTGATCGAAATGGCTTATCTGTGAAGGAAACTATCACAATTGCTTTAGAGACCAAGTTAGAAGGAGACTGTATTGCAAAAAACAAGCTATATTTCTTTAGACACACTTTTTTATCTTCAACACATCACTCATTCACTGATGCGATAATTTCGATTTATTTGCTTAACCCGCGTACTTTATGTAATTTAGAAAAAATATTTCCTTGCCACACAAAAATGACACTCATTCATGGAGTTTTTTGTTTTTTATTTTATTTTTCTGGTTGTCTTAATGTTTTTTTATCGCAAACAGCGTATCAAACATTGTTAATTTCCTGACACAAGCCACATCATCAATCAAAAAGCGAACAAACAAACATTGTTGTTGTCTTGAGTCAGTCGCAGCCAAGCTTGCGGTGATTTATGATTAATGCGAAAATTTTGCGCGCTATGGAGCAAAGAAAGGGTTGAGGGGGGGGGGGGGGGGGAGGCAAGAGTAAGTGAGGGCTGTTAGAGTTATAGACTACCTAAAAAAGAAATATTTTTTAAAATCAAACCATTAGCCAAGCCCAAAAACTCAAAAAATAATTTGCAGAACTTGATGATCAGAATCCAATTTTTTGTTTTGTTTTTAAGGTACACCCAAATTTGTTGGTATGATCAGCCATTTCTCAAACATGTTCTCATAAATACCTGGTTTATTATAGTCTATTTGAGCATTGACTGTCAAGTTAATAGACCAAAATTAAACTCCTTCAATTGTTGATAAAAACACTTTGAACTTCCTGTCAATGACATGAATTACCGTTGTTGTTTTTTGTTTTTTGTTCCATTGAATTTTCGTGCATGTACAAATTTTATGTGCTCTATAATTTGTGCACACATTACCAGCAAAATTGCTGCGATTTTCCCAAACAACAAACAAGTCAAACATAATTAAAAGCAATTAAATCGCGCACCGGAAATGAAAATCGTCGTTCGTTGTCTATTTCATTGGGGGCTAGTATCCATTGTTTGCTTGTGTGTGTTTTTGCTAAAATTTTCGCAGTTGAAAATAATTGAATATAAGGCGCACAGAAAGCAGGTGCAATAATTATAGCACTTAATGTCAAATTATAGTAAATTTGTTTTTTAGCCTTTGGTTTCGTTATGAGTTTCGTTTCATTGAGCATAATTTTTGCCTAACCATGCAATTTATTCGGTTTTCTATATATAATCATTTGGATGTTGTACACGTTTTGGTGTTTTATAAAATAGCCTTTATTTTAATATAGTGTTTTTTTTCTATTTCTTTCTGCTTTTTTTTTTTTTTGTTTTTGTGCCATAAGCATGAGTATCTCAACACAAAAAAATCGCAATTACCTCATCTAGCTACTTGCTTGTTTATAAAATATTGCCGTCGAAGTGATTGATTGCATAGTTTTTTTCTTTTATTTTTCTAACAAATTACTATTTAATGTATTTTTGAGGTCTTAACTTATACAGGGTATTTACAAACCCAGAGCAAATATTTCTATAGCGCAACTTTTGTTTATTTTTAGTTATTTTTGTTAGTTTCTTATTTTCTGCTTTGCTGCACTTTTTCTCAAGTTTAGTTTTGCTTTTTTGCCACTAAATCTGACTTTAATTGTTTTTTCATTTTTAATTTTTTATCATGGTTTTTATAACTTTATTCAATATGCAAATTGTATCTACATCCGTTCTCACTTGCATGGTTCGCTGGTATTCATCGTGTAGGCAGCCAGTGTACAAGGTCTTTAGTTATAAGTTTATTTCGCTTCTACCATTGAGTACATTGTACTCTGTTGTCTTAGCAATATCTGCAATCCCCAGACTATTTCTAGTTTAGTCAGTTAGTTGTTTTTTTCTTCGACGAATTATAATTTTTTAAATTAAATTCATTATGCATTCTCTCTCAAGCCTTAAAAAAAATGATCTGATAGAATGTGTAGGCGTTTTCCAGGCATGACTCAATTGACACTTTTTGCGTTTAATCAAAAAGTCAGAAATATTCTTGTTGTGCAGTTAAATGATTAAACTTGTAGTTTGTGACTTGTAGTATTCAATAGAATTCTTTGTAATTAAAGAACGAGTCTCATTATTTATAAGAAGACAGCAAATTATTGAAAATTAAAGGTTTATCTTAAAACTCTTCGTATCGAGAACCGAATTAAAGTTAACAACTTCAACTATTACAAAAACAAAATTTAGCTAAAGGTGACTTTTAAGCCTTTTGGTTTTTGAAGTGATTATTTTTGAAAGCTCACGCGTGAGTTGTGACATGTGTCAAAGTCAAAAATGCTCAGTTTAACTTGCCATTTCATCATAAATAGACTTACGTCCGAACAACGTTTGCAAATTATTGAGGTTAGGTTAGGTTAGGTCAAAGTGGATGCCTCAATTGAGACACACACAGGCCAATTAGGCCCATTATGGTAATACAGGGTTTACCACTCTGTTTGTAACGCCGATAAGAAGGCGTGGCAGGTATAGAAAAGTATATATTTTCTTGATCAGCATCACCTCCTGTGTCGATTCAGCAATGTCAAACTGTTCGCCTGTCTGTCTGTCTGACTGTGATAACGATAAGCTTTTCATTTAAAAATAAAGATCATGTTTGAAAATGAGCCAAATCGAATGAAAACTACGCCTACCTCCTATACAAAGTGACTTTACCAAAATGTAAAGATCACTTTAAATTCCACAAAAATAAATCTCATGACTTCAAATTTTGCACCTATGCTTATACCTTTGATATGTACTTTGAGTGTGAAATATGTAAAAATCGAATCAAAACCACGTCTAAGTAAATTGACTTTACCAAAAGGTAAAATCTCTTTAAATTCCACACAAAAATTATTATAATGACGTCAAATTTTGCATATAAGCTTTAACCTTAATAGGCAGTTTGAGTATGAAATTTGTAAAATGGAATGAAAACCACGGCTACCTCTCATACAAAGTGACTTTATGAAATCAGTAAATCTGCTTAAATTCCCCAAAAATTAGTACAATGGTTTAAAATTTTGCAAATTAGTTTAAATCTTTACTTTGCACTCGATTTTTGTAATTTAAAAAAAAACTGAAAACTCCGTGCATCTCTCATACAAAGTGACGT
Source organism: Dichetophora obliterata (assembly GCA_963920525.1). Classification (NCBI taxonomy): domain Eukaryota; kingdom Metazoa; phylum Arthropoda; class Insecta; order Diptera; family Sciomyzidae; genus Dichetophora; species Dichetophora obliterata. The sequence continues at coordinate 281,279,523 of OY986435.1, forward strand.
TATCATAATAGTAAAACCTTTAAATTAAAAAAAAATAATGTTTAAACTTGATATTAGGCTAATAAGCTTTAATATATAATAAGAACTCTGAGGTCCAAATATGAAATATTTGAATAAAAACCACGCCCTACCTATTTCAAATAGGCTCACCTACTTTCAGTTTGCCGCTCAGATTGCACTCTCTTCTGAGCGAGAGAACTGGTGGCTAATTCATTAGGAAAGTAGTTGTGATGCCAAATTTTTGTGACAAACCTATGTTTTTGATATTAATTTTGTACCAAACCAACAGAAAATGTATGCGAAGAGGTTGAATTTCGACCACTGGCGAAATCTAGTAGATAAAGTAGAGCGAGAATGATTTGACGAAAGGAGGTTTTGTCATTTTCGAAAATAACGGCAACCAAGCTTCGTACAGAGAGCACACAATTGTCAATTATTGTCTGTCATCCGTTGAGCATTACATATGAAGATGACAGTGGCATCTCTGACGTGCTTGCTGCTATACGTTTTGAATTTTTTGTGGTGTTTTCTTCTTAATTTTGCCTACTTATATTTTTGCGTGAAATGTTATGGTTAGACGTTACTTTCTTTATTCTTAGCAATTTAAACTATTAATTATCCAATAAAGATAATTATATTGTATCATCGGTTGTGTAATAGTATTTGATAGTGTGGGTTAATTTAAAAATAAAAGGTTATGATTGGTTGAAGGTTGACTTAGCACTTACCAAGTAGGTAAATATCAAATATTAAAATCCTCATAATATTTTCTTAGAGCTGTTATTGATATTTTTCTCGTTATTATGCTTTTTATTATTATCATATTTAGAATAATATGCTTCTGTATACAATAGAAAGCACTCTGAAAGGTTCTTAATCAAGAAGGTCTTCAGCAAGCACTAGTCTACATAAAAAATAAGATTGATTTACAACTAATGCCTGAAAATATAACATTAACAAAATAACATTAAATTATCGGCTGAAGATTTTTTTACTGAAAACTGTGTGGAAAGCGAGTTCCAAATTTATGCTGTTTAATACTCCTAATGCTCTGTCAAATCCTCCTTACAAGTTGGAAGATTTGACACTTTTCTTATATCCTCTGTTTCACTCCATCCCAAGAAAAAGATGTGGTAAGCACATTTGAAATATAAATGATTTACAAGTCAAATAAATAAGGAACCATATCCGCTATGAAATTTTTAGCGATGCATTAAATTTTTAGTGAAAATTATAAAAATATATTTTTACGTCAAATCATCCACGTTCTAATCTATTTTGAAATACCCTAAAAATACATTAAACATATTCACGTATTCTTTTTTAACCCACAATTTTTAATAAGAAGTAAGAAAATTATATATTTTAATTCAATGTTTTTTAAGAATATACATATATCTACTTTAAATTATTTTTAATTTCACTATTTTTCACTTTAAATTTTGTAGTTACATGACATTTTAAAAATAACTTTTAATTTAAAACTGAAAAGGCTCTCATATTTAAATCAGTTAATAAACAAAATTTCTTAGTTATAATAATTAAAAATATGCACGACCGAAAATCTGGAATAAAACTGAATACAAGCGAAAAATTACAAAGATATTTAATACAACTTTGAAAAAGTGATATAGCATTCTTATCAGTGGATTACAAAATCTTCGAGTACATTTAATATCAAATTTTAATACAGTTTAACAGCCCTATTCTGGCAACTTAACTAAGCTCACCACATTAACAAAATAGTTAATATTAACTATTTGTTAAGGTTTCGTATTCTGCTGCAACTTTAAAAGCTCTTTTCCTTACAATTTTGTTAATAACAGAAAGAGTCTTAACAACGAATGAAATGTATGTGCTTAGATAGAAAATTGTTGTGAAAATAATAAAAAAATACAAATTTTAATATAATATTGAGTTTAAATACATTAAACTGAAAAATGAAAGAATTTTTTACTTATTTTAAGTGTTGATAATGAAATCTTTCAGTAGCCGTGGCAAATTTTTCAAGCGCTTGCAAAGTCACAAGCTGCACTCGAAGCATCTGTTTATATAGCGCATCTCTTCTTTCAACAGTCATATCGATTTTCACCATGCATGGTGAACTTTAAAAGCTTTTTAAGCTTTTATGTTGTTAATGATTTTTAAGAATACCAACATTTACATAACATAACAAGCAGCTTAACAAGAGGTCCTTAACTATTTCTTGTTAAGTTAACAACCAGAATAGGGCTGTAAGTATTACAACGGTATGTCGTAACATGTAGCTTTCGGTTCTTATGTCGGTTTATCATTTATATTTACAAGTGCCTGAATAAAACAGTGGTTAGAGCGTTCGTGGGTTCGAATCTTACAAAATTTCCTTGTCTTGTTAAAGACTAATGATGTTATCATTTTAAAAAATGTATGTTAAAAAACCCTTGTCTAATGTTATACATAAATATCATATTGGTATAAATGACCAAAGCCTACGACATACAATTATAAACTTAGTATGAATATAAGAGTGACTCAAAGAAACATTTTTTCGATTTTGTATTAAAACTATAGATTAAAAGATTCCTTTTTGAAAAAGATTCCTTTGTGACTTTCAGAAAATTTTATTTAAAAATATTATTGTTTAGTTGTGATGAATTCAGACGTCATTACTATTGTTTAATGGGTAGCTTTATTTGATGAACACATTTTTTATATTAATGGTTTTTATATATTAATAGCCAAACAAGAAAACTAAAAACAAATAAAAATGTAATTTTTTAAGGAATATTTAAAAAAAAAACGGGGCTTGTCGTGAAAAGAATTTTAACTTAACTTTTTTATAAATTCCTTTACAAAAAAATTGAGTACTACCAATGTTTTTTCTCAATGCAATCTTATCTTAGTGGCCACTTTTTCTTGTCGTCGCCAATTTCGAATTTGTAGTCACTATATTAGCCCCATTTGTCCCTATTTATTTAAATTTTTTGGTAGTTTTTGGATAAATCAATTGGATGCTATTATTGGAAGATCAATTGGCTATATAAAATATAAATATGTAATCGTTTTCAATTTTGTTTTCTTGGTTCTTTCGGAAAAGCGTGGTTCCATATGGAACCACCGGGCACAACTAAGGTTTTCACTGAATTAGTCTTTGATATTTTAGTATCTTTTATTAAAAACAAGTAGAAAAAACAAAAACAAACTAAAAAAAATTTCAGCATAGAAGAGCATACACAGTACAGAAGTGAAACTTCTTAAATTTAAGAATAAGAGAGATTTTGTGAAAGAAATACAATTAAAAATTTGCATAAAAACTTTTATTTTTAAAATATGATAATGCGTGAAGAAATTGCATCTTTTGTAGAGGGATCTATTTTGGAGGTCCTCATAAAAAAAATATTCATAAATAATTCATATCAAAAAATCGATGACTCCAAAGAGAGGTCAAATGTAAAAGCTGGTCCTATTAATTTTTTCCCCTCAACAATTTTTCTGAACACACCTACACTCTATCTGCCACTCTTCTGGAGTCTCCATCAGTGATACCAATAGTAGGCGAGTTCAGCCTTAATTATGCGATGTAGGGAAAAAAGGACAGATTTTCAACATTAACTTTAATGTACGGAATTTAAAAAATCGAAGTCTCTTTGTTTTTCAAAATATTTTTCTGTTTATGTTCGCATATAATTTCTTTAATTGATTTTGAAATTGTTTCAGTGCGAACAATCTGAGCAAGTTAAGTCTTCATATATGCATGAACATACCCACTTATCAGCAAGACTTTTAAAAAACTTTGTGCTTAAACATACTCATTTGTCATTAAGCTTGCTTAATAACATTTTTTCCGCGATTTCGTTTGCATTTTTCCACAAGATTCAATTTACCAATTAAATTGTTATAAAAAAAAACACAATATCAGAGTCTAAATTAATGATTGAAAACCATAAGTTGCTTCAAATGTTATACTTAACAGATTGTCAATGAAATTCTTTTTTGAAAAATTAAAATATCTTCCGATCCAACTTCCCCTGAAACGGGTGCTGCGAAGCGATGTACTAAGTACAGAAAATAAAAAATTAGCAACAGCTGGCTGCCGATTGATGAATTCAAGGGATGGCTCGAAAAAATAGAAACAGTTGCTTTTAAATATAGGTTTTGTTGTGGTACAGTTGTTTCAAAATTAAGCAGCTTGTAAAAAGATTCTTAAAAAAAAAATAAACTGGCCATTTCAGCCCTTGGAAGGACTTTGGCCTAGCTTCTATTGATCAATTGTGTTGTGCGTGCTATTAAATGTTTGATTTCAAACGACCAAGAACTGGACCTACGTGTTTTATGCTGACTCCGAACGGCTTATGTTCTCAAAAAGCTTTATCATGGCAATTTTTAATCTCTGAGGTTTGCCATTTTCTGCAGAGAGGTGACGACCGAACAGAAAAATTAATTCAATTGAAAAAACTTTCTGTCTGAGCTGGAATTGAACCCGGGCTACAGCGGTTCTTTAGCTTAGGGGCCACGCACTCTACCCACTAGGCTACGGTCGCCACTTAACAAGATTCTTAGCTAAGGAAAATCTGATCTCTTAAAGCTTTCTCAAAGCAAATTTCAACAAAAAGACGTAGTTTCCATTAAAAGGTCAAAAGCAATTGAAACATTTTTCGAGAACTCTCCCAAAAAGTGCTTTGCTGTGGAAAACTTTGAGATGAAGCTATGAGAAAAATATGAAGGAAAAAATTATATTTGTATAGGGAAAAGTAGGGATTTTCTTGAGATGCGGTAGGGATTTTTTCAAAAACTTATTGGCAACACTGGTCTATATACAAAAAACACAAAACATATAAAAAATTGCTCGTATACACAAAAACGTGACGAATTTCGATATATTTTTCATGACGAAAATTTTTCGTGACAAGACTCGAAAAATTTTTCCCTCAATATCAAATCACCGCCTAAGAAATTTCACTTCTAAAACTATAAAGAAGCTTTAAAAAAAGCTTTGTAAGGTGTGTCAGCTTTTCTGTATCTACTATTGCGGTAACATATGGTAAATGTTAATCAAATACCCAGTTGCGCCCAGCGGCTTCATATAGGACCGGCTACGACAATCATTGAATTGTTTACACTAAAAGTAAAAAATGTCATAAAAGATAATTTTGAAAAAGTGTATGCTTTTTTCTGATTCTAAATACATATATATCAATGGGAAAAAATTTGCTTCAATATTAAAAAAAAATTCATTGCCATGTTTGTAGAAACTTCTATTTTCTGCATTTTTATTTTAATGGTTTTTATCAAGAGTCTGGTAAAAAAAATTTATGCAAAAAAAGTTACTAGATCTTAAAGAACAGTGTTTTAAGAAGTAATGGACGTCTTTATTACAATGAAGTAACATTCTCCTGATTAAAACCTAAATAAACTTAACGAGTATATTTTTTGGCCGCTGGTGCCCACATATGGAGCCGCTAGGACAATTCGGGTTAAAACTTAAAATACGTCTTTTAAAAACGTATCTTCAAAACTGTATAATAAATACAAAAATATTGCCAAAAACTACTATAAGTTCAATAAACATTTGCAATTTTCTGTTCGTAAAACCATACAAACATGCAAAAAATAGTCATAAGCTGTTTAGCCGATAAGAAACTTTATCTTATCGGTTCTACTTTTAAAAACTTTCAATAAAATAACAAACAATTTCAGGGAATACCTTATCGGAAGCAAAAAATATTATTGCAAATCTAAAAGGAAGATGTTGATAGCATTGAAATTGAAACTGTTTTCACAAATTGTGCAAAAACAATCAAGTTTTGTTATTTTATTGTTGTGAAACTTTTTATCAATATCAGCTGAAAACATGCAAATAACTGTTTTATCAGTAAATTTTTGAAAAAAACGGTTAATTTGAACAAATTTAAGTTCAGACAAAATGTTGATTTAATTTAACTTATTGCTTGTTTATTTCTATGTTTCACAGCAAGGTGTCTTATTTACGAGACTGAAAATATATGTATTTTAAAAAAATTTCCTAATTGAGCCACAAGCTGCCCAGTAGCGGATGGAATATATTCCGAATATATGAAGCATCAATTACCTTGTAATGACCACTACTTCCGACTATATTACCTTACTATGCATAAAAGGCCTTACATTTAACATTGATTGAGACAGGAGGTAAGTGATCGCCTCCCTTCAGCATTACCTAGAAGTTATGGAGTAACATACTACTTGTATTAAGTTATAAAAATCACTGCATTACTTTTCCTTGTATGCTACATTACAGGTAATGAGGTATGAGTTAATTACTTCTGCTATATGCAGACGCATTACTTTTTGAAAAAAGTAATGCTTCCTTACCTGGTAATTTATTCTGTATTAGTTCTATGGTAGCCACTGGCAAATCCGCTGCTGGGTGGACACTATTGCTGTTAAGTACAGTGATGCTTAATAATTTTCAATGCACATTGAAAATTCTTTAAATAAAATCGATTTAATTATTGAAAACTTGAAGTAAACAGCAATTAGTCATAGCTGCATAAGATGTATATTTGTTGTTTCAGTTGGAATTTTTATCTATTTTTTCTCATTATAATTTACAAAAAAGAAAAAATAGCGAACGAGCAAGCAACAACAAACAACTAGCGAGGCGATTGTATTTAATTACATTGCAAAGGTTAATTATGCAGAAAGGGTACGTTTTTATTTACAATATTGTTGGTGATTGTTGTTGGTGTTGGTTTTTTTTTCAAAATATTCTACTAGTTGTGCGGTTGTGCACGTTGTTGTTATTCTGCTTGTTGTTTTACTCTAACAAAGCATGAAAATCGTGTTTGTTTTAGACTTGTCAAAATACAGCAAAGTGACGACATGCAGCTGACAGCACGAAACAAAATGGACAACAAGAAAAAGAAAAAGCAATGATTTTTTGTTAACAAGAAAAATGATGAATTTCCGTTAAATAAAAGTTGTAAAGTCAGAAGAAAATCGAAGTGAAATGATTTAAAGCCAACTAACTGAAAGGAAAAGGCAGCTAAGACCAAAAACATGAACGATTTATGGTCAATCAAGCAGTTTGAGAAAAAGTGCAAGTAATTAGAAAAAATGCTAAAAGAAATTATGATAAACAGCAACGGTATGTTTTGGAGAAAACTCTTTTCTTGGCAGAAACTCACAAAACTAACAGCAGGGAGTTCCGTCACAAGCTTGACAGCGAAGATTGTTAGATGGTAAGTCACTTCAGATCACCATTTCTCTGATAACGATGGTAGACAGAGTCGAAATAACTTTGGCAGGCGTTAGATACTAGTAATATTAAAAAATGATAGAATACAAAGATTGCGCCGAAGGCAAGAAAATGAGTACAACAAAATTTTCGTTCTGCGCATGTACGTCATAATATCAATGTTGTTTTGGAGAGCTATCACTTTGCATACGATTTCTACACAGAAATGAAAACTGCATACATTTTAGTTTGTATACTTAAAATAAAAGAAGTAAGAATCAATTTATTGGAACGGGAAGAAGGTAAATTTATTAAGTACTCCTTTGCAAACATTATTTTTACTATTATTTTATTGCAGCCAGTAAGCAGCTCAGTCTTAACAAAAATTTGTCTGAGAAACCAACTTCGATGAGCACTATTTTTATAAAAATGTTTATTAAGAGTTTAATTGATATAGTTTAAACATTTCCAGATATTTTATTTCCATTAATTTACCTGTGAATTGATAGGACAAATAAATGATAGTTCCAAGTTTTTAAATAATGAAACAAATTTTATTAAGTTAATATATATTTGTATTTTTGTCTAGCTAAGTGATTGACTCTAAACAGAGTTTTTGTTGTTGTTTTTGCCTTCTTAAAAACTTACTTGAACTAAAGCTCGCAATTTAATTCATGTTACAATGATAATATTTTTAATTTTTCATACTTACATTCATGTTGATTTACTGCTCAAGAAGTAATCCATAGAAAGCATAAGATGCCAAATTATATCAGAATATTTTAACTGAAAAATCTTTCAAAATTTCACAAACGTATAGAATAGTAAAATTAATTTTTTTTTCTTTGCTATAACTCTTTGTATTATCGTAGAAATGGAAACACTTGAAAAATATATTTACTCGACTTGAAAATATATGCGTATGGAAAAAACACTTGAGTGCTATTTTGCTTATTTTTAAATTTTTAAAGTATTTTTCTGTAAATTTTTTTGTAAGACACGCGTGACTGTTTTGTTCTTTTTAAAGAAATATCTAAGGCCGTATAACTTAAAATTTTTGTATGCACCTTTTTTTATTATTTTGAATAACTTTTTAAATTCTTTTCATCACTCTGCATCAATTTCAACATGATTTTACTCGAACCACCATCACTGTAGAGGAATGAATGATCTGTAAAGAAAAAACGGAAGAGAAGATATTTTAATTACAGTTTCGTTTTCAGCATAAAGGTATTCTGTCCATCTTTTATTTTCCTTAGCCTACTAATACCGGCTTCAATGACAAAATAAAGAAAAAAACTACAACAACAAAAAATAAATAAAAACAGTGCAAACACTTTACCATTAAAATATGCAGGAATGCGGATATATCTGCTACGTAGAAAAACTTAATAATAGGGTTGCCATACTTTCAGCTTGTTGTCGTTTTTTTTTTCAACAAAAATTTATTGCTCGAAAAAAACTGTTATTTGCAGTGCTGCAATAACAGAGAAATAACTAGAGTAAAGTGGGAAAAAAATTCGACGTCTTAAGATATGCAATAAAGTCATCTACTAGAAATGTAATAAAATGAAATGAAACTGAATGAATTCCAGAACCAATGAACCGAAACCATTCATATGCGCCACATAGAAAGAAGATAGCTAGGTAACAAGATAGAAAATGCATCAAAAGACGCATCTGATGAAATAACAAACAAGTTGATAGTAGCTAGTTAGTAAAAGATAAAAAAATTAACTGGAAGAAATAACAAATGAACTAAAAGTTAGCTAGTGGAGTGGAAGTGTGTAAGTTGTCTTCGAGGCGGTTGTGTGATCAGGAGCAACCATTATAAATGAACAGACAGACAGACAGACAGACGACTGAAGAGTGGTGCAGTAATACAAATGTTACAGTTGATTTCTATTTTGAGGTTAAGCAGTGCATGAATAGCAATGAAACCATAAAAGTAGCAAACGACTTTAATGCGGAAGAATATGACAAAAAAGAGTTGAAATATAAGTTGGCATTAAAAAGGCAAATACATGTTGTTACATATATATCTGTATGCTTTATATTATTGAATTCTTTGATTGACATGTTAGAGTATTACAAAAAATAAGAATATTTAAAAAATATTTAGACCAGTAATTCAATATTTAATTTTTTTTTTTTTTAAATCGCAACCTAGAAGAAAAACAGAAAATGAATCCTAGCATCTTACGAATACAAAGGATATAAAAGTGATAAAGCAAAGTAAACTTCAGATCCTGTGGCTACTGGAATATTTAAGGTCAAAAATTGTTTATTTTACTTTGCTGTTATCATAGTTTAATAAAGTGCTGATATCTTAGAATAATCTTTAAGTGTTAACATTGTCATAAATAATAAATTGCCTAATAAACGAAAACTTATTAAAAACTTTAAAACACTCGTACCTATATTATTTTTTATTGAAGCAGGCCTTATGGCATAGCGCCAATTGTGCTTAAAATGTGTGCTTCTTCGCTGGCTCTACCTTTGCGCAACAATTTCAGCATATCCCACAGAACGAAAATATTTCGATTTTGTTGAAATGTCCAGTTGGTATCTAAAACGGCGATGCCACGAAATCTGCAAACTACCGACCCATTGCTAAACTTCAACGTTGTGAACTATCTGGAGCACAACAAACTCTTCAGTGACCACCAATATGGTTTCCGTAGGGCTCACTCTACTGGTGATCTTATGGCGTTCTTAACTGAAAAATGGAACCAATGCATTTTGGAACTTATTTGGCGAGAGCAGGATTGTTGCTCTTGATATTTCAGAAGCGTTTGACAGAATGTGGCATAAAGCGCTCGTGTCGAAACTTATTGCATATGATTTTGGTGGAAACTTTGCTCGATGGATCACGTGTTTCCTCAAGGACAGAACGATTCGTGTCGTAGTTGACGGTATTTCGTCCGAGGAGCACGCAATCAACGCAGGAGTACCGCAGGGTTCAGTTCTATCGCCAACCTAGTTTCTGGTTTTTATCAATGACCTTCGGTCAACGCATAAGCCCACACATTCCTTTGCTGACGACAGCAGCATTTGTCATTCGTATTCATTCCAAAAACTCCCAAGCTCTATGGAGATTGAGATAAAGAGGAAAAATATGAATGAAACACTCCTTAATGATCTACAAAAAATCTCCGAGTGGGATTTTGCTAATAGAGTAGAGTTCAATGCAAGCAAGGTCCAGTGCTGTCTGTTAACCCACAAGCGGATGGATTGCCCCTCATTATGAATGATGTGGATCTTGTGGAATCAGACACTTTTGACATTCTCGGCATATCAATTCAATCAGATCTTCGTTGGAATAATCATATTGTCGATGTGTCGAAAGAAACGGGCAAGTGCCTAGGTTTTTTAAAACGGTGATCTTCACATCATCTACAGCTCATATATCAGGCCGAAAATGGAGTACACTTCGCACATTTGAACAGGGGCTTTAAGATATTATTTGGAGCTTCTGATAGGGGATAAAAATATTTCATTCTCTCTAAACTCTCTTGGGCATCGACATCGAGGTAATACCATGGGAAGTGTTCAAGGAGATACATGACCTGACGCCACTAGCTCTTATGTTTCCCAGGTCCGCTCGGGCAGCTGTCCAACCTTACCTCTCTACCATTGCCTTGATGTCCAACAAAACTTCGCATTACCGGGATAAGGGGTCGTCCATAAACTACGTTACTGATTTTCCGGTTTTTTTAACCCCCCCCCCTCCCCCTGCGTTACTTTTCGTAGTGCTTTTCAAAACCCCTCCCCCCCCATAAAGTAACGTGACATATGAAATTAATTCATTCGAATGATTATATATTTTGACTAGCTCTGACAATTTTCACTAGTATTAGTGACTAGTATGACTTGATACATTAAAGGAACAATTGGAAAAAAATCAATAATTAATATCATCTGTAAAAGCTATTCCATCTGCGATTCAAGATTCGATGCTCTCAATCACTGGGATAGAAGAAGCTGGTAGCTTTGTTGAGGATTCTTCAAAATAGAATTTTTCATCGGATTCTATGTCGACCCATTCAGGTGAATCCTCATTTTTTACGCAAAGAAATTCACCTTAGAGTACCACAGAGTACCCTTAAAGGCTGCACCCGAGCTGCACCAAGTTCTGTGTTTTTGTGAAAATGCTTTCTGAAAATTGATTTATTTAAAAAGTGTTTTTTATTACGATTTATTGTAAACGATATAATACAAACTTATGGCAATTCATAGAAGTTTTAAAAACGAAATACAAGCCGCAGGTAGGACACGACCTTGAACCAATTTCTTCTTTCTGAGAAGGACAGTACACGCCATACGGTATCTCCTTTGATCAAGAACATTCAGGCCTTAACGTCAAAGCCTGTCGCAAAAGCAAAGACCCAAATTTTTCAGACGTGTGCTGAGATGGTGAAGGAATACCAAAAGGTTCCTGTGTCGAGGGACAAGGTGGTGGAAGAAATTGTTGAAACAAAAGTTAACCGTCAATTTAGACGATCAAACATAAACATGTAAGGTTAAAAATTTTTGAACTGATTGTGTTATTAATTAGAGGTTTTTCGTCGATTTTTTTAATTTTTGGTAACGTTACAATATCTAAACACCTCCCCCCCCTACCGTTACTTATCGTAGTGCATTTCAAAACCCCTACCCCCCCCCTAAATTGGTAACGTAGTTTATGGACGACCATAATTCGTTTTTTAGTCGCACGTCGAAGTTGTGGAATAGTCTAACTGCGAGCGTGTTTCCCGTCAGTTCTGAGCTGTGATTTATCTCCATTTCTCCATCTATCCATCCTCCAACTAACAATCACCCTTCTTCCAAATCAACACAATGCTTACACATTTAAAGGGTACCTCCCCTGAGCGTTGGTTCAGTCTAAAAAAAATCTATTTTTAATAAAAAAAAATTTTTTGATTATGTTTAAAATGGCGCTCAATGAGACCCTCTCAAAGAAAATTAACCTGGGCGGTGTTGTAGAATTTTACTATTCTATTTATTTGAAAAATAACAACTAAAAATATTTTGAATCACTGTGCAGTTATCACTGCATGAGTGCAGTTATGGCCGTAATTAGAAAAAAAAAACTGAAAATTGACAGACTACAGGTTTGTTTTAACGATTTTTGAGTGTAAAATATACGATATTTTTAAATTAAACTTTTATTCTAGTACCAGCGATACCCACTTATATTGTGGGGTATTCTGAATAAAATTTCAGATGATTCGGCTGAACAGTTTTTGTTTTTTCTACAACACCATGCCAAAAAAAGTAGTGTAGCGATAAATGAGGATAAAGAGAATGAATGTAGACGCAACACTGTGACTGGATACCTACAAAAACGGCTTTAGAAGCGGAAATAACGTCAGAATCCTAACAAAATAAAAATAAAAATCGATTACATAAAAATTCTAGACCACAAAACTAACCAAAAATTTCGCTGCAGGTTTGCCCAACAAGCAATATCTGAACTAACACAGATCCACTTAGCGTAAACGAGCTTCGCGAAGCAATTAAGTCACTTCCGACAAGGCAGCTGGAAGCGACGGCATAATTCTACAAAACTCATCCAAGACTTGCCGTTGAGCTTCTCCGTATCTGCTTATCCGTATTTCCTGGCAAAATGAAAGTTCGAATAAGAAAGGCGACTTAAGGGAGTAGTTCTAGATCGATTAATAGATGACCTTTACTCGACGATCGACGCAGCGCAAGCAGGTTTCCGTGTTGGTTCTTCCTGTATGGACCATAACAACACTGTGCGTATTATGATTAAGCAATGTGCGGAATATAGATCCGATTTACACATGATATTAATTGATTTCGAGAAGGCGTTCAACAGCATTCACAGGAACTACTTATGGGCTACCCTCCGAAGGAGGGGTGTACCGGAGAAGATAAACACTATAATTTAACTAACTATTTAAATAGCTTACGAAGCAGCAAGGTGTCAAGTTCTACACAAATGGAAAACTATCTGATCCCTTTAAATTTCACGGTGGTATCCGTCAGAGCTGCATTTTGTCCCCAGTGTTGTTCCTTCTTGTGATAGGAGACGTTTTAAATGCTGTTGTTTTAGGTGAAGAATGAGGAGTTTTTTATGTGTTTTGATGAATTAAAGCACATATTTATATGCATAACATTAATATTGTCCATACAGACTTTAAGGATTTTTGTATTGAATCTTAGTACTAAGTACCTAATATTTTCTACTTTTTATGAAATTGTCATGGCCATAGCAATTGTGCACCATTGAATTATATATCGTTGGAAGTGGATTTTCAGCTTACTACCATGAATCTCAATTTAGCTGGTTTTTAAAACAATGCTAATGTGTACCAAAGAAAAATCCGTACCATTGCAATAATTCGAACTAAAAATTCACTTTGGAAAAAGTACGATTTAAATTTTATAGCAAAAGTTAAATTCGTATTTGAAAAAAAAAACGAATGTAATTTTTTTCGGATAAAAAGTATTGGTTTGAGTCTTCGCAAAGTTGGCTTCGGATTTATAAAATATATTCGACCTTATTTAGTTTTAACTATTTTTTACTTTCGAAACAATATATCTTATAAGGAGTGGTTAAATTTTAAGGTCCGGTGTTAATTTTGAATAAAACACAAATTATTGAGGAAATTATTGTCATTCCTTTTTATTCTGATAATATTGGTATGATTCAAGTATGTATGGAACAAAACATTGGCCAAATGGCTGCCGCGATCTCGGCGGCACACCTCCATCAGATGGTCCAAATTTTCGATGACGCTGAGACATAATTGAAGTTCTATGCCGTTAATGTGCCGAACTATCTCATCCTTTAGCTCTTGAATTGTTGCTGGCTTAACGACGTGCACATTTTCTTTCAAATAACCCTAAACAAAGATGTCCAACGGTGTCAAATCACATGATATTGGCGGCCAATTGACATCGCCACCACGTGAGATAACACGGCCATTGAATTTGTCACGCAAAAGAGCCATTAGGGCTATTCCCGATTACGGGCAAATAGCGTGGCATCGTGGCATTTGCAAATTATGACGGCAAATATTTTTAACACAACAACAAAATGTACAGATTTGCATTTGCCCGACTGTGTCAAGTCTGCAACACCAAAATCGCATTGCATTCAGTCGAGCATGGGCAACACTTATTTGCCAATCAATCAGCTGTCACATTTTTACCAAACGCCGCTAATGAAGCAAAATGAACCGTCTCTGATATGGAACTCACTTTGATAAATAATACACTTTGATAAATAATAATGAAAAACGCCACAAATACTGCTCGTGTTGTTTTTTTTTCCTCCAAAACAGCTGTGTTTTGTTTGCAACAGTGTTCTAAAAAGTGTGCTCACAGTTGATGGCAAATATTTGGTAGGGCATACATTTGCAAAGCTATTTGCCCGAAACTGGGAATAGCCCTATTGTTGCGTTAGCTGTGTGGCAAGTGGCACCGTCCTGTTGAAACCACTGCCCTTATTCTTGTTGTCACCTCACCTATGTGAGAGTTCTCACACTCGTGTCACGTCACTAGAAATATGGTATTCTTGTTGCTATGTGGCGTGAGTTCACAAACTATGTCGGTGTTCACAAATTCACGTCACATGACAACAAGAATACCAGATTTCTAGTGACGTGACACGTGTGTGAGAACTCTCACATAGGTGAGGTGACAACAAGAATAAGGGCACACATATCGTCCACATCCATATCTTCTAATTCGGGCCATAAAAACTTCGTTATCAGCTCACGATAGCGAACACCATTCACAGTAACTGCCTGACCGGCCTCATTTTGAAAAAAATACGGCCCGATGATGCCGCCAGCCCATAAACCGCACCAAACAGTCACTTTTTGTGGGTGCATTAATTTTTCGACAATCACTCTTGGAATATCATTCGCCCAGATACGGCAATTCTGTTTATTGACGAATCCACTGAGGTGAAAATGTGCCTCATCACTGAAGATGATTATCTTTGAAAACTAATCATCCACTGTTGCCATTTCTTGCCACCATTCTGACCATTGACGAAGCTTGAAATGGTCAAGAGGCTTTCGTTCTTGAGTCAATTGCACCTTGTTAGCATGTAAATGCAAGTTTTTATGCATAATGTCCATCAACGACGAGCGTGTGAGGTGCAATTGTTGGGCACGATGACGAGTTTAGGTGGACGGCTTTTCAGCCACACTATCGCGAACAGCAGCAATATTTTCTGCAGTACGAGCTGTACGAGCATGCACTAGTGTTTTCACATCTACTACAGACCCGGTTTGCTCAAATTTTTGCACGATTTTTCCGATTGTACGCACATTTGGACGATTAAATTGACCGAAAAAATCACGAAGTGCACGATATGCATTTTGATTTGAACGTCCATTTTCATAATAAGCCTGAATAACTTTTACGCGTTGCTCGATTGTGTATCTTTCCATATTTCAAATTGAATTAGTCTGAAATTGAGAAATGTCAAATCAAATGCAGAAAAAAACTTGACGTTTAGGTGTGGTTCACATTCAACATCGGGCCTTAACGTTTAACCAGCCTTTTTATTTCTTTGATGTTTTTTTATTTAACATGTTTTTGTGGGGCCATTATTGCAGTCATGCAAAGCAATACTTTATCATACTTTCAAAAAGAGATATGTACATATTGTTCGACTTAATTGTTTGCTGGCTTAAGAATTAGTTATTATTACTAAAGCTTTATTAATCATTATCAAAGTTAAAATAGTGTATTATAACTTATATCAGTTCAATATTTAGTTACGTCAACCAAAACCATTGAAATAAATAACTATTCTAACTCAACATAACCAAGTTTAACGAGCTAAAGAATATTCTCCGTAATTTTTACCGAAATTTGTTTATAGTCAATATATATTGTTTAAGGTCAGTATTCTAGTGTAGAGTCCCAAATTTCGGGCCTCTCTTGACTTTCGATAAAAAAGAACCAATTTATATTTTTAGTATAAATATTTCTATTATATGTTTATTAATATTTCAATAATAAAAAAATATTAAAAAAAAAATAAAAATTGAAAAGATAACAGGCTGTGGAGTGGGGTGATTAAAAAAAGGGTGATAGCGACTAGGCATAAGCGACATGGCCTTTTTTTTGCGAAATGGTGACTATTTGATATAAAAGTAATTTTTGGCCATTTTTTCAAAGGAATTTTTTAAAAATATTACAAAAAAAATTTTTACATAATCCCAGTTCGGGCCATAGAGAGATGTAGAAAAAAAGCCAACACCAAATTTTAAGTTAATCGGTCCATTAGAACTTGAGATATCATGTCAACCGTGTTGAAAAAGTAGTTTCGAGAAAAATTCGTTTAAACTTTAAAGTTTTTTAGTTAGGTTTCAGACAGTCTAACTGACGACATTAAACTGGCTATAACTTTTAAAATATTCGAGTTTCTTCTCTTAGTATGTAATAGGATATCACAAATATTGAGATAACGTAATGAAAATGTGTGTTTTTCCACATTATAACGTCTGTATGTAGGTTTCAAGTCCAAGTCTAAAAGGAATCTTGAATGAATCGTGCACGATTTTTCTTCATCTTTGACGAAACATGCTGATGTATAAACATTTCATTCACGAAAATCTCATATAAAAGTTCCAAATTCATGCACTGTTTTAAAACTTTCTGTTTGTTAAAGAATTATCGGCAAATGTATCTCATGCAGTAAGTTTCTTGATGCTGCAGTAAGTGTATGATGCTTTGCAGGAGTATTATTTCGATGCATATGTATGTATATACCTAACGTTCGAAACAAAAAAGTACTCCAACTACAATAGATTTGGATTTAAAAGAAATTGTCACAGAACCGAATTATAAACGGAAAAATGGCAAGGAAATGTATCTCTTTAAAAAATTTTAATTTCATAACCGTTTTTTTTTTAAATTACACATAATCTCTCAATCGAATTTCTTAGTTTTAGATTTATTTTTCATTAAAAGTAATCTCATTGATGTATTTCGAAACTTTTTGGTATTAATGACACATTTACGAAATAAAAAATTAATACGTGACTTTATAGAGAAAGAAAAAACTCAAAGCAGGTTAGAAATACACTATTTTACTTACATAAAAATTAACGGAACTCATTGTTGCTGCACTCCAAATGTACGCACACAATTATGTACATGTGTATTTCTTACATGGGCATACATGTGTTTTTATGTGCAATATAAGGCGTTACAGCTTTAAGTAGTTTTACAAAAACAACAACAACAACAACAACAAAAAAACAACTAGCAATAGCAATACAAAAAAAAAGAAATATTTGTTAAAAAATTATGGCAGCAATAGAGAAAGAAGCAGAAAAATAATACAAAGAAATTAAGAAAACTATTACAAAATACAGAACAAACACGGGAAAACAACACGTCTAAAAGTAAAATGAGAAACAATGTGTAGAAGAAAAACAGTAACACAAAAAAAAAACAACAAAAACTAAACAAAAACGAAAAAAAAACGAAATAAAAAATGCAACGAGAGTCCATATTAGAAACATGTGTATGCAGCAGCATTCGTGCGTTTCGAAATACTGTCAAAATGGAAAAACAAAAACAAAAACAAATACAACAACAACATCAATTCTACTACAACTGCAATCTATGTATCAACAAAAGCGACAAAAAATTTGGTGTGGCCAACAATTTTTGTTGAACTGTGTGCGGCAGAGGTATGTTTAGGACTGTGTAGAAAAACAATACGTTACGAAATAGAAAGAACACATTTATTTTGTACAGCCACACAGTGTGAGCAACAGTGGCGTGCATAAATATAACAACAGCAACTTTTAAAAACGATTAACCCTTTCGACCCGGCTTTCGCATAGCAATGTTAAAATATAATTGTTGATTGGAACCGGTTATTAGTTATTATCACAACTAAGACTGAATGAAAATCTGGAAAACAATAATGAGGTGGCTCGTGGGGTGGTGCTAAGTCATTGTCAAAATTACCACAAAATACCAAAATACCTCAAAATACCTCAAAATACTACAAAACTTGGCCGGCCTTTGTAGTCTAGTGGAGAGAGCGCTTAACTATCAACCCAGAGGTCCCTGGTTCGAATCCGGGTTCGGGCATGGTACTTTTCACTTTCTTTGTTCACTCCTACATTTAAGAATTATGGAAAACTAAAAATCCACGGCTAAATTGTGGGAAATATGGAATTAAACAACTGGAACAACTAAGGGCTGGAAATGCTTGCCGAGGTTAAGGCATAACACTAGCCTCGGTTGGTTAATTGAAATTATCTTTCACGTTGGTTCCGCCTAATCAAAAATTCACGTATGGTTCCAATCAATTCCTCTAAATAAATCTATCCCTTTCCAACAACAAAATACCAAAAAGCAGTGATGACCATAAAACTAATTTAATAAAACTAAGCATAAATAGCTAAAACAAATTGTAATTATCTTTCACGTTGGTTCCGCCTAATCAAGAATTCACGTATGGTTCTTGTAATTTAATAAAACTAAGCATAAATATTGTAGCTAAAACGAATACAAAACTGATAATGTGGTAAGAATATAAAAAATATAGAAAAAATAAATACAATTGATTTTTAAGATAAAAAAAAATAATAAAAAGAAGAGCTTAAAAATTTAAATTTTATATTAAAAAATGATGAGTCTGTCGATTTTTAATACCTAAAACAATTTAACACACAAACATAAAACATTTAGAATTTCGCTATTCCTTTCACTGTTCCTTTTTATAATATTTTTAAATATTTTGTTTGAATTGCCTTTTATGCAAAATAAACATTTTAGAAAAGAATTTTATTGCGTTTCATTGTTATTAAAATTTGTCCGATTGTTTCAATAACGTTAAGTTTAAATCGATTTTAGATTTTTTTACATATATTTCATTTTAAAAAACAAGATCTTTCGATTATAAAAATTATTTAAAATTTTTTTGAACACAGAAACACCCCAGGGGTTGAAATTTTCAATCCATAAAATCCCGGGATCACCAAAACAACCCGAAATTACAAACCCTATATACAAACCACTACAAACAAGTGCATTCAGTCATTTGAACAATTCACTTAACGCATTGTTCTCTTAATTCGTATTTCCGCCACGTGTGGGAGAAATATCGTTGTGGCATTTTGTGGTAATTTGAGGAACTTTGAGGTATTTTGAGATATTGTGGTATTTTGCGATAGTTTATCACAAAATACCATGGAAATTACCACATCCAAAAATAGTTAAAAAATACCATAAGTAGGGGAGCTAGGGCCTAGTTATTACAGGGGTAAGTTGTTGCTGGCCGATTACTCAGTAGTTTAAACAATTTTTGATGAAAACTTGTTGTAAATGTTATTAAAATAATCGGTTTCTTTGCGTATAAACATATTTAGTGCTCCGCAAAATAGAAAAGTGTAAACTTGTAAGCAAGCAGCTTCATAGTTTTTGTTAATAAAGCATAATACTCTGTTCAGTTTCATGTGAAATTCCACTTAAATCTCCATACAAAAAATGACAGTTGCGAAACAAGCGTGGAAATTTTCACAACATGTTCGTCAGAGCATTACTCTGTTCCGATGCGTGAAATGATTGCAACATGTTTCTGAGCAACATTTTTGCACGACAATTTACAGTGCACCTTAAACAAGCTGCGTACCCAAGCGCCACGCAATTTTATTTTACGCTCAACCTAAACAAGTGCGCTGCGAAAAAAACTGCTGCTCTCGAACCAGCTCAGTCAGATGGCTTAAAAATCTTAAAGAAACTTTTTTTAATATTGCAAATACTTCCATTTGCAATTGAGATTAATTAATTAATAGCGCTGATTGTTCTTTGTTCTAATACTTTGGTTTTATGCAGCCAACTTCACATCCGCACGCACAGTTAAAATTGGAAATTCGATTCATGTTGCGGTAGTCCGGTGCGTGTTTCGATAGGCCTTATACAAATTGTATGTGCATGAGCCGATTTTGACAGTTAAACCACGCACGCGCACTTGTTTAGGGTGGACTGTTAATTGTATTGGCTATTTATTTTGAAGTGAAAAGAGAGAGATCATAAGAAATTTCCCAACTCACTCTCTGAGTCTCTCTGAGAAACATTGCCATAGGAACTCTTCGCAACAAACTATAAGTCAGAAATTTCACGCAACAAATAAATGAATGTTGTCAGCGAAATTTCACGCAAGCAAACATAGTACTATGCTTAGGTAGAAATCATTTTTTAAATGTTTAATTAACTTAAAAAAATTTTTTTAATTGAAAAAGTAAGTTATTTTATTAATTCTCTATCGCGGCAGTAATGCCAATTTAAATAATCTACCTAAAAATTTCTTAAACAGTCGGAAATATAAACAAAACCAAACTTTGTTTGGAAATCAATACTTTATTTATAAAAATATTTGCAAAAAATCTTTTTTTTTACATATTTCAGCTTTTAGTATAAAAATTCTTGATAAATGTAGTTTAATAACTTGCCAAAAAGTTTTTATACTTTTTTTTTAATTAGTAACACTTTTTATTACAATTTTACTTATTTTAATATATATTAAAAATTTAGACAAAAACACAAACTGCAACTTAAAATAAAAAATAACTGTTGATTGATTTACTCTCTTATTGAAACATTAGAGTTATTTGGAATGTTCATGAGTCATTTATAAGAATTCCGACTCAGTTTGTGCTCTTTGAGTTATTTTTCTCAAGCAATTTCTAAATGTTGCAGATCTGAATTTCTAAAGTTAAGCTTAGAAAGTTTGTATAAAAACAATTTTTTGTTGTTATATCTTGTATGTTTGTGTGTTTTCTTTCATATTGTTATCTTTTTTATGTAAATTCGAATTCACTGACCTTCAGCATGTTGAGCTAGTTAATTCACTAGAGCTAGATTGGGAGTTTTTGCTCCCAATCTCTCTCCACACACAGTGAGAGAGTAACAAGCTGCACACTCTTTTAATTCATAAAAGTTTTTGTAACTTTTTTACTTCAAATATTTATTTATAAATCTTTCCAATATTTGTATGCTAATTTCATATAAAGTTCTAAATTGAATAGCTTAGCTAACATTTTAAGTTAATTTATCAGAAAAAATAAAAGATTTAAAAATTACGATTAAATTCATTTCTTTAGTGTTACAACAAGCCTCAAGTCATCTTGCCCAAAAACGGGGCAAGTTGTTACACCTGACTTTCTCTGGAAAATACTTTTTTCTCCTAAAATCAATAAACTTTCTCATAACTTCTTTTAATATCGTGAATAAATAGTGGGGCTATAATAAATTCCAGTTTTAATCTGAAAAAGTAAAAACATTTTAAAATATATCAATTTTTCCAAAAATTTTTAACAATGATAAATGTAAATGTAAAGGTCGGCCGTTGTAGTCTAGTGGAGAGAACACTAGACTATCAACCCAAAGGTCCCTGGATCGAATCCGGGTTCGGGCATGGTTCTTTTCACTTTCTTTGTTCTTTCCTACATTTAAGAATTATGGAAAACTAAAATATCCACAACTAAATTGTGTAAAATGTGGAATTAAAGGACAGGAACACCTAAGGGCTAGTGATTGCCGAGGCATAACACTAGCTTCGGTCAAAAGCAATTCAAATTGTTTCGCCGAATCAATAATCCTCTAAATAATCTATTCCTTTCCTTTCAGGTCAAAGACCAAGGCTTTTTTGTATAAGGCACATTCCTTGTTTCTTTGACTTAAAAAAAACAACTAGCCCCTAGCTTCCCTATTATATATAGTACTTTTCTAGCAACAGTGCATTCGAGATGTTATGTATACTCTCCGTGATAGTACAAATGAGTACCAACCGTACAGCAAAACAAACTATTCCAAATAGCAAATAGCTCATATGTATTATTAATTTCTTATCTTATTAAAAAATATAAATAATTTTATGATAAAAACTGCGATTTTACGTCAAATTGACGTATGGTAGCGTCAATTAGCGCTTGGCACTCTTTACAGATTGCCCTAGTGTGTGTCTGGTTTTTAGCGCTGCAGTGGGTTCTTTCCTTCATTTAAGACTTATGGAAAACTAAAAATCTACAACTTGAATTTTGGAAAAATTTTTCAATTTTTTTGTGACAGTCGTACTGACGCTTCGTGGCAATAATTTAGGACAAATACTTCATTGGAATCTTACCATTTTTCGTATAGAAGTTTAGATGATGTTCTCTTGAACTCTGTATATACGGTGTTTTTTTTTCTTTTGGTACGAAATCCTCGTCAGGAGTACTCCAAATGAAATTGTTACTAGATGCGGCAGGTTGGGAAATGAAGCCAATACCAGCTACTTCATTACAGACAAGTACTTCCTCGGTAACCAAAATCACATCATTCACCATATCGTCTGCTGAATTTTTTATATCGCTGAAGCTATAGACACCACTTGGTGCAAATTCTTCAGAACTTGTGCTAGCTTCAGCTTCATCCTCCAAAATTTTTCGAATATCCTCAGGGTTCATTTTATAGGAACGCAAAAAATATTTTGTACAACCAGGAATCACATTACTTACTGGTACATATGTGTACCACCATCAATGGCACATGAATGCACCATATATCGAAATAAGCTTAAAACTAATCCTTTTTTTATAACTTGTCAGAATTATGTAATAATTAACAAGTATGTAATAATTTCAATTCTGCTTTATTTTTTTAACTTCATCACTCAATTTTACGCCAGAAAAACTTACGCTTTTCACATTTGCTTTGTCGCAGCTCACAAATAACGGTGCTGTGCAAACAACAAAATAGCGTAGCGGAAACTATTAGAATACATTCAGGAATGCTTAAAGACGAAATGGTAGGTTGGGCGTCAAATTCTTAGCTATATATAAATATTTAAACTTCAAGTGGTACTAGGCTTGCCACTTACAGGGTTTTCACCCGGAGACTCCGGGAATCCGATAGTTTCTCCGGGCTCCGGAGTAAATTTTTTTCACTTGAAAAATAAAATCTAATTAAATCTTGATTAAATATTTCGAAATAATACACCTGTGCTACCCTGTGTAACCCTGTGTACCCCTGTGTAAGTTCTTTAGTGATGGAAGTATTTTGATTGTTTTCATCACAATTGTACGTCCCTAGCTTTGCGTGTTGACTTATTTTTGTTAATTATTTCGGTGGGGTGCTCTTTTCTCTTGTTTGCTGTTTAAAAAACGTACGTTTGGATTGTAGACACCACAACCAACGCCGTAGATAAGCAATTCGTAAGGGGGGGCTTACTGAAGCAACAAATATATTTATATTTTTTTCCGTAGGGATTTCTGAACACCTAAGAACTTTCCAATTTCGTAACCGATTTCAACAATTGAAGTTAAAAGAGTTAATGACATTTTATTTATTCTAATTCCTCACATACAAAATGGATTCAATCGATTAGTTTTGAGCAGAATGACAAGTATTTATTTGAGTAAAGTAACGAAAATAGATATTTAAAAAAGATAAACATATTTCTACATAGTTGTGGGTACTTATTAGGGAGTCCAATCCCGGAAGCTTTTCTCGATCACGGGATTATCGGAATTGAAAATCTCAATCCCGGGATCACGGGATTAGTTCGGGACGTTCTTAATACAATTTTTAAATGAATTCATACATAAAGTAACAAAAAAAAATAAAAACACATTAACGGTATTCACAATTGCGTTGTTTTCAGTGTAGTCAAAAACTACTAGTTGGCTGGGGATGTAAACAATTTTTCGAGTACATTCAGCAGCCTGATCAAAAGCAATTTATCCTAAGAGCATAAATAGACCAAAAATATAATTTTAGAAAATGAAAATTCTAACATATTCAGCGCTATCATGAATAATTTTTCACCCGGAATCATTTTTCATCATTTCATTTTTAGAACAGCAGATAAGCACATCACAATTTTTTTTACACTCATGAATATTGACGGTTGATGAACAAAATTGCATTAAAAATTTTTAAAATGTTGTTGAGCTTTATCTTAAAAATTAATATTCCTTTTTTTTCCGGGCAAAATTATTTATGATAGGAAAACCAGTCTTATTCTAAAATCTAACGAATTCTAAGTCTTAACTTACCTCTTATAATAAAATAACATTTAATATTTAAGTTGAAAAAATGGCGCGTGGAACAATTTTTTCTCTATTTTCTAAAATATTCTATTTTATTTTACTTTATTTGTGATTTTTAAACCTAAAATGTAAAGTTCAAATTTATTTATGTTATATTATTTTTGTTTCATAGTAATTTTTATTGAAAATGAACTGATAACTAAATATTTTTATTATTAATTAAGGCCAAGCCTATAAAAAATTTTTTAAATATGAAGCACAAGACTTTTTAAGTGGTTTTATTAGCGAAAGCTGATGTGATTTAATTATTTAATGATAATGAATTGTGATATCACTAGCTTTATATAACAACTAGTAAGCCCATGTGGCGTTAAAACGCCAAAATCAAACATACCTAGATTTTATTTTAATCTATTGAATAGATTTGCAACTGATCAAAATTGAAATTAAATTAATTTTGGCCTTTTTGCAATATTGCACGCGCAACGATGATATAATGTTAGCATTTTTAATTTCATACCCAAATTTATTTTAAATATACACGAGTAAGAATATTTCTTGATTTCCAGTTGGAAAATGCTTGAACAAAAATGTTTCATTACCAGTTTTCAATTTCTTATTAAATGTTTGTTATTTTTAAAAATTAAAAAATTTTTCGACCAACAGCTTAGAAATCTTTTTTCAATTGTAAGAAATCATTCCAGTATCACTTTGATATTGAATACATTAATTCATAGTTTTAGCTGGGAAATTATAAAAGATTATTTGTCAGTATAATAGTTTCATAGCTATTAGCAGATAGGTGGAGCTAAATACCTCATATTTTAAGCAAATGCTGAAATTAAGAAGAGAAAAAGAAACAACAACAATTATATGCAAACTTTAACTCGCTATAACTTAAAAAATATAAGTTTTAAAGAAATAAAAAGTCCAGTTTGCACATCTAAAGCTACCAAACCATACTAAACTTATTAAGATAGGTCTTGTACTTAAAAAGCCTTACGCTGGACAAAATTTGCGTTTGCATAATATATATAAGTTAAAATTCTTTATGTGTGCTCTTCATCACTTTTAATTCCAAAACACTAGTCTATTTTGGCTTGTCAAATTACTATTATTTATTTAATAACAAAGAACTAAAAAAAAAGAAGGAAAACAAAAATCTCCGGGTTTGAGCTCCTCCAACTGTGGCAAGCCTAAGTGGTACATATATGTACCATCCGGGTCGAAAGGGTTAACCTTGCGTGCGTCAAGTATTTGGAATACCAACTAACAACAGAACTGGCAACAATCGATCTTAAAGATCGTACAAATGTGTTTTGAGCGCCTTGTGTGAATTTGTTATTCAGATTTTCGTATGATCTATATCTTAAGCAACTGCACTGTGAGCCACTGTATGCTATTTTTTTTATTTTCATTTATATTTTCCGTGCTGTACACCGTATTTTAATATAAACATTTTTGGAGGCGAACGCATTAACTGCGCTGTATTTTTCGCTCTCAAGCTGGTTTGAACATTTTTCTGATTCAGCAACACTGGAGTTGAACAATTTAGAGCTGCTACTTGTGTGGTTTTATCTCTGGCTTCCAGCAGTTGTGCAGCCAATTAATATTTCGTTCGATATTCAATGTAATTAATAATGTTTTGTGAAATTTTATGCTAATCATTTTAAAATAGTTTTTTTTTGCTATGAACTCGAATTTATGCTTGTAAGTTGATATATTGTTGTTTTAATCTAAACAGAAACAAATATTTTTAAAGAGATGTTTACAAATAATTATGTGCAAGATGCGCGCTGCTGTAATATAAATATTTATGTCAGATTTTATGGTTTCTTCATTAATATGTTTAACTCTGATGTCATAACTTATTAGTTACGATGCTTGAGTAAACGCGGAAATAAGTAAGCAACATTTTTGGTTTATCGGATTAAAACTTAAATTTGATTTAATCTCTTACAAGATATCTGTTTAATATGTATATGTATTAGGAGCTCATCGAAAAATTAAACATATTTAGAGACTTTTTCCAAAGTACATTTTAATCGTAAAGTAACAATTTTCAATAAATCCCTCTAATCCTGAATATTATAAAATTATATTGTTATGTACAGCATATTATTTTAAATTAGTAAAGAAATGAGTCATTCTTCATGTTTTTTGTCTCATATACTCTCATATACTCATCAAAAATCGCAGTGTGACCTAAAAACTGCAATAAAAAATGTAAATAACAGCAAATTAAAAAAACAATCATTACCCTGCAGTGAAGCCAACCAGTTAAAATACTAGTAAATGTACTGGATCAAAAAATACCTGTACTAGTTCAGCTCAAATGCTTTGCCAAACTGGCTATTTTCCTGCGTGGATGTTATAGGAAAAGACAAATGTGCTATTCTCGGTATGAATTAAGGTAGTATTTTTACTGGCATAATTTGAACTAGTTGTAATAGTAATAACTTTCAAACCAGTAAAATACTAGTTTAATCCAAACTAGGCTTTTTATTGGTATGATTTAAGCCACCTTTAACTAGTAGATTTTTAACTAGCCAAATACTAGTTTAATTTTGTCCAGTTTCATATTAGTATTATTTTAGCCAATTCAATTCTAGTTGTTTCATACTAGTTGTAAGCTAGTATTCGTTTTGTTCTAGTCTTTTTGAAACCAGTTGTATGCTAGTACTATATAAACTGGCATTATACTTGTATTATTGAAACTATATTTAGCTTTCTATTTTTAAGCAGATTGTTTTTTTTAAAAAGCTGCACATTTGGTTTATACAATGATGCATCTATTTTGACGGATAGCCAAGCTGCCGTTAAATCTTTAGCTGCGATCAGTACCAACTTCAAACTGGTAAGGCAGTGTGAGGATGAACTGGCCCGGCTAGGTCACCAACTTAGCATTACTATAATTCCCGGCCATAGGAACATTTATGGTAATGAAAAGGCGGATGAATTGGCTAGGCGGGGTTCTTCCCTTGACGTTTCAAGAGCGGAAACAGTCGAAGTTCCACTGAACACAGAAAAGGGAGGAATTCATTCTTACTACTTAACCTTAGCCGGTCGTAGATGGAGAGAACTACCAACCTGCAACACATCAAGAAAAATATGGCCTCTTTACAACATAGGTAGAACTCAACAGATGCTCTTAAAACCCCGGAACGACATAGCCAGAATAACGGCTATTGTTACGGGCCACTCGACCATCGACCAGATTTTCACGCTACGACAAATCTTGGAGAAGACTCAAGAAAAACAAATCGACACCCACCATCTTTTTGTCGCAAAGTCAATGCAGAATTTTCTAGGTTAGAAAAAGAGTCAAGTCAAATGGGTCTGGCAGTGAATGCAGATAAGAGGAAATACTTAGTGTCAACAAACAAACAGTCCCAGCGTCTTGGAACCCACGTTACCGTTGACAATACCTCCTTCGAGATTGTGAAGAACTTCGTTTATTGGGGATCCAGCATTAATTCAACCAACGACATCAGCATTGAGATCAAACGAAGAATAACTCTTGCCAACAGGTGTTACTTTGGGCTCAGTAGGCAATTGAGAAGCAGAACTCTCTCTCGACGAACCAAAATCACGCTCTATAAATCGCTCATCATGCTCGTTCTACTTTATGCATAACAAACCTGGACGCTGAGCAGTTTAGATGAAAAGACTTTAGGAGCATTCGAGAGAAAGATTCTTCGTAAGATCTACGGACCAATCTGCGTCAATGGCGAGTACCGAATACGGTGGAATGATGAACTGTATGAGCTGTACGCTGACATCGACATGGTCAAGCGCATTAAAATCGAGCGGCTTCGCTGGCTTGGTCATGTTCAGCGCATGAAAGACGATGCTCCAGTGAAGAAAACATTCGATTCGGTACCCAGCGGCGGTCAAAGCAGAAGAGGACGACCGCATCTTCGTTGGAAAGACCAAGTAGAGGACAACCTGACGAAGCTTGGCATTTCCAACTGGCGCCAGCAAGCGAAAGACAGAAATGGCTGGCGCAAATTCTTAGATGAGGCCAAGACCGACATACGGTTGTAGCGCCAACTAAGTAAAGTAAGTAAGTTACGGGCCACTGGTGCATCGAAGTTCACGCCGAGAGAATTGGACTACCCGTCAACAGCCACTGTCGCAGCTGCGATGACCCAAATGAAAAAGAAACACTGACACACTTTCTATGCACCTGCCCGGCCCTGGCCAGATCCAGACTAACAACGCTTGGCAAGCCCTTCCTCAGCAATCTAGAGGAACTTTCAACAACAAAAATCAACAATCTCCTTACGTTCATCAACCGCACCGGATGGTTATAACCTAACAGTGCGTTACCCACTCAACCAACAAAAACACGAGGTTATGGTATCAAAACGGCTCACTAGAGCTACTTGGATCCTACTTCTAGGTAGAATCACCATCTAAACCAACCAACCAACCATCTTATACAAACTACATTGAAAATAACTTCGAAAAGTTGTGTGGAATTAAGGTAGCAGTCCGGTGCCCTTTCTTAATTTTCAAGGTTTATTTGGGAATGATGTTTTTATAAGAAAATAAAAAACAATCGTTTAAATATTTTTTATGGTTTTACTAACATCTCAAACTGTCCAAAAAACACTTTTTTATTTTAAAATTTTTTTTTTTCATTTTTACGTACAAAGTGGACAAAAGAGGCGAAGGTGATTGGCCCGGGTGATAACGGCACTTGAAGCAATTCAAAACAAACAGTTTAAATAGATTATTGTTCTGTTTACTTGTCATTCTGGCAGGTAGTTAATTTAAACATTTTCATTAAAAAATAACAAAGTGGCGGACATCTAAATAGAAATTTTAAGAAATCGCTGCTTTTTTTATGGAAAATCGGCAGAAAATAGGACAAAAATTAATTAAAATGTACATTTCTACTACCTGCGAGAGTCAATGGCGTATATAATAACGTATTAAAATTTCAGTTCAATCGGCTTGATTTAAAACACATTTAAATAAATAAATAAATTTTATTTATTAATTAAATAAATTTTAAGGTGTTTTTAGGATTTTTTTTAAAGGTTAAAAGATGAACTTTTATTTAAACTTTAAAGTTTTATTGTAACACTCAATTTGGGCGAAAACAAAACAAAATGGCGGAGTTTTGAATATTTTTTAAACTTTATTTTTATGTTAGGTCGCATCAAAGAAAGGTTAAATATTAATGAATATATATAATTGTACTCACATATGTACACATATGTTCAATAATATGTAAAATTTCAGTCCGATCGGTTAAATAGTTTTTTCTAATGGTATCTAATACATATAATATGTATATTGTTTCTAATGGTATCTAATACATATAAAATAGGGTTTTTTAGAAAATTTATTTTTTGAAACATATAGAACCAGACTGCCTCTTAAACAGATTTTTACTTAAAAAAAGTAAATATTAAATATAAAAAATTTATATTGAAAACATCCGCATCCTCTAGGAAGGCTCTTGGTGAGTAAGATATCCGCAAAAGGACAGCCGTCACATCCCTAATTGTTACTGTTCTTATAACTAAAGATTCAATTTATTTAATGCTTGCAAATTTATGCAGAACTAGCGAGTTTGCAACTAGCAAAGAAGCTAGTACATTTATGACTACTTAGTTATGAGCTAAAAAACAGTTGGTATTATTTTAACTAGTCAAAATGCGACTAGTTAGTTAACTATAAATTAAGCAACTAGTTCTTTTATAACTAGTAAAACAGCTTGCATTCTTAAACTAGCTGGAATACAGATAGTAACTTATCTAGTAACTTTTTGGTTAGTAAGATTTCACTAGTTTAACATCTAGTATTTTTTTGACTAGTTTTCTTTTAACTAGTGAGTTAACTAGTACGATTTTTCACTGCAGGATAAGGAAATATAATTCAGCACAATAGTTTTAAATTGGTTTGTATTAAAACATAACTTAAATAAAAGTAATAAATCATCGTTATAAAATAATTTACATTTAAATAATTCAATATTCTTCTTCTTTATTTTCTATATTTTTTTACAAGAAATCCTTGAGAACGCTAGAGAGGTTAAAAAAAAAGCGACGTCATAAATTTGAAATTTTTTCACAAAACTAAGAAGGTGTTACAATCGAATACAGAAAAAAAAAATAAAACGACTGGGAAAGTAGCATAATTTTGTGCTCAGAAGCTACAATCGCTTAAGTCGACATAAGACAGAACTGAGTTATTGATATACACAAAATCTGGAGCCTCTAGAGAGATGCTTGTCAAAGATGTGACATTCAAACCAAAAGTATTTTCATATAACTAATAAAACAATTTAAAACTTTAAAACAAGATTGCTTAAAATATTCAAAAAAATCTAAGCTGTTAATACTTATCAACAAAGAATTTTCCACCAAACAGCGATGGTGAAAAATTAAAAAAAAAAAATTCACTTCTCATCCAACCTTAGTATAAATGGTTTAGTCCCTATCTTAGAGGTATATTCTGAGGTATACCTTGTTTAAGCTTATATTTATATAAAAGGAACCTACATTAGCATGGTATCTCTCCATCCTCTCTTTTATATATCTTTCTTTTTCATTTGATTATGGCTTCATTAAGCCAAAATGGCTTTAGAAATATTGTATTGATTGGAAGCCTTTTTGTAGCTCATTGCATTTCATTTACTTGTAAAGCATTTTCAAGTTTATCCTGATACTTAGTTTCTTATATTTGTTTTAATCATGTTTATTTTAAAGTTAAAATACTCTTGGATTAATATTCGAATAAATAAAATATTACTTGACCATAGAAATACATTTGAGAAAGTTATATTTTTATTATAATAAATATAGTTGCTGTCGATTATTTTTTAATGCATCATATTGAATGTTGAATTATTTCTGCAAAATTAAAAATGGATGTTGCCAAAAAATTGTGTTTTACTTAAAAACATCAAAATGAACCTATACAAAAAGACACATGAATCAACAAAAGTACAGCACAAAACAACAGGAAAAAAGAACAAGCAAAATAAACATTAAAAAAAAAATTACTTCAACAATTAATATTAAGTACAATACAAAAAACACACAATGAAATGAGGAAAAAAACAACACAAAAGTTCAAAACAAAAAACAAACAAAAAAGCAATTCAAAATAGTCGCGTTAAAATTTTAATATAAGAAAATAAATGAAATAAGACAAGACAAGATAAAAAATATGTGTATAAAAAGACATTATGCATGCGACAATACATTATCTACTACAACAACAGCAAAAATTGCGACACCACGAGCCGACACTAAAATAAATACAAAGTAGTTAAAGAATTTATAAATAAGAAGCACTAAAGTTACCAACAACACCATAAGCAATCAAATCATTAATTCATACGTTCCAAAATAAGGATTGATTTTAGAAAAGTGAGACAAAAAAATATTGAAAATAGACACACGAGAAGAACATATTATTTAGAGGATAATTTTTAAAAAGTTATATTATTCACACTATTGTACAACGATTTGAATTCTCGCTTAAAAAAAGAATTGTATGAGGATTACGATTTTTATGGTACGACTATGGAACGATTTCAAGTCCGAGCAATACTAAAATATCATTTTCCAGAATATAAATATCATCTTTCAAAAAATATTTAATTAAATATAATTTTACTACAATCGTTAATCAATCGAGTATAGAAAATTAATTTGTTTGCAGAAAAACGTTATTTTCTCTAGAAATGCTGTTGTTACTCTTAAATATATTACGCATACGCAAATTTTGTACGACGTTATGCTTTTTCAGTACAAGTCTGATCTTAATAAATTTAGTATGGTTTGGTAAGTTTAGACCTGTAGATGTGCAAACTGGAGTTTTTATTTCTTAAAAATGTATATTTTTTAACTTTATAGCGAGTTAAAGTTTGCATATAATTGTTGATATGTTTCTTTTTTTTCTCCTTAATTTCAGCATATGCCTTAAAATATGAGGTATTTAGCGCCACCTATCGGCTAATAGCTATGAAACTGATATACTGACAAATAATCTTTTATAATTTCCCAGCTAAAACTATGAATTGATGTATTCAATATCAAAGTGATACTGGAATGATTTCTTACAATTGAAAAAATATTTCTAAGCTGCTGGTCGGAAAATTTTTTAATTTTTAAAAATAAAAAGAATTTAATAAGAAATTGAAAACTGGTAATGAAACATTTTTGTTCAAGCATTTTCCAACTGGAAATCAAGAAATATTCTTACTCCTGTATTTTTAAAATAAATTTGGATATGAAATTACATTTGCTAGCATTATATCGTCGTTGCGCGTGCAATTGCGTATATTGCAAAAAGGCAAAAATTAATTTCATTTCAATTTTGATCATTCCTGATTGATTCGTTCATGTTAATTTTTCATTAAATGCTTATTTGAGGACAAAGCAAATATCTAATTTCAATAAGTGTCTACTTCAGTTGAAAATCTATTCAATAGCTTATTATAAAATCAGTTTTTCTGCACTCCTGAAAAATTTTACTATCATCCTGTGTGTATGTGCAAGTGGCGGATACGCGGTATGCACGACCAGAAAGTAATGACGTTCTTCATTTCGATAGTCAGACATTAAGAAGCGAGCTCTACTGATGTTGTCACAAAGGTAATTCTGGTAAACAACCCATTTATGCACGAATCTATATGCATGATACGGAAGCAGCCACCCGAATCTTGACCGATTTGTAGGAAAATAGAGAATGTAAAATTTCCATCATGCGTAAGCTATCAGAACACCTCACAGCTCAAAATCCTTTTGCGGAAATCCTTTCGCAACGTTACAACTTGAGTCTGAGATCAACTTGAGATGTCGCAACACAAAAATGTTAGGATGGTAATTTTCGCTGATGGGTTTTTTGCTGACGACATTTTAATTTACCGTTTCATTTGTAGCTGACGTTTAATTTTTAGGAAATGATGTTGCAGGCGAAGGATGAAGAGCAGGCGACGGATGTTCAGTTGGGAAGTGCGACCTAATTATATATCCTGTTGATGGAGGTCTTCGAAGCTTAGGTTGAAAGCATTGAAGTGTTGATCCAATGGCATATCCTTTTATCTTTCCGCTTAGTGGTCAAGGTTGGTATCGTTACCCTCCAGGAAAAATCGGAAGGCTTCCATCTTAAAGTGATAAAGAAACATTCCCCACCGTATCTTTTGAAAGCTTAAGGGTAGTTTTGTATTTATATTGTTTCCCCACCGCATCTTTTGGAAGCTTAAGGGTAGTTTTGTATTTATATTGTTTCCAAACCGCTTCTTTAAGAATGCATGTGGAAAATTTTATTTATTGTCAAGCAATGACAATAGAAAATATTAACATCATTGTTTTCTAGCCACTTATTGTAGAATTCGATAGTCTAGTGGTAGCGCGCTCGACTCTCGCTCAGGGGTCCCGGGTTCGAATCCTGGCTGAATCCATTTTCATAACAAGGGAGAGGAATGTTTCCACATTAATTCTTAAAACAGGGGAGAGGACTGCTTCCAATTCACTTTTGAGGACAGCGGAGAGGAATGTTTCCACATGACTTTTTAACACAGCGGGGAGGAATGTTTCCCTCTAATGACATGCTATGTTAAAAAAGTAATGGAGTGTGCAACAAAGAGAAATGCTTCCTACATTCCATGGAATGTTTCCTGGTAACATCCGGGAATGCTCACATCTCCTGGTGGGTACATAGTTCATGATGGAGCCATGCAACAGCAGTGACAAACAATTTAACTCAACTACAATATACATACATCATATCGTTTAGCACTACGGGAAAAATAAAGTACTCTTCATAGATCGCAAAATCTTTTTTGGCCTGGGTTGCATAACAGCAGCTTCTTCAAGCTGAGGAGTATTTAAACCTTAATGATGATGTTAAAACTAAAGCTCAAAACTGAGGACATCGTGTGGGTAAGCAGTTCATCTTTCCAAAATATTCCAACGCAGCTATAGATATTTATATTTCAACTATTTAAACGCGATGAGTATTGTTCGTACCATTGAAAAGCCTAATTTATTCTTCACTTTTACTTGCAATCCCAATTGGGTGCATATCAAAGCAAATTTGAACCCAGGTGAACAGCCATACTTTAGCCCTGATCAAGTTTCTAGAGTTTTTCACATAAAGTTATTGTCTCTCGGATGATATAAATAAAAAACCCGTTTTAGAAAAATTAAACTAATTTTTTTTTAAGAAAGTAGTAGGCAGCGCATCCTAACAAATAGAGTTCGCAAACTATAGAGGGCACTATCGATAGTTTCACACTATCGTGGCTATCGATAGTTTTGAACTGAATATCGATGGTTTTCGATAGTTTTTAAATATTTTTTTTCATTGATACTAATATTTAATTGTCATTGTCATTGCTGTCAAATTCGTTTGATTTTGACAATTTGACAGTTTTTTTTTTGACTAAATTAATGCTTAGGGGATGCGCCTTATGCATGTATAAGCATTGTGTTGATGCGGAAGATAGGTGATAGTTAGTTGGAGAGTAGTTTCGGTGAAGATTTGTTTTAAATTTGCACAGTTTAAAAGTGCGAGAAATACGCTCGCCGTATTTCTGCCTAATAAACAGTAACTCTTTCTAAAAATATATATTTAAAACACCAGGAAAAGGTCAAGATTTTTTTTTTCCTATTTTTAGATTTACCGGAATTGCACAATTTAACCGTGGGACTAAAGAACAAATTATCACGGTAATGCGATGTTCTGTTGGGCATCAAGGCAACGGTAAAGGAATAGGCTTGTACAAAATAAACCTGGAAAACACACGGGCTGGTGTCGTCAAGATATCCTTGAACACTTCCCACTATAGCAGTGTGTAGTAGTGTTATACAGAACGCTGATGATTACGTCGATGCCTAATAGAGTTGAGATAGGATGAACTATTTTCATTCACTATCCAATATATCACATGACGTTGAATTCGTCCAGAAGCTCCATATAAGATTTCTAAGCTAAGTCTTTTGTTTAATCTCGTGTTCTCTAAATGAACACAACATACTTTTTCAAGAAACGATCATATATTGTTCAGATATGTAAATACTACTGTAGTGATTATTATTTGTAATGTTATTATAAATATAATTTTAATGTTATAAAGACCTTACATCATTTTTACTTACTATTTTTTGAATTGTGGAAATTAATATTAAACGAGTTTGATTGTTCATAATTTTATTGTACTCTGTTCAGTTTCATATGAAACTCCGATCAAATCTCCTTACAAAAAATGACAGCTACGAAAAAAGCGTGGAAGTCTTCACCACATGCTCATCACAGCAGTACTCTGTTCCGCTGCGTGAAATTATCGCAACATGTTGCTGAGCAACATTTTTTTCACGACAATTTAAGTGTACTGCCTATTTATTTTGAAGTGAAAAGAGAGTGATCATGTGAAACTTCCCAACTCACTCCCTGAGTCTCTCTGAGGAAAATTGCCATAGGAACTCCTCGCAACAAACTTTAAGTCAGAAATTTCACGCAAGAAAACATAGTACTATGCTTATTGAAAAAAAAAAAATTAAATTGAAAAAATTAAATTTTTCAGATCATTCAGATTTTGCTCTGTATAAGACTTTCTATAAAATAAGTAAAATATTAATGTTAAAGTCAAGACGACTATAACTACATATTAACATAAACATTATCGAAAACTATCGATAGGTTACCGATGGTTAGTAAAAACCTATTGCCCACTATCAATGGTCGAAGTCACAATGTCAGTTTTACAACTTCTAATATAGTTTATATAGAAAAATGTTAAGAAAAAGTAGTACTGCCCTAATGAATACCAAAAAATATAACTTGGTATGTTTGATTTTGGCGTTTTAACGCCACACGGGTTTACTTGTACCATCAAATTACAGCAAATTCTTACAGCATCATATGTTAAGCTTCATTTTTTTTTGTAATATATCTAATTTATTTGTTCTCTGTTAAAACAAGTTCACAATTCCACATTATGGCCTTATTTTGTAAAACGCACGCAATCACCTGACTTAGGATTTTTTGGTCTGGCAATTCCATTTCCATATGACTTATAACAAACCCCCTCTCTCTCTCTCTTGCTCACTGAAATTTTCCTTTAAAATATGTTGCCAGATAAAAAAACCTAACTCAATTGACAAAACACATCGTTTTTCAAAATAAGGCTATTAAACTCGGAATATTAATAAAAAGCAATCTTAAGAAAACTAACCACTACCGTATGATATGGCTACTCAACGAAACTTTATATTATTTCTCTCATTTGTGTGTTTTTACTTGCTGCTGTAATGTCAAGTGTAAGTGAAAAATATTACACAGCTTCATGGGAAAAAAAAAATGAAACAATACGAAATTGTGTGAACAAAAGCGTGTAGTCAGTTGAGCTTTCTGATCAAGGTAAGCAGCAAACAGATAACTTAAAGACTCTGTATTTTTCACAGGAGGTTGATTTTTTCATATTTTTAAACAAGAAATCATCAATATAGGACAAAGCTTTCATAGTTTTCGTAGAGTTTTGAAAATCAATGCGAGAAATAACGAAAATAGTTGTAACTTCAACTAAAAAGGTATTTACTGCAATTTATTCTCTTAATTTCTCTAAACCAGAAACAAGGAGCAGAAAACGCAAAACTGCAACATATTTTGACAAGCTGTTGGTGCATAAATTAAAACAAAACCCATATCAGCCCTCAGTCCAACTTAAATCTTATTTTAATGCTACAGTTAAAAGCTGTACAATCAGGTATCGTTTAAATGGAGTCAGATTAATGGGTAGAAGTCCACGAAGAGTTCCCTACTCAGACTTGTTTTTGCGAACAAACATGTCCTTCGGGAAAATTGGCAAAATTTTCTATGGCCAGATAAAACAAAGGTGAATATGTTTGAACCTGATGAAGCCAAGTATTTGAGACAACCAAAAAAAACAGAGCATGACCCAAAGTATACCACAAAAACAGTTAAACATGGCAGCGGAAACGTTATAATTTGGAGCTGTTTCTCTTCATTTGGCGTAGGTCCTATTTTCTTGATTAAAGATACCATGTATTCATTAAACTACATCAAATCACTTGATAAAATTGATTGAAATACTTGATTTTGTAAATATTTTTGAACATAACTCTTTCTAAAAATATATGTATATTTAAAACAGCAGTAAAAGGTCTAGATTTTTTTTCCTATTTTAAGATTTTTAAAAAAATACTTCGTAGCATAAAGTTAAAAAAAAATTGGTTCATATCTCCTTTATGGTTGTTATTTCTTTAAAACACTTCTTAAGAACAATTTATAAGTCAATTTAGACCTATCGAATGGCTAGCTCAGAAACTCAAAATTTCAGCATTACATATTTGTCAATGCTGAGGTGAGGTGTTTCGACGAAATAATAAATTTCGCGCTTGGAAGTAAAATTTTTTTAAAATATCGAAATAGAAATAAAAGGTGGTATTTATCCTGGTGTATTAAATAGAAACTCTTAGTCAAGGTGATGTTTAAAAATATTTGAGGAATCCAAATAGAAATAGAAGGAATAGAAAGGAATAGAAAACTACCTTCATTATCACTTCTGATGTTAGAGATATAAAACCATTTATTCATTTTTTTGAAAATGTTAAAATATGGCGTTCAAGTACAAATTTTTCAAAAACCAGAAAATGAATATGCGAAAAATAAGCAAAGAATGAATTCGCCAAAGTTAAGGAAAACGTTGATACTATAATCAATACCATCTAAATTTTTAAAATCAGATAACAATCAAAATATCTGTGCTATCTCGAGTGTACCTTTAGATTTGAATATCCTACAAATAATGAAAAGTGGCATCGTGTTTGGCAAGATATTGTTATTTGAAATCTGTTTTAACTTTTACTTTAAGGCATATGTTATTTTTCTTACAAAAATGTAGTTTTTCTCAAAAAAAACTTTGTACTTGCGATAGAGGAAGACATATTTTTTTATCTTAATAACCCTATGCAATTTTTGAGAACTCTTAGAATATAAAATTCAAAAAACAATTGTTTGATACGCCCTATTGTTTATATCTCAATGGCGTACATCAGATAATTGAAAAAAATAAATTTTTTATTTCGGGGTCTATTGTTTCAATGTCGTGGATCTAGGGAAATTTTGTTTTCCTAGATTTTGTGAATTTTAGGATCGGAAGACTCTATATGTTTTTTATGGGAATGACTTTTTGCCAGCACATAATATTACATTTCTCAATGATTTGCAAAATATAGCTATGCTAAAATAAAGTATTTTTGAAAAACTTAAAAATAAGGGTTAAAAAGGGGTGTGAGGGATGGAAGTATAAAAGAAAATTTTGTATCAACCTATAACAAACATCATTAACATAGTCAAAAATCGCGTACCACTTTTAGATTCAACATTTCAAGCTTATTCCTCTTAGGAGAATTTTTGACCTTGAATTACGGTTTTCTCAAAATCCTGACGTGATGGAAAAATTCGAGTGATAGATTTGTGATTAGTAGCCATTTGAAATATTTTCCGATTTCTTACTTCCATTTTGACTGTCGCACTGAGTAAATAACGTAATTAACATATTTGTTGAGCAACTTTTAGAAAAATAGGAACGTTTCCATAAATATGCATTCAACTCGTATAATTTTTTGCCATATTGGATAAATTTACTCTAAAAAAACTTTTCATATATATTTTAAATTTTTGTTTTTGAATAGAGAAAGTGAATTTAAGCTATGATTTTGGTATACCTAATTTAATATTGAGAAATATTTGTAAATAACTATAGAATTAGTATTTGTATGTA
Source organism: Dichetophora obliterata (assembly GCA_963920525.1). Classification (NCBI taxonomy): domain Eukaryota; kingdom Metazoa; phylum Arthropoda; class Insecta; order Diptera; family Sciomyzidae; genus Dichetophora; species Dichetophora obliterata. The sequence goes on from OY986435.1 coordinate 281,318,542, forward strand.
CTTTTTATTTTTATTATAAATGTGCAAAATAAAAATATAAGAACAAAATATATTTAATATTGAAAAAATTATAGTATGTAATTATTTTGGATATAAATCTCCACCATGCGTTAGTTATATAGTATGTTTTTATAAATATTTAACATGAAACACAGTTAAATAATCTTTCACAGGTTATACTTCAGGATGTCTATTTTATAAAAGCGACACAAAGGCAACATTCTCAACACTTTGCCAAAATTCGAAACATATTTCTAATCAAGTTTCATAACTTGGAGACCATGAAATTACTTAAATCTGATGTCCTCGAAAACATAGATTTCAATATATAGCATTGAAAATTGCTTATTTTGACTAACAATTCTTTGAATTGATAAACACTTGACATAATTCAATAGATAAATATTAGTTATTACATAAGGGGAGATTACGATTTCCATGGCCCCTCGATTTGAGTATGCAGTTGAAATACTCTTTGAGAAAATAAGATTCGCCGAAGGATTTATCGATATATCGATTAGTTATCGAGATACCGAGTTTTCAAAAAAAAATGTTTACTCAACGGAACTAATATTAAAATTCGGTTATATCTTTGGTAATATTTGTCCGATCTGAATGATTTAGGCGTCATTCGAAAGATATTTAAAATTTTTATAATATGAAATGAAAAAATATGGTTTTGCCTTTTACAAAATGTACTTTTTCTGCAAAAGTAGCCAGATTGACTTTTATCAAAGGTTAGTTGTTGTGTTCTGAAGTACATATTGATATTTTTCCTAATTTTTTAAAAGAAGTGGCTCTGCCTTTTACAAATTGCACAATTATTTGTTTTTTTTTTTTAATGGTACCCAAATTGTCCCAATCGGTCAAATATTAGCATAGATAAAGTCGAATTTACATTAAGACTTCTTTTAGTAAATTTTTTTTTAATCGATAACCTATCAATGTATCGATAAATTCTTCGCTGAATCTTATTTTCTCAATGAGCTATTCAAAACTGCATATTCAGGTCTTGGGGCCACGGAAATCGTAATCGTGCCTTATTTAATTTAATTACATTTTTTAATAGATAATAAATAAACAAAACATGTTTTGTAAATAATGATTCATTGCTTTTATATTTCGAAAATAAAAGCATTTTGTGAAACAGATATTGTAGCAAGAACTGACTTTTAAATACTTGATAACTAAGTAATACAGATATCGATAATTTTTTGTTTTAACAAAACTTTCGTTTTTTAGCTTCACACATGGACGGACACTTACAAACTAAAGCGCCCCGAAAATCATTATTGTACAGAGTTAAATAAAGAAAAGAACAGTATCTACACGAGCATGGTATAACGAGACCAGGTAGTATTAGGCTATTTTGCCTATTTTTTCTTTCTCATTTATCGTTTTGACAGTTTCGATCACTGGCTCTCCACCCTAACACTACCTTGTCTAGTCATACCACGGACCCGAGGTAATCAGTACTTTTAAACTGTAAAAAAATTCGTACAAAACCGTTTTTTCCAGAGACAGAAATACCTTGTCCTTGTTCATTTTTGACCAAGGAGAGTAATAAATATATGTTTTTATATAAATACATATAGTATATAAAAAGAGTAACTTTATTGTTGATTTTTAAAAAAAAACCATCATTACCGTTATGTTTTATCGCTTCAATTTTCGGAACTTTGTAGTTAAACTTGGGCGGTTTTTCCAAAATATGTTTTTAACGTTACTAGAATATTACCACCATGTTTTATTTTTGCGAATTTCGCATAATTTTTCTAGTATAACTAAAAAACATTACTTTAACTTTTTAATAACAATAGTAAAAACTTTCCCGAAAAGATGATTTTTAGTTTTTTGTCAATGAATATAACCAAAACTGTTTACTCTTTTTTTTTCTCACGTCGATTTTCTTTCGTAATTTCTTCTTCTTTTTTATTTTACTATCCATTAAAAAACAAGCACTTTTTATGTTTTTTTATTTCCAACACAACACCTTACCTCACTCACTACACTTTATTTTTATCATTTTATTTTGTCGTTTTTCTTATTTTATTTTTGACTTCAGTTATTTCACTCGTTCTCATTCGATGCCCGCGCTTTGGTCTTTTTATGTTATTTTATTTTAAAATATTTAGTTATTAATTTAAGCTGCTTCAAACTATTTTTTCCGCTCATTGCACATTTTCTAACATTCTTTCGATTTTCTCCTTTTCTCGCTCTTCTTAATTTTATTCTATTTCAGTGCTCATTCACTAGCACGTTTTTTATCTCCTATTTTTTCACTCAGTTGATCACATTTTCTTATTTGTATTTAGTATATTCTATTTTTTTTCGTTTTATTGCAGCTTTGCTTTTGTAAATTTTATTTGTATAAATAAACAATTAATTCGTTTGTTTTGAGTAAAACTTCTGTGCTTTGCTTTTTTAATTTTGTTGTTTGTTTGTTTTTCGCACTGTAAACAACAGTCGTTTTCTTTGTAAGCATTTAATTACAAAAACCAATCATCGAAACCGTTTTACGATAGACCCCGCTCTCACAGCCGTCGCGTACTTTTTACCGCTTTATGTACTTCACTCATTGGCAATCGTCTGCCGACTAACGTGCCAGATCGTTTTGTGATGTGTGCTATGTTCGTTCATTTTAATGAATGAATTTTACACTCATTCGTCAGTTCCACTCAAACGAAGTTTGAGCTATTGTTGAACAACATGTTGGCTTGGAGCTGTTTATTGTTGGTTGTATGGTTTGTTGTTGTTTGCGGTTCTGTTGTGATTTGTTTTGACGAATGTGGGAATCAAAACAAAACATATTTTACAACTTTCGTCTGCGCCACAAGAATGAATTGTTGAATGAACTCTGCTAGGCATTGTTGTTGTTTTTCTCATTGAGATAAATTGTGAATTGGATTTAATGATTTGAATTGGTCATACTGAAATCATTTTGTTCAATCCATGGAAATAGTGAATTAATATTTGCAAAGCCTGTTCATTGTATCCAGATTGATTCACAATTTCGAGGTTAAATGTTTTTCAAAAAAATTTTCGCTTTTTTTATATTTTAAAACTTTTGTTTTTGTACATTTTTGCTTCTTATTTTTTGAAATGTCAGTTACTAAAACGTTCACTATTTCTAGCTGTCTACTATTTCGGAGGTTCGTTATATTCAGATTTGACTGTATTATCACATTATGGTAATAGTTCTCTAAACGACATTTGTACTGAACAAGAAAGACAATTTCTATAGAACTGTAACACATAATAACTCAAATATAACTTTAATAATTTCTAAACGGATTTTTATTAAATAATATGCAACATTTATTAGAATTTCAATGTCAAAATAAAGTTGTATAAGAAACTTTTCGAGAAGATTCAGGGAGATGCTTAACAATCTGAAATCATAAGTGTAACTGCAAGAGTACCTTTATGTTACAAATACCTACCCCTGGTTTACCCAAACCTGATTCTGCTGCCGATTTCAGTTCTAAAGTTCAGATTAAAAATATTTCTCACTTAAAATTAATTTCTCTCAACCTATCCTTTTGAACTAATCATCCACACAAAAGTGGCCTTCACATTGAATTAGAAATTCCAATAATATGTATCTTTGTCCTGTTGAGCACAGCATTCCAAAGTAGTATATATTATATGTGTACATATGAACATTATACGCTTTTGTGACCCACACAAATTCATTCCTATATCATATATTATTCATTGTCTATCAAGGATACTAAAATAAAAATTCTTCAAGCAATCGATCATGATTTTTACACTACGCAACGCAGGCCCGTAGACAAAAATTTTAATGAGGGTGTTTTGATTACAAAAATGTATAAGTATGATACTTAAGTATGATACTTAAAAGATATATTATACTATAAAGAAATATTTTTCTGAAAAATTGATTTATTGAAATTATTCTTGAATATGGTTTGATTTAATTTTTTTTTTATTAGTATAAAAGTCTCACCATTGACAATTACATATGTGTTTGTATTCAGGGAAGTTTTTGAGAAAACATCCTGATTTTCTTTTAATTATTTTGCCCAATTTTTCAGTTTTTTTGAAAATTTAATTTTATAAATTATAAATTTTATAAATTTTATAAATCACTTCGAAGTTATTTTATCAAATTTTTTTATCAAAATTAAAATCCTTGTAAAAAATATAAACTGTATCTGTTAAAATTAATGAACATACTAACTGTTTTGTTTTAGCCTAATCAGGTAAGTTTGTGTAAAGGCTGTAGCCTACTACGTAGGGAGCGTAGACTGTATTATTTAGAACCGGGGCTGCCAGGCTCAGACATAATGTTCTTATAATTGGAATGAAAATTCTGTACGTCCGACATCTCTTTGCAAACAATAACAAACATAAGAGAGTAAAAACTGCCGTGCAAAGCTTCTAAAAAACATAAGCCGTTCAGTATCAGCATAAGACTCGTAGGTCCACTTTCTCGATCATCAGTGTTCAAACATTTAATAGCAAGCACAGCACAATTGATCAATATAAGCAGGTCAAAGTTATATTAAGGACTAAAATTGGCAATTAGTTTTTTTTCTGTGAATTTAAAATTTTAATTTATTCCTTATACTCGTTATATTCGTTACAATAATTTGATGAAAATTTTAATATATGCAAAAATATACATAATAAATAAGAAAAAATATTACTTTGAAAGACAATTGAAAAATAAAACAAAAATAGCAAAAAGATTGAAATATGTTAATTTAACTGAACTGGAATTGAACTCTACATAACATATTTTTAGCCCATAATTGTCACACTTCATTTGAGTTTCAATTAAACGAAACACTAGCATGAATTTGGATCAATTGCTTGTAGCTCAGCAGAAAAAAATGGAAATTCAACTTTTTTAGGAACAGCAACAAAACAGAAAACCAACTTTAGACTTAATAAAGAAAACAATTTTCTTTCTGTAAACTCCCTTTATATAAAAAAACCAAAAAAAAGGAGTTGTAGAAAGCAATTTGTTTTAGTTATGCATTAATATTTCTTAAATTCTAGATATGAGAAGTTTTTAAGTGGTTTTTTTGTAGTTTTTCATCGTTTTTTATCGGTTTTAGTTTTAAGGTAATTTTTACACGCAGACAAAAAACATAGTTGCAACAACCATGTTTTAAGAGGATCATAGTATGATTCGGATTATGATTGTTGCTAACATGTTCTTAAACATATAATATTCTCTTTGATCATGATAAAGTGATTACAACAACCATATTTAGAAAAGGAACTTTTTTGTAGGAACCAAAATGTTATTGAAACTATCATTATTCTCTTATTGGGTCAAAAATAGAATGATTGCAACAACTATATTAAGAATTTATTTTTAGGATCCAGAATATTATTAAATATTATTTATTTTCATGCACTCCAATTTCCACAGCTATTAATTAAGATACAATATCTCCAAAAGTTTGCCATTGACTAGGCTGACGAGAAATATTAATTCAATTAAAAAATCTTTTTGATAAAATTTTCTGTCCGAGCTGGGGTTTGGACAGCGGCTTTTTCGCTTACGAGCCACGCACACTACCAGCAAGCCATAGCCGCTACTACCGCTCGCCTGACTAATGCCATTCATAAACATGGTATATTAAGTGCATTGTCACAAAAATAGCAATATTTGTGATAAACAAAATATGGTCAGAATTGCGAAATATGTTGACGGTAAAAAGAAACATGTTTGCCACAAATAAAGTCGAAAATGTCACTTTTCTGCATGCTGTTTTTAGGATCAGGCGATTTAAAACAAAACACAACAATTGAACAGTTGACAAACAAAACGGCACATAGCCAGGAATCGATAAAACTTATTGTGTCTGAATGAAGTGAACGATTTTCCTGCAAACTGTTCAGACACAATAAATTCTTTCGAATTTAGGTTATGTTTTGCTTCGTTTGCCAACAAGCAAAGAATCAGACAAACATTCAAAATTCTAATATGTTTGTCTCTATAATAATGTTCACATTTATCATGATTGACAGAACTACAACATTTTTGTTGAAACTAATAGTTGAGGCAATCATAGTATGTTGACGATTTCATATATGTTATGATTTCAACTATAATGTTATTTTTGGTACCACCATTAGTAAATAATGACTTTATTAAGGCAAACATTTGTGTTTGCAGAAATAATACAATAATTTTAGTAAAAAAATTATTGTTGCAGTAATCATGTCTCAACCATGCCTTTTCTCTGCGTTTACTAGTTTGAGGGCATTTTTTGGTAATTTTTAGAGATTTTAAAGTTATTTTATTGTAATTTTTGAATATTTTTAATTTCTATTGCATTTTTCGGTTTTTGTGTAATTTTAATATAATTTTTTCGTTTTTTTTATACAAAAAAAATAGTAAAATGGCAACTTTTTAAACATATTCCTTTAACAATAGAGTCTCTTCAATCAAAAAAGTACCTCTCAAAAAAGAAATAGCTTTGTATATAGGCCTTTATGAAAAAAGAGCTCAGCGCGTGGTGAAACTGACGAAAGGGTATGTAGAAAGATGAAACAAGAGTTAGCTAAAGACTCCGGACAGGCTAGTTTTTATTAACTCTATTATATGATCTATTGCCAAAATATTAGGGGGTAACAATTTTAATACTATGAAATACGAAGAGGAACTTACATCCGATGGATCCGTCAGTGCAGAAGTAGAAAGAAGTTTTTCTGTTTACAAAAACATTTTGCCAGACAATCGACGTTCTTCCTGTTTTAATAACTTAAAATTTACTTTGTAATATACAGCAACGCTATGTATAAAAATTATATAAAAGAAATTGTAAGTTCAGTAATGTTTTCTTATTAAAGTTTTAAGTTTTGTTTATTTTTATGTAATTGTTTGCGTTTTTTAGGTAATTTTTTGCAGTTTTTAGGTAATTTTTGTCATTTTTTTAGGTAGTTTTTTGCAGTTTTTAAAGTCATCAAAATCCGAGCCCTAGTTTTAATTTATTAATTATATTAAATTAATTTTGTCGTTAACCTCCCGTTAAGCGCATTGAAGTGTCTTTTGTAATGAGATTAGGCGCAGTGTATCAAATAGATATAAAAAAGATAAAGTAACATTTAAATAAAAAAAATGGAGGATCACTAATAGAAATAAAAAACTTAATTTGGGGGGAAAAAGGTTTGGCGTGATTTTTAGCGAAGTTAAAGGGTGCACAAGAAATATGGAAAATCTATTTTTACGCTTTTTGAAAGCTTTAAAAATTATGAAATTATAAATAAATAAGGCTGAAAAAGCTTTAAGCTCGAGAGCTTATTTTGAACATCAGTGGCTTAGATGGTAAAATATCTAATTAACCCATTAACCCATTGACCCTTGAAAAGGTAATTCTACCAGCTTTAAGATTAAAAGTTATGTTTAATTTTTTAATGGTGTTTTTCGGATCCGTAATTTGAAATCAATTACTTTATCATAAGGGATGCAACATTAAACCACCAAAATTTTTCAAAATATTTTATATGATTGAAAAGATAATTTTACCAAATTTAGGAAAAAAGTTATTTAGAAATACAGTTTTTTTCTAAATGACCTTGTTTTTTATTATGTTGATTTTATATGATTTTAATACAAATTCTAAATGTTTGATAGTTTAAAATCGTTTATTTAGCTTTAGGTCAAGGTTAGAACAATTAATTGTTCTAATGAATCTTTAAAAAGAAACAACAACAACGTTTTCAATAAGAAAAGGAAAACATCACCAGCTGATTTTATTGCAAGTTTGGCCCTGCTAAAGGGTTCATCAAAAATCTTTGTGAAACGCCGTGCAAGCGCGCATTAGCGCACTGCACCACAGAGGCGATGAGATTTTAAGTGTCAATGTCTCAGTTTGTTTCCCATTTCATATTTTCATTTTTGTTGTTGTATTTTTGCTTTGCTTTAGTCTTTATGTTTATGTTAAAATTTTTAAGCGGTGTTCTTCGAAATCTATTCCTTACCCCAAGGGATGGAGCCCCCAACCAATTAAATTTCCCAAATTTATTTTTAGATTAAAGTCCTTTATATTACCTTTTTAACTGCCAAACTTTTTTCCTCGCAATCAAGTTTTTTATTTTCGTCAGTGATGCTCTATGCAAAATTTTACCCAAATCGGAATGATATGGTTCTTCCGTAAGTTTTTATTTCTAAAGGAGTTGCCGTTCTCTATTTTACGAACAAAATAAAAGAATATTCAGTTCTAAAAATATATTTAAAAAAATCTTTCAAAAATATATAAGTACCAAGAAGTGTTGAGAAATGATGCAACAAATTACAAAATTTTACCTTTAACTTAATGAGTGAGTACCAACTAGAACAGCTATGCCTAACGAAATGTTAAAATAGTGTACTTTAAGAAGAAAATAAAAAAGGTACATGGAGATAAATAGTATTTCTATTTGAAGCAAATATTTTGTTTAATTTAAGAATATTTAAAATTAAGCCTCATTTGCTCAAATCAAGCATTAAAAACTAAAGTTAAGTTAACAAATTAAAAAATAATAACATTTATTCATGAGCGAGTACCAACTTGATCAGCTGTGCCTAACGAAATGTTAAAATAGTGTACTTTTAGGAGAAAATAAGAGAGAAATAATATTTTTGAAATTTAACCTCATTTGCTCAAATCAACCATAAAAAACTAAAGTTAAAAAAATATTATATCGAGCATCTATTTCTAAAATTGAGTAAAATAAATGATTGTTTGGAACAAGAATAATATACTTGATTCTAGAACCTGGAACAAGACTTAAATCAATACAATATTTACTTAATTTAAGCAAACGCAGAAATAATTGTTATTAATATTCTTGAATTGAGCAATTTTATTCATTGATTTAAGAATATATAAAATGATTTAAAAATTGCTTGATTCAAGCATGTTAAACTATTCAAGTACTTTTAATCTCAAATCTTTCAACCTTTAGCCCTAAAATGAGTGAAAAAAAATAACTTTCACACTTCTCATCTGAAAATATGTAATTCATTTTGAAAGCTATAACAATATGAATGTGATACTTCAAACAAACCCCAATTTCTTTCAAGTGCTTTTCAATATACAGGATGTTTCGCAAAAGAGTGCAGCCATTTGTGGAGATGGAAGGTGATGTCAAGTTGAGCAAAAAATCGTATTAAAGGGGGTATATTTTCACACCTTTAGGAGTTACAGGGTTAATTATCCAATCGAGGACACTATTTCATAATTTTTTTTTTCTTATATACAATTATACTAGTCGCCACACGCCACATTTTGTTTTTTTTTCAGATTTCTGTTTACTCAATCATGTTCTACGTTAAATTCTACTAAGTACAAATTAATTTTGTTTTCTATTTCTAATAAAGCAAACGGTTTCACAACATCAATGAATTTTTGCGCAACAAAATTTGAACACATAAATTTCAAAAATCAATTAAAAAAATTGTGACGACATTGAGAGTTCAGAATAGGTGCGATGGACTCTCAACATGTCTCTCTTTGGGAATTTCTACAAATGGTTCTTGTAATATTCTAGCGGTCACACTCTGTTATTATGTTATTAACTTAGTTAAATTTTTAAAGTACAAACAATATTTTTATTTTTAGAGGTATGTTAAGGTTTTTGATAACATTAAAAAGAAAATTTAACAAATTTCTAATTTTATTATTAAAACAAAATTGATTTCTTACTCGAAATTCTGACAAAACTGCACTCAAACTTGAAATTTAGTAGATTCTACGGATTGATTGCACAGCTCGGTAATGGATGATATATCGGGTGGGTTTGTTGATACACCGTAAGAAAAATCAATTTATTGTCTTTTAAATGAGCTCTTAAAATAGTTTATATGAATTAGTTTTTCTGTTAAAAACAATAATGTGTATCAAAATCATGAAATAATAACTAACCCAGTAGCTCCTAAGGGTGTGAAAATAGACCCCCCCTCTTTTGAATACAATTTTTTGCTCAACCTGCCATCACCTTTCACCTCCGTAAATAATTGCACTTGTATTAAGAGATATTGAAATTTGTACTTTACAAAAAATTTCTTGTGTCTCTCACCCTTTTCATGTTTTTATTTACCACAATATATCAGAAAACCTTTTAAAATAAGAAAAAAAAATTAAATAAAACATTTCGGATTTATTACAAGTTTTTTTTAATTTAAAAACACAATGTAGCAATCTTTTGCTATTTTCAGATACGAGATACAAAATAATCTTATATATCAAGCAAAACTTACTTTAGAACAAATAATTACTTGGAGAAAGCAAATTCTTTTCTTAATACGAAATAAAAAAATCAAAGCATTCTAATATTGAGAAATTTGATTATTTGGATGAAGCAAATTCATCAGAATTCTAGAAAAACAGATTAATCAAATCGTGGAAATCATATTCGTTATCAGCAAATTATTTACTTGAATCAAGCATATTCTGCTCTTTATAACAAAATTAAGTTTCTATTATTAAGCAAAATATTCCAGTCTAAAAAAGATTGTTTACGAGAAGTAAGGATATTGTTTTCAACTCAAGGGAAAGAAATTTCTCAAATCAAGCAAATTATTCAAGTTTACAGCAAACTGTTTACTTAAATTAAGCATATTTTTTCACTTCAAGCATATATAAAACTTTAATCTAGAAAAAAATTCTAAACTTTTAAGCAAATGTTTCTTGAAAACTATTTTCTTATTATCATGTTTTCAAATAATACTTGAATTGATAATTGTACGCTTGAGTGTAAACTACTAGCCTATTTTCTTGATTCAAGCATAGAATGCTTGATTTTTTCTCTCCGTGTAAAAAAAATAAATACAGTTTTTTTTTTGGTCAGATTTGTATTCCGATTTTCTTGACAGGCAGATTTTTGAGAGTTCGTCGTTCAGAGGCAACAAATGTAAGTGACGCTATTATCGCGGCATTTGATAGTTAAAGTGTCCGACATATTTTTCATTTGCCAAGAGCACATTTTTTTAAATTTCCAACATTTCTATTTTTTGTATTTTGAAATCCTGCGGTTTTTTGTCGGATGTTAGTTTGGCACTTTGTACGGGAGCGGTCCATTGGATTGTCCAGAGTATAGGTTGGGCCACCATGGTTTTTGATATTACCCTATAGGAATTAACTTACTTGTTTTTAAAAACAACTAATTAAAAACTGTTTTAAAATAAACTAGTTTATTAACTACTTTGAATTACATAAAGGCGGCATCCACTTCAATTTATAATAGTTTTTATTTCATTATATATAAAGTAATTGAAAAACTACTTAAAACAAGTGGTTTAAAAACTACTTTGAACTATATTAAGGCTGCAACTACTCTGGTTTTGACATGTTTTTATTGCAAATTTTTATTAGATTTCAAGCTTATATACCCTACAGTGTAACAAACTAGTTTCAAACCAGTCTGCATACTAGTTGAAGACTGAGCAGTTCTAGTTCAAGATCGTCTTTTTTTCATATACCCAACTAGTATTTTTAACAGGGCGATGTCATAGGAATTATCAAATGTCTTATTCTGAACAGATGAAAACTTGTTTATAGTATACATAATTATAGTTAGTTATAATCTTGTTTGTTGTGAATAGTTGTAAGCAAATAATATATAGCCAAATTTTAACTAGTTTCTAATTTAACCTTTCCTGAGTGGTTGGCAAATAGTCATATTTTAATTAACAAACCAATGATTCAACCAGTTCTTTATTCGGCAATTTATCTTCTAAATATGAAGCTTCTACTACAGCGGCTATTAAGAAAAATACAAGTAAAATTTACAAAGTGTTTTATTATTTCATATGAAAGAAAATTTTTTAAAGTTCATAAAGTACAGTTGTGGAACTGGTTGATTTTAACAATATGTAATATAGTTTGATTTTGGCTAGTTTTACAACTGGTTTATTATGACTTGACTTAAACTAGTTGGATCTAAACTATTTTTGTAACTAGTAAATCGTGACAAAATATAAACTAGTTTGTTTTAACTAATATAAAGACTAATCATATTTACTGCTGACTAGTCTTACACTGCAGGATATATTTAACCATGCTATTTCATTAAATATATTAACCTTAGGCTTTCACAAATATGAATTTATGTATATATTTTTCAAAACAATAAAATAAATGATCTCTTTGATGTATAGAAATTTTAAATATTTATGCTTTTAAATTCATCTTCAGTAAGTGGAATATTAACTATTTTTCGATTGATTTATTTTAAAATAGTTAAAAAAATAATTTAAATTCAACTAGTTTCACAAGTAGTTGAAAACATATGCAAACGAAAGTCAATTGACTTATTTAGCGGACATCACTATACAAAATATGTTAGTTCGTTCTATGGAAAAATGTCAGAATTTCAACTAGTTGTGGTTGACAAAAAACTCCTTTTTCAACTACTTTTAAATTAGTTGATTTTCCTACAAGGTAATTATGTTGATACGCCAGATGTTTTAATGGTGTTAGTGGAGTTATTTTTCCTCAACACTTTTAGACTGTTGTAATAGTTGTAATAAGCGCGAATCACACTTTTTTCAAAATATTTAAAAAAATTCTCGATTTGTCTTACTTGGATTGATTTATTTTAAAAGTTCAGATCCCATAGGAGCGGCTTAAGCTCCAAACTACCCCCGCTTCGCGACGAGCCTGACGTTTCGTGAATTCCTCGGTTTGTTTGTGTATGGTTTCGATTTCAAAGGAATTCAGGCTTCGTCAGGTATAATTTTTTTCTTTTTTGTAAATGCAGAATGGAGAACAATGCTAATGATAATAAAGGTGATCTTCTACTGTGTGTTGATAGATGATAGATACGACAGTAATACCAAAGTGGAACAATAAGATTTCGATGCAGACTGAGCAGCTGAATAAAGAAACGCTATTCCTAATAGATTAATGGCAACCATTGATGTCAGCCACTGACAGAAGAACAGAATTTCAGGAATGTTTCTATAAGCACTTGTAGATTACAATTGATGGACTGAGTTGAAATTTTCAAAATTCATATTTAAAATTTAAACTTATTAGCCGTTATGAAACTTGCAATGACTCTTAGGTAGCTAATTTTTACTTCTTATCTCTTTTTTAGGCTAATGCTCTTACACAATTACTTCAAATCAAAGCTAATTCTACTTACCTATTATCACATAACTCAACAGATAAACAAAAAAGTAGACAAATCAAGCGACACCACCACACACCGCCTTTTAAGCCAACATCATAAACAGTTAAAATATCTTAATGTGCCTGGTTAACTTTACACTCTGTATGGTTGTTGATTTTATTCATTTAGTATTTCTTAACATTCGTAGCTGTCGCAGCGTTAAAACATATTTTCACCTAATTTTGTTTGCTTTTTCGATTCCAGCATCATCTCTAGAATGTAGAACATCTCAAGATATGAGTTGACTCAAATGTTTACATATTGCATTTTTGATTATATCGTTAAGTTAATATAACAGGTGGAAAAGGTGCTATTCGTAGAAAAACGACGCTGTTACTTTGTGAAAAGCAATTATTGTGTGAAGCAATTTCCAAAAAGTTGAAAAAATTTCAGTCTGTATACTCGTTAGAAATCTGTGATAACGAGATAACACAAATACATAAGTGGGAAAAAGTAAATAGCATGCATTTATACTATTTTTTTTTTTTACTTCCCTGTATAGGTTCTTGTTTCACCAGTAAAATAAATAATATACTACAATTGAATTAGTGGGAAAATATATCAGATAGATTATATATAATTAAAACCCTTATCAGTTTTGTGAACATTTTGCATACAATTATCTAGATTTTTTTGATTCTAGTGGAAGGTATTTACTTAAAATTACTTTATATTCTTCCTTAAAAGTATACAAATATACAAAAATATTTTCAAAATAATTTTCCAGATGTTACAGTGAAAAAGTTTAAATATTATAAGGAAAAAATAAAACTACCTGAACATTTCAAGATACGGACTTTCCCAAATGGATTGAGATAAGAACCTATCCTAAAGAGATGCATGACAATCCGAAACACTCATCGAAAATGAACCCTCATAGAAAAACCCACAGAAAAAACCTTAGAGCTACCGCAAAACCAAGCACTGATTCGGGTTCTCTGACCCCTATTTTTTGTTACAATTTTTTAATAAAATCTTACTTTTCCGCCTCTGAATGCTGGAATTTTTATGTAACAGGGTGTGACGGAGGTATTGCTGATGGGTAATTTTTTTAGGAACTTTTAGAAAATTTTTGTGGTACTTTTATAAATTTTATGTTAAATTCTATGGTAAATTAATGGTTAATTTTGTGGTAAACTCTCATCTTTAGAGGAAAATACTTATTTTTATTTATTTATTTATGTATTATGGTATTCGCCAAAGTATTATCTGGTATTAACAAAACAAAAATATAAATTACTTATTTCACATTTCATGTTTGTTTTCGGTTCCTTATTTTTTTGGGCGCTGTCGTGGGCTCTGCCGACTCATTTAATGCTCTGAAGCTATTGCTTACTTAAAATTTTTTATAAGTCCAACAATGATAAAGTAGCACAACCAGGTTCTGTCTTTAGCTTTTTTTATGTGATGTAAAATTTGTAATAGCCCAGTCAAGCAAACCAAAAAATATATATGTAAGCAGGACCTAATCGACAATCGTATTCGCAATAAATTAGTTTGCACCCTTATAAAATTGACCATATTCTTGAAATCCGCAACAGAGCAATAAACATCGTAAATACTTGAAAATTCGTCACCAAAGTTATAGATAGATTTCAATAATGTACCATAAACATAATTAGACTGGCGTTAAAATGACATTTCATTTATTTAATTTTAAGCATAAAAAATTGATTCAATTGCTCGGTTTTTAGCAGAACGACGACAAATATTTAGTTAAGTAAGCCAAGGAGCTTACTTATTTAAAGAAAATAACAATATTTATATATAGTTGTTGATACTTAAATAATTCTTTCTTTAATTCTTTTTGAGCGCGAAGCCAATTTGTCGGTGAATGTTTCTTTGTTCACTTTAATATCCTTATGAATATTTAATAGCGCTAAGGTGTTCTGCTCAATTAGCATTTAGAAGCCAATTTTTTAAACACTTTAATGAGCAAAAGGAACGTTGACTAGAATCTGTGCCACAGGGCAGAGCTACAATAATTATCAAAATTTTCTAAAACTGCGGAAACATTCGTTTCTGACAGCTTTTTAGTTCTTCATTACTCAAATTCGTCTCCCAACTTTTCTATATCTATTTTATTTGGACAGCTTTTGAAAAGATTTTATTTATATATAACTTATTTATTTTTAAAGGACTTATGTTTTCAAAATTTGCAATTATTTAAAATATTATTCTAAAGGGTTGTTAAATTTTAGGGGCCGATGTTGATTTTTAATAACACACAAATTATTTAAGAAGTTATTGTAATTTTTTTTTATTGTGATAATATTGGTATGGTTTAATAATGTAATATTGGTATGGTTTAATTATGTATGGAACAAAATATTGGTCAAATAGCCGCCGCGACCACGGCGGCACACCTCCACCCGATGGTCCAAATTTTCGATGACGCTGAGGCATAATTGAGGTTTTATGCCGTTAATGTGCCGAACTATCTCATTCTTTAGCTCTTGAATTGTTGCTGGCTTATCGACGTACACCTTTTCTTTCAAATAACCCCAAAGAAAGAAGTCCAACTGTGTCAAATCACATGATCTTGGCGCCCAATTGATATCACCACCACGTGAGATAACACGGCCATTGAATAATTGTTCGCGCAAAAAAGCCATTGTTTCATTAGCTGTGTGGCAAGTGGCACCGTCCTGTTGAAACCACTGCCCTTATTGTTGTTGTCACCTCACCTATGTGAGAGTTCTCACACTCGTGTCACGTCACTAGAAATCTGGTTTTCTTGTTGCTATGTGGCGTGAGTTCACAAACTATGTCGGTGTTCACAAATTCACGTCACATGACAACAAGAATACTAGATTTCTAGTGACGTGACACGAGTGTGAGAACTCTCACATAGGTGAGGTGACAACAAGAATAAGGGCACACATATCGTCCACATCCATATCTTCTAATTCGGGCCATAAAAACTTCGTTATCATCTCACGATAGCGAACACCATTCACAGTAACTGCCTGACCGGCCTCATTTTGGAAAAAATACGGCCCGATGATGCCGCCAGCCCATAAACCGCACCAAACTCACTTTTTGTGGGTGCGTTAATTTTTCGACAATCGGCAATACGGCAATACCAAATACGGCAATTCTGCATATTGAATCCACTGAGGTGAAAATGTGCCTCATCACTGAAGATGATTTTCTTCGAAAATTGATCATCCACTGTTGCCATTTTTTACCACCATTCTGACCATTGAAGACGCTTAAAATGGTCAAGAGGCTTTAGTTCTTGAGTCAATTGCACCTTGTAAGCGTGTAAATGCAAGTCTTCATCCATAATGTTCATCAACGACGAGCGTGAGAGGTGCAATTGTTTGGCTCGACGACGAGTTGCGGTGGACGGCTCTTCAGCCACACTATCGCGAACAGCAGCAATATTTTCTACAGTACGAGCTGTACGAGCATGCACTGGTGTTTTCACATCTCCTACCGACCCGGTTTGCTCAAATTTTTGCACGATTTTTCCGATTGTACGCACATTTGGACGTAGTGCACAATATGCATTTTGATTTGAACCTCCATTTCATAATAAGCCTGATAGCTTTTACGCGTTGCTTGATTGTGTATCTTTCCATGGTTCAAATTGAATTAGTCTGAAATTGAGAAATGTCAAATGAAATGCAGAAAAAACTTGAAGTTTAGGTGTGGTTCACATTCAACATCGGCCCTTAAATTTAACCACCCTTTATTAGATCTTTATCAATTTTTTTGCAATTGTAAATTCAGAGCTGACGTAAATGGAAATATTTTATGTGTTAAATTGATTGCAACCAAAAATTCGGGACTAGTAACTGCGCACATTTATGCCCAAAAGTCAATAGTGCGTTAGGTCGGTCAGCCGTTGATCGTACTTTGGTCTGCGTTGTAAAAACTTTACGATACAAGTGTCAAAGCGGACGACCTCAAACTTTGCAAAACTTAATGTTGCGTTGACAGATCGTGCCTCTGCCATTTTGGTAATGCCAATAAAACAGCTATTCAAAAAATTCCACAAAACTACCCTTTATCCCAAACCCTGCAATTTTTATGGATGCGGATTTAATTTAAATAAATCATTGAAATATAAATGATTATTGTAATAAAATCCTTAAACGACCTCTTTAAAAAGTTAATATATTATTTTAATGTACGTTTAATATAATAAGGATATTTTTGCAAAACGGTAATATTATAATTAGAGCAATAAGTTATTTTTATTAGGCAGGGTAAAAGAGCAGTCCTTAAAGTCGATTGTGCATTTGCAGCATATATGTCAGCTGCAATATATTGCCATAAGCTACATATTTTGTCAATAAGTACTTAAGTTGTAATTTAAAAATTAATTCTGAAATTTTAAGAATTAAATTTTTGTTACTCATAAAGGTTTGCCACCTCGTTTGTTTACCTTAATCAAAGAGCAAATACATCTCGTTTGTGCAAAGTCTTCTACATTCAAATTTATAATGTTGATAAACTTATACTCTTTATATTATTTATAATGGTATTTCCCATTTGCTTGAATCCCCATAATATGTGAAATAATAGAGGTATTCACTATCCAGTTCATTTTGCTGTGTAATTGAGCTTAAGAAAAATATTCATGCTTTTATGCACTTAACACTAACAAAATATACACATAAATGACACGTTTCTATTTTCCATAAATGCACAGCGTCGACCCTGGTGCATTAACACCCACCGGGAAAATGAGAATTAGTTCGTAAAAAAATCAGGAATTGAATGGATTTTTGTGATGCATTTTAGAATGCATTCTAAAGAATATATAAATTTTAGGCAAAACCTATGAATTGAAATCAATAAACAAAAAATTTCTTGATTCGTTTTTATTGCTGTAGGAATCGATTATGAAGTATATAACAATTTATAATAAAGTAAATGTTGTTAGATTCCTTGCTTGCTTTTATGGTAAGTGAAAAACGAATTGATTCTGAAACAAATTCTGCTATAAGCGAAAAAAGAATCAATCTGTTATGATTTGTATTTTCTGTTGGTTGTTGATGTTTTTGTTTTTGTCAGATATTTTTGAAAAACGATTGTTCTGTTGTTTTCCTTTCACGCGTTTCTTAAAAATTTTACTTTCTGTTTGATTTGTCAGCGTTGAGGGAACAAACTGCTTCAGAAGGCTCGAAAATTTTAATAATGTAGTGTTTGGTAAGTTATGAAAAACCATTGCTCTTTACTTATTTAAATCATTTATTAAAGTTTTTTAAATGCAGAGTGCATTTGCAAGGAAGGATATGACCAGGAACAGTCCCAAAAAGATATGAAGTCAAAGATATGAAGACGCAAGTCAAAATGTAAATACTATAAAGATACATTCAAAGCAAAACGGAAGGAACAACCTACATGATAAACATCAATATTTTTGCAATAAATGTGGTAATGTTATAATCTAAATCTCGTCTGTCTAAATATTATTTATTCTTTCAAATTACCTAATAATTATCTCTATTAATTTGAATTATTATAACATAATTTTTTATTAATTATTTAAAAAAGAATAAAAGATTTTCAATTCTGCCATACAAACCTATACATTATGGAGTTCATTCATGTATATCTATTCCAAAAGGGCTTCTTAGCGATTCATACTTTTCTCATATTCAAAAAATTCATACTTTTTTGATTTAAAAGAATCCATTTTATAAGCGAATAAAAGAATCGATTTCAGCAGTGATTCAAGTGGAAGGCAGAAAGGAATGTACCTCTTTTTGTAGGACATCACAATGTTAAAAATAATCAATTCTAGAATCAATAATTGGAAAAGTGAATTGATTCTTTTTTCATACACAATTGATTCTTTTTTCCCGGTGGGCAGGTTTCGAGGTTTTTATTGTGTGGTTGATATTTTTATGTTCTATGGATAATTATCAGTTTATCAAGATTTTCATAAGTATTTGTAAGAAATGTGTTACATGATATCTCGGGTGCAGCAATTTTCATAAAATCATTCACTCTTTTTACGTTTTTTCTTGGACTATCTTCTTTAACCCACAAAATAACACTTCGTTTATGTTTGAATCAGCTAATTTTACTGCTGTGGGGTCTAGTGTATTAGCTGGTCCTATTAAATTTTTTCCCCCTCAACATTTCTTCTGATCACACCTACACTATATCTGCTACCCTTCTGAGGGTCCCCATACAAAAAACACAAAACAATAGAAACAAAAATGTCTATTATAGTTCATATAAAAAAAATCTATGACCCTTAAGAGGGTTAAATGCATGATCTGATTCTATTAATTAAACTCCATCTGCCACCCTATCTGGAGGTCTACATAGAAAAAAATGCACAAAAATAGAAAATATCATTGCTCGTGTACATAAAAACATAACGAATGAGACAGTTTTCTTTACAAAAACTCGAAATTTTTTTTACTATACTCGAAAACTATTACTTTCAATTGATTTTTCGGCACGTTCATATTTAGTTTATGAAATACTAGCAGAGTACCCGACCTTGTTCGGCTAGAGCTAATTTGAGTTGAAATGAATTAATAGCAAAAAGGATTGATTTATATCAGTGTTGCTTAAAAAATAATTTATTAAAGCATATGTACACGGTCTTGGACAATCTGCTTAACTGACGAATTTTACCATAAATCATCCCATCATCATCAGAACCCTTATTCACGTATTTACATGCGTATTTTATAGATTGTACTGAATTGCACAACTCAGCATTAATATGTGCGTTGAACATTTTTGTCAACAACGGACAATATGGTACAAAACATCAATTACACTGTGCAACACATTTTTCTAACGGAAAAGCGGACAATACAGGATGATAGTACTGTGTTTACCCTAAAAGGGTTTTGCAAAGTTAGCTCGCTTTCAAAAGATATAGGCATTGCTAGTTTACCTCTTGCAGAGAATTTTTTATAAATGAAGTGCTAATTAGGGCGTATCAAATTAGAATTTTTTTTCGAAATTCGTATTCTAAGAAGTCTCAAAAGTTGCATTGGGAACAAATTTAATGAAAGAAAGGATGCTTCCTCTCCTACAAGGACAAAGTTGCTTTTTGAGAAAAACAGTAAAAAAATAGCGGCCTAAACATGCTTTGATTTTTGTAAAAAAATTGCATATGTTTAAAGCACAAGTAAACATAGACTTAAAGTAACAATATCTCGCCAATCAATATGTCTCTCTCGATCTCTACCCTCAGTGTTCTGTGTGAATGATATGCAAGTCTACAGGTACACTCGAAATAGCACAGAACTTTTTATTGTCATCTGCTTGTCTAAATTTTGGTGGTATGGAAAGGTTAACGTTTTCCTTAAATTTGGCCATTAAAAATTTGCATAATTTTCGCCAAAGAATTTTCTTGTTTTTGAGAAATGCTTACGTAAATGCAATTTTATAACTTTTAAATATTAATTAATATGATATATTTTATCTCGCGCATCAGAAGCGGTACCGAAGATAACTTTCTGAATTTGGTTTCTTCAAATATTTCTGAAAGTAAATTTTTAAAACACCAGGTTAATACCACGATTCCTTTTCGTGTTTCGATTTTTTTAAAAAATTTTTCTTTCTAGCATAAAATTAAGATATTATTTCGTCAAAACAACTTACCTAAGCATTGACAAAAATGTTAAACTAAAATTTTGAGTTTTTAAGCTTCCCGTTCGATGGGTCTTAATTGATTTAACAATTGTTGTTTAGATGTGTTTTAAAGATATAATAACCATAAAGGAGATATGAACAAAATTGTAAAATAACATGAAAGCAAGTATTTCTTTTAAATATTATAATCAGCTCATCTCTCAAAGGCTATAACATTTAAAAGCGAGCTAACTTTGCAAAACCTTCTTAGGGTTTTGTTGGTCTAGATCAGTACTATCGACCTGTGTTGGTCTCTTTTTCGTTAGATTCCATGACCCTTAAATTGTGGCACAGTGTTATCTATATCGACTTCTACCCCAGTTTTTCTTTTTAGTTTTGTACAATTTCCACCATCTTCAGTTTTTATTCTATTATATAGTGCGTAGCCATCATTGCCAGTCTCTGTGTCTTTCAATAACTGCCTTGGATATATAGCATTCGCACATTTATTTGACCCAAGCGCAAATCAGTTAAACCCAAGCGCAATTTAGTTTAACCCAAACGCAAATCAATTTAACCGAAACGCAAATGAAATTAATCTGAACGCAAATTAATTTAAACCAAACGCAAATAAGTTCTATCCTAACTGCAAATTAAATTAACCTAAATGCAAATTAAACTAACCCAAACGCAAATTAAATTAAACCAAATAAAAATTGAACGTAAAATTTAACTTTTTATTTATGTATATAATATACATATAATGCAGTATTCACCATATAAAAAATAATTATAAAATGTTAAGTTAAGATTTGTAAAGCGGCAGGAATCAATAAAATCATGTATGTAATGTAGTTGGCACAATCGGTGGCTGTAATACGTCGTACACAATTCAATGATGGTTTGAAGAGTTTGATCCTGGTTCACTTCGACTAACATTTGTCGAGCTTTAACCTTTGAAAAGCAATTTTGTATAGGGTTCAGCATTGGGGAGTAAGGAGGTAGATATTTAAGAAGTTGATCGGCACTTGCTATCGTAGCACGAACTTGTTCCGTTTTGTGGATCCTTGCATTTTTTAAAATCAGAAATCCTTCTAGGAGCTTTTCAATAAGTTCTTGCAAAAATGAACAAAATTTGTCAGAGTTGAATTTGAAATTATCTTATAATGAATTATGCCATTACTATTAATTACTGCAATTAAAGTGGCATAATCGTGCTCGTTCAAACGTACGTCAAAGTAAAGTATCGAGAGTCCCGGTTTACACTTGTCAAGAAATGACTATCAATTTTTTTGAACTTAATACTTAATAATTATTTTTTAAATGGTGAATATTAATGAATTAAATTAGAAATAAATAAAAAGCCGCATGTGTTACGTTCAATTTTTATTTGGTTAAATTTGATTTGCGTTTGGGTTAATTTAATTTGCACTTAGGTTAATTTAATGTGCACTTAGGATAAACGTATTTGCGTTTAGTTTAAATTAATTTGCGTTCAGGTTAATTTAATTTGCGTTTGGGTTAAATTAATTTGTGTTTCGGTTAAATTCATTTGCGTTTGGGTTAAACTAATTTGCACTTGGGTTAAATAAATGTGCGAATGCTATACTTCTAAACATTTTCCACTATCCATGCAATGAGAATTAGGATAAAGGTTCCCACAAGGCCCATGATTCATGTTGCGTTAGACAATCTCAAAAACAATGGGATCAGTATCAGAATTTGGTAGCTCTGCTGATATGATAGAGTCGATTTGTCCCGATTGCAATTTGACTTGAAGCCATATTAATATATGGGCGTGCGGCAAACCACCTTTTTACCACTCAATTGTGTAAATATCGCATCTATACGGACCAAAGATTTTAAACTTAAACTAAAATTTAAATTTAAAATAAAATAAATAATTTTTGTTGTAGACACTTGTTGTTCTTTATTTTTTAGCTTACAATCACATACAAAGTATTGTTGTTGTCGGCCGTTTTATAAGATTTTTAAATTTTTGTAGGCTTTGTATGAAATTAAAAACAAAGTTTTAATTTTTGTTGATTTTATTTTAACATATGTGCAATTCCCAAAAACTTTTAACATTTGGGTGTAGGGAAAAATGGAAAAAAATTTGATAGCACATTAATGGGCTCTTGCATACTCAACAAACAGCCAATCAAAGTAATAAATCTGAAAGCGAACACAACCCTTAGCGAAGCGTGCGGTAAAGGGACGCGGTTTAGTGGTTTTTTGTAGTTTTTACCCTATAGCATGAGAAATAGTGCACCGATTTTGATGTAATGTGTATCAAATGATTCGTATGAATTCAAGGGAATAGAATATTATTATATTTTGACAAATTTTTCACTGAAATTCCAGAAATTTCGTTAGTTAATCTTACAAAAACGACGAATTTTGTAAAGATAATTGCGCTTGTGCTTTACTTTGCACAGGTATTAGTTTCAGAAGTAGGCTTAAAACCAAACCAATATCAATTATTTTTGGCTGGATTGTTGGCATACATAAAATAAGACACCATGCTAATTTTTATCATTGTAACATTTAAAAGGCGACATTAGTTTCACATTGACCATTTACGGTATACACGAAGTAGTGAACCAATTTAGCCCATTTTGATTTAAGTATCATGTCTTGGTGTCAATATGCTTATTACTAAGATTCATGGTTCTTGGGTAACTCCTTTAAATTTTATATTATTAAGCTTATCGCGTTATCAAAAAAATGGATTTTGATCATGTTGGTTCATCAAAGATATTCAAAATTTTTAAGCGCGCCTTTTGGCAAACATTCAAAAAGGTCGAAAGCATGCATGTGCAAGTAAGAGCGTGCTCATCCTTTCAGGATCTTCGATGTGCCAGCGAAAAAAGTTATATTTTTTGATGGTGTTCGTTTTAAATGACTATTTTTGAAGAGTGGCTGTGTGGGCAATATTAATGGCACAGTAATGCCGCTTACCTCAAAATTTTTTAAATCTCATAGAATTTATTAAAATGAGTTTAAAATGGTACCTTCCTTATGGCGCGCGTTTTCTATATCTCAAAAACTACGAAAAATTAACAAATGCCACAAAAGTGGTATCACGCATTGAATGTGTTATAACTTTCTTAAGCTTGATGGCACATCAATAATATAAATATCTATTTTATATTCAAGTATTTTTGTACAAATATTATTTAAATTTTACCGAAAGTTGGTGGCGCACGATTTTTATATAGCTCAGAATGTAAAAATCTGTGTGTAAATCAACTCAGTTTTGAGTGTTTTTTTTTACTTTCGATCTCAGTAGTAACTTAAGGTGGCAACTTATGAAACTGAAATTAAATTGAAATTTTTTTCCATGTATTCTAAGTAGACGCTTATTTAAAACTTTAACTAACTTAAGAAACATGAAAGTTATTAACGCGGTTATGCCAAAATCATACATTTTAAAAGATTTTGAGAATTGCACATATATCAAGAATTAGGTTATAGAAATTGAGTTTAGTGATTAAAAAACACCAACTTTTTTCCCAATGGTTTGTTTTGATACATTGCACCTTCACAATGAATATCATCATTTTACTTAGAACCTACAAATCATATGTTATTATGAAAGCATTTACGTCTCAGTAGTTATAATTATTTATGAAAAGTGGGAGTAGCTGTAGTGATACCACTCCCATTTTTATTATTATTACTAACAGTCAGCATACGAAGTAAATTACCAAATTTAAGGCCAGCACGACCAAAACCGTTTAAAATATAGCATTTTTATTGGTTTGTGGACGGTAAAATGGGGTGTGGCAACCCATTGTTCGTACAGTTGCCGACAGTTAGCATACAAACTTAAGTACCAAATCTTAGTCAAATTCGGCCGAAACCGTTTGATATATAGCATTTTTATTGATTTTAGGGCGGTAAAAATGGGTGTGACAAAATTAATATAGCCTATGTTCAGCACAATAACATAAAGAATCGTTTGATATAAGCTTTAAAATAATCCGTTCGGTAGTTCAGGAGTCTATTCAAAACATACATACATACATAAAAACGAACAAAAATATTTGATACTTATTGATACTTATCAGTATCAATAAATGAGCTGTTCAGAGCACAAGTGGCGTAAGTCCATTTTTGGTAGTTTTGAGAAAATTGAACATTTAGAAAAATTCTTATAATAAATTCCAAGTATAAAGAACTCAGTTTTGCTTATAAGCTAGGTCAAGAGCATAAATGGAGCTATCCATATCGTAAAAAATAAACTAAGTCGAACATAAAAATGGTGCAGAATATTGCATATTAGTAAAAAAATTTGGAATTGCGCCACTCAAAATTATTTTAAATTTCTCGTTTCCGCTGTAGAAATCTAATAGGAGATATTTTTCAAAAACTTTTTGATGAGGAATGACAGCATTTTTTCATAGAAGTTGGACAAAACTACCCCTTAGCGATTATCTTTATTATTAAGGGAGATATAAAATGAATGGACTTACGCCACTTGTCCTCTGAAAACTTTTTAAAATTCCTCCTTTCCGCTGTAAAAATGTAATGGAAAATATTTTTAAGAATTTTTTGATGAGGAATGACAGCATTTTTTCACAGAAGTTGGACAAAACTACCCATTAGCGATTATCTCCATTATTAAGGGAGATATAAAAAGAATGGACTTACGCCACTTGTCCTCTGAAAATTTTTTAAAATTACCCTTTTCCACTGTTAAAATGTAATGGAAAATATTTTTAAGAATTTTTTGATGAGGAATGACAGCATTTTTTCATAGAAGTTGGACAAAACTACCCCTTAGCGATTATCTTTATTATTAAGGGAGATATAAAATGAATGGACTTATGCCACTTGTCCTCTGAAAATTTTTTAAAATGCCTCCTTTCCGCTGTAAAAATGTAATGGAAAATATTTTTAAGAATTTTTTGATGAGGAATGACAGCATTTTTTCACAAAAGTTGGACAAAACTACCCATTAGCGATTATCTTTATTATTAAGGGAGATATAAAATGAATGGACTAATTGAAATTAAACTTGTCCTCTGAAAATTTTTTAAAATTCCTCCTTTCCACTGTTAAAATGCAATGGACTATATTTTTAAGGATTTTTAAGGTAAGGATTGACAGAATTTAGTTTCAGAAATGCGATTAAAACATCCCTTTGTGATTTTCTGAATAATTGAGGAGGCCATAATGCATTTATTCTTATTAAAGTTAAAGTCTTATTAAACAGCTGAAAATAAACACAATTGTTTATATTTAGTAGGAATGTAATAATATGTAATATTTATTAGTATATTAAAAAATGTAATCAAAAATCTTTACAAATATAAGTTTTCATCGTTATCGTTATCTTTTTTTATCGTTATCGTTATTTGGAGCAATGGTAAATTTTCGAAAAGGTATATATCAAAACTCCTTTTATAATGAAGATAATCGCTAAGGGATGATTTTGTCCAACTTCTATGTAAAAATTCCTAAAAATATTTTCCATTACATTTTTACAGCGGAAAAGAGAAATTTTTAAAAATTTTCAGAGGACAGGTGGCGTAAGTCCATTCATTTTATATCTCCCTTAATAATGCAAATAATCGCTAAGGGGTGGTTTTGTCCAACTTCAAGGTAACAATGCTGCCATTCCTCATCAAAAAGTTTTTGAAAAATAACTCCTATTAGATTTCTACAGCGGAAACGAGAAATTTAAAATAATTTTCAGTGGCGCAATTCCAAATGTTTTTACTAATATGCAATATTCTGCATCGTTTTTGTGTATTATTTAGTTTATTTTTTATGATATGGATAGCTCCAATTATGCTCTTGACCAAGCTTATAAGCAAAACTGAGTTCTTCATACTTAGAATTCATTTAAGAATTTTTCTAAACGTTCAATTTTCTCAAAACTACCAAAAATGGACTTACGCCACTTGTGCTCTGAAAAAATAATGGTATTTGTCAGAGCAATAACAAAGTATTGCATTTTGTTCAGAGATAACGTAGGCTAGGAGTTTCTAGCCCGTACTCATAAATAGGTTACATTTTCCTCTTCACTTCTACGTACTTAACTCAATTTCCCTAAAAAATGGACTTACGCCACTTGTGCTCTGAACAGCTCAAATGATACTTATACATATGATACTTATCAGCGACAATATTAGCTTTTTACAATCAACGTACGTTTTTGATCTAACTACCTTTTCAACACTGCTTCAATACGTAAAGTGTTCTTTAAAGTGGTACATTTGTATTTTTCAAAAATCAACTGAATACAAAATCAAGCTTTAAAAAGAAAAAAGTGGTTTCGGCAAATTTCTCCAAAAAGGAAGTGTGCCGAGGACCTGTCGTAGGACAGGCTTTTATACTAGTGATAAAATAATATCCAATCTTGCAATCTACGCAATATGACAACGACTTTTTAATCACAACAAACTTTCAAGTCATGATCTCCATATTTTATTTTCTTAAAGAATTTTACCACATTCTTATATGGTTCCTTCATATTGGCAGAATTTTATCTAATACCTTAAATATTTAAAAACTTGCCATTGCTGTTGAGGACCTATGCACTTTACAAAATCAAAATACACGTACGTCAAAGATCTGCACAAGTGCTTTTCTACTGTTGCCTAAAATTTGAGGATTTGAGCAGTTGTGCAGTTATGTGCATTGATAAATTTTGACAGCTTTGAAAAAGTGATAATGTGCGTTCACGAAAACTAAACTGCACAAGTCCTCAACTGCAGAGGCAAGTGCACTGAATCGTGAATATCCCTATTGTGAAAATACCTTAATAGTTGCACTCACATTTTAATGTTCTGCACATATTGGAATTTTTCTTTGTTTTGTGCTTTTCCTTGCTTTTTTTTTCAATAAATTTTTGGTATAATTTGAGAATGACTGCTGGTGTGTGTCCCCTTGACTTAAGACGTTTACTGCTAAAACCATGGTAAAATTAGACAAGGTAGTGTTAGGGCGGAGAGTCGGTGGCCGAAACTGTCAAAACGAAGTTGTCAACTCATACAAAACCTGCAACCAATGAGAATGCAATATGAAATTTGTAAAAATAGAATAAAAAAATAGAATTCAGCCCTAACACTACCTTGTCTAGTTTTTCCATGGATAAAACAATTTATTTTGCCAGTCATTACTTATTCTGAAATCGTTTACAGAAAACTTGACTCTTCCTCTCTGCCAAAACTAAATATTGCTTATAACTATGCTACGCGTTGTGTGTATGGCTTAAACAAATTTAACCACCTTTCAAACTTCAGAAATGCTATACTTGGATGTAACTTGACAGCATATCTTTGTGCTAGAAATTGTATTTACCTACATCAAATAATTATAACGAAAACACCACATTATCTCTATGATAAATTGCAGTTCAGCATTTCTAGAAAAAGAAATGTTCTGATAGTCCCTGGGCATTATTCGCTCACTACTTCTAATCTCTTTTTTATTAATGCTGTTAAACAGTGGAAAGCCCTACCGCGATCTATCAGAGAAATTTCTAGAAGTGGAATCTTTAACAATCAATCTTTACTTACTTCTCTACTCCTTAATTTCAGGCATTTTCCCTTTATGTCTTATCACTATTTTGCAGTTATTAAGTTTACTTGTTCCTAATTATGTCATGTTAATCTTAAGTAAATTATTATTTTTCAATTTTTTTTTTTAATTAATGTAAAGTGTCGTATTTGGTTTTTTTTTTTTAATTATTACTAAACACTTTTTATTCCCAACCAAATTTGTTATATTTTTTTTATACTATAAAAGAACAAAGTTCTTATTGAATTTATATATTCTACACAAGGTTGGCCAGTAATGATTACTTTTGTGTAATGATTACAAAAAAATTACTGTATATAATTAATCATACACAAATTCATAACTTGATAACTTAAAAAAAATCATTAATTTTTTTAATGTGATTTTCAGTGGTTTTTTTAAGAAATCAGTAATCATGCAAAAGTAATCAGTGAGTAATTTAATTAATCAATCATGTTCCAGCAATGAATGAATTATTCTGATTAAGAAATTTATCAGTAATCAGGCTTAACCAATCGTTGATTGAGGATTTCTTTAACTAATATATTGTTTTATTTCTGTTTTTATATATGTGGATCAACTGTAAAACTGAGACAAATAAAATACAGAAAAGCTTTCTGAGCACTATTGTTACACTTCTTTCACAAAAACAATCTAACAAACAATAGCTGCTGAAGAAAATATTGTATTTATTAGAAACCACTATGATAAACAGCAATTACTGAAATAAAGAAATTACATAAAAATTTTGAATTTTTTTTCTGACGAGAATTTATCTGTAATCACTTAAAGCTGGGTCTGATTACTGATTACTTGATTTATTAAAAAATCATGTAATTCAATGTTGCATGATTACTTTATTTTTTATAATCTCATGTAATTTCTTACCATGATTACTTAATTGAAAGTATTTTTATTTAGTTTTTCATGTGATTTTTCTGAATATTTAGCAAAATCAAGTAATCTGCAATCTCAATACATGTAAACATAATCAGTAATCGTGATTTGTTATCATGGCCATCCCTGATTCTACATAAATAAATAAATAAATAAAAATAAAAAAATAAAATTGGTAAAATATTTAAAACCTTATGCTTATAATAATTATATTTAAATCGGTTACAAATTATCTGATTCATTGGCTTCTTGGCGTCTTAACTTTTTTGAAATCTCATACAAACCTAAAATGTAATTTATTGGCTAATGTAACAATAAGTGACCATATTTTTGTATGAGTTGTATAATGGTTTAGTTGCGTCAAATTTGGCATTTCCTTGAATCTTTAACCAATTTAAATTAATATTAGGTCGTAGGATGCAAAATATTATGAGCTTTGTATGTATTCAATTTTGCTAAACAAATGGGCCAAATGGGTCTTACAAAAAGTCTAGCTAAAATTCAGCACAAATTGCAACGAAAAGCATTAGATCATCATAGCGTATGAATAATTTCATTTGCTGTGAAGTGTTGAAAGCGTGCCAAAAATATGAGGCTTGTAAAGGTTTTTAATACAATTTCAAACGATTTTTCATGTTTATTTGTTTAACAAAGTTGTTGGTCAGAATAGTAGGAACAATTTTCCTGAAAAACGATGAAATTATCAAATAATTACTTAATTATTAATTTTACATAAAAAATGTCATATCTTTGAAAAGTCTGAAGAGTCAAGAATTAAATTTATGACATATGGTAGAAGTATGTATAAGTACTCTGAATTTAAAAAATCGAAAATAGCTGTTGACACATTTTTAGAATTAATAATCAAAATTTCCACAGTTTCTATTCATTATGACCTTTTGATGACCTTGAACTTTGTCTTTTGTTTAATATTTGGGAAGTCTAAAACCAGTAGACAGTAATAACATAAAAAACTCAAGACTGAAAGAAGGCCTGCGTTAGTGTAGGGGCTTTTAAATAAAAAGTTCTGTATAATTAATTAAAATTATTATAAATATTGTTTACTTCTGCACTAAAAGCAATCACTAAAAAAATATGAAAAAATAATTTTTTGTGTGGAATTTCCGTATGGAAACTATCAAATTCATATCAGTACGATTGGCGTTCGTGATTTTGGCACGGATCAAACCAACAACAACATAAGCAGCTACTGAAGCATTTAATGTTTGATTTTTCTCATACAAAAATCTGATTTTTCTTTATATTTTGCTATTTTCTGACTTTTTTGAAGAAATTATAAAATCCAAAGTTAGGTATTTGTTGTATTCGCTCCATAACTGATAGTTCGGCATATATTTTATCTTCGAACGATGAATATTAAAGGGTGTAGGTAAACTCCAAAGTGTCCCCTAAAAGCGTTACATGTGTTTGAAAAAATTTGTTATCAAATCAAATTCTTTCGTTAAACCCCTCATTATTAAATTCGAACGAAGAGTACAAAGTGCAAGTTGTTAAAAACGTCTCATATGAAATACTTTTACATAACAAATATGGTTTTTTTATTACTATGCATTAATAAATGCTTATAAAACAATATGCATTTTTTATATTTTTTCGAAAATATTTCAAATTGATGTATTTTGACGTATTTTGAATCGGCCAATGAAGATTTTTTTACAAAAACTTCGCAGTTTTTCGTTACTATTCGTAACTTTTAAAAATAAAATTGAGTCTGATACTCGGGCCTTTTGTGCCTGAGTAGATTGGTACGGGCACAAATTGTTTCTCGGGATGTGTCTTTATGTCGCAAGTGGAGAATGGCTTAACTGCATGTGTACGTTAAAAAAGTCACAATAATACCAATTGCTGAAGTTCATATTATGTTTTCTAAAAAGAACAGAAGAGCTGTGCATTTAATAAATGTTGTTTAATATAATTTGGGTCAATAAATAAATAAAGAATTTCTGGTAAAAATTTCTGTTTTAATGTTACTAGGTGCAGTTGCACTCGTAATTTTTTTCTAATAACATGGTTAATCAGACAGCTTAGTTTCTCTCATTTCTCTATTTTGTTTACTTTTCGTATTATTTAAAGCATTGGACAAATTTTTAATCATTTAAGTACAGCTGCTACATACGATTTGGAAGAAACTATAATTTTTTTTTATTTTTTTTTTTAATCGTTGTCTTTACTTCTTCTACAAAATTTAGAAAAGCAAAAAAAAAACAAAAAAAAGCAGTAGATATTATTTTACATAAAGCAAAATGTTTGCGTGCAAAGTTGCAACATTTTCACTAATTGAACATGAACAACGTTTATCACTCAGAGCCAATCAACAGAGTCGTCAACAGCGTCAACTACAATACACGCTGCTGCTGATGATGACTATTATGATTGCCATCATTGTCATCAGCAACATCATCATCATCATCATCATCACTTAATCGTCGTCATTATTATTGTTATTATTACGCTTGTGATTTTTAGTGTGCATCATAATTTCAACACCCACACACGCACACATACACGTTCTGCAGAGTCTCTGTGCAAAATATTGCTATATTCGAGCAACATGCAACAGCAGCAACCAAAGAAAGTTTTCATGTTGGAAAGTATTGTTAGTTAAGCGTTCATAGCATTTTTAAACGTTTAAAGCGTTTAGTGCGACTCATTAGTTAAACGTTGTGTGCGCCTGCGTACAGGGTGTTGACATATCCTGTTGTTGTGTGTATTTATGCTTAAACAGTGCGAAATTATTATTATTTATTAGCTGACTGACTGTTGCCAGAGGCAGGTTTGTGTCTTGAGTCTTTTGTTTTGTGACTTATGCAAATGTGTTATTTTTGCATCTAACAATTTTGAAATGTCTTAAATAAAATTTTTTTAAATGTTATTCACACATTTTCAGGTTTTATTTTCTATCTCTTGTGGCATATTAGGATATCACATGATTAAAACATTTTAAAACATATTGTTCCTTTCTAAAGTCTTTTGATTAGAACCCAGTTCTTAATTTAAATATTTTGTCTCTTGATGGGTGTTGTCTGCTTGTGTTTGTTGATGACATCAGCACCCTATACATATTATATAAAAAATCTTCCTTCCATGTATCATCATCATCATTATTAATGCCCTCAAACTTCCTGGCTCACTGCATGGGATATTATAGCAAATGTTATGAAATTTCCTTGAAATTTTTTTATTTATTTTTTATTTTATTCTTTGATGCGACAAAATTAGGTCACCCACCACAATTTTTGCTGTCTTGTTTATGCTTTACCTTGCCGAGTCAGTCTTGTGTGCACCATGGTGGCGCAGCCAATGAGACGATGACGACCTGCACACGGTGGGGCAGCAGACTTAGATTTTGTCGATAAATTCAAAAGTTTTTATTATTTATTTTATAATTTATTCTTTGATGCAACAAAATTAGGTCACCAAATGAAAATCGAATAACATACAATTTTTTAGTACATGCTCAGACAATAGATGAAACTCTATTTAAATAATAATTTATACCATTGGGTTTCCCCATACTGCACATTAATAGTTGAGTGCCCTGAAACCTTAATTCAATAGCTATAGGAATCTAAGAAAATTTATAACATAACCTTACAATTTCCAATATATACATAAATTTTTTTAAAAAATCTCTAAAATATTTAATGCTGTCTCAAAAATGGAGCAAAAGTTTGTTTTTGTTGCAATAGCAATTGAAATAGAAATGGTCATTACTTACTCTCCTTCATGTAACTTGAAATTTTTTTTAGCGAAAATTGTTGCAGCTCCACGCAAAAATTTGAAAACTGTTTCTGTTATCAAAAAACAAGGGTACCCTCAGATTTTTTTATGAAGTTTTTTCCAAAATGTTGCTAAGTACCGCGTTTTTATACTATTTGATTTTTATAAAAATTATTGGAAAAAAGTAAAAAGTAAGAAGCAAACTGATTTTCCATTTAACTTCAAGCGACAAATTGACAAGTTGACAAATAAACATAATTTGTCTGTTATTACGTTTATCAAAGCATTATTTTTAGTAATAATATTACAATAAAACTGCAGTCCTTCTGTTAAAGTCTGGTTTAACTTAAGCTTCAAAATCATTTTATTTTAAAATCATATAAAGTTGGAAACAATTTTCATTGACATTATTGCAAATTTAAAAAAAAGTGGCAAAAAATAAAAGTTTCTTAATGACAATTCTTCAAATATGGAAACCAAAAAAAAAAATATAAAATGTATTACAGTGTTTTAGTGTCAGCTATTGGAGCAAAAATTCAATCTACTATAATATAATCTTTTTTAAATAGATACCAAGTTCGTATATGACCTAAATCGAATGAAAACAACGCCTACCTAACATAAAAACTGACTTTATCAAAACTCTTTTAGTTCTTAAAATTAATTTAATAAAAATTTGTCATAATCTCTTTTAACTCCAAAAAATTTACTATAATGACTTCAAATTTCACACGTTAGATTAAATCTCAAATATGCACTCTGAGTATGAAGTTGTCTAAATTAAATAAAAACCACGTCTACTTTCCATTTCTTTAAATTCCACAAAAATTATTGAAATGTCTGGAAATTTTACTCATAACTTTAAATCGTTACTTTGCACTTACGTCTTTTATTTGGAAAAATAAAATGAAAACTCCGCCTCCTCCTAAATAAAGTGACGTCATCATAATGGCAAAACCTTAATAAATTCCACAAAAATGTTTTTTTACTAAATAAAATACACACGTATCTCAAGTTTAAAATTTAAAATATTTGGATAAAAAAGACGTCATAAAAATTATAGAACATTCAAATCTTTACATTTTCCTTTTCATACGAGCAAATGCAGTCAAAGCAGAAACGATGCAATGCCAACCATTTTGTACTTAATGTGAGCAATATTTATTGGTCATTTCGTTTCCAACAACGGAATAGTTTTTGATTTGTCATAACATTAAATTTTTAGTCAACAAATAAATTGTTGTCGTACATATATGAAATGTTATATGTACGAGTACCAAATAAAGATGTTTTCGTCGCAAGTACTTCATATTTAATCTTAAAAGTCACCTATTTCATTTGTATCTAAAATCTACCTATTAATCTCACCGAGTAGCTCTTTCTTCTTTTTTCGACTTTATCAACGCTCAGGGGATGTTCCTCTATAAATGCCCCCCAATAGTATGTCGATGCCCAAGAGAGTTGAGAGAGGATGAAATTTTTTCTTTCTCTATCAGTTATTTCGCACGAAATTGAATTCGGCCAAATGTGCCCAAATGTGCAAATTGTATTCCATTTTCGGCCTGATAAATAAGGTGTAGATCAGGCGAAGATCAACTGGAGTGAAATATTTTTGCACCGTTTTAACAAACCTGGGCACTTGGTCGCTTCTTTCGACACATCGAAGTTATGATTATTTCAATGTAGATCAGATTTGAATAATATGCCCAGAATGTCAAGAGCAGCTGATTCCACAAGATCCACACCATTCGTAATAGCAACTTAAAGTTGCTTGAAACCGTTATTTTACAAATTTATGAATCTCGAGAGAGAAGAATAACATGCAAAATGTCAATCTCTATTCTGTTACAATTACTTGCAGCTAGTACGGAAACAGACCTAATGATTAGAGTTAAGGGGCAGTTCATCCGTTTGTGGGTTAACAGACTGCACTGGATTTGCCTCGCACTGAACTCTACACTATTAGCAAGACCTCACTCGGAAATTTTGGAGATCATAAAGAAGTGTGTCTTTCATATTTTGCTTCTTCCTCTCAATCTAGGTAGAGCTTGGGATTTTTTAATAATATGAATGACAAATGCTGCTGTCGTCCGCGAACAAATGGATTGGGTTATGAACGACAGAAGGTCGTTGATTAAAACCTTAAGAAACAAGGATTCTGATAGAACCAAATACTGCGTTACTACTGCTATGTTTTCATGCTTCTCGGACGAATGCCATCAACTAAGACACAAATCGTTCTATCTTTAAGCAATCTAGTGATTCATCTAGCAAAGTTATCACCAACCCAGGGCCGCCGAGAAGGGGGAAGACGGAGTGTTTCAACCCGGGCCCTGAGCTTTAAGGAGGGCCCAGATTGGCGGGTAACTAAATTAACATAAAGCTGATTCGTGGTTGAGAGAGAGAAGTGTTTTTTGTTGTTATGAAAAGTATTTTTTTTTTCATATATCTTACTTGGCCTTATATCGACGATATCAAAAATTGTAATGAAACTTTCTTAGAAACTTTATTATGATCGTGGCTTAGGAACTTTTGAATTTAATACGTTGATACCTTTTTTCAAAGCTGGATACCTTTTTTTATATATGCCGCGGCAACACTGTATATTCGTATGAGTGGTTTCACTCATCAGTAGAAATACCCAGTTGCTATTTGAGCGCTCTTAGCGCTTCCAAGAATTTAAACGCCTTTTACTTAAAATAACTTGTTTGGTCTGGTTGACAGCATACTTGTAACTAAGACAGTTTATGTCCCATCAATTTGATTCGAAAAGTGTTTTGTAGAAAAAATGAGCCGCTTCAGCAGGACCTAGCCATTTTTTCATCTTTTTTTTTTTAACAATTTCTTATTGAAAAACACGCGAAAATGTTGTTTTTTTTTCAAATAGTCGCCACTTTTTTCTTAACAATAATTTGAAAATCAGCCTTCGTCAGCCTGTAGCCAATTGTACATATTTTAAGAATCCTTTTCGTTTTTTGTCCTTAGATGATGAACGCCACTGAGACCAGATTTAATAGGTGCCATTTTCAAAAGTATATTACGAAAAAATATACCATTAAACAAATTTTTTTTTAGTACCTACTTTTTAATGTTCTAAAGATGTAAACAACATTTGATTTGAAACTATCGAACCAATTTCTTTTTATTGAATAAACAAAAAAGACATAAAACTTAGACTTTTGCACTGTTCAACGCACTGTTAACAGAGAACAAGCAAGAAATATCAGAAAGGACTTTTAGTAAAAAAATAGGAAACATTCGAAAAAAACATTCCCGTTAATCAGAATTTTGAGATACTTGAAAAAATTACGTTATTCAAAGTGGAAATTGAGTATAGTTCGTTATTTGCAGGAAAATTGTCAAAAAATCAATTAAATTCGATACAAATCAACTTTTATTTATTCAGAGGTAAGTTTTTTCTATAATACTACTATTCGAAATAATTCTATTTCGAAATAATACTACCCACTGAACCATATGCGAAGGTTTTGCGTAAAGTGATAGTTTTGTGTACGTTTTTGAATAGATATTTTTTTTAATTTTTATTTATTTTTTTAGTTTTTATTATCAATGGCATTGCTAGAGAAGATCAAATTCGTGAAAATTTTTTCCATAACAAAAATTGAATTCTTTTGCAAAATTATTAAGAAGCTTATTTAAGCCGAAAAAACTTTCTTCTATTATTTTAGTAGGAAACAATTACTTATAACTGAACAATTTTTTATTCATAAATAAGTTCAGAAATTAAAAGTTAATGTTTCTCTTTCACATTCGTAAATAAGTTAAAAAAAGAATTATAAAATTTTCGCTTTTTTGCGAACTTTTGCGTACGTTTTCGGGTAGAAGTTTTTGATTTATGTTTTTGAATAAGCAGATCTAAACTATATTATTGATTGGGCTGAATTCATTAAATTTGGTTTCCATCAAAAAATTTGTTTAATGCCCCATTAAGTTTTTATTTTAGTTCTCATATTATTGTTTACTAATTCGAATAATTTTAATTCTGCGAGAAAATTTAGGGCTGCGACGGTCCTGGATATATTCTTACTTTGTTATAGTAAAGCATATTATCGATTTGCAATAATAAGACAGTTTATGACTGAAATTTATGATTATGATGAGATCACATATACTTTCTAACTCCAATTTTTTTATGACCCAAATCAATACCTCGCCAATCCTAGTATCACCAATATCAATAAAATAATGCTTTTCCTTAAATCTAAAAAACTTTACCATACAATTTAAAAAATTTTTCACTGGAAAATTAAATAAAACACATTTTAAGATATCAGCTCTATTTATTGTTTATTTTTTATTGTTTATTTAATGTTTATAATATTGCACACTAAAACTGGGTCTTTATAGTAGTACATCAATTGAAATAAAGTACATTAAGAATCATAACTTAACTAGCTAGATTAGCATATTATTTATTGGCAAAAATATTTTTTTATGAAAGAAACATCAGGAACGAAAAATCTTAAATAAGTTAACTGACTAGTAGAAGAAAAAGATAAACAACAGCAAGAATTGAATAGCGGGGAGGGATAAGTTTGTAAGAGATATATAGAAAAAAAAAGAAAACGATAGATAAAATAGATTAAAATTATAGATTAAACTGTATATTAAAATGATTATATATTGCACGTTTAAAGCTGGTTCTTAATACTATTTGTTTTAAATAATTTGGTAGTGAATTCCAAAGTCTAATGGTTCTTATGAAAAAGAATATACTACTGCTTAAAAAGTTGAACCTAAGAACTATTAGATTTGAGGATCGAGAAGATTGTAAGAATTGGAGCTTCTCATAAAAATATTCAGGGCTTTGACAGTAAATAAGTTTATGTAGAAATATAATGTTTTAAACGTTCAAGTAATTCATTAATCGGACCTAAAATGCCTCTACTTCTGACAGAAATATGATCAAATCTATTAAAATCGTAAACGTATCTAGCAGCGTAAATAAACGCAACAAGAAGTTTATGTTGCGACTGTGAGTCAAGCTGGCTATACACAACGTCTGAGAAAGATATATGAGGCATAATCATTTGAAACACAAGTTCACAGTGTTTCTAGAGGGGTACAGCTAGGAGAAGTTCGTAAATATCATAATGTTCCATATATTTTCCCAACGATACTATTAATATGATCAGTACATGTTAATTTAGAACTCAGTACAAAGCCAAGATTTTTTACTATGCTTACAAATTCTAACTGATCAGATCCAAAGAACAATGGCGGAATATCTACAAAGCCTGAGTCAGTCCTCACAATCGGCAAAACTTTTGACTTTAGGGGATTCATAAGAAGCGAGTTTGCGGTAGCCCACCTGTTTAGCGAGAGTAAGTCCAAGTTCAATCTATAGCTCAAGTCTTCTAAAAGACAAGCTGGCCGAGAAATGAAAGAATGTTTACATATAGAGAAAACATCATTTATAAAGATAGAAAATAGAAAGGGGTCTAAAATCAATCCTTGAGGAACTCCCGTTTTTATTGTTTTAAGATTTGAAAATGTGCCACCAACTTTTACTCGTTGCTTTCTGCCTTCTAGAAAATGAGAAGCTAATTTAAATGTATTATTACTGAAGTAAAAATAATGTTGAAGCTTAACAATATCTGATGTTCTTATGCAGCTAGCAGATAAGTTTTGCGAAATATTTTGCGAAAATGCTATTGATACCAAACTTTTAAAAAGTAAAATAATGTAGTGCTGCCAGTTTTTTCAGTCGCAGCGTCATCTAGCGTCATAAACACTTAAAAACATAGAATTGGATCAATTTAAATGTCCAGCTCACTTGCTGGACTTTTACAAAATAAAGTATGAAAAATAGAATCAAAAGATTTAGAAAAATCAATAAGGCAGAGAAGAGTTATAAAATTTTAATCATACGCTATCCTAATATCATCAATTTTCTTTAATACTGCCGTCCAACAGCTGTGCCCTGCTCTAAAGCCAGACTGCAATGGCGATAAAAGCTTATCTATAGTAATAAAACTAATTTTCTGTTTGTTTGTTTGTTTGTTTGACCTTTATACAAATCTAAATGGCTCAACGGATTTTGCTCAAACTAGGTATACATATTAAGTGCATCCCAACTTAAAATGTTACATACTTAGTCTTTGCCACGCCCCCTCTGAAATTTTTCAACTAACGGTAATTTTGTTATTATAAAACTTTTTAGCATCGGACATTTTTGTGTATTTAATTTTAAAAAATTTCTGTTATTTTGACATCAAAAACATTCACATATCTTCAAAATTGGAGAAATTTTCAATACAACGACTTTTTCATAAAACATCGTTGCCTAAGAATGAGAAAAAAACGACATGAAAATCAAAGTTTGTTCTTTCGATGCAAATATCTCCGCTGTCCATTAATATATTTCATTCAAATTTTTTTGTTCAAAAGTTCAATAAAATCACTTTACAAAAATAGGTTGAACTGTACCGTTAAGTCAGTGCATATATGTTTAATGATTATGTCAAAAAAGGTTTAAAATATTGACTTTTTACTCAAAAAATGACTCAAAAATTGTTGTTGCTGTAAAAATGAAATCAATTTAAAATTGCTCATCTGGCAACCGTTCATATTTATTTACAAAAATTCTTCCAGCTAAGCGCAAAAATTATTTTACTGTTTTTGTCAGCAAAACAACAAGGGTACCAAAACCCCTTTAATTTTTCTCGCGAAATTTATTTTTTCCAAAATGTTATTTTTATATTTATTACAAAAAAGTCAAGTCTCAAAAATAATTTATGTGAAAAAATTACCCCAATATCTCTTTCCAATCAATAGTTATGGCTAAAAATCTATTTTTTCATACCAGACTATTAATAAAACTTAGTTTTGTGTTAAAATTCTCTATATAGTTTGAACGTCCCATTTATCTCTAATAATGCAGTTGTGTGTCTAAAGTAATAACGAACATTTTGGATTATATAAAATCTTCTTTATAGTGATCTACTTCTTTTTGCCTCCCCACCCCCCGCCACAGATGGCGCCACATTTGTAAAATGTGTGGATACAAACTATAGGCCTATTCTTTTCCTACCGACTTACAAAAGAACACTAGGTAGGATAACTTAATACATGCAAAACAACAACACCAAGTCGGATATTTATGCGAGTTTAGGCAACTCGGTAAACTGCTATCCGACCAGATTTGCAGTGCTGGAAAGTTAAAAAACTGCTCTATTGTGAATGAGTCATGAAAAAATCGTAGGGAAATTTCATGCATACGTCAAAAAGTTTTTTTATGAACACATAAACAAAACGAATTAAATAAACGAGGAATGAAATTAATTAACTGCATTTTCAGGATTCAGAGAGGACACCGATATGCTTGGAGTCCAAGATGCGAAGCATTCTCCAAGCATATCCAAGCAAAGAATCCTCGAAATTACTCATTTTGTTTTGATTTTTCGTATTTTTTTTTATCAAACTAAACATATGCTTGTGACAGTGTTGGTAAGCAACTAAAAGCAAATTTTATCCGAGTTGCAGCGTTCTTTTGTAACTCGTTTACAAAAGAACGCGCCTTATATATACAAAACTTGCGGTAAATAGCTGAAAAAATTTTTTCCAAAATTTCTTCAAATTTAACCCCACACGTTTGGGATTACAGACAGGTGGCGCTATTTTCTGCTTACAGAAGAATATCTGATGTCCTTATGCAGCTAGCAGAAAAGTTTTGCGAAATATTTTGCGAAAATGCTATTGATACCAATCTTTTAAAAAGTAAAATAATGTAGTGCTGCCAGTTTTTTCAGTCGCAGCGTCATCTAGCATCATAAACACTTAAAAACATAGAATTGGATCAATTTAAATGTCCAGCTCACTTGCTGGACTTTTTGTTGCTTTTGCTTTGCTTGCAAATGCGATTATATGATCCTGATCTCCAATGAAAAAACGCAGCTAATAGACATTTTAGTAGGTACAATCATTTGTAGCACAACGAATTTTCATAAAGCATTGATAATAATGAGAAAAAATATATGAAAATCAAAGTTTTTACTTTTAATGCCAATAACTCCGCTGTTTTAAATATATATCATTAAAATTTTTTTTGTTAAAAAGTTCAATATGTTTTTTAATATAAATCTTTGTTTAGACGTTAAAATGTTCATATCTTAAGGGCGCATTGAGTCCCACCATTATTTTTATTTTGTTGAAAAGGTAATTGTGCTTGCTTTAAGATTAAGTAAATATAAAAATTCTGTTTAATTTTTAAAATATGTTTTGTGTACCCCTTCTTTGAATTCAATTAGCTCACCGCAAGAGATGGAACTACCAACAACTTTTTTGGATTAATGTTCGTTCAATTACCTTTCTAACGGTAGATAAATAAAATTAAATAAACTGAAATTCAAATAAAATTCAACATGTTTTTCATTATTCCCGATTTTAAAAAACATTTAATCGAGAAGTGTATGTTAAAATGTTTATATAAAGGACTCTCGAGTAACACCGGGTATATCAGGTAGTTATCAAAATAAAAATTCAGCAATTTGATCAATCAAAATTCTTTCTAGAACCTTGCCTAGGGCAGGTAATATACTAATGGGCCTATAGTCCTTGGGATCTGATGCGGATGCAATTGCCAATTCTTACTACAGATTTAGGGGTTCTTCTTTCAGTTCTAACTTTATATATATATATATCACTTCTTTTCTTTAACAATATATTAAATTCGATAACAAAACGCTAAAATCGACAGTTTTATTAAACATGGTGGCTATCAATACTACTAGTAACTCCATTAATTCGAATACAATTATAGTGTAGATTACTTACTGTTGGCCCAACTACTCGTATGAATTGCTTTTATCAAGCAAAAACTGTTTGCACAACTACTATTTATTTGGCGCAAATACTTTTACTCTAGTAGAAACTCAACAGCGCACGCATTTTTGCGATGAAAGCGTCGCTGTTGTCATGTATCTTAGACATTGCTGGTTTCACTGTGCCAAATGTTTGCTCACAACAGTTTTTTAACAATTAAAAGTTTTATCCTGACAGAGTATAATTTTATGAGTGTTACTTTTAATTGATCGCCAGTAGTACCCAAGATTAATACGTACTCTAAAATTAAGCTATATTTTTTGTTTCACTTAAATATCTTGAGAAAGTGTTTTACTCACCTTTACATAATTTACTATAAAAAAAAAGCGGACGGATGAGTTACTGGCCTGAGTAAATTAAGCGACAAGATCAGGCTTCCTTGCCCCACTGTACGTCGCGTTACTCGACACAAAAGGCTAAGCATTAACTTAACTGTACGTTTTAATAAAGCGCATAACTTGCAATGAATGTGCAATTGGATCAAATTTGCGCACATTTTAAGTAGTGTGGGTTGTGGTTCGCTTTTGTGTGCGTGTATAAGACACATGCTGTCATTATTAAACGACTTATATGTCAGCTTATTAAATGATTTTTTTTTACTAAAAAATTAATGAAAAAAATCTAAAAACTTACATAATACTGAACTGGCTGGTAAAATATTTTCTTTTTAACTTTTATTTTTTACTATTAAAACGGCTTTGGGAAAAAGGGGGCGTTACATAGACAGTCATTAAAATGTTATTAGTTGTCGTAAGGAAAAAGATGCTTAAAAGCAAATTAAAAGGAGTCCCAAAACAAAACAACTTTCATATGACTATTTTTTTTTAAAGACAATTTCAAATAATTTTTTCAAATCATTCTTTTGTCTTTAATGCAGCGCTTAGGTTGACAGTGATCGAGCAATAAACGCAGCCGTACTGCAACCAGGCAGCAGCAGCAGCAGGCAATGAACTATAAAAATACACCAGGCAGCAGGTTGGTTTGTCACTAACTTTTCCTCCAACTGCTAATGATGGACGGAGACTTTCTTTGAAGCCAGTGCTTGGCAGGCGCTTAACTTTTGCTAAAATATTTTAATGTACACGTGTGTATGTGTTTATGCGTATCCTATTAACATGCTGTTAAAATTTGCTGATTTTTAAGTACTGTAAAGAGATTTTAATGTTTGCTTTTAATATGTACGCAAACAAATTAAAAGTAAAAATTTATTTAATGTTAATCGATAGCATCAGTAGTTATTTTATAGCTTTGATAAACTTTTTGAAGTGAAAACTGCATGAAACATTTTATTACCTAAGTGCGGAAATGAAGCATTCATCCATTAGCATAAATGCGAACGTTGTTGGTTTTTGTCATTCATTATATAAAAGTTTCTTTCATTTCGTTGCAAAATATGAAGGTAGGACCTTTTAATAACTTCCGACTAATCAATTTCTTATTCCGTTTATAATTAGCTTTAAACCGTCTATAAAAATTAGTTTGATTGCTTCTAAATGGAAAATGTGTTAAAAAAAGCTACACATCGTAAATGCTGATTTAAGGTACAAACTTTTAAGGGGATTCAAGTTAGTGCGCTTAAGCTACGTGCTCGGGCTTTTAATGTAACCTTCAACTTGATACAGTTCAAGATGTAAACGCATTTTTTGCAACAAAACGTGCACTCAAAATAAAACATATGTGAAATTAATAAAAATACAGGTTAATTTGATAAAACCTCAATCAATATATGGTCAACAAAATGTTTTGTCAATATCATCAAAGACCTTTGTTACATTGACAAACAAACATCAATATGAAAAAACGGAATTATTTAAAAGTTATGCTCTATACTGTTGATTTGATAGAACATTATCAAATTGATAAATATTAAATTAAGAATCAACAAAATTTTTTGTCATTTAAAAAAAAAGACACAATATCTATAGTATCGTAAACGCAGACGTACAATTCCTTTTTATGCAGAAATAGAAAAATTCTGTATTTTTCATGTGGGCATTTCTGTGCTTACGTACGAGACATTTGTACGCATATAACAGAGAAAAAAAAAACAAAGTGAAATCAAAGGATGTAGTTCATACTTTGGTTGGGTTTGAGCACTAAATGAGTACTAGATCACAAAAAAACATGCAAAGGTGGTTGCTCC
This sequence comes from Dichetophora obliterata, assembly GCA_963920525.1. Classification (NCBI taxonomy): domain Eukaryota; kingdom Metazoa; phylum Arthropoda; class Insecta; order Diptera; family Sciomyzidae; genus Dichetophora; species Dichetophora obliterata. The sequence goes on from OY986435.1 coordinate 281,362,403, forward strand.
ACCAGCATTTTCTAACAAAATGGGGTTAAAAAATAAGATCTGCATCAAAAGATCGATATAGTTAGTGGGAAATAGCCACCCGATTTTTATTTAAAGCATCAAAAACGGAATTAAAATTTCTAGAAAATAGCTTAAAACTTTTCTAACCTATAACTTTTATATAAGCTTTTATTTAACTTGCTTCGTTCGTATGTATGTCCTCAAAACTTGCAAGCTATTTTTCTACAACTTGTTGGTATCCGATTATGCTGAAATTTAACATACATATGTAAGTCTGGTGCCCCCACGACTCCGGCAGCACCTTGACGTAAGTGGTCCATCCGATCGCTTGGTGTGGGGGCTTACGTTCTTCACAGGGTTGTGTTACCCTACAAATTCTGTGAGAACAACCAAGACTGCCTCCTTTTCCCCTAGTATCCCTTCTCTTCCCCCTGGGTCGGATCAAGGTGTCACACGTACCGTGCCGAGGATCAGCCTGGCCGGGGACCCAGTTTAAAATAATTGCCCGGTCTTGAACGGTGTGCTCCGGATACCTGGCGTCCTCCGGTTCTAATCAGCCCTACCCAGGTTCTGCGGATCTCTGCCTGGGTCGACCTTCCTCTCTCCGCCACTCGTGGGATTTAATATGGAATCAAATTTACAAACAACAACAAAAACTTCAACACCCAAAAGGGGATCCGGAACCCTAACAAAAAACCCGGTAGGGACTTTATGTTCCGATGAAAGAGCTGTGGTACCACCAGGCTCCTCAATCACAAATAAGAGTCAGTCGATGATAGTGATACCATCAAATCATCGACCCCTCTCAACAACAGCAAGCACATCGAAAGCCTGTGCATCGGGCATTGGACCCTCAAGTTCCTCGAACACTGGTGGTAATCGACGCGGAAACGCGGGTTCGTCTAGTGGATCGGGGGCTAAGGTAATCCCAATGGTCAGTGCTAGGGCGGCCGATCATAAAAGAAGAAGGGATCCTCTCAAAGCAGGTTACGCAGACCGCAAAAAGGCATCCCGAATTCTTCGACGTCTGGCCACTGACCCTATTAAGGAGGGACAGGTCTCGAAGAGTGACATTCTAAAAATTAAGGAGGATATTGAGTGGGCGAAAAAGGTCTTACCGGACTTCACGCTAGAGCCTCCCCGGCAAATTGCCGCTAAAAGAAATCGATCTGTGGAGGAACCTACCCAGAACCCGACCGCCAAGAGGGCTAAAGCCCATGGTGTAGGAGCAAGATCCTTCGCAGAGGTTGCTAAGAATAGCACAATTGTAGGGGTGATAGACCAAAATAGCGAGGATGGTAAGATACCCAAGCACCAATGGAGCTGGATAGAGGCTTCGCTCGCTAAGGTCGCCTTGCAGGTCCTGAAGGACAACCCTGGGCCACCTCCAGCATGCACGGATGCGGGATGGTTTCAGGGCAATGTCAAGCTGATGGCCTGTGAAAATGAACGATCCGCTGAGCTATTTAAAGCGGCGATTGGGAAAGTTGGTGAGGTCTACCCAGGCGCTCGTCTAAAAGCGGTAGATTTGGACGAAATTCCGTCTAGACCAAGAGCCAGAGTCCGGGTTCCAGTCACCCCATCTGAACCTGAGGAAATTTTGGAAATGCTGAAGGTCTTCAACCCAGCCATATCCACCCAAAACTGGAAGGTGGTGAATTTGGAGCCTAAAGCTGAGGATGCCAAAACCGATCCCAAGAAATCCAAGATGGAGGTTTTGTTGATCCTCAACAACGAATGCATTAAGCAACTCAACAGAGATAAATGTACCCTAAACTATGGGTTCAGCAAGATTCACCCAAGAATCTATAAAACGGACACGGTGTCTCTCGTAAATCGTGCGGTCTGTAGTGCCACGATTGAGAATCCCAGCGACATCGACGAGTTGATTGGAAGCGAGGATGAGCTATCATCCGCTTCCGAACTAGCGACGGCGATGACAAATCTCCTTAAGGAGCAGGCTCCGTCAGAGGAGCCCTTCAGCGACGAAGAGGCTGACACCACGATTGTTGGAGTACCAAAGGATGTTCCGGGTACTCCAAATTAACTTGCATCACTGCAAAGCAGCTTCGGCTGCTCTCCAGCGTCACCTGGCAACGGGCGATGTCGACTTGGTGCTGATTCAGGAACCTTGGATGAACAACAACAAAATCCTTGGCCTGAATACACCAAACTACAAAATTTACTATGTATCCAACAAAGGTAAAACTCGAACTTGTATTTTAGCGAAAGTTAACTTGAATTGCTTTATTCTCCCTCAGTTTAGTCATGGGGACCTCTCTGTGGTCAGCCTGGAGCTGGGGCCCAATAAACTAAGGATTGCTTCGTTTTACTTTCCCTATGATGAGCCCATACCCACGCAATCTTTCCGGGAACTCCTGCAGGGAACTCATCCAGCCACGCACATCATTCTGGGTGGAGATACAAATGCACACCACTCACAATGGAACAGCACTAACAACAACGACAGAGGTGAGTCACTTTTTAACTTCCTACTAAACACTAAATTAAATATAATGAACAAGGGCAATGAGCCAACTTTTATTATCAAAAATCGAGAAGAAGTTCTGGATATCACCCTAGTATCAGAAAACTTCTCGGAAGAAAATCATTCTTGGAAGGTCTTAAAAGAACACTCGTTCTCGGACCATAGGTATATAGAATTCGGCTGGAAGATTACCAATCAATCCATGCCTCTAAAAATAAGAAATTTCCGTAAAACAAATTGGAGATGGTATAATAAACTAATTAAAACATCACTGAATTCAGTCACTTCTTCCCCGTTGCTAACAAAGAAGAGTTGGACCTTCTGGTTCTAGACTTCACAAAAAAATGCTCGGATGCACTAAACAGAGCATGTCCGAAAAAAGTTTTCAAAAAATCCCATAAACCCGTATGGTGGTCTCGGGAGATTGAAATTCTCAGAAAGGACTGTCGTAGAGACTTTAACTACGCAAGGCGTAGCAATAGTGAGGACTCATGGAATAGCTATAAGTCTAAACTAGGCATTTACAAAACTGCAATCAGAAAAGCAAAGAGGGCCTCTTGGTCCTCCTTCTGCACTGAAATAGAGGGTACTTCCGAGGCTTCAAGGCTCAGGAAAATACTATCTAAATCCCCGACAGTACCAAGCTTTCTTGAAAAGGAAGATGGCACCTGGACGGATTCATGCATCGAAACCCTAGATATACTCATGGATGCGCATTTTCCTGGTAATGTTTACTCTGACATTTCCAGCTTTCAAACACTTCCCTGCGACCTAGAGCCTCAACAGATTGAGCAACTGACCAGCAAGGAGAAGTTAAAATGGGCGATCTATTCATTCCAACCTTATAAATCTCCAGGTCCCGATGGCATTATACCAGCTCAACTCCACTATAGCTTCAATGCAATAGTACCCTGGCTTCAGACGATCTACTATGGTTGCCTACGCCTTAACTATATTCCAACAGCTTGGAGAGAGACAAAAGTTATCTTTATACCGAAAGCGGGTAAGTCCTCTCACACTAAATCGAATGACTTCAGACCCATAAGCCTCTCTTCCTTTTTGGTTAAAATTTTAGAGAGACTTATTGGGCTTCTTCTCAAGCCGAAACTTGACAGGTTTCTAAAATCCCAACATGCCTACATTAAAGGCAAATCTACAGAGACAGCTCTGCATTCTCTTGTGTCTACCATCGAAAAATCACTTGAGAACAAAGAATACGCACTTGCTGCTTTTCTAGATATAGCAGGGGCATTCAATAACGTCCTTCCATGTGCAGTCACCTCGGCCTTGTCGGAACTGGGGGTGGAGGATTTTCTCGTGAGTTTCATACACCAGATGCTCTTGGGCAGGGTGGTGAACTCAGAACTGGGAGGATCCTCCACTCGTAGGTTTGTAAGCAGAGGCACTCCGCAGGGAGGAGTTTTGTCTCCACTTCTGTGGTCCGTGACGGTTGACCATCTGTTGCGCATCATGGAATTGGAAGGCTACAGGGTTGTTGCTTATGCAGACGATATTGCAATAATTTTTAACGGAAAGTTTCCCCAGACTCTCTGTCAACTCATGGAGAGAGCACTCTAAATTCTCTCGAGATGGGCATCTACGTGTGGTTTAAGTGTAAACCCCGAGAAAACAGATCTCATTCTTTTCACTAGGAAATATAAAACCCCCAACTTAGAACCTCCGCGTCTGAACGGCACGAGGTTGCTCTTTAGCGATAGCACGAAATACCTAGGAGTTATCCTGGATAAGAAGCTTATCTGGAATATTAACATTACGGAACGTGTTAAAAAGGCAAACATAGCACTATTTGCCTGTAAAAAAGCTATAGGTAAAAATTGGGGTTTTTCCCCCAAAATAGTACGCTGGATTTATACAGCAATTGTCCGCCCCATACTAATGTATGGCTCACTGGTATGGTGGAGGGCCCTTGATAAGGCAACCGCACTTCAGAAGTTTGCAAAGTTGCAAAGAAGCGCAGGTCTTTGTATTACGGGGGCACTGTCCTCAACACCAACTAGCGCCCTCAATGTCATGCTTCACCTTCCTCCTCTCGATATCTTTGCCAGGGAATGTGCCAACACAGCAGCCCTGAGACTTAGAGAATCTGGTAATTGGATAGGTAACAACTGCGGCCACACAATTATTCTGAACTCGTCTGCACCCGAAAAAACAGACTACTGTGTGCCGTGCTTAAATCTTGAAAAGAACTATGCAGTTTTCATCCCTTCACGGCTAGACTGGGCAAACAAAATCCCCCATAAAACCTCCGCCATAAAAATCTTCACAGATGGATCCAAACTTCGAGAACAAGTAGGGGGAGGTATCTACTCCCAGGATCTCGAAATCGAAGCGTCCTTTAGACTTCCTAACTATTGTAGTGTCTACCAAGCGGAAATGATGGCTATTCACGAAACCACTAGGATTCTAGGTCAAAAAGACCTTGAAGGAAAAAGTATTTCCATCTTTTCAGATAGCCAAGCTGCACTGAAAGCACTGAACTCAAATATTGACAACTCTAAAACTCTCACTGAGTGCCGCAAATCTCTTAACGAGATGGCAAGGCTACTCAGGATTCACTTCATATGGGTACCCGGACACAGGGATATCGAGGGCAACAATTTGGCCGACGAATTGGCAAGGAAGGGTACGACCTCTAACACCCTCTTAAATGAGGACTTTATTGGTATACCAATTTCCTCCTATAAACTCCAGTGCAAGAACAGATCCCTACGTCTTGCACAAGAACGCTGGGAACGCCTTTATACATGTAGGATAACTAAGCTAACATGGCCTACCTACGATTTAAAACGCACCAACTCACTGCTTGAGTTAAGCAGGGTAAACCTGTCAAAAATAGTACGAATCCTAACGGGTCACTGCCTGATCGGAGCGCATGCCCTTCGGTTGGGAGTTGCATCGAACGATTTCTGCAGAAGCTGCAGATGTGAGGAGGAGGTAGAAAGCGTTCAGCACCTCCTCTGCGAATGTCCGGCTCTAGCTAAAAGGAGAATGGCAACTCTGGGCCTTCCCTTTTTAAACGGACTTGCGGAAGTCTCATGCCTGGAAATCAAGCATATACTCAATTTCATTATCCGCTCGAACTGGTTTGAGGAGGGAAATCTCTATTAGGTTTTTAAAGAGATCATGTGGTATCACAACGGGCCTGCACTGGCCTAAGTGTACGAGTCGTCTATTGGCTCAGCCACCGTTACCTAACCTAACCTAACCTAAGTCTGGTGACAATGCAATGCCCCCTTTCACCGCCCACAAATCAATAAAAATGCTACATCTCCATAAGTGTTGAAAATAAAAGATGTTTAAAATAAACCTTTAAGACTAAAAAGTAAAAACTAAATAAAAAGTAAAATAAGCTCATTTTTAAAATATGAGCTTCTATTTAAAAAAGACGTGAACTACATAGAAAAAAAGTGACATTTGTCATATATGTATATAGTAGGTATATTCTAGGTGCAGAAGAACCCTTATTTTGGTTACTCATGATTATAATATTAACGTACGTAAATTGGCAAGTTCGAAGGACATATATAAGTTTAGAATTTTTTTTAAATACATTTATATTTAAAAGCTTAAGGCACCGATGTCCACGGTCCGCGGTCCGCTATACAGGTTTACTACACATTATCAGTGGCATTGAATCTTTTAGTAAGCTTACCTGTATATAAACTTCGATCCATTATACAGGTTTACTACACAATATCAGTGCCTTAAGCTTTTAAATATGAATATACAATATATGAAAAATTCTAAATTTATATAAGTCATTTGAACTTACCAATTTCCTAATCAAGAGCTTCAGGATGCTGTTATTAAAGTCTAAGACAACGCAACCGAATTTTGAAATACCACAGTATCGCCTCTCGCATTTCAACTTACAAAAACAATTAAAACTTTTGATTTACAAATTGCTATTTATGTGGTCGCGGTTCCAACTAAATATATTTGTGATCAAGTTGGCCATTCACATTCTTTGTTGTTTTTTCCCAAAAAGTAAAAACTAGAACAGAAAAATTTAATAAGCGTAGTAATCACTAGTTTAGTAACGTTAATTTAAATGCTTAACAGATATTTTTCACTTTGGTTATGTTGTAGAGCTGCTATTTTAAAATATTTAAAATTACTATATACATAAACTAGTACTGAATATTTTTTTTTAACAAAAATTGGAAATATTTTTTAAAATTATTGATATCATTTAAATGTTAAATATAGTTTTTTTAAATCTCTTATGATTTTTTTATTTATTTGTTTGAAATGCCCAAACATTGGCACTTTGAGGATTTTTGAAAAAACATCTAGTTTCAACAGCATTTTTTTGATCCGAGTTTTGTTTTTTATAATTTTTTTCACAAAATTGCTAAAGACTATGCTATAGCACCTTGTTATGTTTTTTTATTATTTTGCATTTTCGTATTTTTAGGCATTAGCAAGCAACGTAATCGCACAACTTTTTGTATTTGGTGAGTGTCTGTTCAAAAGAGCTTATTTCGACATTATATGAAGTTGAAGACAACTGAAAAAAGTCTAGTTTTTGTTGTGCTTACAATTCTGAGAACAACAGCTAATATATGATAAAAAAATTTTAATGGATAAAAAAATTTTAATGTTTTCAAAGTATAGCAATTTCAAATTTTAAAATATGTCCTCTTTTTGATAAGGTTTATAAGCTTTTTATAAAATTAACATAACAATAAAATATACATAAGAGGTCGTCCATAAACTACGTTACTGATTTTCCGGTTTTTTTTACCCCCCCCTCCCCCTGCGTTACTTTCCGTAGTGCTTTTCAAAACCCCTCCCCCCCCCATAAAGTAACGTGACATATGAAATTAATTCATTCGAATGATTATATATTTTGACTAGCTCTGACAATTTTCACTAGTATTAGTGACTAGTATGACTTGATACATTAAAGGAACAATTGGAAAAAAATCAATAATTAATATCATCTGTAAAAGCTATTCCATCTGCGATTCAAGATTCGATGCTCTCAATCACTGGGATAGAAGAAGCTGGTAGCTTTGTTGAGGATTCTTCAAAATAGAATTTTTCATCGGATTCTATGTCGACCCATTCAGGTGAATCCTCATTTCTAACGCAAAGAAATTCACCTGGTCTTTGACAGAGTACCCTTAAAGGCTGCACCCGAGCTGCACCAAGTTCTGTGTTTTTGTGAAAATGCTTTCTGAAAATTGATTTATTTAAAAAGTGTTTTTTATTCCGATTTATTGTAAACGATATAATACAAACTTATGTCAATTCATAGATGTTTTAAAAACGAAATACAAGCCGCAGGTAGGACACGACCTTGAACCAATTTCTTCTTTCTGAGAAGGACAGTACATGTCATACGGTATCTCCTTTGATCAAAAACATTCAGGCCTTAACGTCAAAGCCTGTCGCAAAAGCAAAGACCCAAATTTTTCAGACGTGTGCTGAGATGGTGAAGGAATACCAAAAGGTTCCTGTGTCGAGGGACAAGGTGGTGGAAGAAATTGTTGAAACAAAAGTTAACCATCAATTTAGAGGATCAAACATAAACATGTAAGGTTAAAAATTTTTGAACTGATTGTGTTATTAATTAGAGGTTTTTCGTCGATTTTTTTAATTTTTGGTTACGTTACAATATCTAAACACCTCCCCCCCCCCTACCGTTACTTATCGTAGTGCATTTCAAAACCCCTCCCCCCCCCCCCCCTAAATTGGTAACGTAGTTTATGGACGACCCCTAAGACGTTTTCACAGAAATAATTAATTCACTAAGCACATAAGTGCACAATGTCGGGCTCAATACGTTCACATTCTTCGTCGGTTTCTCATAGTAGTAATGAGGATTCGTTGATTACTTTCATTAATTGAATAATCAGTTTCTTACCTTAAAGGGAACTTGTAATTGAGTCTTTAAAAAAAAAATTGATTAAGACCGTTTGATTAAATATTGTACAAAAACTAAAACCTTGTATAGAAATTTGTCCCTTTTGTTCAAATATCTTCAAAAGCAATTTTTCAGTATGCATATTTAGGGCCTTTTGAGCAGAAACATAAACTTTTATGCACAAAATATTGGAAAAATTTGCGATTTCCTTCATTTTTTTTGTGCAAATGATAGGATTAAAAATATTAAATAGGAACTTTTGAAGAGACACTCCTAATTTGCATTAAGTGTTGTTTCAGAAAATATTTCAACTACATTTCGTTGCAATTTCTCAAATTTGGATTTTTACAATTTTTTTTAATTGAAACAAGAAATAATATAACATTTTTCGAAAAGTAAAATATCACAATTCAGGTACTTTTAATCCGATTTTTATGTTTGTTCACTCATTTTATATAACAATTACATTGAGAACGAAATGCATACCTGTTTTTTTTTTTAATATACTTCAAGAGATGTTTTGGACTCTTGTGAAACGCTTCTCCATTTATTGGTCTCTTTATATTTATTGGAGCTAGTTTTAAAAATTTATCAATCGGCACGAAACTTTATAGATTTTATTATTATATCAAATCGACTATTTTTAGTCTATGGCGTCAACAACTTGGTCTATGGGGGAGCAAACTTTAATATACATATAAAAACACCTTTTGATTTATCGATATCAAAAACTACCACTATTTTTGTTTTTAATCAAACCCCCTCACCTTTTGGGTAAATCCTGGCTACGGGCTTGGGTGTGTTATTTAATGATGTTTTTGAAGATCAAACTCAATTTTTTACTTAATTCTTATCAGAGACCTGCAGCGATGAACTGCAACTGCTTTTACACCCAGTACATACTTGGTTTTTGTATGACTTCAATATCATTAATACCATGCAACATATTCTACGCCATCGAGCTCACTTACAACATCAAGCATGTTGCATTAGCCAATTGTACCAAAGTCAAACACTGTGTGATGTGTGCTTCGACTTCAGTGGAAAGTATAGATATTTGCATAAAATAATTAAGTGTATAAACCACAGCGCACGAACGGCAATCGTTATAATTATGCATTATTTTGAGCTACTGCCTCGTGTACTATTGCAGGTTGATTTCAACTTCGGCTAAGCAGTGATACAGAAGTAAGCTTACGAATGATGAAATCAGCGCGTACACTGCATTTTTACTCAAGTGTTTGTAGATTACTTCAGTATGAATAGAGTAAATAGTTTTAGGAAGTTTTAGGGGTAACTTATTTCGAAGATGATGTCAAACTTTAAAATTTAAGATGGCGGATAGAGTTGCCACCTAGATTTTTTTCATTTTTGCGAATTCTTGTAATTTTGAAATTCTGACAACGGATTTGATTTCGAATATAATGTCACAGTTTTATAATTTAAGATGGAGGTTAGGGTTGCCACCTAAATTTTTACCACAGTATTGCCACCTAATAATATGTATTTTTAAGAGTTTTAAACATCATTTATCAGTGTTAAGGGGTCGCTGATTTCGAATCTAAAGTTAGAATTTTAAAATTCAAGATGGTGGATAGGGTTCCACCTTAATTTTTTGTAGTTTTATGAATTCGGGGCTGGCAAAAAAAAATCGTACACCAAAAATGGGTCGCTGAATCCGAATCCATTGTCAGAATTTCAAAATTATAAAGCTTTGAAATAATAGGGTTGCCATCTAATAATATGTCTTTTCAAGAGTTTTAAACGTCATTTAACAGTGTTAAGGGGTCGCTGATTTCGAATCTAAAGTTAGAATTTTAAAATTCAAGATGGTGGATAGGGTTGCCACCTTAATTTTTTGTAGTTTTATGAATTCGGGGCTGGCAAAAAAAAAATCGTACACCAAAAATGGGTCGCTTAATCCGAATCCATTGTCAGAATTTCAAAATTATTTGAAATAATAGGGTTGCCACCTAATAATATGTCTTTTCAAGAGTTTTAAACGTTATTTAACAGTGTTAAGGGGTCGCTGATTTCGAATCTAAAGTTAGAATTTTAAAATTCAAGATGGTGGATAGGGTTGCCACCTTAATTTTTTGTAGTTTTATGAATTCGGGGCTGGCAAAAAAAAATTCAAGATGGTGGATAGGGTTGCCACCTTAATTTTTTGTAGTTTTATGAATTCGGGGCTGGCAAAAAAAAATCGTACACCAAAAATGGGTCGCTGAATCCGAATCCATTGTCAGAATTTCAAAATTATAAAGCTTTGAAATAATAGGGTTGCCATCTAATAATATGTCTTTTCAAGAGTTTTAAACGTCATTTAACAGTGTTAAGGGGTCGCTGATTTCGAATCTAAAGTTAGAATTTTAAAATTCAAGATGGTGGATAGGGTTGCCACCTTAATTTTTTGTAGTTTTATGAATTCGGGGCTGGCAAAAAAAAAATCGTACACCAAAAATGGGTCGCTTAATCCGAATCCATTGTCAGAATTTCAAAACTATTTGAAATAATAGGGTTGCCACCTAATAATATGTCTTTTCAAGAGTTTTAAACGTTATTTAACAGTGTTAAGGGGTCGCTGATTTCGAATCTAAAGTTAGAATTTTAAAATTCAAGATGGTGGATAGGGTTGCCACCTTAATTTTTTGTAGTTTTATGAATTCGGGGCTGGCAAAAAAAAATTCAAGATGGTGGATAGGGTTGCCACCTTAATTTTTTGTAGTTTTATGAATTCGGGGCTGGCAAAAAAAAATCGTACACCAAAAATGGGTCGCTGAATCCGAATCCATTGTCAGAATTTCAAAATTATAAAGCTTTGAAATAATAGGGTTGCCATCTAATAATATGTCTTTTCAAGAGTTTTAAACGTCATTTAACAGTGTTAAGGGGTCGCTGATTTCGAATCTAAAGTTAGAATTTTAAAATTCAAGATGGTGGATAGGGTTGCCACCTTAATTTTTTGTAGTTTTATGAATTCGGGGCTGGCAAAAAAAAAATCGTACACCAAAAATGGGTCGCTTAATCCGAATCCATTGTCAGAATTTCAAAACTATTTGAAATAATAGGGTTGCCACCTAATAATATGTCTTTTCAAGAGTTTTAAACGTTATTTAACAGTGTTAAGGGGTCGCTGATTTCGAATCTAAAGTTAGAATTTTAAAATTCAAGATGGTGGATAGGGTTGCCACCTTAATTTTTTGTAGTTTTATGAATTCGGGGCTGGCAAAAAAAAAATCGTACACCAAAAATGGGTCGCTTAATCCGAATCCATTGTCAGAATTTCAAAATTATAAAGTTTTGAAATAATAGGGTTGCCATCTAATAATATGTCTTTTCAAGAGTTTTAAACGTCATTTATCAGTGTTAAGGGGTCGCTGATTTCGAATCTAAAGTTAGAATTTTAAAATTCAAGATGGTGGATAGGGTTGCCACCTTAATTTTTTGTAGTTTTATGAATTCGGGGCTGGCAAAAAAAAAATCGTACACCAAAAATGGGTCGCTTAATCCGAATCCATTGTCAGAATTTCAAAATTATAAAGTTTTGAAATAATAGGGTTGCCACCTAATAATATGTCTTTTCAAGAGTTTTAAACGTCATTTAACAGTGTTAAGGGGTCGCTGATTTCGAATCTAAAGTTAGAATTTTAAAATTCAAGATGGTGGATAGGGTTGCCACCTTAATTTTTTGTAGTTTTATGAATTCGGGGCTGGCAAAAAAAAAATCGTACACCAAAAATGGGTCGCTTAATCCGAATCCAGTGTCAGAATTTCAAAATTATAAAATTTTGACTTTTCAAGAGTTTAAAACTCTTGAAAAGATATATTATTAGGTGGCGACCCTATTATTTCAAAATTTTGAACAATTGAACAAAAGTTGTAGCTTTATTAAAGATCTGCATGCATACAAAATCTTATCAAAATCAGTGATTAAAGGTGTTTTATAGTAAAATGGCGTCCGGTATAATTTCTTAAAAAACTAAATTTAATAAATATCTTTAAAAATTTATTAAACAAATTTTATTGCTCACTGAATTAAACTTTAGAATTTATTTTAAAAAAGAAATCAGCTCAATTGAACCATTAGCTTATGAGCTACAAGCTCTCAAAAGTCACGCAAAGTAACTGCAATGTTACTGCAATGTTACTGCAAATACTTTGTGTTCGGAGAACAAAATAAGTTTTTTTATGCAGAAGTTACGCTTTATGTCTTTGTTTTGTTGCTTGTTAATGACCATACTTACCATTGCATACCAGAAGTTGAAAAGACCCTGCGCTGGTTATCAAACCAACAACTCGAACATGCATTATTGTGGTCTTACGGCACGTTCATACACAGTTGGCTTCAATGTTGCAAGTATGTTCGACACAACAATCGCAGCGCTTGCGTAGTGCGGTCAGACTGTCACTGTATTTGTTGAGGGTAGATTGCAAGTAGCGAAAATGCCATCGCTTGCAGATCACTGCTATCTAACAACTAGAATTTGTATTTAAAATCAAGTATGATTTAAACTATCAAATATTAAGAATTTGTATTTAAATCATATAAAATCAACATAATAAATAACAACATAATAAATAACAAGGTCATTTAGAAAAAACTTTAATAGTAATTGTTAAAATACTTTCACAAAGTTTTAAATGAAAGTCAAATGATGGTGAAATCTGATCTGATTTGGAAAACCTAAATATGCCACTAAATTCTACGACCAAAAATTAAATTTACGTGTCTCAGCGTTTTTTGTGTCTTTTCAAAAGTTGAAAATTTACCTACAGTGTAATTTAACGAACAATGAAGCATATCTTATCATCATTTGACTTTTACAGACTGCGTTAGAATAATTTTTTCAATTTATATGTATACGTTTTGCAAATGCTAGTACTTAAGCAAAAATACATAGGAAAACAATAAAGAAAACCATTTATATTGCATTATGTTTAACTTAATGTCTGCTTAACAAACTAAGCATGTACATTGAACAATTTCAATTTATCATCATGTTATGGTAATTAAATGATTTGAAATAGCTGTGCATTTATCTAATACATATATATAAAAAATGTTTAATTCCTAAGGGGCGGTTTGAACCCCCTGAACCCCCCATATCTACGGCGTTGGTAATGTGCAAAATGGTCGCTCGAACAACAGAAATGAAATGTATATCAAATCAAAGATCTCAATGAGTATACCATTTTATGAGTACACCATTTTGGGAACATGGAGCTAAATCACTGGAGAACCGGGATTGAAGCGTTTTAGTTTTTTTGAATTTTAGGTAATTAATCGAAAGTTATGATTAGACGTTTTTAATTGTAAAAAATTCAATGCGTAGCCGTACCTACTTTTATATGTAGGAATACAGACTAGATGGAAAGAGGATTATAAGGGCGGGAAGGCAAAGGGCGGAAAGTTAAAAAACCAGGTTATTTTTACAACATAAACTTGGTTTCTGATAGAAGATGGGGAGAGTAAAGGGTAGGAGGAAAAGAGGTAAGAAGATTGTGAGGACAAAGAATTGGCTAAAGGGTGAGAGCAGAGAGCATGGGAAAGTAAAAATAAGATCTAGAGAGTAATATATTGCTCTTACAACAATGAGCAACGTGTTGTGTTTTCGGTCATAATTCATCATTATTGCACTTGTTTTACAGGCAGAAGAACAGTTGGATTTTGCGCTCACATTTGGGCAATTCACAGTTCATTGTAATGTTTTAATATACTTATATTTTATTGTACTCATTTTGACAACTTTGAGCACAAGTGAAGTGAAAAAATTTACTAACAGCGCTCAGCTCAGCTGTTTTGTATTCTATTAAAAGTTAAACAATTGAAGGGCTTATTGCAATAACTTGATAAGCCACATGAACTAAAAAACAATTTTTTATGCTAAATACATAACTCAATACATTAGACATGGGTAACGCATCAAAAACTGCCGCGCTGATACACCAACCCAAGCGCATTTTGCTGTATCAGCGTGATGCGTTAACACAATTGCGTCATGACATAATTTAAAATGCTATGATATCTATATTAACACGATGTTGATCAGCGCAGAATGTTTTTTTAGTTCGATAACGCATTGATTTATGTGATCAATTTGTTGAATGCGGTAAGTTTTGTGGTGTCTTGTCCTAAGCGCAAGCTGTCTTCACTTAGGATATATAAATGGAGTCATATAACAAATCCTGAAACAAAATGTCTGATTTACAGGACTCATATTGCTCATAAATTGATTTTAAATTACTTAAACAATGAATTATTAGTTAATATGAAACATTACTGAACAAAGACCATATTTTATGCATTGATTAAAAATTAACCAATTTTATACTTCAAGCATGCATTCAAACTGTACCCCGTTCAAGGTTAATGTAAGCAATCACACAGATATACAAACACATTTCTGGTACGCAAGACAAGTTGGATACTACTTTAATCCCAAGTATCTAGAAAGCATGCAAATCTAAAGAAAAAAATAATCATGCAGTATATATATTTCGATGCGGTTTTGCGTTACTGCGCTACTTTTAACTATTAACGCAATATTCATCTTCAACGCAAAAACAATCAGTAGCTCTGCTTACGTTCAAATATTACGTTTAATATTTGTAATTATGAAATATTCACACTTACGAACACGTTTAAATATTGTTATACATATTGAAAAACCATTCCGTGAATATCAAAGCATCATAACAATCAAACGCTCTCCAAACACTCATGCTTAACAGCATCTTTCCTGCAACTCATTTTCATATCTAAATAAGCTAACAATGCTCGCTTCGAACATTCTATCGCTATGTTTGAGGCGTCGTAAAATTTGTGCAATTTTTACTCGCTGAATAAATATTTCCTCATTTTTCTATAAGCTGCGCTGTTGCGTTACTTTTTTAAAACAAGTGTAAAAGCGCAGTAACGCATTTAAGTGCTTCAACTCAAAAGCGCAACGCAGCGCAGCGTTACCCATGTTTACAATGCATTGCCAACAGCTACTGAAGAGATTTTGGCTATTTCCTATAAATTTTCTAACTTATTTGTAAAATTTTCCGTGTTCAATTCCATTTTTTTATACAAAATGCATTTTTAAAAATTTTTGGAATTGATAATTTCAAAATATTTTTTATGTGGCTTATCATGTTCTTACAATAAGCCCTTCAATTCAATTTAATATGCAATTTTATTGAAAACTTCATCAAAATTACTTACAAGCCAACTCTTTTTTCACATTCACGTGAAAAAATGCTAAGCCTTCAAGAATAATTTCTAATTATTTTCGTATGCAGAGGCCCATCTGCTAGGAACAAATTACAACTACAATAAATTTTAACTTAGCTGTGGCGGCCGTAGCCTAGTGGGTAGAGTGCGTGGCCCCTAAGCTAAAGAACTGCTGCAGCTCGGGTTCAATTCCAGCTCAGACAGATAGTTTCTTCAATTGAATTAATTTTTCTGTTCGGTCGTCACCTCTCTGCAGACAATGGCAAACCTCAGAGAGTAAAAATTATCATATAAGGCTTCTTGAGAACATAAGCTATTCGGAGTCGGCATAAGAACACGTAGGTCCAGTTCTCGGTCATTTGTGATCAAACATTTAATAACACGCACAACACAATTCATCAATAGAAGCTAGGTCAAAGTCTCTCCAAGGGCTGAAATGGCCAGTTTATTTTTTTTTTATATTTATAAATTTTAACTACTCCAATCATAAAAATATATTTTTCTTAAGACATATTTTTTTCTCATTTTATAACACTGTCTTGCAAATCTTCGATATTTTTAAAGAAAATTAAGATAATATTTTTAAGAGGACAGAATTTTCTAAAATCAAATTTATTTTTTATGATTGATTTTTGTTCAAAAGACCTCAAAGAATCTATTTTTAATGATTTAAAATTAGAAATTAATTTCTATGTTAAATGGCGAAGGTTTTAAACAAAGAGCGTCAAGGCCGTATAATCAGTGGCGGGCGTGATAAAAAAAAACTACTACACTGATCGTTCTGAAATTTTAATATATTATTGTACACATATAAGTCTATAGATTGAACTACGGATATAAAGATCGGTAAAGTATTTTTGGCTTTTAAGGGATTTGTTGGTCAAAAAATCGGCTTATTTGAAAAAATGAAGCCATTTTGTCAATTTTTGCCAAAAAAAATTCTTTGAGTTCAATCTATAGCGGCTTCGGTGCTGATTTAAACTCCGTTTTTATTTTTATCCAGACGTTCCAGTGAGCCAAAATCACGCCCGTCATGTTTTTTTGTATTTTATTTTCAAAAACCTTACCTTTAAGCCAAAAAACACGCTGGAAAAATATAAACAAATTTTTTTTGTACACTGTACAATATTTATTTTTTGTAAATAAATATTCAAAGTTTCAATAAGATATCTTGTTCCTTTCTTAAAAAAATCTTTCTTAAAGAAATTTAAAAAAATTGCATTTAAAAAATTTCATTTTTAAAAAATCCAGGTGAGTACCCCTTTAAAAAAAAAAAGTTTTACAAAATATTAACATTCTAAAGTAACACGGGTTTAGAATCAGCCAGAATTTTTTAGAGTTTTTTTTTTCAATTTTTGGTAACGTTACTCCCCCCACCCCTACCTCTATTTATCGTTGTGTATTTCAAAACCCCTCCCCACCCCTCCTCTCGCCAAAATTGGGAACGTAGTTTATGGACGACCCCTAATGTAAGAATGACAATTTGTAACGAATAACAATTTTAGCTTGCTCAGTTTGACACAGGGGCACTTTAGAAATAAGCGACAGTTATTAGGGCCCACACTGTATATCAATGTATGTAAGTGTTTCAAGAGTAATAAAGCAATATAAAAATTAAAATATTAAGATTTTTGCTTTTCCTTTTATCCGACTTTTGGCTCCATATCGTAGAGCCCGGTTGTAAAGAAAGATTAGATACAGATAAACGTTCCTCAGCGAGATCACTCAACACACTTCAAACGTTCTCATCTCTGTTGACTCAACGAGCAATTTTCATACAAAAGTGCCCATGGTCCTAAGGATGGATGGTCAAATAAAAAAATCGAATTTCGACTTCTTATTTGTTTTTTTTTTCAATGAACGATTTTTTCGAAATCAACTTTTTTTTGCCTAATTAATCGATTTAAATCAGTTTTTGACTTTTTCCATTATCTCTTACATAATTTTTATACACTGAGATTAAAAGAGTTCAAAATGTGCTTTGAAAAATTTTTGACCGAAAAAAATCAAATTTAAACCACTGTAATAAATAATTGTGACATAGTGGAAAAAACAGGTTCCTGGATTTTGTTACTAATATCAAATATGTACTATCTTTTAAGATTGGTTTCGTTAACCCCCGAAAATGTGTGTTGCACTGTGTTATCAATGCAAATCTCAAATAAATCTTAAGAATTGATAAAATTAAAGTTTTTTCCAAAATGACCTCTATATTTATTATGTTGACTTTATATGATTTAAATACAAATTCTAAATGTTTGATAGTTTAAATCAAACTTGATTTTAAATACAAATTCTAGTTGTTTGATAGTTTAAAATCGTTAATCAAGTATGATTTAAACTATCAAACATTTAGAATTTGTATTTAAATCATATAAAGTCAACATAATTGATAAAATTTTTATATACTTACAAGTCAAAGGACCTATTAAAAATCTGTCAATAACAATATTCTTCATTAAAGCCATTAAAAAAATTCTTCTTGGGTGGCAAAATTTAAAAATATATCAAATGTTCTTCACAATAAACTCGTGAAAATAATTTTAAAATAATTTTTCCAAAACAAAAGACTCAAACGCTAAACTTTAGTTTTTAAAAACAATTTTTAAAAAGGAAATTTAATGCTTAGTAAATAATGCAGATACAAAACTTTAAGAGTATAGTTCAATTTTATCACCTTCACACAATCCAACAAAGGAACAAAACAAATTGTGGCACACTTAAACAAAAAAAAAACAGAAAGTAAACACAAAAAAGCATTAAAATTATTTTTATGTTCAAACTTAAAATAACTTATCTTCAAAAAATATTATCTTCTCAATGATGTGTTCAGTGATTTAAAGACTAAAAAATTCTATTTTATGAACAACAAGATTTGTCATTAGGCTGCTTTTTGACTTGGGTAGGTGGTATGGGTCACTTGATGGAGAAAGTGTTGGCTGGAAAAGTATTAACTAAAAAATTACCATAGCTCTAAGGACAAAATGGGCACTACGTTTGAAGAAATTGTAATTTATAGCACAAAAATTGTTTTTTAATGGCTATAGTTTAAACTGATACCCACAAAAGTTTAAGTGCCAATAAATTAAATAAATAAAACGGTTTGTTGTGGAAACACAACGGCAAAATAACGGCGGCATCAGGGGCTTACAGCTAATTGCTATCACTTACACATAAGTTAAAATAAAATAAAAACTTGCTATAAAACTTTTGTTAGCTATTCGAAGAACTTTTACGATCGCCACCAACAAAAATAAGATAAATTGATGAAAAAAAATCTTGAAATAAAAATCAACATTTTGCAATATACTGAAGGTCATTGCTGCTAAGCTCAGACAAAGTGAGCGAAGTCAACAAACTGTATGCGGCTGTACTTTATGACTTCACACTTCTTCACATTCACATTTTTTTGAAAAAACTTTTATGTATGGAATTAAATTTGGTATAAATTCATTTAATAGCTTTAAGAAAGTCAACCATCACTCAGTTAAATTAAGGAAAATTTACTTTGTCAAAAAAAAATTCGTAAATCACATGAGTTGCATGAATTGAGCTAAAAATAACTAAAGTAAGCAAATCTGATCAATGTTGTTGTTATACGTATATCGCTTCCGTTTTACATTAACAAGCAGCTCTTTTTTTTTAGCAAACTTGTCGTGTTTTTATTTTTCTTTCTGCGACAACTTTTTGTTTTGAGAAAGACCCACACATAGATTTTTCAAAAGAAAAAAAATTGTCACCAACAAATCAACGCAAACATTTCACAGTTTGAAATATTTTCTCAAATGCTTGCAATTGCTGTTGTGGACATGCAATATGCACACAGCAGCAGCAGTTGCTCTTGTCGTTGTTACTACCATAACAGTGACTGACAATCGTCGTCAGTCAGTGGCAATGCTTGACTTTTCCCGCTTTACTGTCTCATTTCTTGCTTTTGTGTATGACTTTTTTTTTGTCATTGAATTCAGTCAACGCTCAATTTAGTCACTTTCGTTTGACTTTCCTTACATTTGATTGCAATTCTTTGATATGATTCATTTATTTATTTTTTAAATTATTTTTTATTGCCATGGTTGCTGTTTTTGTTGTTGTTGTTGTTGTTGTTGTTGTTGTTGCTAGTCCAAAAATATTGCAATTTTAAAGTTACCAAGTTGCACCCAAACCTAGACTACTGCAGTGGCAACAGCAACAACACAACAGCAACAACACCGCGATGAGTCCAAACAAATGACAGTTCCAGAGAGTTGAAAACAACTTTCTCGAAATGGCTATCAGAGTAATTAAAAGAATAGAAATGGCATATTTTTTAGATGCTGTGCCACCTAATTGCTGCAGCAATGCGTGTAATCGGCCGGTCTGCAAAATGTTGACAGATAATTTATAGGAATTTCTCTTTTAGCAGCACTTTTAGCATTAAAAATGTACGAATTTAAACAGCAACAGAATGATTGACCATTTGAGAGATGATTTAGAGATGTACTCGTGAGTTTGAATATTTAAGCTATACTCTTAAGATTACTAACCAGATTTACTAAAATTAAAGGTCGAAAACTATACGTAGGCAGTTTAAGAAGTCAGTGACTTTTTTAATTGCCCGCGTAGTAACTGTAAATGCAACAATGGTAATGTCAACTACAATCTGTGAGTAGACTTCTGTCAAATTTAAGACAAGCTGCGTCATTTTATCAAGCATTTTTTCTTTTGCCTTAAAAAAACCATCACTGAAAGGAAAGGCTTGATAAATAGTACAGAGATTCCGCACTATCAATTTTAATGGTTTAAGAGTTATTAACTGAATTCCTTTGTGGTCGTACCAGCACATGTGACACTTAATGTTCAGATCGCCCAAAAGAGGCGAAAGTGCCTGATGTGACTGAGGCTGTATGCATCTCAAGCGTGTACATAAAATTTTACATGAAAATTTGGACATAAAAAAGCTATCCATGCGATGGGTAACCGCGATTGCTCTCACTCCACCATAAGCGCAGCCGTGCGACTACCTCAAAGAAGTGTTTGGCAATGTTCAATCCCAATCCGAACCCTAGACGAAACAAGGATACCAAGATACCTTGGAGAGACCAAGGAACAGTCAAAGCAGTGAACTTCTCCGGGTGAACTTGTACCAAAGAAGGCCAAGGTGGGTCTGTCGGCTAACAAGGTCATGATGACAGTATTTTGAAATGCATGTGGAGTCATCCGCATTGATTACAGTAAAACGATCACAGGTGAATATTATTCATACTTGTTGACATAGATTTGGAGCAAAAACGACTACATTTAGCGAAGAAACAAGTGCTATTCCACCATGACAACGCACTGGCGCACACGTCTGTGCAAGAATCCATATATTAGGCTACGAGCTGCTACGTTATCAACTATTTTCTCAAGATCTAGCCCCCCGCGACTATGTCCTATTTCCAATCCTGAAAAAATGTCTCGGCGGTAAGAGATTTGGGTCGAATGAAGAGATCATCACTGAAACAAACGCCTATTCCGAGGTCCTTAATGAAACCTGTTATTTGTTTTGTTTGGATGAGTAAAAAAATTGGAAAACTGCTGGACTAAATGTATTGATCTAAAAAGAGACTGAAATAAAGAGGTGATTTATTGACGAAAAAGTACCTTTTATTCAAAAAGTAACT
Organism: Dichetophora obliterata; assembly: GCA_963920525.1. Classification (NCBI taxonomy): domain Eukaryota; kingdom Metazoa; phylum Arthropoda; class Insecta; order Diptera; family Sciomyzidae; genus Dichetophora; species Dichetophora obliterata. Next base: position 281,383,642 of record OY986435.1, read on the forward strand.
GACTTTGCCAATTGCCTTCTTACAAAATTTGTGGTAATATATCGAAATAATTTAAGTCGAAAGATGTTGTTTTGAGTTATTTGAATTATTACAAATGATCCAACATTAACTCAACCAACGATATCGGCATTGTGATTAAACGTAGAATAACTCTTGCCAACAGATGTTACTTTGGGCTCGGTCGGCAATTTATAAGCAGATCCCCCTCTCGACGAACGAAAATCGCGCTAAATCGCTCATCATACCCGTCCTACTTTATGCATCATAAACCTGGATGCTGAGTATTTCAGATTAAAAGGCTTAAGGTGCCTTCGAGAGAAAGATTCTTCGTAAGATAACGCTGCCATAAATCTACAACACTTGACCGGGACAACTTTGCACATTTATTTTTATATTCCACAAAAAACAAAAACGCAATTTTAACATTCTGAATTGCCGTTTATTAAGAAAACATAAATCAAAATAACTCACAGGTACACATAGTTTGTAATACAAACATAATTTATAAATCTTATAACAAAAAAAAGAAACATCAACTCAGTCAATGAGGTAAAAAAAAATAATATTGGTTGGACTTATTCAAAATAAAGGTTTGGCCCGATCATATTTTGCAGATTTTTTTGAGTTATCAAAAGCATGCTTTTTATGCGTCACAACGCCGTAGATAGGTATTTCATAAGGGGGGCTTAGGTTAGGTCAAAGTGGCTGTCACTTTTCAGAGACACACTTAAGCCAATGAGACCCAATGTGATACCATGGGGTTAGTTTCCCTAATCAATTTCTATTTGAACTAATGCGAGCTGTTTACAAAACTGTGGATCCTGATGGATGTTGCGGAGACGGGGGGTTGCTGAAGCAAACAATTTTTAAAATCGATTCAATCGCTTCATTTGGAGCAGGACGAAAAGTATTTATTTCAGTAAAATAACGAAAACAGACATTTTAAGAAGAAAAAAATATATCATACATTAAGGTGCCTCACGAAAAAAGTTGTTCGGGGCAGTTCTTCGAAATAATCCCTGGCTTATGTTATGATGATTCCCCAAATATTTCGACTATAGCGATAGCCATCCTTGAGCTGCAATGGTTTGAAATAAGCTATAAAAATCAAGTTTTTTGTAAAAATATTGGCTGGTGTGTTAGTTAGAAAAAGTGAAATGATCTGAAATAATATTTTTGAAAAAATTCTCCCAATCTGCATCAAAAAATTTTAAATTTTTGCATTCGAATTAAAAATAATGATGTTTTTTCTGCACTTTTATGACTTTTTTAAGTTATTTTCAGTAAAGTTCAAAAAACTAAATTATTTCTAATGATATCCTCACTGGTCAGAATTGCTGGCCAGAATTGCTTAAACTGAAATAAATTAAAACAGAAATATTAATTAAAAAATAAACACCTACTAAAAAGATATTGTTAGATATTAAACAAAAAGTTATGAAGTTATTTGAATTTTTTAAGTTTTTGTATGGAAATAAAATAAGAATTATCCAAAGTTTTTTGATGCAGATTGGAAGAGATTTTTCCGGCCTATAATTGCTGATTGTTTGTTTTTTTAAAACTATTACGCCAGCCAATATTTTAACAAAAAAATCTATTTTTAGAGGTTATTTCAAACCATTCCAACTCACGACCATCCGTAGAGTCGAAATATTTGGGAAATCATCATAACATAAGCCCAGGTTTATTTTGAAGGAAAGACTCGATCAACTTTTTTCTTTTCTATTAAGCTTAGGCGCCTTAATATACATAGTTGTAGATTTACATAGTTAGTTTTTTTAATTTTTTTGGATTCATTAATTTTTTTGGAACACAGAAATATTCTTATGAATATTAGCGTTAAACCATAACATCATTCTATTAGATCTTTATCGATTTTTTACAACAGTATAGTCAAAGCTGACGTAATTTAATATATTTTATGTATTAAATGAATTGCAACGAAAAATTCTGAACTCGTAACTGCATACATTAAGTGGTGCGCTTGAGACGAAGTGTCACCGCTAGAATTTGAGTAGAACATTTTTTTAAAACTACATTGCAATAGTCACACACATCGTGAAACTGACAAATGTACAAATGAAATTCACTTTTACGTTCATTTAATAGCACTGTAGGGACGTCAAAAAGACACACAAAGATGCCGAGAACGTAAACTTATTTTTTGGTCGTAGAATTTAGTGGCATACTCAGTTTTTCCCCAATCAGATCAAAATCTCGAGATATTAACGATTGAAAAATTTAGTCACTTTTAGACCCATTTTTAGTAATATTTTCCTTATTTTTGGAGAACAAAAATTTTCCACCACCTTTAACTTAAACTTAAACTTTCAGAATTTAATCTACTTATAAAAATACTAATTTGAGTAAAAATAATTTTAAAATTTTTTAAAAATTTTAATTTTAACATTCAAATTTGATCAAAATGGAAAGAAATGCAAAATTTCTTAACCTTTGAAAAATCATAGATTACACAAGGCTAACTTGATTTTCACGTTGGAGGTATTTTCAAAAATACAATAAAAATTAATTGTTAAAATACTATAAAAAATTTTTTAAATGAAGGTCAAATGATGGCCAAATAACAAAAATCTGAATATCTCGAGAATTTGATCTGATTTGGAAGAAATTCTACTACAGAAAATTAAGTTTATGTGTCTCGGCTATTTTTTGTGTCTTTTGAAAAGTTGAAAATTTAACTACAGTGTAATTTAACGAACAATGAAGCATTGCTTATCACCGCATCGTCAGCATGCTATTACGTTAGCAACAATACATAGGCAAACAATTAAGAAAACCATTTATATTGTATTGATTTTCAAAATCAATGATAATCAAAATTATATTAAATTTAATGTCTGCTAAACAAACTAAGCATGTACATTAGACCGTCCCATTTTTTATGACTTTGTTTAAAAGTTCCCGGGACACGTTGATTTCTGATTCTACATACTCTTAAAAACATGAATTTTGGTATATGACCCTTTAATATTAACTAACGGTAAATAGGTGCGCAAACGGCTAAAATGCTTTTTGGCTAAAAATTCGTTTTGTTGAAAAAACAAGAAATTTCTTCTTCAGTATTTTGCATACAACTACGAAACTAAAGAAAAAATTTTTATCAATTTATGCTTATTTGAAAGCTCATAAAATTTTCCATCTAATGCCATAAGAAAAATTGCATTTTGCTTAGTACATTTTTTTAAAAACTCTGCAAAGTGAAATTTTGATTAAATTTTTTCGAAAATTTGATAACTTCCATTACTCCATTAACTCCACATTACAAGAGCATGAAGAAGAAATTTTTGACCATGTAAATTTTGTATTTTAAGGAATTTTACGGCAAAAACTTTGATGTGTAATTCAAAAATATATGATACGGTATTTTTTCAAAAAAGCAACACAACTGCAAAGTGAATTTTTTCGAAAAAAAATTCAATTTTATTTTTATTAAACGTAGCTACATAAGTAGGTATGTAAAAGTTTTATGTTAGCTTTAGTTGCAAGACATTCCATTTTATTTTTGTAATGTGCAATTATTTAACCCTCCGTTACTAACGCAGGGTGGATAACACCCATAAGTTATGAAATATGGAAAAACTTTATTGATAGTTTAATGTCGCGAACACTATATCAAATGTAATCTCTTTTTGTATATTTTGCTATATTTTTAAACAAAATTAAGTACTGTTTTTTAAACTAAATTATAAAAATTACTCATTTCAAAAAGTCTATAAAATTTCAAAAAGCTTCTCAAGTAAAATAAAAAAGGTTAAAATAAAAAACCTCTCCTGACCAACACAGGAAATTCAAATTAAAGATTTAAACCTTTGCTCGAATTAAACAGCTTCGACGATTTCATCACGTTATGTAAATCAATAGAAAAATATTTTAATAATGCGGACGTGTTTGTGCTGGAAGATCTCATCTCATCTTTCTCAACACTGTGAATTTAGTTTTAGCCCAGTGGAAATGATCGAATTTCTCGTTGTAATTTTAACGGAACATTCAATATTGTTCTATTGTATTTGACTAGCCATTTGACAAAAAAATTGAACATTTGAACAGGGTTTTTTGTCATAATATTTTGCAATAATATGCAATTATTGCATCATTCAATTACTTTTGTAATGGTCCAATTAGACATGGCTTAACAAGTGTAACATAGAAATCTGTTTAAAGGGATTTATATGTATCTGATTATGCACAACATGGCAATTCGTGGCAATGCTCAGATAAAAACAAAAATGCATCTCTAGATAGATAAACATATAAGTTCTGTTTAATTTTGATTTCAGCGTATTATTCAATGCATTTGACGATTTGGCTAATGCCATGTAAGGCTAATGTTTCAATTATAACGAATAATTGGAGGTAATTATTTTAAAAAATTTTCAATGCAAAAAAAAAATTTTGTAGATAATTTTTTTTCATACATCTTTTTTAGCTTTTCAAATTGGCCCTCTCGAAAAACGTGGCATATAATTTGACCTCGGAATGTGAAATTATTCAGACCATTATGATATTGGTTTTTTTTTTAGTTCTCTAATTAACGTTATTTTGATATATTTTTATTAAAATTAAATATTAATTAAACTGGACGAATTTTATGTTTATTAGAATAATAAAATATACGAAATTAATAAAAGCAGAACCGTTTTACTGTTTTAGCGTTCTTTTTTTAAAAATAATGAATTAAAATTTATGGGTGGATTACACCCAGGTTAGTAATGACGTTACTCCGAATAGCCTTAGTAACGGAGGGTTAAATGACTATTTATGTGGTCACAAGGAATAATGACTAAACTCAATGTATCGGAAAAACGATATTTTTATTGCACTAACTCCGACCTTTTTTGCGAAATATATGAACCGTTACAAACAAAATATGTGCAGGCATAAGTAATACTCTATTATGTGTAAAAAGTTTTTTCCTGCATCCTTCCAAAGATTGGCAATAAAGAGAATGGCGTATCGCTTTTTTACGATAGCTGGAGTTTAGTCATTCTTCCTTGTGACCATGGATTTTATGCTATTGATCTGATATTGATCATTCTTCAAAACAACAACAATTTAACAAAAGCACGGACCTTATTACGCTTGTTTTTTAGTAGGGCAATTCACAATCTCGTGTATTTTGGAAATTTGTGCTTTTTAAAAAAAATTTAAAAAATTTCCTATCAATTTTGAACGGTCTTTTTGATATAATTTGCTATAGTTGTTACAAAACATGAAATTCACAGCTTATTGATGAAAAGCAAAACTATTTTCCTCTGGAAATTTTGCTTAACTCAATTTCATGTTAAAAAAAATCTCTAAACACAATTGGTGTTTTTATTCACTTATCTTCCAAATTTTTTTCGCCTTTACTTTCTTTTATAATCAGCAGTCAGTTTGCAATTTAGTATTGAAATGTAAAGTAAATCTTAGCTATGGATTTTAGTGTTGTATATATGCAATAGCGTAGTCACTGCATTCCATTTTATTTTATGCAGAGAAAATATATATGTTACCATTTTGCAAATGATATGGTGCAAGACCATTTGCACTGGATTGTGAATAGCCCTAGTATGTTCTCAGCACTACGATGCATTGTTGTTATACAGCTATGAGTTGGCCTTTGAGACCTTTACTGGCTTTACTATACAATACAGTTTTTCAATATTTTTTGTTGTATGGAATTTATTGAGATGCATCCTTCCTTCTGGAGTAGAAATGAAAATTTTTTGGATATAAAAAAAATGTTAAAAATTTAACTATTTTAAATGATCCAGCAGAAAGAGATAAAGGCCTTCTAAATATGGTAAATAATACGTGTACAATGACAATACAATAAAAATCATCCGGACAACAGAAAACGTACAATACTTCGCAACTTAAACGAATGTCGTATAATTTTTTTTTATGGTTATTTACTTAAATATTTATGTAGCTACGTTTAATAAAGATAAATTTGAATTTTTTTCGAAAAAAATCACTGTGCAGTTGTATTATACATCTTCACGTTATACATCAAAATTTTTGCCGTAAAGTTCCTCAAAATACGAAATTTAAGTAATCAAAAATATCTTCTTCATGCTCTTGTAACAATGTCAGTTGAAGATATCAAATTTTCGAAAAAATTTTAATCAAAATATCACTTTGCAGAGTTTAAAAAAAAAGTACTGAACAATATGCAATGTTTCTGAAAGCATAAGACGGAAAAATTTATTAGCTTTTAAATAAGTATAAATTGGTAAAAATTGTTTCATTAGTTTATTTATTTATTTATTTATTTATTTATTTTAAGTCAATAACAATTCTTACTGACTGCGCTTAATTAAATGAATGTAATTTTTTTTTTACATAAATAATAATATTAATTCAAATATATATAAAAACGATATAAATCAATATCGTATATATGTATAATATGTATACAATTTAAACATAATTTTTTAGAGTACATTTTAAAGATTCTTTTGCTGTAGAAAAATCTATATTGCCTAATTTTGACATTCTATTAAATTCACTTAAAGCTCTTTTGGCAGGCCAGTGTAATGCATAATTTGTTCGGCAAATGCCTAAGTAAAAGACATCAGAGTATCTAAGAGATCTACTTGGTATATTAAAATTAATTAACTTTAAAAAATTTGAACAATCTACCGTACCAGTTACAACATCATAAATTAACAGTAGTGATAACAGGGTTCTTCTTTTATGTAAAGGCATCAAGTGTAATAAGTGTAACCGCCTATTGAGTTTAAGTTTAAAAAAACAAACTACGTGATTTTGAAGAATAACTTGTCTAATATAAACTGGAATTCTATTCTAAATATTAATACAAAAAGTTTATCTTCTCAGAGTCTTGATGATGCGGTATATGCGTTTAATAGAACGCTCAATGATTGTTTTCTTAAGGCTGTTCTGCAAAGGAAAATCTCTTTGACATCGGGTCTGGTATGGTGCACAAATGAATTAAGAAAAATGAGAAACTTGAAATCTAAATACTATAAAAAAATATCAAAAAACACATAATACATGCGTCGATAAATACAGTTACCAACAGTTATGCAAACAATCCTATAATATCTACTTAACAGAAGTAAAATTAAACATCAAATCTGATGCTAAATCCTTCTGGAACTTTGTTATCACAAAACGTAAGATTGATTCCTATCCTTCTTTTATGAAGTATAATTCTGTTGAGTCTGATAATGATAATAGTACTTGCAATCTTTTTGCTGACTTTTTCAAGACGACTTATTCATCATCGTCCTATGATTCTTTAAGTTATCCTTTTAATACTCAATCTGGGGATATTTATTTCCCAATAATTGTCACAAACACAGTCTTATCATTTTTAAAAATATTAAAACATCATATAAAAGTGGTCCTGATAACATACCTTCATGTATATTAAAATACTGCTGTGAAGAATTAGTAACTCCAATCTCTTTACTATTTACTTCATCATTAAAATCCTGCTATTTTTCTGCAGCCTGGAAGCATTCATTTATCATTCCGCTGCATAAATCCGGAAATAGGTCTTTAATTGATAACTACCGTGGCATCGCAAAATTAAGCGCTTTGCCTAAACTTTTAGAAGCAATTGTTACATCACGACTATCGCATAGCGTTAAATCTTTAATGTCTCCTTTCCAACATGGATTCCTTTCTGGAAAATCTACTGTTACTAACCTTCTCGAATTTACATCAAAAACTATAGAAACCTTTGGAAAAGGCATGCAGACTGATGTTATATACACGGATTTTAGCAAAGCTTTTGACGTTGTAAATCACAAACTATTGATCTTAAAATTACATCTTGTTGGATTTTCTATAGCGTTGGTAAAGTGGATTGAATCTTACTTAAGCAATAGAACACAATCTGTTATTTTTAAGCTCAAGAAATCACATGAGTTTCCTATTACTTCAGGAGTACCGCAAGGAAGTCATCTTGGGCCCCTTCTGTTTCTACTTTTTATAAACGATTTGCCATCTGTCAAAATGCATTCTAGCATCTTAATGTTTGCTGACGACGTCAAACTCTTCCTTTCTTTTAAAAATGATAATGACGCTGTATTTTTGCAAGCCGACATTGATCATCTTCATAACTGGTGCATTCGTTTTGCACCAGTATGAACCTCAACATGAATAAATGCAAGCATATGTCTTTCTCGCGCAAACCACCAATTAAATGTACCTTCAAACTTTGTGGTTATCCATTGGAGTCCTTAGATATTTTCAATGATCTTGGAGTTACAATGGATCCTAAACTACGCTTTAATATTCATGTAAATAAAAGAATAAATAGAGCAAATAGTACTTTAGGATTTATTAAACGTTGGGCAAATGAGTTTAATGATCCATTCATAACGAAAATCTTATTCACTTCCCAAGTGCGGCCTATCTTAGAATACGCTCCTGTTGTTTGGTGCCCACGATACGGTTGTTACATAGACGACATTGAATCAGTGCAGAAACAATTACTTTTGTTTTGCTTAAGCTATCTTTATTGTAATACTGATTTTCACTTACCATCTTATGAATATCGGTTACAACTCTTAAATCTTCCTTCTTTAAAAAATCGGAAAATTATGATAAATGCTTGTTGGATTACAAAACTTTTACATGGATATGTCAACAGTCCATATTTATTGAGTAAAGTATATTTTAATATTCCTCTTCGTCCTAGAGGATCTTTTGAGTTACTCCACGTGAACTTTTGTAGAACTAATTATTTAAGAAATGAACCTCTTAAAAGCGCCTGCGGTGGTTTTAATTTTGTATCTAATGTTATATCCATAGGTGAATCCATGGACTCAATCAAACATAAAATTATAGATTACCTGCAGTACCGACGTTGATTATGTAAAGTTCTTTCAAACATATATCTGATGCATCTGGTGATTTGTAAATTCATTATCATAAATATAACAATCTAAACGGATAAATGGACCTAAGCGTAAAACGGAAAATTTTGGTGTATAAAAATCTAAATAATCTGAATGGACCTAAGCCTGGGATCTTCAATTGCCTCATATCTTCATGATGATTGTGACTACATTTGTCGACGGTACTGTGGTGTCTTGGTGGCCGATAAGACCTACTTTGTCTTGGTGCCTGCGTTCGCAACTGGTTTTCTTTATTTTATGAAAATTGGTTTGGTGAACTTGACCTAGTTTGTCGAGTAACCACCCTGTCAAGCCAGGATCTCACCGGCTTCAGGAAGACAGAACGATATATATTATATATTGTATATACCTATTGGAGTGGTGTTTTATTGGGTATGAGACCTTGTTTGTCACACGACTCCGCCGTATACAAAAATTGTTGCTAACTTGACCTTGTTTGTCTTGAAAACGCAACCCTGCTTTGCTGTCTGATATTATCGATTTTGACTTAACTTTTTTTTTGTTATTTTTTATACTTTAATAAAATTATGTACTTTAAGCAATTTATTAAAAATTTTTAGTTTGTTAATAATACATGATTTCAATCAAAATCATACTTGAATTGTATTGTATTTTTGAATTGTATTAAATATCTTATTTTATAATTTTAAATTTGCTATAAAACCTGTTAAGGTTTAGCAATCAAGTAAATAAATAAATAAATAAGCCATATCTGGCATCATAGGAAGGAATTGGCAATTCAAAATTTATGAAGCGCAAAGCAAATATTAAAAATGATTTTTGAACACGCTCAAGACGTAAAATATGTGAGGCATAATAAGGGCTCCATACGAAGGACGCATATTCCAACTTTGAACGAACTAACGAAGTAAACAGAGACTTAAACGCATATGGATCAGTAAAATTAAGACTATTACGTCTTATAAAAGCCAACATTTGATAGGATTTCGGAATAATATAGTTTAAATGATTAATAAATGAAAATTTTGAGTCAAAGATTACACCAAGGTCTTTCACAATATTAACACGGTTAAGTAAGATATCATTTAGAAAATAAGACGTTAAGACTGGACAAACAGATTTGGAATATGTGTTCACAGCACACTTATCAATGTTTAAAAATAAACAATTATTAACACACCAATCATAAACATTATTTAAGTCAGATTGCAATTTTGATATATCAGAACCATTTGACATTTTCAGATAAATTTTTAAATCATCAGCGAAAAGGAGACATTTGGCTTGCTTAACAGAGGACGATAAATCATTTATGAACATTAAAAATAACAATGGACAAAGAATGCTCCCTTGTGGGACCCCAGAAGTTGCAACAAATGGATTAGAACAAGTATTATCAATTTTTACGTAATTTATTCTATTCAACAGATATGAGCCAAACCATTTAAGCATGGCAGAATGTAAACCAAACTTTGCTAATTTTTTGATTAGAATGAAATGAGACACTTTGTCAAAAGCCTTAGATAAATCAGTGTAGATAACATCTACCTGAAATCCCTCTTTAAATGACGAAATACAATACTCCGAAAACAAAGCTAAAAGCGTCCTTTTACAAAACCATGTTGCTTAGGTGAAACAAAACTTTTAACAGCAAAGAATATTTTATCTGTAACAATCTTTTCAAAGATTTTACTCACTGATGTTAGCTTTGAGATCGGTCTATAATTAGCAATGTTGTTCTTGTTTCCAGATTTGAAAACTTGAGTAACAAAAGCTACCTTACAGTCATCAATAAAATCACCAGATAGCAAAGATTTATTAAATATATGTTGTAAAGAATTTGCCAAAGATAAAGCACAATTTTTTAACAAAATAACAGAAAGATCATCTAAATCACATTTAGTACTTATTTGTAATGTTTTAATGGCACCAATTACTTTCAGAGATGACAAGTGTACCAAAACTAATACCATTAGAAGTTTTATCAGTTTCATATTGCAAATCTGATCCTAATTCAAAGTTTGATTTACAAAAACGTTGCAAAAAGGTTTGCAGTTTCCGATGCATTATTCGAAAATTTATCATTAAAAAACATCGAAGATGGAAAATTCGAAAATTCTTTTCTAGAATTTGCATACCGCCAAAACTCTTTGGGAATAATCTTAATTTTACCTATAGAGAAAATTAAATTCCCTCATATGATGCCGATACTTAATAAAATAAAAACTTCTTTTGGTTAATACATACAACTTATAAAATTTGTTTCTCAAATTTTTTAAGCCCACTGTGTACCATGGGATCTTATGATTCATTTTATGGATACGCGGTATATAGTCAGTACAAAAAATTAAAACTTTAGTTTTAAATACATTAAAACAATTCTTCAGATCCAATTCATTAAATTCCCTACGCCAGTCAACAAGACTGATCAAATTATTTATCAGATTAAAATCGCATAGCTTATAGTTATAACTAGGGTGACAATAATTACTCTGTTTACATGCTAAATATATAATAAAATAAACTGGCCATTTCAGCCCTTGGAAGGACTTTGACCTTGCTTCTATTGATCAATTGTGTTGTGCGTGTTGTTAAATGTTTGATCACAAATAACCGAGAACTGGACCTACGTGCTTAATGCCGACTCCGAACGGCTTATGTTCTCAAGAAGCTTTACATGGCAATTTTTACTCTCTGAGGTTTGCCATTGTCTGTAGAGAGGTGACGACCGAACAGAAAAATTAATTCAATTGAAAAAACTTTCTGTCTGAGCTGGAATTGAACCCGGGCTACCGCAGTTCTTTAGCTTAGGAGCCACGCACTCTACCCACTAGGCTACGGCCGCCACCTGTTTACATGCTAAAAACTTATAAAACTCAATACTTGTACAAAGCGGAGTATGATGCGTCTCAGATGTAGAAATTGAAAAACTAGATTTAAAAACTTCAAAATTAACATTATTACTCAGAAATACTAAATCCAATAATCTATTTAATAAATTATATCAGCCATTAATCTGAAGCAAATTGAGATCAGCTAAGCTATCAATTACATATAATTCAGAATCAGAGTTTACATTAGATGGAGTTAGGAAGACATTATCAATCAAATAAGACCAGTTTCATAGTCATATGCAAAATACTGAAGAAGAAAGTTCTTTTTTTTCGAAAAAATGCATTTTTAGCCAAGAAGCCTTTCAGCCGATTGCGCGACTATTTACCGTTAGGTTAGGTGAAGTAAAAGTGGCGGCCGATCAAAGACCGGCCCACATAGACCAGATATTCAGTGCGTTGTGGTATCACAGAGGATCTACTCCTCCTCTCCTATGTACTGTCGTGTAACCACCCTGAACTTATAATGAAAAGCAGTAGACGCTTAACGTCTACCTCCTCAAGATCTCTAATTACATAAAAAAAGAGACTACCTAGAAGGCTTCTGTCTTCTGCGGGCTAAGGCGTGGCATGAACTGAGGAGATGCGATAACGACTCCTCCTCTTCCTCATCCCTGCAACTCCTGCAAAAGTCATTCGCATGAATCCCCATTCTAAGGAGATGCGTACCTCTAATACCGTGTCCACTATTTACCGTTAGTTAATATTAAAGTGTTATAAGCCAAAATTCATGTTTTTAAAAAGAAGAATCAGAAATCAACGTGTCCCGAAAACTTTTCGAAAAACGTTGAAAAGTTGGGACGGTCTAATGTACATTGCACAATTTTCAATTTATCTGAAATATCTGTGCTTTTATATAATATATAAAAAATGTTTAATTGCTAAGGTTTGAACCTCCTGAACCCCCTATATCTACGGCGCTGATACGTCATAGAATAATGAAAATTGCATTGCATAATCCTTTTCATGGTGGTTATGTTGAGATAGTTTCTTTGCTTACTAAATTGCAAGAAGACCAATGAAAACACTTGCTCCATTTCCCTTGTGCCCTAGAAGAGCTAATAAAAATTATACTATTTTTAACAAGTTCATTTTCGCTCTTGGAATTCAGAATTTTGTTAAAAAAAAATAATTACATTTTCATTCATTTGCCCGTTCTTGCAAAAAATTTGTTCAGTTTTTACTGATACACTTTTAATTTTTTCTTCAATATTTTTAACCGGGACATTTTTTATTGTTCACCGGGACACCGATCTCAAAACCGGGACATGTTCGGGAAAACCGGAACGTATGGCGGCCCTTTCGTAAGATCTATGGACCAATCTGCGTCAGTGGTGAGTACCAAATACGGTGGAATGATGAACTGTACTAACTGTACGCTGACATCGAAACCGCCTCATTTGTATCACGGAAATGCAAAACCAACGACAAGCATGACACGAGAAGCAATAGAATTTTTTAAGGAAAAAAATATTGTTTCTCTCTACAGCGTCTTAAAGCAGTAAAATTAGAAACAAGCGCAATCGGAAAAGCATAAGTATAAAAAGAAGGAAAAGAAAAACTAAATTCTAAAGCAAAATTAAATGAACAAAAGCAAACACAAAAGCAACGAAGCAAAAATATTATTAAACTAGCAAATACCCGCTGCCTCGCCTACGATAAAAATATTAAATACCATGCAAAAGTTATTAATCTTAAAATGAAAGTATTTAGTTGTATTGAACAAATTCAAAATATTAAAATTATTGTGTTTGTTTTGTTTAATTATAAAAAATGGTATATATATTAAGAAATTACTTTATTTAATTTGAATAACTTATTTTAACGGTAATTGTTATGATGACATAAATTTACCTGGCTTTCTTTTTTTTTTACTTTTGAAAAAGTCCTGCATAATAGCGTTATAAAAAAATTTGGGTAAAAAATTTTTAAAATTTGTAATCAATAATGTAATTTTTTACATATATTCTGAAAATAAATAAATTCTTCTTAAATTATTGTAGTTAATCGTCCTTCTTCAGTTATTAATTGTGGTTATTGGGCTTCGGCCAAACATTAATTCCTCTTAAACTAAAAAAAAAACCGTTATAATGACATCAAACTTTTGGCAATATCTCAAAAACGTTAGACTTTTCCATTGCATAACAATGCATTCTTGTATGGACAGTCATTGATTAAAAAAATTAACGGTAATTTTCTTTTTTTTCGGAAATATTTTGTACGGATATTAGGTATGCTTTAAAAAAACCTGTTATTATGATATTAAAATTCTTGCGATATCTCAAAACTATAGATTTTCTCAGCATAACTCATAAGCCTCAGAATGAGAAAAAGACGATTGAAATTTCATGTTTTGACTCAGCAAGCAAACATTTCTGCCATTTTCAAATCGATTTTCATCCAGTTTTCTTTGTTTGAAAGTTAAGTAAATTAAGAAATTAAGTTAATTGGGAAAATGAGTAAAGGTTAATGAGAAACCGTTACCTCACCAATGCAATGTTTTTTATTGTTTTCAAAAAACCTCAAAAACATCCAACTTGCACTAAACAACAGGCCAAGACTTGCTTTTGTTGTACATATTTCTTTTAATTTTAATTTTTTTTTTAATATTAATTTTTTTTTAATTTTCATTTTCCTTATTCTTTCATATAACATAATTTACCTGCAAAAATTGTTCTATTTTGACACAAACAGTTTCTATCATTAAAAATCATGGGCCACCAACCCCTCCCCCCCCCCTATCATTTTTTGATGAAAACTAATTTGCGTAAAATGTTGTTATATTTTTTGCAATGTGCTACAACTTAAAAACTAATTTATGCGAAAAACATTTTCAAACATAGATTAAAAAATAATTCTGTGAAAAATATTTCAAATATTTCGAACTGTTCCAAAGTTATATACATAAATCTATGTTTTAATCTGTTTCCTTATCTATATATTCATAGTTAACGTTATAGTTATAGTAGAATTTGTCCTGACCTAATTCAATGAATTTTTTGTGATCGTTTTGTGAATTTGTAAAAGCGTTAATTGACCATCCAACAAGACACATGCTACCCGTTTTCGTTTGAAACATCAATGTAGGACGATCAGAATTTTCTGTTATATACAGCATTCTTATTGATGTAGACGTTGTCCTGCCGCAGACCATCTTACTGCTATACGAATTTTCATGCTGTTAAAAAAAAATTCATATATTCGCCATTTTTAGCACAGTTGCCGAAAGTAGCCGTATGAACTAAATTAACAAATTTTAGTCTAATACAACCAAAACTGTTCGAAGTATAACATTTTTAATTAATTCTGGGTGGTAATGGGGGTGTGGCAAAATTTTTTTCACTTAAACCATCTCATACTCGAAACAATAGAGTGCCAGAATTTCAGCTCAATTAAGCTTAAACCTAGTGCGCTTTGCTTTACTCCAAGCTTATCCCAAGAAAAGTGCACTTAACTAAAGTCGGCATGCCCATTTTTAGTAAAGTTAGCGATAGTAAAAAGATTACCAAATTCTAGTTTCATACGACCAAAATCGTCTGAAATATAGCATTTTTTGCAAAAAGCGTGCATGAAAAGTAGACGTGGCAAATCTAACATAGCATATTACGAGAAAGTTGGAATAACAAATCGTTTGATACCTATATCGTGTTAATCTGTCCAGTGGTTCTTGCGTGATTGCCAAACATCCGTGCAGCGCACAACGCTTTTATATATTCGTAGGGATAGACTAACACAATCTCAAGTGGGGAAAAGCTGGCTGGCAAGGCTGCAAAACATAATTAATGCAGATAACTAAATTTTTGCAAGTCCCCTGAAAACATTAACAAAGAAAATTAATAACCATAGTATGAAAGCAAGAATCTCCCTGAAAGTAAAGCTGGATTCACTGATCACCTTCAGCCAAGGTTGCCAGTATTGTGGGAAAAATCCCATTCGTGGTAATTTTTAATTGGTTTTGGGAATTTTTTTTTGGGAATTCCCATGGTATTTTTTAATTCAGCGTGGTATTTTTAAATTGCATGGGAATTTGGGAATTTTTTCTTAAAAAGTTTATTTTTCACTTTAATTAAGCAAAATCTTAATCATAGTATTAGATGATCGACGTGTATATATACAGTAGAGTAAAGCTATAAGTTTACGCTGTACATTTCTTCGAACTTACTCTTAATATAAATGAATAAATTATATATTTGTTTTAAGAACAAGTTGACATCACAAAATTGCATTTTTTTTCTTTTCTGAAAAAAATTCTTAACTTAAAATTCTGACCTTTCTGAAAATTCCACATTTCTGCATGCAAGCGTTAAGCTTACAAAAATTATTTTAAAAGTCCAAAAAAGTTAAATATATAAGACTACCAAAACAATAATAGACAATATTTGCAAGTTTACTTATCGAATCCAATAATCAGCAATTATTTTTTAAAATCAAAATTAAATAACAGTTGCCATAAAAAATTTATATATATTTTATTTTGTTTATTTTTTATTTCTGAAGTCACTTATGTATATTATTTTATATGAGAAATAAGTACCTACATTTTTTAAAAATCATATTGTGTTGAAATTAACTGTTTATCTCTTTACAAAACACAAATATCTTTGAAAACTAATATTTAATTTATTTTGTTTATTTTCTATTTTTTAAGTCACTGACATTATTTTATATTAGAAATAAGTGCCTAATTTTTTGAAAAATCATATTGTGTTAAATTCACTGTTTATCACTTCACAAAGCACAAATATCTTTGAAAACTGTATACATATTTTATTATGGTTATTTTTTATTCTCAAGTCACTTTTATTATTTGATATTAGAAATAAGTACCTAAATTTTTGAAAAGTCATGTTGTGTTAAAATGAATTGCTTATCACCTCACAAACCACAAATATTTTTGAAAACAATATATTTATTTTATTTTGTTTATTTTTTATTATTTTATTTTTATAAGCACACTATCGTTTTAGAAATTATTAAATGGATACATACAAATAAAATTCACGATCTCAAATATAAGACGAACACATGTGATATGTGTAACAATTAACTTTATGTGAAACAATTTGTATGTTCCCAACTAGAACTGATGGTCCATATTTGGGTTGCAGCGACGTCGTAGCGTTTATTTTTGTGTCAACATTGACATGATGTTATGTATTGGTTACGTTACAGAGATCACTATTTTTCGAAAGTGGTGCAACACAATGCCGACATTGTTTTAGTAAAAATTATTTTGAAGTTACTTATTACATTTTAGTATAAATGCATTACAGAGTTGCCAATTTTGTTTACAGCCATAATTATTATAAATTATTTTATAATTAGAATTTATATAAAATATAAGAGTACAACATAATATAAGGTGTTTTGGATATTTTTGGAGCTAAATGTAGATGGGAAAGAAGATTTCCGGTAAAAAACAGCCAAAACTTCTTAAAAATTTAAGCGCAATCTAAATTCAGAAAATTTTGTAATAATTTCATATATTAATAAAAAATGTTTTAAAAAGTTTTGTGAAGAAAGTATTGTACACAAATTTCAGTAATAGTTTTTAATGTAAGCAATCAATAAAACATAGTTGAAAAGCTTAACAATACAATATAAAAGCAATTTCATGTTTATTGTTAGGAAAATATAATAATAATTTGCGGCCACCATTTTAAATAGAAAGAGCCTACACTTGGGTCGCAATTATCTAATCGTTACAAAATGATAACATCTTAAGTTATTATTCCATAGTTGAGTGATGCATTTTTTAAAGGTAAAACTTGATAAATCGCTACAACATTCCGTGACCTAGTGGTAAAATAGTATTAAAAAGGAAAGTCACATTGAAGGCTTTATTTAAGAATAGGAATTTTTACAAATAGGAATTTTTACAAACTTTTTCCATAAAATATTATCCAAATAGGTATCTCTGCAACGTCGTCATGTAAAAAATGTGTATTAAGTAACCTGTGGTCGCAAAATTCTACTTGGGTTATTTATTTGTTATAGTTTTGAAACAAAGACAATAAATGCAAAATTTTTAACTATAGACGTGTCTATTTATTTCTGCTTATTTAAATGCAAAAATTTCTGGTATTTCTAAACTTCTTAAAATTTCTTATACATATGGGATTTTTCGTGGTATTTTTTAATACGTATGGGATTTTTTGTGGGATTTTTAAATGCATATGGGATTTTTGGTGGTATTTTTAAAACGCGTGGTATTTTTGTGATAATTTTAAATCATCGTGGGATTTTTTTGGTATTTTTTAATTGCTGTGGGAATTTTTTTTGTTTATCTTTACCATGGGAATTTTGGTGGTATTTAATTTATGTAATTTTGGGAAAAAGGTAATTTTCGTGGGAATTGTTACGAATTTTAGCTGGCAACCTTGCCTTCAGCATGTTTTGAAAATTTTTTTATATGAAGTTTTTGCTCAGAGAGAAACATTTCTGCACGCTCTCAACTTGAGAGAAGCTCTCTCGACAAAGAGAGAAAAGCTTTGTTTGCTGTTATATTGTGCTGCTGGTTGAATGTAGGCATCAAATAAAATGCGTGATTTTGCAATAATTAAAGAAAACATTTTTCGAAAAACTTGGTAAGCTATAACAATCTATATTATCATAAGAATCGAATAAAAAAAGAATTATCAAAATTGGTTCAGCGGTTACCGAGCTTATTTTGGATCAAATTTCGTGAGTCTCTTTTTATATAATAGTATAGATTAAAATACCACCCAATTTGTTTGAAAGTTTTTTCATATGAATTTATATCAGCCTAATTTTATACGAAAACATTTGGGGTTATTATTTATCTACATTTTTTGCAGTTTTCTTTGGGCAATATTTTTTACCGCCCGACCCCAAAATGACAGCAAAATTTCTTTTAATGATCACTTTCCTAGCTTAGCTATCTAATCAAATTAAACTACGCTATTAAAAATGTCTTCACTGCAATATCAAAAACATAAATCACAAATCATGTTAACTCTGTTAATGCATTGCATCATTGTCGTTACATAAACTATTTAGTTGACACCATAACTCATATGAACGAGTTGAAATATCAAATGCATCCGAAGTCTGAGCAACATGCAGGTGACCTTGAGGCAAATAAGCCTATTGAAGCTCAGCTTATTTTTTTTTTTTTCATTCGAGTCAATGCTTCATAAGAGTTTCAGGTTATTATGTAGAAAGCACTTAACACTAAAGTTAAAATTTCTTCACTAATTTTCATTTAATTATGAAGGAAAATGAATTGCTTAAGTAACCGGGTGAGTGATGAACGTTGAAATTCAAGTTGCTGCTGTAGGCAACATGATTGAGTAAAAAAACAAAATTATTGAATAAAATATATATAAGTATGTCACACACGCATTTTTTTATGACGCACAGTAAAAAGAAAATGCATAAATTAAACTTGCGATTCTGCAGCTAGAAACTTAACTATGAAAATGTTAAAAAAGCACCAAACAGCTGTCACGTAATGTTAATTGCAGACCGGATGCTAGGCATAACTAAAATAGAGCAAAAAAACTACAGTCACACTACAACAGCAAATACGATCTCACTCGTGCCATCTTGCTTAAACTAGTGCGACTTAAACAATCACATAAACTCACACAGCCATACACAATATTAACTTACTTGCTAATACGCGGAAAAACTTTAGCAAAATTTATACATATGTATATAAATAAATAACAAAAATGTTAAAAAAAAAATTAACTGCAAGAACTTGTTGCACCCATTCACAACATCACATCAAGCACACTTCATCCGGCATGCACACGCCACACTGACAGCAAGTGGCAAACGGGCAGACTCAGCTGGCTTGTTTAAACTTAGCTTGCAACAACACCGTCAGCTTGTTGCAAGCAAAACACATAAAATTTCAATGAGTATAAAAAGCAAGAACAGATATTGCTACTGCTGTAGTAACATGAACAACAACAACGACAATGCACATTTGTTAACCACAAAAATCATTAATCAAATGTGGGCTTTGGCGAGAATTTAAGCCAAACACATTTGATAAGATGCAACACAAGCAATAAAAAAATACATACACACATCATTCACACTGGCGCACCCCGTGCAAGAAACTGTCCAAGATAAATGCTCAGTTCGATAAGAAAACTTTAAATTAACGATGTATTGCATTAACTTAGAATTTGTAGATAAAAACAAATACTAAAAGCGGCAGACGCTTCCACTCACAGCATGCTAGTTAACATGAGCATTTAACATTTAAAAATTAAATAGTCTGTCAAAAAATTTGTGAGTGTTTGTTCAAAAGTCCAAATTAACGATTTTATACACTTACTTACTTACTTAGTTGGCGCTACAACCGTATGTCGGTCTTGGCCTCATCTAAGAATTTGCGCCAGCCATTTCTGTCTTTCGCTTGCTGGCGCCAGTTGGAAATTCCAAGCTTCGTCAGGTTGTCCTCTACTTGGTCTTTCCAACGAAGATGCGGTCGTCCTCTTCTGCGTTGACCGCCGCTGGGTACCGAATCGAATGTTTTCTTCAC
The DNA here is from genome assembly GCA_963920525.1 of Dichetophora obliterata. NCBI lineage: Eukaryota > Metazoa > Arthropoda > Insecta > Diptera > Sciomyzidae > Dichetophora > Dichetophora obliterata. The sequence continues at coordinate 281,403,912 of OY986435.1, forward strand.
TGGAGCATCGTCTTTCATGCGCTGAACATGACCAAGCCAGCGAAGCCGCTCGATTTTAATGCGCTTGACTATGTCGATGTCAGCGTACAGCTCATACAGTTCATTATTCCACCGTATTCGGTACTCGCCATTGACGCAGATTGGTCCGTAGATCTTACGAAGAATCTTTCTCTCGAATGCTCCTAAAGTCTTTTCATCTAAACTGCTCAGCGTCCAGGTTTGTGATGCGTAAAGTAGGACGGGCATGATGAGCGATTTATAGAGCGTGATTTTCGTTCGTCGAGAGAGGGCTCTGCTTCTCAATTGCCTACTGAGCCCAAAGTAACACCTGTTGGCAAGAGTTATTCTTCGTTTGATCTCAATGCTGATGTCGTTGGTTGAATTAATGCTGGATCCCAGATAAACGAAGTTCTTCACAACCTCGAAGGAGGTATTGTCAACGGTAACGTGGGTTCCAAGACGCTGGGACTGTTTGTTTGTTGACACTAAGTATTTCGTCTTATCTGCATTCACTGACAGACCCATTCGACTTGACTCTCTTTCTAATCTGGAAAATGCTGCACTGACTTCGCGCGTATTATGGCTAATGATATCTATGTCATCAGCATACGCAAGCAGCATAACACTCTTGTAGAATATTGTGCCACTACGTCTCAGATCAGCAGCTCAGATGATCTTTTCCATCGTTAGGTTAAAAAAGTCGCACGATAAGGAATCACCTTGTCTGAAACCTCGTTTGGTAATAAATGGTGGGGAGAGGTCCTTCCCGATTTTAACTGCGCTGCTGGTGTTGCTCAGTGTCATCCTGCAAAGTCGTATTAGTTTTGCAGGAATACCAAATTCAGACATGGTGGAGTACAGGTGCTTCCTTATTGGGCTGTCGAAGGCGGCTTTGTAGTCGACAAAAAGATGCTGGGTGTCGACTTGTTTTTCTTGAGTCTTCTCCAAGATTTGTCGTAGCGTGAAAATCTGGTCGATGGTGGACTTTCCAGGTCTGAAGCCACACTGATAAGGTCCGATCAGTTCGTTTACAATGGGCTTCAATCTTTCACATAAAACGCTCGACAGGACCTTATATGCGATATTAAGAAGGCTTATCCCACGGTAATTGGCACAGATAGTGGGATCGCCTTTCTTGTGGATTGGGCAGAGCACACTGAGATTCCAATCGTTCGGAATGCATTCTTCCAACCATATTCTGCATAGAAGCTCGTGAATGCATTTAAGTAGAGCTTCGCCTCCGTTCTTAAACAGCTCAGCAGGTAAGCCATCAGCTCCCGCGGCTTTGTTATTTTTAAGCCGAGCTATAGCTGTCAGAACTTCATCATAGTCGGGCAGCGGAACCTCAACGCTGTCATCCAAAATTGGGGTTTCCGAAATATCATCTCTATTGGCGGGATTGTTGTCAGCGTCGCCATTTAGAAGCTTAGAGAAGTGTTCCCTCCATAACGTCAGTGTACTCTGGACATCTGTCACTAGATTCCCGTTTTCGTCCTTGCAGGAAGAGGCCTCGGTTTTAAAACCATCAGAGAGGCGTCTTATTTTTTCGAAAAATTTTCGGGCCTGTCACCATACATCTCAATCTTCTCCTGCTCGCGCTTTTCTGCCTCTCTTTTTTTCCGCCTGAAAATATGTCTCTCTTCCCTCCTCTTTTCTTTGTATCGCTCCTTAGCAGCGATTTTATATATCGAGAGCTTATATTCAATATGACCTATCTACATTTTCCACAAAAATGTGTTTTTTATGGAAAAGAAATCGTTGACTCATCTGCCACCTATGAGATTTATTTTAATAAAAAATAAAAGAGAGTTTAGCAAAGTTTCCCCCCTTATATGTTTGGCTTATCTACAATACAGTTTTTTTGTTTGTGAGTACAAAAGGACTCATCTACACAATTTTTCGGAATTATTCAAGAAAATTGTAACAAATTATGTTAGATTACAATGGCAGGGTAAAATATAGAAGGAAATACATTGAAAAGCATAGAACTGATCAGCGGAGAAAGATATTGGATAAGTAACAGGTTCTTTTATAATCGAATGAAATTCTCTTAGAATATTAACAAATTTTAATGCAAAATCCCGAGTAAAAATGGAAACTTTTTAGAGAAGACCAAACAGTGGACGTACAAGGCTAATAGCCCTATTCTGGCAGCTTAACTAAGCTCACCACATTAATAAAAAAGTTAATATTAACAATTTGTTAAGGTTTCGTAATCTGCTGCAAATTTAAAAGCTCTTTTCCTTACAATTTTGTTAATAACAGAAAGAGTCTTAACAACGAATGAAATGTAAGTGCTTAGATAGAAAATTGTTATGAAAATAATATAAAAATACAAATTATAATATAATATTGAGTTTAAATACATTAAACTGAAAAATGGAAGAATTTTTTACTTTTTTTTAAGTGTTGATAATGAAATCTTTCAGTAGCCGTGGCAAATTTTTCAAGCGCTTGCAAAGTCACAAGCTGCACTCTGAGCATCTGTTTATATAGCGCATCTCTTCTTTCAATAGCCATATCGATTTTCACCATGCATGGTGAACTTTAAAAGCTTTTTAAGCTTTTATGTTGTTAATGATTTTTAAGAATACCAACATTTACATAACATAACAATCAGCTTAACAAGAGCTCCTTAACTATTTCTTGTTAAGCTAACAACCAGAATGGGGCTGTAAGTTTTAAATATTTTTCTCGGCCGTTTGCAGAACTTTTTGCCAAACAGTGGCCGTACAGAATTTTTTATTAATCTTGACTGTACAACGGCCGTCTAGCGCTCTAGCCGAGCAGTGATTATTCCCCAATGAAAATGAGCAGCTTTTTGTAACTAACTTCAAACACAAAAAAAAATTATTTTGCGCCGCACAGAAGTGCCGATACTATCAACATCAGCATTACCAAGTAATGCTTACTTTTGTTGCTGCGCATGCGTTTGCTGTTGACTAAGAGCTTTGAAAAATTTGGTGACATACAACGAGCGTTCAGCGTACATACAGCGGCAGTAGAACTTAATTTTTAGGCCATCTTCGACCCTTGTACGGCCGTGCGACCCATTATCGGACGCTGATCGACCGCTGTTTGCCCGCTCATATTTATACTCGGGTTCGGATGATTACTCGGCAATGGACCTTATCCGCAGAAGGAAGAGAAATCAGGACTCTAATTTAAATTTGAAATTAGTCTCCAGTGCAACCATTTCCAAGAAATGAAGTCTGTAATTATAACACAATATCAATATTTTTATGATAATATTGAAAAAATGTCAGCAATTAAATTAATAGACCAATATCCTTTTTCACTGCTATTTTGATATTTTTCTCTTGTTTTTGTATATATTGTTATCAACAAAATTTTCTTAAAATCTGAATAAAATCGTCAATAAATTAACGAAGAACTTCTATCTACTGATTTCATTTAAGAAAAAAATATATATTTGAAATACAAAACAGCCCATCTACACTTAAACGAAAAGTACGAGATATCACTTATTTTTTTTTTTGCTTATGGAAGCTTGTCATTCTCTTAATACAATATTCTGGTACTTTAATTGGTAAATAATTGTACACTGAAAGATTTAAACGATTTTTTGCTCTCCTGAAAATAGTTTTTTTTTATAGATAGGTCATATTGAATATAAGCTCTCGATATAATTAATTTGATTTTTTTGTTCAAAAGTCCAAATTAACGATTTAACAAAAATGTATGACCTTTTTCTCAATAAAATTATATTCCATTCCATACGGGCATTTCTCTAATATCGAATGTGACCATAAACACACATAAAGTGAGGAAAAAAGGCAAAGGCAATCATATTTTCATTTCGTTTTTACTTCATATTATAGCTCTTAGGTAACACTATAATTACTGCCAAAGTTTATATCAGGCATAATCGAATGGAATTGGAAAAAATTGTCAATCCTATTACAGGAATTTTAATTGGTAATTGAACACCTCACATTGTTCGAATATAAATTTATAAATGTGTAAACATTGTGTTGATTCGGAAGATAGGTGATAGTAAGTTGGAGGGTGGATAGATTTAGAAGTGTCGGTGTAGGTTTGTTATAAATTTGCACAGGAAGACTGTTCCTCAACTTTACCATGCGGCTAAAAAACGAATTATCTCGGTAATGCGAAGTTCTATGAGCCATCGAGGCAATGGTAAAGGGGTGGGCTTGGACAGCTGCCCGAGTGGACCTGGGAAACACACAAGCTAGTGGCGTCAGACTATGTATCTCCCTTGAACACTACCGTGATGCACAAGAGAATTGAGAGAGGATTAAATGCTTTCATCCTTTATCAAATATATAGCACGATGTTGAATTCGATCCAGCTGCTCCAAATAAGATCTTGAAGCCCCAGCCCAAATGTGCGAATTATACTCCATTTTCGGCCTAATATCATGCAAAGATCAGCTGAAACAAAATATTTTTAACACCGTTTTAAAATACCTAGCTCACATTCTTGTCACACCAGTGTTAGGGGTGGTTAGGGGATTTTCCCCTAAATTTAGGGGGTTTTTAACAGTTTTGAGGGATTTTAGGGGAAATGAATCTGTAGGGGTTTTTTAGGGAGATTTAAAGTTTGTTAGGGGTTTTTTAAGGTTATTTGAACCTTTGGAAATAAAGTTTTCTTACTTTTCCTTAAAATTATGCTATAAATTCTTGAATATTTCAGTAACACTTCACTTCAAACTTGCTTCGCGCTTTACTTGCAATTGATTGATTCCGTGTTAAAACTAAAAACAAAGCCTTTTGGCCTTTGTAGTCTAGTGAAGAGTGAGCTAGACTATCAACTCAGAGGTCCCCGGTTCGAATCCGGGTTCAGGCATGGCTTTTTTCGCTTTCTTTGTTCTTCACTACATTTAAGAATTATTGATAAAAAAAACCCACAGCTAAATTGAGGAAAATTTTGGATTAAAGAACAGGATCAACTGAAGGCTGGAAATGCTTGCCGAGGTCAAGGCATAACACTACCCTCGTTTGTAAGCAATTCAAATTGTCTTTCGTATTTTTTCTGCCTAATCGATAATTCACGTATGGTTCCAATCAATTATTCTTCTAATAATATATCCCTTGCCTTTCAGTTCAAAAACCAACGTTGTTTGTATAAGGAGGATGCCTTGGAACTTTGATATTTATTTAAAAAAAAAAAAAAGTATAGAAAAAACTATAGACAGAAAATACATTAAAAAGTGGGGGACGGAGTCTCCTTTCAAAAATAAGACTTAATTTTAAGGACAATTTCACATTGGACAATTGAGAACTATGAAGCACTTTCTGCCCTTGTTAAAGACGTCCAACAGCTCAGCCCTTTAAATGCACAGGCTTGCATTGCAGTTGCAATATTTGTGTGTTTTTCAAAAAAAAAATTTAGGGGAATTTAAGTGGGATTTTAACTCTAATCTAGGGATAAATGATGAATGGCACCTGGCAACACTGCGACATAGAAAATTGTAAAAAGTACGTTGAAAAGGACTTGAAAAATTTTTTCGTTAAAATAAACGATATTTTAGTATTTCCTGGGCATGGGAAAAAATTTACTTATTTTATCGAAGAACCTTCACGGAAAAATATAATTCATAAACTTTTAATGAAAGCTGTTCACTAAGTTTTTCTTGACCATTTTATGAATAAATTCATTATTTTTAATGGTTTTTTCGTTAACTTAACGAAAATTTTCATCAAAGCTTATGAACGAGTTCACAAATTTTGATGAAAGCAATTCATAAATATTTCTTTACAGCAACTCTGAAATATGAATTTTTGAATAAGTTAATGAACAGTTTTCATTTAACATGCCAAACAATCTCGTCGTCTAACGGATCATTGCTTTTTTGTAGAGGTGGGTAATGACACAAATTGTTCTACTTCATTGTTGTTTGTGAAAAGTAATAAGTTAAAAGTACTTAGAAATAAATTAAAGATTAATAAAAGTGTATTTACCAGTATATTTACCAGTAATTATTAATTTATTAAGCGTAAAGAATAAAAAATGTTTTGTGCTTTGTGCAAAAAAGAATACAAAAATATATACGGGTCCGCCATCTAACGTTTTTTTTTCAACTAGTGCTTATTTCGTGAATGGTAACATTTAGCTCATGTCTGATTTGACAGATAATTAGTTTGATCCTTCCGCTAAACGAATATGGTTGTGTATACGCTTGAACAATGCTGGGAAATATTGCGACATTACTTTGAAAATCATGGTAATGTTGCAGAATGTGTGCGAAAATTGCGTACGGATTTTGGAAGAAGAGAAGCACCGTCAGCTCCGTATGTTCGTTATCTTGTAAAAAAAGTGAAAGAAACTGGCATCCTCATCGATAAACCAAAGCGTGAAAAGCCAAAAGCAGTGTGTACACCCGAGAATATTGCTGCTGTGGCAGAAAGTGTGCGTGAAGCGCCATCAACATCGATTCACCGTCGTTCTCAACAATTGAACATTTCGGAGACATCATTGAGACGAATTTTGTATAAAGTCCTTGGTATGACGCCATACAAAGTCCAATTGGTTCAGGAGTTGAAGCCAACTGACCATCCAATGCATTTTGGCTTCGCTAAGTGGGCCTGCGACCGACTTACAGAAGATGCCGACTTTGCCAAAAAAAACATTTTTTCAGATGAAGCTCATTTTGATCTTGACGGGTATGTAAACAAACAAAATTGTCGCATTTGTGCACAGAAAACCCGCACGCATACATTGAAAAGCCGCTGCACCCAAAACGAGTCACTGTTTGGTGCGGATTTTGGTCCAGAGGCATAGTTGTGCCATTTTTCTTCGAAAATGAGCAAGGAGTGACCGTTACAGTCAATGGTGATCGTTATCGGGCCATGTTGAACGAATTTTTGTTCACAAAAATTGAAGAGGAGGATATTGGCAACATTTGGTTTCAACAGGACGGCGCTACGTGCCACACAGCCGAAGCTACACTCGATGTTTTGCGCCCTATTTTTGAAGATCGCATTATCAGCCGCAGAGCTGATGTCTTTTGGCCATCTCGGAGCTGCAATTTGACACCTTTGGACTATTATTTGTGGGGTGCCCTCAAAGATAAGTGTTACGCCAACAAGCCAGAGGCAATTGACGCTTTAAAGGACAATATTCGTGAAGAAATTGGTGAAATGCAGCTGCACACAATCGATAATGTGCTTAAAAATTGGACCGATCGTGTAGACTACTGCATGGCCAGCCGAGGCAGCCATTTGAATGAAATTATTTCCCATTGTTAACCGGAAGGATTGTACTTTCAAATAAAAAAAAAATTTGAGAAAATATCCAGTGGTTTTTTTTTATAGATTTTTCAAAAAAAAAAAAGTTATTTGGCGGACCCGTATATCTTTGTAGAACACATAAAGAAACTGGTGGTGTCAATATTTATAAAAGACATCTTAAAAGAAAGAATTCTGATTAAGAGTATTATAAAATAAAAACTATTGGCAAATGTTTGCAGCAATCAAAAACAAAAAGAAGCGCTAGCGCCATGAACTGTGCAGCCGACGAGTGTGTTGCCAACGAGTGTATTTCCAACGAAGCCAATCGCATTGCTAGCGCAGACGAGTCAGTCAATTTTTGCTTGAAATACTTCTTAATTTTGCGAATCAATTTCTTCCTTAAATACTTTAATTATTTTCATTATATGTACTGTAAGGATATTATTAAAATAATTAAAATGTATGAAATATATACTTTTGAATATTAAAACAATACATTTTCATTTAAATTTATTAGGTAAAGTGTGTAAATATTCCACCATTTCTTTCAACAATTTCATAAAAAAAAACTTTACTCAAATTTCCATTAAAATTGGAATGAACTTCTTCATTAGTTTTATGACCTTTTCATTAATTTTAATGATATTGTTCATTAAATTTTATGATCTTTTTCATTAGTTTAAGGAAATACTTCATTAAATTTTTACGAACATATTCATAAAGCTTACTGATTTTTCATTTATTTTAATGATTTTATTCATTAAACTTTAATGAAATTCTTCATTAAATTATACGTAATCATTAGTTTTGTTCATTAAATTTCAAGTTTATGAAACGCATTCATTAAATTTTAACGAACGTGTGCGTTGGTTCAAAAAGAACGAATATTTTCATTAAAACAACGCACAAAATCACTAATTTTATGCACATTTTTCGTTCCGTGTTTGTGTGACCCTTCCAATAAGCCCTCATTTGAAAAAATCGGATAATATTTGCGCAATTTTGAGAGATTTTCGTAAAACAGATTGGGAAAAAATATGATTTTTAATTTCTTTTTTTCCACTAGTTAAGGAAGCTTATCGAAATTATTTTTTTACTGCATTACGTGGCTCCACTAGATACTCAATTCCCGCAAACAGTTTGGGTTAGTTCGTCGGCATTTCCGGTGGCTAGAGACCGAACCAATTTTTTTCAAAATCATGATATCTTAGTTTTTCATCCTTAAGATTCAGAAATTAAGTGTACTATTTGACTTAATTCTTTGTCCATATACTTTGAGCCGCCTTAATGCATACCCATTTAATCATCTGAAATTTTCTCGAAAATTTATTGTCTGCATTTATGGCAAAATTTGTTGCGCTACCATTTTGTTTAGTCTGTAAAAATTAATTGAAAATTTTATTCGCTCAACAGGTGAACACAGCAATTTGCATAAAATGTTGCATGAACTGAATTAATCATTGAACACTGTCAAAACACATAATAAATTAGTTCATCACATGCAACAAAAACAACAACAAGAACCTGTTGTCTTTTTCTGTTGCTACCATAACATTGCAAAAGACCATTTTAACCACAAACGATTGGTTGCTCTCTTGCTCTGCCTTTGCCAATTTTCCACACTTTCCGGAAGACGTTTAAGTTGTTCATCCTCCACAATCAATGTAAATCAGACCACATGCTGTGCTCACGTTATTAAATCGATCTCATCGATTTTATTTAAAGTCAAGTTTAAATCTATTTTAGTGCTTGTGTCAAAATATTAGAAAGTATTTTCATGACTGCATTACAATTAAGCAAACAAGCTACACAGCAGAAGCAGAAGAATAGCAACACAGTCCAAGCCATAACCTAAAAACGATCATCTAACCATTATTCAATCTTTCAACATTTTATTGAAAATGACATCATAGTCAAGACAATCACCATGATTAATAACAAAACTAGTCGTAGTTGAGTTTTTTCCACTATTATAGAACTACATAGGATTTTTGTTTTTTTTTTTTTATTGAGGCTTTAAGGTTTTATTTTTATTATTATACTGAATACAAATGCATTTCTTTAAATACGGTCATAAAATAGCAAAAACAAAACAAAAAGTCATATAAATCAACTTATAGCGCGTGGTTGCATTTTTCAGAAATGCCAGAAACACTTTCCTGAAAAATCAATCAACGTGTGTTCATAACTAATTTCGTTTTAAAAATGTAAAAAATTTGTTGCGGACAAGTCTTTGCCGAGTTAAAATTACAGAAAGAATTCCACAAAAAATACACTCAGATTATAAAATTTGTTATTCTAATCCGGTGTTTGTCTTCTTTTCTTTATGGAATCTCAGAAGAAGTATCATTTATGTTAACATTTAACATTTTGAAGGTCACGTATAAATTGTAACCACATTTACGCTGGTTACCACACAAATTTACAAAGCCCACCAATTTATGTTGCATACAAATTTGAGTGCCGTAGAAATTAAGCAAGATCGTCAAATTCGTAACGTGTAAGAAGTTCGTACCTACGTGACGTAAGACCTAATCTTTCTCTATTGTTGAAGATCTTTGAGGCGTATATAATAAATTGTTCAACATTAATCATAATAGAGAACGTGGATGGAGCTTTTGCTAAAATTAGAGATGATGCTGAAGATCATAATAAAGTTACATCTTGTGGTGATTAGAAATAGTGATGAAGAAACCAACAGATGCAGCAAATATAAAGTAAATTAGGAAAGTAAATAAAACAGTCAATATTTTATCATATAACTAATTTTAAATTTTTTCCTTATTCAACACACTAGAGCCTAGGCACTAAATTTAAGAAGTACCTACTAACATTTTTAACATTTTCAGCTCAGTGAATTAATTATTTTTCTAAATTGTACTGTCTGAGACAGTGACATAAACAAAATACCACTACTACAAGATGCTAAAACGTCAAAGAAAAACTATAAATGGAAAAATTTTGACTTGAACTCTTGCTTTGTAACTTTTCTGCTGCAGGGCTGGTACACATGCGGCACAGCAAAATAAACAATTTTAATAATGCTTCTAAATGACCTCAAAACTCTTGACGTCTAAGTTAATAACGCTTCAAAAATACTTCCAGTTACAGCTGCTGCAGCTGTCAAATTGTAAATTTAACAACTGATGTTGTTGTTATTGCTGTTATAGCTGTAGCTGTAACACCATAAAGCCCAACTAGGTTTGTCAAAGTGAATCACCATGCTTGCCGCCATTTCTTGGCGCATGCGCAGCTATTTAGTAGTGCCAGTTAGTCCTCGTTGCGGCACTCATATTAAATTTCCTAACAAGATATCATAAAAATTTTATTTCCAAAAAACAAAAAGACTGTCTCTATCAGCAACAACCACAACAACAACATCGAAGACAACGTAAAAAGAATAAAAGTCATTACAAGCACATCTATGATGGTAACTTTTAATAGGTTTTTTGAAGATTTTTGATTGTTTCATTTTTAAGTTTAATGACCGTTCGCAGTCAATTAGTGATTAATTAATTAAGTTTGCTGTAGGTAATTGATGTAGGAGGAGGCTTGAGTCAGAAGAGCTATTTTATAAGGGGGGCGTACTTGCATTAGTTCCATGTACTAAATCATATGCACGCACGCCTAAAAGCTTTTAAGCTTTAGCATATTTAGTAGCCATCAAAATATTTTTGTTTATTCTTTTTTTTTTCAATCATAAAAAAATTCAATAAATAATTCTTAGATATAAACTCATCTCGCATTCAATTTACTCTCTCAAAACTCAGAAGAAAAAACAAGAAGCACTTAGTGGTGGAAGCTTTATGCACTCAGAAAAAAGCACCTATTTTTTGTGATAAAAAATTTCTCTATTTTCAGTAATAACAATTTTCACTATTTCAAATAAAATTTTTTTCAATTAGAATCAATTTTTACATATTTAAAGAAATATTTCTTCACTTGTGGGAAATGAAAATATTTCATGTCTATAATAATGATAAGTATTTTTCTTTAACTAAAAAATTCGAATTTTTAGAGAAAAATTTATAGAAAATTAAAACGAAAAAAACAAATACTTTTTCAAATATGAAAAGTCTTCTTCTCTTAAAGCGATATATTTAACTCATATTGAATTAGGTACGAAATAAATGGAAAGCGTGAGAGCGAGTGAATTATGTTGTGATAAGCAAGTGTTTTTAAGCAAGGCATTTTTGTTTAAAACAGCACAGAGCGATGTTTTTTGACTGCTTATGGTTTTTCAGAAAAAATTTCTGGAATATTATATATAAGGGGTTTTGAAAAACAATGCCAGAACAATAATACTACCCCTTACTCTTAATATATTTTCAAATAATATTTTTACAACCGAATCACAATTTATACTTTTTACATATTTATACTTTTATTTTGCGTATAACCAGGGCCAGATTTACCAAGTTTGCCGCTGTGGGCTAAACTTAAATGCCTCCCCCAAAAAAAAAAATAGAATAAATAACAAAAAAAAAATGACTCGACCCTACCAACAAAATTACATATTTTTGACAATATTTTAAGAGGTTTTATCGGCTAAAATCAAATCAGAATGTTTTCAGATATAAAACATTTCAATTAAACATGAGTTTGTGTGAAAAATGTAAATCTTTAATAAATATTATATTGGCTAAAGTCTTGTCCAAACAGTTTCCTCTGAAGAAAACGCACCTAACCAAATAAATAAAATAAACATCTGACCAGAGTTTTTAACCACTCAGTGTTGATTTAGGTCGGGTTCATTGTGAACGCTTTTTGCTGAGCCGAGCTAAACTGAAACTCAAAAACGCATTGGGGCAAAAGAGATGCATGACTTGTGTTCTCTATTGCTCCAATGAGTTTTGCGGCTCGACTCAGTAAAAAGCGTTCACAATGAACGCGTCCCTAAAATGAATACCTGTGCCGGCAATATTATGCTATATTCACACTGAGAGCTAAATGCACATTTACGAAATCCACATTTACGAACGGCACTTTACTCGTTGTAGGAGTAACAGGGACAAATATATAGATTAAATGCTCTAAATGCGAATTTAGCTCTTAGTGTGAATTTAGCATTAATCATTGTTTATTCTTCGATAATAGCTTCTTTGCAAGACCCACAGTCGCTTTTTTCGGAAGATTTAATGGGGTTGAACAATTTTGTAAGATGACCTGTATTTCGAAAAATATTGCATTTGCTTACTTCTTTCTTTTTTTTTTAATCTTAGAGTATTGGCAGCCACAAAGCCATTATTGTTACTTTAACTTATGATCTCATTTTGTAAAACAAATGCAGTCACTAGCTTTAGATTTGTTTTAAGGAAAAGTTTAAGTGAGAGATAAGGGTTTGCTTTAATTCATATGGTAATGGAATTGCCAGACAAAAAACCCCAAATGAGGTGATTGCGTGCGTTTTACAAAATAAGGCCATTAATTTAACTAAAGCTTCACTTGAAACAACACGATAGAAATTTTATAAAGAAAATATTAGTTCTTTTTTTACTATTTAATTAACAAAAAAGTCTGCTCTTTGGAAATAATTGCTGTTGCGCCATCTAAGAATATATAAAATACCATGACATTGTTAAATGCACTGAAATAGTAACCCACTGGACAACATTTACACTATTTTTTATGATAACATAAGCAAAATACTGTTTTAAATTGCTTTTTAATAATCCAAGCAAAAAATACGAAATGTTATATTATTTTTGCCAAAATTTGCCGCCCCCAAAAATTTGCCGCTTTGGGCTCGAGCCCACTCGCTCCCTAGGGTTAATCCACCACTGCGTATAACTGAGTTCAAACAAATGTTTCACAAAAAGACTTTTCTAATTATAATTGAAAATATACTTTTCTTTACAATGTAACATGTCTGACTGTCTCAACCTGGCGAGGCCAGCATAATCTTTGTGAAATCGCCTCAAGTCGACTCAAACCTCCACGTGGTGTTTCCTGGGCAACGTCAAAACTGACAGCCGTTAGTTTGGCGGCTAATCTGAGCGGCGGGCCCCCTAGGCTTAAAATAGGTTGTGCGTCGGGTTTGAAGCCCACCCGTAAAAACCCATTTCAATGAAAGCAAATAAGAATAGAAGAAAACTGATTCCCAAATCTGATGACGAATTCCGCAAACGAAAAACTGATAATGATTTACGGATATGCACCTGGAATGTCCGAACCCTTAATTGGGAATGTGCCTCTATCCAACTGACTGATGTCTTGGAAAGATACAAAGCTGATATCACTGCTATCCAAGAAATGCGATGGAAGGGACAGGGTTGCATTCGGCATGCACCCTGTGATATCTACTACAGCGGCCATGCGGAGAAGCACGAGTTTGGATGCGGATTTGTAGTTGGCAAGAGACTACGTCCCCACGTCCTGCGATTCACACCTGTGAACGAACGACTTGCCATAATTCGCATCAAGGTTAAATTTTTCAATATAAGCCTAATATGTGCGCACGCTCCGACAGAAGACAAGGACGATGAGACCAAGGAAATTTTCTACGAGCGTTTTGAAAATGCTTACGAGCGCTGCCCCCGTCACGACGTAAAAATCATGATTGGTGACTTCAACGCTAAGGTGGGCAAGGAAAATATTTTTGGTCCAACAGTCGGAAATTTCAGCCTCCACGACAACACCTCCGATAACGGAATAAGGCTGATTGACTTCACCGCAGCACGAAACATGGTCGTAAGTAGCACTAGATTCAAGCATCTCAATATTCATAAAGCTATCTGGCTGTCCCCTGGTTAAAAATCTACAAATCAAATTGATCGCGTTTTGATCGACGGAAGGCATTCTTCCAGTGTATTGGAAGTACGCTCGATCCGTGGTGCAAACATTGACTCGGATCACTATCTTGTTGCAGCCAAGATCCGTACACGTCTGTGCGCAGCTAAGAATACACGCAACCCTACACAGAGAAAGCTAGACGTCGACAAGCTGCAATCGAAACAGACAGCCGATGCTTTCGCCACTCGACTCTCACTAGTGCTTCAAAGCACTCCTCCAATCGATGATATATGCGCGCAGTGGACACACATTTCCAACTCCATGAGTGCGGCTGCTGAAGAGGTGATTGACTACCATTGCCCTCGCCGAAACCAGTGGTACGACCAGGAGTGTCGCGATGCCACTGCAGAGAAAGACGCCGCCTACAAAGCCACCCTGCAGTCGGTTGTAACGCGTGCTGCTAAGGAGCGATGCAAAGAAAAGAGGACAGGTGACAGGAATGAGGCCCTAAAATTTTTCGAAAAAATAAGACGCCTTGCCGATGGTTTTTAGACCGGGGCCTCTTCCATCAAGGATGAAAACGGGAATCTAGTGACAGATGTCCAGAGTACACTGACGTTATGGAGGGAAAACTTCTCTAAGCTTCTAAATGGCGACGCTGACAACAATCCCGCCAATAGAGATGATATTCCGGAAACCCCAATTGCGGATGACAGCGTCAAGGTTCCGCTGCCCGAATATGATGTAGTTCTGACAGCCATAGCTCGGCTTAAAAATAACAAAGCCGCGGAAGTTGATGGCTTACCTGCTGAGCTGTTTAAGAACGGAGGCGAAGCTCTACTTAAATGCATTCACAAGCTTCTATGCAGAATATGGTCGGAAGAATGCATTCCGAACGATTGGAATCTCAGTGTGCTCTGCCCAATCCACGAGAAAGGCGATCCCACTATCTGTGCCAATTACCGTGGGATAAGCCTTCTTTATATCGCATATAAGGTTCTGTCGAGCGTTTTATGTGAAAGATTGACCTTATCAGTGTGGCTTCAGACCTGGAAAGTCCACCATCGACCAGATTTTAACGCTACGACAAATCTTGGACAGCCCAATAAGCCACCTTCGACAGCCCAATAAGGAAGCACCTGTACTCCACCATGTCTGAATTTGGTATTCCTGCAAAACTAATACGACTTTGCAGGATGACACTGAGCAACACCAGCAGCACAGTTAAAATCGGGAAGGACCTCTCCCCACCATTTATTACCAAACGAGGTTTCAGACAAGGTGATTCCTTATCGTGCGACTTTTTCAACCTAATGATGGAAAAGATCATCCGAGCTGCTGATCTGAGACGTAGTGGCCCAATATTCTACAAGAGTGTTATGCTGCTTGCGTATGCTGATGACATAGATATCATTGGCCATAATACGCGCGAAGTCCCTCTACTACGCAGAGCCCTCTCTCGACAAACGAAAATCACGCTCTATAAATCGCTCATCATGCCCGTCCTACTTTATGCATCACAAACCTGGACGCTGAGCAGTTTAGATGAAAAGACTTTAGGAGCATTCGAGAGAAAGATTCTTCGTAAGATCTACGGACCAATCTGCGTCAATGGCAAGTACCGAACACGGTGGAATGATGAACTGTACGCTGACATTGACATAGTCAAGCGCATTAAAATCGAGCGGCTTCGCTGGCTTGGTCATGTTCAGCGCATGAAAGACGATGCTCCAGTGAAGAAAACATTCGATTCGGTACCCAGCGGCGGTCAACGCAGAAGAGGACGACCGCATCTTCGTTGGAAAGACCAAGTAGAGGACAACCTGACGAAGCTTGGAAGCGAAAGACAAAAATGGCTGGCGCAAATTCTTAGATGAGGCCAAGACCGACATACGGTTGTAGCGCCAACAAAGAGGGTAAGTAAGTTAGTAAGATATACTTTTCTATATTAGAGAAAAAATGTACGCAATAAAGATATGTGCTGTAGTAATAATAAGAAAATTTATCTCTCTTTTGAAGAAGGTTTTCTTTTTTGTGAGAAACCTTAAACGCAATTTGCAGAAAAGATGTATTAAAATTAAATAAATATTTCTCTGTTTTCGAGAAAAATTTACACAATAACGAAAACGGTTGAACCTGTTATAAAGAATTATTTTTCTGTTAAACAATAGGTGTCTTTATTGTTAAGAAAATCTTTCACTTTTTCCTGGAAACTTTTTACCATTTTAGGAAATTTTTGAGATCACATTTAGAGAAAAGCATACTCTGGAGCTATACCATTTTTCTCAAAATAGGATGCCTTTTTTTCACATATTCCGAGAAACTTTTTTCTGAGTGTCTTTCGAATTTAGTATATCATTAACTTTATTCCTAAAGGTGCTAAGTCAACTTTTTGAGATTTTACAGGCTAGACAAAAAACTCAAAAACATTTATAATAAACCTTTTTTTTAACGTTTAATATAGTAACTTTAATTGCATCACTGTTCAATGTCAAGACAAAAAAATATTTAATGTCTACGTTATAGTTGTTTTAATAGCTAGCACTTTTTCTGCTAGCACTTTTCTGCTGTTGAAAAGACAATTTTTTTTAACTTAGCACGTTTTACTTAACATATTTCCCATATGGGAATTCTTTTTTTAATTTTTATTTTATTTTATTATTATTTTCTTAAAATTAAGATAAAAAATATAATAAAGCATTATCTTTAATCCGATCGCAAAAATTTCAAATTTTTTTATGCAGATTGGAAGAGCGTTTTCCGGTATTTAATTTCTGATAGGTTTTTTTTACATCTATTATATTAGCCAATATATTTACGAAAAATAGGTTTTGATTTGTTAAAAAATAGATCAAGGTTTATTTTTATAAATGTGCAAAGAGAACTTCCTCACCCCCCCCCCCCCATACAAGTCGTGGCACTTTAAGGAATATTCCTTGTAATGACCACAACTTTCGATTATATTACATTTCTTTGCAAAGAAGACCTTACATAAAACATTAGAATGAGGTAGCAGGGAAGTGATCAACTTCCTTCAGCATTTCCTACAAGTAATTGATTAGTACGCTACTTGTTATAGAAAGGTAATTGTACGGTTGTTTAGAAAGTGATTACGTTTTATGATATCAGAGGACTTAACTCGCATTAATGTAGCGAGAGAGCAAATCTCCCATTTAAAAGCTTGTTTGAAGAATGTTTAACTAAGCAGACCACTGAAATTAGTTGACCGATATTAAAATATTTTTTTTAAACTAAAAACTTCTAAAATTATTTTTTAACTAAGTCAAATTTGGAAATTCTATTTAGTTTATAAGTTCGCTGAAAATAATATATCCATAGTTATGTTTATTTGTAAAGGGTGTCCCAACAAGAACGCAATTTTTAAATTTGGCGCCATTCGAAGTGTCATTGTTTGACATTTGAACAATTGTTATTGTTTGCTAGTAGAAGGTACGAGGTTAGTAAAAATGGTGCGCTACACGAATGAACAACGCATTCTCATTGTAAAATTGTTTTACCAAACTGGTGAAAGTTTTGCGGCTACAGTTCGCAAATTGCGATCAATTTGGGGTCACAATAATGCTCCAAAAGAGTCAACTGTAAAGAGATTAATGGATAAATTTGCCGAAACTGGGTCTGTTAGTGATGTAAAGACAACAACGCACCTTCGACCAGGTTGATCGACCGAAAATGTCGCAGCTGTACGTGATGATGTCGCTCAAACTCCATCCGTCTGAATTCGACACCGAGCTCAGCAAATTGGTGTCTCCAAATCCACTATGCAGCGAATTTTGACGAAAGATTTGCATCTTCATGCATACAAAGTTCAATTGACTCAGGAACTGAAGCCAGCTGACCATGGTCGTGCGAAGGGAGTTCGTTAATTTGGTATTGGAGAGACAACATGAAAATGCTGATTTTGCCTCTAAAATCATCTTCAGTGACGAGGCCCATTTCCATCTTGATGGCTTCGTCAATAGACAGAATTGTCGCATTTGGGGTGAGGAAAATCCTCGAGTGATTCACGAGAAGCAAATGCATCCTCAACGTGTCACTGTGTGGTGTGATTTTTGGGCGGAGGAATCATTGGACCTTTTTTTATGAAAATGAGGCAGGTCAAGCGCAAACAGTCAATGGTGTTCGGTATCGTGAAATGATAACCAGTTTTGTCTTGCCAAGAATTGAAGAAATGAATGTGGAGGGCATGTGGTTCCAACAAGACGGCGCCACATGTCATACAGCCAGAGAAACAATTCAATTGCTGCATCAGTCATTTCCCGGTCGTGTTATTTCGCGTTTTGGAGATCAGAATTGGCCGCCTAGATCGTGCGATTTAACACCATTAGATTTTTTTTTCTTTGGGGATTTTTGAAGTCGATGGCTTAGGCGAATAAGCCGACGACGACTCAAGCCTTAAAAGAGGAAATTGGACGCTGCATTAATGAAATACCGCAGCATTTATGCAAAACGGTCATTGAAAATTTCATTAAAAGACCGCGTGTATGCCAGCAAAGCCGCGGCGGCCATCTGCACGATATATTGTTCCATACATAACCTCATTCTGTCTACTTTACGATATAATAAAGTTTCACGATTTTTTTTTTAAATATCTGTGTTTTATTTAAAATTTAAAAATTGTGCTCTTGTTGGGACACCCTTTAGTTGTTGTTGTTCACTGAATTATATTTGCTTCTAGCTCACTGCTTCTTATTGTTTTTGTTGTGCAAACAAAACAAATGTATGTATTGTTTGGAATATAGCGCATCAATTGCTTTTAATTGATTATTAATTTGGCGTTTTGTACCTTTTGTATAGTAAGTAATTTATTTAGGCTAAAATTAAAAACTCAGTATTTTAGGAGTTAACGTTTGCGTTGTAATATGACAAAAACGGCGTGATTCGTTATTCGTGCGAATTTTAACTTCGGATTACTACTTTAGAACCTATTCTTAAATTTTACTTTTGCAGGCATTTAACATTAGGTCAGAGAGCTAATTTGAATGTCGCTGATTCGTAAATGTTTCCTCGATTCATCATTCCTGATGAAATAATATAATGATCAACATGCTCAGGTTTCAAGGCCTATCTGGCCACTCCTTCTTTATTTCTTTAAACTCTTGCTTAAAAAAGATCTCATCAATTTTCTTCACCCCATCTGAAAAATACAAGCAACAACACATAACACATAAACATATTAATTTATGTCAAAACGTAGAGTGAGGAAACTTTAAGAATATTAAAACAAAAAAGTCATATATTAATAAAAGAATATACATACATCAGAATCGCGTTTCCCTTGAACTTAAAACTCTAGCATATAAGTCAAAAACATCTGGAATTCTAATTTTATTTCCACAATATTTAAAACATATGGTTCGTTCCACAGATCTTTCAATCAACGACAGACTCAAAACCTAGAAAATAAACCAACAACCAGAACTAATGATGACAAAAATATACCAAGATCGTTCGTTGACAATATCAACATGATGCTTGTTTAACAGAGATATGGTTGTCATCGTCATCGTCGTCGTCGTCGTCGTCGATGACGACCAAATAAAAACCCAACCAAGGCAAACCAATATGTAGATTGTGACAGTTTTTAGTTGGCGACACAAAAGTGCTCTCCACAGCAGCACTAGAACAACAGCAACTAAAAAAAACATATTTAATACCAAAATCATGCTATGAAAAATATTTCTAACAGCAACACCAGCGAGATGCTGAGCTTTTGCCAATGCATTTAAGTCGAAATAATCCCGAGTTTATTAATCAGGACAACGGTTATGGCCGTAAGAATCAAATATTATAAAAAAAATCACAGTGGGGGAAAAAAACACCATACATATAGAGAAGTCATGTTTAACACTGACCCACATCGTTGAGAGCAGCTAAATTTGATAGTTGATTGGTTTGGCACTATTGTTGTTGTTTTGTTTTTGTTGCTGCTGTTAATGTAACATAGTTGCCGTGAACTACTGTCACGCCTTTATTGGCAGCATGAAAAAACCGTTGAAATCGGAATAAAGTAATGCATATCAATTTATTTGTTGCTCGTTTTGAAGTGTTGCAAAAGTTTGCTGATCGCACGCCCACTCAATTGTTTTGGAAGTTGCAAAAAAAAAAAGAACTATTTCGAGCTGCGAAATAGTACACTGCAAAAAGTAGTTTATGAAAATCTTTGGATAGAGTTGTTTTATACTGTTTTATACTTCAATAACCTAGTAAGACGTTTATGAAGGTGATTAAGAATTAAAGTGAAAAATGAAGATATTCACTTCAATTCTTAATCAAGAATCCTAAAAGAAAATTTTCTTAATGACCAAAGCCTTTTTCCCTTAAGAAAGGGATATTTCTTAAAATAGCCTCCGCACCAGTTTTGCTTAAAAACAGATTAATTTCATAAATCCTGTTAATTTCTTATATTTACATAGCACACACTAAAAGCACTTTACAAAAACAGTACATCTTTCCATACACCCGAATTAATAACAATTCCGAAAAACAATAGCGTTAAATGAATTTGTTTTAAAAACTTTGAAGAAAACAAAATTAATAACTAGTCATTTTTTAAAAATCACGGCCACGGAAATTAAAGCATATGCGACAGCCAAAACTGAAACCAGAAAGAGTGCAGCAATTGGCTCAGATAAACAGACTGTGTCTGTATGGAAGGCTGTCTTGACTTGGGCCGACGTCTTGGTCAACATTAATCAACTAATCAAGGCAAGACTTGCTCTTTTTTTCGAGTTGGCAACAACTAATGCTCACATAATAACAACAAACACAACATCAATAACAACAAGCATGGTAACTAATCGTCTAAATCCGTCCGAAATGAAATGTTCACGTCGAAATCTAAATATTACGATGTGTGTATCAAGTAAAAAGTCGGAAAACCCGACTTAGAAGTGAAAGAAAGAAAAAATGGAATAAATTGATTGAAATGTTGTCGAAATGCAGTTCGTGTTGGTAGGTTGTTTTTTTTTTTGCTTTAGACTGAGTTTTTTTCTGCTTTGGCTTGTGCTCACTACCCGCTTAGAAGGAGAGCCTTGTTGAATTTGCCCATTTGGCCGTTTTCAGAGCTGACAACATGCTTAAGCTTGCGAATTATTGCCACAGATTTAATTTAATGATGGTTTTGCTCGATTGACTTGTCGACAGCTTTGCGTGTTAAACTGAGTTTTTTAGCGAAGCCAAGGATGCTATTTTTTATTTGGCTCATTTCTATATTAAAATATTTTTTGTTTTTACATTGATTGTTATTAATAAAATATATTAAGTTTAATATATTAAGTTGAGCTTAATGCATAGAAAGGAAATTTATAGCCAGTTATAATAAATTTTAAAAAATACAAAATAAAAAATAAATGCAATTTATATCTCGATCGTTAAACAAAAATTTAAGAATAAGTTTAATTGATTGTGAATGTATTTTGAGATTTCAGAATATAAGTGATTTTAGCCTGTCGATGCTCCGAACACTACCATGACTGTGTTCTTGAATCGTGAATTGATCAAGGGGTTGCCTTGTCTTTACTGTAAAAGGAAATTATTGAGAAAAAAACAAAGAATCATTTGAACAAGGAGACAATCGTTTATCCATTGATCAAAATCGATAAAGTACCAGCAGATTTACAAGGGCTTTCAGATCATTTCAGGGAATTCACTTTACAACACATGTTTGATTGTATGTATTAAGATAATAAATGACTCACCTTTGCCCTTAGCTGCCACTCTTTGTTCCAATTACATAGCCACAAAGTGAAAATTGTTACTCTAACAACAAGAATTGTTCCTTAAACCTTAGATTAAATTTGTTTGATTGAACAAATAAGTATATGTATGAAAGTTGTTTGATATATATTTTCGAAGTTTTGATGGCCATTTAGTCTTAACATCAACTAATTACTAAAAAAACCAACAAACACTGTGAAAAAACAGAAAAAACCACACGCAGAATAAAAATATATTAACCAGAAACATCATATGGATGGATACTACAGGGTCTTCCAAGGCTGAGTTTCTTTTTGAATTCAAATGAAACACATATTTTTAATGGAAATTCATCATTTGTTTATTGATATATAATGTAGAGGGTGCACCATTTAGGAATGATGAATTATATCACTTTAGAGCACGTCTACAGATGTCGATTCTTTTGGTGAAATATTCGATAACATTTCGGCATATTTAGGGCTCTGATATCGTGACATGTTTACAAAGTTTTTTTGGCCTATTGTTTATGGAATGGATATTTACAATATTTAGTTTAGACGGTGCGACAATCCACACAGCCAAAAAACAGTGAATTTATTGCAAGCAAAATTCTCAAGAAAAATAATCTCACAAAATTATGAAGAAGTTTGTAAGATAGAACCCCAAATCAGTGGCGGATCCAGACACTTCATTTGGGGGGGGGGGGGCGACACAAAAATTTGACTTCGTAGTAGGTGCAGATATTGGCGATAGTCGTTAGTCGCACTAGCGCATCTGTGGTGCAGTGCGTTAGTGCGTGCTTGCACGGGTTTCACAAAGATTTCTGATGAAGCCTTTAGCAGGGCCGAAATTGCAATAAAATCAGCTAGTGATTTTTTCCTTTTTATATTGAAAAACCATTGTTGTTTCTTTGAAAAGATTCGTAAGAACAATTAATTGTTCTTACTTCGACCTAAAGCTCAATAAACGATTTTAAACTATCAAACAACTAGAATTTGTATTTAAAATCAAGTATGGTTTAAACTATCAAACATTTAGAATTTGTATTTAAATCACATAAAATCAACATAATAAATAACAAGGTCATTTAGAAAAAACTTTAATTTTGTAATTTAGTTTATATGACTACTCTCGGCAACTGTACTAAAAATGAGAGTGTACCACTTTAGTTACGCCCACTTTTCAGGAGATAAGCGTGGAGTGAAGCAAAGCGCGCTATGTTTAAGCTAATTTAAGCTGAAATTTTGGCAGCCGATTTGTTTCGAGATAGTTTTAGGGAAAAAATTTTCCCACACCTCTATTACCGCCCACAAATCATCTATAACGCTATATTTCAAACGGTTTTGGTCTTATTAGACTAAAATTTGGTAATTCAGTCCATATGGTTACATTCGGCAACTAAACTAAAAATGGTGAATGTATGTATAAAATTTCTTTTCCAAATAGCATAAAAATTCATACATGGCAGTAAGTGGTCTGTGGCTCCTGCGTCTGCAAGGTATTTAAATAACTGTAAACATAGATTTATGTATATAGTACATAACTTTGGAATGGCTCAAAATATGTGAAAATGTTTTACAGAAATTGTTTTTTTTTATACTGAGAAAGAACATTGTAAAAAATATAATAAATTAAAAAAAATGTTATCCAAACAATAATATGGGGTGGTAGCCCATGATTTTTAGTGATAGAAATTGTTTAGTGCATTTTTTGTCAAAATTAAGCCGTTTTTTGCAGATAAATGATATGTACTTTTAAAGAGTGGTTTAAATGGAAATTTAATAAAGAAAATTACAACAAAAAGAACTTATTGATCTATTTTTGAGCACACATTGAACATTTAAGGTTTTGTGAAAACAATATAAGACATTCAATTTGTGAAGTAACGCTTTATCTTTTCTCATTCCTCCAAATGCACTTAATTAAAATTTCAGACAAAGGAAATTTGATGAACATCGATTTGAAAATGACGGAGACATTTGCTTGCAAATTCAAAAATTAAAATTTCAATTGGTTTTTCTCATTCTAATTCGAAAGAAAATGTGTTTTATCGTGAAAATCTGTAGTTTTGAAGATACCGCAATATTTTTTAAGTCATAACGGGAATTTTTTTCAATATGCTAGATACACGTACAAAATATTTTCGAAAAATTTTTCGCTTGCCATTATTTTTATTAATCAACGACTTTTCATAAAAAAGTGAGTTATACTGAGAAAATGTATAGTTTTCAAGATATCGACAAAAGTTTGATGTCATAATAATGGAAATTTTTAAAAACTTAGTCAAAAAAATTACATATTTGAAATTTTACCCGAATTTTTTTTATTTTTTTTATATGTTGTATTTTTTAGACCTTTGATAAACGACATAACTGACAACGCAGTCAGCATTTAGTATCGCGGAAGAATTTATCCTGTGAGAGAAAAAGTACATCGTGGCGAAATCTTCAGGTAGAGTAGAATATGATTCTTTTAGCGAAAAGAAAGTGATTCTTCCTAGCGAGCAGAAAATTATTCTTCCTAGTGAGAATAAGGCGAAATTTTCCTCAATCATACATACCAGCTAAAAAAAAAAATCTATGTCTATACTATTATATAAAAGAAGACTCACGTATGTTCGTCAGCTCAGAGCTTGAGAACGGCAGAGCTTGCTATTTTAATAATTATTTTTCTATTCGGTAGCTATGGTACCCATATGAAAGTTAGCCTTTATAAATGTGCTCATCATTATTAAAGTAATTAATTAGAATCATTAGAGGATAGCCATTCAACTTCTTTATTCTTATTCTCAGCAAGAAAAATAGCTTTCTCATTTTAAGCTCTCCCAGCATACAAAGTAAAGCAAAGTTAAAAAGATAGAAAAATTTGTTGTGTTGAAAAATTTATTTCTTCTTCGCTGCGAGACAAAAGTTCTCATATCAAGCTATTTTTGAACTAAATAAAAATAAGTCAACAAGGTCCGAAAAAAGAGCCAGCAACATGTATTGTGTGCGGTATCAATGCTGCCAACTTTTTTTATGTAAAAATGCCACCACTTTTATAAAAACACCGAAAAAATTAGCTAGAGCTAAAGTAATTTAAACTTTAAAAAAGCGTCAACTTTTGGACCAAATAAGATTAATGTCCGCAGTCAAAAATGTGAAAAACAGTTCTTTCTCTGTTAGTCGGACTATATCTTTTTGGGCTGGAAACTTTGAAAATACCTTTTATGTACGTTTAAGAGATATGTAGTCATATCATTGAAAAATTACACAAATTACACTGTCTTACAACCAGAATGTACAATGAATGCCACTATCGATTTCCAATGTTATATCGTTCGACGATTCCGAAAATTTCATTCGTTTTTTCCTGTAACTCCGTTTTCAAGATATTGCCTTACTACTTACTTAGTTGGCGCTACAACCGTATGTCGGTCTTGGTCTCATCTAAGAATTTGCGCCAGCCATTTCTGTCTTTTGCTTGCTGGCGCCAGTTGGAAATTCCAAGCTTCGTCAGGTTGTCCTCTACTTGGTCTTTCCAACGAAGATGCGGTCGTCCTCTTCTGCGTTGACTGCCGCTGGGTACCGAATCGAATGTTTTCTTCACTGGAGCATCGTCTTTCATGAGCTGAACATGACCAAGCCAGCGAAGCCGCTCGATTTTAATGCGCTTAACTATGTCGATGTCAGCGTACAGTTCATCATTCCACCGTATTCGGTACTCGCCATTGACGCAGATTGGTCCGTAGATCTTACGAAGAATCTTTCTCTCGAATGCTCCTAAAGTCTTTTCATCTAGGTTTGTGATGCGTAAAGTAGGACGGGCATGATGAGCGATTTATAGAGCGTGATTTTCGTTCGTCGAGAGAGGGCTCTGCTTCTCAATTGCCTACTGAGCCCAAAGTAACACCTGTTGGCAAGAGTTATTCTTCGTTTGATCTCAATGCTGATGTCGTTGGTTGAGTTTATGCTGGATCCCAGATAAACGAAGTCCTTCACAACCTCGAAGGAGGTATTGTCAACTGTAACGTGGGTTCCAAGACGCTGGGACTGTTTGTTTGTTGACACCAAGTATTTCGTCATATCTGCATTCACTGCCAGACCCATTCGACTTGACTCTCTTTCTAATCTGGAAAATGCTGCACTGACTTCGCGCGTATTATGGCCAATGATATCGATGTCGTCAGCATACGCAAGCAGCATAACATTCTTGTTGAATATTGTGCCACTACGTCTCAGATCAGCAGCTTGGATGATCTTTTCCATCATAAGGTTGAAAAAGTCGCACGATAAGGAATCACCTTGTCTGAAACCTCGTTTGGTAACAAATGGTGGGGAGAGGTCCTTCCCGATTTTAACTGCGCTGCTGGTGTTGCTCAGTGTCATCCAGCATAATCAAACAAATAATATATTAAATTAAAGCTAATAAAACTCTCTACAAACAATGGCTACATAATTTTTTATTTTACTGTTAGTTTCCGCGAAAAAAATTAAGAATGTTTAGGTTTCCTAGTTCATGTGTCCTAGTTCTTCAAGAATGTTCATGTTTTTTAGAAAAATTTACAAAAAAAAATCTAATTGCAGATTTTGTTAGTTTTGATATTTTTTCTTGCAGCCTGTACTTTTCCGAAAAAATAAGATATCAGATAAAAATATATAAGTTTATAGGAAATAGAATAAGAAAATACCCAAATTGATTGATTGTATATTTTTCTTTTTCATTTAATCATTTGCATTGTTTTTTGACATTGTATATATAGCTCATTTGCTCAAATAACGTTATAACTCAAAAAAAGTGATTTTGCATAAAACGCATTTAAAGTTTTCAATTGACTCACACCTTGTATGAAGAGTTAGTGGCATTTTCTCTTTTCACGCAGAGAATTTTCAAAATAATAACATGAAATTTTTACACCATTAACCCATCAATCTTTTTTTTAGTAATGACGTTATTCGAGCAAATGAACAATATATTTTTTATTTTCGATTTTATTGTTCTTTTAATGATTAACATTATTTTTTACATTGACTACATTGTACTCAAAATAACTAGTATTTTTGTTTTGTCGTTTATTCAAAACGGGATCGGTTTCTCTGATGAGAAACAAAAAAAAGACGCCCATCATTCCTTCGTCCCAAAATCCTTGGTACCGATTTTCAATTGACTTAATTTGCTGGTTAAATCTTTCCCATATTCGTCGCTCTCGTCGCCGAGATTCTTCGGAATAAAATTCAAATGTTAGTAAAGAAAGTGAATTTTCAAAGACATATTTACTCCCATTTTTATAGTTCTTTAACAAATCGTTGACAATTTTCTCATAAGATTCACTTTTATTGTTCCCGAGGAAGCTAAAAACAATCATTCTAAAATAATCCCATACTGCTACCTCAACTGGTGACAATCATTCTGCGAATTGAAGATCATTCGACACCTTTTTTATTTTCGGTCCAATAAAGACACCTTCTTTTATCTTGGCATCAGAAAGATTTGGAAAAATGGTTTTCAAATATGTGAATTTTTCGTCTTTTTGTCTAACAACTTTACAAAATTGTTCATAAGTCCAACTTAAATATGCAGCGGTGGGAGAATTATGTTTTCCTTTCTGAACAGTGAAACTTTTTGACATTGCTCTCTCCAACTATAGATTCAATTCTTTTTGGCCAATCCTTTTTGTAGTAGTGGTGTTCACGTGCAGAGAAAAAACCAGTATTTTGTGAAGCCACTTTGTAAACGACATAGCATGCCAATGACTTTAAGATCAGAACATATTTTTCAGTCGTGTTCTTCATATTTAATACGTGTGAATAACTTCGCACATTGTTTCGTAGGTTTCGTACACGGAGAAAAATCACGGATTTTAATATGTTTAGAGGCAAACAAAATATGTTTGAGGATGATGTTGCAAACAAAGTTTTGTTTAAAATTATCAAGAATTTGTTCAGACTGAAAGAAAATATGTTTGTGACACCTAAACTGAGAGAGGCTTTGCAGAAAAAGTTAATTAAAAATGTATAATGTTTAGTTTCAATAAACTTTTTCTGTATTTATTGTTTGGTCTTAGCAATAATTTGTTCAGATACAAACGAAATATGTTGGAAAATATTGTTCCAAATAAATCTTGTTCGGATCCTAACATACTTTGTTTAAAATTTAAAGAGTGAAAAGAGAGCAGTATGGTAATAATTTCTGACTCCAAACAACATTTGTTTGCATCTGAAAGATAAATATTTACAACAAATGAGAGAAACGAGAAAGCCCGAAGTTTGGCAACGTTGCAGCGTCATATCGAAATTTGGCAATGTTGTAAAAAGTTAATTGTGTTCAAGAAGCTGAAAATTATTTGCTGTAGCTGAAATTATTACGAACGTAAGTAATTTGTAATAAATTGTTCATTTGTTATTATTTCATTATTTACATTAAGATTTCGTATTAAATAATTTAATAAAAATGCTTAACAGGTATTAAGGAGAATTCTGATGGAACAACATGAACAGTTTTCATGTCACGAATAATTTTGCAGTTGATGTTATGCACGATCTTTTGGAAGGTGTATGTCATTATGATTTAATTTTCATACTAAATGCTTTTATACTTCAATATGATTTCTTAAACATTGTCATATAATATAATATAATATAATTTTTAAACAATGTTTGTTTGTACCTGAACAATTCCTTTTTAAGATGCAAACATGTAATGTTCGGGTAACTGCTTCATGCAAACAATGTTTGTTTGTACCTCAACATTTTGTTTTTATGTGCAAAAATGTAATTTTCTGGCTGCTGCTTGATACAAACAATGTTTGCTTGTACCTGAATATTTCCTTATTTAGGTGCAAAAATCTTATATTTGGATAACTGCATAAAGCAAACAATGTTTGGTTGTACCTGAATAGTTAATTTTTAGGTGCAAACATATAATGTTTGCGTAACTGCTTAATGCGAACAATAATTGCTCACTCCCAAACATTACGTTATTGCACATGAAGAGAGAGAGAGAGAGATAAATTTACAAAACATATCTGCAAAAAGAGAGTGAGAGCAGATATTTCTGCAAAGTCCCATGTGCTCTCAATATGTTGCAAACAATAATATATTGCCAGCAGAGTTTGTTTGGGTAAGCGTTATAAATTTTCTGCGTGTATTTACTTTCCTTCGTAATACGTTTCCTTCGTATTTACTGCATGTGCAATAGAAATCGATGGTTTTTTATGGCCTATATGCAATAATAAAGCCTTCAAATTCAGTTTGCGGCTATCGATAAACAAGCTCCACTCTTTGGGATGGTACAGCTGACCGAAGGTATTTAATAGGAATGTCTTCGCAATAGCAGACATTGTCTTTCTCAGTAAAGTGTCTGGAAAATGATTTTTCACGATGTGTGTAGTATGTCACCTTAATCATAACGGTTGGGTATTTTTATACCCAACTTATATCTCGACTACGGCAAAAGATAGCAAGTTTAAATTTGATGTGGTAGCTCCTGCGATCAATACAAGAAAGCACATAAAATTTTTAAAAATTCGTACGAAGCGCATGGGAGCCGCGGTTATCGGGTTAACATCGGGTTCCAAAAAGTTGAATTGTTGCAGTGGTTCCTCCCGACTCCACTGAATCGAAAGATTTTCAATTAATTTAACGTGTAGAATCGAGACAAGTAGGATATAATAAAATCATCAGAATGAGGAACTGGCAATAAAACGATCTTGTATATCACTCGTTTGTGTCTTCCAACACCAGTCTCTTTGGCCAGACAAAAATAGCAATCGCTTAGGTAACAAAACGGTCGTCTCCATATCATCGGAATATTAAATTTTATGTATCGTTTTTTGCCCGAGATCCATTCAGACAATATTAATTTGCACGATAGACACAAAAAACTTGGCGTCCATGGTTCATCAGTATTCTCAGCCGCAATACCAAAATAATGAAGATAGGATGTTTACTGCAAACATTCGTAAAATTGAGTCGATTATTTTCGAAGAAAATTTACAGCACATGTAGCAGAAAATATTTGGATCCTTCCAACACTGGTATTCTTTTACTCAATCTTTTACTCAATTTATTTTGTAGTTTTTTTTTTTTAATTTTTATTTTTTTTTTTTTTCTTTCATTACAAATTGTGCGCTTATTTTGTTTGCCGCGTTTTTTTTTCTTTTATAAAACTCACCAGCGTTGCACTCATGATACAATAAAAATAGACTGACTGTGCTCTCCTTCTCATAGCTATTAGTGTTAAAATCAGGCGTTTCGCTTTGACGATTTCTCAGTCGTGAGCCTACCTGGTTTTATTGTAGCATGTTTGTTTGCATCTTTTGTGTTCTTTCTCAAAATACCTTATTTAACACTTTTGCCTTATGAACAATGAAAATTTAAAAATATTTTACCAACTATTGTACCTATTTACCTATTAACCTATTTACCTATTTTACAACAAAATAAGGCGAAATGCATAAAGTAGAAACACTCAATTTGGGTGTTTTCGTTCAATTAAACACAACTTTTCCTTTTCTCAATAGATTTTCTTCAACAATATCTTATTTTTTCAGAAAAGTTGGAAAGGCTGAAAGCAAAAACATCTAAACAAACAATTTATTTTGATTTATTAACAAAACTTGCAATTAGTTTTATTTTTTTTTTTTAAATTTTCCTAAAAAAGCCGAAACTAACAGCTTAGTAAAAAAATTATTGAGGCATGGTTTGTAGGAAGATTTATTAGCTTTAATTTGATATACTATTTGTTTGATTATTGTTGTTGGTTCTGGAGATATATGTTAAAAGTGGAACAACTTTATGTTTATTGTAAACAAAACTATTGTGTTGTTTATGTATATATATATTGTGTTGTTATGTTTATGTATGTATGTCTCCAAAACGGAGTGACAGAAAAAAGAATGACATTTATGGAAGCATCGACCAATTTTACATTGGAAATGGATAGCGGCATTTATTGTACATAAACAAGAGGCTGTAAACAAGTGTAATATGTGTAACATTATGATGTTACAGCTACATATCTCTTGAACTTAAGAAAAGTATTATTCAAACTTTCCAGCCCATTAATTATGATGAGTATTTGTGTTTTCTGAAATGTATTTAACAATGCTACCTGTTTTTCTCATCGAAAAGTTCTCATCATTTTGACTAGATCTAAATGCGGAAAGCATTATGATAAAAACAACTTCAAGAAAACAAAAGAAAAGAGGTGAGAATTTAATTCATTAATGAATAGATTTTTTAACTTTCTTGTTGTTCATTTATTAAAAAGATTTTTATATGCGCTATATATTGCTACAAATATACACAAAAGAATGTGTTTACTTTATTTTGTTTTTTGCTAATAAACGCCAAAAACCACTCCTCTAATGTTTATTAACCCATATTAAAAGTTCGTTATGTTGTTGTTGCATTTTACATAATTGGTGTATTTTGCATGTAGAAGAGTGTTTTTCTTCTTTATCTGTGATCATTTGTGTTTTTTTTTTTTTTTGTTGTCACTGGTGTTGTCAGATTTTGGGAGAGATCGTTCCCGTTTTTTTCACGCATTTCAATAAGTTATTCCCATTCTTAACTTAGCACTTTCCCGTTTTTTCCCTTTTAAAAGTTCAGTATTTTATTTTGAATAGAAACCATAACAATACAAACCGTACTAATGTAATTTAAAATATGCCTTAAAATAGTATAATACATGCATTACATTTACATATTTTTGGAAACTACTCGTAAAATGTATAATTTTCTGACTGGTGTTAAGTCGCCATAAAGGCGGTCTTTTTTAACTTCTTTGCATAACAGAAACCGAAATATATTCTTGAAAACTAATATTTCAAGAATTTTTATTTGACCTTTTCATATATAAGATTCCTAATTTTTTTTTTATTTTCAGGTTCCTAAATAAATAGACTTTTTTAGCAAAAAATCATGTTAGTATTTTTTTTAAGCATTGTGTGTCCTATTTAAAATCCCGCTTGAAATTTGAAAATCAGTTGTTAGGAAATAAAGTCATACATTTTTGTTTGCTAAATACTGTTTGACTGTTTTAAAGTACTTTTAGCTATTTAAATCGATTCTTCACCAACTAAACCTTGATAACATTTAATTTGCTCTATACCATTCTCTTTGGCGTGAAAAAACAAAAAATGCGTGCACTTAAGAGTCAAATTACTGCTTTCAGAACAATTTTACGAAGAATAAACCCGTTGGGTAGGTATTTACCCCGGTTTGTAGTTTACAGGTATAACAAAAGGGTTTGTAGTTCTAGTGTAAAAACATGATGCCAACAATTTTGCACATCTTGAGTAAATTTATTAAATAAATCAATATTTCTAAGTGACCTATATTCTAAGTCGATATAAATTTAGATTTTTCAATTAATTAGGAAACACAGCAGAATTAATGAAGGAACGTTTTGTTTTTCAAAAAGATAGGAATGCGAAAATTCTAAATGCTCCGCCTTCTTCCCAGAAACAAAATCTTTTAAAAATTCTCAGTTTTATTTACCTATTTTCCTTATTTTTGCCATGCAAATAAATCAAATGACGCTGAACGGAAATCCAAATGAATTCAAATTAAATAATAAAATTAAATTAAAACTCAAGATTTATAATAATTTTAAAATGTTAAAAAACTCATAACATAAGTTGTTGATTTTGTGACGAAATTACTCTTTTTACACAAAAACGCGGTCAACCCCATTTTCCCCGTTTTTAGGTGTGTTATTCCCGTTTTCCCTTTTGGGTTGAAAATTCCGGAAAAACGGAGGAAATTTCTTCTGGCATCACTGGTTGTAACTGGCATTTTCAAAAACTTACGGAAAAGAAAAATTTGTTGTTGTTGTGACGTTCAATTATTGTTGTTGTTTTTATTGTTGCGCATGCACTTTTGTAATAGCTTAACATATTTAAGCTTGCAGTGTTTTTGTTGGTGTTGTAATTTTTAGAGCCTTTGTTTGGCTTTACCTCGAATTTTTAACTTAAATGCCTGTTAGACACGCTGATAACATTAAAAGTCTAATTGCATTTATGGTAATGTGTGTATGTGTGTGTGTGTGTTTGTGTTACTGTTTGTATGCACAGTGGGTATAAAAGTGGGCTGGGTTACGCGTACGCGGCTGCGCATTCGTTTTACATTTCTACTGGAAAGTTATCTCTCACATGATAATGAAGAAGATGATGATGGTAATGATGATGCTGATCACGGCGGCCAGTTTGCTACAAATATACCAAAATTGGTACATTCACACGTTGATACACTGTTTCCTAGTTTGGTACATTTTGTAGAGCAAAAAGATTTTGCAACCACTCACAAAAATGATCAGAAAATGATTTTATAGCCCCAAATTTAATTTTTGAGTGTAAATTCGAAAATTCAATCACAGTTATAAGATCATCTACCATACCTACCACGCCCACTACGTCCCATGCCAAGTTATAAGCTCACACTTTTATTTTGTGACGTATTGTTTGATAGCAAGACGTTTGCCCAACTAAAGCCAGGGTCACAGAGGTTTGAAGAGATTTTCAAGGGCAAAAGTTTACCAAGATTTCCATAAGTGGGCATACAGACTCTAAAAATTCCTTAAGCCGAAAAATGGTCATAATGAAGGGTTTCCCATGGAAATTTAAAATTGTCAAAGACATCGTCCATTCAACTATTTTAGAGAATTTTCTATCATTAACAACTTTTTCACAAATACAAATTTTTTTTAGATTCCATTTTATTAAAGAGATTGCTACAAAGCAATTTACAAATTATTACAAAATGCCTGCCGACGGTGTTTTGGCACCCACGAATGTTTACTACTCCTCACACACAACAACAACAAATCACACTAAAATATTGCGAATTTGTTCGCCAAATTGACAATTTTAGCTCTCAGCTATAATCTTGTATTTCCGTATAATTATAATAATTTTACCATTTTTATCTGTCTTACTTTGTAAAAGTAAAAACAAGCAAATACTAGAGATGAAGAAAAAGAAAATGCTCATAGTTTTAAACACAGCATTAGCTCCTGTTATGGAGCCAGCCAACAGTCAATATGTCAATTATTTATGTTGGCTTTTGGCGAAGATTTTTAAATGGCAACTCGAATTCTTTTCGGGCGACTGCAAAATTGCGTGGTTTAACTTTTCATAAATGTTCGTATTTTTTTTTTCTTTACAGACGATTTTCGCAGCTTATGTCACGTGCCTGTGAATTACTTTTTTTATTACAACATTTTGACCAAGTTAATAAATTCATTTTGGTTGTAACAATTGAAAATGTTCCTTCAAGGCATGTTTCACTTTCAATACAATTAAATATTTTTATTTTTTTCAGTAAAATTGTAATAATATTTCCTCAAGCTAAAATGCCAAAAAACAATTAATTGAAAAACTCTTTTAATCCTAACAATCTTTTGTTAAAAAGAGTTGATGTGCTGCATATGAATCACCATGTTATCATGTTACTGTGACAACAATCAGCAACTTTATGATCACGATTTTCTCAGCATGCAGAAATATGACTTTATTATTTAAGTATGCAATAATTTAAGTTAAAACACAAGCTATGTGTTCATTTTTTCAACAGACGATTCAAATAAATATAAAAAGTTGTTTTTGGTTGATAGTCCTAAAGTTCCTAATCGGTGGAAAGTGAAAAGAGTTGCTGTATACGTAGGCAGTTTTAGAAGTCAGTTACCTTTTTAATTTCCCACTTAGTAACTATAAATGCAACACTGGTCCTGTCAACAACCATCTGTCTACTGCTAAATTTTCAGCAAGTTGCGTTCTTTAGTTTGTGTTTGACAGCCATTGATAGCAGAAAACCTCGTGAATTTCGACGAACATGGAAAAAAGTGTGTTTCGAGTACTCATTAAACATTTTGTTTTGCATATAAAAAACCATTGACGAAACATGGATGCTTTGCAGTACACCGAAGACACAGGAACAGTCAAAGCAGTGGACTTATCCGGGTGAACGTGCACCAAAGAAAGCCAAAGTGGGTATGTCGACCAACAAGGTCGTGACGACAGTTTTTTGGATTCATGTGGAGTCATTCACATCGATAACCTTGAAAGGGGTAAAACGATCACCAAAGAATATTATACACAGCTGTTGTACATATTTGATATTGATTATAAGGAAAAACGACCCTTGTTGGTGAAGAAAACAATGCTCTATCACCATGACAACCCAACGGCGCACACGTCTGTAGTCGCTATAGAAAAACTCCATAAATTGAGCTTAAAATTAATAGCCCATCCACTATATTTTCCAAATTTAGTCCCTTAAGAATATTT
This sequence comes from Dichetophora obliterata, assembly GCA_963920525.1. Classification (NCBI taxonomy): domain Eukaryota; kingdom Metazoa; phylum Arthropoda; class Insecta; order Diptera; family Sciomyzidae; genus Dichetophora; species Dichetophora obliterata. The sequence goes on from OY986435.1 coordinate 281,438,844, forward strand.
CTTATTACCAAACCAAAAAAAAAAAAATAGCTCGGCTGTAAGAGATTTGGGTCGAATAAAGTGGTCATCACTGAAATAAAAGCTTCTTTTAAAGACCTTTATCAAGAATTTATTTGGATGGAATAATAAAACGCTGCACTAAATGTATTGATGTGGCGGCCGCAGCCTAGTGGGCAAAGTGCGTGGCCCCTAAGCTAAAGAACCACGGTAGCCCGGGTTCAATTTCAGCTCAGACAGAAAGTTTTTCAATTGAATTAATTTTTCTGTTCAATCGTCACCTCTCTGCAACAATGGCAAACCTCAGAGAGTAAAAATTGCCATATAAAGATTCTTGAGAACATAAGGCGTTCGGAGTCGGCATAAAACACGTAGGTCCAGTTTTCGATCATTTGTGATCAAACATTTAATAACACGCACAACACAATTGATCAATAGAAGCTAGGTCAAAGTCCTTTCTATGGTTGAAATGGCCAGTTTATTAATATTATTATTATTATTATTATTATTAAATGTATCGATCCGAAAGGCACACTTAGTTGAGAAATTAAACGCTTTTTGCCGAAAAAAATACCTATTATTCACAAAGTCGCTGACTTATAAAATTGCCCATATCTTTTTAATAGGTCAAAAGTAGTTCAGGGAAGTGAATACAAGATGGAATATTTGTGATTGTTATAGCTGAGGAGATTGAAGTTGTTGAAGTCGTTGAAATGACAAAACTGGTTGATGTAGTTCAAAGATTTTTGATTAAAAAAACTATGTGGGCAAGAATATATAGTTGAGTTTGTGAAAGAAACGATACTAACATAATTAAGTTGGTACATTTGGTTAGTGTATTTGATGATGTGGTCAAGATAGTTATGGTATTTTTTTATAAAGGCGCCTCACGCTCTATAGAAAAAAAAAGTTGTTCGGCACAAATGCTCAAAATAATCCTTGGTTTATGTTATGATGACTCGCCAAATATTTCGACACTAGCGATAGCCATCCGTGAAATGGTTTGAAATAACCCCTTAAAATTGAGTTTTTGGTAAAAATATTGGCTGGTCTAATATTTTTAAAAAAATTAACTGGCAGAAATTATAGGCCGGAAAAAGCTCTTCCAATCTGCATCAACAAATTGCAAATGCTTGCAATCAGATTAAAAATAATGCTGTTTTTCATGCATATTTTTGATATTTTTTTATTTTATTTCCATACAAAAATTTTCAAATTCAAATAACTTCATAACTCTTTTTTTATATCTTACAATATTTGTTCAGTAGGTGTTTATTTTATAATTAATAGGTCTGTTCCCGCACTTGAACATTCGTACGAATTCGTACTATTTTCAGCTATTTCCTGTTCCCGTACCCTAAAAATTCGCAAAAGAGAGAGAAAATAAGTAATCCAGTTTTTGTCAAATGTTGCTAAATTCTGCTATACAAATTTGGCGAAGCACAAATTTCTGTCATCTTTTGGCGGCTGATATCAAATTAGAGTACCAGCCATTAAAGCAACACAAAAAAACAAACAGGGGAAAGCCAATGTATTCTTTTGATCCGACTTTTGTCCAATTTTTACAAAAGAAATAAACATATGTTTTTGACTTTTCTTTAAAAGTTACAACTTTTTGCTAAAACACTGTTCCCGTACTTTTTGCAATTTTTCACACAAAAAGAGCATTTTTCCGCTTACTCTCTCAAATTTTATAACTTGCTAATTTCTGCTCTAAAAGTAAGGGAAATTACCTAATATTTTAGTTGAAATATATATTAATTTAAGCAATTCTGACCAGGAATCAATGCAAGCACTCAAAACCTTTTCAACGATATCTTGAAGGGAAGGATTGCACTAGAAATAATTAAGTTTTTAATTTTAGTGAAAATTAATAAAAAAAAAATGTATGAAAAATACCATTATCTTTAAACTGAATGCAAAAGTTTGAATTTTTTAATGCAGATTGTTAAAGCTTTTTCTGAGCTGTAATTTTTGACAGTTTCCCCCAGAAATATTTGGGGAATCATCATAACAATAACCAAGGGTTATCTTGAGCAACTGTGCCGAAAATTTTTTTTTCGTGAGGCGCCTTATTGTTTATATATGAATAGTGATTAAGTTGATACAATTTACTCAAAAACAGGTTTTGCTTATGACATGATTAGCCAAAAGTGGCACAGTGCACTTTTTTATCGAAAAACAAAAATTTTGGAATTGATTTATATTTTTTAGCCTGTTTTTCTTTCATTTAACTTTAAAATGTAGATAACCTTTCTGGTACATAGTACCAGCATTTTGGATCCTTCCAGCCAGGGCAGATTCTTAAAGTGGCATTCAATTAACACAGGTAGGCAGAAAAATCCAAGAAATTGGTCTAATAGTAAAAATGTGATTTTGTATGGTATTTTTAAAATAGTTTCAAATCGAAATTTTTTTAATAGATCAATGCTACTTCAAAATTTACGTCAGTATATTATGAATATGTAAATTGAGCCGCTGAATTCCTTTTCGAAATTAGATTTTTAATTAATATGAAATTGAAGTCAACAGCCCCCAAACAATAAATTTAGTACTTTTTGTCACAAATAGCGGTTTGTGACTAAATAGATTAAATTTTTGGTAGTTTTTTCGCTAATTGATGCGAAAAACATAAACAAACAAAAAACTCTATTTTTTTAAAAAACAGAACAAATATTTTTACATTTTCACTTCTACCAGACACGCTAAAAGCCTTATTAATCGGGAATGGGTCAGCCGATATGGAGGCAAAAGGAGTCAGAAAGCTCTTTATTACATTTTGATTGACAAAACTTAGACACAATTTTCCCTGTTCACCAGCCACGCCTACACTGTTTTAAAAAAAAACACATAAAACGGCTGGATCGATTTGAAAAAATAAATAGTTATGTATTGCATATTAGATATAGTATACGTTAAATGCTGTAGCGTAACCAAAGAGGAATTTTTGGGATTTCAAACCTCTCCAAAGCTGCCCCGCAGTCCAAGGCATCGTGCACGAATATGTCATTATGATTTCTTAAAGAAACTTACGGCATGAGATACATTTGTCGATAATTCTTTAACAAATCTGTCTTGATTTCATTTTGCAAACAATGCACTAATTTGGAACTTTTACATGCGATTTTCGTGAATGAAATGCATCAGCATATCTATCAGCATATTTCGTCAAAGAAAAAAGAAAAATCGTGCATGATTCATTCAAGATATTTTTGAAACTTGGGCTACTGGATATTGTAGCAACAAGGAAAATAGAATACAATGATACGCATATTGCTTAAATGGTATATTCACTTTCTCACTCCGTTTGTAAAGCTGATAAGAAGGCGTAGCAGGTACAGAAAAGTGTTTATGTTCATGATCACATAGATGCAATGGCGTACACCAGAGCCATGGAAACATTACCAAATAACTCACGTCATTGTGAATTGATTCTATTAAGTTAAGCACGAATTGCCAAAAGTTCTTCTTTTTCTCAAGAAAGTTAACAAAGTTTAATTTAGTTCAGTGTTTAATTTTTCTAAATCGGTCAAAGTTTCGAACAAGCGTCAAAGTTAGAAACTTCGCAGTTTTTCGTTCCTACTCGCAACTTTTAAAAATAAAATTTAGTTTGATACTCGGGACTTTTGTGCCTGAATAGTTTGGAACAGACACATATTGCTTCACATTTGTCCGTACCAAACTATGGTATTGTGTCTTCTTTCATAGTTTTTTGACGTTTCAACAAATTAGGCTGTGAAACATGACATCGGCGTCACAAAACACTCATATAATCAGGTATTCAAAAGAAAACATTTTTAAGGTTATTATATACTTTACTGATCACACAACCAAAAGATATCCACGCCACTGCATAGATGCGCATAATGCATTGAATTATTAGTGCATTTAAAATATCATCAGTACGGAATTGGCTGCTGTTCGTGCACAACGTGTTCGTTGCTAAATCTTGTGATGAAGACATGGCGTCTTCATCCACGAATTCTAAACTGTTAAGTGGAAATATTGGCCACGGTGCTACTTCCAAAAACTACTGGAGGCCATTACAAATGTTCGATGATGATAATGACTCGAGCATTATTATTAACGATAAAATTCAGCCAAAATAAAAAACTTTCCTTACCGCCTATTAAAGTGCTTACTCAAAGTAGTGAAAAGATTCATAAAATTATTTTGGATAAAAAAATTACTGATTATTCAGTGCAAAAACTTTCAATCGGAATTAAAATCTTCTGTGAAAAAAGTGAATCGTATGATGAAATCTTAAAAACTCTTAAAGACAATAAGTTACAGATTTTTACACACGAGGCAAAGCAAAATCGACCTTTCAAGGTGGTTCTTCGTGGTCTTGTTGGTAAAACATCCGACGGAGTAAAGAGTGAACTAATATCTCTTAATTTCAAATGCAAAGAGGTTAAAACCGTTATAAAAAAATTCGATTATTACGAAGACACGTTGTACATTATTTACTTTGCGAATGGCTCGATTAAGCTGTATGATCTTCGAAAAAATTTTAAGACTCTCTTCCATACGTTCGTCAAATGGGAGTATCAACGCAGACTTAAAGGTAAACCTGTTCAATGCCGAAACTGCCAAATGTTTGGTCATGGAGAGAGAGGTTGCGGTATCACAAGTAGATGCGCCAACTGTGCTGGGAAGCATAAAACTTCCTACTGTATAAATGACAATATTGTTAAGTGTGCCAACTGCAGCAACAATCACAAATCAACAGACCTGTCGTGCCCTAATCGAGAAGCGTTTTTGCAAATTAAAGAGAACCTCAAACAAAAAATATTGTACTTTCTCCAAGGTCAACTGCTGCTAAAAAATTTGACATCAATGTTTCTCAGTTTCCTTCTCTTCCCACTCAATACTCTTTGCATGATAAGCGAGACTCAACAGCAACCAACTACGACATCTTGGGCACATCTAAATAGAGAGCAGAAAAACAACCTATTTTTGGAAGAAGAAATAACTCAACTCACGTTGGATATGGTTCTGAAACTTAAAAATTGTAATTCCAAAGAAGAACAGTTTAATTTTATTACACAATTAGCTGTTAAGTATTTGTATAGTTATAAGTAATGTCTTGCACTCCACTAAATATTATGTTATGAAACTGTAGAAGTGTACGACAAAAAATCTGATGATCTATTTGACTTTTTAATTCATAATTATGTTGATGTTTGTTTGTTGTCTGAAACCTGGCTAAAAAGCTCCGACAAACTTTCTCACAATCAAAACCGTTGCTTAAGATATGATAGAGAAACCAATAAAGGCGGGGGGGTTGCCATCATAGTTAAGAAAACGATACAAGTCACAGAGATTCAGTGTATTAAAACCGACGTTTTTGAAAATATTGGTATCAATATCCTGCTTAAAAATGCTGCGAAAGTCAGCTTATTAAGTGTTTATTTTCCAGGTTGTACTTCCTCGCCTGAACTTCGTTTCAAATACAAAAATTATCTAAGAAAGCTTTTTTCCACCACTTATTTTCCAGCTCAATATTTTATTATTTGTGGTGATTTCAACAGTAGACACAGAGACTGGGGTTGTCTTCAAGCAAATGCTTGGGGTAATATTTTAGCTAAAATCACCTCTTTATACCCTGTAACATTATCATATTTCTCTGACCCAACCTACTTTCCTGCAAGTTCCAAAGCAAACCCTTCTACGCTAGACCTGACTATCTCAAATATCCCTGCATATATTTCCCAACGAATGGCTATCAATGCTTTAAGCTCCGATCATTTGCCAGTAAAGTTTAACCTTTCGGCAGATGTAGCATTTTGTGATAACTTAGTTCTTGATTACAGGCTCACTCGCTGGGAACGTTACAAGAAAAAACTGAAAAATAATTTCAGCAATTTAAATCTGGATTTTAACACCGTCAATAATAGTTTGGAAATCGATAGTCACGTAACATTTTTTACAGATAAAATCAACGAAGCAATTCACAAAACCACCCCAAAAGTTCCTTTGCAAAATTGCTTTGTCAAAATTCCTGCGTATATAGTGTCCTTAATAAAAATTAAAAACAATTTACGACGAGACTGGATAAGATTTAGAAATAAAAGTGATTATATATGCATGAACAATCTGATTGTAAAAATAAGGACTGAAATCAAACAGCATAGAAATAAGGCTTGGAATAATAAAATTAGTAAACTTGACAAGCTCTCCAAATCATTTTGGAATATTACTAAAGTCTTAAAGAAGAAGTATACGAATATTCCTCCATTAAATGAAAACGGCGCAACCCTAATTACAGGTTCAGATAAAGCTAATGCTTTTGCTGAAAGTTTTCTTTTCAATCACAGAGTGTCTGATGGCCTGAGTAATCAGACTCACATAGATACTGTTAGAAATACTCTGCATAGTTTTGATCAATCTGCAATTAACCCCAATTCCATTAAATATGTTTCCACAGACACAATTGAGCTCTTGATTCGTGTCTTGCGACCAAGAAAGGCTTCGGGCTTGGACGCTGTTAAAAATTTTATGCTCAAGCAAGTTCCAAAGGCTGGAAGAGAATATTTAACATTTCTTATAAATTCTTGCTTGAAGCAACAATATTTCCCTAGTGCTTGGAAAGTAGCTCGTGTTTTGCCAATTCCAAAACCGGGAAAACCGAGCAACAGAACGGGTAACTATCGTCCCATAAGCCTTCTTAGTAGTATCGGAAAAATTTTGGAAAATGTTATTAAAGATGATATGAACATGTTCATTGACCGTAATAATATTATTCCTCTCGATCAATTTGGTTTTTCGGCAGGGACATAGCACTTCACATCAGATTAAAAGAATTTGCAAACACATGAAAAGCAATTTTCGCAGTAAGAAATCTACAGTAATGGTCCTGCTCGATGTAGAGAAAGCTTTTGATTCCATTTGGCATGACGGCTTAATTTTTAAATTGATCAATTTAAATTTCCCTTCCTACTTGATCAAAATTGTGCAAAGTTTTCTATCAAACCGTTATTTTTGTGTGTGTTTCAATGGAGAATTTTCTGATCTGCGTGAGATTCCTGCTGGTGTCCCACAGGAATCTGTCTTAGGACCCTTATTGTATATTTTGTTTTGTTCAGATATACCTAAACGCTCAAGCTGTGAGTATGCATTTTATGCTGACGACACTGCAGTATATTCTCCGCATGAGTTCGGTCAATTTGCTCTGATCGAACTACAATGCGCATTAAATGAGCTTATTTCATATTTTCATAAATGGAAAATAAAACTAAATGCCAGTAAAACACAAACCATCTTTTTCACAAGAAAAAGTAAATCTTGCTATATATACAAATTACCGGCTACAATATACCCTGGGCAAATAACGTTAAGTACCGGGGAGTAATTTTGGATCCGATGGTTCTCTTCAAAGATCTTTTTGATAATATAATTAACAAATTTATTATTGCAATAAAAATGCTATACGCACTAATAAACAGAAAATCCAAGCTTTGTCATAATAGTAAAATAGTACTTGTTAAGGTAACATTTCAAGCAATAATCTTGTACACATGTCCGGCTTGGGGAGCTTGTGCCCAAACATATTACAAAAAGCTACAAATCTGCCAAAATAAGCAGCTTAAAATGGCTCTTGATTTGCCTTGGTATTTTTCCTCGATAGAGCTTCATAGAAAAGCGAAAGTGGACTTAATTTCTGATAGAATTGAAAATATTACAAACAATTTCGACTCAAGATATAGCATATCGAATAATGAGCTAATAACAAATTTGCCAGGTTAAACCTTAATCAGTGGTTGATATGCTGTTGTTTCATATTTCTTTGAGCTGCATACTCTTTATGCTCCTCGTTTTCTAGTCAATTTTTAATTTTTTTTCTTTTATATTTATTTATTTACTATTTATTTATAGTTGCATATTTATAAAGGTTTTTGTTAGCAGTTTTCCTTTAAGCAAATCGATTGGTTACTAAGTCCGATATCTAATTTATTTATTTTTTAATATAATGTTCTTGATGTAATGTATTGTATATATCTCTGTACACTGTGTAATAACTATACGTTTTGTAATGAATTTTGAATGTTTAAATAAACTAATAATAATAATTAAAATATCATTAACACTATGCGCTTAGTGGTAATGCAAATCGAATCCGCCTTACCATTAATATCATTAATATGTAATGGTCATGGAAATAAATTGCATTACCATTAATATGTAATGGTAATAAAAAAATTGCATTACCATTCGTATGTAATGGTAATGGAAATAAAATGCAATACCATTAATATGTAATGGCAATGGAAAAAAAAGTTGGATGACTTTAATTGTGAGCTACTTAGATCAAGTAAGTTTGAAGAAGGCAACAACAACAACAACAACAACAACAACTCTGTATAGCAGGGTAACCGTTTTCAGTATATTCACTATTAGATTGGCAGATTTAGTAGATTTTGTCAAGTCGCTAGTAGATTTTTAGTAGATTTACATACCGGTAGATTTTGAGTAAATTTTCCTTTTCCAAAAATATTTTTTAACTAAAAATTTTCGACGTTATTTTTGTAGACAAAACTTTCCTGATTGCTATGTAGCAAATATTAGATTAAACATACATGAAAGCACCTTTAGGTGCATAACACTGCTGCTAAAAGTATACAACACTGCAACTGTCAAAGCTTCTTCCTTTTTTAGAGCGAAAAAAAAATATTTGCAGGAGAAAGTGATTTATAAAATTTAATAAACTTTTGCAATTAAAAGAACATATGAGCATTTATATCGCTACGATTGAAAAAAAAATGAGAATTTCAAAAGCTGACTCTGCCAGAACAAAGATAGCAATTGCAAGGCGTGCACGATAAAGGTGTCAGGGATTTTTGATTAAATTATGTTTACAAGTAAAGAATAGGTTGCCAGTCGATGAGCCAATTTTAAGAGAACTGAAATTTTTAGAGCCACAAGTAGCTTTTGCGCAGAGTTTTGTAGCCTCACTAAATTATTGGAACGGTTCCCTTATTTAGCAATTAATGGAGACATTCAACAATCGGTTGATGAAGAATGTCGACAGTTAAAGCAAGTCCCTCAAACGGAACTATACTTTCCATAGAAAAGTTTAGGTTTGAAGGATTTTAGCAATTCTTTAAAGTACAAATATCTCTACAAATTTGCTAAGGACATGATGGAAATGCCAAAGTCAAATACTGTTTGCAAACGAATTTTTTCGCAATTAAACCTTGTTAAATCATTACATCGAAACAGATTTCTTAATACTCACGTGGCATCTCTTTTGCATGTCAAACAAGGATTGTCTGGTTGTTGTACATATTTTGAGCCAGCAAAATCGATGATTAAATTAGTTTGTAATGAAAATAGTTCCAAAGAAACAAATGCTGGTTAATTTTACTCAATGTTTTATTTTGAATAAGCTATATTGTCTGAGCTTTGTGCAGTTTCTTTTTCAAAGTATTTTCATTAAAAACTAAAGTTATTCTTGAAATCCTTACTAATACTATTTAATTGCATTATATGGCCGACCCTATAAAATAAACTCTAAAATAGACTCTATAATAAATAAATAGTTTGTATTTATGTGAACTCATAAGCACTTTATGTATGAAACATGAATTGTTTTTTAGTATTATTACGTAAAGCGCCTTGTTATAAATAAATATTTGTATATTTATGTATGTTTTACATTATTAATGTTATTTTTCTGTAAAAAAATGTTCTGTTATTTTTTATTTATTTATTTTTAAATGCAACTGAAAAATATATATTTAATTACATAAATATAAAAAATATTTCACTTCTCATTTGATTATTAAATTACTCTTCAAACGGTCAACGTATATCAGTTTTTGTACTGCTTGCACAAGAAAAATCTCGCAAAAAAATATTTATCCGTGCCGTTTTTTATGTTTAACCATAGGTATTTTCAGCTTAAATTTTGTCTTTTATTGAAAAAGTATGCGTTAATATGTTAGTAAACTTTTTGGTAGTTTTTTAGAATTTTTTAGTAGATTTTGGTAGATTTCCACCCTGCTAGCGGTAGGAATACAGTCTTTTCACCTTGCTATATAGAGTCAATCACACTGTCAAAACACTGAAAAATTTCAATACAAATTGAAAAAATATGCATTACCACTAAATTTTTAATGGTAATAGAAGAAATTTACATAACCACTACAATTTAAAAAATTTACACCAGTACAAAATTTTTCATGTATAAAATTCTGTTAGTGATGTAGTTTCATCATTAAAATACATTTGTTTAAATCATAAAATAATATTTATATTTAATTGTTATTGTTATTATAAAAAGGAAAGAGAATTATATAATTTTGGTTCTTATTATAGAAGTAATAAAACACTTATCTCCAATAGTATTTCAAATTTATTGGTAATGTAAATTGCAGATTTTTGTACTTGAAAAATTTTCTACTGGTGAATTTTTTTGCAATTAAGTGATAATGTATATTTATTTCATTATCATTAAAAATTTAGTGACAATGCAAATTTTTTCCATTACCGTTAAAATTTTCCATCACCATTAAAACTTTAGTGATAATGCAAATATTTTCCATTACAACTAAATTTTAGTGGAAAGCAATTTTCTTTCCATTACCATTACATACTTATGGCAAGGCCATTTTTTCCATTACCATTGCATATTAATGTGGTGAAAAAAACTAGGTGGTTAGTGGTAATGGAAATTTAATGGTAATGGAAAATGCCCATATATGCTTGATCACCATCACCTCCTGAGTATGTCTATTTGTCTGTCTATAATAGTCTGTGTTTACGATAACAGCAGTAATTTAAAAGTTAACGTAACGAAATTTAATACATATTCAAAAAAAAGATCAAGTTCTAAAATGAGCCAAACTGCCTCCCATAAAAAGTGAGCTTACCAAAATGATAAAAATACTTTAAATTCCACAAAAACAAATCTAATGGACTAAAATTTTGCACATAAGATATAAACCTTAATATGCACCATGAGTATGAAATTTGTAAAAATCTAATGAAAACCACATCTACCAACCATACAAAATGACTTTCTGAATTAAATCAGCAAAATCTTCTTAAACTCCACAAAAATAAGTACAATGGCTTCAAATCCTGCATAAAAATTGAGCCATATGCAAGTATTGCGTTCTTTTTAAATACAAAGCTAAGGGTGGTTATGCAAATTTTCAAAAATTGGGACAGTTAGTTGTCGAAAAAATCAACAATCGATCACACCACGACTGCATACCACCAAAACAGTGTAGAGAATGCCCATATGGTGATTCCAACCGTGAAAAAAGAGCAAAAAGAGGCAATTTTCTTTCAAATCGGCACAGCAGTAAAACAAGAAGAGCTAAAAAATCAAACGAAAAAACTCTGTTCTGTAGCTCGGTTCTGTAACTATTGCGACAAATAGTCACTTTTTCTGACGTCATAGTGTTTCAATCCCAAATTCTCACTTTTGCGAAAACTAGTGTTTCTGTTACTAATAAGCGAGTAAATAGTGGTCCGTGATGAAAAAGATATACAAGCGAAAAGGAATATATGAAATTGCAACAAGTGCCAAATAACTTTGTGTGAAATTTAATAAGGTTCTTATATAAACAATAAATATAAAACTAATATTAGTATTATAAGTGCTTTATTTATTCAAATAGCGGATACACAACATTATATATTATTTATGCTGACAATTACTTGTTTTGATGATAAACACTTTAACACTTAGTGATGTTGACATTAAATACACAAACCTTATCCACAAATTGCAATCCAAGTATTAGTTTAATACGGTTCAATAATATCATGGAATAAATTTAACGTATGATATATTTCAGTTTATGTATTCAATAATTTATACATTGTAATATATGTAATAATGTGGTAATAATATATTTATAATCTACTTGTATGAAAAATTTTAAGTTGAAATCTTGTACCCGGTAGAAGTATTTGTAACGTGGAAAAATTTATTTCCAAAACTTCGTTGAATAAGACTGTTGCATAAGCAATCAAAAAATTTTCTCACCAATTTAGAATATAGTGAGAACTGCAATCGATTCGAGTCGCATATTTTAGTTTACAGAAACACTTCGTCTATCGAGTTTCTTTAAAAGTAGAATTGAAACAAGCGAGACAAGTAACTGTTTTTTCCCCTTTTTTTTACAGAGACAGTGCAAGTGAGAATGACATCACAATTACGTCAAAGTGAGAAAATCTGGTGAGAACTACGGTGAGAAAAGTTACAGAACCGAGCTACTGCAGAAATCACCACCTAGAACTTATTGCTGCGAGGTGAAGCCGTTCAAAATAAAATGTTGCTTGCCTTAACCTTCCTGAGGTTTGAAGCAGGAACCATAAGTGCAAAAAATGGACTGACTAACCAATACACCACATCCGCTATAGTTTAAATTTTACTTCATATATAAGACCGACATATTATAAAATTTCCCCCAACAAAAATTGCTGGTTACGCCCCTGGTTAAGTATCATATTTACATCTACTTTTTACGCCAGATAAACGCTTATATATATATGAAAAATCACGTATTTCTCTAGCGATTTTCACGAAAAAATCACTAGCAATGTTATTGTATTAGAAAAACCATAGTTGTACAAAATTGACTACTGATTGAAAACAATAACGGCTCAACCGAATTCATCGAATAATTAATTCAAGAAATTTGTGTTTATGTATATGAATGATGCGAATACATACTAAGCTCAATTTGCTAAATCTTCACTCACACGCCTACTTTATTAAAAAAATAAATACTATACAGCAGAACCGTCTTCGAAATAGAATGCGAATAGTTCACTATTACATTTATAGACTATCAACTATTTTTGAATTTCATTATATCGAATTGCCGATATTGGCATATTTGTATAACTTTAAGGGCATTTATGCGTCCGACAAAATTTGAACCCATATAAGATAGGAAAAAATTATATAAAGATTTAAAAAGTGGAAACTATTGCCTTGTTTATATATTTAAAAATTCCGATCATTAATTTGTTTGGTTTTACTTATTTTCGATCAAATTTTAGGCCAAAAAATGCACTGTGTGACGTGAAATTTGAATTGGAATGAGAGTTCTCTGGTTTTTTTTTTTAATACTTATTCTTTGATCGAATTTAGAAGGCCTGAAATTCGAAAAAATTGTTGTAGGAATTTAAAATGTCAGGATCTTGTAGAGCACCTTTATTTTATAACTTTTCAGTATTCCACAAGAATTCGCAGCGATTTACTATGCTGAAGTTGCGACTGAGAACAAAGCGAGTTTGTAACGCTAATTGGTAAACAAAAACAAAAACAAAAACAAAAACACCTGGTTCCATTTTATTCATCAGAATCATTGATTGGTTTGATGAAAAGTGATGGTGAATGTAAGGGTATTTAACCTTTTTAACCGTTGATATTTCCAAACATTCCAAAAACTTTTTCCAAAAAGGACATAGCGTTTTCTTTTTAGCAGTGACTTATATTAGATCAGAAATATCGAAAATCGTACCAAAAAGTTAGATTTTATTAAAATTTCAACACACTTTCTACTTCAAGATCTTTAGTTTTCATGATAATAACCTGTAAATACTTCATAAACACACTCAACAAACGAATATTCTTAATTTATAGGACATGTATGTTGTAAATGGCAATACAAAAAAAATATTCACGAACATGATTTTTTCAACACTCAAAAATATGCTTTTCTTAGGTTGATTTGACAAAACATGCCGCTGTATGTTGACCAAATTAAACATATACCCACATTATATGTATTAATGATATAGTATGTATAAGCAATTGATTAAAAATCGTATTCTATTTTAAAACACTGGTTTCTAACAAAAATTGGCCATATTTTCTGTTAGTGTAGCTTTAATGACCCAAACCCTGCTGTTGCTGTATTTAATGACTCTATCCCAAGCTTGGTAAGTTACACAAATAAATTGTGGTCAGGACCAACACCATCACATGCCCTAAGGTTTCAGACTGCAACACAACATGGTGCAATAGAGTATTTTTATGGCCAGCAAAAACATGTAACAGCCTTTCTCACGCTCTGCATTTTGTGGGTTGCCATTTTTTTCGCGATTATAATTTGTTTTGATTTTGTTTTCCTTAGCCAAAAACATTTCATGGCCAATGCCGTAAAACATATGTGTGGCTGCAGTAGAAGAATTTTCCACATTCGTTGCATTTTTGCTAGCAACTAGTTTGTGTGGGCCTGAAAACAATATTAACCAAAAAAATCAAAACAAAACAAAAACCATAAAATGTTTCCTTCACGATCGCTGACTGACATCGTAAAGCTGAGTTCATATGGGGTAAAGCTAGCCCAAGCAAAGACTTATGACCACCAAATTTTTGACAAACCAACCACATAGATAGAAAATCTCACTTTTGGCTCTTTTGGCAGATGATGCTCTCAGCGCATATTTAGCCCATAACAGTTAATAATCTTGGTTCGAACTCTTGTTGTTCGCTTGAAAGTGGTCATGGTCCTCAAATTTTGGAGATGGATATTTTTTTTATTTTCTTTTTAGGCTGTCTTAAACTTTAACCCATGATTTGCGAAATTTTGTTTATGGTAAAACAAGACAACGACAACAACAGCTTCAAATGAAAAAAAATTATATGTGTCCAACATCAAAAACGCATTTTAAGGTCATATCAAGTTGAACATGTTAGTATTTTGCTAAACAAGCCATGACAACCAGCAAGGTTTTTTTTTTTGTCGTTGTTATTTTGCTTGGTTTTTTTTTGTTTTAAGGCGCCGTGTTTTGTTACCGCTGTGAGTAGCGCAAAGTTTTATTCAAAATTGTGCGAAGTTCAATGCATTGAATGATGCAGCCGAATTTTTTTTGTGTTGATGAATTTATGAAAATAAAACAAGGATTAAGAACTAACAAAAATATATATAACTTACAAAAAAAAACTTCGATGGCCTAGTAAACGTTGTTCTTCTCCTTTTTTTCTACACATAACCTTTTATTCATATATCATATGTATTATGTAGACATGAAAAAGTACGTCTACAGCGTTACCTATTGGATCCAAATAAAGCTGCACGGTTAGAAATCTTGTACTAAAATTTAAACTTTGCTGTACTACATATACCGTGAGATTTGAACCCACGACATCCAGTTTGTAAGTTCACTAGTCTAACCACTGGGCTATTGCGCTATAAGTAACAGAAGTAATAAACAATATTGTATGAATATTATTTGAAGTAATAAATAATATTGTCTAATATTGAGTCTTAGCATTGCTAGGCTAACTTTTTACGGGTCGAAATTCAAATTTAGAATCCAAATGTAAAAGGATTTAGTCAAAATTTTGTTAAAAACAAGAAATAATACAGAATTGTACTTAAATTTTAGCCAAAAAGTTTAAAAGAACGCTGTAATATTTCTTTTATAGATTATTTTAAACCAAAAAGCTAAAAAGCATCCCTTTTTTATAGTTTAAATTTTTGTACAGTAGAGTTTTAGTTATGAGTTAGTATTTGCAAAGTTTAAGTTTTAAGCCGCAAGGTTTAAAAAAATGTAGTAATATTTTAGCTGGACTAAAATTTAGTCCAAGATTTTTAACCGTGTATGAATAAGAATGCTTCTCAATCTCGACTTCGATAATATTAAAATAGAAATTCAAAAAGTTTTTAAATTGACAAAATATGTTATTAGTTTGACAAATTTTGTTTTCAAAATAAGCTAACAACAAATTTCGTAAAAGTAACTAAAGGAATTTTTAAAATGTAATTTATATGTATATGACACAAAATATTTTTTTTAGAATAAAAAGCAAACACATTTGTAGTCAGCTTTAAGTTTTGTTTTTTGTTTTTTCTGTGTAATGAATGTTAAAGAGGAAAAATACTTAAATAATTTTTACTTCCATGACGCCTAACAGCATAAAAATAGATGCAATGGCGAATTAAAAAAAAGAGAACTACACCAAGAAAAACCTCGTTATTTCAACAAATTCCGATCTAAGTAGTTTTTGCATTTGCCTTGTGCTCAAGACTGTTCAAGCACCAGTTCTTTAATATTATAACGATTGAGTTATCAAATCTTAAATCCTAAACCTCTAAATTAATTGTAATTTCTACTATTGTTATAAGAGCACAAGTTGTCAATTAAACAACAATAGTGTAAAAAATATTTTAGAAGACAAATTGTAAATTTAACAAAACTGGCATTTAAATGAATTGAATAAGAGAATTGTTATTCAACAATGCAGTTCATTAAAGAAACTAAAAAGAAAAAATGCCAGTGAGAATAAAATTATATTTTTATATATTTTTTATACAATTGCATTTTTTTATTTACATAAAAAATATGTTGCAGACTGCTTTTGATGAAGCGATTTAAATAAGAATTTGCTATAGTGGATTTAGTTTAGAATTTTCTTAGCTATCGTTTAAACCGGTTCCTCTGAAGCTGCGTGAGATCATCACTCTTTCTAAGAGTTATTGGGTATTTTAGAAAAATAGAAGCGAAATGAGTTGAAAAAATACTCTTGTTCAACGTTGCCATATTCACAGTTTTTACTGTAAGTAAGAGTTTTTTAAATAGGCTTATAGTTTTTCAAAGACTCGTAGTGCAAATCACAGTTTTCTTAAATTTCAGATTTGGAAAAAAATTAAAATATTCAACTCATAAATTACCACAATCGGAGACACTTGCGGAAAAATCGACTTCAGAGAACAGTTGCGTAAAATTTTATGTTGGGCTATGTAGTAAACTGTTAACTTAATTTTAATTTAAAAATCATATTAAAAAGATGTGGAACTTCTGTTTTCAATTAAAGTTTTAAATACTTATCAACCATCCGTATCGAAATTTAGACGACATTTGGCAAATGTTATAAGCATTGATTAATTGCAAGAAGTTTATAATGAAATGCGCTACTTAATAGGGGTATTCATGATGTTGTGTATTTGCCTTTGTATTGTGTATTTTTGATTTTTTGAATTTGGTGTTTGTAGTAAATTTTATAAAATTAGAAAAACAAAAATAAAAGTGTTCAAAATACAACCCCGTAGCAAAAATGATCGATCTGAGTGTGTTCAGGCTAAGGTTGCCAACCGTCAAAAATGTCATGCAATTGCAGAGTGGTGGGTCCGTTTATTGGGTATCGGCATCATCTTGAACGCCCTAGTATCCATTACTATGGGTCAAAAAAGTAGCTAAGGCGTATAGAACTATTGAAGTAGCTATCGTGAATGGGCCAATTGATACTTTCGATACTGGCGGGAAGTTTCAACTTTCGATATCTCGCCGTAACTCGCCGAACTCTTCGAATGTTGATTTTCAGGTGTTCAATTGCTTGAGGTTTATCGACGTAGACAAGTGACTTTACATAACCCCAAAGAAAATAATCCAATGGGGTTAAATCACACGATCTTGGGGGCCAATCAATTGGGCCATTTCGTGAAATTATTTATTCGTCAAAATTTTCCTTGAGTAAATCAATTGTAGCGCCCGCTGTGTGGCATGCGGCTCCGTCCTGTTGGAACCACATATCAGCAAGATTAATGCCAGCTAATTGAGGTACAAAAAAACTTCGCATCATGTTCCTATACCGTTCACCATTGACAGTATTATTCTGACCATCATCGTTTTTGAAGACATATGGGCCAATGACTCCGCCAGCCCTAGAAAGTCTGTTTCGGAAATCGCTACATTTTCCTCTTCAGTAGTCTTTGAGTGATTAAGTTGTGATCAACAACTCACTGTTTAAATTAGTATATGTCTGCGCAGATTTTGGAATTCATTCTTTTGAATTGTATGGCTGCTAATCATATGATATTTCAAAGCAGTAGGCTATTTATAGATCATCGCCATCAACTCTATCAAGGCTGCCATTTGTCCTAGGTGCTTTTTTATTTATTTCAATATTCATTGGTGTTTGACAGTTTGTCGAAATGCACCATAGAAATGAAACGAGTTTTTTGCTTGAAGCTAGTGGTCTAACGGAAAGGTGACTATTTTCACAACCAAATGTTCAATTACACATGACTTTGACCGAAATCGATCAATCATTAGATTATTTAATTAATTCAACTAAGTGACTGACTCTATACAGAGTTGTTGTTGTTGTTGTTGTTGTTGTTGCCTTCTTAAAAACTTACTTGATCTAAGGCTCGCAATTTAATTCATATTAGCATATTTAAATTTTAGATGAATCGGCTGAAAAGTTTTTGTTTTTTCTACAACAACATTCCGAAAATAGTAGTTTCGATATAAATGAGTAGGAGTTTCTAGACGAAACACTATGGCTGGACACCTATTAAAATGGCTTTAGAAGTGAAAATAACGTCAGAAAGATTTTACTTTTGGAATATAAAAAAAAATCAATTTCATACAAATTCTAGGCCTTAAACAATGCCGTTTTAATAAATACAATTTTCGAATGATAAGCGATCAAAATATTTGCACAACACGATAAGCACAACTATTGATGTAATATTTGCTAGAAAAATCGATGGCATTACGTCTATATAATATACGTTTCTTATTCTAGGCATTAAAAACCAATAGCTTCATTAACATTTGCAAAAATAATTCAAAATAAATGTAAAATAACAATGTAAGCTGATAAAATTTACTGGTGGGTTTTTTTTATTTAACATTATGGTATTTAAAATTTTGTAATTTACAATTTTTTTATTAAAAAACCATTAAATTATTATGCTTATGAAACTACGAAAAAGCTTCGCTTCTCTCGTGTGTTCAGCGACGCATATGTTTTTTTTTTAAAGAGATTGGTTAAAAAAGGCCTTCTGCAACAGTAATTTTATTTCACAACCCAAAAAATGCATTTTTTGACCAACTGAATCACACATGGCAAAAATCGAAGAACTCCTTTTGTTGTTCACGAGAACGAACACTGAATGGTAAATCACTAAATATAATGGCATTAAATTTCACACAGATATCGAGGACAGTGCTGCAAGCCACAAAAAAAACTATTAAGAAATTATCTTCGACTGGGCCGAAGTTAAAATACCCTTACAGCCGTATTTTAGTATATTCCAAGTTCCATTTTTGTATTATTTTGATGGCGTCACTTTTATAGGAGTGGTTTTTATCCAAATATTTCAAATTTAAAACGCAGACTACATTTTGATTTTCAAAGCTTATGTGTAAAATATCAAGTTGAAACCATTATTTTTTGGAATTTATGTAAGTTGTAAGTCTTTATTTTTTTTTGAAACAAATTCCAAATATGAAGTGCATACATATTTAAGTTGAAAAATTATTTGCAAAATTTTAAGCCATTGTAGTCATTGTTTTGGAATTTAATTAGATGTTATTGTTCCCATAAAGTCGTTTTTTATGGAAGGTAGTCGTGGTTTTCATTCAATATTAACAATTTCATACTAAGAGTGCATATTTAGGGTTAAAGCCTATGTGCAAAGTCTAAAGTCATTAGATCAATGTGGTATTTAAAGTAGTTGTAATGTTTTGGTAAAGTCACTATTTCACCGATGATACAGATAAACAGACGAACATGACGAAATGGACTCAGAAGGTTATGCTGATCAAGAATAGATATACTTTTCTATACCTGCAACTCCTCCTTAACGGCGTTTCAAACGGCAGTATGCTGTGGGATATAAGGATTAAGACATATTAAGACACAGTTTAATGTGGCCATTCCCGTTTGCATTTGAACACAACTGTTTGTTGATGCTTAAGTCATAAATGTAGATATGTGTTATAAGAATTAATATGCAAACCAAAAATGGAATAGATTACATTCCATAAAACGTTTACATTTTAGTGCGATATCTTGACTCTCCATTAGAAAATAAAATGATATATAATCAGAACCCATCACCTAAACTAATGGATAGTGGTGAACATAATGTCACATCTATGCATCTGCCAACCCCTAAAAGTCGTTTTAAGAACCGTTTTAAGTCGTTTTGTATTAGATTGTTAATATTTTATGGATTTGCATAAAAGTTATCAATTGAATAATTGCGATTTAGGAATAAGCTGATCAGAAACTTGAGGTAAGATAAATACAAAGTAGAAATAACAAAGCCGCGCACTCTCTCCTAGTAAGAAAAAAAGGAAGAGCACAGTTCTCAGTAACAATTTTAATTTTCAGTTTGTAAAAAATAATCAGTTTAAAGACTGAATAGAAAAATATTAAGAAAGTAAACTACGTTTTTCAATGTCAATCCTAGTATTAAGGTGTAACATATAACAAAACTAAACCCAATAAAAAGTCAATACTTTCAACGTTAAATTTTTAAAGAAAGAAACTCATTTTGGTTATATCTCGAAAACTATAGATTTTCTCGGTTCAGGACGCGTAGACCAATTAAAATTTTTTGCCGCTCTGATGAGTTAGTTTTTGACGTAGAATTACGTCTTACAGCGCGGTTTGTATGGGGCTCATTTACACAAATTTTTTCAAAGTGATGTTTAACACTTGGGGTACACCTACATCCTTTAATATTCATCGTACAAAGAAAAAAAGATGCCAAAATAACAGTTTTATTGGGAATAAAAAGAATAACTAATAAAATAGCAAAATCTAATCTAAAAAAAATTCATATATTCGTATGAGAAATGCACAAGCTGTTTCAGTGGCTGCTTATGTTGTTTTTATGGTTGTTGTTGTTGTTGTGTGTGTTCGTTTGGTTCGAAATCATGTCGTTCCTTGTTGTGCTGCTTTTGTTCTTGTTGTTGTGGTTTTTATTAATATGAATGTAAAATATACATATCATACATCACATACATCACAAATACACATCAGTTACTTTAATTGCAATTTGTTTCCCAGATAACCAATCGGTTCGGTTGAAAACGGTGTGCACTTCTAAAAGCACTGAAGCGGACCGTTTTGTTGTCAGCAAACTATGTATTGTGTGTTTCATATAAGCGTACCATTTATTAAGTTGTATATTAATGCTGATTTTCTATGATTTAAATACAAATTATAAATGTTTGAAAGTTTAAATCATTTTTTATTTTAAATACAAATTCTACTTGTTTGATACTTTAAAATCGTTAGAACAAATAATTGATCTAACGAATTTTTTCCAAAGAAACAACAACAACAACAACATTTTCAATATGAAAAGGAAAACATCACTAGCTGATTAATTAGTTAGCTGATTGATTAACTAGTTAGAGCAACTAATTGTTCTAACCTGACCTAAAGCTCAAAAAACGATTTTAAACTATCAAACAACTAGAATTTGTATTTAAAATCAGGAATGATTTAAACTATCAAACATTTAGAATTTGTATTTAAATCAGAGAAATTAAACATAATAAGTAACAACGTCATGCAGAAAACTTTAAGTTGCATATTAATTTTATTTGTTGTTAAGCAATTGTAACCTTTTCTTAAAATAGTTTTTATTAAGCTGCAACATTAAACTAAACAACAAACGGCAACTCAACTGCACTACTTTGATTTCAATACAAGATTCAATGCATTTTTTAGAGTTTTTCTAAAAAGACTGAAAAAGAGAGGGAAAAAAGACAAGAACAAACGACGCATCAAGCGAATATGTCATTAATTTCAGTTCGATTCTTGATAAATATAAAAAAGGACTTCCTAAATGACCTCTATATTTATTTTGTTTAAAATGATAGTTTAAAATCGTTTATTGAGCTTAAGGTCAAAGTTAGAACAATTAATTGTTCTAACGAATCTTTCCAAAGAAACAACAACAACAACAATAACTAACTTTGACCTTAAGCTCAATAAACGATTTTAAACTATCAAACAACTAGAATTTGTATTTAAAATCAAGTATGATTTAAACTATCAAACATTTAGAATTTGTATTTAAATCATATAAAGACAGCATAATAAAAAAGGACTTTACAATTATATAGAGAACGGTTTACAGGGACAAAACATGTCGTTTTCATACCAGCAAATCAGACGCTGCCGTTTTAAGTACCGTTTAGCTGGAACAGTGATATTTATGGCTTGTTGGGTTAAAATACAATAGTGAATACAGATGCATGTAGCTAGAGAGCCAGTATGTGGCTACAAAATAAATGTAGTACTAAAATGTTAATGTAAAGCCAAGGTTGCCAGCTAAAATTTAAAACAATTCCGACAAAAAGTTCCTTTTTTGACACTAACATAAATTAAATACAACAAAAACTACCATGGTAAAGATAAAACACAAAAGTTTCTACTGCAATAAAACAGCATCAAAAAAATCCCACGATCATTAAAAATTTCCATAAAAATACCACGCGTTTTAAAAATACCACCACAAATTCACTATGCATTTAAAATTGCCACAAAAATCTCATTCGCATTAAAAAATACCACAATAAGTCCCATATGCACAAGCAATTTAAAACACATTTAGAAATACCACAAAGAAATTTTGCTTACTAAAAAAGAAATAGAAACTTAAGAAGAAGAATATTACCAAACTCCCATGGAAATTTAAAAAATACCCCACTGAATTCCCAGGCCAATTGAAAAACCAATTGAAAAACCAATTGAAAAACCAGGCCAAAAAAATACCACGCTGAATTAAAAAATTCAATAGGAATTCCCAAAAACAAAAATTCCTAAGGGCAATTAAAAATTACCACGAATGGGATTTTTCCGACATAACTGTCAACTTTGCTACTAGCTGCTGATATTGTTGTTTTGGTTCTGCATGTGCTGCAAAGGGCCGTTTTTCACTCGGCAATTCATTGAGCAATAATTGCTTTCGCCACAAGTAGTTTATTGACTACTCGGGTTTAAAGGGGACTTTCATAAGCCCCCTCATGCAGGCGAATAGTCAACAAACTGCTTGCGGAAAAGGCAATTATTGTCGAATGACAAAGATATCTTGCTACCAGAGCAAGATAATTATTGTTCTCGGAGCAATAATTGCTTTTGCCGCAAGCTCGAGAATTTTCGTGTGTGAGAGCCTGAACAGAATCAAAAATCGTTGCGACCGACGATTGAAGTAGAATAGATTCTAAGTCTGCGATTTATCGTTGCGAAAAACGAGCTGCGGTTTTTTCTACATTTTGCATGTATTTTCCAACAACAACAAAACGTCGGCCGCAACGATTTTTGATTCTGTTCAGGCTCTCACACACGAAAATTCTCGAGCTTGCGGCAAAAGCAATTATTGCTCCGAGAACAATAATTCTCTTGCTGAATGTGAAAAGCGGGACATAGTAAGCAAAGTTCTGTTTATTTTCTGTGGACGATTCGGTTCATCCCCTCTAACGCAGCTCAACCGCTGTGATAATGCTCTTCTCTGTGCGTCGTTGTTTTAGATTTGCTTGGTAATTGTTGTTGGTTCAGTTGGCTAAAATTTTTTTAGATGTTCTTATTTTTTACTCGACATGAACAGCTGATTTTGACAACCAGCTCGCTTTTCTCCGCTTTCTACTTCATTCCTGTCCGAGTCGATCCTACCTGGATATTCTGCCATGAGTTGGAGTACGAATAAAACGAATGTTTATTTTCAGCAAGATAAATACATACAATAGAGAATACAGATGCGTATAGCTACAGAGACACTATGTATGTATGTATACTAAATTTGCACATGCGTTACTACGCATGCGTTGCGCTTTAAAAACTCCATTCATTTTTTAAATACCATAATAAAGTCGAATTATTTATATTATGCATTATATATTTTCCATATTAAAAATTTATTTTGTTAACTAAAATTTTAATTTTAAATTACTTTTAAAATATACATATATGTATATGCTCTTTACTACAGGAAAAATAAATAATTCAAATTTACCCATATTTATTTCCATTAATTAAACATAACTTTGAATTACATTTAGTTTTAACCAACAAAACAAATGAACAAGAACAACAAATTCATTACCAAAAATATCAAACGAAAACTTTTTATAAAACAAAACAAATTTTTACATGAATTTAATTGTGAGCTTTTTAGATCAGGTAAGTTTGAAGAAGGACAACAACAAGTTTGTTTTTGAATAATTTTTATTTAGAAGATGAAATGCTTTAAAATAGTTTTGAAAAATATAAATAAAAAAAAACAGAATTTTTTTCTATTGCTGTATAAAAAGGAATTCTACGTCTATAATGACGATACTATCGAAGCTGTCTTTTTTTTCTATGAATGTGTATCATTTTCAAAAACTCTGAATGGCCCAAAATACACTGTAGTGCTCAGTCTGCGTGAAACCGGGTTTCTTAGGCAAGGGAGGTGAGGCAGGCGACGTGAGGTGCGCGAAATTTCACTCACAGAAAAAGCTGTAGTGACGATGGACTGACACGCACACAAAAGCGAAGTAATCATATTTTATTTAGGGGATGCCTACACCAATACAATCACTCACAGTTCATGTACACAAAACAAAACTGGTTTCACGCAGACTGACCAGTACAGTGTATTTTTGAATAACTGACTGCTCACGCAGACTGAGCACTACAGTGTATTTTGGGCCAATGAATGTAAATTATTTTTTTATTTTTTTTTTTCAATTCTGAAAGGACGCACATTCATCATGATTTCCTCATGATGTGCAATGTATTGAGTTTTAAGATCTCTCATAAAATGAGTTGAAGGAGCTTACTGTGTTTTTTGTTATGGTTTAGAAGAAATTTAAGGAGTGAATAAATAAAAGTGCCGATCATACATTTAACCCCTCTTTGGGTCAGTGTTTTTTTTAAACTATTTTGATATATTTCATACTTTTTTTATGTTTTTGTATGGAACCCCCCAAAAGGGTGACAGATGAAGATCTGTATTTTGGGAAAAAAAATATCGGTAAAAAATACAAGGACCTGGTGATACATTGGACCCCTTTAGGGTTAATTTCTTGGGGGCTTGTATGTCCAATGTTTTCAAATTAGTCTCCTTTAGGGTATTTTTAAGCGAATGCAAAAAATCTAATGAAATGACTTTATGATTGCCAAAACTTCTGAGAAATATTACATGAGTGTTAAGCAGAGAGCGAAAACTATTCAAGAGGGATGAAAAAGTTTTGACCACTCTGAACATCTGAACGAAAAGGCGCTCACATTTTGTATTTTTCTTCACAAGTGATTAAAGCGAAGTGAACCATTCGTCAAATGAACTGATGACGAAGAGCGTTTAATTTTGCTCATTACGTGCGAGTTTTTGTATAACATCCTGATTTGTATAACATCTAGTTTTTGAACACCAACCAAGCTAAAAACAAAAACAAAAATATGCAGTAGCAGCAGACATTATAGCAAGGAAAAACTAGATATTCTCTGTTCCTCCAGCGTTGTCGGACTGACACCTTAATTGGGTCAAACACGCTGACGATGACGATAACTATGATGATGGTGTCGAGTTTTGCGCTTCAATGCAAGGTTTGAAGAGTAGCTAGTAAACGGCATGGTTTAGTTAGCTGCTTGGCTCAGTAGCTACATAATCGGCCTGCAGCTTGTAAGAGCGAGCTCTAACAACACTGTTTTGTTATTTATTTTTTTAAAAAAGTGTTATTTATATTATTGCGAACTAACTATGGTTCCCGTTGTTAACAAGCAATGATTCTTTTTATTTTATTTGGGTTTTCTTTTTTCCTCAACTAACTCTATTGTTAGCTATTTTTCCATTTAAGTTGTTGTCACTCTTTGTTATGGGAAACAAATTTTTCGTTTATTGCACCGAAAATGGTCAAAATCGATTAGCCGCTGGCTATTTTTAGTCGATCACTCGTTCTCGCGCTTTCGGGAAATGTAATGCAGTAATACAGTGCGTTTGCGCACATGCATGTGTGTTGTGTTGGCCACTCTATGCTTTGATCTGTTTTATAAATTTTATTTTACTTTTTTTTTCTTAATATGCATGCTCTGGGCACATCGCTCACTTGCATGCATTTCACTTTGCGCAGCTGCGCATGCGCAATGAAGCATTTTGGTGTAAAATGTAAACAATTTCCCATTTAAATGCATCGTTTAAAATTAATTCAATTCTACTTATTTTGGGGTGGTCTGCGATGCGTGTTGGGAATAAAATTGTTGAAAAACTTTCGAATACTGCGTTCGGTTCGGAGATAAAAGTAGTTGTATTAAAATGTTACTACCTCAATCTTTCTTAAGATGATGAAAAACCATTGAAAATGCTGAAATATGCTAAAAAATTAAACCTGTCTATAATGCGTACATCGCTCTCACTGCCATCAAGAAGACAGACGAGTACAATATAAGGCATAGTTATGGCAGATACATCAGCAACAACGCCATCACATCGCTCACCGAATATTTTGTAATTGTTGCACATTTTTAACAGCAACACTTTTAATGCAATACTGAATGAAATATTCACATCTGAGCGCGAGAAGTAAAAGTGTTTTTTTATGCAGTTCGATTTAGTTTTCTTTGATGGTTTAAACGGTTATATAAAGCATATATTTATTAAGTTAAATAATATGAAGTTTATTTAAGTAAGGTAGTAGTATGGTTATTTGATATGGCCAATGCGTACCCATTCATGTTTTAATTTGAGCGATAACTTGGGCTAACAACTTAAATTGATTCGATGCGCTAATTGTGGCACGAGCATTGTTGCAGAGTCTAAAAATTTGAATTTGTATTTCTATTTATTCATAAGGCATTAATACAAATTAGAACTAAGTTCTTTTACAGTACAACAAGTAAAAATACCTTTAGATAAGTTAAGATAATAAACAAATAGTTTAGATATAACAACACATTATAATAGTGACTAAAAACAAGATAATAATAAAAATAAAAAATATTGTATAAAAAACTATAAGAATAATAATTTTCATAAAGAATAAGGATATGGAAAGAAAAAAGAGAAAGGATAGAAAAATGAATTAAGTTGAGATGTTGAGAAAGGAGCTGAAAAAGGAATTTAGAATTCGCTTGTTCACGTGCGATTCCCCAGCTCGATCTTTTATTTCTAGTGTCCAATCACACAATGGCTAAAATAGCTGCCCTAAATGCAATCAAGTGGGTAAATATTTGCAAAAAAGATAATGTTTTGCTAAACAGCAAGCCGTTTTAAGATCTGATTTATCTTTTAAACAAAGAGCTGATGTAGCACACCATAGTATTTCTTTTAGAAATCAAGAGAATGCTTTAGAAAAAGCATATTTTGGGATGGTATCTCAATTCCCATTACACCCAATGCACCTCGTCGACCTTGGTGTTGTTAAAAAATTACTTCAACTTCTTCTTAAGAAAGGTAATGTAGTAACAATGAACGAAAAACTTCTCAGCCTTTCCGGTAATGTTCCATCAGAATTTGGTTATAAACATTTGGAAGTCAGTAGAATTTAGGCAGTTTTTGTTGTATTTGGGAATTTTCGTTTTAAAAGATTGTGTAAGTGACTTGCTTTACTACCACTTTCTTTTACTCCATAGCGGTATTAGGCTTTTATCAAGCGAAAGAACATACCAAACTGAAGAAAATCTTGCCAAAAAAATTTTAGAAGAATTTGTTGATTTGTTTGGTAATATTTACGGTGATCATTTAGTCAGCTGTAACGTTCACACTTTGCTGCATTTGTCTGACTGTTCAAAGCAATTTGGGCCATTGGATAATTTTTCAGCGTATAAATTTGAAAATCATATGCAGTACTTAAAAAAACTTATAAATAAGCCTAACAAAATTCTTCAACAGTTATATTTAAGGCTTCAAGAAAGAAATAATCCGCCATTTTACCAAAATTCTTCTAAAATAGGGTCATTTGTCATAGACTCAAAAAAAGAAAAAGATTCTTATTGCTTTATTCGGAAAACAGGCCCTTTTAAAGTTATAGAGATGCTTAAAAAAGCAGGAGAAGATGTTCTGATTGGATATACTTTTCAAGAAACTGGAAACTATTTCCAAGAACCACTTGAGTCATTTTCCGCATTAGGCATAGTTATAGCATCTAAATTAAATAATGAAAAAATTCGAATTTTAAAAAAGGACATTCAATATAAATATTTCTGTATTCCAAATGAAAATAAGTTTCTTCTCATACCTCTCCTGCATCACCTTTTCCACGAATTTTTATACTAGTACTGCACTTTCTCTTTTAGAATATCTACACTAATAATTTAATTTTCCAATAAATTTTAACATTTAAATTTATTTATAGTAATATTAAGAAACAAATACATATTTCTTTTATTTTCAGAACAACGTTTTATTATAGACTACAAAATGCTTGATGCGGATAACGAGGACACATTCGTTTTGTTTGAGGAAGAACTGACTATGTCTCAAAATGTAGCATGTTCGTCTGCACTTAAAAAAAAAAGTAAAGTATTATATTATATTTTAAACGTAAATCACACTAATTTTTTTCAGATGAACGGTCAAACCAAAGCCTTCCATTCAAAAAAAAAAGTTTTTAAACACATCATCATTCAACTCAGAAAATATCGAGAACGACAATGCCGCCAACTCAACAAATGGCGTAAACGACAATTTCAACAAAGGTAAATATATTTAAAGTGTTCATTTATAAGCATTTCTGATCATATTTACCACAATAACTTTAAAAGTATCTATACCCCTGTCAAAATCTCGTTGAAATGCTTAGTAAATGTTTCGTAAACTTTTTTGTTTTAGTAAAAATGGAAGACATTGGCTAAAGATAATGAAAAAATGGTTGAGGCAAGGAAAGAACAATATATTAAATTTTTAAATTACGTAATTACTTAATTACTTAACTAACTAATTACTTAATTACCCAATTTAACTGCAATGGCAATTTAAGTAACGTAACGCCAGATCAAGAAGCCTAATAAAAAAGACCAGAGAAGATTATGTCATTTCAAACACTTCTAAAAAAATGTATACACAAATTCTGGCCCAATTCAGAGTTTTGCAAATTTTGTAATTCAAGTCAAAAATATTTTCGGTTTTTTTTTTTTTGTAAATTAACGCTTGCACATATTTTTGCTTACATCTTTAAATCTGTTGGGTTTATTGGTGTCATTATTCTCTATTACTACGCATATATAAAAAACCTGTTTAAAAAGTATACTTTTGTATTCCCTTCTTTTAATATTTCTTCGTACAAATCGTCCGTAACGCCAGTTTGGAAATATCCAAATGTATCATGAACATTATCATCAGATCAGAACTTGTCATTTTTATTAAAAGTTTTCATTTTTATTTACAGAAGCAATTTCAATCCTGAGATCGATACTAACCAAGCAAGCCAACTTAGAAGCACGGATGACCAAACTTGAAATGGCTTTTAACGAAAAAATATTTTATTTTCTTCATGTCTTTCGTTTATAGTTCTTAATTTTTTTTTTATAGATGATTGACAAAAGCGAGCAAATGGCCCAGATAAAAACTATGCGAGAATGCAAAGTTCTTATAACAAAGGTTCAGCATTCTGTCTGCCGAATGACCGGGGAGATGGTAGATAGCGACCAGCTAGAAATAGCAGCTATTTTCCCACTAGCTACTATGGATGCAGCTCATGACATCGAAGAAAAGTTGGAAAACGATGACACTAAAAGTTCAATGGTAATTTGATAAAGCATATTTTAGCCGTTTAATTGTCATATTAATTGAAATTTTTACTACAGAAGACATACATATACAAAATAAAAGGAGCAGCTGAAGAAATAGATTTAGTTTTAAAGTCAATAATAACAGATGAGTTGTTAAATTATTTTAACTGGAATGGAACTTGGGGAAAAGATCTTTAATGCAGCTTAAGCTATTCAACGATGTTTTATTTGGTAAAGAATACTCTTGCAAACTTTCAATCCTAGTAAAGGTATATATACATTTGAGGCTGAGTTCCTAAATGCATTTATGCAATTTATCAGTGTATTTTATTTTCAATTGGTTCTAAGTTTAAATACTTTATTTGTATTCTTAAAAATAGTATAGTTATGCAGTTTTGGTTAATAATCTGAAGACGATAACTTTAAGACGATAACTTACTTCCACGAATTTTTGCCGCAAACTTGGATTCTTGTACCATAGTGCACTGAGTGCTATATAATAGAGAGTGTTAATTGGTCCACTACTTTGTTGCTCGACATATTGCAAAGAATGAAGTATTAATGATTGTTTGCAAATGAATGTGTGTACTCTAGAAACGCCCAACCTCATATCTGTTGTCTTCGCGTCAATGCAAACTTTGATTGGCTTGTTATGCATATTTATCTTCATGACGGAAATTTTATATAAACCCATTTAATCTCTTTAACACATTTTAATGACTTCTTTTTGCTACGGCCAATATTTAGATATCTGCATTCCGTTCTAGAAATAGCAAAAATGGGGGGGGGGAGGTAGAAAAAGCGGCTACCGATAGCACGGTAGCGAACAGAATGAGTAATCGTTGTTAATTAATATGAAGAATACTATATATCAGCAATTTTTAGCTGCAGCTTCATATTTTGAGCTGTTGTTCTATAGACGCGTATTTAAAGTCTTAAGCGCATTCATTTTGCTTACATGGAGAATGCTATAAATATGACAAGTTGTCTGGCTGTCTATTCTCAGTTGTGAAATGGCAAATAATAAGGTAATATAAAGAAGAATTATGATTGCTCATGAAGACTGCTGCTTAACAGCCACTCTAGAATTATTTTAGTTCGTGCTGTATTTAACTTATGTTAAAATAAATGCTTTTAACCAGAAACTGCTTTGTTTAATTTTTTTCAAGCTTTAATTTCTTCTGTTTACATAATTTTTTTGTTTGATGTAATACAAGACGTACATTTTGTAAACGCTTTTGATTGTTGAAAATTCTTGCATAAGTTTTTGCAACATTTAATGCACGATTTTTTGTGCACAAACATTGGATCAAATTTCAATACTTCATTGCATCTTTTTTTACATCACACATTTAAAGGAATGCAAACTTTATTTTATTTTTCAATTTTATATTACATTGTATAAAAACCTTGAACTCGCACTTAAAAGGATGAAATGCACAAAATTTTCACAAAAAAATATATCAAAAACGTAAACGAGATAAACAGCCAAGAGGACAACAGCAAAAACGTGTTTATTTAATTAACAATTATCTGCATAAATAATCACAGTTACATGAAGCTGTCCGAAAGGAACACAACAACAAACAACTATGTACAACAAAAAACCGTAGACCGCCCGCAGTGTTGAAATTTTTCGGAGACAAAACAAAACAAAGTAACAACAAAATATGTTTTGATAATACAAGCGATAAGAAAACCAAGTCGCAAGCACAAAAGTGAACAGAAAAAGTCGATGCAACTTTTTGTAAGGGACTTTTTGGGTCACTAAGACAAACACTGAAAATTTTATGAAAAAGTGCATTCAGGTAATTTTTATTGTTTATCTTGTTATGGTGTGATATTGTTTTAAAGTTTTTGGGTTCATTTGCATGAGTTTTTTGCACTGTGCATTCCTTTAGCATAATTATGCAATTCCTCAGTTTCAACCTCATTTCAAGGTTATGTGAAAGGCAACACAAAAGATACAGTTGAAACAATAAAGACTTCAGTTGTAGTGGTATATTGGCTTTTTATGATGATATCAAAAAGTAAATGTCGCTTAAAGCTGTTCAAGTGACTGACTGGGAGTTCCTGTAAATTGAAGCTTTTTAAAGTAAAATTGTAGAAATAAATTATTACGTAATTACCTACTATATTCATTAGAGCTGGCGTAAAATTTCTTTACGGAATTTAGATTGCGGGTAGCGGCTAAAGTATGCCATTTGATGGAATCAACGTCTTTAATCCTTATTTCTTTCGAAATTGGATATAAAGGAAACACTAAAAAAAGTTTTTGTTTCATGTTTTCTGCATTTCAACAGTTTATATTCTCATTAAACAATCTTATATTTAACTTGTTTACACATAATAGGAATTAAGTTTCCAAAATAGTCAAGAACTTCAAATTCAGTTAAGAAATAGCAAGAAAACAAGTATTTTAAACTCATATAAAATATATGTTATTAAAAATACTACTTTTTTAATACTTACTAGAGTTAGCTAGTGGTCGAAATTCGACCTTTTCACTGTAACCTTCGGCCTACACTGTGATACTAAATCGCTTTCGTTATCAGATGAGCATAGAAACAGATAAAAACGACTCTATTTCTATTTTCAGTTTGCCGCTCAGTGGTAACTAACGACTTTTCATACAAAAGCACGTTGTTCTGAGAAAAGCTACAGTTTCTGAGATATAAAAATAAACTGGCCATTTCAGCCCTTGGAACTATTTTGACCTAGCTTCTATTGATCAATTGTGTTGTTCGATCACAAATGACCGAGAACTAGACCTACGTGTTTTCTGCCGACTCCAAACGGCTTATGTTCTGAAGAAGCTTTACATGGCAATTTTTACTCTCTGAGGTTGGCCATTATCTGCAGAGAGGTGACGACCGACCAGAAAAATTAATTCAATTGAAAAAACTTTCTGACTGAGCTGGAATTGACGAGCTACCGCGGTTCTTTAGCTTAGGGGCCACGAACTCTAACCACTAGGGTATGGCCACTGCTGAGATACCGTCATAAATTTGATGTCAAAATTACAGGAATTTTCCAGAATTTAGTGTAAGAAATTTCGCAATCCCAATATACTAAGGGTTCTCATCTAGGCATGTAACTGGCACGTAGACATTGTAAACTTTGTGAACTTACATGCGCGTAAACTATCTGTCAAAATTTGTATGGGCGTAAGTTTACACCATTTCCGAGCCTATTTTGTAGTGTAAACTAGCATGTAAATCTACGTGTGTGAATGAGGGTTGGCTTTGGCGCTAATAATTACATATTTAAAGTAGTTGGAGTAAATATGAACACTTTTTATGTATTTTTCTATGTTAATGAAGGTTTTTAAAAGGTTTAAAATTTTAAAAAGTCATAATGTTCTCGTAGCTGCAGACGCCATTTTGTCGACATTTACGCTATTTACACTATGTCGCCCATCAAAAGTTTAAATTCTATACATGTTTACATGTTTACATGCTAAGATGAGAACCCTTACTATATTCGCACATGTTACATAAAAAAATGCTTATTGTAGGGTATCCGTACGCGGAGAAAACCGTTTGCTTAATTTGTATTGTGGTTAGGCACGCTTGAATCTCAGCCACTTCAAAATTATTCTAGATATTAACAAAAGCTAATCAAAATTTGCTTCTCCAGTATATATTTATATTCCATATTATATTTATATTCCAGTTTCAATTTTGAATTAAATCAAAATTTTTCTAAGTTATTTCAAATTGCTAAAGCCAATTTCTACTTAATTCAAGCAAATATTTCTGAGTTATTATAAATTGGAATAACAAACTTTGATTAGTTTTTGCTGAAATACAGCATATTTTTGAAGTGAAATAATTATTAACATTAAATTACATATATAAGTTACCACTATCCGGAGACTTCAACCTCGGCCGAGTGAGTGTAAGTGCATGGGCTTATCCATTCGACCATCGCAGTTGTTAACTAACTGTCGCCTAATTTTCTTCATTAAGAATAAACGTGTGCTCGTGTGTTTGAAAGAAATTTGCTTGAATTTTGTAAAAATTTACTAGTTGAGTTACTTAACTCAAGCAAATATTTGCTGAGTTATTATAAATTTGAGCTCATAGTAACTAAGCTAATATTTGCTTGAGTTTACTTAAAATGTGCTATTTGATTTTGTAAAAACTTAGCAAATATTTGCTAGAATTTTATACAATTTTGCTTTTTCCTAAATACATCATAAATCAAAAGATTTAGCAATCTTTTTCAAAAATCACAGCGTGATTGAGCAAAGTTTTGCTGATTTGCTTTTAAGCAAAACATTTGCTTGATTCAAGCAAAATAATTATCTCAGTGTAAGAGATAGCGAAAAATGTCTGTAAAATTTTTTATACATTCCAGCAATGTCTCAAATTTCTTATTACACAGTGTTCTTTCATCTCTTTTAGCTTAGCTTTTATTTAAGAAATTATCTATTAATTACATACTTTGAGCGATTGCTTCACCAGATCCATTTTCCACTATGGTAATCTCAATTAATTTGTCTACGTTATAAGATGTGAGGGCAATTGAAATTGACGAAAGTATCAATCCTCCAGAACTTCCGCTTCCAATTGAATCCATCGCAATTGTCACTTCATCTCCCACTAAGTCGCTTACTATCGCTTCCATGAAATTCAACGTTTGTTACAGCGAATCCTATCATCAAAAATGTTATATTGCAAATATATTAGGGGTATTCACACTGACTTGGGTAGTTGGGTTTGGGTAGATTGAGTACTTTTGGTTATTCCGAGCACCCTAAATTGCAATTGAGTATTTTGTAGAATAGTTTTGGGCAGCGCTGCATGTTTGTTTGATCTCCCCGGCTTATGCAGCTGACGAAAGATGAGTGACAGCTGGAAGAGGGTTGCCACCAAATTATTTTTTGTCATTTTATGTGCGAAAAATTTTGGCCATTAATTGGGCGTAACGTTATTTCATATACGAGTAATTTTTAACGTGAACTTCACAGCATTTTATCATTTACTAGTAATCCAGGGGAAAACGTTTTCCTGTCAAAGACCGGCTTACATAAGAATTTGCATGCCAATCGAAAAATAAAATTTTAGTTTTTTGTATATCTGAACTGGCATAACTGTAGTACAACTACGCCCATTTTTGGTTCAGTTTCCGAAAGTAACTTTATGCACCAAATTTTAGTCTAATACGACCAAAACCATCTAAAATATAGCATTTTTATTGATTTTTAGGCGGTAAAAGGGGGTTTGGCAACATTTTCCTAAACTATCTCGTAGGCGAAACAAATTGACTGCCAAAATTTTAGCGCAATCGGCCCAGTAGTCAATTTGAATAATTTATGAAGAAGTGGACGTTGCTTTAGAGCAACCACGCTCATTTTTAGTACTATTCCCGAATGTAACCATACAAACTAAATTACCAAATTTAAGTCTTATACGACCAAAATCGTCTCAAATAAAGTATTTGTATTGGTTTGTGGGCTGTAAAAGAGGGCGTGGACACCCATTTTAATACAGTTTTAGACAGTAACCATACAAACTGAATTACCAAATTTTAGTCTAATACGATTAAAACCGTGCGAAATATGGCATTTTTATTGATTTGTGGGCGGTAAGAGGGGGTGTGGCTTTTTTGTTAAGCGAGATATTAACTTTTTTAACTGAGATATTAACTGAAATATTGTAAATTTGGTTGCTTTAGCTGTTACCGCTTCTGAGATCTTAAGAGACACCGCACTAACGATTTAATATATATAGAAGGGCGGTAAAAGTAGGCTGGGCAAAATTTTTATATCTTGTGACCACCACTTGGTTTCATAGCAAATATAAACCAAGTTGCATTATAAAACATTCACAACTCAGGAATTATAATTTCTGAAAAGTAGGCGTAGTTATAGTTCGACCACGCCCATTTTTTGTTGAATTATCGATAGTAGCCATACAAACTAAATTACAAAATTTTAGTCATGTACAACCGAATGCGTCTGAAATATATCGTTTTTATTAACTTGTGGGCGAAAATAGGGGGTGTGGCAATATTGTTTGTGTATTATTCGAGATATTTGCCTTGACAACAAATATTGTAAATTTGATGTTCTTAGGTCAAGTATTGCCTATTTTTGCAAAAGGTGGCAACACATGGAAAAAGTACTCAATTTGGCAAGAAAACAATCTACCCAAACAAGTCAGGGGGTCAGCTTGAGTAGGTTGGTAGATGGGTACTGGGTAGTGTGACTTTCCGACAATCGTTAGACTGGTTG
Organism: Dichetophora obliterata; assembly: GCA_963920525.1. Lineage (NCBI taxonomy): Eukaryota > Metazoa > Arthropoda > Insecta > Diptera > Sciomyzidae > Dichetophora > Dichetophora obliterata. The sequence goes on from OY986435.1 coordinate 281,474,513, forward strand.
AAATAAGAACACCTCTACTCGTGTAAGAGATTGTTTGTTTGTTTGTTTTATTTCCTAAATTAATTCACATGTTTGACAATAAGGATTGTACAAATATAGAGAGATTACTTACGTTTTGTGTGTTTCTAATGATTGCCAGTAAAAAAGTGCCGAAAAGTTCTACAGTTAAAATGGCGAATCATTTTGATAATTCAAGTTTCATAAAGATAATTTCAATTATAAGATTTCAAGTTAAGTAAACACAGGGTGTTTTTGAGAATAAAAAATAGAAATAATAAAATGAAAGTTCACATAAAAAATACTGCGTCGATCGCCAACATCCCGGCCTCCGTGAATCCAAAACCGCTAAGATTCACCCATCAGATCCAATTTCGCCAACATGCATGCTGGTCTTCTTAGAACGCCGCCACTGCACCTTACCTCAGCTGAACGAACCTGCTGATCTTTTCCAGGAAACACCTTCTCTTCGCGTGCCATTGGCCAATTCGAGCGATGAATGCTACTGTCGCAAATAAGTACCACGTCGCCTTTCTCAAGTGGCTTCACTGGACGGCACCACTTTGTCCTTCGGCACAGCTAGGGTAAATATTCAGACAACAATTTTTTCCAAAGGCAGTACTGGAGTTGTTGTACCTTTCGCCACTGCTTAGTCGACACACGCATCTTTTCTTCTTCATGATGTGGCGTTTGTTCGGTATGAGTGTACCTATAAGAAAGTGATTAAGGGTGAGAGGTTGAGACGTGGGTGTATCTATAGGTATGGGTGTAAGTGGACGCGAGTTCACCATATTCTCCGCTTCACACATAAAGCTATACAAACAATGTTCCTGAAATCTTTGACTGTGCAACGAATGTCCGATGGCTCTTTTCACGCTTCTTACTAGGCGTTCCCAACATCCTCCCGCATGAGGGTTTAGTGGACAATAAAACAGCCATTCGATATTTTTGGTAGCTAGAGCGTTCCTGATTTTACCATGATCGAACTCACCGAGCTGCCTTTTCAGTTCAAAATTGGTACCATTGTCCGATCGAATTCTCGTTGGGGTTCCACGCCTGTTCATAAAGCATGTGTCAGTTGTGAGGTCTCGCGCAATTTCCAAATCGACGGCTCGAATCATCAAACACGTGAATAAGACTATCCACCGCTTCTCATTTCGACGACCAATTGCTACCATAAATGGACCCATTTAATCGATGCCGACATACAAAAAAGGCCTTACAAACGGCGTCAGCCGGTCTTCGGGTGCCTCAGGTGCGGCCCTATTGTTTTTGCACACCTGGCAATTTCTCGCCGCTCGCTTGATTTCTACTCTTATATGCGGAACCCAGTATTTGCGTCGAATTTCAGCGACAATTGTATTCTCATTTTGCTGTTTCCATATACGGGGATAAATTCCACAAGCAACTTTGTGACTCGATGACCTCTCGGCAAAATGATTGGCCTGCGTGTGTAAAATTGTACCGCCGCTGCATGATCTATACGTCCTCCAACCCGCATCACTCCATTTATATCAACATAAGGCGAATAGCTCAACAGCTTACTGTTTTTATCAATTTTTATCAGTTTTTAAACGTAATCACAATAAAATCATGCTAAAGCAACGAACGAATCAATTCTTCCTCTAATAATCTATCCCTTTCCTTCCAGGTCAAAGACCAAACGTTGTTTGTGATCTTTTTACTAAAAAACAAAAAACTAAATGTGAAAATCGTATTTATGTTAGTCTTAAAAAAATGTTAGCACACTTCCTTTTTTCGATAAAATATTCAATTATAACAAAATTTTGTTTAAAACAAAACACAATGCTGTGTAGTTGAAGCTGTGATTTAAATCCTTAAACTTTTTTCCCTTATTAATGCGGTTGTCAGTTAATTACTTTTAATATTTTCCTTTACTTTTTAAGGATTTAAAGTTAATCCTAATATAACGAGGTGCTGGTATAAGAATTAAAGGCATGACTTAAAGTGTACACAGATTTTTTTGTATAAAAAAAATATTATTAAATTTTTGAAAAAAAAAATTAATTTAAAATGACTTTAATCAATAAATAAAACTTTTCTGGTAGACCGAGCAAAATGAAAGTCATCAGTTTTTAAACGAAATCACGATAAAATCATGCTAAAGCAACGAGCGGAATAGCAATAATTGCCATAAAATAACAAGAAACAACGAAGGCCGAAAAGACGAAGGATAGTTCAGATCCATTCAGTCAAATATATGCAGGCAATAACGAAAAACCACTGCAACAACAACAAAAACAAACTGATACATAGCCAAGTAATGGTACGAATTGTTAAACAACTGTTAACTCAGTGGAATAAATTATATTTATTTTCATCAAGGTCGTTTACAAGATAAGACGTTGAAATAGCCGAAAGCAACAACAAAAAAATACTTTATACTTATGAAGTTTTTGAGTAGAAGGATCGAAATGGAGCGAAAGATATTTACTAATTAGCATGTAAACGCAAAATGCAACAACGTCAATAAAGAGCCCCTTCAAACATGAGTCGCTGAATAGCTATTAAGTGGCTCGAGCAGGAAGTTATAAAAAACTATAATAAAAATGGGAGTGTAGCGATTTATTTGTTTATTTAATGCAAACCAAAATAGTCATGATTTCTGCTTACAAAATAAGGCTATATCTACAGCACGTGTATCTAAAGACGCGACACCACAAATCAAATTGAAATGCAAATTAAATAGCAATTAACCTTAAAAATTAACATGTCGACTTTTAAAATGGAACCATTAAAATTTTTTGCAAATGACGCGAATGGATAAAAGAGCGAAAAAGTGCACAACACACTATTAAAAAAAAATTAAAGAAAACAGCGACAGTCTGTCTGCTAAAATTAAACTAAATCATTTGATAGACATACTTTTCGACTTTACATAAATGACTGAGTGAACAAACCGTTTGCGAAAGCATGAGTCAAGTTTTGTACAAAATTAAGCACAAAATCAGTCAATTAATCAATTGAGGTGGGCAGAACTGCCTGCATACGTGGTGAAGCACTCCCTTCTTGGTTGTTGTTATTGTTGTTGCTGTTGATTTAGTTGTGCAGCGCAGGCGTACTAAACGGCAGCATGCAAGTACTCGAAAGTGAATGCTTGCTTGTCTTGCATCTTAGCACATTGTTTAATATTTTAAAGAAATAAACTAGCTAGTATTTGAACAACTAAGAGACTAAGAGACTGAAAAATAAAAGACTTAGGCAACGAACTAGGTTTGTCTAGAACGATTTTGTAAACATTAATTTCATTGTAAACATTAATTTCATTGTAAATGAATTGAAGTAACTAATTTTTAAATACTTTTGCAAATTTTATTTTATTTAAAAATATAATTTTTAAAATCAATTTAAACAGCAACATTATTTAAAAAATTTTTTTTGGTTCAAGATACACAATTTAATACAATTTCGTCAATTTCCTTTTTTATTTTAATTTTTTTTTTTTTGCACTGCATCTTAATTTTAAATCAAATATTTCTTCATATTTTTGATACGAAACTTACTCGTACACTTATATAAGAAGACTTGTAAGAAGTAAAAATTTGATACTATGAATTATGACAATGCTATTATGGTTCGACTACTATCTTCACAGATTTGATCTAAAATTTAAGACTTTTATAACTCTGTGCGGAATAAAAAGATTTTCAATCTAGAAAAAGGAGCTTAGCCTTTATGGAATATCTGCAAGCTCCTTAAAAAAACACAATTATATTCCTTCCTTAAAGCACAAAAACTGCATTGCCGTCTTAAACAAAGAGGAGTCAGACGCTCTAACTCTAGAGTTTTTAAAGATCACGAATTACACTTGAATCTGGGCTTTTATTTTCTTCTTCTGGTCTAGATGGTTTTAGTATTCAAACCCATTTGAATACTAAAACCATTTTATTAAACTCATGTATAAAGTTGCAATACTTTTTTATTGCTTGGAAAGAAGCGAAGGTCATCCTTGCTTATTGCTAAGGCAGGTAAACATCCAAATGAATTGAGTGTTACATGCCAATTAGCATATTGAATTCTCTTAGTAAATACTTTGGAAAAGTTATATATACATATAATAAAACCGTAAAAAAAAATCTGCACATTGAATATTTTTTCGAAATTCTTTTTTCACTGAACATTTTGAACATTGTAGATTCCAAAAATGTAATTTTTAAAAATATTGTCTGTCTATTTGTCTGTCTTTCTGTCTCACTGAAAATCTTAGTACAATGAATTTTTGTGTATAACATCATTACCTACAGCCCCAAAAAAGGTATTTCAAATTCAAAGTTTTGACTTTGGACGCGAATAGCTTCTTTGTGTTTTAATATATTTCATTCAATCTCAGTAGCGTAATTATATTTTGTGCGCCCGCCCGCAGGTTTCTAAAAGCGCCCTGCTTTTTACTTTTAAACCAAAACTATGTTATTAGTAGGTTACTAGAAGCGTAAGAGAAAACAAGAGAACTCTTGACAAAAAAAAAGAGAACAAGAAGAGACTTTTTTAATTCAATACTCATAATTTATTACAACAGCTATATTTTAAAAATATCTAATTTCATAAATAAATGTATATTTTATTTTAATAGAATTTGTTAAAAAACAGCAATAACGTAAAAAATACTTTTTATAATATCAAACATTATAAAATTTATAAAAAATATTATAAGATTTTATCACAAAGTAGGCAAAAAGAAGACATATTTGGGCATTTCCACAGGAAAGTCTACCTTGACCAAAAAATTAAAACTCATTAAAACCTTATTATTTTATGATATTATCTAAGAGAAACATTTTAATTTTGTTAATTTAAGTAATTTGTACACAAATTCATAAACCATGATGATCAAATAGTCTGCACTATTTCACAAATGTAGTTTTTCCTTTTCGTAAATTTTTAGTAAATGTTTCGTAAACATTTTTGTTTTAGTAAAAATGGAAGGCATTGGCTTAAGATATCGAAAAAAAGGTTGATTCAAGGAAAGGAAAATATATTGAATTTGTTTTTATTTACTAAATTATATAATTACTTAACTACCTAATTACTTAATTACCCAATTAAATTGCAATGGAAAAATATGTCGCGTGCTTGATGTCGCGAGCTGAATTTTACATAAGCTTAAAAAAAACAACGATGGTAACCATTTCAACATGACAACTATCATTAGAAGAATACATTAATCCATTTAAGTTTAAAGTTAATTGCTTTGAAATTTGATGTTTCGTTTCGCAGATTTCTGCATATTTCTAGATGCAGTCGAAAACGAGTTCCATTTTTTGTCGCGTGCTAGATCGCGTGTTTATTGCTAATATATTGAAAACATAAAATCTTCGGAACCTTTATTTTGTACTAAACCTATTGCTACGAAAATGCTATCGAAAAATAAAAACAAAAAATTTTTTTCCTCATTTTCTTTATTTTTTTGCACCTCAAAGGAGTACGAATGTCGCGTGCTTGACCGTGGAAATGCCCATATTAATTTTTATTGTTGTGTATTGTATGACCTTTTGATTTTATTATTAAATAAACAAATACGCAGGCTTGAGGTCAGTTAATTATTTATTAACTATTTCTAATGTTTCGAACTTCTTCGGAGTACATTATCAAGGACTAAAAACATTTGAAAATACTTATAATAAAACTATTTTGCATTAAGACTATTGGAAAAGCACTTGCAATCATATAAACAATTTTTTTAAATTTATGGGTTAACAACATTGAAATCAAATATTGGAAATAATTAATAAATAATAAAAACAGACCTAAAGCCTGCGTATTTGCTCATTTATATTATTTTTTTAAAAAAAGTTAAAGAAACTAAAAGTTTGAATAAATGAGATCAATAATTTTCTTATTGGTAAAATGATAAGTTTAAGATGTTAAGTTTAACCCGCTGTCAATGAACATGTTTTTGTCACACCGCTAATGAACTGGGCGTGTCACACCCGAGAAATTAATTTAAAAATAAAAACAATGCACAAAGTAATTTTTTTAATGTTTTTTATTAAGTCAATAATATATTAATTTGAAAAAGAAAAAGAAAACATATTCTGTTCTTTAGAAATATTTTTTTTTGTTATTTAAATTAGAGATAAAAAAATTGATGCAACATTTATTGAAGCCCGGGTGTAACACACCCATGTTCATTGACGACGGGTTAATTATTTTGTATTTGAAGTTAATTGTTAACTGTTGCTAACGTCACAAAATATGACCAACTGATTGATTAAAATAACATCAGTAGCTAACTTGCTGAAAATATGAAAGCAAATGGGTAAATCGACTTCAACCATAATCGCGTTTTGCCAAACAAAGACTACTTTTGCTCTGAATAGTCGGCTTTTTTGACTTCGATTATTGCACTCTGAGAAATTTTATTTCATCACATATTATAAAATTTTTTTTCATTTATTGTTGTTAATTTAAAAAATAATGTTTTGCGAAGGAAATAAATATTTTATTATGTATATCTTAATTTATTTTAAAACAAACTTTGCACAGTGTAACTGGCCAAAAATAGAAGGATTGATCGTAACAAAATTAAGAAATATTGAAAAAGTTACACATCAAGTTTCATAAATCTCACATTTTAACTAAACAGGTCACCATAAAAAATGTATACCTTCCGTATTAGCAAGTATCAAGAAGAATTTTTTTTTTTTTTTTGATTTCGTGTAACGCAGTTCTTATGATATTTTCGTGAAAAACTTATAGTCAATCTTTCTCAAGATTATTTTTTAAACACTTTTAAAAATTGAATATTTAAAAATTAGTATCCCGCTTTTTGTGTTTACTTTTATAATAAGCTTAAAACCATATGTTCAAAATGTATAAAAAACAGTAATATTGCCAGACATAAAAAAGTTTAAACTTTTTTTTAAAATATAAAAAAAAATTAAATAAAATGTGAATAATAAGAAAAATTGTTTTTTTAAAAAATGCAACTTTGACGGCTTGTCGTAACAAAACGGTTGCTACTATTAAAAAAAAAATTATTTTGATTTTTTCACCCACGATATTTTCTATTGAAAGCCATACAAATTTTAGAAAAATTCAAACATCGATATATTAGATTTTTGACTACTTATTTTACACTGTGCGTGGTTCTCCACTTCATTTGTCATTTTCATAAAGGGACTTGAGGGCGCCCCTGGCTTATTTGCGCCCGCCCACAATGCGGGCTCTGCGGGCCTGCTTTTTACGCCACTGTTCAATCTTCTTTTGTCTAAAAGTTAAATTAAATTACTCGCAAAAAATTACTGCAACAGTTCCGTCAGCTAAGGATTTATATTTTTAATCTTTTTTTTTATGAAAAAGGTAAAAAAAATTTCTTTTTCTTCAAAAAAATGGTACAAAAATTGTTTTTGTTGTAAAAATAATACAAACCGAAAATTGCAATTTTTTATACTCAAAAGCTATTGCAGTTTAACACAAAATTGGTTTTTCTATTTTTTAAGAGAAATACAAGGGTTTGATTTTTGCGACGAAATCGATTTTTTTTTTTTTAGCATAAAATATATTTTTTCATACCATCTAAATTACTAAAACTGTTTTTTGTATTAAAAATTCTCAATCGTAATTATCTTCCCACTATAAGTACATTTATATTTTTGTCGTCACACAAAAAAACAAAAACAAACATTTCTAGGGTCCACCCTAGCGTAAAACAAGTTTTTTTTTTTAATTTTGGCATAAGTATCTAAATCTACGACCACCTTATACTACGAAAGCATGTAAAACTAACTAAACTAGAAATTCTAAAAAAACATGTATGTTTTTCGTACCCCTTCTTTGAATTCAATTATTGTAGCTCACCGCAAGAGATGGAGGCACCAACAACAAAAATTTTCCAAAACTTTTTTGGATTAATGTTCGTTCAATTACCTTTCTAACGGTAGCTTACAAATAAAATTCAACAAGTCTTTCATTATTCCAGATTTTAAAAAACATTTAATCGAGAAGTGTATGTTAATATGTTTATATAAATGACTCTCGAGTAACACCGGGTATATCAGCTAGTCTATAGTAATAAAACTCATTTTCTGTTTGTTTGTTTGGCCTTTATACAAATCTAAACGGCTTAACGGATTTTGCTCATACTAGGTATACATATTGAGTGCATCCCAACTTAAAATGTTACATACTTAGTTTTTGCCACGCCCCCTCTGAAATTTTTCAACTAACGGTAGTTTTGTTATTATAAAACTTTTTAGTATCGGAGATTTTTTGTATATTTAATTTTAAAAATTTTTTGTTATTTGACATCAAAAACATTCACATATCTTCAAAATTGGAGAAATTTTCAGTACTTCATTTCAGTTGTACTTCACAAAAACAGGTTGAACTGTACCGTTAAGTCAGTGTATATATGTTTTATGATTATGTCAAAAAAGTTCCAAAATATTGACTTTTTACTCAAAAAAATGACTCACAAATTGTTGTTGTTGCAAAAATGAAATCAATTAAAAATTGCACATCTGGCTACCTTTTATGTGACATAGCATTTATTTGCAAAAATTCTTCCAGCTAAGCGCAAAAATTATTTTACTGTTTTTGTCATCAAAACAACAAGGGTTTGATATTTTGGTTTGATTTTTTCGCGAAATTTTTTTCCAAAATATTGTTTTTATATTTTTTACAAAAAAGTTAAGTATAAAGGTAATTTATGTGAAAAAATTACCCCAATATCTCTTTCCAATCAAAAGTTATGGAAAAGTTTTCATACCAGACTATTAATAAAACTTAGTTTTGTGTTAAAATTCTCTATATAGTTTGAACGTCCCCATTTCTCTCTAAGTAATCTACTTAGCTTTTAGTAAAAAGTTATATTTATTTGGTCCACCCTTTATATCAAAAAATTTTTAAGATTCGAAAATGTGAATCGAATACTCTTTATACTTAATAATTTACTAAATAGTTATTAATGAGCTTGACCTCAAACAATTCTAAATCATATGAATATTTATATTTAATTCATTCTAAACTTATTTAATTCACTTTTTTCGAATAAGTCACATATGAGTACTACTTTGAAAACTACTTGTACTTATTCATACTCAGTTTTAGTAAGTGGCTCATTGATTCAAAAATGTGATCAATTGGAAATCTCTGATTCGAACCACTGAGTTGTTAACGAATAGTACTCGAGTACTACTTATTTTTAAGAATTCGTTGCAGATCTCTGATGTACATTAATATATTAAAATGTTATTGTAAATATAGTTATGCTATTATTTTGTTAAGCATACTTTATTTTTCACAACAACTCTTTATTCTAAAGTTACTTCAGTAGAGTAGTAAGGGGCGGGCAGTCCGCCCCAGGTGCAGAGCCAGATGGATTGCAAAATTTTGAAAAAATGTTTCCAACATAAAACTTTGTTATTATAATTTACAACTTTTCGTATAATAATAAATTTTAATACGAGCGCCTAATTTAATACCAAATAATATATGTTTTTTTTTTTATACCTACGATTGAACTTATGATATTGATTGCACTCTTTGTAGCGTTCGTATCAATTAAAATAAGTTTAAAATATGTATTTAAAGTTTAGTGAGGGGTGCAATTATCAAAACTATTAATCAAAAATGTTCATATATGTATTTACAGGGAATAATAATTAGATTGATGCCACAATTGTTTCAGCTATACTATTATATAAAAGGCTTCTCACGTATCTGCGACCACGCTAAACATAAAAACTACTGAACCGATTTTAGTAGTTTTTTCACTAATATAAAGCTACGTGTTAGACTTAAAATCTTGCATCCTTTATTTTTTAAAACCACTCTTAAAAGTTATTTAAATTTAAATTCATAAAGTAGCCAAAAACACCAAACAATAAAATCTTTGCTTCATTAAATTGTTAGACACAAGCAGCCTAAAGCTTTATCTCTCTTTTCCTCTGCTATAGTGTTTCTCATTATTTCTATTGCGGTGTCAGGTAGCTTCATGATACAAAGAACTACAGATAAAGTATTGCGCATGTCCGCCATCTTTGTTGTGACGTAGTTCGAGCTTGTCAAAGTGGATAAATAAAAACGTAGTCACAATATATTTAAAGGGGATAATTTATTTAAAGCGATGAAGAAATATCGACATTTTCTTATTGAAAATTGGTTTATTGAAATGAAATAAATTACATTATAAATATATTTAAAAATAAATTTAAGCAAATTTATTTTTCAGTACTATTATTGAAAAGAAATGCATATATAATAGGGGTGTTTTCACCCATTTGTTCTCCTACACAAAAAAATAGCTACGTTACTTGATGTGTTTGACAGCACTTTGATAGCTTCTTTGCATGATACAAAGAACTACAGATAAAGTATTGCGCATGTCCGCCATCTTTGCTGTGACGTGCAAGGTGCTCCTTGGTTAAAACATAGTCACAATTTATTCATAGGGTATAAAGATTTTAAAATGCCTACATTTTCTTATGAAAACTTGTTTTACTGATATGAAATAAATATTGTTATATAAAGCACATGTCCAAAATAAAGTTAATATATTTTTTAGTACTGTTTGTGAAGAAAAATTTGCATATTTTGTAGGGGTGCTTTTTCCCTTTTTTACCGATTTACACAAAAAGCGGCTACGTTGCTTGATGTGCTTGACAGAATTTTGGCTGTTTGTTCGTTTTCATTTTGCTATCTTCGTCACTCTTCTACATTTTCTTTTGAATGTATTCATCAAGTGTCACATTTGACGAGCACCGATGACGAGGTGCGCAGTAAATTTTGTTTGTTGCGCCGGGAATACTTTACCTATAGCTCTTTGTATCATGGCTTCTTTGTTTTCATTTTCTTGTTCTTCTCGTTTGTTGAAAAATTGAAAAATTCATTTTATGGCCCGAATTAAAATCGTTGTTATTCTCATCAAAAGCTCTAAAACTTTAGAACTAATTTTAATTACATAAAATATGATTAAAAATTATAATTTACGCGTACTATAAGAGCACAATATTAGAAAATGAATTAAATATTTCTTAAATGCTTGCAATTGTGCTGCTTGTGTTCACTTTTTGCTTTTTCACATTTTCTTTTGTATGTATGCACCACGTGTTACAGCTGACAAGCTCATCACTCGAGTGCGCAGAATATTTCATTTTTTGCGCACGGAGTAAGCTATCTGTATATCTTTGTTTCATGAGGTAGCTTTGCAAATTTATACTCTCCCACATTGAGTATAAATGGAATATAAGTATAAACCCAGTGGTAAATGGACACATGATGTAACCAAGTATTTCTTAAATACAATGTAGCTGGGAAGCCTCCAACACCGGTACACAATTCTGAATTACATTTGTTCAGTCATGGCAGTTAAGTAACTAATGACATCTACCTTTAACAGTAAACCGCTTTTTGCAGAAATCTTATAAGACTTTAGGTGATTTTTTTTGTGCTGATTTATATTGCAAATTTAAAAAAATTTGTAGTGGCCGGACTGTCAAAAGCAAACATACCGACACACGGATAATGTGGAATACAGATGAACAGACGGGCATCTAAAAATGCAGACGGATAGTAAAAAATAAACAAATATTTTGAAGCTGGAAAAAACTGACATACGAATTTAAAGTAAATTATAATTAAAGAAAATTATTTGTTTTTTGCAAATTTTATTTTGCCCGGCCGCGGTAAAGTTGAGAATGAGAATGAAACTTATTATTAAGTGTGTGCGCATTAGTTAATAGATATGTATATGATATGTTGTTTGACGTTTTCCTTTGTTTTTAGTGTGTTCGGTGTTTTTTTATACATTCTTCATTGAATGCGTTCGAAATAGTTTGTATTAAGTTTCAAGAACGTATCCAATCTCATTCATTCGTTTTAAATGAGTTTAATTGCAACTGAAAATTTGTATGGAAAATGAAATGATTTTGTTTCTATTTAGCTGAATAAGTCATTTGACCCAATGTTAACGTAGTATAAGACTACAATTTGATAATGTAGTTTGTAATATTTGAAATTTTTTTAGCCGAAATTATTTTTTAAGCTTTAGAACATTGTAAACAATAAAATAACGTTTTGAAAAAATAAAATTTTATCCAAAAAATAATAGGGGGTAGCTCATGATTTTTAATGATAGAAACTGTTTATTTAATTTTATATCCAAATTAAGCAATTTTTTCAGATAAATGATATGTACTATGAAAGAGTGAAGGAAAATGGAAATTGAAAAAAAATGCAACAAAAATAACTTTTGGCCTATTTGCACAAATTGAATATTTTAAAGGTTTCGTAAAAACAATATAAAACATTGAATTGGTGAAGTAACGGTTAATCTTTTCTCATTTCTCCAACTTCACTTAATTGACCTTTCCGACAAAGGAAATTTGATGAACATCGACTGGAAAATAGCCGAGATGTTTGCTTGCAAATTAAAAAATTGGAATTTCAATCAGTTTTATCTCAGTCTAATTCTAAAGAAAATGTGTTATATTGAGTAAATCTGTAGTTTTCAAGATATCGCAATAATTTTGATGTCAAAATAACGAAAATTTTTACTAGATATACGTGCAGAATATTTTCGAAAAATCTTTCGTTTACCGTTATTTTTATTAACTGAACAACTTTTCATAAGAAATGCGTTAAGAAGAATGCTGAGAAAATCTATAGTTTTGAGATATAGCCAAAAGTTTGATGTCATAATAATGAAAATTATTCAAAACTTAGTAATAATATATTCATATTCAGAAACTAAGTTAAAAATTAAATTTTTGAATCACAAATTTAAAAAATGTCTTATCAATATTTTTATAATCCTGCTATTCAGGACTTATTTAAAAATTAAAATACAGAAAAAGCCGAGCAACTTTATGTCACCATAACAATGACTGTAGAAAGGTAATTCAAATTAAATAAAGTAATTTTTTAATATTTATACCATTTTTTAATTATTACACAAACACAAATATTTTTATATTTTGCATTTCAATATAAAACAAAATACCTTAGTTTTAAGATTTAAAATTTTTACATGTTATTTAATATTTTTATTGCAGGCTCAGGAGCGGGTACTTGCTAGTATTATATAAAGCTTTGCTATATAAATGCTTCTACATATATAACTAAATAGGAACTAAAAGTATGTAATGGTTTTTTGGAAGTGGTCAGTAAAGTATGCAATATAAATCGTATTTCAGAAAGTTCTGGATAGGTTTAATTCAGAACTTCGGAGCAGAAAAAAAATCAATACATGAATCCATGATGAGGTCAATAAAAACAGAGTAAGCTATTGAAATACTAAGGCTAATTAAAGGCTCTTAAAGCTGCAGACATTGCTTTAAAAGCACATATGAACTGAACCTCAATGGATTTTTAAAAATTTATTTATGAATGGGTATTCGAAGAGTCATTGCCGAATCTAACACTTCTTTAAAATTATTTTTAACGATTTGCGTATCTGTTGGTTCATGCAATAAAGAAGAACTTTTAAATCTTGATGATATCTTAAAGTTTGATTTTATGAGGGAGTATCACAAAATATTTTTTTTAATTTTTTCAGAAACAGAATCGACATATACGCCAAAGTTAAATACAGTCGATGCAGCTTAACAAAACAATTATAACGAAAAAAAATTACCCAAATACTGGAGTGAAATCAGCCAAGCTGATAGTTGACTGTCGGTTTTTGATTGTCTCTTTTGAAAAAACCCGCCAGAGGACCTTCGGGGAATCTGCCTGTCCCAAGCCAGGAATTAAGGGTGAGGGTTTGTTATTGGATGGGCAGTTCATGGGAGCACGGCCCATGAACTGATCTCATAATGAGTTCTTTCTGGAGGCACGGCTCCTGAATGTTCGTCTGATAACTGTAAAAGAAAAGGTTTACCTAGAGCCTTGGATGTTGCTGCCAAATTCTTGGAGAAAGCATTGTTTTGATATTAAGTTATCATAACACCGTAGTTGTAATATGCTTTCGGTGGACGATCAATCCAACATAACTTGAAGAGCGGGGATAGTCATCCATCAATGATGAGGAGACCTGATCTATCGTTGTTCTGCAGACCTATCTTGGAATAAAGGTTATTATGTAGGAAACATTTAACCTTCGGACCGTTGTATAAGCAAATTTGTATACAACGGCTCATGCTTCTTAGTTTTCTGTTAAGGCTTTTATTAGTCTTAATTTAGGATAACGACGTTGCATAAGTAGAATTGAGGTTTACCCGGTTTTACTGGGAAACCTATGGTTATTTTTTTAACCTAGCCAAGTACAATTCGAGTGGCTGAAGGTGTCACAGTCAGATATAAATGTTCTAAGAACTTTTGGTCTGTAGACGGGATGTTGAAGAGCCTTGTCAGGTGGAGCCTTTTGCCCGGGTTTTGACTATCATATGGGTTAGGCCCACGTGGGGTTTTAATAACGCTCTGGCTGTGGTTACGCCAGAAAGGCCTGTGTGAGTTACACTTTAGTTGAACTCGGGCTGGTGATTCCCTTAAATTACTAAGAGAATGATGGTAGATTGAATCTCGCCAATTTCAAACAGTAAATGTTAGGAAGGTAAGCAACTACCGGATCAATATACTGTTACCTTTGGAATTTGAGTACAGGCGACGGGGAAACCTAAATAGTCTGATTTGTGACCACTGAGATTGAGGAACCTGATGATAAAGAGACAACGGGCCTATGATGTTTCTGCATTAGTCTTTCATGTCGGAGAGTGATGAACTCTGATATGAATGGGATGATTATTGCGGTTCAAAAGTAATGGGTTAATTATCGGTATTGATTACTGAGATAGCCCAAGGTTATTAAAATAACCAAGTCAAGTATAAATTCAAGTAGCTGAAAGTGTTACGGTCATGAATTGCGTCAATCTGACGACAAAGGCGCTGTTGTATATTATTAGGGGAACCTTTCAAAAGTGGTCTTTCTTGAATTCCGAAGGGGCGTTGACCGACGCTTCATATTTGTCCCAAGCATTGGAGCACCGTTGAATTAAGCCTTCGCGGCAGGGGTCAACGTTAAAAACATAGTGGCTTTCTGTCTCTTTTGAAAGTTTTTTTTTATTATTAACATTTATTTGCTCTGTGTAAAACTATCACCAAATATTTTAAATAATTGCCACCACTTTTGGTTTTATGCAAAATTAAATGTTATTTCAGTATAATTTTATTTTAGGGCCTCCTAAGCCTAAAAATGCAATTGTCGCTCTCAATTGGCTTAGGAAATAAAATTCTAGAAAACTTTAAATATCATTTCCATTTTATGAAATGAAGTGGTTTTTTATTTGATATGCCATATGAGCTGCTATAGGCACGGAGCAAGCTACGGAACATTGAGAGCAAGCGCTAACGTAGCGACACAAAACGCAACAACAAAGCAAAGAAATGAAAATCTATCCAATAACTATCCAATTTCCAAAAAACCGGGGGGTACGTTTCATTTCACGGAGAAAAAAATATACCTCTAGAATCCTTTTTTTTTTCTCTAACAGGGAAAAATTGTACAAACATAGTTTCATAAAATCGGCCTAGCCTAATATATAAACAAGAGTAAGTGTATAAATATAGAAAGTTTTGTTTAAAAAGGAAAAAGTTTCTTATTTTCTTAAGTTTTTTGTCCTCTAACCCGGAACTCGTGTGAATTTTTGGTAGGAGAGTTTAGAAAATTATTATTTAACCTCTTTACGTCAACTTTTTCGAAGACAATAACAAGTTAACAAAACAAATTTACTGGACAAGTTAGAGACCAAAAATTGATGCGTTGAATTATTTAATGTGTCAAATTTAATGTGTCAAAAAAAAAGATGGTCCGCGCCTTACTTTACAAAACCACGCTAGGGTTTTACCACAGAAAATATATTAGAAAGATGTGCCACCGCCATACAAGCAAGTGGCACAGTAAAATTTGAATGCGGATTTATCATAAATCCACATAAAAGCTTTATGAGAGTCAGCGAGCGAACGATTTAAAGCTTTTGAGAGCGAGAGGATTAGTAAGCGACAATGTGAGCAAATGTGAGCACAATATTGAAAAGCAATAGAAATGATATTTAAAGATTTGATGCCCGAAACATCTGAATAAACGATGTAGCTGCCAACAAAATGTAGCAGAACTTTATTAGGTTTTACTTAAAAAATGTGGGCAATTTTTTTACTAAACTACCCTACGAACATTATATAATTTAAAGTTATTATATTTTTTAGCATTATCTCTTATCTTTTTGTTATATAATTTCAAGAATATAATATCATAAATATGACATAATCTATATTTTTTTTGTGTGCTGACATGGTTTTTTTTGCCGTTTTGCCACATGATATTTTTAGTGTTATATTATTGTAAGGGCGATTCCATCAGTTGAAGCTTAGCTGCGAATAATGTTGTAAGCAATATATTTTAAGTTGTTATTTTGCGGAAAAACTTTATTTAACTACTATTATATATCTTTATTAAATTATTGCAAATACATGCTTTACTATATGAAAAGTACTCAGAAATGCAATTTTCAATTGTTCTTATTTATACAACAAAAACATTTTTTGAGTCTTTTTTTAAGTAAAAATTTAATATTTTGGACCGTTTTTGAAAAAAAATTAAAGAATATATTCACTGACCTAACGCTACAGTTGAAACTATTTTTGTAAAGTGCTTTTATTAAAACTTTGATCAAAAAAAATTTAAATTAAATATATTTAAATATAGCGGATATATTTGCATCGAAAGTCAAAGTTTTGATTTTCATGCCGTTTTTTCTCATTCTTGGGGAACGAAGTTTTATGAAAAAGTCGTTGTACCAAAAATTTCTGAAATTCTAACGATATGTGAATGTTTTTAGTATTAAACTTACTGAAATTTTTTTAAATTTAATTTGCGAAAAATTTTTTTCAAGAAAGATTTTCAGTATCAAAATGTACCTAAATGAAAATAGGTGGAATGAGCGTGATCAAAACTAACAGCCTTATTCTGGTTGTTAGCTTAACAAGAAATAGTTAAGGAGCTCTTGTTAAGCTGATTGTTATGTTATGTAAATGTTGGTATTCTTAAAAATCATTAACAACATAAAAGCTTAAAAAGCTTTTAAAGTTCACCATGCATGGTGAAAATCGATATGCCTATTGAAAGAAGAGATGCGTATATAAACAGATGCTTCGAGTGCAGCTTGTGACTTTGCAAGTGCTTGAAAAATTTGCCACGGCTACTGAAAGATTTCATTATCAACACTTAAAATAAGTAAAAAATTCCTCCATTTTTCAGTTTAATGTATTTAAACTCAATATTATATTATAATTTGTATTTTTTTATTATTTTCACAACAATTTTCTATTCAAGCACATACATTTCATTCGTTGTTAAGGCTCTTTCTGTTATTAACAAAATTGTAAGGAAAAGAGCTTTTAAATTTGCAGCAGAATACGAAACCTTAACAAATTGTTAATATTAACTATTTTGTTAATGTGGTGAGCTTAGTTAAGCTGCCAGAATAGGGTTGTAAGTATGTTACAATCTAATCTAGGATGCACACAATATGTGTACTCAAATTGAGCGAAGTCCGTTAAGCTATTTAGATTTGTATTAATGTCAATTAAAACAAACCAGAAAATCACTTTTATTAATATAGACTTTGTGTTAAATTGTATGAGTATTATAGAACGAATGCAATTCGAAAAGAATTGAAGAATTTTCAAAGATTTTTCGATTTTTTTAAGTTTTGAAAAATATGTCCCCAGTTATGATCCTATAACTTCAAAAGTATTTTTTCATATTACAAAATTTATACATGTTTGCAAATAAGACGTTTATATCTTTCATTTAAGCTATCATTTAAGCTATATTTCGTAAAGTCTCAGAATTCGGTATTCGACCACAATTTACAAGTAGCGTTTCCCTGATAACATATGATGGGCGTTGGTCAAGGGGGCGTTTCACTGGCTCTTGCCGTTTCACTGACAACATGTCGTTTGGCAACGGGGGCGTGGCAGCAACGCACAGTATTTGAGCTAGTTTTTTATACCACCGCGAAGATTTCGTTGTTTTGTTTTGATTTCTTTTTGACGTATCTTTGTCGAGTTATTTCTGTTATTTTACTCATTTCAAAGAGTTTACAATGTTGCAAATCCTATAACGTAAAATTGCGGTTTAGGGATTTTTAAAATTAGCTAAAAACACTAAGAACATTGTTTGTAAACAAAATCTTTAGTTAAATGTATGACAATTAAGTTTTAAAAGTCTGAAGAATTTGTTTAGTACGAACTCACCACGTCGACTTTGATGCAGGTAGTTTTGAGTATTTTTACTAAAACTGAAATACGTAAATATCCAACCTGCCAGAATCATACTTTTTACCTTAATATTTTCGTTGAAATATTTTTTTTTTAACAACAAAGTAAAAATAAAACCAAATTATGTATCAAAGTAATATCTTTGCGCACTTTAACATGGGGGAAATGTTAAATAAACAGTATATTTAAAACTCTTTCACAAAT
This sequence comes from Dichetophora obliterata, assembly GCA_963920525.1. Lineage (NCBI taxonomy): Eukaryota > Metazoa > Arthropoda > Insecta > Diptera > Sciomyzidae > Dichetophora > Dichetophora obliterata. The sequence goes on from OY986435.1 coordinate 281,492,951, forward strand.
AAGGTATTCGGAAAATGTCTACAAAAATCGTACAAATATCGTATAGAAAAGCTTAAATAATAGGTATAAATTTCTCATTTGTAAATATTTATAAAATTTGTAAAATAAATTAATACTTTTTTAGTTATAGAATCATAACTGGGGAAATATTTTTAAAAACTAAAAAAAGTCGACAAATTCTTCTGAAAAAAATTCGAACCAACCTGGAAAAGTCTCAATGTTTTTTATTATCTAGAAAAAATACTCAATCGAACTAGCAACGCCGTTTTCGTCGCGAAATTTTTTTTTTCAATTTGTTTACCACTGTTATTAATTTGTTATTATTTTTTTTAATAAAAAATACAATGAATAAAAAATTTTGTTATTCACTACTATTTTATGAATAAAATGTTCGCTATTAATTTTTTTATTAATTTTTGATTCATTATTAATTTTTTATTCATTATAAATTTCGTATTAATTTTTCATTTACATTTGAATAATAAATAAAATGGAAAAAAAACTTGTTAATCACTTTTAACCAAATTAATAGTAAATAAAAAATGAATAATGACTATAAAATTAATTATGAATAACACATGAATAGACAATGAATCAAAAAATAATAATGTATAAAATTAATTATTGAAAAATTTTAAATTCTTTTTGAATTGCATTCTTTGTAAATAGCATTCATACGAATAAAAAAATAATTAATTATTCTGAATAACGAAAAAAAATAATTGAAATTAATTACTAATCAATTTTTTAAAATTCAATGTGAATTAAAAATTTTATTTATAAAACAATTTTGAATTCAATGAATGGATTTGTATGTCGTTATTCAGTTTTCCTTAAGATTCTGAATGTATATGCAGATTTTACTGCTCTGGCTAAGTCAATCAAAAATAGTCAATATTAATAGCAAGCAGTGAATAAGAAAAATCTGCTTCGCACAAAATAAGGAAATCATCATGAAAATAATGCACAGAATCAAAAACATTTGTTGCTGTCAAGCAGAGATCACAACTGCTTGGTTCCAACAACAACAACAACGGAAAAAAACAATTACAACATTAAATTTCACGACTCTCGTTAGCTATGAGAATCCGTGCAGGGGTGATCTATGCTGTGAAGCATTTTGGAGTGAAGAGTGATAGAGCATTGCAGAGAGAATGTACATGCAAGGATAGGAAACTTTTCTCTCAAGAAAGCTTTTTCATCGCGTTCACAAAAGCTTACGTATTGATCTGAAAAATAATTGTTATTTTTTAATGTTCTACGTGGCACATCTTAATACTATATAATCTTTGGTTTTACTCTTATGGAGTAGTCGTACTTTTACCTCTATATAGTGGCATATAGGAATTATATTCAGTGTTTCACTGTCTTATACTATTAAAAAATTAAGGTCAAAACCAATTTCTGTAAATTGAGCATTCATTAGATAGTTATAACTAATGCTACCAACTCATGTTATTAAAAAATAAGTATATTTGCTTCTTAGAACACTGAAAAGTAAGTATTAGTAAGTACAATTTTTTTAAAATAAGTACTATAAGTATTTTACCTTAGAAAAATAAATTGAATATTTTTTTTGATACAATTTACTAATTTATGTTAAAATCAATAGAACCCACAATATTCCTTAAATATTGTCACACCCTCTTTTTGTTTTCCTTAAAAGGTTTTGTGTATGCAATCTATCTAAAACCAAAAAGTCTTCAGATAAAAAAAAATCAAAATATTAATTTTATATATTTGAAATTCATATACATTTCTAATATATAAAATAGTTTAAAAACAAACAAAAGTATAACAAAAAATTAAAAGTTATACGCTCTTTCAAAGTAGTTAAATAAAAAAAAAATAAAAAAATCACATTCAGATGTATACAGAGACCAAAGAAAAGTTATCATTATTCGCTCTCACTGTCACTGAATTGAAGCGCTACATTAATTTGTTTTTTTTTTGCATGAAATCGTATTTGTGTTGGCTGTAAATTTTATTTAAGGGTCAAGTCTAATTGGTCACTTTCGAAAGTTTTTTTATTTTTTTTTTTACAATTTTCGAATGTAGTGTATCTAAGAATATTGTATTAAATTTTTATGAAGATCCGAGCAGTATAAGTAATTTTTTCAACCCAAAACTTTCTCTACCTGAACTCATGTTAGAACGCATTTAAAAAACTTTAAGAGAGTTTTTCTCAAAACTACGTTTTCACGGACGCCCCACACTAAATTTTGTTACTTAAAGTTAACAACAATTGCTAAAAGTTAATATTAATATTATTATTTTACAAATTATTAAAAAACATTAATAAAATTTTTTATTTTTATAAATTAAGACTTCATTTATCATTCCATTTATCAAAGTAAGTATACTTATAAGTATGGAATTTTAGTAAGTACATGAAGCTGAAAATAAGTATGATACTTACAAAGTAAGTATAGTTGCTAACATTAGTTATAACGATATTTGCCTACCAATAAACAATAAATTATTATTATTATTATTATTTAATTTGAGAATTTGCCATACTTACATATACGTACCGTAACTTAATAAAAGTATCTGTTTTGTTGACCGAAATTATTTTCTCTTCTCATGTTAAGCTTGCTTTTGAGGTTCATCCTACAAACCTTTATTAATAACCACAACAACAACAAATACATAATTTCAAGATTTTTAAGAAGCAAGTAACATTGCAGTAACAAGAAAATTTTTGAACATTGTTAACTTGATTTCTATCGGTTACTTTGTATGCATTTTAGACCATTGCACCTTTCACAACGTCTGTGCATTCAAAGCATTAAAAATGCATCAATAAAAAAATTTCAATTTCATGAATAAATAAAATTCGATTCAAATAAAACAATATTTACAAGATGGTAATAAATTTTATTTATATTAAAATGACAAAAGAAAAGCCACCTTAAAACCACACAAAATGCGAAAAGAACAATTGATAACCCAAAAATTGTCAAAGTGCAAACAAATAAATTATTTATTTATTAACTTGCCCAGCAGCAAATTGATTTTTGTACAAACAGCAACAGTTACAAATGTATAAATTTCCAAAAATAAATAAATTTACCAGCAAACCTTTAATAAAGAGCGTACACAGCAGCAGAACTTGATAACAACAATGAGCGAATGTTGCTTATTTGAATACGACAAAAATGCATTTATACCGTTACGAATAAAGTTGAAAAAGTTTCACTTTTCTTATTCACAGCGAACATTATGTGCAGAACAACGAAAAACAAAAAAATAAAAAATAAATGTCAACCGCACAGCAAATCGAACGCTGGCAATAATTGAAATCCAACAGAATCGATTGATCGCAACCAAAGATATATCAATTAGCGTAAATATGCGTATGATTGCAAAAAGACAGACAAACGAGGAGTAGCGGACAGTGAAATCGCCATTCAACGTCGGTGTTATTGCCAAATTCAAATGTGCTTGCACACGCTAAGACGCAGCTTATCAATGGGAGCATCTGCAGCATTTTTAAATGACTTTTCAATGAAGTTAAATTGCATATTTCTTATAATAATTACAATAATTCTCACAGAAATAATGGTGAAGAAATATTTTACTGTTATAAAGAAAAAAGTATTTAGTAAGGAAAAGTGAAAAAAAAAATATTTTAGGCAACACATGCTGCGTTGTATGCATAAATTTGGCTTCATTGATGCGACATTTTTTGGAACGCCACACATTTTGGGATAAACCTTTAGCACAGCAGATTGAGTCAATTATTGCGGTCAATTGTCAGTAAAACTGGTGATATATAGAATGTATTATCTGATATCCAAAATAACGACATTGATTACGTACAACGCGTAGGTTGGTTAAATTTGTGTTATGCTCGCTAGTTGAGATTGTGTTTGAGATTTATGCCTTTGGTCTGCTTCGTTTAAATGAAATGTCCAGACATTTTGGCATTATTTTACTGTGTAAATAATCTCATGTAATTATAATGAGCAGAAAGGGAAATTTCATCAACGCTAAATCTTAACGTTTGCCTGTTTTAGAGATTCGCAATCAAAGCATTTTTTAATTGACTAACATCAATTATAAGCAAGTTCGTTGCTTAAGTCTTTTGTTTGTGTTGGCATGATTAATTAAGAGTTTAACTTAAGAAAAAATATATTTTTTAACAAAGCCTTCAACATACATATAAGCGCGGCTACTAAAGTGTTGATGTCTTTATTTTAACCCAACGAAATCGAGTTCGTTGCTTAAGTTTTTTGTTTGAAGCGCTTGTTCATGGCTTGCGAATGTTTAAATGTCTAAGAAGAATATTTCTTTTTGAGAAAAAAACGTTATCGTTTACCTTTTTATGAAAGGTGAACGCAAGCTAAAGAAAGTTTTTAAGCTGTTTAATATTTGTCATATAGTTAATAATTCAATTAAATTGTCTAGAAATTCAAAGAAAATCTAACTGAAAGCTTAAACTTTGTAAAACTATATTATTTTCTAAATCTAACATATGATTCTAGCTCGAAATCATCATCACTCACTTGCATTGACAGTAACGGGTATTATTGAGAAAATAAGTAAAAAAAATTGTATACAGTTTGAGTTGTATCTGAACAATACTTTGACACAATGAGGTTAATATGACTGCAAACGCTACTCTTAAACGCTTCATCAAAATTTACCATTTCTTTTCATTTCACGCAAACACACATAAAAATACACACACACACGCACACGCTTAATGTGAAGTATTATTGTGTCAATTTGTCGGCGTTTGTTTTGGAAATATTGGGCAAAAAAATTACATTAATAATAAAAAAAATTTCGCACTTCTTGCCTTCACCATCGGAGTAACTCAATCAAGTGTCGATGAATACATTTTTTAACAAAAATCAAGTAAGGACCAGCATTGTATAAACGCCGAAACAACCTCCACAATTAAGCTTGATATGCTTGGCCTTAAGACCCTCATCATTTTCGTATTTTTTTTTACATCTGGCCTTTGCTAAGTATTGGCGAAAGTATTTAAATTCACAATTATGAGCTTAATTATGGGTTGTTTATAGTGAAAATGTCTTAACTTAAATATTGATTAATTAATAGTACATCATATTTGAATTCATTAAATGTTGAAGTTGCTATTTTTTCTAAATCCAAACCGTTTACCGGCTTATAAATCCAATTCAAAAGTTATTCATGCATGTAAACAAGATAACTCAATAATACCGCAACACTGTATTGAATTTTGCAATTTTTTTTTTTTTTGTTAATACAAAATTATTGACATGTATTGTGCGGCGGCTCTAGGCATGTTTTGCGGTATTAAATACAGATATTAAATTTGTCTATTTTTTTGCATTTAAATTTTCTACTTTGTTGCATTAACCGCATATTAAGTGTTATTATCTGATTACTAAATTAAGTTCAAAAGTAGACCAACTTTTTGCACTACTTTTACTCATTACTTTTTTGAGAAGACCTTTTGTTAAATGATGTTAAATACTATAAAATGCATTTTTTTTATATACGGCATGAAATTTAGACTTACTGAAGTGGAGAGTTTTGATTTTTCTAGAAATTGATGTACATTATTTCATGATAAAAGAATGAGATTTGTAAAAATTTAATGAAAACCACAAACTCGCTTTTAGAAAATAGTGAAATCTCTTTGAATTTACAAAAAATTATTACAACGCCTTTTTGCAAAAAAGATTAAATTTTTTATTATGCTCTTTAAATATTGCAAAATAGAATGGAAACTCCGTCTAGCTCTCAACAAAATGAAGTCAACACATAATAGAACTAGAGAAGGTATATGAATTTCGGAGAGACAGACTGCCGGAACTGTCAAGACGAAGTTGACAGCTCATACAAAATCTGAAAACGATGAGAATGCGATAAAAAAGCAAAAATAGGCAAGAATAGCAAATTGCTTCAATTCTGGCTATGAGAAAAAGAGAGCAGTCAGAAATGCATATACCTTTACTAGTTCTACCTAGTTCTAGTTCTATGTGTCAACATAATAAAACCTTTCAAGACTTCGAGTAAACGGAAAGAACTCGGTGAAGATATTATTCCCTATAATCATAACACGCGCCCTATCTGCGCTAATAGCACATATTTATCGACAATGATCAACTGATCATAAAGAAAATATTTGTGCTCATAAATGCATGATTTACTTGTGTAAGATATATTACCAAATTGTTCATAATAATACTGGCGTAAGATGTGTTACTGAAGTGTTCATGGATCATGCGCAATTGATATTGAAAGGGGGGAAAGCGCCCCCTAAGCAGTGCATTTTTTAAAATATCTTCATTTTAAAAAAGCCGTAAGCTACGATTAAACATTTTACGGAAGGGTCAAAAAACTTTCTAAATTGTAATTGTAATTGTATGTTGCGCTCAAACTTAGAGATTTTTGAAATTTTTTGCTAAAAATGTCGTTTTTATTTGTAGGAATGTACAATTAAGCAGCAACATGTATTTGGAAAAGTTGTATTAAAAATATGACTTTGAATTTATTGTAACTTACGGCTTTTTTGATTTTTAATGACGATATTTTCATTATAAATATTAAGATATTTTGAAAAGAATTTAAAAATACTTTTTTTAAAGTATATTTATAAATAAAGCTGAGCTTAACCATGCATGCAATTTTAAATAGTATGCATATACCCTTTCATAATTTTTTTATTTACCCTTGTTTCACAGGCACTTTTCAATACGTATTTTTACACTCAAAAAAGTTTGTGTGTAAATATTACTAATAACCAGGGAAGACAGAAATATGCACGAAAAAATCTAAAAGAAGTATACTAATATGCTCGAAAAAATGGCAAAATGTCGAAGTCGGAGTTTTATTATTCAAAATTTTATTAATAGTTCATAAAAAATAAAACAAAACAATAGCCCTTTCAAGGCGTAAAAGTAAATATTTCAGTTTAAATAAATTATAATTTTAATTATAAAGTAAAAATTTAATTCTATTTTAATCATTTAATGAATATTTTGTTTGGTAGCTCGAAGCCAATGCCAAAAGTCTCCTTCCGGACGAAGTCCATTATTTTATATGGTGCTTATAGCAAAAACAGTATATTGCATTCAGCGATTACACTGAACAATTAAATGCATTTTTATATTATCAAAAAGAAATTTTCTACGATTTTCAGCCAACAATGTTTTGTATTGTGAGAAAGACCGCTCGACATCGCAGGATGTAGTTGGGCACCATTTAAAATAAGGGACTTCGTTCGGAAGGAGACTTTCAGCGTATGGATCCATTGTCTGTGAGTTTTTAAACAAAATATTTTTTATACATATGGGTATTTCCACAGGAAAGTCTACCGTGACCAAAAAATTAAAACTTATTAAAAACTTATTATTTTATGATATTATCTAAGAGAAACATTTTAATTTTATTAACTTAAGCAATTTGTACATAAAATTATTAACCATGATGATCACATCGTCTGCACTGTTTCACAAATGTAGTTTTTCTTTTTCGTAAGTGTTTAGTAAATGTTTCATAAACATTTTTGTTTTATTAAAAATGGAAGGCATTGGCTAAAGATAATGAAAAAATGGTTGATGCAATTAAAGGAAAATATATTGAATTTGTTTTTAATTACCTAATTACATAATTACTTAACTACCTAATTACTTAATTACCCAATTAAATTGCAATGGAAAAAACTGTCCCGTGCGACCTGTCCCGTGCGACCGAGCTTAATATTAAATTAAAAAATAAGTGTTAAATATTATTGGGTAAAATAAAAGCAATTTAAAAGAAACACCAATGCACAATATCCATAAAATAAACTCTTTGAAATATTCCTTCAGACTTCGCTGAATTCGGCGCTTGAGTTGTTGTCCTCGAAAAAAACTGCCGTTTTTGTCCCGTGCGAACCCCGTTGTTTTTGGCAATTATTTTGAAAAGGAAAAATTACCGATAATCAACCTTAGCACCACTTATAGAGCTTACTATGAGTTATAAGTTAAGACCATTATCAAAATATAAATCCGTGTTATTACTACTTTTTTTTCAATTTAACTGCGTACGACTGTCCCGTGCGACACCATGGAAATGCCCATATATAATATAATATAATATCTCTTTATAAATATATATAATATCAAAGAAATTACAATGTTGCCAGATGTGAAGGAAGTATCAAAATTTTCCCGATTACAAGCTAAAATCTGTTCGAAAAGTTAAAAATATGTAAAAATATGCACAAATAAGCACAATCGTTATAAATATGCAAAATATTAACAAAACGTCCAAATATGCAAAAGCATATATTATATGCATTTGCATACAATTGTCTTCCCTGCTAATAACTCAATGGTTTGATCAATCTGATTTTATACTCAAAAAAGTGAATCAGTGAATAACGAAATCTGAATGCAAAATTGATTTATAAACAAAGTGTTTAATTCACATTCATTTTTAAAAAAATGGTTTATTATTCATTTCAATTATTAATTTTCTTTATACAGAATAATGAATAATTTTTTATTTATTTGAATGATATTCACAAAGAATGCTATTCACAAAGAATTTCAGAGCTTTTAATTATTCTTTTTTGTTCATTATTCATTTTTTATTCATTATAAATTTTTTATTCATATTTTATTTATGGTTTAGGACTAAAACTAATAAAAAATTAATTAAGAATAACAAATGAATAATGAATAAAAAATGAATAATGAATAACAAATGAATAATGAATAAAAAATAAATAATGAATGGAAAAATGAATAATGAATAAAAAATGAATAACGAAAAAAATTAATAATGAACAAAAAAGAAAAATTAAAAATTCTGAAATTCTTTGTGAATTGCATTCTTTGTGAATAGCATTCAAATGAATAAGAAAATTCATTCATTATTCTAAATAACGAAAATGAATATTTGAAATTAATAATAAATAATTTTTGTAAAAATGAATGTGAATTAAAAATTTTATTTATGCGAAATTCTCAATAAGAATGACGATTCTACAGCTCTGACATTTACTAATTACAAAAAAACATTCTATCTTAGCTGGAGCTTGAACCACGGTTTTTATCTTACGGTCCACGTACTCTTTCAGTAGACTACGGCCACCTTGCAATCATACATTTCCTTATATTTGGTAATTGTTCAATAAACCAGGCTGATAGATTTCGGTTGTAAATTTTTTAAACTCAGCTAATACTTGGTACATTCTACGAATAATACGTACTGTCAACCTACGAATGAATTTTTTCTACTAATATTCATTTTAATTCGTACTTAATACGAAGACATTAGAAGATACTACGAATGTAAAGGAAGAAATTTCGAAGTTATTCGTACGAGAAATTGAGGGTTAATAAGGAATGATATCACTATTAGTTGAAGATCAATCTTCGGAGCAACAGATGGTAAGAGGCATTTAAGCGAAAAAAGCATATGAACTTGGACGATAAGAAAATTTATGTTTAAAAGTAATTAAACACAAGAAGAAAACAAAGTAAAATAAATGTAAAAAACTAAATGTTTTCCCAAAAGTCGGCTTTAAAAAAAGTCGTTTTTCTGTTAAAGATGATAAAATTTGGTTAATTTTTTAATTTTTCCTAGACTTAATAAAATTGTTAGCATTCTTGCAGCATTTAAATTTGCGAAAATTGCAGCGATCTTGTCGAGGGCAAAGGTTCTAATTCAAAAGCGAAAAAAATTAAAAAATTCTGATTAAAGTAGGCTAATTTTAGATCAAGCACTAATATTTAAAAAAATCTCATGGCAAATTCTTTTTAAGAAAACACTTTTACATTATAATATCTTATGGACAAAAGTTTTTTTATAACTACAATTTAAATAGGAAACTCGATTTGAAACATTTATTTTAAACTTCTTCAAATTCAAGTTTTTTAACAGGCGTCCATCCATTTTGAGAATATTCTGAATTTTTGGCGTCACGTGCTTATATTACATCCAGGATTCAGAATCAAGCCTTGCAGGTCAATGGTTTATCTGGAATATGTTTAAATGAGTGGATCCCAAAACCCATCTCTACTTTTATGTATTTATTCATACGTTTTGAGTTAAAAAAAAAATACATTTTTCAAACTCGATTTTAGTAACTTGCATACTGCTAGAACTGTTGCATGTTGGAAAAAGAAATAAGTAAGTTGATGTCCATTCGAGGAACATTTCAAGAATAGCGACAACTCTGATTCTTAATTTTTGCGGATTATATGAATTTTTACCTCCTAAATCCAAATCTGATAAATTTTAGGCCGCTCGCAATTGGTTTATGAGTTATAGGCCTCCAAAACTGTAAAAAAATATCTAAAAATCTTGCTGGTTGTATTCATTTAAAAAAAAAAATATTGGGAAATTTTTGTATTCTTATTTGATAAGGAAAAATTTGTTGGCTAAATAGTAATACATGCAATCTTATTTAAGGGTAAAGGAGACCTCACTTGAAAAATAAAATTTAATTTGAAAATGGTTCGGGCATGATACGAGAAAGATTCTTACCCCATCTTTGAAATACATATAATTTTCTTATTTGTACAATCTTATGTCAACCAGCGTATCATGATAACAAAATTAGTACCAAAAATCTCAGATCTAAATAGAATTATATAGGTAACATTTTCTTTATGTACATTCTAGACTCTTTTATGCCTTTTCACCACCCTAGAACAAATCCTGCGGACGTCTTTGATTGTCACATCAAAAGATTAAACAGTAAGATATCATCAGGAATTGGTATCTTGTACAAATTAAAAAATAAGTTGAATACAAAAACAAAAATTATGCTTTATCAATGCCTTGTTCATTGCCACTAAGCCTACCTACCTTTTTTGATCTTCCTTGGAGACATAGTAGGACGAGTTTATATAAGTATTTTGCTGAAAATGTACTTCCGGGTAAAGGTCTAAAGCTACAACTCTTATAACACGTTTTTGAAATCTTACGTGGTATAGGAGCACATACCCTACAATTTCAGCAAAACATGGTGCACACAAATCTAGTTACGAGGCAAGCGTTGCATCTTCAGGTAACTAAGCAGCATGTCTCTTTTACTGGACCAAACGAGTATAACAATCTACCTAACACCTTGAAGAGCATCCAATCTCTGTCTAGCTTCAAATTAAATTTAAAAAATTCTCGCTTTTTGAGACATCCAACTAGCAATATTTAGCAATATGCATAAATATATTTTGAATGAATTTGTTATTATATTTTTTTTTATGACATTTGCTCAAAGTAAATATAATAAATAAATAAATTATACACTTATTGTTTAGTACAGGGTTGTCCATATTCGAAGCGCCCATTTTATTTTTAAATAAATCAGAGAAACTACAATTTTTTGTCTGTTCGTTATGAATATCATTTAATTGGGTTCAAGTAGATTTGCTTACATTATTTCTTGAATATGATATCTCGTAAATGGTCGCCATTGGCCTCTACGACATATTGTGCCCGTTTTGCAGCATGGTTTTCTTCAACATTTCGATGGGAATGGCGGTTATTTCTTGACGGATGTTGGTTTTCAGCTCTTCTAGGGTCTTTGGCTTGTTGACGTAAACCTTTGATTTCAAATCCCCCCCCCACAAAAAGAAGTCTGGAGGCGTTAAATCTGGTGATCTTGGCGGCCAATCGAAATCACCATTTTTTGACATCAAACGGCCAGGGAACAATTGCTTCAAAAAATCGATTGTAGTGCGGCTTGTGTGTGGTGGCGCGCCGTCTTGTTGAAACGAGTAGTGCCTGATACGCTTTCGACGAACGATTGGCATGAACAAATTGTTTATCATATCGCGATAACGCTCCTGATTGACAGTAACTCTGTGGCCATTATCATCTTCGAAAAAGAACGGCCCAATGAGCATTTTAGCACAAACGCCGCACCAAACAGTGACTTTTGCATCGTAAAGAGGTACCTCTTGAATCTCTTGTGGATTTTAAGTGGCATAAATACGGCAATTTTGTTTGTTTACCGTTCCGTTCAACTGAAAATGAGCTTCATCGCTCATTTTTTGAAAGCACGTTGAGTTTTCACTATTGACTTGTTTTGTTGAATGTAAATTTCAACAATTTTAGAGCGTTCGCGTGGCGTGTACTGTTCCATTGTAAACATTTGCTTGGAATGACGCTTCAAACGCGGTATGTCATTAGTCGATTTGGCATCACTGCGAAAAGTAACAGTGTTGCCAGATGGGCGCTTCGAATATGGACAACCCTGTACATAAGTTGCCTTCCAGCCTCTATCAAGCTTTTCAGCGCTGAGGCATAAGTACATTAGTTGAAGCGTTCTCGCGAATAACGTTGTAAACGACAAAATTGTAATTGTTCACTTTTATTCATTTTACAAGCACTTTTATTCATTTTCATGAATTTTTTTTTCGTATGCGATAAAAATACTCCAAACTGCTCAACTGCTTACTCAGTTCTGTTTGTATATAATATAAGAGAGTAATTCTAACAGGTATTCGGAAAAAGAACATTAAAAAAAATGTAGTTAACAACGTTATTCGCGATTATGCTGCAATTGTAAAACTTTATATTGAATTAATAATAAAAAAATACAAAACAATAACTCCTTTTAAAGGATAGTTTTTGTGTGATGTAGTCGCTGAACCTGGGTATAGGAGGGAGAAATTTTCTAATGCAAGAATAGTGCAATATTCTTCTTCAAATTTAAAAAATAAAAATTCGAAAAAAAATTAGGCGTTTTTTGAGAAATTTGCAAATAAATTTTTTTTAATATGTTGGCAACACTAACATCCAAAATTTTAAAATTATATATTTTTTCCAAAAATTAATTTTTAATATCTTTCTAACGGTACCTCATTTATAAAAATTGGATTAAAACTGACGTAGATCCAATTAATTAACAACTTTTCAGTTCTGGCATTTTCGGAAGATTTGCAGAACTGAAAGGTCCATAACTTTTTAACGAACGGCGGAAAAAAATAAACTTATGTTCTTAGAATTTTAATAGGAACCTATAGCCCAAAAATAAAACAAATCGAAAGCCATGAGGTCAATTTTTGAAAAAAAGTATTGCTTTATGCGTGGAATGGGCAATAATTTCTCGAAGGGTAGGTATGTATTTTCCGGAGGTAACAGTCTTAACTCCATCGGCATAAGCTATCACTCTGCACCACTTTAGTTCCAGTTTGACAAGCAGTTCATTGTGTTCATGTGATTCCCGAGTAGAGGCGAGAGAACCCCTCTCTGAGGGGGTCGCCTTGGCACAGATCTTAGTGTGGATGCCACTCCAAAATTTTGCATTTATTATCCTGCCAACCAGCATTTGATTTATCAGTGCTATCAGTGTGGCATCCACCCCATGCTCCGTCAGCGCATTTAAGATAGCTCTTGCTTCGACGTTATTAAAGGCCCCTTTTATATCAATAAAAGCTTTCATTATATGTTCCTTCTGATGGAAGGAATTTTCAATGATGGAAACTATGGAGTTGAGAGCTGGTTTCACGGATTTGCTTCTTTTCTGTCTTGAATCTCAAGTGGATGTCGATTAATCTCTCGAAGATCTTTAAAAGAAAAGATGAGATACTAATTGGTCGAAGGTGTTTTGAGTTTTCATGTGAGCTTTTGCCTGCCTTAGGTATAAAAGTAACCTTCACATATCGCCAACGTATGGGAATGTGATTTAGGCCAATACAGCTTTGGTAGATCAACAAAAGCCGCTCCTTAATGATGCCATACGACTTTTAAATTTCAATGGGAACTATACCATCTGGTCCTGGTGACATAAAAGGTTTGAAACTACTGATTGCCCATTCGAGCTTTGTTTGTGTGAGTATTTAAAGGAATCGATTCACATATGGCTACTGATTTCTCTGCATTTCTAATTAAACATTCAGATATTCCACACTATTTATGGTCCAAGTACCATTTTCCTTTTTTATGAAGCTTGGATTGGAGGGAACCGTAGCTATAATTTTCCTAAGCCTTGACGCTCTAAGGTTTGTGTTACTTTTTCACAAAAGATCCTCCACTTATAGTTCGTCCACGTATCTGTGGATCTAGTGGTCTTTGCATTGTTGAATATTTTATTCGTATTCGTAAAAAAACAATTGTATACTGAACGAATACACTTGTTACATTTACGAATGATCATAATATCGGCTACAGCCACTTTACAATCATACTGTTCCTTATAGTCTGTAGTTGTTCGACAAGCCAGGCCAAACGATTTCGGTTTTATATGTTTTTAGCTCAACAAATAATTCGTACATTCTACGAATAATTCGTACGGTCAACTTACGAATGAATTTTGGGGATCCAAGTATTCGATTTACTTGTACTCTATTTCCTCTGTTCGTTCACAACAGAACGAATAAAATATAATATGTTCTTATAAAAAGTAATAACTCGACTACATTCGTTTATTCTAATTATTTGTTTGTTCTCACTCGAGTTTTTAAAAAACTCCATTTACTTGTTTTGTTCAAAGGAGTAAATCGGATAAAACGAGTAGTATTCGAAATACAATTACTTCTGGAATTATTTTATGAAAAAATAAATTGAAATGATTTTTTACTTTTTGTTTTTCACACATATCACATATCAACTGAAAAATCAAAAGAAATAACATTTTCCGCTGCTAGAAATTTAATTTCAGAAAAAAAAACATTAATTGGAAAAAATTCTGCAACAGTTGACCAAGTAATGTTCTTACACTCAAACATTTCTTAAAAGGAAATTTCTTTAGAATTGCAAAGTTATGTCATAATCAATTAATTTTGTTATTTTTAAAGCGTTAGCTGTAAATCAATTAAATACATATCGACCCTTTTGCGCGAAACTATCGTATGTGGCAAAAACCAAATTTTACATAAGAGCGTTTTTTCTACTTTTCTGTGCTTTAGCTTGAAATATCAAAACCAAATTTTACATGTGCTTAGATAATTAACTAATTTACTTTAAGGATTTCTGCTACAATATTTTACCAGGTGATGCCTTGTGGAGTGTATAACAAATTTGCATAAACAAGCTTATTTCGAAAAAATGGCACACACGATACAAATTATTTTTTAATCTTCTTAAAAATTGGCCTTGCCCAGGTCTCTTTTCCTGTGGAATGTTACATAATATGTAGTAATAATAAACATATTGCAATATATGTACATTATTAATTTAATTTTATTGACAATTTGTTCAAATTGTAATGTTTCAATTATTTTAGTACAAATAAATTTGTTTGTGCAGAAAATAATAAATATATCCAAAAAAAATATCCGAAATACTCTTTTTATTGTATCGATCATTTCGATTCTTACGAGTCTACAAGCTACATCTGCTTGTACCACCGAAGTTCTCGTTTTACTTGTTTTCTTGTTATAATCTGTAATCGATTTACTCTGTATTCGTATTATGCTATATATTCGTTTAACTCTTATTCGTTTTACTCTTTTCAAAATTTATTTTCAAAACATTTTAATTCGTTATGAGAGTAGAATAGAAAAAGCATTTGAACAACAAACGAATGCCTTACAAAAACATCCGTGCAGCTCTTTAATAAACACTGCGAATGTACACGGAGAAAACTGTTTGCTAAATTTGTATTGTGGTTAAGCAAAACTTGCGCTTGATTCTCAGCCACTTCAAAATTATGCTAGATTTCAGCAAAAAGTAATCAAAATTTGCTATTCCAGTTTAAAATAACGAAGCAAATTTTTGATTAAATTCAAGCAAACTTTGCTAAGTTATTATAAACTGCAAAAGCAAATTTCTGCTTAATTCAAGCAAATATTTTCTAAGTTATTATAAATTGCAATAGCAAATTTTGATTAGTTTCTGGTGAAATAATTATTAACACTTAATTAAATTGAAATATGACCACTAGGGCGGGTCAATTTGTATGGACGAATTTTTTGGAGGTCTGGCTCAGCGAAATTCGTAAAATACATGTAATTTCAAGACTTTTTCTCCACTACAGCATATACAAATTCTGAAAAAAAGCTGTGCGGACTTTCGTAAATAGATTTTGTTCTCAATTATAAAATATGAATGTATGAATGTATGTGTATGAATCTATTTACGAAAGTCCGCACAGCTTTTTTTCAGAATTTGTATATGCTGTAGTGGAGAAAAAGTCTTGAAATTACATGTATTTTACGAATTTCGCTGAGCCAGAATTTGACCCGCCCTAATGACCACCATCTGGAGATTTGAACCTCGGCCGCGTGACTATAAGTGCATGGGCTTATCCATTCAACCATCTCAGTTATTAACCAATCGTCGCCTAGATTTATTCATTAAGAATAAACGTGTGCTCTTGTGTTTAGAAGAAATTTGCTTGAATTTAGCAGAAATTTGCTATTCCAATTTATAATAACTAAGCAAATATTTGCTTGAATTGAGCAGAAATTGGCTTTTGCATTTTATAATAACTTAGCAAAATATTGCTTCAATTTAATTTTTTCTATAAAAATTTTTTCTATATACATGAGGAGTGATTTCAATTTAGCAATCTTCTTCTAAAATTACACCGTGATTGAGCAAAGTTTTGCTGACTTGCTTTTAAGCAAAACATTTGTTTGATTCAAGCAAATTAGTTTCTTCCGTGTAATGAAAGAAATTACAAAGTTATTCGTACGGGAAATTTACGAATATTAAAGTTTGTATGTACACAATCATTCGTTTCCTCTTTGAAATAAAAGCCTTCAAGAATTAAAAAAAGAAATTTTTAAAACAAAAGTCTTCAAAGACTCTTACATTCGACTGATACTCTTCTACTATTTATTGCTACTATTATAACTATTTGAAAGAAGAGTTTATCAATAATAGTTTCAAATAAAAGTTAAGGAAACTCTAAATCTATCTTTTAAATAATAAAAGTTTTTAAATACTGTTATGCATACTAAAAGTTACAAGCTCTGGTTTAAATACGATCTATCAAAATCCGCTAGGTTTTCCTCTGTACATTTTTTCAACTTTAGTTCATTCTTGAAAGATTGCATGTAGCAAAATTTCAACACTCCCTCCCTATCTTATCGACGAAAAGTGGCCAATAATTCTTTATAATTTACTTAAACTACACCAAAGAGAAGGTTAAACAAAAACACTGTTCCACACAAACAATCTTTAAGTAGGTAGAATAAAATAAAACAAACAGACGAGCCCCAATCAAATATGATTACCTAGCAATTCCATTTAAGAGCCGCCACTCTGGCTGCTGTAGCTGCTACTCCCCGACATCGCTGTTGTTGCCACAACTGCGAGCAAAGATCGCAATGCATAGAGCTCTTAAGCTTTTTAAAGTCGAAGAAGAATAATTGAAAACTCGTCGAGGCAATCATGATGTTGTCTTGTTAAAATAATTATTCGCAGTTATTTAGTGTTTAACTCAAGCAGCAACAGCTGAAGCTAGAAACTATTGAGAAGAATGCTTTAAATTGCTTACGGCAGTAGCAGCAACCAAATTAGAGACATATCTGCTAGATTGCCTAAACTTATATGGAAAAAAAATTCTTCTAAATTAACTGCAAGAGATGAGCGAATTTTTGTTGGTCAAAATAAATGGCAGACAGGCGGAATTCAAAAAGAAAAAGAAGAATGACTTAAGAGAATTTTTTCTTAGGATGGAATTAATCTTTAGACAGTAGTTTAAAAATATTTTTTAGTAGAATTTTTTGTCTTGAGATATGTATTCAAAATTTGGTTAACTTTTTTAGTTAATGATTTGTAAAACGTGCTATGTGCAGCTTGTTTTACTTTAATGCTAACAGCCTGTATGCATTTTCTATTAAAGTTGCTTATATCATATAATGTGTATATTTATTTAGGTAGAAGAACTGGTGAACACCTTTTAAGTTGTTGGTAGAAAAATGCTGTCACCTCAGCTTTCCACTTTGACTACTGGACACTTGCTATTAATATTATTTGTCAAATAAAAAATGTACACAGGAAGCAGATGTTTATTAAATAATGAAGAAAGACTAGAATTCCTTTTATTTATAGTTTAAACAAATGAATTCAATAGGGAAAAAACTTCAAAGAAGCTAAAAAGGCGTAGCAAATTCACTCTGGAAATATTAAAAAAGTGTTTTTTTTTTGCATTTTTTAACATTCTCTCGACATACAAAATACTCAACAGCTACCATCTAATCTTATTAGGCCCACACAAATACCTTTGTTTGACTATGCAAAATGTCATAAAATCATTGTTTATGGCTTCTTCTTGCCTGCTAAATCCGCGCTTTATGACGCCAATCCTATCTGTGCAACGTTAAGCTCTCGCAATACAATGTCATAATTTATATGTGATACTTTTTCGGATATTTATTTATTTTGTTTTGTTCAATATTCTTATTTATAAACTTAAATATGTGTTTTTATTCTTCTACCAGCAACTGCTATACCATTCAACATGATTTGTTGCACCAATCTTTATTATAAAATTCTTTTCACTTGAGCAACTCTTTCAACCAATTGCTTGGCACAATAAACAAGCATTGTAGTTGCGCGCAGTCGTAGCGTGGTTTAAGCCTTAAGTCTGATTTTGTTGGCAACTTCAAATTTGAAAAAGAAAACGAAAACTAAAACTAAACGAAAATGAAAACGTTAAATACAACTTTAATGCCATTGTTTGTTGCGTGCAGAGTTCAGTTTTGTATTGTAGTTGAATGCATATTGTGTTAGGTCAAGGTTTTTGTAACGTTTTTATAAGGAGTAAAAAAGGTAAGAAAACATGCCTACAAAAGAGCGGATGCACGATTTTTGTATTGTTCTGTATTTCTTATTTGGATGTCGTTTTCTATATTAAGCCAGAGAACTCATAAAAAAGGTACTCGATTTTTACGAGCACCTTTTAAGATTTACGCCTATTCCAGTAGTTTCGGCATGCGTCTGGAATAAATATAGTTACTCTCAAAAACTGTTCGGAAACAACAGTTAATTTTATATTTGTAAGTTTTTGAGCTTACAACAATATTCTTATAATTTTTATTATTGCGTTTTCAGCAAAACGTACAAAACCACATATTTGCTGTATCATTTTCTTTGATATTTATTACCTTTGACCCACGGATGGCAGGTGCTCTATTAATTCGGTCAGATCTGCATTGATTCAGACTGAGTTATAGGATAAGTGAAAAAAAACACAAAGGAATGACATTAATCACACACAGAATAATTATTTACTATTGAAATAATTTTCTGTGTCTAATTGTAATTCAAACATGAGAATGTACCGATTCGCAGGATTGAATGGTCCTCATAAAATTTATGATGTGATTCTTTCCCTATGAATAAGTGTTTAAGTATAGAATCATAGCGACAGTGCAACTATTTAAAGCTAGAGTCAAACAAAATTTTGCTAACATTAGCTTTGAAAATTGTATAGTAACAAAACATTGTAAATATCTTCATTTTTTCACAAATTCATTTGTAAATTTTGCAATCATAACTTAAAGTAACTTAAGATAAAATGAACTTACAAATTATATTATAAGAACTTATAATTATATGAATAGTAAAATAAAGAAAATAAAAATAAATAAAAATGTCGTGAATTAATCTTGTTTGCTTATTAACAAAAAACTGAAACTGAGGCAAGAAATTTTTAAAAAAGTGTACCCTAAAGTCTTGACTTTCAAGATTTCAAGGTCGAAATTTAAATATATTTTAGAATTAATTTTTACAGTAAAAAAATCAGTTCTCTCTTTATTTCAGTTCAGACTTTGAAGCTTATTTAAAATTTCATTGTATATTTATACCAGAAATAATAGATAAACATTTAACAAAATTTGATATTGATTCTGAAGAAGTTCAGAAAAGTTTTATTCTGAAAAAGTTCTGGATCAAAACTAATCACGTTTTTATACAAACACTAGCTATTTCCCGGCGCGCTTTATTGAGTATAACCTATCTATGTACTTAACTTCTATCTGTCTTCTATCTATCTTTTATAAAAAATTGAAGTGCAAATTTAATGTTACCACTTTACTCCAAAAGTACTAAGCCGATGTTTATGAAAAAAGTTTTGAAATATCACATTTGTGCTACAGTTTTATTAAGTGGTACTTTTCTTTCAAAATTTATCTATTCTACTTATTTATTATATAAAATTTAAGTGTAAATTTAATGTTGCCACTTTACTCCAAAAGTACTGTGCCGATTTTTATGAAAAAGAATTTTAAAATATCATATTTATGCTACAGTTTTATTTAGAGGTATTTTTCTTTCGAAATTTTAATAATAAGTATATTTAATTAAAGTGTTTAGTTTTTAAGAAATCATCCCCGCTGACAAGCATTGCTTAGTCGTTTTCTTTTCACGCGTTTGTGTTGCGAGAGTTTCAATAAAGTCCATGTTGACTTTTTTTCCAACACATTTGACATGATATCTCAAGTTCTAATGAACCAATTAACTTAAAATTTGGTGTGAGCCTTTTTTATACTGCACATAAAAAAAGGTCAAAAAATTTATTTTTTTCCAACAGTCGCCATTTCGCGAAAAATGGCCATGACGCTATATCCCTAGTCCGAGATAAGCGGGATAGTCCGGGATAAGCGATATTCTTACTAATGAACATTTATTTTTTTTTAGATGACTAGAAGTGTTAAAATGATGTCAACATGGAGGCAACCTTTTTTTTTAGCACCCCCTTTTCACCAACCCGTAATATTTTCAATTTTTAATTTTTTTAATTGTATTATTGAAATATTAATAAGCACATAACAAAAAATAATGGATAATTAAAATATTATTTACTTCTTTTTTATCGACCGTTTAAATAGACCCGAATTTCGAGCCTCTACACTAGAATACTGAATTAAATTTATATTTATAAATTTGCAGCTTTTGTTGTGTGTCTGTATCGAAATACCCGGTATAAATATCACGCTACAGGTTGAAAGACATCCTGAATCCATATCCCAAAACAAAAACTGCATACTTAATAATTTTCCGAACTTGCTCATTGAAATTGTGTGTGGGGTTGCTCGAGAAATGGATTACGAGTGAAGCTACATCATTTAAGATGTATGCAGATCTTACAATAAATGAAATAAAAACATTTATGAAAGAAATGCATAAATGAAATTAAATTAGAAATGAATTATTAATGAAAATTAATGTATGAGTAATTTTAAATTGGATATTTAACTATTAACTATTAGTTTAACTATTAAAATATTTTTGAAAATCGAAAATCTGCTAAAAATCTACCATATATGAAAATCTACTAAAAATCTACTAGCGGCTTGAAAATATTTACTAAATCTACCAATCAAGTAGTGAATCTACTAAAAACGGTCACCCTGTTCGCTATGCATCTTTAATGTTCTGTTTTCTCAAATCTACCCTAAAGTGCCTTAACATAGGTACTGTTATAATTTATTTAAGGATCGTTTTATCTTTTTGTAGCGGCAGAGTTTGCCTTCGCTATAGCAAAGATTATATAGTATAAAGATGTGCCACGTAGAACATTAAAAAGTAACAAATATTTTTCAGATCAATACGTAAGCTTTTGTGAGCGCGATGAAACAGCTTTCTTGAGAGAAAAGTTTCCAACGATTGCATGCACATTCTCTCTGAAATGCTCTTTCTCTCGTCACTCCACAATGCTTCACAGCATATATCACCACTGCATGGTTTCTCATAGCTAGCGAGAGTCGTGAAATTTTATGTTGTAATTATTTTTTCCATTGTTGTTGTTGGAACCAAGCAATTGTGATCTCTGCTTGACAGCAACAAATGTTTTTGTTTGTTTGCATTATTTTCATGATGATTTCCTTATTTTGTGCGAAGCCCATTTTCTTATTCACTGCTTGCTATTAATATTGACTATTTTTGATTGAATCAGCCAGAGCAGTAAAATCTGCATATACATTCAGAATCTTAAGGAAAACTGAATAACGACATACAAATCTATCCAATGAATTCAAAATTGTTTATAAATAAAATTTTTAATTCACATTGATATTTAAAAAATTGCTTAGTAATTAATTTCAGTTCTTTTTTTTCGTTATTCAGAATAATTAATTATTTTTTTATTAATATGAATGCCATTTACAACGAATGCAATTCAAAAATAATTTCAAATTTTTCAATAACTTATTTTTTGTGCATTATTATTTCTTAATTTATTGCCTTTTCATGTGTTATTCATTATTAATTTTATATTCATTATTAAATTTTTATTTATTGTTAATTTGGTTCATTATTCAAAAGTGAATAACAAGATTTTTTCATTTTAGTTATTATTCAAAAGTGAATGAAAACTTAGAAATGAATACGAAATTTATAATGAATAAAAAATAAATAATGAATAAAAAAATAATAATGAATAAAAAATTAATAGCGAACATTTTATTCATTAAATAGTAGTGAATAACAAAATGTTTTATTCATTGTTTTTTTTTATTTAAAAGTGAATAACAAATTAATAACAGTGGTATACAATTTGATAAAAAAGTTTGCGCGATGAAAACGACATTGCTAGTTCGATAAAGTATTTTTTCTAGATAATAGAAATCCTTAAGACTTTTCCAGGTTGGTTCGAATTTTTTTTAGAAGAATTTTCGACTTTTTTGAGTTTTGAAAAATATTTCCCCAGATATGATCCTATAAATCAAAAAGTATTAATTTATTTTACAAGATTTATAAATATTTACAAATGAGACATTTATACCTTTTATTTAAGCTATTATTTATACGATTATTTGTACGATTTTTGTCGACATTTTCTGAATACTACATTTGTAAAAGAGTTTAAAATATAGCGTTCATTTAACATTTCCCCCATATTAAAGTGCGCAAAAATATAACTTCGATATATATTTTGGATTTATTTTTACTTTGTTGTTAAAAAAATATGTCAACGAAAATATTAGTGTAAAAAGTATTATTGTAGCTGGTTGGATATTTACGTATTTCGATTTTAGTATAAATACTCAAAATTACCTCCATCAAAGTGGTCGTGGTGAGTTCGTACTAAACAAATTTTTCAGACTTTAAAAACCCAATTATCATATATGTAACTTAGGATTTTGTATGCAAACAATGTTCTTAGCGTTTTTAGCTAAATTTAAAAATCCCTAAACCGCAATTTTACGTTATAATAGGATTTGCAATACTGTAAACTCTTTGAAATGAGTAAAATAACAGAAATAACGCAATCAAAACAAAACAACGAAATCTTCGCGCTTCTATAAATAACTAGCTGAGACACTGTGTGCTGCTACCACGCCCCCGTTGCCAAACGCCCATAACATGCTATCAGTGAAACGACAAGAGTAAATTGTGGTTGAGTACCGAATTCCGAGGCTGTGCGGCCACCTATAACTCCAAAGCTATTCAATATCAAAAATTTCAGTTGTGTGGGAGGGGTCACACCCTCTTGCCTAACGCCCATAAAATGTTATCAGTGAAACGTTTAAATTGTGGTCGAATACCGAATTCTGAGGCTTTGCGAAATATAATTATAAAGCTATCAGATATCGCATAGTTGACCTGTATAGGAGGTAATTTTGAGTATTAACCATATTTTTTAAACTCTTTCACAAATGTAGTATTTAGAAAATTTATACAAAAATCATTAGATCAATACAAATGATAGCTTAAATGAAAGATATAAACGTTTCTTTTGCAAACATGTATACATTTTTTAATATGAAAAAAATACTTTTGAAGTTATAGGATCATAACTGGGGACATATTTTTCAAAACTTAAAAATATCAAAAAATCTTTGAAAATTCTTCAATTCTTTTCGAATTGCATTTGTTCTATAATACTCATACAATTTAACACAAAGTCTTTATTAATAAAACTTATTTTCTGGTTTGTTTATTTAATTGACATTTATAAAAAATCTAAATGGCTTAACGAACTTCGCTCAATTTAAGTACACATACTGTGTGCATCCTAGATTAGATTGTTACATACTAAGTTTTGATCACGCTCATTCCATCCATTTTCACTTACGTAAATTTTCAGTATTTTTAATACCAAAAACATTCACATATCTTTAGAATTTAGAAGCATGAGAAAAACGGCATGAAAACCAAAACATTGACTTTCGATGCAAATATATTCGTTTTTTTTAAATATATTTAATTAAAATTTTTTTAATCAAAGTTTTAATAAAAGCACTTTACAAAAATAGTTTCAACTGTAGCGTTAGGTCAGTGAATATATCTTTTATTTTCTTTTCAAAACCGGTCCAAAATATTGAATTTTTACTAAAAAAATTATTAAAAAAATGTTTTTGTTGTATAAATAAGAACAATTGAAAATTGCATTTGTGAGTACTTTTCATATAGTAAAGCATGTATTTGCAATAATATATTAAAATATGTATATACAAGTAGTTAAATAAAAAAATTTTCCGCAAAAAAACAACTTAAAAAATATTGCTTACAACATTATTCGCGGCTAAGCTTCAACTGATGGAATCGCAATTACAATAATATAACACTTAAAATATCATGTGGCAAAACGGCAAAAAAAAACCAAGTCAACACACAAAATATACCCAGATTAAGTCATCTTTATGATATTTTATTCTTGAAATTATATAACAAAAAGATAAGAGATAATTCAAAAAATATAATAACTTTAAATTATATAATGCTCGTAGGGTAGTTTAGTAAAAAAATTGCCTACATTTTTTAAGTAAAACCTAATAAAATTCTGCTACATTTTGTTGGCAGCTACATCGTTTATTCAGATGCTTCGTGCATCAAATCTTTACATATCATTTCTATTGCTTTTCAATATTATGCTCACATTGGCTCACATTGTTGCTTACTTATTCTCTCGCTCTCAAAAGCTTTAAATCGTTCGCTCGCTGATTCTCATAAAGCTTTTGTGTGGATTTATGATAAATCCACATTCAAATTTTACTGTGCCACTTGCTTGTATGGCGGTGGCACATCTTTCTATTATATTATCTGTGGCTATAGACTGCAGTGTTTGCCGACTTGAACTATGTCCAAGCAAAGATTATATAGTATAAAGATGTGCCACGTAGAACATTAAAAAGTAACAAATATTTTTCAGATCAATACGTAAGCTTTTGTGAGCACGATGAAAAAGCTTTCTTGAGAGAAAAGTTTCCAATCCATGCGTGCGCATTCTCTCTGCAATGCTCACTTTTCACTCCACAATGCTTCACAGCATAGATCACCACTGCATGGTTTCTCATAGCCAGCGAGAGTAGTGAAATTTAATGTTGTAATTGTTTTTTCCGTTGTTGTTGTTGGAACTAAGCTGTTGTGATTTCTGCTTGACAGCAACAAATGTTTTTGTTTTCATTATTTTCATGATGATTTCCTTATTTTGTGCTAAGCAGATTTT
Source organism: Dichetophora obliterata (assembly GCA_963920525.1). Classification (NCBI taxonomy): domain Eukaryota; kingdom Metazoa; phylum Arthropoda; class Insecta; order Diptera; family Sciomyzidae; genus Dichetophora; species Dichetophora obliterata. The sequence goes on from OY986435.1 coordinate 281,518,239, forward strand.
TCTTATTCACTGCTTGCTATTAATATTGACTACTTTTGATTGACTATCAGCCAGTGCAGTAAAATCTGCATATATATTCAGAATCTTAAGGAAAATTGAATAACGACATACAAATCCATCCAAAGAATTCAAAATTGTTAATGAATAAAATTTTTAATTCAAATTTTAAAAAATAGATTAGTAATTAATTTCAATTATTTTTTTTCGTTAGTCAGAATAATTAATTATTTTTTTATTCATATGAATGCTATTTACAAAAAATGCAATTCAAAAAGAATTGCAAATTTATCAATAATTTATTTTTTGTTCATTATTATTTTTTGATTCATTGCCTGCCTACTCATGTGTTATTCATTATTAATTTTATGGTCATTATTAATTTTTTTATTTATTATTAATTTGGTTCATTATTCAAAACTGAATAACAAGATTTATTCATTTTATTTATTATTCAATCGTGAAAGAGTTTAAAATAAACCGTTTATTTAACATTTCCCCCATATTAAAGTGCGCAAAAATATGACTTTGATTTATAATTTGGTTTTATTTTACTTTTTTGTTAAAAAAATATTTCATCGAAAATATTAAGGTAAAAGGTATGATTATAGCAGGTTGGATATTTACGTATTTCGGTTTTAGTAAAAATACTCAAAATTACCTGCATCAAAGTCGACGTGGTGAGTTCGTACTAAACAAATTCTTCAGACTTTAAAAACCCAATTATCATATATTATCATATATATTAACTAAAGATTTTGTTTTTAAGCAATGTTCTAGCGTTTTTAGGTAAATTTAAAAATCCCTAAATCGGAATTTTACGTTATAATAGGATTTGCAACTCTGTAAACTCTTTGAAATGAGTAAAAAACAGAAATAACGTAAACAAAGATACGTCAAAAATAAACCAAAACTAAACAACGAAATCTTCGCGCTGGTATAAATGAAACACTGTGTGCTGCTGCCACGCCCCCCTTGCTAAACGCCCATAAAATGTTATTAGTGAAACGTGTAAATTGTAGTCAAATACCGACTTCCGAGGCTATGCGGCCTATAACTCCAAAGCAATTCGATATCGAAAATTTGGGTGGTGTAGGACGTCGAATACCGAATTCTGAGGCTTTGCGAAATATAATTATAAAGCTATGCGATATCGCATATTTGGCCTGTATAGGAGGTAATTAACCATATTTTTTAAACTCTTTCACAAATGAAGAATTTAGAAAATTTATACAAAAATCGTGAGATCAATACAAATGATAGTTTAAATTATATAAACGTCTTATTTGCAAACATGCATGAATTTTAAAATGTATAAAAAAATACTTTTAAAGTTATAGGATCATAACTGGAGACATATTTTTCAAAACTTAACTAAATCGAAAAATCTTTAAAAATTCTTCAATTCTTTTCGAATTGCATTCGCTCTATAATACTCATACAATTTAACACAAAGTCTATATTAATAAAACTTATTTCCCGGTTTGTTTGTTTAATTGACATTTATACAAATCTAAATGGCTTAACGGACTTCGCTCAATTTGAGTACACATATTGTGTGCATCCTAGATTAGATTGTAATATACTTAGTTTTTATCACGCTTATTCTACCCATTTTCACTTACGTAAATTTTGATATCGAAAATCTTTCTTTAAAAAAATTTTTCGCAAATTAAATTTAAAAAATTTCAGTAATTTTAATACCAAAAACATTCACATATCTTTAGAATTTCAGAAATTTTTGGTACAACGACTTTTTCATAAAACATCGTTTCCCAAGAATGAGAAAAAAACGACATGAAAATCAAAAGTTCGATGCAAATATATCCGCTATTTTTATACATATTTAATTCAAATTTTTTGATCAAAGTTTTAATAAAAGCACTTTACAAAAATAGTTTCAACTGTAGCGTTAGGTCAGTGAATATATTCTTTAATTTTTTTTGCTTCAACAAGTGGAATCGCCCTTACAATAATGTAACTCTAAAAATATCATATGGCAAAACGGAAAAAAAACCAAGTCAACACACAAAATATACCTAGATTATGTCATCTTTATGATATTATATTCTTGAAATTATATAACAAAAAGATAAGAGATAATGCAAAAAAATATAATAACTTTAAATTATATAATGTTCGTAGGGTAGTTTAGTAAAAAATTGCCTAAATTTTTTAAGTAAAACCTAATGAAATTCTGCTACATTTTGTTGGCAGCTACATTGTTTATATAGATGTTTCATGCATCAAATCTTTACATATCATTTCTGTTGCTTTTCAATATTATGCTCACATTTGCTCACATTGTCGCTTACTTATTCTCTCGCTCTCTAAAGCTTTAAATCGTTCGCTTGTTGACTCTCATAAAGCTTTTATGTGGATTTATGATAAATCTACAGCAGTGCTGATCAAAAGTTGAAATGTAGTTGTGTTGGTGAGAAAAAGAGAATTGCACTGTAAGAAATGTTGAACGGGTTGGTAGGAATATTAGTTTCTGTATGAATTTATATTATATTTAAAATATGATAATGTGAATGTTTTATGTAAAAAGTTAAGTACTATCGGAAAAAATAAATAAATACTACACCGTTTTAAGAAATAAAAATTGAACAGTAATTCAATTTTTAAAAGGAAAAAAGTAAATACATATATACATTAGGGTGGCTTTTTTATTCTATAAAAAACAAAAAATAATAGATTTTTTCAATCAATATTAATGATTTCATTGTATTTACATATTATTAAAATATATTTAATCTGTTGGATTTATTATGTTGTCCAATTATGAGTTAAAAAAATTGTTGCATATTTAGCAAATTTTTTTATTGAAACCTTTCCATGTCGAAATTGGTATCGATTCAATATAGAATGAGCCTTATATATTACAAGGTAATGCATTATTAAATACATTACCCAGAAATAAATTTTTCTATATTTACGCTTTCGTGACAATTGCGTACTAGTAAGATATTTTTTAAATTTACAGAGCTTAATGCGTTACGTTGTTTAGAACAAATAAATTTTAAATTTGAAAAAATTTGTTCACAAAGGTAGGTTGTTGGGAAAAACGATAATATTTTTAGTGAAATTGTTTTTAGTTCAGGATATATGGCGTGATTTAAACTTTTCCAAAAATCTATAATTTCCGTTCTGCTTGGTGCTTGCACCTCACTTCGAAGTATTATTAGTTCTACTTGTACTTGATACTCGTAGTTGCTAACTTCACATGAAAACGGATTCTCGAAGAGATCTAGTAATTGTTTTATATTTTGCAGATCTTGAAACCTATCCTCAAAATTATAAAAAAGGGTTTCAAATATAACTAAATGTTCATATTTTCTAAAATTATTTTTATTGCCACATATTTGTAAAGTTTTTGGGAAATTTGAAAAATCGTCGAACTGGATTTGGAGCAGTAGCAAATATAATTTTGTTTTAAAATTGAAAAGAGTTTTGTACAATTCAGATATATTTTTTCCCTTTCCTTGAAGCTCTAAATTAAATTCATTAAGATATGAAGTTGTGTCTGCTAAAAACGCAAGATCTAAAATAAATTCATCGTCTTTTAAAAAATAATACTCTTCCATGCTTTCAATTTCAAAAAACTCTGTAATTTCTTCTTTTAGGTCAAAAACTCTATTAAGGCATAAACCACGGCTTAACCACCGGACTTCGGAAAACATTTTTAAATCACTGTGGGGAGCATTCTTACTTTTTAAAAATTTTTTAAACTTCCTGTGGGTAAGATGGTTATGTCCACCGCGAATCTTGTTAATTATTTGCTCCGCAGATTTCATGGCAGTGCACTCAGATAGGAATTTGGACGCAAGAGCGGCTTGATGGATAATGCAGTGAAAGTTTTGAACTGAAAAGCCATGTTTTTTCAATTGTCCAACTAATCCTTCGTTTTTTCCTGTCATGACATTTGCCCCGTCCGTACAGACACCAGTAAGTTTTCTAGGATCTACTAAAGATAATAATTTATTGCTGACAACATCAAACAGCACTTTCCCTGTCACGTTTGCGTCAAACGTTTCAAGTGAAAACATTGTTTCAAAAACATTTGAGTTTGCATCAACGCAACGAACGCAAATAATTAGTTGGCACAGACCGTTTATGTCTGTGCTTTCGTCCAAGCAAAAAGAAAAAAAAACACAATTTTCAAGAGTTTGCCTAATAACAGACTCAGCATAAACTCCCATTTCCATAGTACGTCTAACTACGGTATAACGGGACAAAGGAATGGATTTTATTAAACTTAAATTGCAATTAAGCTTTTCAAAAACGTTTTCAAACATTTGTTTTACAAATTTTCCATCTGAAAACGGCCTGCCGTGTTTAACTATGTCCAAGCTTATTAAGCTTGATATATCTTTTTTTACATTTTTATTTGTCGATCTCGGTTTATTGGTTTCCAAATTGATTAACCATTCTTTTAATTTTTCAATAAAAATTAGTTTGTTTGAAGCAAACTGCTTTTCTTTTTCATTTTCATTTAATTCATTAAAATTGTCATGAAAAGAGTGAAAATGTCGTTTACAAACATTTAAATTATTTTCTTTAAATGTTTTATAACAAATAAGGCATTGGGGATTACCATACGCATTTATAATCATAAAATACTTGTCGTACATTGCTATTAATTTTTTTCAGTGCATTATAATAAAAAAAAAGAAAAAAAACAGACAAAATAAGCATACGTCCGCTTGATGTTCATTCGGCGCTGGTTCAGTGACGACTAAAAGCAAGAGCGTAAGAATACATGTGATTTGAGCGCAAACAATTGTTCTATGAAATGATCAGCACTGATCTACAGTCAAATTTTAGTGTGCCACTGCTTGTATGGCGGTGGCACATCTTTCTATTACATTATCTGTGGTCCAAGGCAAACAGAGACGTTTAAAATAAACTGAACAAGGCAGAGATCTGCCAGCTTGTGTAGTTAATTAAAGTCTGATTTATTGTTGGCCATCTCGGCTCTTTTATAACATTTTTACAAAACTTACTTAGTAGTCTTAATCTATGATCATACTTCTCTAGTTAGTTAATATACTTATAACCTATGTTGCGTTTCGTTCTTGCATATTGAATTTGAATCATCGAAAGGATTCAAATTACATATTTTTGGTTTGACGAATGATAATTTGGCACGGTTAACAATATTGAGTGAGTAATGAAATTATTCGCATGCATTGAGTGCAGCACAGGCCGATAATGCAGTGCTAACTTATTAGTCACTCAATATGTTGCTGTTTATGACAACGAAACTTAGGGTCGGCAGTGTGTATACTGAGAGCACACTACAGTACGCTACGTTAGTGTTCACTTTAACGCACTTCTTTACAGACAGTTGAAGCACGTTTTAAGCGACAAAAAGTAAATTGTTCACAATACGTTAAAAAACGTTTTAAATGCAGCAGAAAATTTCTAGATACTTGTTTTTAATGCATTATGGAAAAACTTAGGTAATTTTAGTAAAAAAAAAATGGTTTAATGATAGTATTTGGTTAATAAATAAAGTATTTTTAATGGATAAAGTGGAAAAACGTTACATATTCAAATCCCATTGATTATTAAAACGTTATTCCACGTTGCAAGGCAGAGAGTGCGATGGCTTTTAAAACGTTATTCGCGCAATTAAAGCATACCCATTATTGCCCAAACGGATATTCGGTATTCGACCGATTTTTTAACCTTTGGCTTCGGCCCGAAATAGCCGAATGTTTTATCTTTTTTGAAATGCAAAAAATGTTTAATATTTTTTTTTCATTTTTCGATAGAAAAATAGAAATCGTCAAAAGCAGGAAGCGCACTACGTTTAAAACTTTAAACGCGTTTTCGAGCTTGCGACTTTTATAACTCAGTCAATTTTAAACGAATATTTATGTTGCTTTTTTTTCAAAACACGAGTTATTTATTTGTCAATGAACCATATTCTCATCGATAAATTTCATAGTGGAATTTCTATCAACAAAAAAGTAACGAAAGTTTTCAGTAAAAATGACAAAAATTATTTCATAATCACATTCATACTCAACAGGAAAATATTTTGATTTTTGTTTTAGAAGAATTTTGCGACCTGTTGGAAGGTCGCCAGCTCAGTTCGTGTTTTAAGCACTGGTCGGCGTCACCCCGTGCCTAGCTGTAGTATATTAATTAAATAATTATTGATTATAATCTGAAAAATTTGTACAATCTTTTTCAAAGTACTGTTATATACCAAAAAAGTTGAGAGTTCCTATATTATTTACTTTTTCCAAAAAAATTAATGAATATTGCATATTTACCTTTAATGAATGCCGTTTTTTTGTACTGAAAATATTAAGGTACTGTTACAGTGTGTAAGAAATTAAAAATCAATTTGCTCAATCAAGAATATGGTTCTTTAAGATCTTAAGAATACGTATACAACAATTTTAGAAAAAAATACCAAATGGAAAAAAAGTTATAACATATATTAAAAGCTGGACACGAGAAGCCAATTGCAACAATTTTTTTAAACACGCTAACTTCAACGCCCTGTAGAAAATTAACAACAACTGTAAAGACAAAAAAATAATTTTTTTTATATCCTCATGAATAATTCTTTATTATGTAAGAAATTTTAATCATTAAAATTAATAATACTAGGTTAAAAAAATAAAGAAAAAAGGTGTTTTTTATAGCTACACACTGTAATAGTACCTTAAATAACGAAAGCAAGGGATAGTTTTACTATTATTGTTACTTAAAAAAAAATTTGTTAGTATTCGGCTTCGGCCGATTGTTTCTTTTTGGCCAAACATTCGGCTTTGGCCAAAAATCTTCATTCGGTCACTAATAAGAAGACTTATATGATTGGATCATTTTCGTTAAATGAATTATAAACGATAGAATTTAAAAATTGATTTACCAAAAAAAATTTTTAATAACAAAACAAAAATTCATTAGAAGAACTTAAAAGAAAACATTTTAAGACCTTCAACAAAATATATTTGTTTGCTTTCGAACACACACTTAATATTTTTCTTAATTTAACTCCAGATTGATTTATAGAAATCGGCGTACTATTCAGGCAAATATGAAGTCATTGCAAGGATATCCTTTTTCTTTTCATCACTTGAATAGGTTCTTTTTGAAGAACTGACATCGTATAAATTGCCAAGTTTTGAGTTTTTATGGAGTTACCTCGCACAATTCGATTAAAGATGTTAAAAAAGCTGTTTGTTCATTTTAGTTTTTTTTATAGAATTTAAAATAATGTTCCTTTATTGCACTTATGCAGAATTTTTTCAGCAAGAAAAGATCTATGCTTCTTTTCTTGCTTCTTTTCAAAATCACAAATATATATATAATAACTAGTGTCCGACCGAATATTCGGTTTCGGTTTCGGTTACGGCCACTTTCGGCCCTTTTTGTCAGTTTTGGTTATTCGGCCATATTGAGGCCGAATAGCCGAAACTAGCCTAAACTTTTGGTAAAAACTTCTTGCATCAGTCATTTAATTCAAATATAAAAATATTTATAACGCGTTGTACAAAACAAAAATTATTAATTCGTCTATGATTTGATATCTCGTAATAACGCAAAATATTTTGGTTACTTTATGCGTTCGGTTCTATCATTTTCTATTCTATCATCTCTATTAATATGCAATTAATATTAAAGTTTTATAGGTACTGAAGCCAAAAAATGATAATTAAACTTCCGAACGAATTCTGTATTTGTGGCATAAAGGAAAAGAAAACGAAATATTTCTATTTTTATAATACTAAACCTTAAAAAAACAAAATACTTTGTTTTCTAGTTCAATAAAAATTTACATTGTAGGTGCATACTAGTTTGAGGGTGTACGGAAGATATAAAGTATGCAATACTTTTGTAATAAAAAATAAAATAAAAAATTATCTCATTTGTTATAATAGTGAACTTCAATTAATTATTATAAACTTCAATATTTAAATAATACATTTTTATATTAAATTTTTTTTCTTATGTGTATGAAAGTACTTTTCTTGCCTTTTAATAAAAAAAAATATTTGTAAAAACTTAAATTTTCATATTAATAACCAGTTTCGATTTCGGTTTTGGTCTCGGCCGATTATTATAAAATGGCCTAATATTCGGTTTCGGCCAAAATTCCGGTTTCAGTCGGACACTAATAATAACAATTCAACTACTTAAAAACGTAATGTGAACTTACAACGTTATTCCATTTTACTTGCTCTGGAGCGTTTTTTGAAGGTATATTTCTTTTCCTAAAATTTTTTCATTACAATTCTTCAATCTTATATCAACTCTTATAATTTTGTATGTAATTTACAACGTTCTTCCACTGACTGACACTTTTTTATTGCTTTTTGATAGCGTTAAGGTGCATATTTTGGTCTGATTTGGTGTTAAAGCAATCTAAGAGAGTCATGTTAATGGTAATCTGCAATAAAATCGGTTTTGCAAAAAGTGGCTTTTGCAACGTTATTTGCGGCTGTGCTTCAGTTGGTCGAATTTCGACCGTAGGCGATACTAGTATCAATAAATATTTGAAAATAGCAAAAATGGTGGACATTAAAATTTTAAGGACATTCGATTTTTCACATTTTTCACTCTTTGAAGTACTATAAAAAAAACCGCCCAATATTATCTTAATTCAGGTGTAGGATCCAATTAATCTTATCTACTTTAAATTACCAGAAAATCTAAGTCAATCCATTGAGTAGTTCTTGAGAAAAACAAGACTTCTCCGAAAACACGTTTTAAGATTTGGTTAACGATATTTTCGACTGCATTTATGAAAATATGAGTTCCCTTCGTATCCCAGTTGGAAAAGTAGCCCTACTGTATGTCTGCCGGCAACATGCCTCGGAAGGACAGGAGACATGCTCGCTTCCATACCCGCTTATATCTTTTTTTTATAAGCATGTCCTAAGAAGGCATGTCTGCCAAATTAACTGCCGTAGCAGCAATACTGCATGCATCTCATGGTAGTAATGCAATATTAATGCCGTGAGATGCATGCAGTATTGCTGCCTCGGTAGTCTGCATTTGACAGGTATGCCGTCCTAGGACATGCCTATAGAAAAAAGATATAAGCGGGTATGGAGGCGAAAATTTCTGCTGAATTTCAAAGTAATGTTGCTGGCAGTTAAAAAATTACCATTATCCGGAGTGTAAGTGCATATTACCTAGGCCGCGTGAGTGTAAGTGCATATGCTTAGCCATTCGATCATTGCAGCTGTTAACTAATCGTCGCTTAATTTGCTTCATTAAGAATAAACGTACGAGCACAGAGTAAGAATATTAACGCGTTCGCTTTGTTATTATAAACAATTAATGCAAAACACAGAACAAACTCAAAAGAAAACTAAAAGTCATTAAGAAAAAAAATATATGTCTCTGATGGGATCTGAACCCACTACTCAAGATTCCAAAATATATGAATAAAAACTATTGTGATTTTTTTGAAATAATATACATAACATTGTTGCTTTTAAAAGGGCTTCGGTGAAAACACAAGTGTCGGCGAATTACAACAATCATGAAAATATTAAAGTTGTTGTCCCTTAAAAGTAATCGGAATTTTGCATTAGCAAACCTGATATTTTTGCTTATGCATCTGACTTAGAAGCAAAGAGGAAGTTTTGAAAATTTTAAAAAGTAGACTTCAAAACTTAGCATTAAATTATAAACTTCCACATTACTTCCATCGGCAGGCTTGCTTTGCTTTTCATCTGGGATGTGATCACTTTTTATGCAATTATTATCAGGTCACTGAAAAAAAGTACATCTTCCGCATTAGCAAGTATTAGTAAGCAATTTTTTTTGATCTGGTTTAACTCTCTTCTAATGTTTTCATGAAAAACTTTGTTTTTTAAACGCTTTTAAAAATTAAATATTTAAAAATATTTTTCCCGCTTTTGGTGCTTACATTTATGATAAGCTTAAAACCACATGTTCAAAAGGTAACTAAAAACAATAAATTTGCCAGATAACAAAAAATTTTAAACTTTGCTTTGATATATATATAAAGCATAATGATCGGAGTACAAATAAGAAAACTACAGTATTTTAAAAATTTACCGTAAATCTACCGTATTTAAAAAAAACTAAACTAAATGTGTATAACAAGAGAAATATTATTTTCAAAAAATGCAACTTTGAAGGCTTGTCATAACGAAACAGGTCTACTTTTAAAAAAATTCCTTTTGATTTTTTTTCACACAAGATATTGGGCTTGTTCTAAACATTCTATTGAAAGCTATAAAAATTATGGAAAAATTCAAACATCGATATTTGGGATTTTTGGCAGCGCATTTTACACTGTGCAGCATAGACAGCGGCTGAACCCTTAAAACAAGGGGATTGCATTTCAAACAGCTTATGTCGAAAACTTATTTCGGAATCTTACTGCATTATTCTGTATCACGAAGAAGCACACCAACGATGAGAAAGACACGAGAAGCAATACAATTTTGTATGGAAGAAAACATTGCTTCTCCTGTCTTTCTCATAGTTGGTGTGCTTCTTCGTTATTCTGAATAATGCAGTTAAATAATAATGCCGTATAACGAAAAAGCACACCACCGATATCAAGACACAAGAAGCAAGTTTTTCGTATTATACAAATATTGCTTTTCGCTTCTTGTTTAGTGATACAACATGAAGTTGTAACTAGTCTAAAATAAATGTATATCTACGATTACTGAAATAATTTCGATTATTTCTCATTACAACTAACTAAAAAAATAGATCTTAACGCATTGTGTATTTTTTAAATAGCACACTTGCATGGCGAATCAAACATTTAAGTCGGATTCACTGATCACCTTCAGAAAGGTTTGCAAATTTTTTATATGAAGTTTTTGCACTTAATTTATCTCCACACTCAATGAGATTAACAAAAACTTGCTGTACGCTCTTTGACTTGATTTAAATAATTTAAATTTTTGCAGCCAGCTTGCTGAACGTGATCAGTGAATCCCGCTTTAGCACATTTATATTTTTTACAATTAACAACAAAAACAATAATTTAATAAAGGCGATTTCGATGTCATTTGATCTAAATCACTTACAACGAGCGAACAGTTTTTGTTTTTGGATTTTGTTTTAATATCTATATTTACAATACAAAAGGCAGTTCGTATTAACTTTAAAAGAGAAAAAGTTTTCTAAATATCTTTGGCAATTCATCGATCTGCCAATTTATGGATCTTCTGGTATCACATTGAGCTTCATTTGTTTTAGGCCACGAAATATGGTTATCTCCAAAGACTTTTTATTTTCACCTAGAGCATCGTACACATTTGCAGAATTTTTTATTTCTTTGCCATTTATGTGCGTCACAATGTCACCGGGACTCAGACCTCCCCTGTTGAAGAAAAGGTATTCATTTAAAAATTAATAAAACAGAAACGAAAAAGCTTACGTATGAGCTGGTGATCCTAAAATAACCTTCCAAACTAGCACACCATGCGTAATACTATCTGGTATACTTTGACTCCGACTTTTAAGTTCCATGAGAATATCAGGTGTCAGAGTAAGCATTGTAATACCCATGTACCGTCTACTAGGATAACTCATTTTGGAAGATGCTCCTTTAACGCGTTTTTCAGCAGATCGTATCAAAAATAGTTTCACATAATCAATGGGTATCGCAAAGCTAATACCAGCGGTGACTTTCATGCTATTAACGCCGATCGCTTCACCATCCAGATTAATCAGGGGACCACCTGAATTGCCAAATGTAATTGCAGCGTCTGTTTGAATGTAATTGATGTCTCGATTTCGTAAGCCTAATTCTTGTGAAGGACGCATTGTAGAGCTGACGACACCTGCAGTCACTGTATTACTCAGTGCTAACGGGCTGCCAAGCGCTACAACCCACTCGCCAGAACGTAAATTTGCAGATTTACCCAACTTCATTTCGGGCAAGTTGTTACAATTTATGCGCACAGTTGCTAAGTCCGACGTATGGTCCAGGTCCTCCACATATCCAGGAAAAGTGCGTCCGTCTGATAGTTTCACTTGTACCATGGTATGGGGCTTGTTTATCACTACATGCGCATTTGTAAGAATCAAGCCATTCGTATTAATTATAAACCCTGAGCCATTCGAGACTGTCACAGGTTTGCCGGAGTAGTAGTCAAATTGTCGCGTATCCTTGATTTCTATGTAAACTACAGAAGACGCACATGCATCTACCACATCGGAGATAAAATTAAACTGATCCCGGCGACCATCCAAGGAAGGCAGCGTTCTGGCTGCCACTTCAGGCAGAATTTCGTTCCTATATTTGTAGATAGCGTAACCACACAACGAACCGATAGTCAGGACTTTGAATATCTTGGAACCATGATTTGTACTTTCGTCTTGCCGTCTGGAATGGGCTTTCTGACCAGTGCTAGAGGTGTACTCGAACCTGGATTGGTATAGTACAGGAATCCATGATGAAGATTTTCTTTGTTTTTGCAGTAATAAATTTATTTTATTTATATTTTTCATAGCCATTATTTTTATAGAAAAAGTTTTTTCATTATATGTGATAGCTGTTTTTGACAGCATCAAAATATGTGTACACGCGTTGCCAAAAGAGCAAATTATAATTTATATAACACTATTTCCAGTGCTGTCAACAGCAATTGCTCGATAGTGCGTTGACAGCTAGACTAAAACAAGTTTTAGGTCGAACTACAACCGAGCGTTTTCATGCCCGAACGAAAGAAGAACTCGTGAACAAAACCAACCGTTTCCACTTTACGAACACAAGCGGCGAACATTGGTAAGTCGCTATCTTGTTCGTTCGTACTAGTATACTAGTATAGTAAGAATAGTATTGAGATTTAGTATTAGAATAGTGTTAAATGCCATTTCAATATATATATAAAACTAAATTAATTGTGTCAACATAAAAAGTGTTTTGTGGGGTGAATTGAATCAAACAATATAACTAAAAAGCAGATATAAAAAATAATTATTATTATTAGAAGAGAAAAAAATTATTTCTGTCTAAAAAATAAAGAACAAACAAAAATTAGCTAATGGAGAGCAACAAAAATTCAACTTCCGAGTGGTCTAACTCAAAGATCCACAATTTTATTTTTCTTAAGAAAGTACTCAAATTTCTTTCAAGGCGTATACTTGCAGGGAGTCTATTGTAAAGTCTATAAGATAAAATCGACAAAAAATTACGATAGTGGGTTGTGCGAAAAACTGGAACAGTCACGGTAGAATTTTATATTATAGTCAAAATAAAGTCGACTTTAAATTTAGCATAAGCATTTTTGACAGTTTTTCAATATAATATGTTGTCAAAAAGCTTGCGCTAAATTTAAAGTCGACTTTATTTTGACTATGACAATAGGCCAATGTTTGCGATATTGTCGCAATTTACACGTCAGTCAAGATCAGTCAAAATTTGTTGTTGTTTTCCCAGCTAAAAATAAAATTAACTCTGCGAGAGCGAAAATGAACTTTTTGTAATTTATCGTATCAGTCAAATTTTTAGTGACCATAAAACCTCCATCAATCAGTGAAACGGTTGAAAACTTTAACTTGTCTACTGCCTAGTAGCAAATAATTCATAAGTGAGTAATTTTGCCAGAGTGATCAGTCCCAAAAGATCAACTATGTTTTCATTATAACACTCCATGAAAATTAAATTAATATATAACTAATATATTTGGTAACACTTAGATGCACAAAGATCGACGCAACACCACAAAACTTGCAATGGCTTGCAATGGCCATCAGTCAGAAAAATCACGTGTAAGCGGAAATTCAGACAAATATATCAGGGAGAGTAAAAGAGAGTAAAAAACGCGATATGTTTCAGTGAATTTTAATGTAAGTTGCTCAATTGCAAACTTAAATAGTAAGAAAACTTGTCACAAATAAAACAGTGTTCTTTTGTCTTAAGTTTTTAATTTATCTTGTTATTTTTTGTTTTTTCCTACGTTATTAACTACTATTTCAACAAATCTACTACTCTATTCACTAAGAAGTAGCGGATTCGCCCAAAATGCTCGAGCGCTTGCCGATGAGAGCGAACGACGAAATATGCGTTCGTTCGTGCTGAAAAAGTGTTTCAACTGCACGAATAGCGTTCGCGAGCATTTTAAAAAACCAATGTTTTGAACCTTAGTTCACACCAAACTGTTACGAAGAATTCATCGTTCGTTCAGACAGTGGAAACGCTATGAAATAGACGTAATGTAAAGTAACGAAATGTTACAACTGTTATCATGACGGAACGTTATGTAAGAAAACGTTATAGCAATTATAATAGGCATTAGCCAGGCAGTTGTTTATCGTGAATAATTGCACGTTCCCGTACAAGTTGAATTAAAACTTCGTCATCCATAGCTGTGGATATATAGAACTACCACATTAATAACGAAAACTCAGCAAAAAGCGTAGCCCAAAAATATAAAAAAATACGCAATAATCGAATCTAACCTCAATTTTTTGTTGCTATTTAACAATACGTAATGTAAAGTATCGTAGAAATCCAAATACCACGGATCTTTACGTCCCATCACATTACATTACGTTTATTATAATCACTCGTATAAGAAAGTATGGTCTGAAACAATAACGGCCGATTTCTTCACCGAGTATCAAATCGAGCTAGTCCGAGTTATGCTTAGTACGTAGTTTCAAACAGATTCTCGGTTAAAAAAGTTAGAACTCTGTCATTTCTTCAGTTATATAGTACTCGGATCATTTTCAAAAGAGAGTGTTGGACACTAATACTCAGATCGAGTTTATACCAACCCTCTAAGAAATGTAAACATTCCCAGATTTAAGCAGGAAACATTCCATAGAATGTAGGAAGCATTTCCTTACGTTGAACACTCCGTTGAACATTAAGCTGAAGCAGCTTACTAAGGACAAGAGTAAGTTTTAATCTAGAATATTGAAGTTGATATATGACAATTTCCTGTTTTTGTAAAACTACATTTGAACCGTGATTCGTGGTTAGTTTCCATCATCAACTGGACAAAACAAATATTAAACTCTGTCATGAGAGCGGCTTAAAATATGGTGTTTTTTTTTGTTTTCACTGCCTGCTAAGTACAGTGGATAATCATGTCTACTGGTCAAATCCGTATGATACTTCATTGTTTTGTCCAATTTTTATTCATTGACAATAAAACTAGAGCAGTTGAAATTGTGATAAATTTAAAATGCAAGAATAGTGAGTTTATATGCATATAGTACAAATTGGAGAAAAAATGTACCACAGATAGCATTTTTAATGCATTGTTCTTGACGTTTCTCTCAATTCGTCACTCGTTAAGTTCCAATCAAATATAAAGTTTCAAAAAAAAAAGGTTCAGCTTTTTCTTATGCAGCCAATTAGAAGAGAAAGATAAGATAGTAACGTTGTCGAGATGTAAAAAATTGGCACGGTGTATGTTTTCATCCTTTTCCTACATTATACATCTGTCTAGCCCAAGCACCACTTGTTTTCAGAATTTGAAATTGGACAAAAAATAAGGGTCATACAGGCTTTACTGCTGGAGCAGACACGCAACAAAAATAAGGGAGCGTACTACATTATATACAACACCAAATATGCAACATATGAAATAAATATGCAACATATCTCAAATAATAAAAAACGAAAGTTGTCACCCCCCCCCTTTTACCACCCACAGGTCAATAAAAATGCTATTTCAGACGAATTTGGCTGTATTGGACTAAAATTTTGTAATTTAGTTCGAATGCTTACTCTCGGCAACTCAGCTAAAAATGGGCGTGTTCGAACTATAACTATGCCTACTTTTCAGAAAGCATTATAATTATCGAGTTTTGCATGTTTTTATACTGAAACTTGGTATATATGTGCTATGAGACCAGGTGGTGGTCACTATATATATAAATGTTGCTACGCCTACTTTCACCGCCATTTCATATAAACACAATCGTTCGTGCGGTGTCTCTTAACTTCTTAGGAACGGTAATGCAGTAAGACCACCAAATTTAAAATATATGTTATTAAGGTTAATATCTCGGTTAAAAAAAGAAAGCCACACCCCATTTTACCAACCACAATTAAATAAAAAGGCTTTATTTCAGACATTTTTGATAGTCACGAATTGAATTTTCAAAAGAACATGTGTGACATGTGTTGCTTGAATGAAACGTTGTTTGGACACTTCCACATTTTTCAAACATTCACAAAATGATCACAAACAAATTAGTTGATTTGGGGCAGGACAACCTCTGTCGGGACCGCTAGTAAGGTATATGTCCACAATTATCCAGCACAAATTAACTAATATGGCGACACATTAAAATTACGCAATTCAGGTGGCAGGTCATATATCTCGGATCAAATTTTTAAAATATTAATTATTAATTTATATAAATATCACCTTTTTTAACTCCGAGTTGTATTTTGGAAACTTTGGATCTGAGCTTTTAAATATTTAACTTATTTAAAAAAAAATAATTTGTCAAATAACATGCACCGGTAATATAGCGAAAAACTCATTTCAATTCTATGATGCATTTCGACAGATTGTCAAACACCAATGGATATTGAAATAAATGAGAAGCAACTAAAACAGATGGCAACCTTGGTAAATTTGATGGCTATAGGGGCTTTCAGACCATCGTACATGTGCGATGACTTGGGCATGCTCGACGACATGTACGATCATTCGAAAGCAAATGAGACCGTCGGACCGACATGTCGGACGAAAATCAAAAATTTTTGATTTTTCTGCCGGTCGGACCGACATGTACGATGTTATGAACGCATGTCGGTCCGACACGCAGCATTTTTTCATTTCATTAAAAGCGTCAGCGGGTGAACAGCAACGAAGCGGAAAAAATATTAGAGAAAATTAATATGAAAAACGTTTGAAACATTTTATAATTGTTTATAATTAATTAAAATTGATAAACAATTCTCTAAATATGAAAAATGACTGCTAAATCATAAGGTCATCAAAAAATTGTTTAGCCATTACGCCGATGTGTTCTATTTGAGAGGCAGCAATGAAATGCAGTCGTCGCACATGTACGATTGTTTGAAAGCTCAACAAAATATTCCCGTTAGTTTGTCGTCGTACATGTCAGCGTACAAGTACGTTCGTCTGAAACCCCCTTATGATCTATAAATAAGGCAGCCGATATGAACGTAAATACCTCTTACGTATTTGTTCAAACTTGAGTGAAATCATATACGACTTTAACAGTGAGTTGATCACAGCTTAATCACTCAAAGACTACTAAAGAAAAAAGGTAGCAATTTCCGAAACAGACTGTCTAGTCAGCTAAGTGATTGACTCTATACAGATTTGTTTTTGTTGTTGTTGCCTTTTTAAAAACATGCTTAATCTAAAGCTTGCAATTAAATTCATGTAACAGTTTCAATAATAGATCACAATGAATTAATTAACAACAGCATAGAACTTAATTTTTTTTTGGACTATCAATAGATTAATTGAAATTCAATTAATTAATTCAATATTAATTGAAAAGTTAAAGGAAAAGTAAATTATTAAACAATTGTTTATTTCACTGGGCTGTCAATTGTTGTCTACCAAACATTGAGTACAACTTTAAAATTTTATTTTTGAGATTTATATGCTTATCGTCAGCAATTTGCGTCCAAAAAATTATTCCAGTTTTCAGAGGATTTTTAAAACCAACCCATAATTGTTTTAGCTCTTCATGTAGTCCGATGTCCTGCCCTTTTACTTCACAAACAAATGAACAATCGTGGAGTTCTATCAAATTTTAAATACGTTTTAAATCTTAAAACCTATTTTCATAGTTTTTTTTTTAAAAACTGAACTAAAAACTTTTTAAAATCTGAAAAAAATATTGTTGTCACTTATAATATGAAAATAATCATGCATTAAAGTCACCATCATTGTTTTCTACAAAAAATAAATCATTTCCCATTCTTAAGGGAACACTTTTCTCAGTATTTTTAAAAATTACGCAGTGAGATCAAATTTCAACAAGTGCTGAACATCAACTGGCTTGATTTGCTTATCCAAAATGAAAACAAAGCAACAGCTGACACGATCAAAAATTTTTAATTGTTAAATTGTAAAAAAATTCTTTACAAATATCGTCACGATTACACAACAGCTAATGGAAGTGAGTTGCTGCAAATTTCTACAAATCCAATGCTTTTTTTAAATATATAATAAATTTTTTTGTAACCGTTGCAATTAAACTAAATTTACGTGATAAATAATGATCCTTAAACATTTTCTTAACAATGCTCAGAGTATAATAAACAAGATGTTACTAATTTTTCAGCTCTCACAAAAATTGTAGCTCGATCTGCCAAAAACAGGTAAAGGAAATTTCATCATGTAAAAAAGAATGAAACAGAGGTGTTTTCTGCGGCTCCTGTGCTTTATTTAATTTGCTCCTATAAAATTTTATTCAATTTATAGAAATTTTTAGGTGGCGCTGGGTTGAAGAAATTTACTAAAAAATAAAAACCCTGTATTTTATTTTTATATCAACAATTGCCGCATTTTATCTGAAAAAGCTCTCAGATGGCGAAGTAGCATGAAATGTTTTCGATCCCTAAGGTTAGGGAACATGTTGTGCTAGCGCTTTATGTTGCATACCATTCGGCCCGAAAGTTGTACAGCAGTTGCGTAGTAAATGTAAATGTAAATGTAAATATAAATGTAAATGTTATAATATAGTTTAGTATTATTATAAAATTAAGAGACTATATTAACATAAAATATTTTGAAAGAAATAATCAATCGGGAAGAGGGTGAAAATATAAAATTTTTTCCGAAAAGATATATATCCGATGAAAATATTAAATAGAAAATTTTAAATTTTTAATTTGTTGATCAATGAGAATGTGATATCAATATTGTTATTCTTCTTTGCCTTTCTTATTTCACACCGATCGGATAGGTTCAACATTTCACACCGAACAAGCGGTGTAAATTAACACCGTTCGGTGTAAAAAATGTAAATATCCGCTGACCGGTGTGAATTTATTTTTAAAATTTTTTTAGTGTGTAGTATTTTTTATATAGGTTTTCATTTTGGTCGGCAGTCCTCTCACAGCTTTACTTTTTTTCTGCAAATAGCAACACCTCCATAAGCAACCCAGTAAACAAGTGGATTATTCTATAAGCGATCTGGTAGTGCCCCCTGAGGAGCAGTGGTTTGTTCCTTATTGATCCAAAGTGTATTTTGTGTTCTCTTTTAACATTGCATGTTCTAGGAAGAGTAGCGCTTCCTATAACATCCCAGAGGATCTAAAAAAGAGCAATCAATGCAAGACCAAATGGGTCAGCAAAGCAACATTAAAAATATTTTTCACAAAAAAATAGTAAAAGAGTTTCTTAAAGAGCATATGCTTAATTTTCTTTTCTTTTTTTCATTAATTGCTCGCCTATTGATCTTATAAAACAGTGCTCAATTTTTGATCCCATAAAACAGCAAAAAAGTGGTCCCTAGTTGCTCCTCATGGAAGCGACAAACAAAAATAAAGATTTTACTCTTTTAAACAAGTTCTCTCTTTGCTATCAACAATTTCGATAGAAGAAGGTATATTTCTTCTTAATGCAATAATTCTGAAATGTGTTTTTTTCCAATATTAAGCACATTATTCGGACTCAATCTACCATCATTTCAAATTTTTAATTGACAACACTAAGTAATCTGTTACAATAACTAAAAATTGCAGTTGGCAGCGCGGGCCAAGTATTTCTCTTCAATTTTTGACATTTGTATACAATGCTGGGAATTTTTTCATTTATTTACAAATTAGCATTCATTCTTTGCGGACGTAAAAGGAGTTTTTCAAATTAAATAAATGTAATATTTTCGGTGAAAAAGTGCAGCAAAAATCGGTAAAATAAATAAAAAGAATTTCAGCCTTAAGCAATATTGGAAGTTGTAATGGAAGTGTTCCAAACGGATAACTATTACATATTTGTCAAGCGCGACAAGAGTCTCTGGTGGAATCGCACAACATCGGATTTTACATTAAAATCAGGTAAATAAATATACATATTGTCAAATAAAAGAGTGAAAGTTAATTGAATCGACTTTGCATAAGTAAAAATAATTTATGCTGCAAAATGCAATAAAAGAGTTGCATGAATCACGCCGTACGATTGTGCAGAAACATGTTCGAATCTAAGGGATACAATAAAGCTTATATTCCTGTGTTTGTAGTGGCTCCTCCGCTATAGTAATCTGATTCATTTGCGTTTTTATTAAATTTGAATAAACTTATTTGGGGTGTGTTGACCTTGTTTTGCTTTGTTTGTTAATGAAACTTCTAATTAACAGCATCTTATCGGCCGCTGTTTGCCTTGTTTAGCTTTATTAATTGTTTTCCTGACTCAAGCTTCCAAGTGCTGATTTTCAGAAATAGCTAACTACTATTGTCGCCAAATATCTGCTAGTCTTCCAACTTTGGTCGTTGCAAGTTAAGTATTCGATGCATAGTTTTTCCTGCTTGACGAGGGTGTTGCCTGCGGGCGTTTTATGGGTGTTGCTGAGACATCATAAAGCAGCTGCAGCAGCGATATTGCATGATCTTTTTTATAGTTCAAAGTTAAGCATACTTGACCTACACACAAGTCTATCGTTGCAGTTGAAGGTTGCTTCACATAAGTAAATCTTGTAATTTTCTGTTTAAGGCTTTCTAGTTGAATGTTTCTATTGTTTTTTCTTTGCAAATGTATACATATCTAAGTGACTCATTTGCGAATCTTCAGAATTTCTGTCTTGGTAAAAGTTAAAATCATAAATAATGAATGTTTGTATTTATGTATATATCAATACTCAGTACTACAAATGTACTTTAAGCTTTGCTGTAAAAGTTTGAGTATCAAGAAAATCTAGTGAAAATGTAAATGAAAATGAAAAATATTCTTGCAACTTAACTTTTGTATTAATGCTTTCAAATAAACATTTCATTAACTTAGCTTTAACTAAAAAAAACAATCAGTGTGAAAATGTTTGAAAGTTATCTTTATTACCTTACATGTATATATTATAGAAATCAATTAAAAATTGCACATCTGGCTACCTTTCATATGACATAGCATTTATTTGCAAAAATTCTTCCAGCTAAGCGCAAAAATTATTTTACTGTTTTTGTCATCAAACCACCCCCTTTGATTTTTTTCGCGAAATTTATTTTTTCCAAAATGTTGTTTTTATATTTTTTACAAAAAAGTCAAGTCTCAAAAATAATTTATGTGAAAAAATTACCCCAATATCTCTTTCCAATCAAAAGTTATGGCTAAAAATCTATTTTTTCATACCAGACTATTAATAAAACTTAGATTTGTGTTAAAATTCTCTATATAGTTTGAACGTCCCCATATATATCTCTAAGAATGCAGTTGTGTGTCTAAAGTAATTACGAACATTTTGTATTACATAAAATTTTCTTTATAGTGATCATCTCACTTATATTTTGCCTCCCTACCCCCCGCCCTCCTCTTGTTAAATTTGTTTTGTTGTGAAGGCTGTATTTATTTTCACTATTGTGTCACCGATGTCAATTAGTTCTTTATCAATGGTACTTTAAATGTTGTATATATATCACAATTTTATCGAAAAGATGACTGTGAATAAGAATGCTGTAAAAGTTAATATTTTCATGTAAGCAGTTTCAGCTTTATGGCGATATAAAAAAACATATGCGCATCTGGTCAGCACAATTATTCCATTAGTTTTGATCTGTGCGTTAAATTCACAGATAGATGGCGCCACATGTGTAAGAGGTGTGGGTACAAACTATACGTACACCTTGCGTTGAATAGCTGAATTATGTTTTTTCAAAAGTTTCTTCAAATTTAACCCCACACGATTGGGATTACAGACAGGTGGCGCTATTTTCTGCTTACAGAAGAATATTTGATGTTCTTATGCAGCTAGCACATAAGTTTTGCAAAATATTTTGCGAAAATGCTATTGCTACCAAACTTTTCAAAAGTAAAATAATGCAGTACTGCCAGTTTTTTTTAGAAATTTTAGTAGGTACAATCATTTTTAGCACAACGAATTTTCATAATACATTGATAGCTAATAATGAGAAAAAAAATATATGAAAATCAAAGTTTTTACTTTTAATGCCAATAACTCTGCTGTTTTTAATATATTTCATTAACATTTTTTTTTTTTGTTAAAAAGTTCAATATGTTTTTTAATATAAATCTTTGTTTAGACGTTAAAATGTCCATATCTCAAGGACGCATTGAATCCTACCATAATTTTTATTTTGTTAAAAAGGTAATTGTGCTTGCTTTAAGATTGAGTAAATATAAAAATTCTTTTTTAATTTTTAAAATCTGTTTTTCGTACCGCTTCTTTGAATTCAATTAGCTCACCGCAAGAGATGGAACCACCAACAACAAAAATTTTCCTAACCTTTTTTGGATCAATGTTCGTTCAATTACCTAGCAAACGGTGGATAAATAAAATTAAATAAAATAAAATTCAAATAAAATTCAACATGTTTTTCATTATTCCCGATTTTAAAAAACATTTAATCGAGAAGTGTATGTTAAAATGTTTATATAAATGACTCTCGAGTAACACCGGGTATATCAGCTAGTACTGAATAAAAATAATCAACCAAAGTTTTTGCTGTGTATTATAAAGGATATTGCACTATATCGTCTTTAGTGTTATCAATTAAGGTATAATTATTGATTGATAAAAATATATGTTTATTTTAATATACAGCTCCGTGCAACTGATTAGAAACACTATATAAACATAGAAACTTTAGGAAAATTCAATATTTTGTTATCGAAATACACAGAGGTTTGGTCTAATTTAAATTAAATAGGTAATAACCTTTTTTTTTTAATTATTCAGCAGTATTTTTTAAAAATATAGATCAAAATTATAAATACATAATTAAATAAGTGGTGCATATAAAGTAAGGTCACTTGAGTTTTTAATATTTTATATAGTATATTATTATTATTTTGTCAATATTTTTTAGCGAAACCATTGTTGTAAATTACTGCTTGACATCTGCTAGGCATAGACTCCACTAAATTTTTACAAACACTGTTAGGAAGCGCTTCCCAAACTTTTTTGTTTCATCGTTCAGCTTATCAAATATGCCTATCTTGAACAAGGTCACTTCTTTTTTTACAACCTGCCATAAGTTCTTTATTGAATTGAGGTCAGGACTGCAAGATAGCCAGTCAAAAACAATAACTTGATTATCTGAAAACCACTGCTTGACCAGCCGAGCGGTGTGCTTCGGGTCATTGCCCTGCTGAAATATGAAAGTTACGGGCATATTTTCATCCGAATAAGGCAGCATCACATTGTCCAGAATTTCAATATATTGGAGCCGGCTCATAAGACCCTAAATATTTTGCAGTGGGCCGACACCACGCTCTGACAGCACCCCAAAGCATAATGCTTCCTCCTCCATGCTTCAGTGTAGCTCGGGTGGACTTTAGGTCGTACTCCTTTGATCCAAGCAAAGGAGTTATTTCTTTCGTCTAAAAACAATACTCACTTCCACTACTTTGATCCCCAATGACGATACTTTTTAGCAGCACTATCCGTAGACATTATTAAGAGACGTTTGCGTGAAGCCGGACTTTTTTGAAGGATTTCATGGAAGAAGCCTCTATTATCTGAATGCAACTGTAAGAAGAGGCTTGAGTTTTTTAGATACCTCTACTTACAGTTGCATTCAGATAATAGAGGCTTCTTCCGTGGAATGCTTCCAAGACGCAAACGTCTCTTAATAATGTCTACGAATAGTGCTGCTTCATTTTCGTGTAGATAGCCACTCTTACTTCGTTTGCAAAATTATGAAGATTTTTTAATTTCCCGGACAGGGAGAGTATCTTCTCGAGCAGTACCTGCAGCTTCTTTGTTTGCGTTGTACCTTTTCTGCAACCGATTTTTTTAAATACTGAAGAGCCTATCATGGTTTTAGAAACTTTTAAGGCATCTACTATTTGTCGACATGAACTTCCATCTTGGTGCATCTGAATAATAATTTTTCGGATGCTGACGTCACAAGATTTATTTTTGCCCATTGCAAACTACCAAAAATAAGGAGTGTGTCGAAAAGAAACTGCACACTTTTAATTAAATATTTTTCGAAGTGTAGACGTTTGATTGCATTACGGTAAGCACCGTTAGAAAGTATAATCAATAGCACTTTTGTTGTTCTTCATTTTTCCTCTGTTCTTATCTTAGTTTTTGCGATGGCTCGAATCGAAGAGCATGTGCGCAAGAAAATTGTGCACAGTTACTGCACTGAAAAATAAATTTTTTACAGAAAGCTAGTCAAAAGGTATAAAGCTAGTGCTAATAGTGTCAAAAATAATAAAATGAAGTTCGAAAATACCTGTTCTCTCAAATATCTGCCAAAAATGGAAGAAAAAAAAAATTTCCAAGAGGTCCGAAACCTTATTTTAAGGTACTTACTTTAATAAAAAAAAATAATTTCATGTCTTTATGAGATTTGGCAAAAAAGCCATGTTACCATGATCCAAATAGTGAAACAAAGACATAACGTTAGATCGTACACAAAACAAAAAGTACCCAAAACAACTGAAAGACAAATGAAAGTGGGGAAGAGAAGGATTCGGAAATTATACGTCCTTTCCTTCAAGATTTGTAGTGCATTGTTACGGGCGATGAAACCCTTATTAAATTAAATCCGGTACATTACGAGGTTTCCAATTTTACAAAAAAAGAAATATGGTACTGCTGACTAATCAATTTCAACAATTAGAATTAAAAATTTTGGCCCAAAAGTCCTCATCTGGCAGGATATATGCGCATCTGCCCTTAGGACCACCTCATTTTTCAGAAATGAAAATATATAAGCAGCAATTTACAAAAAAAGTGTCTCATTTGTTTCCTTATACCATTTTATAAAAACCACAATGTGTCAATAATATTTTAGCCTGATTTAGCCATTGCACAGTACGTCCGTTCTATATTGAATTTGACACTGTATGGCGTCAAAACACAAAAAAATATAAAAGATATCCACTCTAAGATTATTTTTTTTTATTATAACCATCTGCATTATTTTGATGTTTGAATTAGAAAAAAACTTTTGATTCTGTTCAAATTTATACCACATATGACGCGCTCAGAGCCAAAAGAAAACGTACCAGTACATGTGTTATAAAAATAAAATAAAATGTTGCCTCACCCCCTTTTACCGCCCACAAATCAATAAAAATGCTATATTTAAGACGATTTTGTCGTATTAAACTTAAATTTAGTAATTAATTCCGTATGATAACTGTTGGTAACTATACTAAAAATGGGCGTGATCCCACTTTTAGCTACGCCTATTTTTAAGAAAAGATTAAAAGACTTCGAAACTACTAGTCCGATTGAGCTCAAATCTTGGCAGTGGATTTGTTTTGAGTAGATGTTTTAAGAAAAAAATTTCTACACTCCCTTTTACCGCCCACAAATAAATACAAAATTTGCGATATCAAATTGCTTTGGAGTTATGGGTCGCACAGCCCCGAAATCAAATTTTCAACCATAATTTACACGTTTCGTTTCACTGATGACATTTTGTGGGAGTTGGACAAGTAGGAGCGGCATCTCACATAAACCCTAAATTTGCGATATCGAATAGCTTTGGAGTTATAGGTCACACAGGTTCGGAATGCATTATTCGACCTCAAATTACACATGCAGTTTCATTGATTATAATTTATGGGGGCAGGACAAGGGCACCTCCCATACAACCCAAATTTGTGCTATCGTATAGCTTTGAGTTGTAGGTCGCACAGCGTCGGAATGTAGTATTCGACCTAAATGTACACATGTCGTTTCATTGATAACATTTTATGAGGTTGATCAAGGGGGGGTGGCACCTCCCATATAACCAAAATTTGCGGTATCGAATAGCTTTGAAGTTATAAGTCGTACATCGTCAGAATTCAGTATTCCATCTCCATTTACATATGCAGTTTCACTGACAACATTTTATGGGAATTTAACAAGGAAGCGTGTCAGAAACGCGCCGGGTTTTAGCTAGTATAATATAAAATCAATATTGTATATAAAACAAAGTTGCAAAAATCGTTTGTTTTCCTCTTCGGCCGTAATTTTCAATCAATTTAGTTGGTTTTTTAAAATGAAGATAATTACGGTATATAAGCTAAAAACTAGTATTATAAGCTAAAAAATTTAAAAACGTTAAAAAATATTTAATTAAAATAAATAAAAAATTAAATTACACTCAAGCTTATGTATGAGCAAGAGAAAATGTACGCATACACACATGCACGCACTTCAATTATATAAAATTGTGGTCTGTCTATCCGCTCAATATCGACTCTGTGAAACTACTGGTCCGATTGAGCTGAAATTTTGGCAGTACATAGGGGTATTCACGATTCAGTACACTTGCCAGTTCAGTTGAGGAATTGCATACAGTTCATCATTCCATCGTATTTGGTAAAATACTTTGGTAAACCGTATAAAGTAGGACGGGCATGATGAGCGATTTATAGAGCGTGATTTTCGTTCGTCGAGAGAGGGCTCTGCTTCTCAATTGCCTACTGAGCCCAAAGTAACACCTGTTGGCAAGAGTTATTCTTCGTTTGATCTCAATGCTGATGTCGTTGGTTGAGTTAATGCTGGATCCCAGATAAACAAAGTTCTTCACAACCTCGAAGGAGGTATTGTCAACGGTAACGTGGGTTTCAAGACGCTGGGACTGTTTGTTTGTTGACACCAAGTATATCGTCTTATCTGCATTCACTGCCAGACCCATTCGACTTGACTCTCTTTCTAATCTGGAAAATGCTGTACTGACTTTATGCGTATTATGGCCAATGATATCGATGTCATCAGCATACGCAAGCAGCATAACACTCTTGTAGAATATTGTGACACTACGTCTCAGATCAGCAGCTCGGATGATCTTTTCCATCATTAGGTTGAAAAAGTCGCACGATAAAGAATCACCTTGTCTGAAACCTCGTTTGGTAACAAATGGTGGGGAGAGGTCCTTCCCGATTTTAATTGCGCTGCTGGTGTTGCTCAGTGTCATCCTGCAAAGTCGTTTTAGTTTTGCAGGAATACCAAATTCAGACATGGTGGAGTACAGGTGCTTCCTTATTGGGCTGTCGAAGGCGGCTTTATAGTCGACAAAAAGATGGTGGGTGTCGACTTGTTTTTCTTGAGTCTTCTCCAAGATTTGTCGTAGCGTGAAAATCTGGTAAAGCCCTCTGGTTGGTAAAAATAATGACTTTTATTAACAGCCCTATTCTGTCAAAGTAATAATAGGTTCCCACTATTTTTAATATTTCTATGTGTTTGTTGTAATTTTTTGATTTTGTGATTTGAAATTTGAAGCTCATGGATGAATGCCGACCTAGATTGACGCCGCTTGATACACGATATCAGATTAAACGTGCCGATGAAAGCTGGAAAAAGGTGGTGGTGGATATTAGAGGAGGTGCTGTGTATTGGGAGTTGAAAAAACAAATAATAGTCGCGCTTAGTACAACTAAAGTAGTTATGTCGCGCTATCTACGGCGGCAAAAAAGACAATTTATTTAAAGAATTTGTTAAAAGAAATTGGTTGTTATGAAAACAATGCATCAATAGTCTTAAAAAGAGACAATCAGAGAATACAATATCTTGAAAAAAATCACGCGCAGAAAACATATAAGGTGAGTTTCCGTACTCTACACTGTGTAAGATTTGTGTAACTTCTGGTAAGCTTGAAAGGAGAGAATCAAAATGAAATTTGATAATATTAGCAAAAGTACGGAAACAGCTTTTAGCAAGTTTCGAGTACAAAACAGTTGATTTTGACAGCAGATGAGTAGTTTGTGAAGTAAATTTTTGTAAGCTATAAAATCTTTTAAGCTATGTTTTAAGTTATAAAATTACTTTAAATAATTTATTTATAGCTAAAATTGGAAGATCAAAAAAAAACTGCAATTTGTAAATTTATTTTTAGCAGCACAATTTGTGAATATTTGTGAAAAACATAAACAAACATTTGACACTTGCTTGTTCTTCTTTATGCTCTTTCTTATTGATGTTTGTTCTTAATTTACTCGAAGTCTTGAGTTCTAGCACTCTCTGTGCTCGAAAGAGCGATTTTATGCTTGTTCTTCTTCTCCTATTTCTTACACAAAAAGTACGGAAACAGAAAATAGCGACTCACAAGTCACACAGTGTGAGTACGCAAACAGACCTATAGATATAAAATATCACCATGTACGGGAGGTTGTAAAAAACGCAGATATAAAGGTGGAATACGTTCCTATGTGTGATATGGTCGCAATTCTGTTCACCAAAAATCTACCAAGGGAAAAAACATAATTAATAAAATGTATGGGTTTTTATTTAGTTTAACTTTTTCTCTTATGAATTATGAACATTTTCTTTTTGTTTATATTTGTATTCGCGTTGAGAAGGAGTAGACTTTAAGAGCTTTCGAAAGAAAGATTCTTCGTAAAATCTACGGACCAATTCGTGTCAATGAAAGACCAAGTAAATGACAACCTGACGAAGCTTGGAAGTTCCAACTGGCGCCAGTAAGCGAGAGACAGAAATGGCTGGTGCACATTCTTAGACATGTCCAAGATCGACATACGGTTGAAGCGCCAACTAAGTAAGTAGTTATCAAAGCCAATTCCCACAAATAAGTGGTATAAGGCATACAACTTCAACACCTGAAACACTATATTTTACTACCAATGAAAGTTAAAGCCTTCAAATTAGAAAGAAACATGAATTTTATAGAAAATTATTACCAAAAAAAAATTTGTGCGAGATATAAAAAGAGAACGTGACACCACCCATATATCTCCAAAACCAAAAAATCGATTACTCCGAAACTAACCGTCGGATTGAGTTCAAACTTTCGGTAAATTTTTAACTCCGTCTCCGATTATTTTGGTACAGACACACAACATAAGCTGCAAATTTATAAATTTATAGGTAAGGTGTAGCTCTACTTACCGAGGAATCTTATAAGGAGTTTTATAAGAAAAGAGAAGCAAAGTGCGCTGGAAAATAGCTAGAAGCACATATAACTTAACGTGTGTGAAAACGGAGTTTAGAGAAGTATTGCAAGAAGCCAACAACTGAAATCGTTCCATTGTAAATGGGAAAAGTTTTTCGCTGGGCTAAACTTAATTGAAGGTATAATAATTCGCTAACCAGTATTTTCACCGATTAGAACACAGATACAATTCTTAAATAAAGTAAAGAAATTATCTGTAATCAGGTGCCATTAAATAACACATTACACACATAACACATACTATACGTAGCTATACTATCTATAAGCATTCTTTTCTGCATTACGGTGGTTCGTTGAAGTTCACTAAGTTTTATGGTATCTCTGTTGGAGAATTTATTTATAAATTTTCTTAAATCAGAAACTATCCAATTTTTTGGAAGAAACCGCATTTTTTTTTATTCACTAAAGCGCTCTAAAAAATTTGCATATTATTTGCCATTGATTGTTTTTCCACTCACATACCGTAAAACTAGCTACATGACCTACTGGCTATACCAGCCCTTGAAAAGATTTTAACCAATCTTCTGCTGATTAATATTGTTGTGCGTGTTATTTGATGTGTGTGCATAAATGATCGAGAACTGACACTGGCTACCGTGGTACTTTAGCATACGGGCCACTCACGGCCAGTTGCTACGGCCGCCACAAATTTCAACATTTACATACATACAAATATTAAGATAACATAGACCCCAACTTGCTTTCCATTGATTTCCATTTTATTTTAGGACAGGATTCACAATATAGCGTTTTTGTAAAAAAATTTCGTTTGTATATCCTTGATCAATATTGTTTTGTTTATTTATTCAGAAAAAGAATAGAGTAAAACATAGATACTGCAAGCCAGCTTATTTTTCAAAGTCAAACACTTTAATGCTTAAGCTTTATAAGTGCTCTAAAAAAGACTTTCATGTTAAGACGGATTTTAGTATTAGTGAGTGCGGTTACATTTACAGACATTTTGGCTTGAAGGCGAATATTATAAACAAACCAAATTGTAATTTACAATACAATAATTTTCGCTATAGAAAACTTTTTAAGATTTGTTGAACATTGAGATTGAATAGTAGCCAACGAATACATATATATATATTTATATTCGGTTTTGTAATGCAAATGTATACATTATTATTTTATTATTGAGTACAACGAAAGACAACATCTGACAATATCTTTAATGTGATCACATTGCTGCTTATGGCAGTGAAATAATGATTGCTAGAATGTTAGTATTAACTAATGACTACAGTTTTGAATATTTAGTATTTGAAAATTAAGCTGGTTGCAACAGATACGATCTTTTAGGTTTCGCGGACAAATAAACTAATTTTGTACTTGACTTTGATAAATTTTAATACTTGCTACACAGGCGACAGCATGCAGGTGTGAATAAAAATGTTCACACATGCACACTAAAAGTCCTTGCACTAAAAATGCGATTTTTTTCCTTATGCATAGCGAATGTTTTTTTATTTTGTAGGGGTCTTTTATCGATTCTAATTTTTTATATTCAATGCTTTTGTTTAGTTTTAACTTTGTAGGGATAGTTTATGCATTTAGTTCGAACATGTGCCAAAAAAGTATTTTATTTATTGTCTTAAATGCAGCGAAACACGGCAACAAAGAAATCTTTACGTTTGAAACATTTTAAAACATTCAATAATTAAGTAAAAAAAAAAAACTAAATAAAATGACAATAGAAAAATTAAACTATTTGTAATCAGCAAACGTTGATACAAACTCAGATGAAACATTAATGTTATTTACGTTACAATAACAGCTATAAATACAGCTAACAGCAACAGCTTAATTCAAATCAGTTTACGAATTACAAGGAACTATAAATATAATGCGTGTCAGAAAAAATAGACTCAAACTATTTTTAAAACTTTTATTACCAGCAAGGACGATTGATTGGACTGTCACTCAATTTTTGTCTGGCCACTTACAATAATTGTTCTTCGCTCAAGCTCATATATTTGCTAGCGTTGACTCCTTCGCACTTTTAATGAATTAATAAACAATGTGTGAAGGCGGTTAAGGAAGCTTTGGTGAGCATTTCCTTAAAATTAATTCTTAATTGAGACGAACATCAAATATAGTCGAATATTAAAAGTGACAACAAAATTTGTCGTAATCATTAATGTTTGGATAATTGACTAGACGCCAGTGGCAAAGTAAGTTAGTAATTATATTGTTATATGACAAACAATAATATTTGAGCAAAGGGTTCAAAAGTTATTTATGTTGATTATTAAATGTACCTTTGATATTAAATATAGCTTTTGATGTTGTTAATCATAATGTTCTTATGTTTAAGTTATCTCTTAAACTATATTTATTCAATAGTGTTTAGGCCGCAACCTAAAGATTAATAAAGTTATATATTATACCACTTACTGCTTTATCAATTTTTTCCAGTATCGATTCTTAATACACGAACGGGTCGCTCGATCGGCTTCTCCGACGAGTTCCTTAGGCGGTTGATATCAATCACCTATTGATTCTCTGCGTCATTAGTTTACTTAAAAAAATAAACCTCTGTTTTTACTCAAAAAAAAAAAAAAAGAAAGACGTGTCCAATCTCACAGACAAATTTTGTGGGGACAATTATGTTAAAACCACCATAAAGATGTCCACTGAGCAGCAAGCGCCAGCGCAATTCTCAGTAAAGTGCAGCGTGTGCATGTTGCGCCACCCGCTGAGGTTCCTGAACAGAACTTGTCTCTGGAATTGTAGTAGAGCGACTTCAGGTTCTGCTGTGCAGATACTGTTCAAAGTGCCTATCTCCAAACCACATCACCGCCATGTGTGCGAGCGAAGATCAATGCTGCCACTGCAAAAAAGGACATCACATCCTGCTGCATTTTGTATAAATACATGAAAAAGTGGGTGCCGAAGTGAGTTTTACTGCCCGGCCTTTTTTACCTCAGGTTAAATTGAGTGTTGAGGGATTCGGTATCTGGAGAAGAAGAAGACGATCGATTTAGAGATGGGCATCACAATCGTGGTCAAGGATGGATACGACCCAATTACCGCCGCTTGAATAGTGGCGCTCAGCGCCTGCCCTCGCCATCACTGTTGCCATGTCTGCAACAGGTGACTTCGCTCCTCCCCACGGCAGCCATCAAGGTGATCGAGCACATTTTTTAAATCTGATGCTTGCTGACCCCGAATTTTTCATTTCGTCTCCGGTTATCTGCTCTGGTGTTCGGTAAGTGACGTGCTAAATATAAGAATGTCATCTAAATAGACGACACAGGTCTTGTTTATATAGTCTCTCAGGATTTCGTTCATCAGCCGTTGGAATGTGGCTGGCGCGTTTTTAAGGCCAAACGGCATTCTTATGAACTCATATAGGCCGTGAGGGGAAACAAATGCAGTTTTCTCCCTATCTTCTTTTTTAACTAGAATTTGGTGGTATCCCTTTGCTAAATCTAGTGTAGTGAAGTATTGGGTTCTCCCAAGTTTGTCTAGGATTGAGTCAATGTTTGGCATTGGGAATTTGTCATCTATTGTGACTTCGTTAAGTTTCCTGTAGTCTATAACTATTCTATATTTTTTTCGCCAGAGTTATCTATCTTTTTTGGTACTACTATTAATGGGCTTGAATATCTAGAGTAGCTTTTTTGCATAATACCTTGCTCTTCCATTTCCTTAATTTGCTTCCTAACTTCTATTTCGTGTTGGGGTGAGTATCTGTATAGTTTTGAATAAATTTGTTGTTGGGTCGTTGTTTTTATTTCATGCTGTATTTCTGTGGTATTGGTCAATATATCACCTTCTTTAAATAGTAATCTGTTATATTGTTTTAATAATTTTATAATTTCTCTGTGCTCTTCTTCGTTTAAATGGTCTAATGCAAGTCTTTTAAAATCTAACTCACTAGTCTCAAGGGAATAGACTGCACAAATTTTGAATTTTTGAAACGAGACACTTGAATCATTCAATCCTTTTTTATTAGATCTAAAATATTTAAGATATCTAAGTATATTCTAATTTATCTTACAGTAATACTGCAAGGAGGCAGGCATATCAATAACGTAATAACGTAAATACCGTAGTAGACTGCTTTATCGACTCGTTCCAGTATCGATTCTGGATATACGAACTGGTCGCTCGATCGGCTTCTCCTACGAGTTCTTTTGGTTCCTTCCTTCAACTTGTAATACAAACAGTTATAACAAGTAAGAACCTGATATTATTGGTACAACTATAACAAAGAGTAGAGCTTAGCATATGCTTAGATGCTTTGGAATGGGCAGAGAGCGTATCATCTCGTTCTCTGGCTCTCATTGTAGTGTAAGCTTTTTTCTCTTTATCTGTTCCACCAAGTAAAGTAACTGTTTTAACCATAGTAGAACTAGACAAGATAGTGTTATGGCTGAATGTGTTCTTTCTTAGTGACCATAACTGTCAAACTCATCCATTATGGTATTTTGCCAATTCTTGCCTTCATATTGCATTCTCATTGGTTGCAGATTTTGTATGAAATGTCAGCTTCGTTTTGACAGTTTCGGCCACCGGCTCTCCGCCCTAACACCACCTTGTCTAATTTTGCCATGGTTTTAACTCTCTTTAAATGGATATGTCCATTCAATATGGATATTCCAGATCGTTCTTTTTGTGTTAATAATGCGTTTTCTACGGTAAAAAGTACCTAAGTAAAAATGTCAACTTGAAAGTGATTTATGTTTTATTGTAGCAATTTTTTAATTCTTTTTTTAATATTATGTGCATTAATTTTTAATTTCATTAAATTATCTAGAAATATGCCTTTGTTATGTTTATTTTTTTATGAAATAACTAGAAAACTTAAATGTATTGTACTTATATGAAGATTTATTTTTATTTTTGCTTTTTTCGCTTTTTATTTGTGCGACGTTACATGCTCCAGATGTTCCAAGTAAAGATAACAATATTACCGATATATCTGTTTGTTGCGTATGTTCTCAAACTAGTATTTTTGATACTTGGTAATTTCACTCTCTCATACTTATTCCATCGTTATCTAAAAGAGAAATATTCCTTGCATACTCAATGCAGAGAGAGCGCAACAGATACAAGTAGATATAAGAAAAAATAACAACACACAACTAGTGTGCTTGGATGGTTATTTGCAGAACCTTTAGTTTATATCAATCTCCTTTTGATTCTCCGCGTCATTAGCAGTATTGCCGCGAGGATTCTAAAAAAAGTATCCATTAAAAGGTCAAAAAAGTATCCAAAAGTATCCACTTTTGATAAAAATACTAACCACGTATCAAAATCAAAAAACCAATAATATATTAATTTTTTAACACAATATACAGCTTTAATATTTTTAAATAATGAAACCCAATTTTTTTAAGCTTCCATAACACTTTAGTTCTTCTGAATTCATTTGTAGTCATTTAATTTTTAGACTAACACATATTTTTATTAAAATATAATAATAGGAAATAAAACATGTTTAATAAAATTAAAAAGCAGCACAAAATTCAGTACTTCTGTCTATTATATGTGTTGCTATTGACCTTTAATTAAGTTTATTTTATAAGTATAATATTAAGACTAATGCAATATACAAAACAATATATAATTGCATAAAAAAAGAATTAAGCTGTTTAGTTTAGTGTAAAATAATATGGGTTGCTATTGACTTTTAATTTTATTTAGCTAACATTGCACATTGAAAAAAAAATTTAATTTAAAACATTTATTTATGCATCTTATTCTCGCTAGGTGGCATAAAAACAAGAAGTCGTTTTCAGACAGGGTCAAGATATTTTGTTCCCAATTTGTCGGAAACAAAAAAAATCAAAGTGCATATTAATAAGGGTACTTTACGGTACAACCTTTACTAGAATTATTAAGTCTCTATACAATTTGCAATCGCTACGAAGATCTTAAGGGTTAAAAATTACAGATTTTTTAAAAAGTCACTTAGCTTTGTCAGACTTAAATAATTTTTCACAACATTTATAATATTGCCAAGAAATGTCTTAATGTCATCATCTATCTTAACGTTTTTGTCGAGAGAAGGCAGTCCCTTAATTAGTTTTTATATTTTGCAAATAAAAACATATATATTCATATTAAAACCAATTGCAGCCAAACGGCAAAACTGGTCATTAGTTTCGTAAGTTTAGACGTAGAACTCATTTTTATACAGTAATAGACATAAATTCTGGTTTTTTTCATTTATATTTTTCAAAAGTATTTTAAAACATTGCGTCTTCTAAATAAAAATTATTTAAAAACAAATTTGTTTTGAATAATAATTTTTCGTTTGATATTTTAAGTGATGAATTTGTTGTTCTTGTTCATTTTTATGTTGGTTAAAAGTAAATGTATGTACAAATTATGTTTAATAAATGGAAATCAATATTTCGGAAAACAACAAAAACAAAAGCAACTGATGTGCATTTATATATGTATACTTTACAAACATATTAATAACAACAACAACCATGACAAGAGCATAAGCAACTACTAAAGCAGCTTGTGCATAACTTTTCTCATACAAATATATGAATTTTTTTTTTAGATTTTGCTATTTTGTGACTGTATTAAAGAAGTGACAACCCAAATCCAAAAGTTAGATATTCGTTTCATTCGTACTCTAACTGAAATGTTGGCATATATTTTTTCTTTGTACGACGAATATTAAAGGCTGTATGTATACCCCAAAGTGCCCAGTGAAAATGACCTCCATTCAAATCGCGCTGTAATACGCAATTCTACGCAAAAAAAAAGTTGTAAATCTTTTAGGCAGCCATATACAGGTATCTAAGCAGTCATCTTATACAGCAGCCTTCTTTAGAAGCTTTTTTTCACGTATTGAAAATCAAATAAACAATATACATATAAGATAATTCAATAAATATATTGATTGAGAATTAAATTGTTTGTTTAATATGTGCATCCCTTTTGTTCTAAATTTCTGATCGAAAAAATAACGCGCAATGATTGCTTTTCAGTTTTCATCGAAAATTATAAAGATTGATTTTTATTTCCGATCTAAAAATAACTATAAAATAAAAATTAATATAATTTGCCTTAGATCACATTATTGGTCCGTTGTGATACCACACAAAACAATGGAGTATTAAAATGAAATTTTTCTGTAGTATATACTCATAGTGTGTCACTGTAAAAAATGTGATACTGAATTGGCGTCCGGTATGCCGTGATCAGAGTCAAAACTAAGTTACTAAGCAATCCTCTCCACAAACTTTTCTAACACCACCAATGACAAATTTTCGTCGTAAATTTATGTTTTCTAATGCTCTTTTGATTAGAAATAAGGAAAGAAAGGTTTGAGCGTAGGATCTTGAACTGGTTGGGAATGGAACTTGGTACCCCTGGTTGAGAGTTCAGACCGCTACCACTAGACCACCGAACCTATTTGTGAAAGATATCCAATCTTCAAAAGTGTGTATATTTTTCTTTTATGAATGTTAAATTTAAAAAAGAACCAATGTGGTTGATGTGATTTTTATCCCTGACAGGATCATAAATGCATTTTCTTAAAAACCTATAAAAATTATATGTAAAATATTTTCTAAGAATAGAAAACAATCTAAAAAGCTTTCAAATAAAACATATATCGTAAAATCCAAAATTGATTAATATTGATGAACGGAAATGAAAAAACATCTCTTTTTATATGATAATTATTCAATCAAACTGTACATGATACTACATATATAAAGTATATGTATTCAATCTAATATATAAAAATCTCGTGTCACGGTGTGTGTTACAGAACTCCTCCGAAACGGCTCGACCGATTTTCATGAAATCTTTTATGTATATTTGGTAGGAATGAGAATAGGTCGTAAAGTATATTTCATCCTCCTATCCCAGTGGGCGTGGCACCTCCCATACAACCCAAATTTGTGATATCGAATATCTTTGAAGTTATAAGCCACTTAGCCTCGGAATTCGTTATTCGACCACAATGTACACGTTCCATTTCACTGATAATATTCTATGGACGTCAAACAAGGGGGAGTGGCACCTCCCATACAACCCAAATTTGCGATATCGAATAGCTTTTGAGTTATAGGCCGCACAGCCTAGGAATTCAGTATTCGAACTCAATTTACACATGCAGTTTACACTGATAACGTTGTATGGCGTTGGGCAAGGAGGCGTGGCACCTACCATACAACCTAAATTTGAGAAATTTAACAGCTTTTGAGTTATAGGTCGCACAGCCATGGAATTCAGTATTCGACCACAATTGACATATACAGTTTCACTGATAACATTTAATTTGCGTTTGGCAACGGGGCCGCGGCAGCAACCCTCCGGGCTTAAGCTAGTATTCAATAGAATTTTACATGATAAGTAATTTTTGTATTTTTGCAGGTTGGGATCTATCTTCGGTGGATGACATTGAATGCATTGGCATCACACACGGCATTATCGGCGTCATCGCCCTTCCCAACATCTATGAACCGCATCTTGTAATTGTTAAAGAGGCTGCACCTGTGGGTGTGCTCTATCCGCCGCACTTAGTTTATAAGATTAAATCCATATGTATTTTAAGCGCTGATGAACCAGATGCAGTATTAACCACATGCACAAGACACTCCAGGTTAAACTTTGCTTAATATAAATGAAATAAATGAATTTTAATACTTTTCTTCTACTCTGCTTAGAGGATCCAACAATGCCACTCCTACTCACAACACTGCTAACTCCATAGCATCTAGTAACAACACTTCAGCTACTTCATCCGCATCAACAGCAACAAAGTCTACGAAACTTTTCGAACGTCATCAGTTAATGAATAAAACATGGGGTGCCGTCAAAAGTGCTGGCAATACAATAAAGAATACCACCCAGCAAGCAGCTGCACTCGCTTCGAATCAAGTTAAATCTTCGGTGGGAATACGTGATCCCAATCGTATAGAAAAGCGCATAACCGAAGAATTGCATAAAATATTCGATGATGCAGATAGTTTTTATTTTTGTTTTGAAAATGACATAACAAACAATTTGCAACGGCACATCGAACAAGCAGAGCCAGATGAACGTTTCTTTTGGAATAAGCATATGATTGAGGATATTCTAAAGCTTAATGTATGATTTATTACTTATTCATATTCGATGTAGTTTAATGATTTTATATGTTGTATATATTGCAGGAAAAGATTTGGATTTTACCCATTATACAGGGCTTTGTGCAGGTTGAACCGTGTGTTATTGGTAATGAATGCTTTACATTGGCCTTGGTATCGCGTCGATCACGACATCGTGCGGGCACAAGGTACGGAAGAGCCTTAAGATATTATTAAATACTGCAATTGTAACGAACACATTTTCAGATACAAACGTCGTGGCGTCGATGAGAAGGGAAACTGTGCAAATTATGTTGAAACCGAACAAATACTTTCATTTCGTCATCATCAGTTGTCCTTTACGCAGGTGCGCGGCTCAGTGCCGATTTACTGGAGTCAACCTGGGTACAAATATAGACCACCGCCGCGTTTAGATAAGGGTAGATAATGAGTTATTTTATTTAAGTGCGAAAATATTTACAATTATATTTAGTTATTTTATAGAACCTTGAATTTATGAGGGTATTCTGATACATGTGAAATTAATCAAGTTGATATATTTTTGCTCGTTTATTTATTCTAGTTTTTCTCTTGCCTTACAGGTGAGCAAGAAACGCATGACGCGTTTGTCAAACATTTTACCAAAGAACTGGAACTCTACGAGGGCGTATGCATTGTGAGTCTAGTAGAGCAAAGTGGCAAGGAAAAGCTTATAGGCGATACCTATGCCAAACATGTGATAAATTACGACAGCGAACGTGTCGTTTATGTGACATTTGATTTTCATGACTATTGGTATGTTTAAGCCTTTTTTTTCTAAGTAGTAATGACTGTTTTTTAATTGCCTTTTTTCTCTCATTTAGCCGTGGCATGCGTTTTGAAAATGTTTCAGCCCTAGTCGAGGCATTAGCTGCAGAAGCTGGTACCATGGGTTTTCATTGGCGTGATCAACGTGGTGTCATCTGCAATCAAAAATCAGTATTTCGTATAAATTGCATGGATTGCTTAGATCGTACAAATGTTGTACAGACAGCAATAGGAAAGGCAGTGTTGGAGTCACAACTCGTAAAGTTGGGCTTATCGCCGCCATATTCACCCATACCTGAGCAGTTAAAGGGACCATTTATGGTGCTGTGGGCAAATAATGGTGATATAATAAGTCGTCAATATGCTGGCACAAATGCGTTAAAGGTTTGTCTTCGAATCAATTACTATTTGACTACTTGATATATAAATTTCATTTGAACAGGGTGATTATACACGCACAGGTGAACGCAAGTTAACAGGCATGATGAAGGATGGCATGAATTCTGCTAATCGGTAAGTTGGATACTTCTTTTTTGTACTTTGTTTAGTTCAATAAAATAAATGCTTTTACGTAAACACCATTTTTCATTTATATATTTGTAAGATTCAAGATAAGAATTCATTTATTTATTTATTGATTTGTTTAATAATTGCTTGGTCCATTTCATGGAAACCCTTTATTGCATACTATATTAACAAATTGTTGAACATATACTCACAATCTCAATGCTTTCGATATGTCTTTTATTTCCACCGTCAAGAGTAACTTCAAATATATTTTAGGCTTATGCTCATCCCATAAAGCCCAGAATAGTTGAAGTTCAAGTTCATCCAAAATTAATTATCATTTAAAGAAAGCTCACGAAATTGTTTGGTATTTTTAATATTTGATTTTTATTGCATAGTGTACGTGTGTTTTGAAACTTCAACTACTTAAAAACTTGAACATAAGTATTTAGTATCTTCTAATAAATGTTATTATGTCCTATTTTGTATATGGAAGCTTTTTTTCTTATATATCACAAATTGTTTAATCAAATTTTTATTTATGATGTAAAGGTTTAAAATACTCTCCACGAGTACGACTCAAATTAAGAAAAACATCATGACATTTAAATCATTACATCCACATTTTTACTTTATGATTGTATATTCGTTACATAAACTATATGATATTTTTAGACTAACAACCGACCTAAGATTATTATAAACACCTCAAAAGTTTAAAGGAACAAATAAGCGTAAATAAGTTTAAAAACATATTCTTTCTTTATCTAAAAGTTCGTCTTATTTATGTTACAGTTAGGAATTTTATTTGTTCGAATAATAACTCGAACGAACTTCTGATTAAAAAACTCTAATGAAAGTTTTTAAACAATTAGTTTTATCTATATGTATTTGCTACGTGAACGTGTAATGAAAACATACAAGTTGACATACAAGAAGGCTTTTTACAATCTGATTTAAATGCACTTATAGCATATATTGCAAATATGCAACACTAAAATCCATAAGTTATATTTACTATACATATGAAATACTAACTGCATGCTTATGTAAAACGAAACGAAGACTGAACGTTGTGAAAGAAACGAGCAACATTATTTTTTGATATGGAAAAATGTATTGCTTACCGTGTCTCGCACCTCGTTCAGCGTTCGTTTTACATAAAAATACAGTAAATTGCAAACTGAAATGAAATTTAAAACTTAGCTAAATAGATTAATTACTTCACTTCAAATTTTTTAAATTACTTCCACTTCAAATTAAATCAAACTGATCCGAATAAGTTCACGACTCTATTTATTTTTATTCTTTAGCTACTGTTATAACTAAGTAAGCATTTCCTATTTTTTTCCCATCCAATGTTAAGAGTATTTAAAAAAAAAAAAATAGAAAAACCTGAGCAATCATACTACGACAATTTATTTTCCTTTTTAATTTAAGTGTAATGATATAAAACAATGTCATCTTGCATAGGATAAGTTGTAAGCCGCCTGATCAGTAAATGTTGTTCTCATTTTCATTGTTTATTTTTAATGCTTTGTTTTTTCTATGCTATGAATACTTTGTTGTTACAACACATTTGTCATAATCTGTTGTTGAACAATATTAGTAAACTAAACAATATCTAAAAATGTAATAAGCTTCCAAGGAGATGATGGGAAAATATTGAAAGTGGATAATTTTAAGCACATCACCAAATTTTATTGAAATAAGTAATCTTTTAATACTTAAATATTCAGCGGTATAGGAGTTTTTTGCGATTTTTAAGTGATTTGTGCTGCAGCGCCCTCTGGTGCTCAAAAAAGAGAATAATAAATAGCTCCAAAGGACTCACCTCACCGTGACCGAAAACCCTACATACATTAATGCTAATTGAATAAGGAGTTTTGATGATTCCTAAACAGCAGTGGTTTAAACAGGAGTGGGTTAAGAGCAAAATATAATTTTTAAGCATCCTTTAAAATTAAGTATTTTTTTTCATATGCACAACTATGCGCCACATATTTTTTAAGAAATATAAGTTAAAGTTACTGTATTTTATGATTGTTATGTTCAACGACTGATATAAGGTGGTATGGACTAGATATTTTCCACTAAATTTTAGTTAAATTAGTTAAATTAACTTCAATAATTCGGAGACTTATTTCTACGAATTTTCTATTTTTGTTTTATTAGCATTTTCTTTTAGTTTTGCATTAAATTCAATACTGATTTAGACCTTAATTAATATAAAATTACAAAATTTAAGGTACTATTATTTGCTTGAAGTTATAAATGTTTAAAGTTGCCTTATTTTTTTTTTTTGGTTTGAATGCGCTAGTTTTTTATAACAGTTTTATAAAAATATCTAATATAATGAGAGGTTCAAGATTTTAATAAAACTTTCATAATATTCAATTAATTACCTGTTGAAAAAAAAACTTGTTTGTCATTCCACGGTAACGGTCGGGGTATTTTTACGAATACTTTACGAGTACTTTTTCGCAGTACATTTGGTTACTAGCAAAAATTATCAAAAATATAATATTCAATTTTATAAAAAATTAAATTTTTTTAAACAAAGTAACCAATAAAAGTTGAGTTTTAGTCGCGGCTGTGTTAAATTCATTTTCGAATCAGAGTAATGGTCGGGACACGCGCAAACTCACTTATCCTTTATACGAAAAAATTGAAAATCAGTCCAACTATAGGTCTTAAACTGAAACTTTTTATTGTAAGAAAAAACTCGTAAAGAATCGCCGTATTTTTTACATGAATTTCTAAAGTTTGTGATGGTCCGGACAAGTAAGAAAACCATAAAAATAAGTGCAAACGAACTAAGAGTATTATTCAAAATTATTGTCCATGATCAATTTTTAGGTAGTTGAAAACATTAAAAACTAAACATTAATTTAAAAAAAAATAAAAATTATCAAAGAAAAAAAAAATATCTAAAGCATGGGTTAGGGATTTATCCATGTCCATTTCGTTGCACGTGTTTATCTCTTGAACCTATAGGGATTATGGGACGTGTTAATCAATTACCTTTTAAGAATCGAGTTGGGCAATATTTTTCTCTTTCCTATATTTCCTTTTTCTGTTGAGATATTTCTGTTGTACTAAAAATGCCCACCCCACATATTTCTCATGAAACATTTCATGGCAGCAGAAACTTCAAGTAAAGTAATTTTTGTGATGGTCGGTACTGAATTCATATTTCAATTAGAAATTCTAGTGAGCTCTCACAAATACAAAAACAAGCCAAAACTATGTGTCTCTTACTTTGCAATTGTTTTTTACTTACTCATATGCACATTTTTAAGTTAAGAGAAGCTAATGTCTCTTTTGTTATTATGGTCGGGACAAGAAACACGAGCGTTTCAGGGGACGATAAATTTGTCATTTACTTACTTTTTTAAAATATTTGT
This sequence comes from Dichetophora obliterata, assembly GCA_963920525.1. Lineage (NCBI taxonomy): Eukaryota > Metazoa > Arthropoda > Insecta > Diptera > Sciomyzidae > Dichetophora > Dichetophora obliterata. The sequence continues at coordinate 281,561,018 of OY986435.1, forward strand.
TCCGTATAATAGTAAACAATCTTGTCTCAACAATCACACGTTACAATTGTAAAACAAAATTGCGGTTAAAATCCCGCTTTTAAAAATTTATCGGTGATGACATTGTAATGCAGAACTGTAAGCGGAAACGAATTTGTGTTTGTGCTCACTCAAGTTTCTTATCATTGTCAAAACAACAGTTCGACTTTATTCGTCTGTGTAGCAACATCGTTTTTTCTAGCAGGAAGTGTGTTTGTGAAAACTATTAATCTTTATGTTTAAGCCAGTAAATCGTTTACCAAATTACAACATCGATCACGGATGCTGTAGTCCGGCCCCAGAACAAAGGTTTATATATAAAATAAAGTATTATTAAAAATGAACTCTGAAGTGCTAGATAAAAGGTAATAAATTCGTTCATTGTAAAAATTATTGTGGAAATAATTTATGGCGTCATTTGCCTTTGTTTGCTTCTTTTCGGTGTTTTCTCTTTCGTTGTGTTTCTGACGTAGAGTGAATTTTCGTTCAATTTATTTGTGTTCTCTCCAATTTTGTGTTTCATTTTTTTGTTATCTCTTATCTTACATTGTCGCTTACTGTGTAAGGTAGATGTCATCAGTGTTTTAGCGGCCATGTCCATACAAATGTAATAGAGAATTGTAAACAGACTTCGGAGGCTCCGCAGCTTCATTGTATTTAAGAAATAATTAGTTACGTCAAGTGTTCATTTACCACTGAGAATGGAACGCTTTTAGAAGAATTAAATCAAACTTTAAAGAAAAATTTAATCACATCGCACAGTTGAGTATTGTACCCTCAAAATGGGTATCAGTTCACCTAGAAGACGGAGGGAACTTTTGACTTTTTTTTAATTGGAATGAGTCCAAATAAGAAAAAAATTGTCTGTCTGTCGACACGATAACAACCGTAATTTGAAAGCTATCATAATAAAATTTCATAAAGCTTGTATATACACAATAAAGATCAAGTAAAAAATGAACCAAATCGGATGAAAACCACGCCTGCCTCCCATACAAAGTAACTGTATCAAAACGGTAAAATCTCTTTAAACTCCACAAATCTTATACATACATTGAAATTTTACATATGACCTTTGAAATTTAATATTTACTCTTAGTATAAAATTAAACCGAATCGAGTAGAAACCACGCCTACCTCCCATACAAAGTGACTTTACCAAAACTGTAAAATCTTTTTAAAACTCTGCACAAAAGTTTTAATTTTTAATATGCATTCTAAGTTTGAAATTTGATGCAATCGTGCAGTGCGTTTCATGATTTCTTGCTCTAAAAAGTTAAATTTCACGCTTAAATCTTCACTGCCAGGATTCTTCATTATGCTTTTTGGTACACTTCACTACACTTGCTGAGTTAACAACTTCCACAACATTATCGCTTACTCCAGAATCTTTCAATTAATAATCATATTGAAAATATCGTAGAGTTACTTTACGTGTGTAACAATTTCCCATGTAGAGGAGCTAGGGGCTAGTTCATATTAAGAACTTGTTATATTTTTTACTGCGTAAACATAGCGCAGCTTTTTTTGGTGTCAAGTCTTAAAAAATTATCAATAATTTGAGAAAACAATAACAATTTCGCCCGCCCTCAATCACGTCACAACTATATGTCTGCTAGGAAAGTCAATTTATTTAAATCCCGGGATTTTCTTTTCGCGATCCCGGGATATTTAAATAAAAAATTGCTGGAGCAAAGACTTTGAAACATCGGGAAGTCAGCTATTGCCCATATTACACGATGTCCGTTTGCTCGGCGTACAAATAATTTTGTTGTTACTTCCAATGCGAAACTGTCAAAAATTTTGGAAAATACAACAACATCCGTAAAATAACCACATTGTATGGCCAAGTGTACGCAGAGCAAACGGACATCGTGTAATATTTATATAAAAATTGTCAGATATTCTTACTCAGGAAATAATTTTGTTTTTTTGGTAAAGGCAATCGTGATCGAAACTTACAAATTGCTTACGATTATAGTACAACTATTTCTCCAACTAGCATAGAATCAGAACGGTGATTCTCATCAGCGCGTTATATTTGTAATAATATCCGAACAAAACTCTCTAATGAAAAATAAGACGCGTTGATCACCTTAATGTTTTACTTTAAAAATAATTAAAACAAAAAATTTAATTTTGAAAAGTCTTTTCTAACCTTAATTTGCCTTAAACACAAAAAGACATGAACAAAAATATTTAACATTTATGTATATGCTAATAAATTTAACTGTTCTGTATTTTATTTTTTATATTTTTTGTTCTTGAAACTTAACCAATTTACTAGTCATTAATATTTTTTAAGGTTTTTTGTATTGCGGGTTTTTTGACATAGTTTAAAACCACAATTATGAGCACTCTTTAAAATAGAATTTGTGGTTGAGAACCTCCCACTTTAGCTTTTTATTACTGTGCAAACAAATTAACTATCCAATTTGATATATTTTATTAATATATGGCATAAAAAATTTAACTTGCATTTTGCGCTTCTTCCATTTTTGCAATTAGAAAATAACTGGAAACCAATCAGTTGTTTATGGAACTTTAAAAACAACGTTCGTTAAACATTTAATTGGGCTACTTATAATTACCACACTTTTGGTTTTTAGAGATTTCATGTAAAAACAACAAAAAATATAATGTTTTTGTTACTTTATAAATGAATTAATTTACATTTTTTAGTTTCAAGTAATAAATAATAAAAAAACGTTTTGAATTATTTATTTCTTAAAGTTTGAAATCCCGAATTAATCCCGGGATTCAGATTTTCAATCCCGATAATCCCGGGATCGAGTAAAGCTTGTGAGATTGGACTCCCTAATGTCTACATATATACTCCAAATACACACATTGTTAAGATAGTTCGAGAAAAACAAATAAAAATATTTCAAAACACTTTTTCACAGAAAAAAAAACAAACGATGTTTCCAAAATACCTTAATAAGTAGGCACCATTTAATTTTATTTTAAGCTTTGACTTTACATAAGAAAACAACTGAAAAGTTAAGAAAAAATCATTCTTATCACAGCGAGCACGCAAAAAAAAAACAAACTTTCAAAGCGGCTAAACGGTACAATGTTTTGCAACAATTCTTTCACTTAACGATGTAGAATTTTAATATCTTTAATCGGGTGTCAAATATCTGTGCGTACAAGAAAATTATTTTTTTGAATTAATGTACAGATTCGTTTCCAAGTACTCCACTGTAGTAATTGTTACTTTTTTTTTAATAATTGAAAAGTTTTTGAATATAGACTGTTCAGATAATATTAAGCTAGAATAGAATCATATTCTTCGAAAAAATTTTGACTCGTATATTCCTCATTACCGTGGAATGCGCCTTTTGTCATTCTAAAATGGAAAAAGAAATGGTTTCGTAAAAAGTATGAAAATAACAAAAAAAAAAAATCAGATTTGAGGTCATTAACATTGATTCCATAATTAATGCTGTTCAAGATAGAGCTAAATTTATAGCTGTACTTATCGTATAGGGAAACTGTTAATTTAAAATTTTCGTGCTAATCGGACGAGTGGTTTAGGAGTTTGTAGCTTATTTCTACACAGATTTATACTAAAGCGCTCTCTGGTTTTCAACTTGTGTTAAAGTCCACGCCGTACCTGATTACCGCTATATACAAACTTTCAATTACAGTTGACCACTTTCTGGACAAGCCAAATATATATGATAACTTCTCCCTTTTATTAATGCCTGGAATAACCTTAAGATTTCCCTGTCGTTGTTTTTTTATAACATTTTCAAGTTGTTTTGAATTGCTATTGTCTTTTATGCAGAACTCTTATTTATAATTATTTGCAATTCCAAAAATTTTTTTAAATAATTAACATTTGTTAAATTTATTGAAATAACAAACAAATCTGAACGGCATCTCTCAACTCGTAACCTCTTCTTCTCGTAGTTTCTTCATACAGAATTTTTCGGATTCCTTTCGGCAATGTATAATCGACCTAATGCAAGGCAAACTGCATGCATCTCATCAATTGAAAGAAGATGAAGTTTTAATGACTATGCTTCAAATCCTGTGTCCATCGACGCCAGCGCCCACACGTGGTTACTTTTACGCTGGCGTGCTTGGACCGGAATTGCAGTTGCTGGATAAAATCATACACACAAGGTTCGCCGCGTTCACAGATTTTCAGTTGAAAAACAAAGCGAAAATATTTTAATTTTTCTCTTCTGTAAAATGTAATCAATTTCCAAAAGTTTTTCAATTGTATTTTTATTAACATATTGCTACAATTGTTTTCAAATTATTTTTTCAAATTTTTGTATTTATTTTCATTCTTTATTGCACGCTTCTCTGGATACTATTACTATTTTTAGAATTACAAAATGCTGATAACCTTTTTATAATTTTTCTTGCAGCTACTATTTGGCACGATTTAAGGACTCTTATCGTCAGGCCACCATCGATCTTATGCTTGGCAATCAAGTTTCTGCGGAATCTTTAAACGCATTGGGGGGCCAAGCAGCCCCCGACGACAACGATGCTTTGGAAGGTGCCGAGCACGCAAAGTTGCTTGTAGAAGATTGCCGTAGATTGCTGCTGGGCTCATCGCAGTACCCCGTGGGCTCATGGGGACTCATCGATGCCAATCCAAGGTGAGTTTAAAAATGTCAAAACTCAAACAAATAAAATAAATCTTTTTCTGTATTTGTGAATAGCACTGGCGACATCAACGAAACCGAGGTGGATAGCATTTTACTTTTAACCGATGAGTGCTATATTGTTGCCGAATACGATTCACATCTGGATAAAATTGTGCGCTTCGAAAAGGTGCTACTGCTGAATGTTACCATGGTCGAACTAGGCATGTATCAGCAGACAAAAATATTCCAAGGCACTGCACCGGCTTTACTTTGTTTGCGCTTGAGCTATACTATCGATGGTGTAGATGGATATTTCCATATGTTTCGTTCGGCAAACATACGTTTCTTCAACAATACTACGTATGCCATCAAGACTCAGGAGGAAGTTATGGGTATGTTTTAAAAATTTTGTTAAAGTATCGCTCACACTTAATTAATTTTTTCCCACACACAGAATCTTTAATGGCCATCGTGGACATGTTTCGTATTGCATTGGAAAATGTAGGAAAATCTGATGTACGCTTTATTACTGGCGGTGTCTTGCAGCGGCGCAAGAGCAAGATTCCTCTACTCGATGTGCCTAAAGGCATGCCACGAAATTTGTCTGAGTCTCAACTGGTGCAATTCAGTTCTAAAGCATTTTCCAATGTTGCTGGACAATTTTCCAAATTTGGTCAATCACTCAATCCAAATAGGGGAAAAACGCAAACAACAAGCAAGCAAGTGGCTGCTACTGCCGCCAACAATAATAATGCTCAAAATAGTTCCCAAAACTCCATCGACAAATGCATTGAAGCCGAAAAGGCCATATTTACCGTAGGTGCTAAACACAAGCAACTCCCGCATTCGACCACGAGCACAGACTCTGAAGACAACGATAACAGTATTTATGAACCGGAGCTGGATTCGGATGTAGATCTTGCCTCAGCAGCTGCTGAGGTCTCAGGCGGCTTTCAAGCTAACGATTTTTTGCCTTCTGTTGGCATTGTCATGTGCAAGAGCAATACTCAAGAATCTCTGCCCTCACCAACTCATGAATTGAATCGTCTTCAAGTTAGAGATAATATGGCCAAGCATTCCGAGGATGTTTATACTATTTCTATATCGTCGGTAACCGATCATGTGACAATGCCGAGTGGGCTGCTGGAAAGTGCAGCGCCTGTGCGTCCCATAACGCCCAATCCGCAAATTTTTGTGCCTGAAGATGGTGCCGTACAAAGCCGTTCCAGCGAACAATCAAGGTCGGTATTTTACTGTTAATCTTAATGTTCGCCAGTACCCAGTGGAGCATTGTTTCTTTCCTGAATGCATTTATTATCCTTTTCGGGATAAAATTTAACTGTCGTTACTAGTTACTGAAATGAATCATGCGTTGCACTAAAATTCCTCTAAAATAAGCAAATTTTTCTTTGTTCGTAAACAAGTTTGCTAAAAACTGCACCTTTTTTGCTGATAAACGAGTTCGCAAAAATCAAAGTGATACTTTTTGTTCACGTTAGTATGCAGAAACCCATTTGAAAACTCATAAACATAAAAAACACATATTTGATGCTTTTCATAACCCTTTTTTTAACAAAAGAAGAAAGGACTTATTTGTGATTCATGTGCAAAGTCATTTATGTAAAGGAAAAAGAGTTTGCTTACGAAGTATTTTTTACAACAACTAATGGAAAAATTATTACTGATGATTTCTTTGCTTAATCGTTTGACGAATGTTTGCTAAACCTTTGCTTTTGGCTTAGTTTTAGAATATATTTGACTATAGCATTATTTTGTACTTTTTATTTTATATTGTTTTATGTCGTCTTAAAGAGATAAGTGAACGAATTTTTTAAATGTAAATTGTCTACATTGTTATTGTATTGTTTCTGCCATGCTATTTTAATTTAAGACACTCCTTATATAAAAAATATTTTTATTATTTATAGTTTTGTTTGTTAAGCAACAAATTTTACACAATAAATTTTAATGCTATACACATAATGAGAAGTTTTCTTTAAATATAATGTATAACAATTACAAAATAGGTCCTCATCGCCCAAAGATTTGCTTGGCGGTTCACAGTCGGATGTTAGTAAAACGAAGCAATTTAAATCAATTACCAATCCATTGTCCAAATTGGCAAAGGGTATGCAGCATATTGGTCTCAATTTGGATCCACGCAAAATAGCAGCAAAGGTGATTATATTATTTTGGATTTTTGTACCAATTACTTGTAATTGAAACATATACCTCTACTCTTTAGACTGGTGTTATGTCACCTACTAGTAATCCAACGGAAAACTTATCTCCCGAACGCTCCGCCAATAATCGCGCTCATTTGATCGAATTGTGGGATGTGCACAAATGCAAAACCAAATTAATTGCACTTTAGAAAGGCTTTCAAGTCATCGAAAACGGATAAAAGGACATTTTTAGCAGAGTATTTTTTTAAGTATTGCTCTATGCACATTGCTCTATAAAAGAAAGCAACCTTTATTTTGCTCAGATTTTCTGTTGTACATCAAAAACACATAATTTTTTCTGTATTACTGATTTTATTACTCATTTTTTATTGTAATTTTTTTTTTATTTTTTATATAAATTTACATTGTAAGCAGTAATTGTATCCCTGTGATATAAATTAATAACATTTTTAAAGAATTATCGCATAAGTTTATTTATGTTTTTATTTTTAATTGTTAAGCCAAGACCTAATATAGTTTAGTGTTTTATAAGTTTGTTATTTTATACCTTAGTTCATTTTTTGTTCCGAAAGCAACGGAGAAGAAGTCAGCAAAACGTTGAAGGAAAGTAAAATATAAAAACAAAACAAGTTTTACAATAGGTTTGGTGCACTACGAAAGCCTAAAAAACTATTTAAAATCAAAAAAGAAATTTCAATTGGTCAATTATTCAATTTTTAACCTTAAAATATATTGTATTACACTGTGTTAAAGCAGCACAAGACAAATAAGTGACAAAATAAAGTAATACTTCAGTGTTGATAAAAATGTTTTATTAAAATATGCATAAATTTTGTTTTTAACTTTTATTTATTTCTGCAGACAGATTGCAGAAATTGTCTGCTTATTAATAGACAATAAGCAAATTAGATGATACTAATTTGACACACAAGATGATACTAATTATACTAAGTAGATGATACTTATTTGCCATAAAGTCATGCATTTCCATTGAATATGCATATGAAATTCAGATTTCCAATTTAAGTATAACTAATCTGGCAAAAACTTTTTAATCTGCCTTTACGAAGTCTGATATTAATTATCTGATATTAATTATCAAAAAAGTCTGATATTAACAGTTAGAATTGAACTTTAATTTTTTCCGACTAAAATACTAGTTAATTTATGTTTTTTCAGGCAAAAATAACTGTTACTTTTGACTTTTATTATTTAGGTCAAAAATAACAGTTATTTTGTGTCTTTTATTTTTTTAGTCAAAAATATCAAGTAATTTTAGTTGTCTTAAAGGCTGCTTGAACGTCAAAAACAGTTTTATGCAATTTTTATCGTCTCATCAGCGCTCACATTTTGAGCTGTATAACTTTTTTTAGTTTTAATAGTTTTTTATTAGCTTAAGCGGTTTTTGAAAAAATACAAATCGCCTGATATTTGTGGCCGAAAAAGTTAAAGGCACAAAATAACTTATTTTTGACCTAAAAAATAAAAGTCTAAAGTAGATTTATAAAGCGTGATTTTCGTTCGTCGAGAGAGGACTCTGCTTCTCATTGCCTACTGAGCCCAAAGTAACACCTGTTGGCACAATGTATTCTTCGTTTGATCTCAATGCTGATGTCGTTGGTTGAGTTTATGCTGGATCCCAGATAGACGAAGTCCTTCACAACCTTGAAGGAAGTATTGTCAACTGTAATGTGGGTCCCAAGACGCTGGGACTGTTTATTTGTTGACACCAAGTATTTTGTCTTATCTTCACTGCCAGACCCATTCGATTTGACTCTCTTTCTAATCTGGAAAATGCTGCACTAACTTCGCGCGTATTATGGCCACTGATATTGGTGTCATCAGCATACGGAAGCAGCATAACACTCTTGTAGAATATTGTGCCTATGTCTCAGATCAGCAGTTTGGATCTTCTCCATCATTAGGTTGAAAAAGTCGCACGATAAGGAATCACCTTGTCTGAAATCTCGTTTGGTAACAAATAGTGGGGAGAGGTTCTTCCCGATTTTAACTGCGCTGCTGGTCATTAGTTTTGCAGGAATACCAAACTCAGACATGGTGAAGTACAAGTGCTTCCTTATTGGGCTGTCGGAGGCAGCTTTGTAGTCGACAAAAAGATGGTGGGTGTCGACTTGCTTTCTTGAGTCTTCTCCAAGATTTGTCGTAGCGTCAAAATCTGGGCGATGGTGGACTTTCCAGGTTTGAAGCCACACTGATAAGGTCCAATCAGTTCGTTTAAAATGGGCTTCAATCTTTCACATAAAACGCTGGACCTTATATGCGATATTAAGAAGGCCTTTTTGCCTTTTTTGTGGATTGGGCAAAGCACACCGAGATTACAATCGTTCGGAATGCATTCTTGCGACCATATTCTGCATAGAAGCTCGCGAATACATTTAAAAAGAGCTTCTCCTCCGTTCTTAAACAGCTCAGCAGGTAAGCTATCATCTCCCGCGGCTTTGTTATTTTTAAGCCGAGCTATAGCTGTCAGAACTTCATCATAGTCGGGCAGGGGAACCTCGACGCTGTCATCCGTAATTAGGTTTTCCGGAATATCATAGCTTAGAGAAGTATTCCTTCCATAACGTCAGTGTACTCTGGACATCTGTCACTATATTTCCGTTTTCATCCTTGCTGGAAGAGGCTCCGGTTTTAAAACCATCGGCAAAGCGACTTATTTTTGGGCCGCATTCCGATCACCATACATCTCAATCTTCTCCTGCTCGCGTTTTTCTACCTCTTATATATTAATATTCGCGAAGCTGCTGCCATTACAGTAATAATGGTATATTTAAAAAGGTCCACCAGAAACATTTTCGTTGTCTTTTTCATCTGAAAATTGTAAAATAACAGTTATTTTCGGTACCTGAAATGAAACCAATTCCATTATCCTAACAGGTAATACTAACTGGTGGTGGAAAACTATAGACAGTCAGGACCATCGAGAGTATAACTATAGGCTCAGAAACTTTAAATAAAAAATTGAATGCATATAAAGCAGTAACAATATTTAATATATAAAAACTTGGCCGAAGGATAAATACTCCCACGCACGTGATCTGATGTGTTCGAAGTCTTGAATGTGTATTATTTTAAAGACGTCAGTTCTTATAGGGCGTGAATTTTATCTAAAATTTTTCAAATTTCAGACTCAGGGTACCTTTAAAATTTTAAAGTTTGTGTAAAATATAAAGTTTAAACATTAATTTTTGTAATATTAATGAAGGTTTTGCTGTTATGATGACGTCACTTTTATGGATATTTTTAGCCCTTTCATGCAGGGGGAAAAAGCAGCTTTTTGTAAAATATAAAAGCAGCTGTTTTACCATACAAATACCACTAGAAAAAGGCATATATTATATATAATATAGTATTTATTATAAGAGGTTTCACTCGCCACTCGCTAGTTTTTACTCGCTTATTTCAGCCATCCATTCACAGAACAGGTTATTTTGATGGTACATTTTTTATACCCTTAAAAACTGCGAGATTGTTTACATTTTGTTTTCTATATTTTTGATCATTTAGGCTGAATGTACAAAAGAAATATTAGGGGTATTCACGATTCAGTGCACTTGCCTGTGCAGTTAAGGACTCTTGCACTTTACAAAAACAAAATACACGTACGTCAAATCTGCACAAGTGCTTTTCTACTATTACTTTAAACTTAAGAACTTGAGCAGTTGTGCACTTGTGTGTATTGAAAAATTTGGATAGCTTTGAAATAGTGATGGTAGTGTGTTCACGAAAACCTAACTTCACAAGTCCTCAACTGCACTGGCAAGTGCACTGAATCGTGAATACCCCTTATTGCAAATTTTATGAATGAAAAAAAAATTTGACAACTTCTTATTTGCATGTTTGTACGTGGTTGCCGAATTTATTTTGTTTCTAGCTGGACTTTTTTGTTGTGATTTTATTGTAGCTATATTCTGGTTGCTGCTGCAAAGAAGGATTTTTAGACATTTCATTAGCTGAATAGAAAGACAGTATTCTGATTCGGCTAATGAAATAATTATTGTATAATAAAAAAATGTAGTAATAAGGTTAGAAGTGTAGTAATTGTTCACCGGCCGCCATCTTCATAGAGATGCAATGCTGGAAAGATTAAACCCAAGCTGCGATCTGATGAATTTGAGGGAATTCGTGGATTCTGAGATGGTGGCCGGTAAAAATAATGAAAATTTTTCTGAATTTTTAGCAACTTTTGTTCAGAAAAATTGGTTCAGACCAAAAAAAAGTATACAATACAAAATTTTAATAAAAATAAAAGGATGTCAATTTTTGGAGTTTTTTCGATCCCGGTATTTTCAGGATCTGAAAATACAATCCCCGGATCGTCCCGAAATTTAAGAAGTTTTTATTTCGTTATTTTTTTTTTTTTTGACGAAAAGTTCAACACATTCACTTCTATTCTATAACAATACATATACTGTATGAAATTGATATAACAGAGAAGTACAATTTGTACCAATTCAACGACATAAAAAACCAAACATAAAATTTGACAATCATATCAGTTTATTTTTTACGATAAGAATTGCTCCATGTATGCTATTGACCTAGCTTATAAACAAAACTGAGTATTTCATACATGGAATTTATCATAAGAATTTTTCTAAATGTTCGATTTTCTCAAAACTACCAAAAACGGACTTACGATACTTGTGCTCTGAAAAAATAATGTAATTTGTCAGAGCAATAACAAAGTATTGCATTTTATTCAGAGATTACGTAAGTTAAGAGTTTCTAGCCAGTACTTATAAATAGGTTACATTTTCCTCTTCACTTCTACGTACTTAACTCAATTTCCCTAAAAAATGGACTTACGCCACTTGTGCTCTGAAATTTTTTTAAAATTTCTTCTTTCCGCTGTAAAAATCTAATGCGAGATCTTTTTAAAAATTTGTTGATGAGGAATGGCAGTATTTTTACCTAGAAGTTGGACAAAACCACCCCAAAGCTATTATTACAAGCTCGCGTAACGAATTTTTTTCAAAGAAACAACAACAACAACATTTTCAATATGAGAAATAATCACTTTAGTTTTATTTGTACGTATTTTCTTTTATATACCAAATAAATCAGAGGAAACATTTTTAAAATGCATTACTTTATTTGGTTAATGAACAAACATTTTTTCAAGTCCTGACTAAGCAATAATTGTTTCATTAGCCGAATCAGAATTCCTTCTATCTATTTAGCTAATGAAGTATCTAAAAATTATGCTTGTGTATCCAAAGTAGCAACCAAAACATTGCTACAAGGGAAATGTCCAGGTAGTTTTGTTCTTTTTTGTCTATATTTATTAAAACTAATCAATACATTTTATCTATAGTAGTTTTTATATATCTAAAGTTTTGTTTTTTTGTCTATCAGCCCTATTCCAGAATCCGTCGTAATGAGTTTCCGAACGTAAAGCTACGCTACGAATACGACAAATTTGCTAATCCAACAACCGAACGAAACTTCCCCTTTTCGAACTTACTTTCGGCAGTTCGAAAACAACTGGTTTCAACAGCAGACAAATAAATAAAAAGAACAATTTAAAAACTTAAGTGTTTTTCATCAAAATTATATTTTTTAGCTGTGATTTTTAATGGATTTCATTGCAATTGCAATTTTCGCACAATAAAAGGAAGATTTCTCACATAGAGAATCTATGAAAATTCGTCGAAGAATATTGCGAGGTTCCATCAACCCTTTCGAAATGGATTACGAAACTTAGGAAATGCTCTAAATAAATTTCAACTAACATATTCACAGGTCTAAATAAAAATAATTTAACTTTATTAACCAAAAAGTAATTATAAGTTTTAATTTACGACCTAATTCTATAAAAATTTAATTGTTTTCTTTTGTCGTAAACAAATCCGTCGAGGCAAGGATTTCGTGAAAAATCCGAAAACAGCTGTCAAAAGTTGATACGTTCGGAATGTAGAATACTTCATTACGAATCCGAAAGAAAATTTACGCTACGACGGATTCTGGAATAGGGCTGTATATTAATTAAAACTTATCAATATATACTCTTTTTACTTTAATCGTGTTTCTTTTTTCTTTACTTTTCTGAAGCAGAATACATTCTATCAGAAATATGTCAAAAGATTTTTTTTAACAATTGAAAGGAGGGTGAAATAAAGGTGGCCAAAAACATCGAGAAAGTGATAAAAAACTTGTTGGTATCTATGTTACAGCTAAATTAGCGTAATATAACTTTTTAGAAAATTAGTTCTTTCGAGTTTGGGTAATAGTTCATACATTTTTAGACCTACTACAACATTGTTTTCTATAATTCCATTAGAAAATATTACATAACAAAACTGCTTACAAACATTTTTCGTGGTACTTTGCGTTCTTTTTATATGAAAAATGAAATTTCTGAAATATTTAAAATTTTTTATATTAATTGCTTTAATATCTTGAAAATCAATTGCTGAATCAAAAAAATAATGTCAATTTCAAGTTAAACCACTTATTAAACATAGAGAATGACCTTTAAAATAAGCTATGAAGTCAAAAATACATTTTCATTCCTGTTTAAAAGTTGACAAAAAAATGGTATGTGGAAATGTGAAAAACAAGTTGGAGGGACCTCTAAACATTAATTTTTTTTAATTAAAATTTCAGGAACTTATTTTTAGACATTATCGAAGCTATTTCTCAAATACTTCCCCAAAAATGAAAACTTATTTTTTTTTCTGGTCACTCTAATGTACATGCAAATAAGAAGCTGTCAAATTTTGTTTTCATTTATAAAATTTGCTATATTTCTTCAGTTATTCAAAAAGGAAGAAGCAGGTAAGGACATTAAAAAATACCGATATTTTTGCTTCCTTGTGCACACAGCCGAAATTATCAAAAATATAGAAAACAAAATGTAAACATATTCGCACTTTTGAAGGGGTATAAAATAAATGTCCCATCAAAATAACCTGTTCTGTGAATGGATGGCTGAAATCAGCGAGTAAAAACTAACGAGCGACGAGTGAAACCTCTTATAATGTATTCTCATTGGCCCATTATCATAGTAAAAATAAAGTCGATAACATGTTGTCAAAAACCTTGCACTAAATTTAAAGTCGACTTTATTTTGACTATGATAATGGGCCATTGATTCTATTTAGCCAGTTAAGAAAAATTCCATATTTCAGACTTTTTAGTCATATTTGAGTAAAAATTGGTAGTTTAGTTTGTGTGGTTACTGTCGGCAATTGATATAAAAATGAGCGTCGTCACACTTTATCTACGCCCACTTTTCAGAAATCTTTATAACTTTTGCGTTGCACATGATTTTATACTTAAATTTGGCAAGTAGGTACAATGGGTCCAAGTGGCGGTCACTTTAAAATTGTATGTTGCCACGCCTTCTTTTAACGTCAAACAATATAAATAAAAATGAAATGGTGTTCGTTGCCTCAACTGATTTGCCTGGAATGTTTGAAGTGAAAACTTCTTTAGGTGCGTTAAAAAACAACTATTGTATCATAGATTTAAGTTTTCACTTCGGTCGGCAGTGTCCTCACTGCTAATTTTTTTGTTTCAAAACTTTTTGCCATAACAGCTGACTATGAGGATTTGTTTATGACTTTGCGGCAGGAGGACCAAATTTTACAAGCTTGAATTGTTGAAATCGGAACAAAATCAAATGCAGAGCGCGATAATTTGATACAGAATGTTGGTCATGATACAATAACTACAAAGTAGGAGTGACATTTTGTATTGCGACCACCGAATGACAAGAAAACTAAAACAAAATAAATAGCGAGCATTAACAGCTGATGCAGAATGGAGATAGCAAAAATGTTTTGGGTCACACACAATGGCCGCATTCAGCGCAGTCAACAGTTGGCAACTGTTGTGCTAAAATCAGGGACCGCCAATAACGATTATAGCTATTAATCAATCATTTAATAACAGTTATTTTTTGATCGATAGTTATTTCATTGTCGTCATTTTTTCAATCACAAATAAAAGTTATTTCTTGGTCATAATTTTTTCGATCGGAAATAGCAGTTATTTTTTTACCGTTATTTTTTTCAATCAGAAATAAAAGTTATTTCTTGGCCATTATTTTTTCGATCAGATATAAAAGTTATTTTTTTGACCGTTATTTTTTTCGATCAGAAATAAAAGTTATTTTAAATAGATAGTATATCCATTAGAGAAAATTTGTTTTAATTTTATATAGTGAGAGTTCTGAGAACTAATCTTAATTTGAATATTAAAAAAGTGGCAACAAAAACAAAAAATAATAATATCTAATCTCAGCTCTAAATTTTAACATCCCAAGGAGCTAGGAACAAGACATTTTCTGTTTTTCAAGTTGAGTCAGTGCAATTCTAATTATGCTCTTCAAGAACCTTTATGAAGTATGTATGTGCAGTAATTTCAATAATAACTTCAACATTGTTAATTTTTCTGATTCGGTAGACGTCCTAAAACGGAAAATTATATTACATTTAAATAATTAAATCAATTTAACTTCATCGTATTATACCTAGCGCAGTTTTATAACAATGTAATATCGGTAATTAAGATTGTTCTGTTTCTCCTTTTTGTCTCAATATTATGTTTTATAAAGTAAGCACCATCAAATATGAATCGTTTTTCAAAACATGCTTTTCAATTATTCAATATTTTAATTTTAAATCGAATTGTGATTTACGTGCTCACGTGGCTTCCTGATTTTTATGCCTAACTAATTGGGATTTTGATTTGGCGGATATGAGATTTATCTCATTTCCACGTAGGTCCTTGGGTTGGACAATGGCCGCAAACCAGTTAAAATGAGTATAGTGTTTTGGATTGTTTTTGAACTCAAGATTGTTACTTCGAGTACCTTAAATTAATAAGCACTATTATTTAATTGGATGTTGCTTATGTATAGAGAAACAAATATACATAAATACGCGTTTTATATATATTCAATTTTTAAATTCAGCTGAAAAGCCAATTAATGTGCTTAGTGGAAAAACCTAATTGCCAATAAGGGGGGTATGTTTTTAGTACGTAGGAGCATTCTGTCTGTCTCGGCTGATCAGGGCAGGATCTAGAATGTATATCGTGCGTATAGCACGGGTATACGTGTCTTTGGAAGATTTCATACCTCAGGGCGAATAAAAAAAAAAAAAAAATAAAATAGAAAATTTAATTCGAGATTTTCAGTTTTTTTGTTTTTTCGGTCCTGAATTACAGTTTACATTTTTTTCTAGTTCAATAATATAAAAAACTTATAAAAATTTGTACTTTTTTTAGGGGAAAAAATATGTAATATAACGTATATTACGTAACGTATAACGTTTGTATACAAAAAACTAAAAAAATGTTACAACAAAACAATTATTAACTGCAACAATATTCCAGATTTAATAAGTTAAAAAAAAATTATGTATCGTGGGGCATAGCTACGGAACTTGGTTTGTTTTGACATCAGTTTGGGCATTTCCTTGTTTGCATTTCGTTTGCTTCCCAATAAGACAATCAGATTCATTTGCTTTGTTTCGTTGCAACTGCTGCATTGTAATTTCGCTAATTGAGATTAGGGGTCGTCCATAAACTACGTTACCAATTTAGGGGGGGCAGGGGTTTTGAAATGCACTACGATAAGTAAAGGTAGGGGAGGGAGGTGTTTAGATATTGTAACGTTACCAAAAATTAAAAAAATCGACGAAAAACCTCTAATTAATAACACAATCATTTCAAAAATTTTTAACCTTACATGTTTATGTTTGATCGTCTAAACTGATGGTTAACTTTTGTTAAAACGATCTCTTCTACCACTTTTTCTCTCGACACAGGAACCTTTTGGTATTCCTTCACCATCTCAGCACACGTCTGAAAAATTTGGGTCTTTGCTTTTGCGACAGGCTTTGACGTTAAGGCCTCTTTGACTCTTGATCAAAGGAGATACCGTATGACAGTCCTTCTCAGAAAGAAGAAATCGGTTCCAGGTCGTGTCCTACCTGCGGCTTGTATTTCGTTTTTAAAACTTCTATGAATTGCCATAAGTTTGTATAATATCGTTTACAATAAATTGGAATAAAAAATACTATTTAAATAAATCAATTTTCAGAAAGCATTTACACAAAAACACAGAACTTGGTGCAGCTCGGGTGCTAAGGGCAGAGCTAAGGGTACTCTGTCAAAGACCAGGTGAACTTCTTTGCGTTAGAAATGAGGATTCACCTGAATGGCTCGACATAGAATTATTATTATTATTATTTATTTATTTATATTAGTACATTAAGAACTAGGTTCTTTTATAGTACAGAGCTCAAAGACATAATTTGAATTCAATTTATTATAAAACATTTAGACTTAAATCTAAGGTAATTTAAATTTATTGTTATACAATTAAAAGTGTTATCAAAAAATTTTTATGTTAAACAAATGTAAATTCATAAGACAGATAAAACTTAAATTAAGAAAGAGCAAACAAGAGAGAGAGAGAGAGAGAAAGTCATATAGAGCTAAAGATCTGATATTTTGTTAAGTATTATGTTAGTCTTAAGATAGAAGTGCTTCAAAATAGCATGTTTGAAGGATGTTTTTGACATCCTTCCGATGAAAAATTCTATTTTGAAGAATCCTCAACAAAGCTACCAGCTTCTTCTATCCCAGTGATTGAGAGCATCGAATCTTGGATCGCAGATGGAATAGCTTTTACAGATGATATTAATTATTGATTTTTTCCAATTGTTCCTTTAATGTATCTAGTCATACTAGTCACTAATACTAGTGAAAATTGTCAGAGCTAGTCAAAATATATAATCATTCGAATGAATTAATTTCATATGTGACGTTACTTTAGGGGGGGGAGGGGTTTTGAAAAGCACTACGAAAAGTAACGCATGGGGAGGGGGGTAAAAAAACCGGAAAATCAGTAACGTAGTTTATGGAGGTCCCCTTATGTTATAAGTAGTATTCGACCAAAACCGGAATTTTGGCCGAAACCGAAACCGAATATTCGGCCATTTTATAATATTCGGCCGAAACCGAAACCGAATATTCGGCCATTTTATAATATTCGGCCGAAACCGAAACTGGTTATTTAACTGGAAAATTTAAGTTTTTACAAATGATTATTTTTATTAAAAGAAAACAAAAGTACTACTAGTACAAAACAAGTATAATTTGAATATTGAAGTTTATAATATTTAATGGAAGTTTACTATAACAATAAATGAAATCCTTTTTTATTTTATTTTCTATTACACACTTCCGTACACACTCAAAATAGTATGCATCAACAATGTACATTTTTTTAGAACTACAAAGCAAAGTATTTTTGTTTTTCTTAAAGGTTTACTTACTTACTTAGGTGGCCATAGCAACCCGTCGTCGGGTTTCGGCCGATCTCATCAGCTCTCGCCAGGCGCCTCTGCTTCGCGCGCGCCTTCTCCAATTGGTTTCACCAAGCGCGGTTAGGGCTTCCTCGACCTGGTCAATCCATTCATTCGCCAACTCGAATAGGGCCGAAGATTTTGCGAAGAACTTTTCTCTCAAACACCCCAAGAGCGGCTGCGTCTGCTTGCGAGACAACCCATACCTCAGCGCCATAAAGAAGTACAGGTATAATGAGCGTCTTGTAGAGTGTCAGTTTTGTCGATCGAGAGAGGGCTCTGCAACGTAATTGCTTACTAAGCCCGTAGTAGCACCTATTAGCAATTGTTATTCTTCGCTTTATCTCCAGGCTGACATCATTATTGCTGTTAACGGCGGTGCCAAGGTAGGTAAATTCCTTGACCACTTCAAAGTTATAGTTGCCTGTTGAAACGTGAGAGCCTAGCCGCCCCGCTCCCCTGCCAGCAGGCAGCATATACTTCGTTTTACCCTCGTTTACCGTCAAACCCACCTTGGCTGATTCTTTTTCGATAGCGGTGAAAGCAGCAGTCTTAAAGGTTTAGTATTATAAAAATAGAAATATGTATTTCGTTTTCTTTTCCTTTATTCCACACACACAGAATTCGTTCGGAAGTTTAATTATCAATTTTTTGCTCAAGTACCTATAAAACTTTAATGGTAATTGCAATATAGATGAAAATATCGAAAATGATAGTATCAAACTCATAAAATTAACCAAAATGTTTTGCGTTAACACGATAAATCCAATTATAGACGAATTCATAATGTTTGTTTAGTACAATGCGTTGTTAATATTTTACTTAAACCAAACTTATATATTTGTATTAAATGACTGATGCAAAAAATTTCTTTCAGCACTGTCGGACACTAGCGAAAACACTCTTTTTTAAATATTTTTTTGTTGGATTATATGGATTATAACCTCCTAAATCCAAATCCAAATTTCAGGCCGCTGGCAATTGGTTTAGAAGTTATAGGCCTCAAAAGTGGCAAAATGGGCTAAAAATCTTTCCCTTTTTTTTAGTGTTACGCGTTATGGATATCAAAAGAAAGTTAATGCGAGTACCAGGGTTGCCAACACATACCTTTTCGCCCGGAGAATTCGGTCCTGAGGGCCGATCTCCGGGCTCCGGACCTGGCACATTTTCTCCGGCTTTCGCTCTAATCTATATTTAAATCAAGTTTTTCTTACAAAAAAATTTGTTTAACTTATTTATTAGTGTTGATTTACGCTTTTTTTAGTGAATGTTTGAACCATTTGTCTTAATGAACGCTAACTTAACATTGACGTTCTTTCTATTTCTTGAACTTCGTTTTTGAAGGAACGTCGTAACCAGTCGTAACTTTTCTTTTGGTAACTTGACGAACTCGTTTCTGTTTTTCTTTTTCTTTTGAGTTCTGCGGCCAAGGCTCATTTATAAGGTTCTGGCACTTGAGAGTGAACTCGGTCGAACTGTCAGAATGGATGAAAATGAATGCTTAGAACAAAGAAAAGC
The DNA here is from genome assembly GCA_963920525.1 of Dichetophora obliterata. Classification (NCBI taxonomy): domain Eukaryota; kingdom Metazoa; phylum Arthropoda; class Insecta; order Diptera; family Sciomyzidae; genus Dichetophora; species Dichetophora obliterata. The sequence goes on from OY986435.1 coordinate 281,580,695, forward strand.
ACAATGACAGTTCGAGCAAAGGCGGGAAAAAGAGAAAAAAGAATTTCTCTCAAGTGCCGCAACCTTATAAATTAACCTTGTCAGTGGGTGAATTTTTAATTAATGTTTGCAGTTCAATTTATGTAAGTTCGGTCAATAATTTGTGTTTTGTGTATTAACTGATACAAAACTATTTTAGAGAACAGCATAATGGAATCTAGTTGCAAGAGGAAACATTACTTAACATCTTTTAACAACGATTGGCTCTCGATACCAAGCTACAAAGATTGGTTGCTGAAAGAAAACGAGTTCACGGGAAAATGCAAGTTGTGTTGTGTCACATTTGTTGTAAACATGAATGTTAAACATGACTATGTATGAAAAAACCAAAGAAAAAATTAATTTTTTAATTAAAAGCAAGCAGACCATGAAAATCCATTCATAACTTTTTAAGATATACCTATTATTATATTTACAATTTGTATGGAAAACTACTGGTTTCCCTTTAACGAATGCACGACACTAAAAATGTTTATATCTTTAAAAGCTACGCATGGATTTTCATATTTGAATTGGTACCTTGTTGAAAAGGTACTTAAATTACCTTTCTTATGATACCCATAAAGTGTAGTTTTGTTGAAAATTTTAGAAAAATAGCAAGATTTGTAGGCTATTTTTTTCAACTTTGGAGGCCTATAACTTCATTGCGAGCGGCCTGCAATTTTTTCAGATTTGGAGTGAGGAGGCCAAAATTCATATAATCTGCAAAAAAAAATTCAAAATTATAGTTGTCGCTATTCTTGAAATGTTCCGAAATTTTTACCAATAGTTTCGGCTAGTTTCGGTTATTTGGCCATATTGAGGCCGAATAGCTGAAACCTGCCGAAACTGCCAAAAAGGGCCGAAACTGGCCGTAACCGAAACCGAAACCGAATATTCGGTCGGACACTAGTTATAAGAAGAGTTCAGTAGAGAAACGAAGAGAAAAGTCATGAGTCTAATCGAAAAAAATCGATAAGAAATAATTTTTATTTCTGATAGAAAAAATAACGGTAAGAAGTAACAGCTATTTCTGATCGTAAAAGTAATGACCAAGAAATACATTTTATTTCTGATTGAACAAAACATTTCTGATTAAAAAAAATAACGACCACGAAACAACTTTCTTTTCCGATTGAAAAAAATAACGACCAAGAAATAACTCGAAAAATCATCATTAAAATGATGAAAAAGAAATCATGTAAAAAATGGAATATCTATCTCCCTAGCGTCACATTGCTATATTTAAAAGAAGTATACTTTTTAGGCTCTGTGAAATAAGTCCCCAGGAAATAAAGCCCCAAAACAAAAACGAAATAAGGCCCCAAATATGGGGCTTTATTTCATAATGAAATAACACCCCCACGAAATAAAGCCCCAATTCGACGAAATAAAGCCCCAACAGAAAATGAAATAAGGCCCCAAAGTTGGGGCTTTACTTCATTGTGGAACAAGTTCTTATGAAATAAAGGAACAATTGAAGAATAATGAAAACTCGAATTTTAACATTTTTAATCATATGTTTTAAACCTTCCAAGTCCATTTCTGAAAAAATTTCTCTCAATTAGTTTCGAAGTTATAGGGGTTCAAAGTTGCAAAAAATTACAATTTCAAGTATGTATATGAAAACGACCAAATTTTTTAATGTGAAACAAAATGTACAAAAAATGTTTACTTTTAAAAGGTTTAAATGTGATCTATAAATGAGATATCAATAAATGAAATCCTTTGAGTACTTTAAGAAATACGAAGTATAACTCGTGGCTCCAAATGTGAAAATTTGTTTTTCTATATACATATGCTGCTCGAAGTTCAAATTAATTCTCTTTTTAATAGACGGCCTTCGACCGCTGCTCAGGGATTACAACCCTCAGTAAGTCAAACACCGGCTACGCTGTCTACAGTACTTCTGGATATAATTGTCTTTACAATGAAACACGAACATAATTTGTGTAAGCAGTGCATAATACGTAAATTAATATGTATATCTGCAAAAGTGATTCATGGATTTTTATGATAAATGGCTCGTTGAATAGGTAACAGAATAGCCTTTCTTTTGATAACCATACTTATTAGTTTTGTATGAAAATAAAAAGTTATCGCATGTTTTTCAGGCCAATTTTTACAATTTTGGAACCCTATAACTTCCAAACCACTTGAGAGCGGCCTGAAATTTAAGATGAAATCTAAAAGTGTAAAATTTGAGTTTTCATTATTCTTTAATTATGCCGAAATAAGCACCAATATGATGCAATAAGGCCCTAAAATTAAATATGCCAGTTTTTTAGAAGGCTGCTCAAAAATGCACCCCAAAATAAAAGGTCTCAAATCTTAAAACGGAATCAAAACCCAATATTAAGGAAATAGCAACCCAAAAATGTATGAGACCCAACCAGATTTATGAGCAACCCAGAGATTAGACTATCAATCCAGAGGTCACTGGTTCGAATCCGGGTTCGGGCATGGTTTTTTTCACTTTCTTTGTTCTTTCCTACATTTAAGAAATATGGAAAACTAAAAATCCACAACTAAATTGTGGAAAATGTGTAATAAAAGGACAGGAACTACTTATAGCTGAAACTTGCGAAGTTAAGGCATAACACTAGCCGCGGTTAAAAGCAGTTCAAATTGTCTTTCACCGGTTGTTTCGCCTAATCAAAATTCCACTTATTTTCCCAATCAATTCCTCTAAATAAATCTATCCCTTTTCTTTCAGGTCATGCCTTGATTCTTTGATCTTTTTTAAAAAAAAAAAGATGGACATACCACAGATGGCGCACTATGGTTCCAATCAACTCTTCCTCTAATAATCTTTCCCTTTCCTTTCAGGTCAAAGACCAAATATTGTACGTATAAGGCGCATGTCTTGGCTCTTTGTTCTTTTGTAAAATAAAAACTCGCTTTTGGTATATTTTTGAGGTCGGATGACATCACGTCCACTGACAAAAGTTCTATGGATATTATAGATATTATAGCCGTTCTCAAAAAGGACTTTTTAAGAAAGAATTTATAAAAAAATTATTCTTAGACTTTATTTTTTTTTTATTGTTGTAATTAAAAAACAGTCATTTAAGAAATGTGAACTGGCTACCGGAACAGAAATTTTATTCAATTTGCGACCCTTAGTGCATTTTTTGCCACCATTATTTGCCAAATGAACTGTTTTATTTTTAAAATATTAATACAGTGTCATAATATATAAAAACTGATTTTGATATCATAAAATAATATGCACTTATTTATATAAAAAAATGAAGTGAAGGTGCTACACAATGCGACAATCAAAGATATACCGATATTTTTTGGTTTTTTTCCGATAAACCAAAATGAGTAATTGCCAAATTGTAGGTCTAGTCCTTTTGGCCCTATGGATTTAGTGCAGAAATTGATGTAGAAAGTGTTTATAAAATTAAAAAGTTCTTAAAATATGTGAGAACACTGCTAAGATCAAGCATTACTATTAAAGTCAGCCCTCAATTTCCTTTTTTCTTCGCTTAGCAGTTTGAGTCTCACAGCAGGCGAAACAAATTCATCATAAATGCTAATATTTGCCAAACCCTAACTTTTAGCGTCTCCTTAATATGAATATAATTTTTCGAAGGATATGATATTCCTTTTATTATGTACCATCTTTTTTTTTTCTAAATAAACGTCATTGTCAAGTGTTGCCATTGTTGATTGCTGTTTACATAAGCGATAAAAATATGCCACCACAAACACCCGCGCTCACTGAATGAGGGCAGCTCAAAAATCCATTAACCCTCATTGAACGACGTTCCCTTTCTTCATGTTATTTTTTGTGTTTGTTTCTAGCCATATGTGTGTGCATTATGGATCAGACCTTGGTGAGCGTGCGCTACCATGATATGCGTCGATATTGATAATTTTAATTTTGGTTTGTTTATACAGTTTCCTTAAGTTGTTGCTAATGACAAATGAATGACCAATTGTTTTGCCATAAAGCGATGATCCATCTAGCTGTCCAATACTGGACATGTGTTGAACATAGTGTTGTTGTTTATGACTAACTTATTTTGGAGATTAGATATGTGCAAATGAGTGTTTTTATAAAGGTTTTTATACAAAACACATGAATCCACTATCAGCCAAAAAGAGGTGACAAAAGCTGTATTACATTGTCTTAAGAATTTTTGTTATAATTTATTTTTTTGTGCACTACAACTGGTCAAATAAGTCAGGCTAAAAAGGTCAAAGACCCTTGTGTGCATATATTTTCCACTACGAACTTGAAAATTAGTTAATTTTAATTTAGATGATTATTGCTTTAAAATAAATTAATTAAAAACTAGTTTGTTTTGCTCTAATTGAAAATTAATTTTAAAGCACAAAAATAAAAAATTTGAATTTATCAAAAAGATAACTAAAAAAATCTTAACTATTTAACTGAATAATATTTCTAAACTATTTTCACTACTTTAACGCTAACAAACACTTTTAACAAGATATCATTAAATTTTACAAAAGAAACATAATAATTTTGAATGGTTCTCCGATTTTAATTGATTTTATACTAAAGGGTTTGAATTAAATACATGAATTCTTAAGTATGTTTTTAATAAATTAAATACGAACATTTTTAAGTCGAATTAGAAAAATTAAATAAAAAAAGTTTTTTATATTTTCACATATATTTTAAAATACATTCGGTCTAAAAAGTTTTCTGTTTCAGATATTGCTTTGAAAAAATTATTGTTAATATATCAACAAATGCATTTAACATGTACATATATTAAATTAAACATATATTTTTCATATAAAAATTATATTAAATTAAATTAAATTAAAAATTGAAAAATTTAAATGGAGAAATGGAGATCCTTACGCTTTTTCTTTAACTCCGAAAGTAGTTCGAAATAAAATCTGTTGTTGTTGTGGGTGTTAATTTATTTCATAAAATTACTTGAATTAAAGCTCAAAATAACTGTAACCTTGTTAAATCATGAAAAGGTAATAATTTAATTATACAATATGAATACATATTTTATTTTTTTTTATTATCTTTTATTTTATATAACTTTTTCTATGTAAATAATGTCAATGAACAATCAAATCAAAAAGTTTAATTTAACATTTTAGAAAAAACTATTATTTATTGAAAATTAAGATGTAAAATTCTGATAAAAATAGGCAGTTACCGTTGCCAGCGATGTTTGTTTCATGATGCACTACGGCGTTGAGCATTGAACATTCATCATGTTCCTCGTATGGAGCCTGAATTGATTGAAAAGTTCGATTGAAAACTGGACTTAAGAGCATAAAATAAAAAACACATTTTAGGGTCCACCCTTGTGTTAAAAAACTTTCGAAATTCTAACATCAGATTCAAAATCAGCGATCAGCGATTCTACAAACAGTACAAAAGAAAAACACATTTTTAGGGTCTACCCTAGTGTAAAAAACTTTTTTGAAAAATCCTAACATAAGATTTGAAATCAGCGATCAGTGCATCTACAAAGAGTATAAAACTAAAAACACATATCTAAGGTCCACCCTAGTGGCAAAAAACTTTTTTGAAGTTCTAACATCAGATTTGAATTCAGCGACCCATTACAATACTGCCAGCACATACACAAAAAGTATAAAATAAAAAAACACATTTTTAAGGTCCAACCTAGTGTCAAAAACTTTTTGAAATCCTAACTTGCGTTTCAACAAAATTTCTATGTGTCAGAAACAGAGACACACAGAGAGAGAGAGAGAGAGAGAGAGAGAGAGAAAATAGAGAGTTGTGCACTCAGCCTACTCGTATCCCTGCAGTACGCCGAACTAGTACAAAACTAGGAAATCGCTACACCCGTGGTCAGTGTTGCCAGAAAAGGGAATTTCCCCGTTTGAGGCAATTTATAACTCAGAAGGGAAAAAACGGGAGTAACACTCTTAAAAATGGGGAAAATGAGGTTGACCGCGTTTTTGCGCGAAAAGTATAATATTGTCACAAAGTCAACAAATTATGTTATGAATTTTTTTTGGCATCTGGTATTTATGTAAATGCATTTAAAAATTATCTGAGTCAACTAGAGATTTAATTTAATTTTATTACTGTTTGAATTAGCTTGTGTATTTTATTGACATTCATTTATTTGGCTGCCCAGCTAAATTTGGAAAATGGGTAAGTAAAAAAGATAGTTTTTAAAATATTTAATTTCTCGGACGAAGGCGAAGCATTAAGACTTTTGGCATTTTTTAATACTTACTTACTGACTTAGTTGGCGCTACAATCGTATGTCGGTCTTGGTATCATCTAAAAATTTGCGCCAGCCATTTCTGTCTCTCGCTTGCTGGCTCCAGTTTTAAATTCCAAGCTTCGTCAGTTTCTCCTCTACTTGGTTTTTCCAACGAAGATGCGGTAGTCCTGTTCTGCGTTGACCGCCGCTGGGTACCGAATCGAATATTTTGTTCACTGGAGCATCGTCTTTTATGAGCTGAACATGACCTAGCCAGAGAAGCAGCTCGATTTTAATGCGCTTGACTATGTTGATGTCAGCGTACATCTCGTACAGTTCATCATTCCACCGTATTCGGTACTCGCCATTGACGCAGATTGGTCCATAGATCTTACGAAGAATCTTTCTCTCGAATGCTCCTAAAGTCTTTTCATCTAAACTGCTCAGCGTCCAGGTTTGTGATGCATAAAGTAGGACGGGCATGATGAGCGTGATTTTCGTTCGTCGAGAGAGAGTTCTGCTTCTCAATTGCCTACTGAGCCCAAAGTAACACCTGTTGGCAAGAGTTATTCTTCGTTTGATCTCAATGCTGATGTCGTTGGTTGAGCTTATGCTGGATCCCAGATAGACGAAGTCCTTCACAACCTCGATAGAGGTATTATCAACTGTAACGTGGGTTCCAAGACGCTGGGACTGTTTGTTTGTTGAAACCAAGTCAACTGAAAATACGTCTCTCTTCCCTGCTCTTCTCTTTGTATCGCTCCTTAGCAGAGCACGTTACAACCGACTGCAGGGTGGCTTTGTAGGTGGCGTCACGACACTCCTGATCGTACCACTGGTTTCGGTGAGGGCGGTGGTAGCCAATCACCTCTTCAGCAGTCGCACGCATGGAGTTGGAAATGTGTGTCCACTGCGCGCATATATTATCGATTGGAGGAGTGCATTGAAGTAGGAGTGAGAGTCGAGTGGTGAAAGCTTCGGCTGTTTGTTTCGATTGCAGCTTGCTTTGTCCAGGATGTTTCGTGCAGCGGCGAAGTCAATCAGCCTCATTCCGTTATCGGAAGTGTTGTCGTGGAGGCTAAATTTTCTGATTGTTGGACTAAATATATTTGCTTTGCCCACCTTAGCGTTGAAGTCACCAATCATGATTTTTACGTCGTGACGGGGGCAGCGCTCGTAAGCATTTTCAAGGCGCTCGTAAAAAATTTCCTTGGTCTTATCGTCCTTGTCTTCTGTCGGAGCGTGCATACATATTAGGCCTTTATTTAATAATTTAACCTTGATGCGGATTATGGCAAGTCGTTCGTTCCCAGGTGTGAATCGCAGGACGTGGGAACGTAGTCTTTTGCGAACTATAAATCCACATCCAAACTCGTGCTTCTCCGCAAGGCCGCTGTAGCAGACATCACAGGGTGCATCCCGAATGCAACCCTGTCCCTTATATCGCATTTCTTTGATAGCAGTGATATCAGCTTTGTATCAAGTACCAAGACATCAGTCAGTTGGATAGAGGTTCCTTCCCAATTAAAAGTTCGGACATTCCAGGTGCATATTTGGGGATAACTTTTCTTCTATTCTTATATGTTTTCATTGACAAAACTGACAACTGATAAAGTTGTCAATGACGGTTGTCAGTTTTGATGTTGACCAGGAAACACCGCGTGGAGGTTTGCGTCGACTTGAGGCAATTTCACAAGGATTATTCTGGCCTCGCCAGGTTGAAACAGTCAGACATGTTGCCCTGTAAAGGTGTGCCTCCGGTTTCCCCTTTTTTTAGCCTCCGATTTTTTAACCCTCTTGTTTTGAAAAATAAAATGTATTCTTCATTAATTCCGTTGTGTTCCTATATTCCTCATTGATTTAAAAAAATCTGAATTAATTGATTTCAACTCAGAATATAGGTCACTAAGAAATATTGATTTATTAAAAATGCTATTTATATAAATATCTAGTTATTTTGACATCATGTTTTAAATACGAAGTTTGCAGCTACAAGTGAAGCTTTTCCAAAAATTAAAAAATTTATATAGTTAAGGTTTCTCTTCCCCGTAGCGGTGAATGCGCTGAGAGAGCTTTTTCTGCTATTAATTTAAATAAAACTAATACAAGTAATCAGTTAGCCAACCTTACCGTAGAGAGTATTTTATACATGAAAATTCTTAAACAAAATTAAAACTGCAAAGGATTAGAAATCGAAAGGAGGTGTTTGCAGCTGTACACAAGTAATATGTACAAGCAATAAATGTGATTTGTTTTCTTTACTAATGGTTTAACCCTCAATTATCCACCCTGAGTCGAGGGGACTCACTACAAACTCATTTCTATTTTCTGTAATTAAAAAAGTGAATTTTCGCTACGTGAAAATTACGTGGATAAAGTAAATTTTAGTTATCAAATTGACTGCATTATATAATAGCGGTCGTAAAGTACCCTAAAAATTAATAAAAGAATTTATTAATCTTAAATATGTTGTATTATTGAACAAAAATACAGTGTTAGTCCTGGGGACTCAGGTTGGGTATTTATGGGCTTGTAAGGAAGGTGGATAATTGAGAGTTAAAAAAATACTGAAGCAAAAAATAATGTGTCGATGATTTTCCTTAAATTTACTTTAAAAAAAGGGGGAAAACGGATTTCGGGATTGATTATTAAGAATCCCGGGATCCCAGGATTTGAAAAACAGATAAAAAGTAATTAAAAAAAAAGAATTCGTATGCAAGGTATGAAAGTTATGATATTATTTTAATAAAAAATTGTCCAAAGACATTAGAGAAAAAACATAGTTACTTAAATTTTTTATAAAAAGTTAATTTATTTTATTTCTTTCTAAAGGACGAGAATACATATATATATTTATTATACATATCTATAGCATTATTCATTAAATTCATATTTTCTGACATTATAATATTAACATAAAAAAGGTACATTAGTTAAATTGCGAGCTTTAGATCAAGTAAGTTTTTGAGAAGGCAACAACAACAATAACTCTGTATAGAGTCAATCACTTAGCTGACTACACAGTCTGTTTCGGAAATCGCTACATATTCCTCTTCAGTAGTCTTTGAGTGATTAAGCTGTGATCAACTCACTGTTTTAAATTTGTATATGACTTCATAGATTTAGGAATTCATTTTTTTTAATTGTATGGCTGCTAATCATATGTCATTTTAAAGCAGTAGGCTATTTATAGATCACCGCCATCATCTCTACCAAGGTTGCCATCTGTTCTTTTCTTTATTCATTCTTCTTTATTTATTTCAATATTCAATTTCAATATTCATTGGTGTTCGAAAGTTTGTCGAAATGCACCATAGAAATGAAACTAGTTTTTTTGCTTCGCCAGAAGCAAGTGTTCTAACTGAAAGGTGGCTATTTTCACTACCAAATGTTCAATTGCACATGACTTTGACCAAAACGATCAATTATTAGATTTAATAAGAAAAGGTACATTTTTTGAGACCACTGAAGTCTATGAACGGTTAATAAGGCTGATTGATTTTGAAAATATGTGCTAAAAAATACTAAGGCATCTAAGGTGTCATTCCCCAGGCTTTGGTCGCAATTTTGGTCGCAAATAAAAATCTCTCGGACTCAACACTAGTAGGCGGAATTGTTATCAAATAAGCATAATCTTTTTGAAGCATATTACCGCGAGTGCCAACATTTTAATAAATTTTTATTTCATTTCCGATCATTTGAGGCATTTGAAAATTTTTTAAAAAGTTTTTACTCGAATGTCAAATTAAAGCGTTGCATTTTTGCAATTTTAAGGCAATCCCGGGACTTAAGGCCTTATAATCTTGGGACTGTCGGGACTGGAAAAAGACCGAGATCCTGGGATTGGAAAGCTTGTACAAGGTTTGTGGTCTACTCGTTACTCGAACGTAAGCACACAGCAATCTCACTGTTACGTGATTATTTCTACCAAATCACACCACCCGCAAGCCGCGTGAAGGAACTTCGTTCAAAAAAATATATAGGGACTAAGCATTTTTTGTGAAGACAAAATATATAGGTTTGTTGCTTAGCAGATCTGAAATGCGATGCAGTAAAGGGCTAATTTTATAGAAAGAAGACTTTCACATATAATCTTTCAAATCGGAAGTTGAAATCTAAATAGGGGCCGTTAAGTATTATGTAAGCAGATTTTTTTGCAATTATTAACCCCCCCCCAATCGTCAGCAAAAGTAAGCAAAGCTCTTACTCCACTCCCATGATTACGCAAACATGCATTTTTCAATGTATTCAGGTTTCTTTATTGATTCATGAGCAGCAAGCAGTCATTAGTTTAGAAGTAAGGACTAGGCTTGTAATAGAGGACTTAAGCGCATGTAATATTTATTTAATTTAGGCCACTAACTACCAAAATCATCGTACGATGTGGTTGTACTGCAGATTTTATGCCGCTCCACTAATGCTCAATTAGCGACTTACGATTTAATATCAAACATAATTTTTTTGTAACCTTTGAATAGTAAAGACGCATGCTATGGACACGAATGTGGAAGCGAGCAATGTTATCACTTCGACGAACAAATAATAAGGACGAAATCTGCCAAACACTAACTATAAAATTTATCGTACTATGAGACAAAAGATTAAACAGTTTTGATCTTCGTTAAATCATTTCTCAAACAGCTTCGTACTCATACGAAGCTTGCATAAATGAATTCACTATTTTCGGAAATCCCCAGATAGCGTAGACAAGTAGGGTTGCGACATGTGTTCAAAGCAAAATCGACTAAATTTTTTAAGAAATCCGAAAAAGTAAAAAAAGTAATCTCATCCCTCATGTCATCAAAAATAAGCAAACCAAATACCACGTGCCCCCGCCTCCTCGCGCCCCTAAAGTGCTTACGTAATTCTTGAATGGCCCCATAGAACAAAAAAATTTCCGATAAAACATGAATAAAACCAATTTGTTAGTAAAATAAATTTCGTTTTGGGAACAAGAAAATTTCTGATCAAAATACAATATATTGCTCATAATCTAAGAACAAAAAATTTTTAAAAATTTATTTTGTCCGAAAATTGTTGTGCATTATAAAACGTTTTCGAAGCAAAAACATTCGCAACCAAAATTTGTTTAAGTCATAACAAATGTTTTCAAAAAATAGTTTTGTTCATTTAAAAACTTTTCGAAACAAAACAGAACAATTTAAATAACCATTGTTTCAACAACTGTTTTAATCAACCCATTAACACCTGTTTCAATGAGGTGGGAAACGAAAGAGGACAATCAATATTTTCGTTTAATATTGCTCCAGAAGTTTTTCTTCTTTTGAAATCAATAAAAAATAAATATGAAATGAAGCTAAACTAATTATACAAATATTTTTTTAAATTCATTTTTCACATTCTATGTAAAATGGGGTTGTCACAAAAATGCATACAATTGAATTTGTTCATCGACATCAATAAGGGGTCGTCCATAAACTACGTTACCAATTTAGGGGGGGGGAGGGGTTTTGAAATGCACTACGATAAGTAACGGTAGGGGGGGAGGTATTTAGATATTGTAACGTTACCAAAAATGAAAAAAATCGACGAAAAACCTCTAATAAATAACACAATCATTTCAAAAATTTTTAATCGTACATGTTTATGTTTGATCGTCTAAATTGATGGTTAACTTTTGTTACAACGATTTCTTCTACCACCTTTTCCCTCGACACAGGAACCTTTTGGTATTCCTTCACCATCTCAGCACACGTCTGAAAAATTTGGGTCTTTGCTTTTGCGACAGGCTTTGACGTTAAGGCCTGAATGCTCTTGATCAAAGGAGATACCGTATGACATGTACTGTCCTTCTCAGAAAGAAGAAATCGGTTCCAGGTCGTGTCCTACCTGCGGCTTGTATTTCGTTTTTAAAACTTCTATGAATTGCCATAAGCTTGTATTATATCGTTTACAATAAATCGGAATAAAAAATACTATTTAAATAAATCAATTTTCAGAAAGCATTTACACAAAAACACAGAACTTGGTGCAGCTCGGGTGCAGCCTTTAAGGGTACTCTGTCAAAGACCAGGTGAATTTCTTTGAGCTAGAAATGAGGATTCACCTGAATGGGTCGACAGAGAATCCGATGAAAAATTCTATTTTGAAGAATCCTCAACAAAGCTACCAGCTTCTTCTATCCCAGTGATTGAGAGCATCGAATCTTGGATCGCAGATGGAATAGCTTTTCAGATGATATTAATTATTGATTTTTTCCAATTGTTCCTTTAATGTATCTAGTCATACTAGTCACTAATACTAGTGAAAATTTTCAGAGCTAGTCAAAATATATAATCATTCGAATGAATTAATTTCATATGTCACGTTACTTTAGGGGGGGGGAGGGGTTTTGAAAAGCACTACGAAAAGTAACGCAGGGGGAGGGGGGTAAAAAAAACCGGAAAATCAGTAACGTAGTTTCTGGACGATCCCTAAACTACCTGTGTTTTTTAATATTTTCAAATTATATTGAATATAATTTTGCAGCTATGTATGTGTAATTAATCAGAGACTGTTGGAATCTTATAACGACATGCCAGCATGTAGTTCTTTCATTTATATACACTTCTTTAATTTATTATAATATTAATAATATTATTTTTGACTTAATTGTTATGCCTCAAACTTGTTATGACCACACTAAATTAACTTTTCAGCCAAAATAACAACAAAACCATTTAGTGAAACACACACAAATATACATCTATGAATTAAGTGTCTATATATCAAAACATATATTATATCTGGCAATTTGCAATAATCCTTAAAATATACAAAACACTAAAATAACAACAACAATCGAAACTACTGGAGAAAATAAAAATTGCAATCTTAGGAAATGTAGTGAAACAAACGATGGATATCTAACTATTAAACACTAATACATACAAGAGCAAACACAACTAAATTAAATTTACATACGTTCAATAAAACAAATTTGATATCTATCATGACCAAGTACTCAGTATCAGAGTTTGTGTGTGTGTCACTCTTCCACTTAACCTTGTGTTGGCAATAAAATTAGCTTCCTTTTTGACTCGATTTACGGTTTGCTTTTGTTGTTGTTGATGTTGTCTGGATATCTATCGAAGTGTTTCAAAAATTAATGGTTTAAGTCGAAAGTGTTTAGCAAAATACTGCAATGAAAATATACCATACTCCAACAGGACATCGTGATAGCGCACAGCATATACTCACAAGGAAGCTTCAGTAAATTATGCAGCTTTGCGATACGTTGACTGTTTCTTATATTTTCCTAGCATTTTTGTTGTACTAGTTTAGTACACATCCTCCAAACTTATCCACTCTCTGTTCTGCCTCTGTCTGTACTGTGCTAGGTGCAGATACAGAGGGGGAATATGGGGGCAAAAGCCCCCAGACGCTAATTTATTTGGTATAAAGTTGTGTGACAGCTTCTTTATAAACATTATAGTTCTAATACTTAGAGCAAAAAAAAATTGCTCTTGCTTTTTCGTTACAAGTTTTAAATTTCTTAAACGTTTTGCCAGTACGGCATCAAACTACTAGAATAAATTTCTATACTTTTCTTTTATAGGAAGACTTGATTTATTACTTCATGTTTTGTATGACCAAAGTTTTATAAAAGTACACATCAACGCTAATATTATTCTTTATAATATTATTGACAAACTCAATGAGTCCAAATTTTATTCCATTAAACGTGATGGAACAATGGATATAAGTACAAAAGAACAACTTTATCTTTGTATTCGATATGTGGATTTGTTAATATTAAATCAAGTACGTCAGAGGTTGTAAAAATAATGGATGAACTCGGTACCTTAGGACTTTAGTGTTTCAGCCATTGATGAGTCGTAAAAAAAACAACATTTATTTTCCAGTGTTGCTACTTTTTGTGTTATTCGCATTACTGTAGGTGCGACAGTTACTTTGATTTACGCTGTATATTCCTTCACTTTGACTCTCAGCAGAACTCTCAAAAATCCTTATCTTCAGATTTCATTAGCTTTTAGCCACGTAGTAAACATGATTAACAAATATGTATCTTGAAATGAGAATATATGAAAACAGTTTTAAAAGTATTCTCCTTAAAACCAAAGAGACATAATCTGAGCCAAACATTGAAATAAAAATTCCTCAAGTATGTTAACAACAGAAATATCGAAAGCAGTCTTCCAGTCAAAAATAGACCACCTGAAGAATATTTGCGGCACATTTTTTATTTAACCTCTTCAATCCCGCACCAAGAAATAAAACGAAAAAATATTTGTTAAGGTACTATGCTCACTAAATAGGGTCTAGTTAAGACATTTCTGCAAAAAAAATTTAAGCATTTTTTTGGAAGTAACAGTTTTTAAATGTGCTGATATATAAACATCGATTTGTGGGGAGGCAAAAATATCGCCCATTGCTCAGTGAAATCGTATCCTAGGGATCAAAATAAGAAACTTTGCGCGAGGAACTTTTGTCCCGTAGGGTTAAATTTTGAAAAATCCCTCTTTGACCCATTTAGAGTGCCCCAATCGAGTCCATATGTATGACCGACCCCACTTACTTTGGAGGACCAATCCACCCATGCCAGTGGCACACCCCCTGGAACCCCATTGAGGTTTCCCCATACCAACATTTTAAAAATCACCATTGTATGGGGAACCCCCAGGGGGGTTCCAGGGGGTATGCCACTAGCATGAGTAGATCAGCCCTTCAAAGTTAGTGGGGGTCGGTCATACATTTGGACTCGATTAGGGCACTCTAAATGGGTCAAAGAGGGATTTTTCAAAATTTGACCCTACGGGACAAAAGTCAAAAGTTGGCACATTAGAATTCGTTTTGAGGTGTAGTTCCTCGGGCAAAGTTTCTTATTTTGATCCCTAGAATACGATTTTCACTGAGCAATGGGCGATTTTTAAATCGACTTGCCCTAATGGACATATTGTACTTTTTTACAATGAATTCTTTATTTATTAACACTTTTTTACTTTCCAGACATTGGAGCCTTCTTACGCGACATATTTGCAATTTGCATTAAAAATTTTTTTTGGAATAGTTTCTAAATGTGCAGATATGTGGATATGTGGACCAGCACTTTTTATTTACCATACAGAAGAGCCTTCTTACGCGACATATTTGAGAAATTAAAAGAAAGCTCATGAGAGTATTTTCTCTATCCATTGTGCCATTATTTGAGAAAATTTATTTTTGAAATAGAGTTTGAAACAATTTCATTTAAGTTAAACTCAAATGTTAGTGAAGTTCAATTTAAAACAAAAGTTTTTTTTCAAAAAAATGATTTTAAATATAATTTAATAGTATACATTTACAGTTTAAAAACATTTGTTTAAAAAAAAACTTTAAAACAAATACTTTAGTATTGAAAACAAATATTTTAAAACCTAATTTTAAAATATTGTTCTTAAATTAAAAACAATAATACTAAACCGCCATTTTTTCGACTCCATTTTTTTAACTTTTTCGAGTTTTCGACGTCAAATTCGTAATTAGCGACCCTTGGAACCCCTCAAATACCTTATTTTAACTCCATTCGATGAAATCGGCGTTTTATTGCGGCTTAAAATAGTGAAATATTTTAAATAATAATATAATAAATTAGTTTTTATTTCATCTAATATTTATTATTTGTAAAACCAATTTTAAAAATATTTTCACACAATCAAATATAAAATCGGGGTTTTTCTCAGCTTGGTCTCAATTGTCTGGCAATTATTGTTAAAGATTCTACGGCACATAATTTTTCAATTCAATCTCAGATAGCGACTTATTTTTTGTTATTGCAAATTTCTTTGGGAAAATTATAAAAATAAGGGAAAATTATAAAAAAAAAATATAAATGAGTTTATGGTTGAAAATTTAATACGCTTATTTTAAATTTTGTTTTGTAGAAACGCAAAAGCTTTAAATTTCTATTTTAAATTTTTTGCTTAATTTTTAAGTATGTTTTTATTCTTAGTGTAAATATTATAAAAAATATTCAAAAATAAATTGTTTTTTTTTTAAAATGCATCTTCTTCTCGATAGGTGGCATAAAAAAAGCAATCCTTTTAAGCTGGTGTCAAAATATTTTGGTTTCAATTTATCGGAAACAAAAAAATCAAAGTGCATTTTAATGTTAAAACCTTTACTAGAACTATTTTAGTTTGGCCCAATAGTAAAAATTTAGCGCGACTTTTTAAAAAAAGTTTTTAAGTCTTTATGTATTGTAGTCTTTTAAATATTGCAGCCTTTTAAATATAGTCACAATAAATATCAACGCTTGTTGAATTCGTTGAAAAAGTTTTTACGTCTCAACTTCTGAACTCTTAAAAAATACACTGCTACCTGTTGCTGGCGTAGTATTAAACTTTGAAATTAATAATGGGTCATGTAACTTTTTGTCCCTAAAATTTGTCCCTTAAAATAAAATTTTCAATGAAACCCTATTAACGAAAATCGCATTTAAATTTACTGAGCTACGTTGTCTCAAAATAGACCCTATTTTGGCATTCACATGGCTATGGGTCCGCGCAAAAATCTTAAAACCTCAAACTCCGGATTTGGTTTTCTAAACAATAAACTAATTTAAGCACAAAATTTGAGCCATATCAGAGATGGTTAGTGCAACTTATATTACACTTCAATGTGAAATGGGCCTCATATTGAAAACAATTTGTTCCTACTTTGACAAAATATGTTTAATGTCAATTTTTTATATCATATTGTGGTTAAAAAATTTCCTTGAAAATCTTTTTTAAATTTTGTATGAAAAATCATGCATTGATATTAAAGGCATTGTGTTGACTTTCAAAACGTGATGATTTTTTCAGTGTATATATGGATTTTGACAAATATTTTGCAACCCATATTTGTAGGCTTGAATAAGACAAATCGACCTGTAACGTTTATATATCCATTATACGTCATATATTCATCAATAAGCCGATTCTTGAAGATTGGTGCAAGTTGCTGGTTTCATTCGCTTCAAGAGAACCCTCGTTTTCGTCGCTTCGGAGACTCAAAACATGAGAAGTAAAACTGGAGAAGAAAGGCTCAATGGGTTAGCTCTTCCAAATGTTCACAGGGATGTGAAAGTGACCACAGAAGAAATTTTAAATGCACAAGCCCGAAAAAAATGTATATTATTACTATATATTATGTAATATAAAAAAAATTGGAATACGTCTAAAATAAAATTAAAAATAAAAAAAAGTACAAAGTAATTAATTTCTACAAACTATTTCACTTTTCAACTTTTGATATACTTTTGAATTATATGCTAACGTTATGTAAAACGTTAATGTATTTTTAAAAAGTAAATATGTTACATACATCAGTATTAATTATAAAAAAAATAATTATCTTATGTATGTTCCCCATTAACAAATTCTAGATCCGCCACTGTACTGAGCTTGCTCTATAAGTATAAATCTTATACTTATCTCAATGTGTGCAAGTGTGTGTGTGTGTGTGTTTGAATGTTTTTGTGTGCGTTCAATTTGGAAGGATACGCTGTGTTTAAGAAGGCGTGTAATTGAAACATTCAAAAGACATTTTCCAAGACTTAGCACAGACTCACTCATGCTCCAGCATCGTCGAACGTAACGACGACGGCAAGAAACAACAACTCTGAGTATGTATGAGTGGGATTGTGCATGCGTCTCGGTTGGGGTGCGGGTCAATAATTGAAGAATAGCTCTAAGCTAAGCTCTAAACAGCAACCAATCACCCAAAACACAACCCTGAATGGTAGTAAATCGCTGGAGTGGATTCTGGGTACAACGTGTGTTTAGCACCAAGAATTCAGGATTAGAAAATCAAAATTCTCATAATTTGCAGGAAACTTTATAGCTGAGCGTAGCGAACTTTTTTTGTTGACAATAAAAAGTATTAAAAGCAAGTAATAGGTATTTTTATGAACATTTTTTAAAGTTTGCCTCCAGCTTTTAATTCTTGTTGTAGTTTACTCCTTAAAAATCGATTTCACGTATAGCCTATAGTATGAAAATTATATTTGGAGAGAAATCGAGCGTTAAAAAAATACTGAAGCGTTACGTTTTCCTATTCAACGACATGTGCTGAAACCAACGTGAAAATACCAACAACGAGAAAAAAATGCACATAGCAGCAATAGCAGAAAACAATAACAATGCTATGCAATTTTTCTTGATGTCGCAGCGAGATGCGCCGACGCCGTCAATTTTTCGAATTAAAATGGGAAAAATGGAAAGATAGGAGGAATATCTCTTTTCCACACGGAAAATTTTCTTGCCAGCAAGTCTACGGTACAGGCAAGTCTGTACTGGCCAGTTTTTCTTCTGTGCTGTTCTTTCTTTGATGCTTTGCTGTTCTTTTCTTTGTATTTTCGACTTGCTGGCAAGAAAACTTGCAGCGTGGAAAAGGTGTAAAACTTAACACACGGTATGCTTGAAGTGAATTCTATTCTATATCAACAAAAACTGGACTTGCAGGGTCATTCAGGGATGTGCAAAAATCAATTTAAAAGAAATCAGAGTCGTATCTGGTCCGCTTTCCAAGCTATAATGGTTTTTTTATTTTGCAAAGTTAATATTAGCTCATGTTTGATTTGACAGATAATTAGTTTTATCCTTTCTCTGAACGAATATGGTTGTGTATACGCTTGAACAACGCTGGGAAATATTGCGACATTACTTTGAAAATCATGGTAATGTTGCAGAATGTGTGCGAAAATTGCGTACGGATTTTACTTGTGAAAAAAGTGAAAGAAACTGGCATCCTCATCGATAAACTAAAGCGTGAAAAGCCAAAAGCAGTGCGTACACCCGAGAATATTGCTGCTGTGGCAGAAAGTGTGCGTGAAGTGCCATCAACATCAATTCACCGTCGTTCTCAACAATTGAACATTTCGGAGACATCATTGAGACGAAATTTGCATAAAGACCTTGGTATGACGCCATACAAAGTCCAATTGGTTCAGGAGTTGAAGCCAACTGACCATCCAACTCGTTTTCGCTTCGCTAAGTGGGCCTGCGATCAACTTACAGAAGATGCCGATTTTACCAAAAAAATCATCTTTTCAGATGAAGCTCATTTCGATCTTGGCGGGTATGTAAACAAGCAAAATTGTCGCATTCGGGGCACAGAAAACCCGCACCCATACATTGAAAAGCCGCTGCACCAAAAACAAGTCACTGTTTGGTGCGGATTTTGGCCCAGAGGCATAATTGGGTCATTTTTCTTCGAAAATCAGCAAGGAGTGTCCGTTACAGTCAATGGCGATCGTTATCGGGCCATGTTGAACGAATTTTTGTTAAAAAATTTTAAGAGGAGGATGTTGGCAACATTTGGTTTGAACAGGACGGCGCTACGTGCCACACAGCCGAAGCTACACTCGATGTTTTGCGCCCTGTTTTTGAAGATCGCATTATCAGCCGCAGAGCTGATGTCGTTTGGCCACCTCGGAGCTGCGATTTGACACCTTTGGACTATTATTTGTGGGGTGCCCTCAAAGATAAGTGTTACGCCGACAAGCCAGAGACAATTGACGCTTTAAAGGACAATATTCGTGAAGCCATTAGTGAAATACAGCTGCACACAATCGATAATGTGCTTAAAAATTGGACCGATCGTGTAGGCTACTGCATGGCCAGCCGAGGTAGCCATTTGAATGAAATTATTTTCCATTATTAACCAGAAAGATTGCACGTTCAAATAAGAAAAGAAATTTGAGAAAAAATTTAGTAGTTTTGTTATAGAATTTTCAAAAAAAAAGTTAATTGGCGGACCCTTTATATAAAGTACAATGCACAAAAAAAAAAATAATCCTTCTAATTCTTCTACGCAACCAGCATTTAAACTTTCTAGTTATTATCCATACAGATAACGCTCCATAATTTTTGATTCAAAGCATTGACATTTAGAGCTTGCTCATGAGCAATTGCTAGCTCATCTTGCACAGTTATATGTACTCATTAATAAATATAAGAGACTCTGGAAAAACAGCCTCAAAAGTTATTGTCATACATCAATCTTTAATGTTCTTAAAAGCAACAACATAACAAATAATTTTTAAAACAAAACAATTACTGGAAACTGTCGAAAAAATACATTGGTGTTTTTTTAAACGATGCAGTAAAATTTTACATCGACGCATTTTTGAACATCAATCCTACAAATAGCAAATTTCCAATAAGTTGAAGTGAATGCCCTTATTGATTTTAAATTATTTACAAAACAATCATGATAATTTTGATTGCTTACATTATCAACAATGGTGGTTTTAAACCATTGCATTAATTTTTGTTGAATTTGAAGAAATGTTAACATTTTGATAAAATCATTTTTTATTGGTAGTCGTGGTTTTTATCCGATTTGGATCATAATCAAACTTTACCTTTGTTTTTTTAGTATTCTGCTTATTTATCCAATTTCATAATGATAGCTTCAAAATGATGGCTGTAGTCGGTGATGGACGCCATGGTCATAATGTCCATGGACGTTATGTCTTATTCAGGATGGAAATTATGGCCGTAAAATGTTTTGCCCTGGTACGGAATTTTAATAAAATTATTCCGTAAAAGGGCAAATACTTAAGAAAAAGGAAAAGGAGCTTGAAGCATACTGCTTATGTCCGTTTGAAGCGGCCATTATGTCCATGGACATTGTGTCCATTATCTCCATGGACGTTATGGCCGTGGACATTATGTCCCCCACCGCTGTAATCGTACCCACAGACATGCCGACTCAGGTGGTGATTCCGATCAAGAATATACTATATACTTTTTAAACCTGATACACCAGGATATAATGAAAATAATGCTGCTACGGGTCTCATTTATATCAACTTAATACTGTTAAAAATTACAAATGCAAAATTACAAGATAATTTTACTTTACAAATTAGGTGAGTGGTTTTTGAATGATTTTGAATGTTTCCATGGAAAATAAAAAAAAAAAGAACTCGATGATTTTGAAACCCTTAACCATCGATCGAGCACGTATAAAATAATAAGTCAACCTTAGATTTTTGTCCACTATCATATATCCGAAAATCATTCAAAACGGCAAGTGACACCTGGAGACCTTCTTTGTGGGAAAAAAGTCTCCGGGAGCATATTGGTTAGGTGAGTTTATTTTCCTTTAAATGAATGAAGGTAACGTATAAGTTGCATTGCATTCAAATCAATTCCCATAAATGAAATTTCGGTGGGATGACATATATTTGGAAAGTAATAATGCCCATTGGCCTTATGTCTACTTCGCAATCTGTTCAAAACAATACGGGTAGAGGGTAAGTTAGATTTGCGTTTTGAAAATACCTGATACCATTCGAACTTACAGTAATGTTTTGGAAAAGATTTATTGTATTTCCAAGGAAAAATACTCCAAAGATACCTTGGAAATAAATTAACAAAACAGACAAACTACACGGTGTAACATTGAAAAAAAAAACTTGGCATAAGACAAGCAAAATTAAACAAGCTTTTTAAATCTTTGAGTATATTTAGGTGGTTTTAAAGGAAAATATTCAACATATAAACTTCAAACTTGAAAAATTAAAAAAATGTAGAAATTTCTAAACGTATTCGCCTGTATTTTTTCCAATTTTAGATACAAAATTTTAGCTACAAAGTTTTAAATTTATTAAACAGCAGAGTTATGCAATTATAGCACATTCACACGCACCTAACAAAAATTGGTTCTTTGGATATATATCTAAATTTGTGAGTGGACTTATAAGACCAAGTATGCAGTTATCTTATGCTCTACTAGGTTTACCGCTTTCACTATGTCATATGCCAAGATTTTAGATTTCTTCTCATTTTGTTATTAAAGCATTTTTGGTGATAACAACATTCCGTACAACAAAAGTGTACTTGGATAAGTTCCTTGAGCAAAATATGTCCAAGCAAAACGTTTGTACTCCATTTCAATTCAGACATAAGGTCCATGGTAATTACGTCTGTTTTTGAAGTAGTCATACGGTCCACGGACTTTATGACCATTTGAAAAGGACATAATGTCCATGAACCTTTGACCGTGAAATTTAGTCATCCCACCGAATTTTCGCTAAAACTTTGTTAAATCTTAAATCATTCATTTTCGATTTCTCCGTAAATTTTTAGAAAAAACCGGTTGGGAACCAGAGCTGTAAAAGAATGCATTCAATTTGATTTTATTCACAAAAAAGTGAATCAGTGAATAACGAAATTTGAATGCATTCAATAAAGGCAAAATTGATTTATAAATAAAATTTTTAACTCACATTCAATTTCATTTTCGTTATTTTGACATTATTCATTTATTATTCATTATTAATTTGTTATTCATTATTCATTTCTTATTCATTATTCATTTGTTATTCATTATTCATTTTTTATTAATTTTTTATTTATGGCTTAGTACTAAAACGAATAAAAAATGAATAACAAATGAATAATGAGTAAAAAATGAATAAAAAATTAATAATGAATAAAAAATGAATAATGAATAAAAACTGAAATTGAATTGTATTTACATTTTTTAAATTTAAAATAGGTTGTGCGTCGGGTTAGAAGAACAGATTTCAATAAAAACTAATAAGAATAAAAGAAAACTGATCCCCAAATCTGATGACGACTTCCGCAAACGAAAAACCGATAATGATTTACGGATATGCACCTGGAATGTCCGAACCCTTATTTGGGAAAGTGCCTCTATCCAACTGACTGATGTCTTGGAAAGATACAAAGCTGATATAACTGCTATCCAAGAAATGCGATGGAAGGAACTGGGTTGCATTCGGCATGCACCCTGTGATATCTACTACAGCGACCATGTGGAGAAGCACGAGTTTGGATGTGGATTTGTAGTTCGCAAAAGACTACGTTCCCATGTCCTGCGATTCACACCTGGGAACGAACGGTTTACCATAATCCGCATCAAGGTTAAATTATTAAATAAAGGCCTATTATGTATGCACGCTCCGACAGAAGACAAAGACGATAAGACCAAGGAAATTTTCTACGAGCGCCTTGAAAATGCTTACGAGCGCTGCCCCCGTCACGACGTAAAAATCGTGCTTGGTGACTTCAACGCTAAGGTGGGCAAGGAAAATATTTTGGTCCAACAGTCGGAAAGTTCAGCCTCCACGACAACACCTCCGATAACTCCGATAACGGAATAAGGCTGATTGACTTCGACGCAGCACGAAACATGGTCATAAGTAGCACTAGATTCAAGCATCTCAATATTCATAAAGCCATCTGGATGTCCCCTGATCAAAAAACCAAGAATCAAATTGATCACGTTTTGATCGACGGAAGGCACTCTTCCAGTGTATTGGATGTACGCTCGATCCGTGGTGCAAACATTGACTCGGATCACTATCTTGTTGCAGCCAAGATCCGTATACGACTATGCGCAGCTAAGAATATACGCAACCCTACACAGAGAAAG
Organism: Dichetophora obliterata; assembly: GCA_963920525.1. Taxonomy (NCBI): domain Eukaryota; kingdom Metazoa; phylum Arthropoda; class Insecta; order Diptera; family Sciomyzidae; genus Dichetophora; species Dichetophora obliterata. The sequence goes on from OY986435.1 coordinate 281,604,292, forward strand.
TTAGACGTCGACAAGCTGCAATCGAAACAGACAGCCGATGCTTTCGCCACTCGACTCTCACTCCTGCTTCAAAGCACTCCTCCAATCGATGATATATGCGCGCAGTGGACACACATTTCCAACTTCATGCGTGCGGCTGCTGAAGAGGTGATTGGCTATCACCGCCCTCGCCGAAACCAGTGGTACGACCAGGAGTGTCGCGACGCCACTGCAGAGAAAGACGCCGCCTACAAAGCCACCCTGCAGTCGGTTGTAACGCACGCTGCTAAGGAGCGATACAAAGAAAACAGGAGGGAAGAGAGACGTATTTTCAGGCGGAAAAAAAAGAGGCAGAAAAGCGCGAGCAGGAGAAGATTGAGATGTATGGTGACAGGAATCAGACCCGAAAATTTTTCGAAAAATAAGACGCCTTGCCGATGGTTTTAAAACCGGGGCCTCTTCCTGCAAGGATGAAAACGGGAATCTATTGACAGATGTCCAGAGTATACTGACGATATGGAGGGCACACTTCTCTAAGCTTCTAAATGGCGACGCTGACAACAATCCCGCCAATAGAAATGATATTACGGAAACTCCAATTTCGGATGACAGCGTCGAGGTTCCGCTGCCTGACTATGGTGAAGCTCTGACAGCTATAGCTCGGCTTAAAAATAACAAAGCCGCGGGAGCTGATGGCTTACCTGCTGAGCTGTTTAAGAACGGATGCGAAGCTCTAATTAAATGCATTCACGAGCTTCTATGCAGAAAATGGTCGGAAGAATGCATTCCGAATGATTGGAATCTCAGTGTGCTCTGCCCAATCCACAAGAAAGGCGATTCCACTATCTGTGCCAATTACCGTGGGATAAGCCTTCTTAATATAGCATATAAGGTCTTGTCGAGCGTTTTATATGAAACATTGAAGCCCATTGTAAACGAACTGATTGGACCTTATCAGTGTGGCTTCAGACCTGGAAAGTCCACCATCGACCAGATTTTCACGCTACGACAAATCTTGGAGAAGACTCAAGAAAACAAATCGACACAAACCATCTTTTTGTCGACTTCAAAACCGACTTTGACAGCCCAATAAGGAAGCACCTGTACTCCACCATATCTGAATTTGGTATTCCTGCAGAATTAATACGACTTTGCAAGATGACACTGAGCAACACCAGCAGCGCAGTTAAAATCGGGCAGGACCTCTCCGCACCATTTGTTACAAAACGAGGTTTCAGACAAGGTGATTCCTTATCGTGCGACTTTTTCAACCTAATGATGGAAAAGATCATCCGAGCTGCTGATCTGAGACGTAGTGGCACAATATTCTACAAGAGTGTTCTGCGGCTTGCGTATGCTGATGACATCGATACTAATGGCCATAATACGCGCGAAGTCAGTGCAGCATTTTCCAGATTAGTAAGAGAGTCTAGTCGAATGGGTCTGGCAGTGAATGCAGATAAGACGAAATACTTGGTGTCAACAAACAAACAGTCCCAGCGTCTTGAAACCCACGTTACCGTTGACAATACCTCTTTCGAGGTTGTGAAGAACTTCGTTTATCTGGTATCCAGCATTAACTCAACCAAGGACATCAGCATTGAGATTAATCGAAGAATAACTCTTGCCAACAGGTGTTACTTTGGGCTCAGTAGGCAATTGAGAAGCAGAACCCTCTCTCGACGAACGAAAATCACGCTCTATAAATCGCTCATCATGCCCGTTCTACTTTATGCATAACAAACCTGGACGCTGAGCAGTTTAGATGAAAAGACTTTAGGAGCATTCGAGAGAAAGATTTTTCGTAAGATTTTTTCGTAATCTGCGTCAATGGCGAGTACCGAATACGGTGGAATGATGAACTGTATGAGCTGTACGCTGACATCGACATAGTCAAGCGCATTAAAATCGAGCGGCTTCGCTGGCTTGGTCATGTTCAGCTCATGAAAGACGATGCTCCAGTGAAGAAAACATTCGATTCGGTACCCAGCGGCGGTCAACGCAGAAGAGGACGACCGCATCTTCGTTGAAAAGACCAAGTAGAGGACAACCTGACGAAGCTTGGAATTTTCAACTGGCGCCAGCAAGCGAAAGACAGAAATGGCTGGCGCAAATTCTTAGATGACGCCAAGACCGACATACGGTTGTAGCGCCAACTAAGTAAGTAAGTAAATAAGATGTAACTTACTAATTATCCTAACAGATAGCTCTGTAATCAGTTAAAATATTTTTTTATTTATGCTGTAAGACTTTAAAATGCGTTGCCCCGTAGATTAGGATAAATCTTGGGGAAATAAACTTTTAGGTAATCAATATTTTCTCACTTTTTTACTTCTTAATTTTATTTTCTTTTATTTCTCTCAAATTTATTATTTCTTCCTTGGTAATTAAGTTTATTTTAAGGTAATTTAATGTGTTACTATTAACAATTTTTTTTTTATTATAGCTAAGTGCCAATTTCATGTTTATGTTAACTTTCTATTATTCTTATCTGGATATGTATGACTAAGCCTAAGAATAAAAATAAATAATTTGTTGTTATCTCTAATTAATTTAATTTTGCTATAATTTATTTTTCATTGTACTGTAAAAAAAAACATTGTTTCTTATTTGTACTCAATTATTTTTTATAAATAAATATGCTAATATCAATCTAAAATATATGGTTAGGCATTTTTAGACTTGACCCTTGTGTGTTTGTTCAATAATTTCAAATAAATTAATTGCAACAAACCATAAAGTTTAATGACCCAAAATGATATATTTAAAATTTAAATGCGCATGCAATTTAGCATGATAACCTTGAGGTCATCTAGTAAAGTAAACCCAGCATACAACAAAAACAAAAGCAACTGCATTAACAACAACGACAACTACAACAGCAACAACTTCAACTTCAGCAAAAACTACTAAGGCCAAATCAAATAGAATTTGCTTGTGAAAATTTACTTTATAGGCGCATACGTATTACTGTTGCTGTTGCTTGAGGTGGTAATACATTAAATGAAAATTTGAAATTTTATACGTAATTGAGTTTTGGTTCTTTACATGCACTGACAAATTACACAACTAAACATACACAAACACACACACACACACACAAACATGTCCTATATCACATGGTAATCGAAACCATTGGATGCCTTCTCACCATCACCATCACCATCACCATCAGCATCATCTTGAATTTCAAATTCAATTATAAAACGCGGTGGACAGTCAATGAAATGGTCAAATTGAATGATGTACTTCAATTGATATCAACGAATGAAATACTAACAAATAAAAATTTACAAAACGACAACAACTGGAACACCACGATATCCTTCACAACGCCAACAATATGTCAAACAAAACCGCAGGGGTTGTTTTTGCACCCTGTTTGTCAGCATACATTCATATCTGTAGACCTCTCTCTCAATGATTCTCCAAAAAACCGCACAGCTACCGGTACAAAATCGAATTAGTTTAATACGATTTATGGGGGGGATAACAGTACAACCTAACTCACTTGACCCAACTTGACCATCGCATCCGCACTTGAATCCGAACCAACTCAACACAATAATAATAGATTAGTACCATTTGCTGGATAATATTGCCAACAAATGGAATTTTCGTTCGTGGTCGAAAAGCTGAAGTATTGGTATTGGAGTTGGAAGCGAATGAAAGAAAATTTTGATTTGTACCGTAGACTAGCGTCATCACAACATCTATAGAGGCAAGAATATAAAATGCATTTACTTTTGAGTAATGCTTGATTTTAACTATATCATTTTCAGTGGTAAGTTGTTATCAATCAAATTGAAAATAACAGCATGTTGAAATTTTTTCTAACTTTGGCAGTCTTGGAAAATTAAAAACAATTTAAATGGAGCTATGCAGAAAATCTTCTAGAGTTTTATTAAGGTGATATTTCAGGTGATAAACTATTGTGTCGTCAAAAAAATGACATAGTGAAAATCAAACATAACATTGAGTAGCATAAACTGACCGAAGAAAGTATCATAAATATCTTTTGCAGTACTTAGAATGACCACTCAATACTGATGCGACTTTGAGTGATGGAGTTTGAAGGAGAAAAGATTCTTAGTATAAGCGTATACTCAAGACCAGGGACCGTACCGGTTATGATTTTTTTCAAAAAAGTCAACAAATAATCGATATTTTTTGACTGATTTCATCTCGATCAATAGTAATAGTTAAAATTTGACTTTTATTATTTCGATCAAAAACATAAGTTAAAATTTGATTTTATTTTTTTTTAATCAAAAATAAAAGCTTAAATATGACTTTTAATTTTCGATTAAAAATAACATAAAATTTGACTTATTTTTTCGATCAAAAATAAAAGTTAAAATTTTACCTTTTTTTAACAAAAATAAAAGTTAAAATTTGACTTTTATTTTTCCGATCAAAAATAGGGACTAAAAACTTGACAGAGAGTGAAAATTCGTGACACTAGCCACCTAAAACAAGAATTCGTAATTTTTATATCTTTTATGGATACTATTATACATGAAAAAAATTCCCATTTTTTTTTTAAGTTTTTTTTCAATGAGTTACAAAGAATTTAGTTTTAGACCACTGTCAAATTAATTTTGCTAAGTAAAGGCTTGTTAAAATTTCTTGATTTTTGGTCCAAATACTCTTAATACACGTTAAATTACAAAAATGATTTAAAAAATTTTTTTTTCTTTTAAATAAGTTTATTATAAAAATTTAAAAAAAAACGTTCTGGACCTCATAGAAAAACGTTTTAAAAAATATTACATATTTATACAAGTTTTGAAATAATACAAAAAAATAAAAATGATGTATTCTCCATAAACAAGTCTATTATTAAATGTTCTAAATCTGCACTGCCTGTCCTGAGCGAGCCATACAGAGCACTGCACAATGGAATGATTGGTACAAACTAGAGGGAATAAATTATTTTGATGACTTTTTAGTGATTTAGGCACAGAAAAGTACAAAAAACTGTTTTTTAATATTTGGACAAGTGGGCGTGGCACCTCCCATACAAATGGATCCTATTTTTCACAATATCTTAAAAACCAGTAAGACAACATAAACTTAGGCAGTTATCGAGTGTATCATTTAAAGGAAATGTGTCAAAAGAAGGCGTGATTGGACAAGTAGGAGTGGCACCTCTCATACAAATGGATCACATTTTTCACAATATCTAAAGACTCAGATCAGATTACATACAAATTATAGCGATATCTGGAAAACTATAGATGTTATCAGTACAACGTATTTTTGTATGAAAAGTCGTTGTTTGAGGAATATAAAGGTATACGAAAGCTTTCTTGGTAATATTTTCCGGGATAGTATGTTAAAAAAAGATCCCCTTAAAATGGCATTAAAATATTAAGATATCTCGAAAAGTTTATATCTTCTCAGTACAACGTATTTCCTTTAGTACAACGTATTTCCTCAGAATGAGAAAACTCTATTGAAACTTCAAGTTTTGACTTTGAAAGCAAATATCTCAGCCATTTTTTAATCGATTTGCAACGAATTTTCTTTGTCTGAACGATAAATTAAATGACTTTGAAAAAACAAGAAAATATTAACCTCTATCCCATCCATTCAATGTTTTATATTGTTTTAAGAAAACCTCTAAAATATTAAGATTATGCTTAAAAAATAAGACAAACTTTTTTTGTTGTAATTTTTTTTCTTATTACATTTTCTTTTTTCACACTCTTTCATATGACAAATAATTTATTTGCAAAAATTGCCCCATTTTGACACATAATTCAATAAACAGTTTCTATTATCGAAATTCATGAGCTGCCCCCTATGATTTTTTTGATGAAAATTAAATTTTTCAAAATGCTGTTTTTACATTTTTTGCAAAGTTCTAGAGCTCAAGAAATAATTTCTGTGAAAAAAATTTTTCAAATATTTCAAACCACTCCAAAGTTTTATACACAAATCTATGTTTTAAGCAATTTCCTTAGCTTCATTTTTTTATAATTAATACGCAAACATCAAATGTTGTCTTATACTTTTTTGATATTTATTTTATAATAAGATCAATTAAACTTATATCATTCGAAAAGTATTGCACCATAGATGTGCCGAATCATGTTAGATTTTGAATTGATGATTTCTGACCCGAAATATTAACGTTGAAAGTTTATATAATTATTAGTAAGGAAGGTCTGGGTGAAGAGACTTGGACAGTATGATTGGATTTTGATTGGTGACATTCGACCTGAAATATTAGCATAGAAGAGGATTTATAAAATAAATACTTAGCTATAAGAGATGGAAAAACATGATGTAAGATGGCATTTTAGACATTGCTAAGATGTACAAAAAATAGTCCAAACATTTTTCGCCATCTTTTACGAATACCCTATAATAAGTATTTTTTATGTAGCATGTGCGAATGTATATTGTGGTGGTAAAATTTTTAATAAATAGTACATTTTTAAAAATTGCCTTCATTTTGGCATCAAAATTATTGTGATATCTGGAAAACTATAAATGTTCTCAATATAACGAACTTTTGCATGAAAAGTTGTTGCTTAAAAAAAGTTACGGTACAAAATTTTATTATTTTTTACAAATATTATGTTGAAAAATTCCCGTTATTTTGTTGCGATAAAATTATTGCAACATCTTGAAAACTAAAGATTTTCTTAGTACAACGCATTTTTTGGAGGCAAAGTCTCCCCTCAGAAGTAGAAAAAACTTTTGAAAATGAATTTTTTATTTTGTGAGCAAATATCTCCGCTTTTTCCAATCGATTTCCTTCAAATTTTCTTCGAAATTGAAGATTCGAAGAAATTTGAAATTCGATTGAAATTTTAACTTTTACTTGTGATAAAAAAAAATAAAAGTCAAATTTAAACTTTTATATATGATCAAAAAAATAAAGTCAAATTTTAACTTTTATTTTTGATCGAAATCAGAAACTAACGATTATTTATTGACTGTTTTAAAAAAATCACAAAATTTAAAAGCATTGAAGTTTATTATTCCTAAGCTAACAACCATCACATTGCTATATTCAAATATAGAAAAGACTTACTATTTCCATATGACTTTTCGAATAGAAATTTCGAAAATAACAGTTATTATCGGTCCCAGGTCAAGAAAAAAAAAATATTATATTGTTTAGGTAGCTGTTAGTTATGAAGTCCGACTTTTTGCTGTCGGCAAAGTCATTCAGTATTATTTTGCTGCCCAAAGCTTAACATATACTCATCGGTTTTCAGAAAGAATTTTTACTAATAAGATTTCAACATAAGCTAGAAGATTGGCTCTTATTTTTAAGTTTTCTCCATTGATCATACTAAGTCGTTTTGGGATTTGGTTAGTGTAAAGAAAAATTATTATTATTTCTACTTTTATAAGAAATTAGTGCATTGCAAAAAAGTGTACTAAAGGTATTATAGTTAATGATATTTAAATCATTTTTACACTAAAATTAATTTTGTGTAATTAAAAGGTAATGTAAAAGGTGCTAGATTGAAATGTACTTTCCAAATGAGCATAGGTTGTAGATCTGGTCGAGTACAACACGACACCATACTTGAAATTGTTCATACGCACCCAAAATTTAATTTAACCATTAAAAACGGACTTTTAGGTACTTTACCCCTTAAACAATCAACAACTTAGCAATTTTTCAACATTTGGGTGTAACAACAATTTCAAGCATGGTTTCGTGTTATACTCGACCAGATCTACCACCTATATTATGTTGCTTCAAATATACATGCGATTTTTTTTTAGCACCGTGTAATAAATCAACAAAATTCAAAATCTCTTAGTCCTTAAATAAATTTTCCCAACCTTGAATAAAAATAATTTTTTGAGTCAGAGCATCAGACAATGTTAAACTCAGGGAATAGATTTTGTTTACCATTTATTAGATAAAAGTGCCAAAATTACGCTTTCAATATATATAAATAATATTATTTATTCTGTAAATGAAAGGGATATTGAACTTATTGGGATCAAGTTATTCAAAATTTTCATAATCGCTGTCCGTTGCATTTTTTTAAGTAGTTGTTCATTAGTGTGATTAAAAAAACAACCGAAGTTATGGAGAGCGTTATTAACTTCAAAGTTATGAATAGTGTCCAACCGAAACCGGAATTTCGGCCGGAACAGAAACCGAATATGGTTACCGTAGGGCCTACTGGTGACCTTATGACATTCTTAACCGAAAAATGTAGTCAATTTTCGGCGAGAGCAGGGTTATTGCTCTAGATATTTCAAAAGCGTTAGACCGAGTGCGTCATAAAGCGCTCGTGTCGAAACTTGTTGCATATGGTTTCGGCGGTAGCTTTGCCCGATGGATCACATGTTTCTTCAAGGACAGAACAATTTCCGTCGTAGTGATGGTATTTCGTCCTAAGAATCACCTCGCCATCAACCTAAGAGTACCGCAGGGTTCAGTTCTATCGCCAACCTTGTTTCTGGTTTTTATCAACGACCTTCTGTCGTTGACGCATAACCCAATATATTCGTTTGCGGATGACAGCAGCAGTTATCAATCATATTCATTCAAAAAACACCCAAGCTGTATGCAGATTCCGAGAAAGGGGCAAAATATGGATAACATACCCCTTAATGATCTACAAAAAAAATCTTCGAGTGGGGTTTTGTTAATAGAGTAGAGTTCAATGCAAGCAAGATCCGGTTTTGTCTGTAAATCTACAAGCGGATGGATTGCCCCTTTACGTACTACATTCCTCATTATGAATGGTGTGGATATAGTGGAATCAGCCGCTCTTGACGTTCTGGGCATATCGATCCTATCTGATCTTCGTTTAAATGATCATAGTTTTATTATTTTGAAAGAAGCGGGCAAGTGCCTAGTTTTTTTTAAAATGGTGCAAAAAATATTTCACTTCAGCTGATCTGCGCATGATCTTCACCTCATACATCAGGCCAAAAATGGAGTACAATTCGCATATTTGCGCAGGGGCTTCAAGATCTTACTTGGAGTTTCTGGATCGAATTCAACGTCGTGTGATATATTCAACTCTGAAAAGGTACTACCATGGGAGATGCAAGTGTTCAAGGGAGATACATGGCCTAACGCTACCGGCTTGTGTGTTTCCCAGGTCCACTCGGACAGCTGTCCAAGCCCACCCCTTTACCATTGCCTCGATGTCCAACATAATTTCGCATTACCAAGATAATTTATTTTTTAGTCGAACGGTAAAGTTGTGGAATAGTCTCCTTGCGAGCGTATTTTCCGACAGTTTTGAGATGTGCAAATTTAAAAAAGGTCTTCACCGACACTACTCCATCTATGCATCCTCCAACTAACTATCACCCATCTTCCGAATCAACACAATGCTTTCACATTTATAGGGAGCATCACCTGAGCGTTGTGGCAGTCTAAAAAAAAATTGAACAAAATATGGAAACGAACATTAAAAAAAAAAAATGAAGTAAATTTTCTTAGACTGTTACTTTAACCAAGTTAAGTCAAAGCTAATATTTATGTTATCTAATATACATAAAATTCTTTATTAAATTTTTTTGTGTGAAGTCAAAGCCTTCTTAAAGGGATTATCAAAATTTGTTGTAGTCTTGAATGATACAGCTGTGACCAAATCATGGTTTAAGTTTTATGTGGTTTGGCACTTGTTCGAATAAACTCGTCTGAAATATATGTCGTTAAAGCAAAGGAATTTTTATTTTATGTCAATACTGAAACTCTGCCAGGTATTTTGTCTGTTTTAGTTGCCTGTTAATTTTCACAATTCTTCCTTGGAGTTCAACGAATTTACCGAAATGAACCAATGAATTGTGAGAGTTTTTTGCTTCTGCTGGAAAGATAAAGTGTTTAACTGAAAACTTACTGTTAACACAACCAGATAGTCTGCTGTGTGATTGACTCCATACAGAGTTGTTGTTGCCTTCTTCAAATCTTACTTTATCTAAATAGCTCTTAAAATCACGTACAAATTCAATGAATAGATCGCACTTATCATTATTAAAATTTATTTTATCGCTAAGTTATCGATAATAAAGAATATTTCGGCCTATTCTGACAGACCTGTTATTCTGTTACAGGCCGGTTACACAGGCCTGTGACAGTGAAAGTGCGAAAGAATACGTGTACTCTTCGAATGATTCAAAAAATTTCGAACTTTCATGCTAGTAGCAAGAGATTTCACACATGCATGTGAAAGTTCATTAAAAAAATTCCATCGAATGCGACGGTTCTTGCTGCTATTGCAAGCTATCAGTGTTGCTTCCTGTACGAAATCGACGAAAACCCGAAAAAAACCCACCAAAAATAGTTAAAAACAGCACTGATATCCCCCTTTTTGACATACACTGGCCGCTGCTGTCAAAATCCACTGGCTCTGAAATTTCGTTGCCAGTAGCGATGAAAGTGGCGTGAAAGTGAATCCAGTGTGAGTGTATTTGTAAAAAAGAGTGAATGTATTGAGTTTTTCAAACTACAGAGCCAGTATACTGGCCTGTGTAGCATGCCTGTTATCGCTTTTAACATATAAATTGCAAATATTTTTACAAAATTAGCACTAAAGAAGTGCCGTGCATTAGCATTGAAAACTAGCATTACCGATTTTATTAAATTCCTTGTTTTTAGACAATGTTGTACTGGGAAGACAACCCAGAGCAGAAGCAAGTTTCAATAAATGTCGTCACTGACGCAGTTATGGTGAAGGTGGAAGCGGTAGAAACAGAGGTGACCGCGTAGGTTACAAACATAAAGACCAACGTGGAGACGAGCCAAAACCGCTATTCAAATAACAATTGACGTGGCGGCGATAGTGGTAGCTTATCCTACCAACGACAAGATCTTGAATGCAAGAGAAAGCGAACTAGTAACTACGATAGAGGCTATGCTGGAGGTTCCTCATACAATCGACACGATAATAGACCCAACAATGAGCTTAGTAACTATGAACGAAAAGATAACGGCTTCTACAGTAGTACAGCAGAATAAATTCAACGGCAATTTTCGTAGCAGAGGCGGTAGACGTAGTGGTGTTTTTTTATATTATTTTGACAAATTTTAAATATATGATGAATATTTTAGATCAAAGCTTATGCGCAAAATTTCATTAGTTTTATACATTTTACATTTTATAGTCACTTTGCATAGGAGTTGGGCTCGGCTTTCATTGACAAAACTCAATCATATGGTGCATTTTTGCGACAAAAGCTTATGCATAGTCAAACAGATGACGTACTATTCCTTGAACACACAGAATAAGATATAAATTCTGATAAAAGGCAGAAAAATGTATCTGTTATTCTGTTGTGTTTAGATAGATTTCATAACAGGTTTTGTCATGTAGAATACCAATTCAAGAGTTTGTAAAAGAATTTTTGACAGTTCGAAAAATCTTTTGTGATTTATAACAGATTTCATAAAAGGTTGTCATGCAAAACATGAATTTTGCTTTCATAACAGATTTTTTGACAGCTCAAAAATTTATATGGGGAATCATAACAGAATTTTTTTATAAAATATTCCGCAGAATAGGCCCAATTATCTAAGTGTTATGCTGCGTGTGAAAAAGCAAGTTCGTCAAAATAATATAATTATATGATATAAGATTGTTGATAACCCAGCAACAAAATTTAGGCATATGTTTACCACTGACAGTTGGTATTACATACGGTACAGTTCTTTTTCCACTATTATTGCTTCATTGATACACTTGCACAAAAACCTCCATAAAGAGAAAAATATTGCACTTCCAACACGGTACAATTTGATTTTATTTTCTATTAATTCACCCTCACTTTGATTGAACTGAACAAAGTGCGGCGTTAAAGCTACTGCTGTTGTTCCTTCGAATGTCCTTAAGGGATTTGTTAAGGGAAAATCGGAACGTTAAGGTGCCAATTAAGGGCTTTTTAGTATCAATTACAAAATGACATTTTTCCACACCTCAGGCATGCTGTGTTTGTGTGAGTGTGTTGTGCATGATGTGATGTGATTGTGTATATATCACAACTCATCTGTCGGTGTGTCATGGTCATAAGGGAGAAAATTGAAAATTGTTTTTGGGTTGTCATGATGTGATTTATTGTGTTGTGAAAAAATTTACTGACATTTTGTGATGTACGAGTACTGTATCTGTGAATATGGACACGAGTGTGGGCCATATGTGTCAAGATAGGCGAATTTATTTAATGCGATATGTATAGCATTAAATTACGTTATTAATCGACTGAGTGTAGTTTTTAATGTGTTTAATTTATATTAATCAAAAGACACATAATTATCTATATTCATCATATTCATTAACTTTTACACCATCAAATTTTATTAAAAGCTAAAAATAAACTGGCATAGTTATTGGCTCTACAAAGTTTGCTATTACTTTATTATAACACGCACACTTCCTCAGCCCAAGCAGCTCAAATTAAAACACAGAGTAGGGATTCAATTTTACAACTGACACTTTCATAAAGACTTGACACTCACAATCGGTGTTCTAACCACCAACTGCTTTACTCATAGCGACAGCATGACTAACGTTACACCCAAAATCGTGTCACATTACAAATTTAAATTTCGACGACCACATCTTTGACAACTTCTAAAAACTGATTGGTTACGTTTATGGTCAGAGTGTGAGAAATACTAGGATTAAGCATTGCATCTAGTGCTGCGTGTTGACACCCATTGTTTTTCTAGGCCACTGCGTCAAGTAGGGTCAGAGAAGTCTTCCTCTAGCAACAAAGTGTTAAAACTTACGCGAGCATTTGAAATAGAAAATGAAAAGGATTTAAATCATTGAACTTCAAGTTACACTTCATTGATAGATTTTCTCTTGTTCTCTTGTTTTAAATGTCTTTCTTACCTTCGCCAAACATATATCATATTTGAAAGTCATATGCGCTATTCCAAGAATGTAGGCTGGCGTTTTATATGTACATAGATTACAGCATTATCTCGATATGGTAAGTATCTACATAAATTAGTAGCATCGATTGAAATTTATTTTTTGACTTAAGGGCGTGCACGCGTTTTGTCGCTCTGCTGTCAACAGTAGCGTCCTTAAAAATGGTTTAATTTATTTTTAATGATTAATTACTGGCAGTTAATTTGATGTATTGCTTAATAAGCTGCTTGTTGTTTGTTTCCGCCTTAATATTGCTTTAAGGCAGTGAAGTGTGTTTCGATTTAATGTGAGAATTAGCTGTATTTAGATGTTGAGATTTGCTATGGGTATGAATTATGTGTAAGATCATGTCATTATATGAAGTTTTGAGCAATCATATTAAACGTGACGGCATTTGTGGCTCGTCTGTGTCTTAGGGTGGTGGTTGTCTTCTATATTTAAAATATATATATTTCTATTGGAAATTTCAAAGTTCTTTATTATAAAGCAAGTAAAAGTGATTCATTCTGGTTTGCTCCGCTACGAAAAGTAATCCAACAGAACACTATTTCGAAACTTAGTTTTAATTTGCTGCACTCTTGTTTGGTGTCTATAATTCACTTTTGGTTTCGGAAAAGGATAATGAGTAAAGGTTCGGTTGTGTTAGCTTTTCGTAGAGGCGATATCGTTACCAATGAGGCTGGCTATACGAAAGCGAAAACCTTTTTTAATCACTTTCGTAGCAAAAATTTAGGTTTTTTTCCTAATGACATGCCAATCATAAAAAAAGTGACATTTAAAACGTTCAATTGGACAAAAGTGGCAAACACTAACCTTCATCTTAAATTTTAAAACTGTGACATAAGATTCGAAATCAAATCCGTTGTCAGAATTTCAAAATTACAAGAATTCGGAAAAATACACAAAAATCTAGGTGGCATTTCTATCAGGCATCTTGAATTTAAAATTTTGACATCAATTCCGAAATTAGGTTCCCCCTAAAACTGCCAACCACGGAGTCCTTAGAACCCATAAAAGTCTTAATACGCTTAAGCTTTTCCTGCACAAGCTCTTTGAATTTTTTTGGATACTTGCTTTATTTGGATGGTTGCCTTCAACTTCAAGCTATACAAGCAAGCTTGAACTTGTATTTTAAGCAAGTACTTGAAATAGACTTCAAGTAGGCTTGTGAATAAATCAAAACGAACTTAATAAGGAATGTAAAGATTGATACGAGAGAAAAACCAAATAATTCTGAAATATTAAAAATTAATATTTGTCCTAAATAAGACTAATTTTTCGAATGAAAAATCCGAAAGAGCGTGCCACCGTGGACGCATCAAAAAGAAAGAATTACATAGAGAATTATTCCAGCAGGGCACCACCACAAATAAAGATTCCAGAAAAGATCTTCTTTGTGAGTTGCATCATGAAAAAGACAGATTTGTGCAGTAATTCAATTAAAAAAAGAATGATTACGCTTACAGTAATCATAATTATAATTCTGCTGTATTACAACTACTATAATCATAATAAAGAAATTTTTTGATTACGACTACTGTAGTTGTAATTGAATTTTTTTAATAATTACGATTACTGTAATTGTAATTAAAAAGATTTCGATTATGTTTACAGCAATCGTAATCTTTACTTTTTACGATTACGATTATTATTTGTAATTGAAACTGTAATTTATACAAGAAGGTTAAATTAGTCAATCCGTTTGCAAAACCGATAAAGAGGCATGTATAGAAAAGCATACATATTCTTGATCAACATCAATTCCGCCATTGATTTCGCCATGTCCGTTTGTGAGCAAGATAATAAGCGTAATTTAAGAGCTATCGTAAAAAATTCAATATATTTATTTTAAAATTTATATCAAGTTTGAAAATGAGCCAAATCAGATGAAAACTACAGCTACCTCACCCATTCGAGTACATAGTGACTAGGGCTTTCAATCTCGAAGGGTTTTGGTGAATCCCGGGATTTCGGTACTAAAAGCTGGGACCGTTAACAACTCTTTCTCTAAATTTCTGCGTTTTAGCAAAAACCATTGCATATTATTATTTTTTATTTTTTTACTTTTTAAATAGAAATCCAAACTTAATTCTTATTCATCCTTAAAATATTCAAAAACACTCGAAAGTTTATAAGAGTTACAAAGTCGAAATCATAATTAATAATGCAGACAAGGGTCACAAAACAGCTGAAATGAACATAGAATATAAGGGAAAAATTTCAACAATAATTGGATTAAATTGTCGAATTCTTAAATTCGATTTTGTATTTTTAGGGGAAACACTTGTAAATTTTATGATTAAAAAAATATGCCACTCTTGATTAAACTAGATCGAAAAACAATTATATTAAAAAAAAACGATTGTGGTATGATGATTTTTTTAATAAAAATCATAACCTTTACTGTCCCTTATTAAAGATATTTGCTAAATTTTAAAATATATGAAAACCAAGTATATAATAAGTTTATTTAATAAAAAAAATTATGATTTTATATATTTTAGAAAAGTTAAACATTTATTTAAAAATAAAACCAAAAACATTTAGACAAATAGAAACGTGAATACGTTAGACAAATCAAACAACATAAATTAATATTTAAAAAAATTTTAAAAAACTTTTTACTCAAATAAATTAGTAAGCTTTTATTAAAAAGTATGATGTGAATAAAATATTCCTGTTATAGTAAAAAATTTTAGTTTAGTCATAAAACTACAGTACAGTAATAAAATTATTGCTACTTTCAAAATTCCATGAAAGTTTAACAGCCTAGTAAACAGAGTATTTGAAGATCACAACCAAAACTAACTAAAAAATAAACTTTTAAAGTGTATAGAGAGATAAAAAAAGAACAGGGTGATTCGATAACATTTGAAAAACCATCGTTTACCTTGCAGTTGCGTTTGTATTTGCTTAAATTTTTTATATTTTCTTCCGGGATTCTGGGACTAGAAATTTGTTTGGGATCCCGGGATTGAAATCCCTAATAGGGATTGTACCAAATCGGAAAAATCTCTTTAAATTTCACAAAAACCAATATTATGTTTTCAAATTTGCTCATAAGCTTTCACAGCACTCTGAGTATGAAGTTTGTAAAAATCGAATGAAAACCACGCTTACCTCCTATTTAAAGTAACAGTTTGAAAACTGTAAAATCTCTTTAAATTCTGTAAAAATGAGTATAATGGCTTAACTTTTGCAAATAAGTTTTAATCTTTACTATGCACTTGGTATTTGTAATTTTTCAAAATAACCTGAAATTTCAGACTGCCTCCCATGCAAAGTGACGTCATCATAATAGGAAAAATTTCATAGCGTCAAAAAAACAAAATTAATTTAAATGTTTCAACTGGACATTTCACAAATAGGCTTTGATAATTAAAATTAAACCTGAGTTTTAAATTTTATATATTTGAATAAAAACCACTACCTATAAAAGTGACGTTATTAAAAAATACAACTCTCAAAACTTCGAATTGATATATAAACTTTGGTCCAGACGAAGACAATTCATTACAAGTTTTTTGTTTTTATCGGATTTGTTACGACTTTCAAATTTAAGTAAAATAGTCCGATATTTTAATGCTCTTCAAAATGTTACGATTTCCAAAAAATATCCTAAATCGGTTTTTGCTTATAATTTATAAAACTAATAATTGATTCATTTATAATTATTATTTGTCCTATTTTTATTAAATAGTACTGAGATTTGTGAAATTTGTGTATATTAATGCATATATAATAAGTGTTACACAGCTAGAAATTTTGGACTAAATTTAAAACTTTCATTTAGTTTAGGTGCTTTTTAAGTCCAAAAAAGTTTTAATTTAAAACTTCAAGAAAGATTTAGTAATATGTAAGACTTTTTAGTTTAAATCGTAGTCGTAAAAAGTTTAACTTGCCCAAATCACTTGACTTTTCGTACAGAAAGAGTTGCCAAGTTGCATTTAAAAAAAAAAATTTATGAAATATTATAAAATACCAGTTATATTATACTCTGCGCTTTTTTGTACACTTTTTTCTCTGTATTTGATAATTTCAACTTATTCACTTAATTTTGGTATGAGGAATCTCGTGGTGACATTTGCTCTACCAGTTCGAAGATTTTAAAAGAAATTTTTTTTGGGATATAGCTCAGAATCAAAATTACTCAAGATATTCACTCATTTTCATTTTGATAACTCTTGAACCATTAGGATTTTCATTTTGGTTTTTTCAGCAAAGTTCTTTCCATAATTCTGGCCAACAACTTTGGTGACAAATAAATATGAAAAAATCGCTTCCTATCGAGTGAGTCTTACAAAAAGTCAAGCTTCAAGTCAGCATAGTTTGCAACGAAAAAAAATTAGATAAACATAGCGTATGACTAACATTAATTGCTTTGAAGGGTTGAAAGCAGGCAAGACATATGTGGCTTGTCAAAAGTTTAAAGACATATTCAAAAATTAAATTCTCAATAGTTCACGAGTAATCAACATATATCAACAAGTCTTTGGTAAAGTGGCAAAACGGATGTTACCACAAGATTTCTCATTTAAAAATTTCGTGAAAAACGTTGAAATTATTAAATACAGATTTTCGAGCCGTACAGTGTTATTAATTTAAAACTAGATAATACCTATGATCATAAATCAAAAAAATAAGTCGAATTTTCCTAAAATAACGTTACAATGATTGTAAAAATTTTTTCAAATTTTCAGATATTACATGAGTAATGTGGAAATCCTACATACTTAGTTTTGTTTCATTATTTGTATATTTTCGTGATTTGCGTCTGATTGCGCCCATTCTCAAACTTGACCGGCGGTTGAAGCATAAAGGGTATGTTTAAAAATTCATTTCTCTTGCTTTTGCTTCTTTCACTAAACTCAGATAGACATACGGACGGACATGGATATATCAACAGAATATTCGATCTTAATTAAAAATATAAAAATTATGAAATTCCTTAAAGTTTCATATTTAAACTTAATGTAAAAAAAAATGTGATGGTAACTCTTTAACTCAGCTTATTAATAATTGGAAATCTAGCAACCAGATGCAAATTCAGTTCAATTTATTTGTGAACGTAAAACAAAAAAGAAAAATGTTTGTAAAAGTACGCAAAAGCGATAAATTTAAATTTATAAAGATTGAAATTGAGGAGGACATTTTGGTAAAAGGTAAGTAAATAATTTACAAATACAAGAGGCATGATAAATTTCCCTGTGTCACGCGATAATGTTGTCAACTACATCCCATTTTTTTTTTTTTTTAGTTTTAAGCAGATTTGATTGCAAAGAAAATGAAGAAATTGCCTCAAGTGATGCGGATAGTGCACACATTTCCCTTGAAGAACTACTCGAAATAATACAGTAATACAAATCTTGCAATAGCTTCATTTTAAATATTGTATCGCTGAATACAAGTAAGCATATGTATGTAATACTTATTATTCATGTTTTTGAAAATTAACAACAATTACAGAACCAATTGGTGGAAATTCATCCAACGATTAATTTTCTAACGTAAGGATAAACTCGCAGGTAAATAAATGAAATTCGTTTCATATTTATAACTTTTACTTTTCCTGAGTTTTACTTATTTAAGGAATTGGGAAACTATATACGGATTGAAGACTTTTATTACATATTGTAGGAATATCAAGAAAAACACACATATAAATAGGCGACATTTGGTTAACGAATCTGTAAACAATCTTCGTAAAATCTGTGGAAACTATCCAAAAAAGGAAGATAAAGAACTATTGGCAAAAGCGATAATAGCTCTGTTCCCAACTTATAAGGTGTGCAAAAGCAAAATAGGAGGCTATGTAAAATTGCACAGGCTGTGCGTAAGTTATTTGCTCTACAGAGGACTGATATTTTAACGATATTTCTTGTTTTCTTGTATCATCCGTCATTGGTAACTTAATTTTATATATTTTGTATGTTATGCTCACTGTGTTTGTTTTTTGATAGATCAATTATGATTTTGAACTACGAAATGGTAATAAATCCAAAAATTTATTATCAAGCTAGTGCAAATTAGTGATGGGAGCTATCGAATGAAAATATTCGAATTATTCGATAGTTCAAAATCATTCATTTATTCGATAGTTTTTTTATTCGAGTTTTTTTATTCGATAGTTTTTTCATTTGCACTTTGTTTGCTTACCTTCAACTGAATGAACGAATCGTGGGTACCGAAAAATTAACTGAAAAAGTACGTTTAACTGATTAATTTGTTTTTAGAATAAAATTATAATGAAATCGCACCAGTTAATAGCTACTTAGAGGTTTTTAAGTCGAATAAATGAATACTTGAATTGATAGCAAAAAATATGTGCTTTGTACTAGCTACAATTTTTATAATTCGAATGAATGAATAATATATTCGATAGTAAAAATCGTACGATAGTTCTTTGTACTAGTTATTATTTCCTTAATTCGAATGAATGAGTGAATTATTCGATAGTTTCGTGCACTATTTACTATTTTTAAAGTAAATGAATGAACGAAATATTCGAACGAATTGTTCGATAGTTGAAATCATTCGATAGTAAACTATCGATAGAAAGATAAAATTAAATAGCTTTATTTTTTATTTTTAATTAGTTGCTTATTTTACGTTTTCATAAGTTGGAATCCTGAAGTGAAGCCATTTTTGTGTCTTATGAAGTTATTGCATTCTGTAACCGCAAAACAGCGAGCATGAGCTAGATTTCATACTACTGTTGGCAAATTTAATCATTTTGAAGAGGTGATTTAGAGTCTTAGATGTTCTTTAGGTGGTAGTTTTTTTCAATATTACTAAGGTAAATAAAAAAATTGAAAAATTCACCACCTCCAACAATAATTCTGTCATCAGCACATCCAACAATAATTCTGGTAGGACCTTACAAATAAGCAATTAGTCAACATTTTATTGCAGTTGATGGGACAATTATACATCTTCCTGTAGAACATAACTTTGTGGCAACTTTTATTACTTATTTTAAGTAATTTTATATGTTAAACATTAAGTTCGATCCATCACTAAATATATTTTTAACATATTTTGAAAGATTTATATACAACATAAACTCAAGTTCAGGCTAATACCCGACAAATAGAAATTGAGATAAAATTTCAAACAAAGTACTATTTATTCTTTTTTCCTAATTTAATTGACAAAAATGAATATATTATATTTTATACACCAGTAAGGAAATCATTACAAATTTAAATGCATATAAACTGTAACTTGAGTTTTCATATGATATATTTAAGTTTTCTGATATTACTTTTAAGCAACCATATATATATTATTATATTAGCAATTCCAACAACATGTACTTGCTTGTTACAAATATTCTTTATTAAATATGTAAATATGTATTAGAATTAACAAAAACAATAAAATTTAAAATAACTAGCCCTTGCTTTTTCTTTCCACTGGTTTAAAGTCTAGCCCTAAATTAGTTTACAAACTTGACTTTCCGAGGACTAAACTTGAAACCATAAAATATTAACATTTAATCTTAGCACACCCGAGGACTAAATTTGAAACTATTAAAGACTCAGATTCAAACCACAATACTTAAACTTCGTAAAGACTATTTTTAAAACTAAAAAGCACTAAAAAATTTCATTTAAACGTCGGGAAGACTAAATCTTAGTCCTAATTTAGTTTTGTCGTATATATAGTCCAATAAAGTTTTAAATTTAGTCCAAGATTTTTAACTGTGTATATAATTTTAGAATAACATTGCATTTTATTGACTTTTCACTTTTATTAAACCAACATTTTTTATGGGAACATGACATATTTTTAGGTTGTCAAAATTGTAAAAATTGTGAAAATTTAAATTTTAAATAACAACAAAGGTTGAATACAAATTTTTCGTTTGTCAGACCATGTAAAGATGCCATTTTGTTTCCAATTTATTTTCGAGAATTAAACTAATTCATTTTAACCCAAATTTGAACATTTTCTTAATTGAATACGTAGGTTATTGTAAGATTATACGAATATAATGAAGACGGAGGAGTTTTTACTTCATCTTCTTTTCGAATTCGAGCTCCACTCGTATAACTTATAACTGTCTTATTACTGTATAATATCGCAACACTAGCTAAAAGATTACATTTCAGAATTCATATCAGAAAAATTTAACTATCTTAATGTTTCTTGAAACAACAAAAATGAATTAATCTCTTTTTCTTAATAAAAACAAATATTTTTCTATAGAAAAAAACCAACCCACTTGATCATATCAAATTAATTGCATTCAAAAGGCAAACAAAATGTCTGACTTTATTTATCTAAAAAACTTGTGCCCAACAATGGCAACCCAGAAATGGCAAATGTCCACTTTGTAGAATTAAATTACAATTACCCTCACTTATTGTTGTGGTAAGGAACAATACCATCAACTGGCTATATAGCTGGTTGGTGACTTGAAGTGCGTTCACGTTGAGTGCTATAAGCAAGTAGCAGAAAAAAAAAAATAATGAAACAAAAAGAAAACAGAAAACCAAAACTTAAAAAAGCACATTTAATTACATAAATTGTATCCGATTCGCGGTAGTTAACAAAAATATATACTTTTGTTATGCTTACGTTTTCTTCTTTTTTGATTTAACAGCCTTTCATTCATTTATTACGGCCAACAAACAGTTATATTTTTTGCTGTTATTGTTGTTTGTTGTTGCTGTTATTATTTTCATTATGTTGGCAGTTTCAGCATTTAAAATTAAGAAAATCCCAAAAGACCAAAAATCAAATACAAACAACCAAACGAACGAACGAACGAACGAATGAATGCACCAACATTTCCCCAGTGTATTAAACCATGTAGCACCATTACTACCAGCAACACTAAAGAGAGCGAATGTAGTCGAGAAGCAAAACGGAATTCAACCCACTGAATGTTAAAGTATCTGAGTGGGCTGAGGAAGCTAACGGTACGGTTTATAGGGAAAATCATGAAAATTACCGGTAATCATAATAACCACATTTTTGTGGTTAATAATGAAAAATAATATTTATTGTTGATGAGAAGTGGCAGAGAACTTGACGAGATACTTGGTGAAGTTGGGTGGCAGAACTATGTATATGAATCCTTAAGGGAAAATAACATAAATAAAAATCTTTCGAACTTAAGGCCAAAGACGATGTGAATTAAATGTGGACGATCTATGATTGATTGTGTTGCGGATTTTTTTTAGTTATTAGGAAAGTTAAAAAAGCATTTGTAAAAAAATATAAATTTTCAAATATTTACAAAGCCATTTTGGTGATAACAATCTAATTTTTTCGTTTTTGTTTTATATTTGAAATGTACAGTGTTTTTTAATGGCTTTTACCCTAAGCTGCAAGAACCCTTTTTTATCCTATGGATTGTTTGAAATGTTTGCATACATTTTTTGTACGTACATATTTATATGTTTGAGGCCCATAGCCAAGGGTATATTTTTGGGGCTCAAACTCCCCTTCTATCTATATAACTATACATAGGCGTAGGCGAAACAGTTCGGTACCATTTTCTCCCGTGTTTCTCAACCAATTTTTATTATTTTCTTAATTAATTTGATTAGGGGGAATGAGTGCACCGAATCTTTTTGTGACCTTTCACCTGAAATAGGAACACTTAAATAATATTTCTTAAATAAGAGGAAAAATCCACAATCAAGAATAATATGTTTGCATGTAATTAATTTTGATTAAAAAAGTCTCTTATCCTTATTTTAAATATCGTATTAGTACCAATATATCATTGTAATAAAAACCTTCCCATGGAAAATCCTGGCGACGAGTTTGTTTTATATTTGCGTGTGCGTGCTTACCTTGTTGTTGTTTTGTTTCATTACTTTGTTTTTTTTTCGAAGTACTTTTGAATTGAGGTAAATATTTAAATTGCTTTCCGCATTGTTTGCTTTTCAATACCTGCTAAAAACAAAATAGCGATAACGAACAGGACACGTTATCGCTATCGGTGAAAGTTAAAGAAAGGGCTTTTATAAGCTCTCATGCAATAGAATCGGTCCACCTAAACCATATCAAAAAATGGTATATTTATTATCTCCTTGATCAATCATTGATATCATTATTTACAATGCTGCCATATGTGTTAACAAATAAATCTTCCACAAACTATTCAAATATTTATAAATACTTGTGAGCCAGATTGCATCTTATCTAAATATAAAAAAAATGCACTCATTACTTTTGCTTGCGAACATCTCTACTTCCAGTTAAACACAATAGAAAAGAAAAAAAAAATCACTACACATTGACATCAATTAAAAAATGCAAGTCGACAGCTAGTAAACAACGTAATTCACTATAAATGCGTTTCAAATTGTTCAACCACCGCCCCTGCGGCGCTTCATAATGTTGTGCATCATGTTTTGTGCTGAGCTGGGTGCCCACTCAGTATTTGTTGTAAGGACCCTTTTTCTATTGTGCCCTTGTACAGTGCTGTTAGGAAGAGTACTAAAAAATGAGCCTTTCGGCTGTTGTGTAAGGTTAAAAACAATTGCATGACATGGAATGTTTGCAGTAAAAGGTCATCTTATAATAGCACAATAATCGAGCAACCCTGATGAGCTATGATTACACTGCAAAATTTGTAAAGTCTACTTTTAAGAAATTTATAGATTCGATGTTCAAAATAAAATAACAAATTTCGACGAAGTTATTTTTTTTTGGTTTTAATATAAAGGTAAGTGATTTAATTTTCGAACGTTAAATTATCGCAAAAACATTCTATATATTCCGAAAGACTTATTCGAATCTCTGATGATATGTATTTTTCAAAAAGACTTTTTTTTAAGAAAAGGCTTAACAGTATGATATCTCTTGATAAAAATGATAACTCCGCCAATTTTATAATCGTTGCCTCAGTTAATTTTTTTAGTTATTTTATATAAAATTGGTGCTATATGCGCTGAAAAAGAGCCTGTTCCCAATTATATTTAGCATCTATATGTATGGTTGAAAAGTTTCCAACTATATATCGTCGCTTGAGAAAATAAATGTCGTATGTGAAAACTTTCACTTTTGAGACTATTGAGAAATAGGAGCTATAAATCAAAATCTAGCGGAGCAATAAACTTCAGAATTTTAATCCTATTTGCAGACACATTTCACAATAGATTACGAAATTTTTGTGAACTTACCGCTATTTTTTAGCATTTGAAGCCCCTTATTCTCAATAATCTGAAAAGTGCAAATTTTCATATACGACATTTACTTTCTCAAGCAACGATATGTACATTAGCGTGGTCCTTATTCCATTTGTAAGACGTAATTCTACTTCCAAATCTGTTTAAAATTTTAATGTATATAAGTAAATGACAAAGTGCCGCATTGATAATTTAAAAGTCGAAAAAAAGTACCAGCCTAATGTACATAATTGAAAAAGTAGCAAAAGTGTCAGAAAAATAAGAATTTTTGTACAGAACCTTTTCCTTATTTATTTATTGTAAAAATATACAAATTCATTCATTCACAACTCTTAAATAAACTTCACAACACTTCGCACATATTTAATTCGTCGGTTAGGTCAATCTTACACAGACCAATTCTGGTTCTTAGTGGTACCGGTTACGAACAACAATTGAATCTTTGTGGTTATTTTAAGTCTGTAAAGATTTTTGCTGAATTCGCAAGTCTTAACAGGGATTCAAAAGATATTTGGGCTACATTTTTTATTGAGAGGAACGTCGATGAGCCTAGGTATTTGCATAGTAGGTGCTCCAGGGTTTGCACCATGCCTAGTTCTTTGCCCTTTCTGCAGTTGTCTTCCGTGGTGATGCCTAGCTTCGTCGCGTGGACTGCCGCTATGCAGGGACACCAGTGATGATACACACTAGTGACCTGCAGTCCCTGCGAGGGCATGGCAAGATAAAAAGTTTATTTTTCGCTTTGTGCATTACACATGATTTTTCGAGATTTTGTACGATGTCATATTTCTCCATCTTCGACTCACTGCTTGTGTGGATCTTTTTTCGAGATCCTGTACAACTCTTGTAGCGGAGTAGGCACATGTTCTGTTGTCATTTAATTAAATGCACAATCAGGTGCTAGCTATTACTCACATTATTATCATGTTCCTATAAAAGGAAACAGCGATAAATAATATAATAATATTTTTTACACAATTGCAATGCAATACAAATGAAACAAATTTTGTTTTTTTTTTTTAAATTTGATAATAAACGCACTGCGCTCTTCCCAGTTTTCCGAAGTAATACTATTATCTTTAAGGGTCAGTTTTTCAGTACGAGTTTAAAGTCTAGTTAAATTAAACCGAGCTTAACTCACCAAAATTTGAGGATTAAACTCGGTTAAAGCTAGGTTAAATTTGACTAAAGTTTAGACTCGTACTGAAAAACTGGCCCTAAGTTAACTAACAAAGTTGCCTAATTAAGATTGTGATTACCTAGCGGTAATAAATTACCGGGTTATCTATGGTTATTGTAACTAGGGTTGCCAGGTCCTGAGAGGCTGTTGTCGGGACAAATCACAAAAATTCCGGGATTTTTCATAAGTCGTCGGGACAAAAAAACCACATAACATATTTGTAGGAGTATTTGTATTTGAAAAACATAAACATAAAACAATATTGAAAACAATACGATTATAAATTAAATCTAAATAATAAAACAAAATAATTCACAGCAATGAAACATTAATATTTCATAAAATCACATTAACTTAAAACTTAAGGAGTAGCAGAAGAAAACCGGACAAATAAATTCTTTCAAATTTTATAGGAGAGGTCAAAACTGTTTTTGCTTGCATTTTTTTTTGTTTGTTTTTATAAGCATATTGAAAAGATTTTTAGCAATAATTAATCTGTGATTTTTTGGTTAGTCGATCCGGTGATGATTGAAAATGCCGATGCAAAGTCACTTTGGTTCAAAATCGACTCATCCGCTTTTGTTCTACTGCTTCTTAATTAATAATATATTTATTTTAAATATTTTTGATTAGCACGAGTAGCTTTAAGCATTTTTTCACCGTCTGGTGTGTTTAATAAGTTCCTAAAACTAAGACAAGATTCATTTATATTTAGTCTTATTAAAAGTTCACTTTTAATGAGATCAACATCCATTTTATTTCTTTCTTTAGTATACAAACTCGTTAAGTGACTGATAGTTTTTTCACAATATGCGTTGCTAATTGGAATGGAGAAAACAAAATTTATTATTTTTTTTTAATTCTTTGAGTTCTTGGTTCTTCAATTTAAAAAAGAAATCAAACCAAACTTTTGAAACATGTTCCTCTTTCGACAAATATTCATATACGCTTCGTAATGCGTAAAAATCTGAATACAATTCGTCATAATTAACGTTTGATAAATTAAAAATATTTGAAAGATCTTGCAGTTGTTCCCATGAAAATAGTTTTGTTTTAATATTTATAATAGAAATTTTTTTATAAAAAGAATTATCGTTGAAGTCATACCGATTTTCTAAATATTCAATGGCTTTTCGTAAAAACTGTTTAGCTTCTTTTTTAAATTTTTTTTTTCATTGTGGGAAACATGGCTCATTGTTAGAATGGCTTGTGCTTTATGTCCAAAAAATTTGTCTTGAAGCCGACTTTTAAGACTGTTTAATAGTTTTTTCATGATAGTGTCTAATTCTACAATTGTGCAGGCATCACTTTCCAGTGCTAAGAGAGCATAATGAAAATCTGGCAAAACATTGCTTAAAAAAAAATAAGTAAGCTTCTGAAATGCCTTCATGCATGCATTCATCATCTTCATTTGATAACTCTGATTGATTCAAACCATTTGAAACAAATGCCCATAACTCATGCCTACAAAATGCTTCACCTTTTTGTAGAAAATATCTCTTCACGGCAGGCCAGCTTAGAACCAACCTATCTAAAGCTGGAAGAAGGGAAAGCCACCGAGTTGGTACATGACGAAGCCGTTTTTTGTACTCCAAGCTCGCAAATTCAAAACAGTCTTTCAATTTTTCATTTTTTAACGCAGAAGAGCTGAATTCATTATAAGTTTTGATGACAATGTTTTCAATATCTACGGATAAAAAATTAAGTGCATGCTTGAGACAGTTGTTTATAACATGGCAGTTACAGTTTGCTTTTCGAATTTGATTGTTAATATTTTGCAGTTTTTGAAAAATCGAGTTGCGTTCGCCATAGTTTACCGATGCATTGTCGGCGCTAAAGGCACTAATATTCTGCATAAGCAAATTGTTGTCTTCTGTTATTTGTTTTATGCTTGCGAAAATATCTTTAGAAGCTCCTAGAGGATTTTCGTAAAAATCCAGAAGCTTTCTACAAATTCCAACCTCTGAGTCAAAATACTGAACTGTATATGCGTATAACTTCATATTTCCCACACTAGTATCATCAATACTAACAGAAAAATAGCAAGCATTTTGTATACCAGTCACGACTTTTTGTTTAGCATACGGTGATAAAATATATCGAGTAATTGCTGCAGCCTTAAGCCCATATGACACTTGCTTTTTTTTGCATTTTTAAGATCTTTAAACAAGCAGTGGGTAAAAGGGAAGAAAATACTTTGTGAAAAAGGGATAATGATAGTAGGCTGTTTAAAATTGACATTTCCAAGAAATTTAGAATTTTTGAAAAATAATAAATTTGTGTTGTAAAATGGGAAAAATTTGTTGGGACGATGAAAAAATAAGTTTTCTTATTGATCGCGTGCAGGAAGCCAGCTATATATGGGACTACAGAAATATATCTTACAAAAATAAATTGAAAAAGCAGGAGTTCTGGCTTAAAGTTGTGGAAGAAATCAATAAGGAGTTTTGTCCAACTGTGGAGATTACATATGGTAATTTAATATATATTAACATTTTAATTGCTATCCAGTTTCAAATTAAGGCCTCTATAATTTCAGCGGATGTTGTCAAAAAGTGGAACAACCTGAAGTCCTACTTCTCAGCGGAATCACAAAAACTTCTGCGGGCGGAGAAAAGTGGTGCCAGTTCGGAAGCTTTGGAGGAGATCCAATGCAACTGGAAGTATAAATCCAGATTGGAGTTCTTAACCAGTACAACTGTGACTACTCCTTCTGTGAATAACTTCAATAAACGAAGTTTACAGGTAATTAAATTAATTATTAAAGCATTACACCGTCCTAACGATTGTCCGTTTGTCTTAAGGAGAAGCATTACAAATAATTTACGCTAGCCTTTCATGCATTGCATTTAATTTGTTTGACTATACAGTGCGTAGTTTTCAATTATTCGTTCTGTTAAAGAAATTATTGTTGAAATACAACAATTTTGTATTTTCGATACTGAAACCTACATATTTTCAGAACCTCCGAAATAATTTTCTGGATGAAGACAGTTCTTCGCAGTGTGGCGCCAGAAGTTCGCAACTTTTCTGTAACGAAATAACTACCGAAAAACGTCCTATTTGTTCCACACCAATTTCTCTTAACAATAATACAACATCTTTCGACGATTTATTTGAAGTTTGCAATGACAGTTTCGACAAGGACTTTGGTTTATCTGATGTAATGGCAGCACCAAAACAGACGCAACTTTCATCGCAACCCTCATCTAATGCGCTCGTGCACCCGAAAAAGAAAGCCAAGACTACAAAATCAGATTACAAAACTTCAATAGCGTCAACATTAATTGAAGCATCAAAAGAATTGACCAAAGCTGTGACTTCAAATATTGGCCAAGAGCAAGTAAAAGAGGACTCGGCCTTTGGCATTTCCATTTCTACAGAAATTTCAAAATTGGATGCCGACCTAAAAATTAATGCAAAAAAAAAAATTTTTAACATTGTAATGGATTTTCAAGCGGAGCAATTAACACGTAGTGCTAAGTAAAATTTATTAAAATCACTTACATATACTGTGCATAAAGCTAGTCATTAGTCTTGTTTAGCAGTTTTACTTTTACTTTACTTTTTTGACACAGTACTTTCTTGTTTTTCTTTATTGAATTCGTATGAGTATGTTATCTTTTCTTTTTACTTTCAGTATTGAAACAAATTATTTAAAACATTTTTAGTTTTCGTATTAACATTCAGTTTCGGTAAAGGGACAAATACTCGGTTTCTACCAAAATTTTAGTTTCGGTCGGATACTTACTATATTTTACTTTATATTTAAAAAAGTAGCAAGCAATAAATAAAAGAAAAAACTTAAATTTTATATAAATCTGTTTTTATTTATATCAGCAAACAACGTAAAATAGTCCTGAAAATTCTTTCTAATATATTCTGCACTCTTTTTGGATTTCCTCTTATCAGAAGCAATATCGGTGAAATTATTTTCAACTATATGATCTATATGCTCAATAGGAAGATTGTCAAAAGTAGAATTGTTTTGAATATTTTCAGAACGTAAAAAATTATGCAAGCAGACGGCCGCTAAAACAACTTCAACTGCTCGTTCAGGTTCACGATTAATGGGCGAAAATAAAGCTTGGAATCTATTTGCTAAAATGCCAAATGCATTTTCGACGACGCGGCGACTCCTGGAAAGCATTTTATTATATAGAGTTTGGCTACTTGTTAGCCCGATGTGTGAATATGGTTTCATCATATAGTCCGTCAATGCAAAAGCGTCGTCAGACAGAAATACATATGGAGATAAAATACGAGATGAAGGCAGGTAGTCTGGGGCTGGTATATTTACTTTATCCTGCTCTATGGAATATTTTAAATCAGAGCGAAGCCAGACTCCTGCATCACCCACTCGTCCGTTTATTCCGATATCCACATACAAAAACCGATACTGGGCGTCTGCAATAGCCATTAAAATAAAGGAGTGGTTCCCTTTGTAGTTAAAGTAGGTTGATCCAGCCTTTTTTAATGGCTTTATTTTGCAATGTTTTCCTAGAGTAAAGTGGTTATTATTATACATAATTTATTATTATTATTATTATTATTAATATACCATCTATGGCTCCTAAAGCATTGGGGTATCCCCATAAATCGTAAAACTTTTTCGATTTTTTATACCAGTCATCTTTACTTTCTGGAAATATTAAAAAATCTTCATTTAACGCCAAATATATGGCTGGAATACTTTCTTTGAGTATTTTTGATATGGTCGATTGCTGTATACGGAACGGCAATTGAAGTGATGTTTGCGTTTCACCTAATTCAAGAATTTAAATATTAAAAAATGTTAAGTTCTGGTAAAAATTCTATCGTGAACAAGCAACTGTGCGGCAAGAAAATGTGTATTTGAAAATTTCAACGCTTTTCATTTAATTTCGCTATGAGCAATCTCGTGGTGACTTGTCCTGAAAACGTTGACATGTAACATATCTTTGGTCCTTTTTCAAAACTTCAATGAATCACTCATACACCATGTACAAATTTTTCAAGCTTTCAAGATTCAAGCTGCTCACGATAAAGTTTTGTCCTTAAAAAAATATCACAAGCCATATTAAAATAGTTTACCTGTGGCCAGATACCGAAGAGTAAGATGCAATCGCTCAGCTGGTCGTATGCAGTATCTAAATTTTGTATCCTGTTTGGTTATATAAGGTATAACTTTGGTTAAAATCTTTCCAAACTGTTCCGGTGTCATTCGAAGAATATTTTTGTACAGTTTTGTGTCTTCACATTGAATTTCTTTAAGAAGTTTGTGGCTAAAACCTGGTTCAGTGCACATAAATTGAAATGTTAATAATGAGTTTTTATCAAAGTCTAACATCTTCGCAGTTCTTGTATCCCACCGAGGCGAACTACACCACCACCATCAGATGAATCAGACGATTCGGACGATGGCCTCTTTTGCCTCTGAACTTTGAAGTTAACTCACCTTCCACATCTCTGCTCATCAGCCACTTGGAGGAATACTTTTTCTTTTTGGGTTGGAGCTCTTCCTCTGAATCCAACAAATATGCAGCAGATAACAAATTTAATTGTGCGATGCCAACAATTTTAGTTTTCATATCCATTTTTATTTTTATTGGTATAAATACAGCAGCAAAACAATACTATTTGTAAACCATTTGTGAAATGCCACAATTTAATGTGGAACTGTCAAATTTTAAGCTGCTACCGGCTGAAAAAGTAAGTTTTTTTTACATTTTTCAGCCATTTAAAATGACAGTTTTGCATTTTTCTGTACCTATATCCTACTCCTCACACCACTTTAAGATTGTATAGCTTCGTTTGGTGTATTGCTCTGTTTGGATTTTTCAGATCTTAAAAATGCAAAAAAAAGCAAGTGTCATATGGGCTTTAGTGCGCCCACAAGCGACTTTATTGGCAATTTTGCTGTCACTGTAAGCAACTGGAGCAAGTTTCATTTGGCAATCAAAACTACTGTAGCTAAGACCATGTGCTACGTTATGAAAAACATATAACAACTCAGCCTTTGCTATATTCAACTCCTCAGAAGTGTTCTTTTGAATAACAAAATTGTCTAGACTTGCCGAAATTTTTTGAGACGATTTAATTTGATGGTGTCTTTTCGTGCTCATATGCCTTTCTAGAACTCGAACTCCTTCGTACTTAACCTGTAGCTCTACTCCACATATCTTGCATATTCCGGTGAAATCGTCTTTTCTCTTCAGCCAGTCTACAAAATCAGGGCGCTTCATCCACATTAATGAAAATGCAGTCATTCGCTTTTTATTGGCACCTGCCGTAAAGACTTCTTGAGAACTTCCTTCATCTTTATCCTCAAGTGCTTCCATAGAAAATCACACATCTAGGAGTTATTAAAGTAATAAATTAGTTAATATATAACAAGACTGATTAAAGTTTATTCTTACATGCTTGAGAGCTGTTTTAATTTTATTTTAACTTGCATACAACTATAAAGCTAAAGCAGCTAATTTCCAGCAACTGTCAAACATTTTTAAGAAGACGTAGCCGATGGAATAACTAACGCCGTGAAAAATGCAAAGCTGTAGCCATAAGATATGTTTGACAACTTCAAAGATCGCTTTTACACTAGTCAAACTTAAAAGCAATTTAAAGAGTTTGTTTGTAAATTGTGGCGAATTGTGTAATGAAATGGGAGCGAACTATACAATTGCTTTTGAATTATTAATTTTTTTAATTTTTTCAAAATTCCGGGACAAATTGTCCGATAACGGGACACGGGACAAGCCATTCAATAACGGGACAATCCCGACGAATCCCGACCACCTGGCAACCCTAATTGTAACCTGTCAATGGTCAAGTAAAATTCTAGTGACCGAAGGTGTAACGGTCAAATATAAATGTTCTAAAGAACTTTTTGTATTTTTTACTTTTGGTCTAACTTTTGGGCGTACCAAAAGCTGTCTAAGTATACTGGCTTACTGCCAGAATATACAATGAATGCCACTATGCATTTCTAATGTAAAATTGGTCGGTGCTTCCGAAAATGTAATTTTTTTTTGCCACTCCGTTTTTGAGATATTTCCCACTGTAGTTTTTCTACAAAAAAAAAGTTGTTTTCACT
Organism: Dichetophora obliterata; assembly: GCA_963920525.1. Classification (NCBI taxonomy): domain Eukaryota; kingdom Metazoa; phylum Arthropoda; class Insecta; order Diptera; family Sciomyzidae; genus Dichetophora; species Dichetophora obliterata. The sequence continues at coordinate 281,636,551 of OY986435.1, forward strand.
TAATAGCATATATCAGAAGTAAGCATGAGTGAGACCAATAAGAGCCACATTAAGATTTTTTAATACCTTCCAAAGAGTAACACAGTACTTCAAATAATGAAAAAAACCTAAAAAATTGTTAATAAACTCAGCCTTATGCTCAAATAATTTATCAGCTACGATTATGGCACAATCATAAGAAAAAGTACGGAACAAAGTTAGTTAGCTTCTTAATTCAGCTTGTAACAAAAATATATTCCTACGCATTCTTTATTTTATTAAATATTATTAGTATACCTATTATTATACCTAACTAAATACCTAATATACCTAACTAAAACAAATTGAAGTATGATAATACTATAACTATTTCATTTAAAATATTATGAATTACTTTTTCTTATATGTTGGAATTGTATAATTTTATTGAATTTATATTGTTAGCCACGACTGTAACTTAAAAGGTTTTTAGTTTACCCATTTAAAGTTTTCACTCATAACGGATATTGGTTATGTTCTAAATTGAGCAATCGCTGGCTAAACGTTGCACTAAAATTGTTAAACCGTCATTATTAATCTGGAGCGGAAGAATAAAGAAGCAGTCTAGAAGACATTAATAACTGCGCGCAATTTTTTTTCAACAAGGTTCAGGATATAATCTTAAAACTAATGTTGGTACGAGGACGGTTATAGTCGCCTGAGCCGACTTTCCCGGCCCGCACCTTACAAGCTTAAATTTGGTTTATTTTTTATTTTTTTAAGTCAATTTTTTGCTGAGATATCCGACTTTGAATGGAAGAGGATAACTTTGCTTTTGATCATCGATATGCCAGCAACTAATGATCGCACAGAAAATTAAAGTACCGCTCTTAAGACCGAAGTAAATTTCCTACAAAACTATTCATTGGTTTTTGATTTTTCATTTTTAAATCCTTGATTTCAGTTTGGAAAAAGTGCAAAAAAATCATTTTTTGGTTGTTTTAAAAAAATCAACCCTTATTTTGCAATCATTACCTTAAAGTTTTATTGTTTTTAGGTTTTTTTAGCTTTTTCCATACCCTAAAAGCCCTGACTAGTTTTAGTCCGGATCGACTTAGCCGTTTTTTCGGTCTGAATCGTCAATCTTTGAAATAGGAGCACGCGTATTGCTTCCTAAGTATCAATTATTGATGATTGAAGAACAAAAATTTTTTTTATTTTTCTTAAAATTTTGCATTAAAGAATCAGAAACAAATCTTTGGCCAATATTTGAAAACTTGGTTCTTTGTTGGTTGAAGCCGTGCGCAACAGAAATAACTAGAAAAACTACAACTAGAACAGCTGACTTTGACATCTAGCTCATTTTTTCTGTGACTACTTTCCAATCAGAGCTTACCTTGTAATTAAAACATGAAGAAAAAGAACAACATAATTAAAGAGAACGGAAGAGTAAAGGAAAACAGGGTTCACATTAGAGTGGAACGAATTTTTAACCTCATGGGCTTCATATAGTTTTGAAAACAACACGTAAAAAAAAGAATTTCTGCATCTTTACGCTCAGAAAAAACACCTATCTTTTTGTGATAAAAATTTATCTATTTTCGATTATAGAAATTTTCTTTATTTCAAATAAAATATAATAAATTTCACATATTCGAAGAAATCTTTCCTTCATTGTGAGAAATGGAAATATTTTATGTCTCTAATAATGATGATAATTCTCTCACTGAAAAAAATCTCATTTATAGAGAAAAATTTATAGAAAATGAAAAATGTTCTCTGTTGTTTATAAATAATTCACAATGCGAAATATTTTCTTAAATAACAACAAATCCTTTCTCAAAAATTAAAAATGCTTCTTCTCAAAAATCGATATATTTTTCTTATATTGAATCGATGGCTTATATTCGAAATCCTCTATATTCAAAAACACAACTTTTCAGGAGAGCAAAAAAACATAATATTTTGCAAACTGTTAAACATAAAGCAAACTATTCTTCTATAATATTATTTAAATATTCGTTAACTTACTATGATATGAAAAAAATTTGGTAATTCGCATTATTTACGGCACTATGGTTGATAGAGGGTTTTTAATTTTAAATATTGAAAATTTGTATTGAAATTTTTGGTTTATAGAGGCTTTTGTTGAATTGAAAATACATTATTTTTTAAAGTAATGTAGAGTTATGATTCAAACAAATTACTTTATATGCATTAAACACGTAAGGAAACTAATGAACAGCTTCAAAAAAATTATTTATGGTATATTAAAGCAAAGAGAAATGCAAATGGGTTGAGATCTTAAAGACGATTTTATTTGTTTTGGTCAATACATAAGTAGTAGTATTACAAAGATACCAATGTATTTCAATTTTTATTCAATGAAAATTAATTGAGGTTTATTTACCATTTAACAAAGTAATTAAGAAAAAAAAATACGATGAAATGCAACGAAGATAAATAGTTAATAAACAAAGTCTCTAATTATTGATTTATATTGTCATAAAAATTGTGATATTCTGCTGGAATTACAGGTTTCAAGGCTTGCAAATGTTTCCATTTACTTGGTTGAACTTGAAGTTGTTCTGTATGCAGAGCCTTAGGCTCTTTGTAGCCATTATACTTACGAAATATGTGGGGAAGATCAGTGTATTCAGAATTAAAATCAGTTTTATATTTAACGCTGCCATCTGGTAAGTACTGGAGCGATCTTAAGTCAGAAACAGTTGGATCATTCTTCTTTTTTCCAGGGCGTATACTTTGAAATCGAATAACACTTACGTCGTTGTAGTTGTAAAAGAAATTGTAACGTAAGTATATTGCTTCGAATGGTAGATTAATCTTTTTATTCTCAACTATAACAGTTTTCCGAGCTTCTTTTGTTACTCTAAGGTAGTCAATTGGCAGATAAATTTCTTGATTTTTTAACTTTCTTTCGATGCAGGCATGTGCACTGTCGCACTCCATTTGTGTATGTCCTTTTTCTAAATATTTCTGCTCGATTATCCTTTTATTTTCAATTGCAAATATTGACAGTGCATTCGATAGAATGTGGTTCCGGTTTTGATAACCACATCCGTCGGAATAAATGACAATTGGTAAAGAATCAGAAGAACAGTGTGTTTTAAGATGATATACTATAATGGAGATGAATGTTGAAGCTGAAAGGTCGCCATCAATCTCGCTCCACCAATAGTTTGTACATTGATGACTAGCTAGGTTATAGATAGTAAAGTTATGAACTTGGAGTCGTTGTTTGAAATAAATTGCGGATGCATTTATATTCGGGCATAGTTTTACAGCTTGTACATCCATTGTAAATACATGACTTCGCCCCTTTTTGGCTGCAACTTTGTCCGAATGTTTTTCCAAGTGAGCGCGTTCTTTTTTTAAAATATGTGCATTATATTCCTGAATCAGCGTATGGTGTGCTTTAAACCCAACACAAATATCACACTGGTCTTTTCGAGGCTTGAACAGTGCTAAATTCAGTTCATCAAAGTATTTAGAAAATGTGAAAATTGAGACCGGACCAATACCTTCCTCCGAGCATTTATTAACATAGTCTTTGTATATATCCGCTTTTGTTTTAAAAGCAGCCGCGATGTATATTTTCTTAGAGTCCTTTCTGCAATAGTGGCTCTCCATTTTATCCAGCTTTGTAAAATACGCTTTCAAAAATTGTTTACCGGCGCTAATAGGCCTTACAAATTTTTTTTCGATGTTAATAACAGACTTCGATTTATCTTTAGGCATCACCCAGCCTTTAATCATGTCGCTTTTTAAAGAAAGCGTTGAAAGGAACATACGTCTACATACCTGTAAGCATTTATGCTTAAGTGGTAGCTTGAATATAAAAGTGTTGTGCTTCCTTGAATCTGAAATTCTTCGTCTTGTGCAAGGAATTTGAAATACGTGACTATTAATAAAAACTTTCTTTCCTTCCCATGAAAAATTCCAAAACGAGTTGAATATATTGGTCCTCATATCTTCATTGAATATGTCACAGTGGCGAACTTTACTTTTCGAACAGAAAGATGACGAGCATGTTGGTCCCATAACTCTTGCAAGCTTAGGTTCTGATGAAAATCCCAAATATTCTTGACCCTTCATCCGCCTTTTACGATTTTCATATTGTTTTTTTGACACTGGCACATGAGCTCGTTTTGTTCTCCGCGGAATAACAATTTCGTCTTCAGAATCTGTATAGACACATTTTATTAACACCACCTAAATGTAGATTTATTAATGTACCTTATATTCACCTGTTATTAGAGCATCTACGTTAACCTCATCAGAAGAGTTATAGTCAAGCGCGATACGTTGCAAATTATTAAAAGACATTGTATATACACACGTACTTAATTCTCTCACAAATCAGAATAAAAATAATTAATAACCACAAATTCAATTTTTAGAATTGAAAAATTACATAAAAATCAATGGTGTATAGAGGGTTTTTTTTTTTACGAAAATAAATAAAAAGGTTGATAGAGGAAACTTAAATATTGAAAAATAAAGCCAATGGAAAGGACTTTGGGTCCAAAAATTTTTGAGAAGGCGTAAACGACATAGACGAAGACTTTCCCATCAAAAACTGATTTTCGGCAAAATGGTGTATAGAGGATTTCGAATATAAGCCATCGGAATGAGGTACGAAAAAAAAAATAGAAAGCGTGAGAGCAATTGATTAATGTTGTGAAAAGCAAGTGTTGCATATTCTGCATATTATGACGATTGTTACTTCAAAAGGTTTTTTTTACTTAACATAGCTACAAAAAGTGATGTGGTTTATTACTACTGTTTCTTTGGATGCATTTACAAAATCGTTTTTCAGAATAAACTTCTGGAATATTTATAAAGAGTCCCGAAAAACAATGCCACAACAGTAATTTTACCTCTTAACATATTTTTTACTAATATTTTTAAAACCGAATTACAATTTGATATTAATACTTCTACTTTGCGTAGAGTTAAAACTAATGTTTGACAAAAATAATTTTTAATAGTAATTGCGGATATACTTCTGTGTTTCAAAGAAAAATGTACGCAATAAAGAAATATGTTGTATCAATGTTAAGAAAATATATCTTTCCTTTTAAAAGTGTTATTTTTTGTGAGAAACTATAAACGCAACTTAAAGAAAACATTTATTAAAATTAAATCAATATTTCTTTATTTTCGGGAAAAATTTACACAATAAAGAAAATGGTTGAACGTATTATAAAGAAATATTTTTCTATTAAAGAGAAGGAGTCTTTTATTAATGAGAAAATATTTCTCATTTTCATGGTAGCTTTATGCCACTTTTAGGGAGTTTTTGGGATCACATTTAGAGAAAAGCATTCTCTGGAGCAAAGTCAATACCATTTTTCACTTAATATGATGCCTTTTTTCTCATATCCCGATGATTTTTTCTGAGTGTACTTTTTTCTGCGACACAACTTTTGACTGCGCCCGAGGGTTTATATATTTCATTGCCAGACATATTTTTTTTTTTCTGAAATCAAAAAAAATTAGGAAATAAGTTTTTTGATGCAAACCTATTCATTAACGCAAAAATAACAGATTGTCAAGATACCATGTATGCGCCAAAAGATATTTAGGTTCATAGATCCCAGAAATCGGTCATCCGCTTATATCTCCGATTTCGGAAAATTGCGAAGTGAAGTATATACCCTTATTATGTTACACCAACCTTTACTTGTTATTTATTTATATGACAATAATATAAGACGAAATGCATAAAAAGACAATCACTCAATGTGGGTGCTTTCGTTCAATTAAACACAACATTTCCATTTCTCAATAGGTTTTCTTCACCAATATCTTATTTTTTTCGGAAATGTACTGGCTTTAAGCAAAAAATATCAAAACTAGCAAAATATTGGTTTCTTAACAAAATTTGCAATTAGTTTTAATTTATTTTTTAAATTTTTCTGAAACGAAAAATTCTCAAAAATTTTAACTATTATGCCGAAACTAACAATTAAATCAAAAAACGATGTAGGCATTTTTGTTTGATTATTGTTGTTGATTCTGAAGATATATGCTTAAAGTGAATCAAATTTTTTTTGTTAAAATAAACATACATTGAGCAATATCTCGAAAACGAAGTGACAAAAAACAAAAGAATGACATTTTCGGAATTAACGAAAGATTTTACTTTACAAATGAACAGTGGCATTAATTGTACAAACAATTTTTCGTTATTTGTAAACCAGTGCTATCAGTATTTTTTTACTGGTCTGACCTATGGTTATTGTTTATTAGGCCGGGTCGGTCTCGATACTAAAAAAAGAAGTGTTTGATAAACTCGGCCTGAAATATTTCTTGGTTCATTGCAGTACCTTTCAAGAAAGGATTGTGCGATGTGTTTACCCTTAGGATAGCTGGAATTTTTGTTAAAAAGTACCTTTCAAAATTTTGTACTGATTTAATTTTTTGAAATTTTAGTGGTAATGTAAATTTCTTCCATTACCATTAAAAATTGAATGGAAATGGAAATTTTTTCATTACCGTTAAAATTAAGTGGTAATAAAATTTTTTTTTCCATTACTTACTAATGGTAATGCAATTTTGTTTTCATTACCATTACATATTAATGGTAATGCGAATTCTATTTTTGCCAACGATATTTTTTAATGCACTAATAATTCAATGCATTATGCTCATAGTAGAACTAGACAAGGTAGTGTTAGGGCTAAATGTGTTCTCCTTCTTAGTGACCATAACTGACAAACTCAGCGATTTTGGTATTTTTGCCAATTTTTGCTTTCATATTGCATTTTCATTGGTTGCAGATTTTGTATGAAATATCAACTTCGTTTTGACAGTTTCGGTTACCTTCTCTCCGCCCTATCACTACCTTGTCTAATTTTGCCATCTATGTAGCAAATGCACGTGAGAGAAAGAGAATGTATCATTATTAAAGAATGTATCATACAATGTCAAATTTTTTGCATGTTTGCCATTGTATTTTCTTTTGCATTGTATTATTAAAAATCAGGTTCTGCAATAAAAAAATAAAAAATCTTAATATTGCTTGCTCTGACTAAAAGATGCAGAGTTATTGAAATTTATATGAAATTTGTATTTGTTTAATTGTATTTGTTTTAAGACATATACGAATGACATGCATTGCTATTTGTAAGAGTCTGAACAGAATCAAAAATCGTTGAGGCCGACGATCTTTGCTGTTGGAAAATACATGCAAAATGTAGAAAAAACCGCAGCATTGAAATTTATATGAAATTTGTATTTGTTTAATTGTATTTGTTTTAAGACATATACGAATGACATGCATTGCTATTTGTAAGAGTCTGAACAGAATCAAAAATCGTTGAGGCCGACGATCTTTGCTGTTGGAAAATACATGCAAAATGTAGAAAAAACCGCAGCTCGTTTTCCGCAACGATAAATCGCAGACTTAAGGCTGGATTAGCCAAGCGTAAGGTAACGTAGCGCGACGTTGCCAATTGTCAAGCTTAAATCTGTTTAATGATAAATGTGTACAAGTCGTTACCGAAATCGTAACGTGGCGTGACGCAGCGTAGAAGTCAGTAGAAAATAGATTTCTACGCAACGTTACGATTTTTGGTAGTTCGACAGCTGTGTTACAAGCGAAAAAATTTGTTTAACTTCACATTTTTGTAAATTTTAATACTATATAAGAAAGAATGCAATCTTTTATTGACGAGGAGAAGTAAATAAGCCTTCTAGAATAAAATGAGTGCCCTGCACTACGCCGCCTGCACTACGTTGGATTACGATTTCGGTAATCGCTTATCCTCGAGGCAACGTCGCACTACGCTACGTCCCGCTGCGCCACCTCACGTTACGCTTGGGTAATCAAGCCTTTAGAATATATTCTATTTCAATCGTCAGTCGCAACGATTTTTGATTCTGTTCAGGCTCTAAAGGAGTACATTAGCAGCCCTATTCTGGCAAATTAACAAATTGTGACCCAATATTTTGAATATTGCTATGTGTTTGTCGTTTTCAATACAGAATTTAAAGCTCAAAAAACAAAATTTGTTAATGATATTGTCAATAACTGAAAAGCAGTTGACAATTTTTATAAAAATTTATTATTTTTGAGCTTCAAACATCTATCTGGTGAGATTTGGTTACCCATAACTTGTATTTATGTTACTAGAGAGAGAGAGAGAGAGAGAGAGAGAGAGAGAGAGAGAGAGAGAGAGAGAGAGAGAGAGAGAGAGAGAGAGAGAGAGAGAGAGAGAGAGAGAGGGAGAGAGAAAGAGAGAGAGAGAGAGAGAGAGAGAGGGAGAGAGTTAACAGCGCGAATCGTTCAGAAGAAGTTAGTTTAAATTTTTACCTCTTTTTTCTGCAGTTGCGCAAATCGATTTTTAAGAAGAAGAAGAAGAAAAAAATTGTAAGGATTAAAAATAATTTAAAATATAATTGTAATATTAACTATTAACAATCGATATTAAAACAAAAATAAATTAAAATAAAAAATAAAAAAATAAAAAATAAAAATAAATATGTAGTGTGTTTGCCTTTGTGTAGTTTTATTTCGATTTCAGGATGCCAAGAGTTAATTTGTTTGTTGTTTTGAAATGACCAAAAAAAAGAATGTTTTACGACAGGTAATTAATTGAACGTTATGAACTCTCTTTTACTTTAAAAATTCGTGAAATTTCATCAGAGCAAAATATGAAGGACAATTTGAAATATTTATAACTTCAAGCCAAATGTACATTTTGACGTTATTTTCTCTTTATAAATTCTTGAAGCAGTTGGAATTTAGCGTAAGTTTAGTAGAAAATATGAAGTATATTACTAAATATTACTCGAACATTATTGCTATCATAAAATATTGTATTTTGACTTTAGATTTCTGCAAAAATATTCTGCATTAACTTGCGAATAAGAAAAAAATTGTTCATTTGAAAAAACGCTTAAAAATCATATTTTGCCTTAAAACGCAATAATTTCCAAGGAAATTTGTTGGTCCTCTTAAATTTAAAGAAAAATAAAATTAAATTCATAACTTAAGGCAAGTTGTGACCTAATTTTGATTTAACAACCCCTTTTTTAAGTTTTTTTTTAAACTTCGTTAGTTTGGTAATCTAGTTTTATGGGAGATACATCTAAAAGGTAACCGATTTAAATAATTTTTGGCGTAACGTTTAAGTGTAGTTAAATAAATTATATTTATTCTTTAAAAACACAATTAAGCAATTTTATGCGGTTTTTTTTTATTAAAAATACATATATGGTGTTTATGGGAGGTAGGCAGTTGACCCAGAATTCTAGTTTTTTTTCTGTTACTTAATTTGGGCTTAAGCTCTGGTTCTGAGTATCTAAGTCTAATATTCTCTGAAACAATAGTTACTGAAATAATGCTAATGTCATCCCAAAATCAAAAAAAGCGCACTTTGCAGTAGTCAAAAAATCAAGCACCCTTTGCAGACCAAACCTGAAGAGACAAAAAAAAAATGTTAAGAGTAAATTTTTTAATGTACATATATAGCACCTGTATAAAGTTTAATTGATTTGCTTCCAGCGGCTAAGGAGCGGTGGTAAATTGGTTAAAGTTGTCATCGAGATGTGTTTAGATTTAAATTTGAATGAATAATATACATTTTGTGTTCTATTTACCAATTCCCGGTACTTTTTTTGCCGGAACGTACCTAGATTTTTTTTTTAAATTATAAAATGGCAATCTTTAAGCATTAAACTTTAATGTTACAAAATTAATTTAAAAACTAATGACCAGGGCTAGGACTTCGATGACCTGTCATCTTTTTTCTGCTGCTTCTAAGAAATTTCTTGGTTATTTAGAACGTCCATTTATGCTTCCTAAATTCCAAATATGATAAGCATTTAGGTCATTTTTTCGTCATTTTTCATCGTTTTTTACAGATTTTAGTTTTCAGCTAATTTTTACTAGATTTAGGCCATTTTTTTGTAATTTGTTGCGATAGCTTTAAAAAAAAAAAAGCTCTCCCTAGATAAAAAAGCTTGCGAAACTGACGAAAGCGTATGTAGAAAGATGAAACAAGTGTTAGATAAAAACTCAGGGTATGCTAGTTTTTATTAACTCTATTTTAATGCTCTGTTGCTAAAATATTAGCGGGTAAAAATTGTATGTAATTAGAAGAGGAACTTACATCCAATGATATATCGTCCCCTTCATGCCAAAAACGCCAATGTGCATTTTTATGTTTTTTGGGAAATCGAGTTTAAAGATTCAAATGACTCAGAAAAATCGAAAAATCCACTTTTTCTCAAATTTCTTTCTGTAACTGAATGGTGCATGCATTCGAAATAATCAATGAAAATTTGATTTCCGTTGCTCAACAAAATCATAAAAAAATAAATACTTTTTGTGCAACCATTTAACGTTTATTGCTATAAAATTGTGTTAAAATACTTGTAAAAATTTAAAAAAAAATGTATATCCTAAAAATTTTTCCATAAATACACAGATAATTATGTTCTTAGTCACGAAAAAACACTCACTGATCTATCTCATCTGTAGCGGTTACAAAATCACTTTTAGTGAAAATATGTGCACATCCGAGTAAAAACGGAGGAAATCACAAATTATGAAGCAGAACAAATCGTCAAGGACACAATTTCTCAAAAATCATACTCATTTTTATACTAGCACTAAGATAATGAGATCGTTATTATTCTAAGCATTTAACCGAAAAAAAAGAATTTAATTAAATCTCATTTCAGCTTAGGCGTTTTTTTATCTTAAAACTCGCGTTTTTCTGGTAGTGTATAAAAATTTTCCCCGTATAGTTAACAGATCAACTTCTTTAATTATTGATTAAGGACATTGCCAATGCCTTGAAAAATAAATTGCAAAAAGAATTTCGCAATAATCTTCATTACCAAAGTTTTTACAAAGTCGTATGCACAAAATTTTCACAACCTTTAATTTTCTTTATGCCAAAAACGCCAATGTGCACATATTTTTACAAAAAGTGATTTTGTTACCGCTACAGATGAGATGGATCAGTGAGTTTTTTTTTCGTGACTAAGAACATAATTAGCTGTGTATGTATGGAAAATTTTTTAGTATATAAAGGGTGTTTTTTATAGAGTGATATAACTTTGAGTTGGCATCACTGCTTTATTTGACCACCCATTTAACAGCTGGTAGTTACTTTTTGTTTAATTTTGACATTTCATTATGGATCGACTTACACCAGAGCAACGCGTGCAAATTGTGGAAATTTCTAATCAAATTAATGGTTCTGTTCGTCAAACTTATCGTGCACTTCGTTCATTTTATGGCGCACATAATCGACCTTCAGAGCTGCTAATTCCAAGAACAATAGATCGTTTTCGGACCACATTTACTGCTACTGATAATGTGCATCCCGTGAGACGCCGAACAGTGCGCACTGAAGAATCTGTAGCCGCTGTACAGGAAAGCATTGAAGATGATCCTAATCAATCAATTCGTCGCCGTTCTCAGCAACTGGGGTTGTGTCCTTCCACTTTATGGAAGATTTTACGAAAAGATCTTGGCTTAAAACCTTTCAAGATTCTACTTGTGCAGGAATTAAAGCCAAACGACCATCGTATGCGCCGCAAATTCGGCGAATGGGCTGAAGCACAAATTGATATTGATTTTGAATATCCATGGAAAATTTTATTTTCCGATGAAGCCCATTTTTGGTTGAATGGGTACGTAAATAAACAGAATTGTCGTATTTGGAGTGAGTAGAATCCACAAGCTTTTGTCGAAGCACCATTACATCCACAGAAAATGACTGTTTGGTGCACTTTATGGGCTGGCGGAGTCATTGGCCCATATGTCTTCAAAAACGATGATGGTCAGAATGTTACTGTCAATGGTGAACGGTATAGGAACATGATTCGAAGTTTTTTCGTACCTCAAATAGCTGGCATTAACCTTGCTAACAGCGGGCGCTACAATTGATTTACCCAAGGAAACTTTTGACGAAAAAATAATTTCACGAAATGGCCCAATTAATTGGCCCCCAAGATCGTGTGATTTAACCCCATTAGATTATTTTCTTTGGGGTTGTGTTAAGTCACTTGTCTACGTCAATAAAACGCAAAGAATTGAACACCTGGAAACCAACATTCGAAGAGTTATCGGCGAGATACGGCCGCAAATGCTGCGAAAAGTTTGTGAAAATTGGTGTTCCAGATTGCGCCTCGTACGCGCCAGCCGTGGCAACCACATGGCCAAAATCATATTTAAACATTAATGTCATAAAATTTTCTATCCAATAAAGCTAGTTTCATTGACATCAAAAATATTATAATATGTTTTATTATGATTTAATATAGTATCACTCTTTAAAAACAGCCTTTACATTTTTTTAAAATTTTTACAATTATTTTAACACAATTTTATAGCAATAAACGTTAAATGATTGCACAAAAAGTATTTTTTTTATGATTTTGTTGAGCAGCGGGAATCAAATTATAACTGTTTCTTATGAAGGCATGCACCATTCAGTTCCAAAAAGAAATTTGAGAAAAAATTTATTTTTCGATTTTTCTGAGCCATTTGAATCCTTAAACTCGATTTCCCAAAAAACATAAAAATGCACATTGGCGTTTTTCGCATGCAAAAATATTCCAAAAAACACATAGGTGGTTTTAGCATCGATTTTTATGATTTTTTCTTAACCGAATTGGATTTTCTTGTTGTGAGGGAAAATTCTTTCCATTAAAATGCATCAGATGCAATTAAAAGCTCAAAACCAATTAATTTTCACATTGGCGTTTTTGGCATGAAGGGAACGATATTGTCTTTTAAATATGCTCCTCTCGTCAGTGCAGAAGTAGAAAGAAGTTTTTCTGTTTGCAAAAACATTATGTATAAAAATTAAATAAAATAAATTTTAAGTTAAGTATTGTTTTATCTTAAAGCTTTATTTTTTCTTTTTTTAATCTTTTTTGTCATATTTTTGGGTCATTTTTTGAAGTTTTTTAAGCCATAAAAGTCCGAGCTTTGGTAATGACCATTGGCGTCGGAAGCGGGGGGGAAAGGTGGGCAGTTGCCCCCCACTTTTTTAGCTAGATAAACAATTTAAAAGGAAAAGTTATTCAAAATATCAGTTTTTTTACAACGATAATATTTTTGTATCATATATTTTCCTCTTCTTTCTCTCTTCTTCATGTTTCATGTGAAGAAATTTTGGTGAACTTTTTTTGCACCACCATTTGTACTGCCCCCCCATTTGTACTGCCCCCCCAGATGAAATTCGCTTCCGACGCGCTTGGTAATGACATTTTATTTGCGTTATTTTTTTGTAAACTATTGCAAAGGTAAATTAATGTTCGAAAACAAATTCACTAATGTTGCCTCTAAAAAAAAAAATTCAATTTTATCTGATAGTTTCGTCAGTGCAGTGAGGTTCTACATGAAAGTGAAACAAAATGTATCAGTAATACTATTAACTAATTTTTCGCAGTGTACTTTTCCATTGAGCCATGCCCGGAGAACCCTTATCCCAATGCAGCTCACTTAAATATGGACAAATTAGCTGGCCAGCCTAGTGTTTCGAATTGTAACCTAAACGTGTCTCCTCTATGTTGTGCCTTTCTAGTTTTCGTCCCCTGACAATTAAGTCTGTGAGCGTAAGTTGGGTAGTGAAACAAGGGTGATAGCGGTGTAAAACATGCCGATATAACGCGATTCGGCGTGCCAAAACAGGGTGTCAAATTAGTGGCTCCTGCTGTTTGATGCTACTGCGGCAAACACATTGCCACACACACACAGATGCTTTCAAACACACGCACACACACACAAACATACAAATAACAATTTAATAATTTATCATTTTTGCGCAGAGAGCATGTTGAATAATGCCTCGCAGGCAACAACAAAAGATTATTTAAATTACGAAAAGTGCTGCAAGGAGTGCAAGGCAAGGTTGCCAGCAATGTGGCAAAATTCCCATTCGTGGCAATTTTTTAATTGGTCTTGGGAATTTTTTCAATTCAGCGTGGTATTTTTTAATTGCATGAGAATGTGGGAATTTTCTAAACACCTTTTTTTTTACTTTAAAAACGACATATAAATACAGAAGCATAAAACTATAAATTTACTCTGTATATTTCCCCGAACTTTCTCTTAATAAAAATAATAAAATTGCACATTTGTTTTAAGAACAAGTTGCCATTACAAAATTGCATGAAAACTAAGTAGACATTTTTTGACATGTGGCAATACAATCCAGAATGAAGTTTTGATTTTTTTTTTGCAAACGTAAAGTTTATATAAGTTATTTTTTAATGGCAAAAATAAATGAAAAATATAATTACTACCAAAACAAAAATAAAAAATATTTGCAATTTACTAATCGAATGCATTGGTCCTAAATTATCTTTTAAAATCAAAATGAAATCACAGTTGCCATTATACGCATTATGCCACGATTTTGTGTCGTAAGCTGCGTATGTAAAATCCCTTACATTTTTTTTTGTTGCAAAATTCGCTTCTGTAAATATATCGCTCTTACGCTATTAACATCAAAAGTTCATTGAACGACTATTTAGTATTTCATTGTGGTATTTCTAAATTTTTTTAAATTTCTTATGCATATGGGATTTTTACATGGGATTTTTTGTAGGTTTTTTTAATGTATATGGGCTTTTTTGTGATATTTTTGAAACGTGTGGTATTTTTTGGTAATTTTAAATGGTCGTGGGATTTTTTTTGGAATTTTTTAATTGCGGTTAGAACTTTTTTGTTTGCCTTTTCCATGGGAATTTTGTTGGTATTTAATTTATGTTACTGTGGGAAAAAGGTAGTTTTCATGGGAATTGCTCCGAGTTTTGTCTGGCAACCTTGGTGCAAGGATATTAGAGCAAGCGATTTGAATGAAAGGATGTCGAATAAAATAAAACAGCTCTGTGACAAGCGCAAAGAAAGAGCAATAATTTAAAAATTTCCAACTACTCAACAAACAAAGGATATTTAAACGATCAAGGATGTGCTTCGTAGAAATTAAATGATCTGGCAGAATTCAAATTTTTCACAAATCTCCGTATTTTTGAAATGTTAAATTTAATTGGCGCAGCTAATGCCTAGCCTAACGTTGCGTGCATAAATTAGAGGCAACCAGTTGGAAAATTGTTTAAAATGAGGGCCTGCAATTGTTGGGGCGCTCTACAGGGACAATGGCATGAAAAATTTGTTTACATACTTTTTAGAATTGAAATGTTTTAATTTTTTATTGTTGTTGGCACGCATACAAAAACAAACAAAAAAGTAGAAAATTGATTTATTTGAGTTATGCGTAATGCTTTTGTTGATATCTTTTGCCCAGGCAACCCTTTAATTCGGCCCACATTTGAATGAACGAAGGCGCAGGAAGTTCAATTTTTAGAATTTCAAATACATTATTTTGACACTTAAAAATGTCATCTGAAGTGCTTGAATGCCATGATTATTGATTGCTTTGATTTATAATCAATTTGTAGAGAATATTTAACAATGGATTGTTTACGGATACCATCGTGATATTCTAGCTTTTTATCAGTGTTATTTTTTATCTTCAATTATTTTGAAAGCATTTGTGAGCTTGTGTATATATGCATGAGCTACCACATGTTTGTCAATATTTATTTAGGTCGTTGTGAAGGACAACAATCCAAGGAAATTGCGTGTGATTTCTTTTTTCGGAGTTCGGGAAAAACGTTTAAATATAAAGCACGGCGCACAGTGTTTTCAAAGTGGAATTAAATTATTTTTTCATGTTGTTATTTTAGTTTTTTTTTTAAATTGAAGTTAAGAAATGCTTAGATAGCATATTTCCAAAAGATTTTTTTGGGATCGTTTTGGATGCATCGTTTTTCCTCTTAAAATAAGTCATAGTTCTAATGTATTTTCTGGTAAATACTGCTTTGACATAATTGCTTATGTTCACTAATTTTTTTCTTTAAATACAATTTTGTGATATACCTAAAAACATTTCTTTAATACAAAATAGAAAATACTTTTTTTTTAATAATTTTATTAGGACCTTTTTTTCCAGTGTCCAAAGTTCGGTGAACGAGAACAAAGTCATTGACATGTATACTATAGTCATTGACGAACATAGGGAGGCGTGACAGGTAAAGAAAAGTATATATATTCTTAATTCGTCACTTGAGTCAATTGACAGCCATGTCCGTCTATCTTTCTGTCTGTCCGTGTGTTTAATTCTATTTATAAGTAAAGCCGTAATTTTTAAGCTTTCGTATCAGGCTAGTTTCGTACAAGTTTCTTTCTTAAATCTAAAGAAACCAATTCGGATGTAAACCACGTCTACCTCCCATACAAAATGATGTCATCATAACAAAATTTATTTTGAAAAACCACAAAAAGTAATGTGTTTGCTTGAGATTTCTTAAGTTTAATGAGAACTCAAAAGTTTTAAAACCAAGAACGTAGTCAGAGTTTGCGATTTGGAAAATTGGATGAAAATTAACAGTTTCGGTTTAACTTATATTATAACTTATATATTCAGTTTTCGTTATACATATGTAGAACAATAACAAGTACAACGAATGATGGCAATACTTCTTGAAGATTTGATCAGGACCCTGATATCACAGCAGCAGTACTAGATCTAGGCCTAGGCCCGTGAGGAACGGCTGTAGAATATTGCAAGCGGACTTGATATCAATACTGTTTTTCTTTAAATTATTTCTGCTTTTATACAATTTTTGGAAATTTTAATTTTATCATACCTTCATCTCTTATATTTAAGTCTTTTTGTCTTCAAAACTAAGGGGCTCTTTTGATAACGTTGCAACGAAAAAGAATTTAATTAAATTCGTCATAACTTCTTTATAAAAGGATGAAAAAAGGAAGTAGGTAGATCAAAACGTACTATTGTAAATACCTTATCTTCTCACTGATTAGTATTAAATTAATTTTTTGTGCATAATTTCAGGTTGAACATTTTTGAGGACAGTATATGTTGTAAAAGCACTATAATAATGAAAAACTTAAAGGTAAAAAATTTTTTTAAAAATAAGCTTTTATTTAAAAAAGACGTGAACTAAAAAGAAAAAAAATAAATTTAGGTGACGTTTGTCATATATGTATATAGTAGGTATATTCTAGGTGCAGAAGAACCCTCTCTTGGTTACTCATCATCATAATATAAGCGTACTTAAATAGGTAAGTTCTAAGAACTTATATAAATTTAGCATTTTTCAAATACATTTATATTTAAAAGCTTGAGGCACCGATGTCCGCGATCCGTAACACAGGTCTACTACACATTATCAGTGGTATCAAATCTTTTAGTAAGCTTACCTGTATATAAACAGCTATCCATTATACAGGTTTACTACACAATATCAGTGCCTTAAGCTTTTCAATATAAATATTGTATATTTGAAAAATTCTAAATTTATATAAGTCATTAGAACTTTCCAATTTACGTACGCTTATTTATGATGATGAGTAACCAAGAGAGGGGTTCTTCTGCACCTAGAATATACGTACTATATACATATATGACAAATGTCACTTAAATTAATTTTTTTTCTTCTTAGTTCACGTCTTTTTTAAATAAAAGCTTATTTTTTAAAATTTTTTTTTACTTCTTATTTATTTTTTACTTTTTAGCCTTAAAGGTTTATTATTAACTTTTCTTTTTTTCAAAACGTATACATTTATAGCATTTTTATTGATTTGTGGGCGGTAAAAGAGGGTGTGGCAACATTTTTTATTATAATATTGCATTGTCACCGGACTTACATAAGTATGTTAAATTTCAGCTTAATCGGATACCAACAAGTTTGCAATCTTTGCGGAAAATGGCTTGCAAATTTTGACGGACATACATACATACATACATATATACGAACGAAGCAAGTTATAATCAGCTTATAATCAGCCCCGTAGTTTTGAAGATATGGGATTTTTATTTATTTGTGGGCGGTAAAAAGGGGGTGTGGCACCATTTTTTTCCTTAACCATCCTCTACTTGAAGGAAATTGATTGCCAAAATTTTAGCTGAATAAGCTCCATAGTTTTGGAAATATAGCAATTTTATTGATTTGTGGGCTGTAAAAGGGGGTGTGGCCAAATGTTTTTCATAAACCCCATGCTTTATTTGATGAAACTTTACTGTTTCAGCTGAATCAGCCCCGTAGTTTTAGAGATATTCCATTTTTATGGATTTGTGGGCGGTAAAAGGGGGTGTGGAAAATTTTTCTCATAATATTACATTTTCACCGAACTTACATATGTATGCTAAATTTCAGCTTAATCGGATAACAACAAAATGTAGAAAAATGGCTTGAAAGTTTTGAGGACATACATACATACCAGGGAGTCCAATCCCGGAAGCTTTTCTCGATCCCTGGATTATCAGGATTGAAAATCTTAATCCCGGGATTAGTTCGGGATTGAAAATTTTAAGAAGTAAATACTTTAAAACGTTTTTAAAACAATTTTTTTTATGTATTACTTAAAACTTAAAAATGCAAATTAATTCATTTATAAAGTAACAACAACAAAACACATTAAGGGTATTCACAATTGCGTTGTTTTCAGTGCAGTTAAAAAATCCCGTGGTATTGATACCACACTTTACCGAGCGGTTTTTATAATTTTTGTTGCTTTACATGAAATCTCTAAAAACCAAAAGTGTGGTCATTTTAAGTATCCTAATGATATGTTTCACGAACGTGAAGGTTCCATAAACAACTGATTGGTTGGCAGTTATTTTCTAATTGCAAAAATGGAAGAAGCTCAGAAAGCAAGTTAAACTTTTTATGCTATATATTAACAAAATATATCAAATTAAACAGTTAATTTATTTGCATAGTAAGAAAAAGCTATAGTGGGAGGTTCTCAACCACAAATTCTATTTTAAAGGGTGCTCATAATTGTGATTTTCAGCTATGGCAAAAAAAAACACAATAAAACTATACCATACAACTGTGAATACCCTTATTGTTAATAAACACACAAAACTAAAATTATATTAATGACTAGCAAATTTTATTAATATAACCCTTTCAGTGGATTAGCCCGATATATTGGAGACCGGACAAAAATCAAATTTATGTTTTTCATCTTTTTGGCTTTAATGAAAAGAATATTAAGAGAGTTTAAAAAATATAGATCTAAAGAATTGAAAAACCTTTAAGGGATTAAAAGAAAAGACTTTGAGCCGACTAGGAGCAAAATCATTTTTTCTTTGTACAAGCTTGCAAAACGTAAGTAGCGCAGGTTTAAATCAATGGTATGTTTTTTCATCATTTAAAGACCTAAATGATAAGAATATTACCTCAAAAAATTATTTTGTTCTTAGTTTAGCCTAGCTATTGAAAGGGTTAAAGAACAAAAGGTATACAAAAATAAATTACAGAACAGTTTGAGGTATTACTATATAAATGTTACACTTTTTTTTACACAGTCTTCATGATTTTTTGTGTTTAAGGCATATTAATTTTGGAAAAGACTTCTCAAAAGTAAATTTTTTGTTTAAATTATTTTTAAAGTAATCATTAATCTGATCAACTTGTTTTATTTTTTATTGGAGAGTTTTGTTCGGATATTATAACAAATATAACCCGCTGATGAGAAGCACCGATCTGATTCTATTATTGTTGTAGAAATAGTTGTACGATAATCGTAAGCAATTTGTAAGTTTCGATCACTATTGTCTTTACCACAAAACAAAATTATTTCCTAAGTCAGAATATCTGACAATTTTGAAATATATAGCTTACTTTCCGATGTTGCAATTCTTCTAAAACTTTGCAAAGTCTTTGCTCTTGCAATATAACTTGAATAACTTGTATTCTTTCCTTTGAAGGTTTTATTCCATCAGATGAAATTTCATAGCTTAGAAAATCTAGTTTCGGAACACCAAAAACACATTTGCTTGGTTTGATATTAAGTCCATACTTTTGAAGTCGTGTAAATATGATTTTAAGGTGTTCGATGTGTTGTGTCTCATTGTTACTTGCGACTAATATGTCATCCACATATGCGAAGACGAAATCTAAACCTGAAAATACTTCATTTATAAAGCGTTGGAAAGTTTGTGCACTGTTCCGTAATCCGAAGGGCATGCGAAGGAATTCAAACATTCCAAATGGCGTCGTTATTGCAGTCTTGTGTATATCTTCACTGGCCATTGGAATTTGGTGATACGCGCGAACTAAATCGATTTTCGAAAATATAGTTTTGTTTTTAAGTTCAATACTTAGGTCGTGAATGTGTGGGAGAGGATATCGATCAGGAATAGTAATGCAATTAAGTCTTCTGTAATCACCGCATGGTCTCCAATCATTCGGATCTTTTTTGGCAACGAGGTGTAATGGAGACGCACTAGGAGAGTTTGAAGGTCTACATACTCCAATTTTCACAAGGTATTCGAACTCTGTCTTTGCAATTTTTAATTTAATAGGATCTAAACGACGAGGTTTGGTAAAAGGTAAAACGCCTTTAGTTTCAATTCTGTGAACCGTGTTATGACTCACCGTCTTGGTGTAATCGGGTTCAGAGGTAATAGAAGAAAATTCTTTCAAAAGATTGGTAAACTTATTCTCATTAATAGACAATTTGAGAGAAAAGATATCAGAAAAACCGGGAGTACCTGAAACTGTTAATTTTGTAGTCATGTCGATGATTTGTTTGTTTGTAATGTCTACAAGTATGCCAAATTTTTCTAAAAAATTAACACCAATAATTGGATGTGAAATATTGGCAAGAAGGAATGGGAATTCGAATTCGCGACGTAAACCTAAATCAATTTTAAAAAGTTTAGAACCGAATGTTTCAATTGATGCTCCATTTGCAGCTGTTAAATTAAGATCAGATTTTCGTTTATAGCTTTTGAATTTAGATGCTGGTACTACTGAAACTACAGCGCCAGTATCTATTAGAAAATTTAACTTATTTAATTTATAAAAAATGAAAAGGCGGTGAGCTGGTGTAACTTTTCCATCATCCACCACCGTCATGATGGAAGGTTTTAATTTAAATTAAAAGGCATATTCGTAGAGTTATTTTTAGTAATGTTTTTATTTGAAAAATTACATGGTTGAATACATTTATAAGCATTATTTTGAAACTTCCTGTGATACCAGCATATATCATTTCTGGAAGTTGAACGTCTTCTTGAAAAACGTCTTTGATTGGAGAAATTTTGTCCTTGTGTTCTAGACCTTGCTTGAAGTTCAGCGACATCTAAACAAATTTTGTTAAAATTTTCACAAAGTGTTGCCGATATTTGACTAAAATTTTGAATGCAGTTTTCTAGTGCCTTAAGTTCGATACTTGCTACTGTAGAATTTTGTAGTTTATTAATTATATTAAAAATTTTGTCAGCCATTATAATTTTTTCATCAACACTTTTTTCTTGACAAGTGGTTAAGTTAACTTGAATTTGTTGTGGTAACTTTCGTAGCCACAACTTAAAGAGAAGTTCGTGGCCGACGATTGAGTCAGAGCCAGCCAATGACTTCATATCTCGAAAAAATTCAGATGGCTTACGATCACCGAGTTCTGAATTGGAGAAAAGTTGTTCAAGCCTAGATTCTTCACTTAGGGAAAATCAATTCAGATAAAGAGATATATGTTATTAACTGTGATAGTTAAGTTAATAAAGTTAAGTTAGATAATTGAATTAATAGGTTCAATTAAAAAATTTTCTTTTTTGTTAAATTTTATGAATGAATAAATATGTAAGTAAGGATTATTGATTAATAAACTTAGTTTTGTATTTTTATTTAAATAATTAATAATTATACTTAAATAATTTTCCTCCGGAAAGGGATCTTCAGTGGTAATTCTATGGATATTAGGTGCTGTCGTTATTCTCAACTCTTTGATTGAATTATTTGTGGTGGAGCTTGTTGCTCCGATTGTTCAGCGTGAAAAACCAAATTTTTGTTAGCAGTTGCAACAAAAGGTAGTCGAAGAGCTCAAGTCGTTTTTTGTTGTTTCGGTTTTGAGCAATTCCAAACATAAGCTTATGTATGTTGAGAGGTTGCAGTGATAAGCAGGATCGCCAATTTGTGGTGGTTAATATTTGTATTTTTATTTTGTCATGCAATGTTTAACAATTTAGTTTAACAATTTATTTTATAAATTCAATTCGGAGAACGCTCGTATAACAACAATCAGAATGATCAAAATTTCTGATATATATAAATATTTTTGATATTCTTTTAAAATATAATTTGAAAATGAAAATGAACAAGTACTTATTACTAAAGTAGAAATTACACCAAATATTACCCTACACTAACGATCTTTTTCAGCCTCAACAAAAGGTTTTTCTAATTCTATATTCCTATCAACTAAAAATGAAATGTTTGCATTTACATGAATATTTGTAATAAAAATTATTTATTTAAAAATCCCGGGATTCCGGAAAGACAATCCCGAGATTTAAAGAGGCTTAAATCGTCCGTGACTTCCCTAATACATACATACATACGAACGAAGCAAGTTAAATAAAAACTTATAAAAAATAAATAATTACAATTTGAGCGAAACTGTGCGCGGAGTAGCATGCTTGCCTTTTATGAATTAAAATTATTGACTAAAAATTAGCGTAATGAACTGCAAAATTTTTAAAATATTTTGTTGAGTGTATTTAGAAGGCAGAATCATTTTGATGTCTGAAAAATCTAAATGACGACAGAACCATATTGTTGCTTATTCAAAAAGTAACTCTAAGTTTCAAGTTCGAAAAAAATTTCGTTTATCTAAAAAGTTTTCTTCTAATATTAGTGCAAGAAGAGAAACAAAATCTAAGTTCTGCATTAATAAAAATAAATAATATTTTTCGTTTACGTGATCTCTGCGATGTATATTCAAATGTAGAAATATCATTGTGAATATATTTAAGTATTCCTGTTACAGCCAGAGGACTGTATAGTCTTATAGAAATGCAAATTGGACTGCGTTAAATAATTTTTATCACAACTTCAATTGGAAATGATGTTTCACTGATAGAAACATTACGGTGTGTTGAACAAAAAGAAAGTCTGTGCAGCGCTTTTTGTTGACATTGCAAAAGCTCTTGATACTATAGATCATAAAATTTTACTCATAAAATTGTATCAATGTGGGTTCAGAGGCTCCATTTATGTTTTGTTTAATGTCTTTTTTTGTTTGTATGTCTTTTTTAGCAAACAGGGTTCAAAACGTTAAAATGAATAGTAATTTTATTGATGTGGATATAGGTGTAAATTATTTCTTGTTTACATTTACTCAATTTTTTATCTACCATTGCATTTGCAGATGACATGGCTTGCACTTATGCCAGTGATTGTATGCATTATTTACCATGTAAATTAAATAATTACTTGGAGCTTCTGAGACATTGCTTTAATGCTCACCAGTTAGTACTAAGAAACAATACCAAACTTTTAATATTAACCTGTGTAGTTTTGTCTTTCATTGTGCCGGCTGTAAAAAGTTCTCATTTGGTAATAATGTTTGTCCTTTTAATTTCTCGTTAAAAACATTTAATAACTCTGTTCAGTGTTCTCCGAAATGTTTCTCTATCGAATGTGCTAAATCGTTAAAATATCTTGGTTTGTTGTTGGTTTGGAAATTGTCATGGCTAGATCATAAAGTTGCTCTTTAAAGATATCTCTTTGGTGCAACTAGAAATATTTACCATTTAAGTACGTATTGCTTGTCCAAATTGCTAACTGTATCTACCAAGGGATATTTCATTCTAAACAGCAATATGGAATAGCTTACTGGGGGGGTACCCATTTGAATAAGATTCATCCACTAATGATTACTCAAAAACATGATATTCGTGTAATTTGCCATAAAATTAGGTTCGATAGTAGCTTTCTAAACACTTTATTATTATAAAGTACTTTAAGTCTTTTTCAAAAGATCTGGTTACTTTATTAACAGACACTACGTAAGCTATAACTTAAGGGTTAATGACCAACATTTCGATAAGATTCCGTCTCAGAACTAGTCTTTCTTCTTTTAATCCTATTCATGTGCTGCTCCCAAACTTTTTAATAATGTATTGAATAAAATTCGTCGTATTTGTAATAAATTCTTGTTCCTTAAAGAGTTTAAAACATGGCTGTTTAATTTTGAAACTGTTAATACTGTAACCTCTGTACAATTGTGATTTAGTACTATTTTAGTATTTATTTTTTTAAAAATGTTCACAACAACAAAAAAATAAGTACAATTTAACTTAATACAAGCAATACAATTAATACAATTTAACGGAAAGATGTAATAGTACTAAATTTTTTAATTTTATCGTATTTTCTATTTTATTATTTAATTTTTTAATGTTCATTTTTTATTTGCTTTTACATTCTCAAATTGTTAATTTTAATAGTTATTAATTGCTAAGTTAACTTTTGTTATTTGCCTAAATATTTAAATGCCTTATATGACTCCACCACAATACTATAATTATGTTTTGCTTAAAATATTTATAATATGTCCAACTACATTTCGCCACTTGAGCATATTGAACATAAGAATGTAGATTTGACAATTAATTTTGAAACTGTATTAATCTTAAGTGTATACATGGAAGCGGTTTTAAGTTCGCGGAATGAAAGGGTTGGAGGGGGGTGATTAGGCTAGTAGGATCGTAACGTGTTTAGTGACTCATAACTAGTATAAGTACGAGGTTTCATTGTAATTAGTCTTTGAGTCTTTGAGCTATCGTCAACCAAGCAACATAATCGGGAAGTGAAAAGTGAAATATGGTAAAAATCGAATATCGTGCCGTTATAAAGTTTCTTGCCAAGCAAGAAAAATCAGTTGCGACCATAATGAGTGAGATGTCATTGGCTTACGGCGACTCTTGTCCAGGAAAAACCATGGTGTGCAAGTGGCACAGTTTATTTAAACAAGGAAGGAAATCCCTTGAAGACGACCCGAAGCCGGGCAGGAGCATCGAGTAGACCACGCCAGAACTTATCCAAAAATTCGAAAAAATTGTACTCGACGATGCTCGACTAAAGAAAAAACAACTCGTAGAAATGGTTGGAGTATCCGATGCAATCATTTTAAAAATCCTTCACGATCATCTTGGCATGACTAAGGTCAGCGCAAGATGGATGCCGAGAATGCTCACGCCGCCGCAAAAACAACAGCGCGTAGAGTGTTCACGTGCATTTTTGGACCTCTGTAATGAAGACAAGGATGGTGTATTGAGTCGAATTTTTACTGGAGACGAAATTTGGGTTCATCATAATGAACCTGAATCGAAACAAGACTCCATGCAGTGGAATAAAAAAAGGACAGCAACTCCCAAGAAGTTTAAGGTGTCACACTCAGTTGGGAAACTCATGGCAACGGTCTTTTGGGACTCGGAAGGAATATTATTGATCGATTATAAAGATAAAGGTGTTTCTATAACCGGAAAATACTACGCTTCAATATTATATATTAAAATTGACGAAAGGTGTGCTGCTTTTGCACGAACGCGCACCCGTCCACAAGCGCCGCGTTGTGTTGGCTGCCCCTTCATAAGGTGGGCTTCGATATTTTGAATCACCCACCCTACAGCTCAGACCTGGCCCTGAGTGATTATTACCTCTTTCCAAAAATGAAAAAAGCTGCGGGGTACAAAATTTACCACCGATGATGAAGTCAAGGAGGCGGTTTCGGCGTATTTTGAAGATAAAGAGAAAACATTTTTTAATGAGGGCATAAATAAATTAATTGAAAGATCTGAAAAATGTATCCGTCTTGCAGGTGAATATAGTAAAAAGGAAAAATAGTTAGGTTTTTTTTTCCACCTCATATCTCCCATTCCGCAAATATAAAACGCTCCTCGTATGTACAGTAGGCTGGGCCGATTTGCAAACCTATGTTGCCTGGGTGATTTTCGGATCGAGAATGAAAAGTTATTAAAAAAAACAAAAAAGGGGGTGATAGGGGTGCACTTTACCCTATCACATCTTAAATTTTCTGAATTTTTGTATGTAAACGTGCACAGCTAGAAAAAAACTGATGTCAGAAATGAAATTCTCGTACCCGATATAACCTAAAACCGGTGTCACATTTATACGTTTTATACAAAAATTTATCGTAAAAAATTCATAAAGAAAAAAATTCACCAAAATTCAAGGTATAATCATATCGTTGGTGCGTATGTATTTTTGACCATCACGGCTGAACCCCTGAAGCTATCTACGTTATAATCACAACATGTGTTCGTATGTTCCTCCGAAATTTTTTTGTTTTTTTAGATACCCCTAGGTGGCGCTGTGGTCAATTTTTATCGATTTATAAGTATAATTTTAAAAAATCGACTAGAGCTTCAGTGGTTCAGCCGTGATGGTCAAAAATACATACGCACCAACAGCGTATTTGCTGAATTTTTGCAGATGCTATTGTTTTGAAAAAGTTACATTGTATGGGAGGTAGGCGTGGTTTTCATCTGATTTTACCCAGACTTAAACTTGATCTTCGTGTTTTAAATATAAGCAGATATTCCAAATTTCAATACGATAGCTTTAAAATTGCGGCCGTAATCGTGTTGACAGATAGACGGACATTGCGAAATCGACTTAGGAGGTGATACTGATCAAGAATATATATACTTTTCCATACCTAGCATGGCTCATTACCAGCGTTACAAACGGATTGAGAAAGCTGAAGTACCCTTTCGCAGTTCACGCGGCGGTATAAATAAAGCGTTTTAAATTTTTGTGTTGTATAGAAGATAGGTGTGGTTGTAGCCGAATTTACAAATTTTATGTCAGTAATCTTAAATAGCCAACTGCAACTTATACACTGCGGTGCAGAGCTAGGTTAGGTTAAGCCAATTAGGCCCATTGTGGTATCACAGGGTTGATTTCTTTTCTCTATTTAAACCAATTTGAGTTGTTCACAAAGCTAAGGATTCGGTACACCGATCATTCCGAGAATTCTTCAAGATCCTTAAAAAACCAGTTGTTTAAGTGAAGAAATTGTTTTTGAGCCAGCGCTGGGCAAGTGCAGAGGAAATTTACTGTAGATTCTTCCTCTTCTTTATCTCTACAGCTTCTGCAGAAGTTGTTGTGGGAGATGCTCAACCATTGAGCGTGTCTGTCGATCAGGCAGTGTCCTGTAAAGACCTCTACCATGGGGTGCAGAACTATAGACGCACCCAATTGTTATTAAAATTAACATGCTAATAAAGAAAAATGTTATTGAATGCATTAAAGATAACATATGCAGTTAACAACTTTGGTGAACAACATTCAAAATTGGTTACTATTTACGTACCGTTATAATTATATTTCTTAATATAAGCTGGTGCAAAACAACAGACCCACATTCGATATGCTTCACATTCGATATGTGTGAGCTTTCGCCAGTAAAGCATTAACCAAGAATTTTTTTGTGTTTTTAGTTAAATCTTGATTTTATTTTTGGAAATGTCACGTGGTCAATATTTAACCGACACAGAAAAGGGTAAATTTTCCGCTTTAAGAAAAGAAGGTGTAGGTATTCGTGAAATTTTTCGAAGGCTGAAGCGATCAGATATCTTAGTTCGCCATTTTTTGTAAGATCCAAGCAGTTACGGTCAAATTAAGAAAAGCTACAGAAAACAAAAGCTTTCTGTGCGTGATAGATGCGGTATTATCAAAGCAACGAGCAACTCTATGAAAAGCGCGAGACAAATAGCAAAAGATTGACGGTTAAGTGTCTCAAAATGGACCGTTAATCGAGTGTTAAAAAATTTTAGCCATATTGTTCGGCAAAAATGAAAGTCAATGCCCAAATTATTACCTCGCCATAAAGTAGCCCGCTTTGAATTTGGAAGATCAAACACAAACACTGACTTTTTGAAAATGCTAACCATTTTTTGATTTTTGATTATTTTTTCTGATGAGAAAAAGTTGAACTTGGACAGTCCGGATGGATTTAATTCTTACTGGAGTAAAGAACCACGCTATTTTTCAAAGAGAAATTTCGGTGGTCGTTTCTTGATGGTTTGGCGAACATTTTGTGCTTATGAAATGCTGGAGGTTGCATTTCGCATCAATTCGGAAGAGTATACAACACTTTTGACAAAAAAATCTACATTCATATTTGAAAAGACGCCGCACTGGCAATTTAATTGCTCAGCAAGATAATGCCTCTGTTCACAAGAGTAATGCGACTCGCTCGTGGATGGGCGCGAATAATGTTAAGGTTCAGTCCAAACAGAACCGTAATTTGCTGAATTTCTAAGCTAATTCAGCAGAAAAACATTCGTAAACATTCTATTTGCGACAGCTAAAGTGCTCTATTTCGTTGATTTTTTTTTTATTAATATTAAAGTGCACCGCCCAAAAATTGAATATTTTTATTTTTTATTTTTTTTTATTTATTTAATTCAGTCTACTGATACAAGATCTTACAGACTATTTCATAATTACAAAAGATATATCCACCAATAATAAGAGATATCTTACATTATTATAATATAACTGTTATGGAATTATCTTCGACTAGGCCGAAGTTAAAATATTCCTACGGACGACGATTTTTCCAAATTTCATGCCTAAAATTTATATTAATTGTTAAAGGTATTGTAATTAATTTTTGTGGAATTGAAAGAGATTTTACCATTTCGGTGAACTCATTTTGTATGGGAGGTAGACGTGATCTTTATTCGACTTTTACAAATTGTATGCTAAAAATGCTTATTAAAAGTTAAAGCTTATGTGCAAAATTTTAAGTCATTAGATTAGTTTTTGTGGAATTGAAAGAGATTTTCACTGTTTTGGGTAAGTCACATTGTAGGGGTGGTAGGTGTGGTTTTTATTCCATTTTACAGATTTCATACACAAAGTTTATATTAAATACTAAAGACACTGTACAAAATTTTAAGTTTATTTTAGTTTCGAAATAAAAAAAAAACTTAATAAAGATATCTTAAAATTTCATTATTTTTGAAAGTTTTTCCAATTTTGATATTAGAGATAATTTTTAAAGGATCGTTTATGTCGTAATATGAAAATATTAGAAATAATTGTTGCTTTTATAAAGCAAGACTAGGTATATCTTTACATGATTTAAACGCAATAAGGTACAAAAAGTTATATCAATTTAAATTATTCTAAAATGTTTCTTTCTGTCCTTGCAAGAACAAAATCTTTCACCACCTCCATCAAATTCAATTCTTTGGTTTTATCTTTGTGAATGTGTATAAATGCAGCATGAGTGAGTCGTTTCTGTGTTATAGTTGCCGCCGTCTTAGTGCACTAAAAGAACGCTCAGAAGAAGCTGCTGATGCAGGCACAGTCAAAACCAAAGCAACAAGTTTTTCAACTTCATTTAATAGTTTTTTCAGACTATCCGATTTTTTTTAAATTGGAATTGCAGTAGAAACTCTACATTTTGTTCTATCTTTTTGCGAACACAGAGAAAGAAAATGCTTATCCGAAAGCATGCTTATGAAAAAGAGAGAAAGAAGAGCAAAATATATAATACAAAATTATTATCGTTGTAAAAAAAAACTGATATTTTTAATAACTTTTGAAGTTTTCTTATTAAATTGTTTATCGAGCTAAATAAGCGGAGGGGGGCAACTGCCCCCTTGTCCCCGCTTGCTACGCCAATGTTAAATTTCATTAGTCTACAACGACTCCTTCTTAACTTTTCACTCCTCTCCTTACCTTTAACTCCTTTGAGTTATGCAATGTGCAATGTGGCAATAAATATTTTTTTTAATTTACACATATTTTTATGATTTTTGAATTAGTGGATATAATACGCAAAAAAATATAGCGTTAAATATTTATGCTATATGGTAAGCAGGCGTGGTTGTGGGCGGATTTAAGTTTTTTGAACGTGACCTAATGGAGCTAATTCCAACTTCTTTACCAAATTCATTGGTCTACGACGATTTCTTTTATTTTCCCAAACGTTGTATGGAATGAAAATCCACTGTGTATCGTACCAGAATGAAAGTTTATTGCGACTTTTGAATATGTATAGTACTATTTAGAATACGTACAGGTCGAAGGACGTATCGCACCTTAACTACCATAAAAGGGCACAGCACACATATGTGCAACTTATAAGTAACATTATATTTAACGCATAAACTTACCCCTTTTTACCACATTCCGCGGTTGACAGGGTATGTTAGAAAATAAAAGTAAGCGATGATACTAAATTTGAACCCGCCTACAATCTCTATTGTGTTAAAAGATTCTCAATTTGTTTTTATTTTGTAAAATCGTGTAACACAAGAAAAGCTTTAAAAAAGCGCCCATTGAAAGGCATGTCGCAAAAGCAAATTATTTACTAAAGTCTTTCGAAGTTCATAATAGTGAAGTTTGACTTCAAGTCATACTTAAATTTGACCATTCATAAAAATGACAAGACGTCCATAGGGTAGAGAATTAATTGCTTCATTTACACTAGCGTCACCAAAAGAAAAATAAAAAATAATTGTGAACATCCGTTTCTACTAGCTATGAGCTTACACTGGAAAAACTATGCATATACCAGCTTTTTACTTCAAATTTTATCTATTATACTAAAAATTTTACCTTTTCCAAATCAAATGCAGCCTTTTCACTTCGAATTCAACTTCGTTTAGCTCGAATTAAACTTTTTACTTGTTTGATTGCGATGATTGAGTAGTTTTTTTTGTATTAATTTTAATTTAAACTTTAAAATATTTCATTCAAAGTAATAAGCCTTTGTATAAGACATTGTAAGTTATAAATTAAAGTTAAAAGAAGGTAAATTTGAAGATCTGGACAAAAAGTCTATCTTTCGTTACTTAAGTCAAGCTAAAATCGAATGAAATGCGCTTAAAAACTTCTTAAAAATGTCTCTGTGTAAATTTTAGTTCGCTGCACTATTTTCAGTGTTACTTCAATCCTCTAGTTAGTTTAGGAAAAAATAATCAAATTTTTTCATGGCACTAGCTCGGAGGAGATGCTTTTTTTTGTTTCATGCGACTTTTTTCACGAACACGAATATAAATTGTGACGTTATCAAAGTTCGCGTCAAATCTCGTTTAAATTAATGAGTTTGGTCATTGTTTTGTATGCCATGTAGGCTAGCAAGATTTATGATGAAAAAAATTGGGAAACCATTCTAAAAACTACAAAACAAAAATAGAACAAAAAAATTGGCTTCGTACAAATAGATGGAAAACAGATTTTGCTGAAAACTGCGCAGCCAAAATCAAAAGTGAACTTTTTGAAAAAAACTAAAAAAAATGTTAAATTTATGCGGTCAGTTAACAAGTTCTGAGGGCTTTACAAATATAAAAACCAAAATACTGTACCATCGAATATAATAAAAAAACAGACCCAGTTCAGTTGACTAGACTTTACTCATCATTTTCAAGACCCGTCGGCCTTACACACAATTACAGCTAACAAAGTTTTTTGTTCTTTATTAGCTGCCGATATTGTTGTTAAATTTAAATTGCGACCAAGAGACAGGCTGCCAAGCAGCCCGAAAAACTACCGCAGCATCTGCCTCAAATACAAAGTTCCCAGAATTGAAGTGTGAAATGAGGAGTTAAGTGGCAGCAGCCAAGTCGTTAACTTGCGCAAGCAGCAACAACTTCACATCCGTTTTGTAATGAGTTGATAAGTTAATTAAAATATTTATCACGCGCCA
This sequence comes from Dichetophora obliterata, assembly GCA_963920525.1. Taxonomy (NCBI): domain Eukaryota; kingdom Metazoa; phylum Arthropoda; class Insecta; order Diptera; family Sciomyzidae; genus Dichetophora; species Dichetophora obliterata. The sequence goes on from OY986435.1 coordinate 281,668,076, forward strand.
AAGTGTTGATAAGTCCCAAAGATGATGATATTGGTAATGATGATGATGGTGTTGGTGACGTTGCTGTTGATGACTCCTCTGCCTGCAAGCTGTGCTAAAGGCTGACTCGCTCGTCGTTATCATTGAGAAGTTATTAAAATTATTGTGGCGTGTAATTGGCTGAAGGTTCTGTCAACATTGCTTAATTTTAGCCCCCCTTTTTTTGTTGGCAACATTGTTATTTCGTAAATTGATGACTTATAAATCAATCATTTGCTGTTTGAATTAAGTTTAAACTTGCAAATACCCGCTGCTTCGCCTGCGATAAAAATATTAAATACAATGTCAAAATTTGAAATCTTAAAATAAAATTATTTAGTTGTATTAAATCAATTGCAAAATATAAAACTTATAGTGGTTTTTTTTTGTTTAATTATGAAAAAATTATGAAAAAATATATATTAAAAAATTACTTTATGTATTTTGAATACCTTATTTTAACGGTAATTGTCGTGATGACATATTTTTGCCTGACTTTTTTTTTATTTTTACTCTTGAAAAAGTCCTGCATAACAGGGTTATAAAAAAAAATATAGTTAAAAAATTTTTAAAATTTGCAATAAAAAATTTAATTTTTGTAACATAGATTCTGAAGATAAAAATATTCTTTTTAAATTTAAAAATAAAAAATCCTCATAATGACATCAAACTTTTGGCGATGTCTTGAAAACTATAGACTTTCTCAGCACAAAGTATTTTTGTATGAAAAGTCGATGATTAATCGGTTACGTATGCAGCACTTGCATGGTGGCCCAAGGTCCAACAGCGCACAGCAGCTAATCAACTGACAAAGCTGTAAGGAATGGCGTGCATTAGTATTATTGGGGCAATGAGAACGTGCCCATCTGAAGCTCTGAATGTAATAATAGGACTACCCCCTTTAACGATCATTATCGAAAAAGAGGCATGTCTTAGTGCACTAAGAATGAAGGAAATCGGTGATTACAAGGCAGGGAATTTTGCGGGTCACATAAAGATACTTACAAATTTCGAAAATGACTTCTTTTAAAAAATCCCCTACAGGATGCTGCCGAAGGTAAACTTCACAAAACGCTACAAGGTCGTTATACCCAATAGGCAACTATGGAGGAATGATAGCTTCACAGTTGATCCTGGCTCGCAGATATGGTGCACTGATGAGACAAAACTTGAAAATGGAGTAACGAGAGTGGGAATATATGGTCCCAACTTCCAAAAAGCTCTTAAAAATTCCAGGCGGAGGTATATGCCATTGAAGTTTGTGTCAGAGAATGTTTCCGCAGGAAATAAGGGGGCCTCTTATCTACATACTTATCTACTTATCATATCTTATCTACTACATATCGATAGTCAAGCGGCCTTAAAAGCCCATCAAGCCTACGAACTGGAATCAAGACTAGTCTCCAACTGCATAGAGCTATTAAATACGCTGGGACAAAGAAACAAAACAGAATATTGGTGGGTTCCAGGTAACGAAGGATTCAAGGGCAACGAAAGGGCGGACTGTCTCGCCAAAAGAAGAGCGTCTCGAACTCTTATAGGACCTGAACCATTCTGTAGCTTAGCAAAAGGCTACATTCTAGAATAAGCCTTTTGCTAAGCTACAGAATGGTTCAGGTCCTATAAGAGTTCGAGACGCTCTTCTTTTGGCGAGACAGTCCGCCCTTTCGTTGCCCTTGAAGGTAAACTTCACAAAACGCTACAAGGTCGTTATACTCAATAGGCAACTATGGAGGAATGATAGCTTCACAGTTGATCCTGGCTCGCAGATATGGTACACTGATGGGACAAAACTTGAAAATGGAGTAACGGGAGCGGGAATATATGGTCCCAAGTTCCAAAAAGCTCTTCAAAATTCCAGGCGGAGGTATATGCCATTGAAGTTTGTGTCAGAGAATGTTTCCGCAGGAAATAAAGGGGGCCTCTTATCTACATACTTATCTACTTATCATATCTTATCTACTACATATCGATAGTCAAGCGGCCTTAAAAGCCCATCAAGCCTACGAACTGGAATCAAGACTAGTCTCCAACTGCATAGAGCTTAAATACGCTGGGACAAAGAAACAAAACAGAATATTGGTGGGTTCCAGGTAACGAAGGATTCAAGGGCAACGAAAGGGCGGACTGTCTCGCCAAAAGAAGAGCGTCTCGAACTCTTATAGGACCTGAACCATTCTGTAGCTTAGCAAAAGGCTACATTCTAGAAAAAATAAGAATATGGGAAGATAAGAAATTTCAGTGCCACTGGAACAACACTAATGGACAAAGGCAATCTAAGAAATTTTTAACTCCAAGTAAAGCAAAATCCAAAGATTTACTCAAGTTTACCAAAGCAGATCTTAGAATTCTCACCAGTTTCTTCATACTGTCACTGCTCACTCAGATACCATCTTAAAAAAATGGTTCTTTCGGAATCAGACGTCTGCTGACTATGCGAGGAGGAAGAAGAAACCCCCGAACACATTCTATGTGAATATCCGGTAATCCACAGCCTAAGACGCCTCCATTTTGGAGAGAAAGTAGTGCTCCCGTCAAGAGTTTGGAACACTAAGCGAGAGACAGTGCTAAAATATATAAAAAGCCTAAATCTGGAGTGTTAATTAAAAACCTTCTGATATATACAGCATTCTTATTGATTTATAGTATTCCCAGGCAGACGTTGTCCTGCCGCAGACCGCTTTACTTCTATATACGATTTTTCATGCTGGTCGTCCAAGGACGCAAAAAAATTCTGTTAGTTTTTTTTAATCGCTAAACTTAAAGTCCAATAAAAGCATTTCTTTATTTAAAATACCGTCGACATCCGAAGATCATTATGTTTTCTTCTGATAAAAATAAACTTACGTTTTTTTGTCATATCATCTTTGCATGAAATTTATTGCAAAAATAAAAAAAAAATTTTCAAGTATGCATAAAACTTTTTCAATAATGCTTTTTGTACTTAAAAAAAACCAGAGTGCAATACGTTTTTTCAATTATCTGTAATGACTCTTGAAAAATATCAATATTTTACGACATTTTTACATCAATCCTATTTTAAGGCGTCTACACAAAAAACCTATATATATTTCTGACAAATAGTTTGGAATCAATTCGAATCATTTTGGAATCAGTTAGAATATTCTTAAACAACGCAAAGAAAAAAAATCACAAAAAGAGATTATCAGTTTTGGTATTTATTTCCAACTTTTAACCACTGTGCGCCGGCCTTTTGGTTTTGTTTTATTTTTGTTTATGTCTAACAAACCAAAATCACAAGCGTTGTTATTGTTTTTTTTTTTCCATAGAGTGCAACAATAAAATACCGAGAACGAGATTTCGAGAAAAAACAAACAAAAAATGAGAGCTCACATGGCCTGCAGACAAGTACTTACGAAAAGTGCATACGCATAAAAAAAACTAACTAACGCTAAGAGACGTTGGCAGAGAAGGAGCAGTTCTCAGAGTACACTCGAAATACATTCGGATCGAGCGCTTTTGTAATAAACTGACTCAACGCAATTATTGAAAACGGCTCGAAGTGGATCGGATCACGCCGCTCTCGGAAATGAGAATGTACTTATACCCGAAAAAATGCTAATGAGCCGAATGCCTATAAGTATTTTACACATATTCTTAAGTATGGATAGAGTTGAGAACAGCACGATACTCGGGTATGATTTGAGTATCCGAATTCTGTCGGATACTCATTGCAGTTCTCTGGTGGGGACCATATCTGAATTGCCTACTCCAGGTGAGGACGCACAATTGAATAATACAGCGATGTAGTTGTTATTAAGCTATCACACTCTTTGACCCAGCGTTTTATAAAATCAAGCATAGAAGATGTTTTTTAACAATTATTATAATATGAATGCTAAACGACAGCTTAGAATCCATGCATATACCAAGGTCTTTGATGGTAGTTATTAGTAGTTATAAAATATTGCTGAAATCCCATTAATATTAGTTTAAATTAAATAATGTTATGTGGTAATTTATCAAAAGTCAGTCTAAATACAATCGACCTGGCTACCAGAATCAATAGATTTCAAGCAGAATGTAGTTAAGTTGAGGAGTGAGACACAGTGGATTTGCCAGTAACAAAACCATACATGCTGACGAGTTGTCATGACTTGACCACAGTGAATCTTCACTCGATCATACACTATTCGCTCAAAAATTTTAGGAATTGATGACAATTTAGAGATAGGCCTATAATTATTGATGTCATTCCTGCAACCTTTCTTGTAAATAGGAGTGATAAATGATTTTTTCCAAAAAAGAGGACAATTACTTTCATGAGTTGATTTATTTAAAAGTAAAGAACGTGGCAGATACAAAATGGAGCAGCATTGTTTTACCACTGCAGCAGGAGTTCCATCTAGACCAGGGCTAAAATCTTCATCAATTGAATCAATATACTTAAAAATATCCTCTGAGGTAAATGATATATTCTCCAAAGAAACTTTAGGTGCGTTGTTCATATAATAAAATACGCTAGATCAGGATTAAAGGAATCCGGACGGAATGATTCTTAAAAAAGATTGGCAAAGAGTCCACAAATTATGTTGGAGTTGTCAGTAAATCCATCCTGAATTTTCAAGGAAGAAGGAAATCTATCAGTCTTCTTCCTAACTTTAATAAATCCCTAAAATTTCTCCGGATCAGATAATATGCATTATTTGGATAATGTATGACAAACGTTTGTATGTTTGTAGGTCATTTGAGTCAAAACTGCAAATATATTTCTTCCAAGCTCTATTCGTATTGTACCATACAGACTGAGAAAACATGGCAATGAGCTCCGTATAGAAAAAAATTGAGTGTCAACAGAGCTTGAACTTACCATATTCTCCCTATCAGATTTATACCAAATACTCAATTGTGGATTGTAAATTTTAATAGTAAGGGTATGAACAAAGGCCTTCTTAACAATTATTGGATCCAATGGCACATTATATTTTTGAATTTTATCACCAAAATAAACTGTTTTGCAAATACCGCACGTTGAAGGCGTAATTATTTTAATAATTACAACTTAATAGTCGCGATTTATATTTTAATTGAAAAAAAAAACGGCACACAACAAAATTTTAAAACAAATTTCAATAATAACTATCAAATCAATAATTATTAGAAACGCAATGCACACTATTTTTTCCCCTTGCTAACAGCAATATATATAATAACTACTTTTAAAAAAAAAAATACACAACAAAACACTGAATCATAAGTTTTTTCATAGAAGACCACAAAACCCTGGTTGTCATTTACATTTGAGAGAGATTATATTTTTGTTCACATATTTACGGGTGTTGTCAAACGAATGGACAACTAAATGAGAGCATACGGCCAAAAATGTCAAAATGAAGCAAAAGTTTTTATTTCTTTTCTTTTGTTTCCATTCGCCACACAGCTGAATTTGAAAGACATGGCAGTACGGAAAGAGAGCACAGTCAGCGCTGCAGCTACTTCTATCCTTATACCATGATAATAATTGAATCATGGATTTTGACGAATTTGTATGGGGCATGTCACACGTAGCGGACACGGACAAAGTTGTTGTTGTTTTCACGGGTAAAAGAAGCTCTCTTATTTTACCCGCGAAAACAACAACAAATTTGTCCGTGTCCGCGCTAGTGTGACATGCCTCTATGTGATACAGAGCGCCGTTCTGCATTTATATGTATCTCACTTTTCGCTTTACTCGAGACAGGGATGATAAATTGAGTACTAAAGAACTGAATTCAGTACTTTTCGGTTTTTAAAAGTACCGCAGTACCCCCTCAATGTTTTCAGTACTTTTTACAAATATATTCTAAAATTTTTGTTATATTTTAGTTAATACCGGATTTTGTTGATGATCATCAAAGAAATTTATTTTTAGTTTTGTTATAGTTCTATCCGAAAAAGATTTTTTTTTAAGTTTCAAGAACATTTTCTGTTGACATGATATTTTAAAATATGCAACCACGAGATGACAATCGTGGCAGGAAGAAGTAGATAGAATTTTGGAAAAATGGGAGCCTCTTCAGTATTATTGTATTTTAATTAATTTTAAAGTAGGTAGGACAACTAAGAGAATACATTTTATGCTGAGGAATTAGTGAATCCTGTTTATAAAATATTTTTTATGTTTCTTTCATTCGTATTTAATATGTATAGTTAATGATGTAAATTTAGAGATGCAGATGCGGAATATGCTCGCTTGCAAGCATTTACTACGTTTAACTTTCTTATTTCGGCAATTAGATAGTAATGTTATCAAAAGTGAAAGCTTAAAAATTATAAAAGTAGGTTATGTTTTATATATATATATATATATAAGTAAGTTACTAATTTGTATTCAGAAACTTAAATTTTTTTTTAATGTCGAACTAATTAATATGTATAAAAATTCAAATTATTATTTTTGTTTTCTTATTTCAGTACTTTAAGTACTTTTTGAAATACGCTAAGTATCAAATCAAAAATTGGAATGATCTTCACTGGTTCGAAACTCATCAGTTTTTTTTGTTGCGCTGTGCTATATGAGCACGAAGAGAAAGAGAATAATAGAGAGCAACATGGAGTTTTTGAAACTCTCGCAACACAAACGCGTCAAAAGACAACGAATAACCAATACGTGGCAGCCGGGATGATTTCTTAAATAACTTAATACCTTACTCAAATATGCTTATTATTAAAATTTTGAAAGAAAAATACCCCTAAATAAATGTGTAGCGCAATGATATTTTAAAATATTTTCCTTAAAAATGTGCTCAGTGCTTTTGGAGTAAAGTCGTAACTTAAAATTTTCACTCCGTAGCCTAGTGTATAGAGTGCGTGGCCCCTAATTAAAGAACCGCGGTAGCCCGGGTTCAATTCCAGCTCAGACAGAAAGTGATTTCAATTGAATTAATTTTTCTGTTCGGTCGTCACCTCTCTGCAGACAATGGCAAACCTCAGAGAGTAAAAATTGCCATGTAAAGCTTCTTGAGAACATAAGCCGTTCGGAGTCGGCATAAAACACGTAGGTCCAGTTCTCGGTCATTTGTGATCAAATAACACGCACAGCACAATTGATCAATAGAAGCTAGGTCAAAGGCCTTCCAAGGGCTGAAATGGCCAGTTTATTTTTTTTATAGATATAGAATCAAAGTATAGATGACATTTTTTATTCACTTATTATTTATTATAGATATTATTTTTTATATATTTTTAATACAATAATAAACTTATTGCCAAGTTATGCTTATCGATAATTATAAAGTTGTACAACAATTTTTTTATTTATAAATTTCATGGAGCGTCAAGCGACGAATCAAAATAAATCAGGAATTTGTTTCATTCATTCCAAGTTTCCGAATGTCACAACTTTAATATAGAATAGAACAATTTTCTTTTTCTATGACATCAACACAGGAAAAATATCAGTTCAAACAAAGTAACAATTTTTTGAGCTAGTAAATTTACTTGAATTAACTAGTTGTCCACACTGCAAAGTAGTTATAGAAACACCCAACATTTGAACAGTCTTTCTTTTTAGTCATTTTAGTCACAAGTTATACCACTGACTGAAGCTTATAAAGTTTGTCGAAGCATTTTTTAAATCTGGTTTGAGATGTTTTTTTAAAATACAAATATGAAAAACTAGCAAATACTTTGTCTCTTCATCTTTAGAACATTTATAAAGAATTGTGAAAAAGTAATGCAAGAGCAAAAGAAAAAGCCTTCTACCCAACAACAGTGATTAAAAAATCCCCAACTCGCAACTATTAGTTAAAACATCTGTGACGCACATAAATTGCATACTTTTTACACACACAATCCGCACATTTTTTAAGTGTCTCCAGCTGTTGCAACAAAGCCAATAATGGATGAAGATTAACAAGTGATACCTTTTAAAATTTCACTCTGAATGCCAAGCTACTTATTTGCTACTTATTAGTTACTCTCGAGGAATTTTCTCACTCCTGCTGGGCAGTGTTTTGGGTATGCGTCAAGTGGCCTTTGCCGCAAAGGACAAAAGGGTCGATTGGTCGCAAGCGCAAGCAAGACATTTTTTTTATGAAGCACGTTTTCGTTTTTTATTTTTATGCGGATCCCTGCTTTTTGTATGCTTCCCTCAATTTTTTTTTCTTTTAGGTTGTTCGTGGTTGGGATTTTCTTGCAAGTGTCGCAGCGATTGTTTTTTATCTTTGCCAAATAGAACGCACAGCGAGTTCAACTTAACATCGATCGGATTAGTGATGGAAACTAAATGGATGAGCATGGAAAAAAATCAATGTGGAGGAAAAGCTACTCAAAAAGACATAAAATAGACATTGGATGAGCTTAAAAATGTGCGACTTTCGAATTGAAGTAAAGGTATGTGACGCGAAAAAGTAGTCTTAAGTCGTAAGTTTTGGGTTGAGGATTTCTTTTGTTTTTTTTCTGTCGCATTCGATTTGAGTGCATTTCTCAAGTACTTATAGGTATGTACTCGAATATTTGCGCCTTTGTTTGAATTCTATTTTCATAATGTATGAAGTGACAGTCGGAATTGCTTTTGTGAACCCTCCTATTTTTGTATTTGTTTATTTTCCACTATTGTTGCTGTCACTTTCGTTTGAATTCTATTTAGTTGTTTGTTTAGTGATTTTGTCAAGATTTTGTAGAAGTGTGTGTTTTTGTTTTGTTGACTATTAATCTGTCAACTCGAGATGTAATTAGATGCAATTTTGTAAATTGACCTTTTAAGGCACTCTTTTGGCATGTGCTAAATTTCAAGTATGTTGTGACAGTTGGTGATGCAACATTGAGAGGTTTTGGTGATATTTTTGAGTGTTTTAGGTTTTTAAAATATGAATTTTTGTTTTTGTGTGTATGTGATATAACAAGAAAAATCAGTGAATGAAATTAAGTTTTGTATTTCTTGCCAACTCTATTTTAATTAATCATTATTTATTATATTATTTCACATTGCATTTCCTTAAATTATTTGAAACATAACCTTAAGTTAACACCATCGCTCATTTAAATTGAAAAACTTTTAATTTATTTAAAAAAAGGACAAACATGTAAAAAACATTTTCCTGTTGTAATCACTTTTGGTTTGAAGAAAAAGTTTCTGCACTAATCCTTTTTGTTCACTCATACTGGCCTCCATTACTTATGCCTCCAACATTTTAAGGACATTTAATTTAACATCACAAAATGAAAACTTTTGCAAAAAAGTTACGTAAATGCTTTTGTATTCAGAGTGAGTAATTGAAACATTTATAGTACTAATTGCAAATGATTTTACAGCTGGAAATAAAAAAGATTTGCTGGACAACTTGAAGGGTAAAGTTTCTGTAAAATTTTCTAGGTGGAATGGAAAAAGTGAGAGAGATAGGATAAGAAGCAAAATAAGTTTCAATTTAAATTTAATTAAGTAAAATTAAAATGTCAAAAAATCGATAAGGTACCGATATATTTAATGAATTTCAATAAGGTATTGAACAAGATGCGCAGCCAAGGGGGAGTTTGCGGTGTTCAAACCCTCCATAAAGTCCAAAGGTTTAAAATAAATCAATCCAAATATGAAAAATCAAAAAAAAATTTTGAAAATATTTGGAAAATTTTTTTTTAGTGTCCAAGTAGAATTATAAGGAACCAAAATTTACCATTTCCAAACAAAAATTTCTACGAATTTTGAATTTGAATTGAATTATAATAAGATGTGCATTTATGAATCGATGCAAATTTGTAAAGCATTAAAAGTTGACTCTACTTGAGATATTTGTTTGAGACTATGAGATACAAGTTTTCAAACCACATTTGACAAAAAAAAAACTGAAACGGCATGTAAGGAGAAGCAAGTGGAACTCTCGAAACGATCTCTGAAGTGAATTTATAGAAGTGAGTTTATGGAAGCGAAGTTTTATTTATTTATTCATTTACCAAGCAAGATACGTACTTATTCTAAATTACGCCTTGCTTTTATTTGTTTTTCTCTCCTCTTCCCTTGCTTTGTTGTGAAAACTCATGAATAGCAGTGTCGGCGTAATAGTTACCTTTGTTACCCCACTCCAGAATGATGATGATTGTATTCAAATACAATCAGCGCCCTTCTTTAAGAATTAATGATTGGGAATCATTAATTGAAATATAATATTTACATTTAGTTATGTGTGGATCATCAAGTTGGCCACACATCATATATTGTTTTGTTACCACCATCATTTAATTAAATTTATCATTGCTTTCATTTATCAGAATGGAAAATGGAATAACCGAAGAATATTGACTACTCAACAATATTCTTTCATTCTCTGGCTCTGCGAGGTTATTTGGTATTTAACATAAAGTTTATAAGATCAGTTATTATGAACACGCTTAAGAATAAAGTCGCGTTTTTTAAAAACCAATTATCCAGTATGATAACTTAACTCGTAATTCGTACATCTGATTAACACGACTTTCACAAACACTTCATACAAAAGTAAAAAAAAGGACTTGGGAAGGGAACGCTTGAATGTGGAGTTTGACATGGGTGGTAAAAAGTGCTGGCTGTTATTATTATATATTCTGAAATATCTATTAATAGTTTCGTTTTATGGGTAAATAGTGTATGACTGAGATTCATTAAAAAAATTGTATACCTAGTACTCAAAGGTATCTTTCATTCATGAATTTTACGAGTCCATGAAAATAGTTCAAAACGAAGGTATGGTGTTTTATTACCTGATGTTTTTATATACTATGAGCGTCAAAAGTGAGTCAACACCTATAAAATTTTTGTTTATCTTTAGATTATGAGATCAAAATAAAAGACGCATCAATTCTAAATACACAAACTAAAACATTTATTCAATATTAACAAAATAATAGCAAAACCACAAAAACATCTATGACACTTGAATTTTTATGAACAGCTAAACAAAAAAAAAACCATAATTTGTGCATTAAAAGTGAGTCAACACTTGCATTTAAAGTTAATTCAAAGGCAAAAACTGTCGACTTTATTGTAGTTAATATTTTGTTGGGCCCCCTTGGCCTTTATAACCTCTTGTAGCTTTCGGGGCATCGATTCTACTTATTTTTTGGTGTACGCCACAGGTATCTTTTTCCACTCCCCTAGAAGCACTGTTTTAAGGGATTCTTTGCTGGTTATCTTTGTTTTTGGTAAATGCCGGTCCAAGTAGCCCCAAATAGGCTTAATTGGATTGAGGTCTGGGGATTGCAGGGAAGGTTCAACAGTTTTGGTGTTCAGTATAGAAGCCTTTCTTTTGCCAAACGTGACGTATGCTTGGGGTCATTGTCTTGCTGGAAGATCCAATGCCTAGGCAAACCCAATTTAGCAGCGATTGGAGTGACATTTTCTTGTAGTACCTTCAAGTAACCTTGTGCATTCATTGTGGTTTCAATAAAAGCAAGTTCTCCTACACCCGATGCCGCAAAACATCCCCAGACCATAACCGAGCCTCCACCATGCTTCACCGTAGTCTGAAGATTTTGCATTCTTTTTCCTAAATATTTTCCTTGGCTTTTCTGAACCAAATATTTCGAACTTACTTTCTACAGTAAAAAGAACGGTGTACGAAAACGAATAATCTTTGTTTTTGTATTTATCAGCATAATTGAGACGCTTTGTTTTATTAACTTGAGAAATGTACGGTTTCTTTCGTGGTCTGTGGCCAAAAAAAATCATTTTTATGTAAAATTCTTACGGTGCTGGCACTTACACCCTTTTCGAACTCCGTTGTGATGTCTTGAGCAATCTGCACTGCACTGGCTTCAGGATTTTTTTTACAGTGGAAATTATTCCTTTTCCTTTCTCTTTCACTTAGACGTTTTGGTCGGCCTGATCGTTTAAAATTTTCTAATTGCTTGTGTAGTCTAAAATTTGTGGTCGCTTCCAACAATTTATGAAATTTCACGCAAAGATTTGCCACTTTTCCTCAAATCCACAATGATTTTCCTGGTTTCTAACGAGATTTCGGTTCTCATGTTTCTGAATATTACTTTTATAGTTGGTTGACTCTTTCACTGCATATAACAATTGGGACTGAATAAAACAATGTTCATTCACCTTGTTCGAGTGGAGCCACGCTCATAAGAAACTGCAAATTTAACGGTATTAATCACACAGACTTTTCGTTACACAAGTGTTGACTCACTTTTGACATGCACTATGTGATGTATTTGTGTTTAACTGTTCTTAAAAATTTAAGCTGTTTAGTTGTTGTTGTGTTTTTGTTTTTGTTCTTTTAATATGGATAAGCCTTTGAGTTCGTGCAATTAGAATCGACGCTTCTCTTATTTTGATCTCATAATCTGAAGAGAAACAAAAATTTCAAAAACTTTGAGGCTAAATAGTAATTAATGCGATTTTATTTTAGAATAAAGAAGACCTTACATTATTTAATTTACAAAATTACTAAGAATATTTGTTGAGAAAAACATTTTTGAAATTACATGAAAAATAATATAAATAAATTTGAAAATGTTTCGGGCATGATACGAGAAAGATTCTTACCCCATCTTTGAAATAGATATAATTTTCTTATGTGTACAAGCGTGTGCCAACCGCCGTATCATGATAACAAAATTAGTAGAAAAAATCTCAGAAAGTAGAATTGTATAGGTTACATTTTCTTTATGTGCATTCTATACGCCTTTATACCTTTGCCCCCTCCCCCCCTAGAACAAATCCTGCAGACGCATTTGCTCCCTGAAGTCATTAATTGCACTCAATTGCAAATAATTTTTACAATAATTTTTTTGCAATAAATAAAAAATGCAATCAATTTAGTTTTGCAGTCATGACTGCGATTTCAATTTCAATGAAATTTCATTTATTTTAAGCATTTAATAACTCAAAAATTAGTTCAGGACTTCTTGTGTTGAAGTCATTACAAGCAAAAATTATTATAAGATTAACCTGAATTCGATTCATCCTAACCTGAAGTCATTGGTCATGAAATCACTGATTGCAATACAAAATGATTACAAACAACTCTGCTCGATGTCCACCAAATGGGCTCATATCGAATTGTTTCATTTTAGGGTTGATCTTTCTTCGATCTCAAAAAACTTATTTATCAATAAAGGCACTATTGCAATCAAAAAAATTTTAATGCCGATATTTAAATTTGAATGGTCTTGGCACTAATAAATTTTTGCTATCAAAACCCTCGTAGAAAATTCTGGCTACGGGCCTGTATCTTATTGGCTTACAAAATTATTATACTTTCCATCCACTGCACTATAGTTCATAAGCCGAGTTTTCTGACCAAAATTGATTTTATGTCAGTTCGAATCTTAAAGTTTTTTTACAACTCTACAGATAAAAAACGCGTTCTATGATTTTATTTTACATGTCAAACAATTATTTATCAGGTTAAAAAGTAAATACTCTTTAAGGAAAAAAATGACTTGTGTTGAATTTTAAATTGTGTTCAAAAGTGCATACCTACAAAAACCGGACTTTGCCTTCGCAAGTACTTTAAAAAAAGAAAGCAAAGAACAGAAGCTGCGTACCTATCGAAGGAGCAGGTAATAACATGGACTTATTGCTTGGCGCTACTTCCACTGCAGCCTGTAAAAGAGGTCAAGTAGACTTGACTGTAGCTTTAAAGAAGACTTCACAAAGCCAATTAGAAGCTTCTAGTATAAGGAGAATCTTAGTAAATGCTCCTGCTGAGCCAAGACACTTGACTGCAGATAAGGATTTAGCCTTCATTTTAGATCATTACTATACGAAGGCACAATATTGTAATAGTCGAATTGAAAATCTAAGTCGGAATTGTTATATTATCCTTCATATAAGGAAATCTTGTGTAGGAAATGTTAATGCAGATATTAATTTTATTTTCGTATTCTAAATTGCCTCGATAATTTCAAAATTTTATATTAAAATTCAAAGAATTATAAAAGTTACATTAATGATTTTCTTAATTTTCTTAATTTAGACAACTCAAAATCAGCAGCCTTAAAAACTCCGGTGTACCAATTTTTGTAGAGCAATTTTGGAAGATATTTTTAAATTTATGCTGCCATATTGGATTCGCCATTTTGAATTTTGAATTTCTTAACATCAGATTGCAAATCAGAAACCTTGCAAACCCCCTCATAACAATATCCATCTCCACGCAATGGTGCCTTATAGTTTTGGCCAAAAAAATGTGTATTTAGGACTATAGTCAAACTGCTCAAATAAACTTATACACACCTGAACGTGACTTAAATTGTACCTTGCCAAATATCAATACCGCATTAGAGCACTCAAATTTATAACGTGATCCTTATTAAAACTCCCTCGTTTATAATGCGTTAAAAACATTTTCCGTTGGATTAAAGCCATCAACAAAGACAACAACCAACTGCTGTCAATGAACTACATAGAACGTTAGGGCATGAGCAAGATGTTAACCGATCAAGCGAGCAAACAAGTTATGGAAAACGAGGATTACAAAGTACGACGACACACACAGTGTGGGTGTTACTAAGAGTTACACTATAGCAAAGAACTTAAGTGTTGATAGCAGACAAAAAAAAAACGCCAGAAATAAAAAGTTATAATTTTTATTTTTTGTGCTACACTGCTAAAAGGTATCTCACACTACCAGAATCTTTTTGCTTTATTTTTAGATTGGGCTTGGGTTGCATTAAGTAAGGATTCAAAGTTTTTATTTTTGATTGTTGTTGTTGTTTTTTGTGACACTGTTTTGGGGTAAATTATACGTCAACACATGCTGAATTTCCCAAACTCTACTTACGGCGTTTTATGAAGCAAGTTCTGTTAATTCAGGATACTGTTGAAAATTGTTATATATGTATGAGCGATTTTTACCCACTCATGATTTTTGTTTATGGAATAAATACATTTAATGTTTGGAATGTGTTGATTATTAAGTGATAAAATATAAATGTTGAAAATAAAATACAGTTTGTTATACTCGTTTTTGCACTGGATTTACAATCTGGATCATTAGTGTTTCATTTGCAATTAAAAAATACATGTGAAAAAATGTCCAATGAAATCAGTGGCCATTTTTTAAACAGTTTGATTCTATAAAAATAAAAAGCTAATAGCCTTTCCTACTGCTTATGAAGTCAAACCTATTTAAATCTTAAATTAAACCTTATATAATTAATGAATGTTTTTTCCTCCTATATACTATATATACTATAATATATATACTATAAAAAATATACTTGAAACGTGATGTACAACAATAAATCCAATTTTTTAATTATTTCTCATCATGTTGCAGCATTTAAAAGAAAAGATAGGAAAGGAAAAGGAACATCTTAAGGTACTATTACAGTATGTAGCTATAAAAAACACCTTTTTTATTAATTTTTTTTCTAGTATCGTTAAATTTAATGATTCAAATTTTTTTAAATAATGAAGAATTATTCATGAGGAAATAAAAAAAAAAAAGTTTTTTTGTCTTTAAAGTTCTTAATTTTCTACAATGCGTTGAAGTTAGCGTGTTTAAAAAATTGTTGCAATTGGCTTCTCGTCTCCAGCATTTACAAAGCGTCTGAAAGTACAAAAAATCAAAGTGCATTCTTGAGCTGAGGGTTGTAATTCTCAATTACTCAATCTACACAAATAAAAAAAAAATAAAAAATGGCATGTGTTTGAAAAAACCCCCTTTTTGCCAAACTTTCAGCCATACAAAAAAAAAAATATATATAAAAGTTGTTGGACTTTTTATAGGTCTAGTGAATCAATGAAAGGATCACAATGAATCAAGATTTATCGAAATCAATTAATTAAAAATCCAGATATCTTAGAAGCCGATTCAAAAAACCTTGTTTCGAGAAAAACGCGATTAAAGATTTAAAGGTTCTTGATAACGCAACATACGAATATAATTTATGTTGCAATTTTTTTCTATATGATATTTTTTCTAAAATTTTGTATACGTATTCTTAAGACCTTAAAGAACCATATTCTAACGGAAAAAAAATTGATTTTTAATTTTTTACACACTGTAATAGTACCTTAAAACATGAAGGGCAAGCATGCTATTCCACGCCCAATATCGCTCAAACTTTAATTATTTGTTGCCATTATTATAGTACTTTTACAACATATAATATCCTCAAAAATGTAAGGAGTTTTTCTAAAAGAACCAGTGTTAAGTCATGGGAAACTTTAGGAAAAATTCTAAGACGCTTTTACTAGAAATGTTGATTATGAGGAATTTTTATCAAAATAATTTAATAACACATGCTCTTATCACTCTAATAAAAAGTGATGTACATAAATCCAAAAAATTTGTTGTCATATTTTTTACTCTAAAGCCCACCCTGTTTTACCGCTTACAAACCAATTAAAATGCTATATTTCAGACGGTTTGGGCCGTGTTAGACTAAAACTTGATAATTTAGTTCAAATGGCTACTTTCGGCAGCTATACTAAAAACGGAGAAAATATAAAATTATTTTTTTCCGATTAGCATAAAAATTCGTATATGGCAGTAAGGCGGTCTGTGGCAGTACAAAGTCTACCCGAGATTACTAGTAGATCTATAAGAACAAAAATACGGACTTTTATATGTTTAAAAAAAGTTATTTCAATCAGTTCATGTTGATGAGAAATGAAGCTTCTATCAATTCTCTTATTGATTATTTAGAGAAATTGATTGGAACCATACGTGAATTATTGATTAGGCGAAACAAACGTAAAAGACAATATGAAATTTTTTTAACTGAGGCTATTGTTATGCCTTAACCTCGGTAAGCATTTCCAGCCCTTTGTTGTTCCTGTCATTTAATTCCACATTTTCCACAATTGAGTTGTGGATTTATAGTTTTCCATAATTCTTAAATGTAGGAAAGAACAAAGAAAGTGACAAGAACCATGCCCGAGCCCGGATTCGAACTAGGCCGCCATGTAGGTTTTAAGGAATTTTAGCTTATTAATTTTTAAAATGTTAATGGAAGTTAAGGTTTTGCATTATTTATCCCGATATATTAAATGTAACACCATTTTGGTCTGCCTTGCATGAACCGCATGCTAACGAAGATATTTTTGATCGGATCTCATACCGCATTGACACCAATTCACTTATTTCTTTTTCCAACATGAATTAGTTCTAGCTGCTTGCAAGTCACTAAAATCGGGTGTGGAAACATACCTTGAATATGAATGATTTGAAACATTTATATATTTTTTAATTCAAAACGTATCAATAAATATATAAGGAGGTACTCTTATTTGCAGATATAAAACAAAACTAAAACTATATGCAAAATAAAAAAATATACATTTCATTAATTTTAATTACATTAAAAACACAGCTGAGATCAGTTAGGATATAAATTAAAAATAAAATAAAATTTTTTCCAGGTAAATATTAAAACGCAAATCTTATTGGATTGGAAGCAAGTTTGCTTAAAACTTTTTCGACAAACAGGGTTTTTAATTCTTACGATTGTCCTATGTTCGCTTAACATACATAAACCTGTAAAAGATCAATTTGAGATACAAACATCTTTTGCATAAAGTTTACCATTTAAGCGATTATCTCTCATAGAAGATAATTATTGTAAAAATTCTATAAAAACTAGCAAAAAACACATACAACATAATATGTATGTATAATATAAATAACAACAGGATATGAGCAATCGACGATGAATAGAAAAAAAAGGGTGTTGGTACACTGTAAAAAGGAAATCTTATAACTAGGTGAAAAAGCTGTCTTAAAGTAAGCTGCAACAACTTTAAGACAGCTTTCGCTGAAATTACACAAGCCCTTATGTGCTGCAAACCAGCATCCAATACTGTCTTACTTTAAGGCAGCTAAATCGTAAAACCAGCAGTAACTTCGCTGAATTTCAGCCCTATTTGTTGGTGAAAAGCAGCTCAACCTATCTGAAATTTTTTACTTCAAGGCAGTTAAACCTTAAAAGCAGTAGTAGTTTCGCTGAATTTCAGCACTTATTTCTAGAGAAAAGCAGCATAACTTCTCTTAAATTAATTTCCAGTATGCTGAAAGCACACGCCTTTAGCTGGTGAAATAAAACTAATTTTTTCGACTATGCTTATCAAAAAACAGATTCAATTTTAAACATTTATAAACAAACTATAAAGCAGAGAATATTTAAATTATAATACGTAAATAATACGTTCAAAAACAGTATTCATTATACATTTTAATATTAATTATTGATTTATGACTTATTAATTAATAGCTTTAAATGACTCTAAAGAGACATTGCACGTTTTTAAAAAATAAAAAGACTCAATTCTAATACACATTTTTGAAAAGAATATAAGACATAGTATATTCAAAT
The DNA here is from genome assembly GCA_963920525.1 of Dichetophora obliterata. Classification (NCBI taxonomy): domain Eukaryota; kingdom Metazoa; phylum Arthropoda; class Insecta; order Diptera; family Sciomyzidae; genus Dichetophora; species Dichetophora obliterata. Next base: position 281,686,343 of record OY986435.1, read on the forward strand.
TATTTGTTACTTAAAGAATCAGCCCTGGCATGAATAATTTTTTCCCGGAATCGGAAAAAGGAGTTTTCATTTTTAAGATGAAGCTCAAGAACATTTTGGAAATTTTTAATGCAAATTTGTTTATCAACAGTCAATATTCATGAGTGTAAAAAAAATGTGAAGTCTTTGTCTGCTTTCTTAAAAATGAAAACTCCCTTTTCAGATTATGGGCAAAAAACAAATCATTGTAGGGCTGATTATTTACGTAAAAAAATAATATTTATCATACATTTTAACTATGTCTATGACATTTATGTTCGCTTAACATACATAATCCTGTAAAAGTTCAATTTGAGATACAAACATCTTTTGCATAAAGTTTACCATTTAAACGATTATCTCTCATAGAAGATAATTATTGTAAAAATTCTATAAAAACTAGCAAAAAACACATACAACATAATATATATGTATAATATAAATAACAACAGGATATGAGCAATCGACGATGAATAGAAAAAAAAGGGTGTTGGTAGTGTGTCCCAAATAAAAATTTTTTTTTGCTCAAGCTTTGTCTGAAAGCTTATGTAGTTAAGTATTTTTGAGATTGTTTTCATATTTTTTGGAAGAGGTTTCGAGGTTGCGCTAATCGGATTAAAAAATCATCTCCTTCTTTATATTACATATCTCTTTCCAAAATTGAAAAAAAATCGGTTTTATCAACATTTTGTATTTGCGTTACTTTGGGAAATTCTGTATCAATATCAGTATATTATCGTTTTGCATGATGTTCGAAAAATGAATAGATAATGGATCTAACGATGAATTTTTGCCAAAACATAAAGGTTGCAAGACCTTACAACTTTTAAAAGATCTTGACTCCGGAGTATCGAAATTAAACTTTTTTAAAATTCGAAATTATTTAAAAAAAAAATCAGTTTTTTTACCTACTAATTCAATTTGTTGTAATGGTAAATTAAAGTCGGAATTCTTAAAATCAAATATTTGAAAAGAGTTTTCTTAACCCTTTTAGAACTGACGCTAAGCTACTGAGAATTTTTTTTATGATTTTTTGGAGTAAATGGTCTTTATATGATATGAAAACATATTCAATGTCTAAATTTTGATATTTTCATATCTTTCAAGGATTTTCAGGAAACGAAAGTTTGTACTGAAAATATTTTTTGTTGCATCAAATGTTGTCAAATAATTTGAGATTTCAAAATATTATTTTTTAGTTAAAATGTGTCAACTTTACTAAAATTGCGCTATTAGTATTTTAGTTTATGAAAGAACAACTAACTTCTACTACTCATTTTTAAAAAAAATTAAATATGACGCAAGAATTTCGTGAAAATTTAAGAAACGACAAAATTAGCAGCTAAACAATATGAAAGGCAAACATAAACAATTACCTGCACAATCAATACATGTTAGATTGATAAACATTCGTGAAATAGCAGCAAAGATATTTAGACTAAAAGTCACCCGCATAATTGATGCATCACGGTCTGAAAGGGCTAAAAAAACTCTTGTATTTAATAACCTTTAATAAGTTTATGTAAATTAAAGAAATCCGTGCATACACAACATGCATTTTTAAATCACATTGCATTTCAATATATAATTTACCATTCATAAACATGGTACATTAAGTGCTTTGTCACAAAAATAGCAATATTTGTGATAAAAAATTGCGAAATATATTTACGGTAAATAGAAATATGTTTGCTACAATTAAAGTAGAAAATGTCACTTTTCTGCGTGCTGTTTTTAGGATAAGGCGATTTAAAACAAAACACAATAATTGAACAGTTGTAAACGAAACGGCACATAGCCAGGAATCGATAAAACTTATTGTGTCTGAACGAAGTAAAAGTTTTTCCTGCAAACTGTTCAGACACAATAAATTCTTTCGATTTTTGGTTATGTTCTGCTTCGTTTGCCAACAATCAAAGAATAGTTCAGACAAACATTAAAAATTCTAATATGTTTGTATTTTATTAAAAAATGTCTCAACCATGTCTTTTCTCTGCGTGTATCTTAAAAAACATTTTTAATGCAATAAAATGCTTCAAAACTCTTTTACCACATCCAACAACTGAAAGTCATCTTGTTGCTAAAGAATGAATAATTTTTCAGATTTTATATGCCACATATCCTGAAAGGCTGCAAGTAAAATTTTCTTTTTGGACTTAAACTTACATAATTGTAAATATTTCTTAAGCCCTTCTCCAAACTATCTGGAAGCACTGAACTAGCGTACGAAGATCACAAATTAAATGAGTGGTAGATGAACTTTATGCTCAATAAGTGGGAATGACTGCTTTGAACCGTGTGTTGACTGAATTATTCCACCCAGTTGTGGTGCTGGCACCGTCCGCCACAAAACCTACAAGTTTTTCTTTATAAGGGATTGAGTGCTCTTCATTAAACTCTACAACGTACTTAAATAACATTTCTCATATGGCTTCTCTTAAAAACCTCAATAAAAGTTAAAAATTTATCTTCGGATGCAAAAAGGCAAGATAGATAAAAATTAAAAAAATTCTGTCGTATGATTGTAAATTTTTTTTTTTTATTACTAAATTACTAGTAAAATCTTAATTTTACGGTACAATTGAAAAATTACAGTACTTTCACTTCACATCCGTTTCATTATCAGGACTCACACCACGAGCCCGACATAAAAAGTTTTACTTCAAAAATAGAGTAACAAATAATGTATTAATTACTTATAAAGGCATCTTCTAACTGTTCTTAAGACACTCTTTTTTAATACACGTCTTCTGCGCATTTATCTTACTGTGCCATGACCAGTAATTTCTACCTTGAGTAAATGCCTCAAGGTAAACAATCAATGGAATCAATCCATTTGTTAACTCAGCTGATGTGGTTTCTAATGTCAATTGGTGAACGACAATCAATACCTTTAAATTACTATTTCGATAGCCTTACTTCGTGATGCCATCATCCTACAAACGTACACTTGGCACTTGGCTTCGTTCGTACTCGCTTTCTCTGGTTTACCACCCTCAACTAAAAATCTATCTCAATTCTTCTTATTTACATTAAAATCTGTTTGCATTCACTTAAAAGGATAAGCAATGTCCTTTTAATGGGCTTCAAATTGAATAAAGGATTAAGTTGTTAGTTGGAAATTGAATTGCGTTTTCCAAGTGAAAATGAAAAATAGGATGACGGAAAAAATCTGGAAATTGTTGGTTGCCGTGGCAGGTTGAAGTGAGTTGTAAGTGGGATATGTTAAACTTGGAAGAACATTTCTAAATGGCTTGGGAAATACAATAGTGCAATCGCTTTATTATTTGGTAGAAGCAATGGTATTAAGAATCTCTCGAAGAGGTATTACTTTTCTTTACAGGGAAAAATTTAATTAATATATTTAAATCTTTACTTGAGATATTAACTTTATATTGTATTCAAACTCATTCTCAGTCTTTTAGTGTTGCGTCTTTAAATTTCTGAGCAATCTTAACAACTATCTAACAAAATTGGTTTTTAATTTCTTATTCCATCGACGCTTACATTTTTACATGTTTTTTTTTTGTTTCGCTTTAGGCCACCTTTCACACAATCTTACATTTCCAATTCACGCTAAAAAACCGTTTCTAATTTCAATGTCATTTCATAATGTTTTACTCTTACCTTAAATAATTATTTAATTATTCATACTATTTTTTCCTTAGTATTTCTTCCTTATATACTATACAAATAATATTCTTCTCACATTACCAAAGCAAGCGCTTCTAAATAGCGCATCCTAACTGCAAAACACCGTAACGGCATAATGTCTTACATATTATGTCAAATTATGACAGCCACACCAGTGACTCTCATCAACGGGACATTCAATACACTTAATCCAAAAATGACATAATTGTCGCCATGCTTAGAAATTAATTTTATGCCTTTGCCGTATTTATGTATTATTGACTAGGGGCGAAAATCAAAGTAGCTCCGGCTTCTTTCTTGTGTACACATTTATAAATCTCTAAGTAATATGAGCATCTATTAGTTTGAATCATAAAGGCAATGCTTTCCAGATGCTGGTTGGCAACGGTGTTGGCAATGCGGTAGTTCGTGGGCGTATTTGTTATGCTCATTATAATCATTATGGTAAAGATTTTCCCGTGCTTTGCGGATGGGATGAGAATATCTCTTGTCTTAATGAAATTGGTGGTAGTAGCTTGGCAATACTTAAAATGTTGTAAAACAACTAATAAAACATATGGGTATTTCTACAGAAAACTCTACCGTGACCGAAAAATTAAAACTTATTATTTGATGATATTATCTAAGAGAAATATTTAATTATTATTAATTTAAGCATTTCTACATAAATTCATTAACCATGATGATACAAATCGTCTGCACTGTTTCACAAATGTAGTTTGTCTTTTTCGTAAATGTTTAGTAAATGTTTCGTAAACTTGTTGTTTTAATAAAAGTGGAAGGCATTGGGTAAAGATTATGAAAAAATGGTAGAGTCAAGGAAAGGACAATATATTAAATTTGTTTTTAAATTACTAAATTACATAATTACTTCACTACCTATACTTAATTTCCCAATTAAGCTACAATGGAAATTTTAGTAACGTTACGCCAGATAAAAGCCTAATAAAAAAACCAGAGAAGATTTTTATATTTTATCACTTGGAAAATAAACTTATGTTATTTTAAGCACTTCTTAAAAAAAGTTGTATACCAAAAGTCCTGCTCAATTAAGAGAGTTTTGCAAATTTTTTAATCCAAGTCAAAAATCCCTACCGTCTTTTGTAACGTAACGCCAGCATATATTTTTGCTTATATCTTAAAATCCTTAGGGTCAATTGTTGTCATTGTTTTAACTTAAGATAGTGCTACTTAGTTACTTCGCAAATATAATGAAGCCTTTTTGAAAACTAGGCATTTTCAATTTTGCAATTTTAGTTATATTAATTGTTGGATATTTATTTAAGTAACGAAGCTATGTTAAGCGACTCATAGAACTATAAAAGCGATATAGCTAGATGTATTCGAGTGAAAATCAGCTAAGGAAAATTTTTTGGAAAAGCCGTATTAAAGAGCCTTTACTTACTTAGAAGTCTTTTTAAAATTCTAAATTTTTTAATCAGGTGACCTGATACGTCAAATTCAATATAAGTTGTTTGTTAAAATATCACAGTAAAGAATGAATCGAAGAAAATAATTTTCATACTTCACAAAGAAAAAATAACCCAAATTTCTGTATTCAATAGTTATACTGAATTCCCAATAAAAAAAAAATAGGGAAATATTTTTTATGGTGATTAACATAATTTGGCGGCCGCAGTCTCGGATTCGTAATTTAACAGAAGAAATTTTCTGTTCGAAGAAACACATCGAACAAATTTGTATTGCTCCATTTGTATCATCCAACTCGGATTGCCAGCAGAACATCACTGAAATAGATTTAATCTAAAGCTACATACCACCAACTATTGATATTAACCCATATAACCATCATTTATTTAATATAAATTCTATCGTTAACTCGCTTCTTCCTAATCAATCACCATGCATTTTGGGGGATTTTAACTTGGGAAATATCGGGAGGAAATTATGCGATAATAATAAAATTTTATTTCCTTTTAACTTAAAAATCGAGACTGAGATGAGTCTCTGCGATACAATTTAAGCACTTGGTCTTTTCTAAGTTAATTTTCTCAAAAATGACATAAATCGAATTCTAGACTTGATTTTTATTAATAATGATACTAAGTATGAGTTGTTTAAATGTGACATACCATTAACTTCCGAATCTGTTCATCGGAATGTTTATGAATTTAAAAATAACTCAGTTGAAAATGTTAGTTTTGCGTACAGTTTTCATAAAGCAAATTTTAGCCCCTTGTACAATTATTTTAATGCCATTGACTGGAGCACCGTAATCGGTTTGTTAAATTTAACAAATATGTACAAAGTATTTAAGAAAATTCTAGAAGAAGCATTTAATATGTATGTATGTATTTAATATGCTTTGGTACAATCATAGATTGTCTCACCTCAAAAAACTGAGAAACAAGGCGAACAAAAGTTTCAAAAATACTAATTCTGATGTAGATAGACATTAATTTATGCACCTCAGGAGTGAGTTTGACTTTTTGGCAAACTTTTTATACAAAAAGTATATCAATTTAATAGAAAAAAAAAATATTATACAACCCTAAGTCCTTTTGAATTTTTTACAACGAAAATGCTCGGGATTTCCTAAATTTATGGAATTTAAAGGCGATATCGCGAATAATAACCAATATATTTGTGAGTTATTCGCAAAATTTTTTTGTTTCAGTATTTGAGGACAACAACCAGACTTCTGGTTTCAGTAATTGTTCTTCTGTTCCTGAAATTGTAAATATTGGTTAATAGAGATTACAGAATATGACGTTTTTAAAGCTCTTCTTAGTTTAGATTCTAATAAGTGTTGTGGATATGATTTGTTGCCACCTATAATCTTGAAATCGTGCGCAGGCTCTCTTTGCACTGCATTAACATAAATTTTTAATAAGTCTCTCTCGAGCAGAATATATTTAGATGACTGGAAATTAGCCTTTATCTCCCCAATTTGTAAATCTGGCCAAAAGTTTCTTATTGATAACTATAGACCAATTGTTAAACTTTTAGCCATTCCGAAGCTGTAAGTTAATTACCAAAAAATTATTCTCCGAAGTGAAAAATTATATCTCGACTGAGCAACATGGGTTTATTTGCGGGCAGGTCCACCATCACTAACTTGGCTATTTTTTCAAACTTTTGCTTGAATGTCATAGCGAACGGCTTCCAGGTGGACGTTCTTTACACTGATTTTGTTAACCCTGGATAACCAATGTTAGTCGTTTCGACTAACACTGCTCAATGTTTTGCTTACAACCTTTTTTTCTCTCATCTGATCGTGTTCTCTATTCATATCTTAGTAACCACATTAGTTGTTAAGCTGCTCTCGTTGCGTTCGGACGTATTTGCCTTTTTAATTGGATGGGGTGAATCTTTTTATAAATGTAGTGTTAGTCGAAGCGACTTACATTGGCTTTAACGTAACTTTTTATACCCCCGCGCGTATTGCGTAAGGGGTATATTAACTTTGTTACTCCGTTCATAACGCTTATAAGGAGATATTTTTTTGATCAGCATCACCTCCTGAGTCGATTAAGCCATGTCCGTCTGTCCGTCTATCCATCTGTCTGTCTGTCGACACGATTGCAGCCACAGTTTTTAAGCTATCATAATGAAATAAAAGATGTATGCTTATATTAAAAAAACCAAGATTAAATTCGGTACTAGTCCCATAAGAAGTGGCTTTATCAAAACGGTATCTCTTAAAATGCTACAAAAATAAATATATGAACTTGAAATTTTGCACATTAGCTTTAGAGTAAAATATTCACCACATATTTGAAATTTGTCAAAATTGGATAAAAACCACGCCCACCTCACACACAAAGTGTGACAAAGTTATGACATTGACAACTTGATGGTGATGGCCATAGCCTACCGGTACTGTGCTTGTCTCGTAAGCGAAAGTTTTTCAAAAAGTTTTTTCAATTGAATTAATATTTCTGTTCAGCCGCAAACATTGGCAAACCTCAAAGAGCAACAAACAATTATAATATAGTAATTAATTAAGTTAAAATATAGCAACAAAAGCGCTTACTTGTCCCAAAAATATTTTAATTTTCAGTAAACATAATATATTTATTACAACAAATAAGCTTATTTGCAGTGCACATTAAAGTGAACATAATTTGCTTCCGGAAAAAATTTTATGTTTACCATAAAATAAAAACACATTTCTTGTAAAAATTAACTTGCTTGCTATAAAAAAGTTTTTAAACATAATAGTATCCTTCGCTATTATGTTTGTGTCAAATATTTTTTCTTCGTGTAGTGGTGCAGCAAATTGTGTCTCTTGTGCTCAACAATTAAATATTAAATTAAATTAAATTAAATATTTTTATTTTAATTGCTAAGTTAAACTAAGCTAACTTAATTTAGCGGCGCCCACCCAGTTTGAGAATTTCTGTATTTTTTCTCGTCACGTGCTTATATTAGAATCAAGCCTTGCAGGAATTCTTGGAATATGTTAAGAAAATGTATGAAACCCAAATCACATCTAACATATATATGTATCTCTTTATTTATTTAGTCATAGGTTTTAAATGAAAAAAAAAATTAATTTTTTAAATCGTTCAGATAATAGGTATGTTTCCGTACTGGATTGTAGGAACTTGCAAGCTGCTAGAACTGATTCATGTTAGAAAAAGAAATAAGTGGATTGGTGTCAATGCGGTGTGCGATCCAGTGAAAAATTTTCTCCTAAGAAAAATATCTAAGATTTCAAGAACAGTGACAACTCAAAATTTTTATTTTTGCGAATTATATGGATTCTGACCTCCTAAATCCAAATCTGAAAAATTTCAGTCCGATCGAAATTGGTTTAGGAGTTAAAAGCTTCCAAAGTTAAAAAATGGCCTAAAAATTTAGTTTAAACGTAGAATTACGTCTTACAGCGCGGTTTGTATGGGGGTCATTTTCACGAATTTTTTCAAAGTGTTATTTGACACTTTGGGGTATACCTACAGCCTTTAATATTTATCGTACAAAGAAAAAAAAAATGCCAAAATATCAGTTTTAGTGGGAATAAAACGAATATCTAATAAAATAGCAAAATCTAAGAAGATGAAAAATTCATATATTCGTATGAGAAATGCACAAGCTGCTTAGCTGCAGTAGCTGCTTATGCTATTTTTTAGGTTGTTGTTGTGTTTGCTTGTTTGTTTCGTAATCACTTCGTTCGTTGTTGTGCTCTTTTTGTTGTTGTTGTTGTTTTTATTAATATGTATGTAAAGCACAAGAATGATAGAATACAAAGATTTCGCCGAAGACAAGAAAATGAGTACAACAAAATTGCCGTTCTGCACATGTACGTCATAATATCAATGCTGTTTTGGAGAGCGATCACTTTGCATACGATTTCTACACAGAAATGAAAATTGCATATATTTTAGTTTGTATAATTAAAATAAAATAAGTAAGAAGCAATTTATTGGAACGAGAAGAGGTTAATTTATTAAGTACTCCTTTGCAAACATTATTATTACTATAATTTTATTACAGCCAGTAAGCAGCTTAGTCAAAAAAAGACAGTTTCGATAGTATCGTAAGTACAGACGTAGAATTCCTTTTTATACAGTAATAGAGAAAAATTCTGATTTTTTTTTATCTATATTTTTCAGAACTATTTTAAAACATTTCATCTTCTAAATAAAAATTATTCAAAAACGAATTTGTTGTTGTTGTTGCCTTCTTCAAACTTACTTGATCTAAAAAGCTCACAATTAAATTCACGTTAAAATTTGTTTTGTTTTATAAAAACTTTTTGTTTTATATATATATATTATACTAGGTGAACCCGGTGTGCCTTGCTACCCCCCTTGCGCTGTTGCACTTGGTCGTTATCATCCGTTTGTCCCATGAAATAAATTTGTAAAAACTTAGGATCTTCATCTGGAATTGGCAATATTGATCCCATTCGGTGATAAATTTGGCCTTGAACTCTAAATGCTGGTATGAAGTTGTCTCGAACCACTTTAGTCGCACCAAACGATGTCATTTGAAAACACAAATTGTATTTTCGTATGTTGCTTAAGAAATATTAGGAATCCGCTGTTGTTCCTATGTAGTGGAATATTATTATTTTTAATAATAATAATTTTATTTTTTTCTCTTCTTCATTTTTTGGAAGCCTTAGGGGCAAATTATTTATTTGTTCTTACCTGAAACTAACGATAGTAGTGGTTCTGGTGGTGATAGCAGTTCGGGTAAAGCAGCACATTCCAGGTGCTTCATTTTTATATTTCTTAGCATTGCAGTATTGGCAAACTTTATTCATTGTTCCAATGGCGACTAACTTATCTTCACTGCAATTAATTTCTGATGTGTAGTGGAATGCAATCAGCTATATGATGCAGGGCTTCGACGATGCTGTGATCTTCGACTACGATCTTGTTGACGGTGTGCCTCACGTTGCTCTGGTGTCTCGGCAGCTCTTGATGAAGAGGATCGCGATCGGTCACTTCGCATGCGTGTTTGACGTTGAGTAGAAGTCTCGGAAGCCCTTGATGTCAAGGTTCGAGAACGGTCGCTTCGTAACCGTGTTTCATGCTGAACAGATGTCTCGGAAGCCCTTGATGTTGAGGTTCGAGATCGCTGAATTTCTAAGCGTGTTTCGCTCTGAACAGCAGTCTCGGAAGCCCTTGATGTTGAGTCAAGAATTTATTATTTCGTAAGAATATCCTATTGTGAAAATTTAATGAAGATCGGTCCAGTAGTTAAGATTATATTACGATTTTTAATTTTCCTAGAAAGGGACGTGGTCCCACCCACTTTTCTCCTGGTACGTATTCCTTATTATGCCAATACCATATGTACCAAATATCATCGACGTAGGTCAAAAAATGCCCAAAATATGGCGGTTTAAATTTTTGGGTTATATGAACGGTGCCACGCCCCTTTGTCCAATCAAAACTTCATATAGCCTATTATTTCTTCCAGAGTCACAGTAACATGCTGTGAAACTTTCAGGAAGATCGTTCCAAGGGTTTGGCCTCCTATAAAGCACAAACAAACAAACAGACAGACAGACATTCATTTTTATATAAATATACCATATTGAAAGCAGATTAATTATAATTAAAGTAAAATGGGGCAAAAAAGGGGGATTTGGTAATAAAAAAAACTATGGCTACTTTACCTGTAGATAAAAAGTATATAAAACTTTAGGTAAATACATATTACAAAAAAGTATTTTGTATAGCAAACATTGTTAGTGGTATAAGTAAGTATCTGAATTAAAAAAGGGGGCGGTGAAGTGGGCGTGGTTCATATTAATATGGCGACGTTAACAGTATTAAGAGCAATATACTACCAAATAAAAAATAATCCGTTGGAAGGAACAAATTTGTACAGAGAACAAAAAGTTGAAAACTTAAATTTGGCGTGAAAAGGGGCGTGAAAGGGGGCGTGGCGTAAGAAATGTTTATTTCTACCTCGCCTGGAGTATAATGTGTATACAATTTGAAGTAAATCTGTTAAAAACTATATGGGAGCAATTACATAATTTTAAAAAAGTGGGCGTAAAAGTGGGCGTAGTCGAAAAAAGTACCCTATTAATCATGCCAGAGTCCCAGTTAAATGCTGTGAAAATTTCAGGAAGATCGGTCCAGAGGTTTGGTCTCCTATAAGGTACAAACAAACAAATAAACAAACACACATTCCATTTTATATATATAGAAGATATGTTTATGCTCTTTACTACAGGAAAAATAAATAATTCGAATTTTTCCGATATTAATTTCCATTTATTAAACGTAATTTTGAATTAAATTTAGTTGTAACCAACATAAAAAATTAACAATCACTAAAAATTAATCACTAAAAATATGAAACGACAACTTTTTGTAAAACAAAACAAATTTTTACATGAATTTAATTGTGAGCTTTTTAGATCAAATAAGTTTAAAGAAGGCACAACAACAACAAACTTGTTTTTGAATAATTTTTATTTAGAAGATGAAATGTTTTTAAATAGTTTTGAAAAATATAAATGAAAAAAAAACAGAATTTTTCTCTATTACTATATAAAAAGGAATTCTACGTCGATACTTACGATACTATCGAAACTGTGCCTTTTTTTTCAGTTTAAAAAAAAAAATATTTTTTAATATTAGGAAATTTTTGTATTCTAAATTTAAAAGTTGAAATCTTGAGGCTCGATAGTAATTAATACGATTTCATTTAAGGATATAGGCCTCACATTTTTTAATATATTACTAATATGTTACTGAAATGTATTACATGACAAAAAATGAAATAAAATTTTTTAATATTTCGGACATGATACGAGAAAGATTTTTACACCATCTTTAAAATTATATTAGATTTTCTAATGTGTACAAGCGTGTGTCAACCGGTGTAGTGTGCATGTAATATTCACAAAACTAGTACCAATAATCATAGCAAATAGCATTATATAGGTTACATTTTGTTTATGTTCATTCTAGATTCAATTATGCCTTTTTCCCCCCTAGAACAAGTCCTGCGGACGCCCTTGGTGGTTACTACGATATGGATAGAGAATACGATCCGATGAGAGAAAAAAAGATTGCAAGCAAAAAGTTAGCAAAAAGTGAGTAGTTTTAGTCGAAACAACTAACATTGTTTATCCATTGTTAAAAGTGGTCGTAGATACGGTGGGACCAAACCCCCTTTTTTAGTTTATTTGCTTACATTAATCTAAATCTAGTCTAATACGATCAAAAATTCTGTGAAAAAGCAATTTTGGACCTCTTTTAAATGAGATGTCACAAAAGATCGGTACAATTCGGTAACTTTTTGAACAGATACTGCAAGACAATAAAACGTTCTAACGATATTTGTTAACATATTTTGGGAATCAGAAGGAATTTTTTGTTTGCCTGCTTCAATTGGAAAATTTTTAAAATTTTCTATATTTTTGACCATTTCCAAAATCCTGTGAAAAGTCCAATTTATTCTTTTTCTTTCAAATAATGCATTCTGTTATTTCTCTGATAAATTTTATAAAAACAAATAAAATTATTTTGATATTTTAAAAAATGTGTTTACGAAAATATTATTGCTAGACGCTTAAATATAAAAACTCTACAACAATTTAATTGTCCAAAAGTAGTAATTTTAAAGGGTTGTAGAATCCACAAATAATATTTTTTTAAACTAATAATTAAGGTTTACTGCTTTTAAAGTATTTTCTTTACAACGATAACCATTTTGTTTTATTTCAAGACAAAAACATTTTTGTTTGTTGTTCACTTCTCATTCTTCTGTGCGACAGGACCCTCATTAGATGCAGTCGCGGTGGCCATATGCACGAAATTAAGTTCAAACACTAAATGCCATTAAATTTGCCAACTAATTTAGCCAAAATATTAGCCATTTCATTTCTTTTGTTATTTATTTAAACAAAACAGTTCTATATCTCTAAAAAACACCCTTTATTATGGTTTGGCGCAGAAATTCGAAAGATTGCAATTCTATTGAAGCAAAGAATCTGTTATCTATGTATTCTATCTCTTATTAGTTTTTCTCGCAAATTCATTCATAAATTCTGTATTTCTCTATAACTTTAGCAATGTCTAATTATAACTGGTTGCGTATAATGTGTGAGACGAAAATTTACACAATTCCCTGAACAAATAATTTGATCAAAATTCGATAAGCCAACATTTCGCTAACAACCCAAAAACAACAATATGCAAGAGCGTGCAACAATTAATTAACGAATACTGGATTGCAAAATTTTGTCATAGCAATTCAAGGGCCACACCAAGCAATATGTGATCCCCTAAACACATAAAATGACAAAGCATCCTGCGACGCACAAGAGCAGGGTGGGATGGTTAAATTATTTGGCAATTATTTTATCGATAATATCCGAAAATGCAACAACAACAAAAACAGCAAATTTATATTGTCACTTTTTCGGTCGGCATTGAAACGATAACGAATTTTGGCAAATTCGCAGCCAACGATTTAATATAATGATAATGAGGATGTTGGCGATGATGGTGTTTTTGTCACTAACACTGATATTGTTGTTGTTGGTGGTAGTGGTGGTGGAACAGAGAAAACTCGCGCATACACAATAACATTAGCAACACCCGGAAAAGTAGTTTGCTGCGCCAGAACACAAGTTTAGCACAAACTTAGGTTTTTTTTTGCATCACATCGTTTGAAATCACGGCTAGGGTTGCAAAAAATGAAGTACCAGTTTTTATTATGAATTTCCGTAAGCAGGTTGCCGTAACGACCAGGTGATGTTAATGCATGGATTGTTGATCTCAGGATGAAAAGGGATAACACATGCTACAGAACGTGCTTTTTTTTTGTTATTATTCCCATCCGAACTTTTGCAGGTGTAGCTGTGACCATTTTTGGCATTTGTCAGTTCTGAAAACAACTATTGGGTTGGCAATAATTTGGCCTTTTTTTTTTTGTTGCCTTTGTTGACGATGTACTTTTATGGATATTTGCTGCTCATTTGAAGCAGAAGTCTTTAACGAGTGGATTAAGCTTTATGCAGAAGTTGATCAAAGAATTTGCTTCATCCAAAAAACGGGGTGATGAACAAAAGTCTTAGCACAAAATTGTATGAAGTGAATTTTTTTTGCTGTTTTACCAGCCCAACTTCCGCCCTTCATATTCATTCTGCCCCGCTTAAGTAATTAAATTGGTTAAGTATAACATATATTTTCTTTCCACTTACTACTTTTAAGCCTTTTGAAACTCGCTTCATCTAGTGCTCCCAGCAACATTCTATTGTGGCTCTTTTCTGCTTTTGTTTTTCCAACCAAAGCAATTTGCAAAAACCTGCCTTCACTTCAGTGCCATTCTAGAAAAGGCAGGAGAAAAATCTTTTTCATCTTCAACAGCTTCCAAGACTATTTGTATTCGCTAGCATTGCACAGTATCTGCTGCTGCTGCTACTCCTGCCGCTACTCTTGTCCCCAGAGTCTAAGCCGGTGTAACCAGCAACTAGCAATCATCGTCTTGGAAAAAACAAAGCGTTGCTACAAAGTGCAATAATGAGTACAAATTGAAGCAACAAATGAGTGAGGTGGTCATTGCTTAAGTAAGAGTAGGATAGAGAATGTAATGGATAATGAAACTAAGCTTGATGGGGGAAAAAATACAAGTAACCAACGCTATTTGTAGCCAATTGTGTACCTACTCTTCTCTTCTGGCCATATTGCAAAAGCAAGCAAAACATTTAATGCTTAGCGCAGCAATATAAATGTACGAGGTGTATCAACGGTACCACGATAATGATTCTTGAAGTGGAAATTTGTTTGTAGTTCTGCCTCTAATGAAGATTTTAGGAATTACAACATGCTAAACATTTTCAGAAAGGACTATTTTATGAAATCTTTGAAGAGCATATTGAAATTATATGCTAATAAATAAATACTTGTATATAGTAAAAAGCGTATAGAAAAGTGAAAAATAACATCCAGTTTTATAAGCGAAAGTAACATTTAATAAAAAATTCGGTTATTTATAGATCTTTGAATTTCAATAATACTTTCTATGATTCCCATGTTGTTTACAGCTTCGAAAAGTGACTCGAACAATGAAAAATATCATTATTTTAATTTTTTTATTGCTTATCACTCGATTCAAATCTTACAACGAAAAACGTATGAACATTCTTAAGTGTTTGAGGCGAGATTTTATTAAAAAAAATATTCTGAGAAACATCAGAGAGATTTAATCCTTTCCGGTTGCACCTCCAAATATAACGTAAAGTTCACACGAGGTAGAATCCCTTTTCATCGCAAGAAATCTTAAAATGCAACAAACACTATGGAAAAATTTTGCAAAACTATTCAACCATATTTTTCAAGAAAATATTAAATTTTGAAAAAATTTTTAAATTTAAAAAAATGTGCAATTACAGTAAGAAGTAAAAATGTTTTTTTAGGAAAACTACTGTAACTTCTTAAATCTTTGATACATAAAATATTAAGAGCGTGAAGATAAATTCGTCAATCCGACGCTAACTTAGCAAAGACTCAAACTAAAAATTTTGCTCCGCAAAAAGTTAAATTCGTACTTTTTGCTAAGTACGCATTTAATTTTGGGAGGAAATTTCTTTCCAAAAATAAAATCGTTCTTTTTGGAAAGTACGAATTTAACTTTTGCAAGGAAATTAAATCCGTTCTTTCTACAAAGTAAGAATTTAACTTTTAGGAGGAAATTAAATTCGTTCTATTTGCAAAGTACGAGTTTTACTTTTGATTCCAAAAACTAATAATACTAATTTTCAAATCAAAAATTCTCAAAATCTGTGCGTTACGATTTTTTGCTAAGCATATCAAATGAAAGGTAATTAAACCACCTTTGTAACGATATATAGCATAGCTTATAGGGGCACAGTTAAGACTTAGCAGTTAAGCGCCAGTTTCACAAATTTTGAAAAATGTTTGTGACAAAAGTCTTAATTGTGCCCCTATGAGCTATATATCGTTACAAAGGTGGTTTAATTACCTTTCATTTGATATGCTTAACAAAAAATCGTAATGCACAGATTTTGAGAATTTTTGATTTGAAAAATAGTATTATTACTACCATGAGCGCCAATTTCACTACTTTTAAAAAATGTTTATGACAAAAGTCTTAATTGTGCCCCTATAAGCTATATATCGTTACAAAGGTGGTTTAATTACTTTTCATTTGATATGCTTAACAAAAAATCGTAACGCACAGATTTTGAGAATTTTTGATTTGAAAATTAGTATCATGAGCTCCAGTTTCACAGCTTTTGAAAAATGTTTGTGACAAAAGTCTTAATTGTGCCCCTTTAAGCTATATATCGTTACAAAGGTGGTTTAATTACCTTTTATTTGATATTCTTAACAGAAAATCGTAACGCACAGATTTTGAGAATTTTTGATTTGAAAATTAATATTATTAGTTCTTCGAATCAAAAGTATAACTCGTACTTTGCAAATAGAACGAATTTAACTTGCTCCCAAAAGTTAAATTCGTATTTTGTAAAAAGAACGAATTTAATTTCCTCCCAAAAGTTAAATTCGTACTTTCCAAAAAGAACGATTTTAATTTTGGGAAGAAATTTCCTCCCAAAATTAAATGCGTACTTAGCAAAAAGTACGAATTTAACTTTTTGCGGAACAAAAATTGTGGTTTGAGTCTTTGCTAAGTTAGCGTCGGATTGACGAATTTATCTTCACGCTCTTTAAAATATTGGTTTAAACAAATTTAGATAAACAGAATAAGATTATAAAATCTTGAAAAAATGCTTTAAAAAAACTAGTTAGAAATTATCTTCTAGTTAGGAAGATAACTAGTTAGGAAACCCATTCCCGGACAGTTTCCTTTCGCATGATCCCTTTGTGGGGCTTAGTCTATATCTTCGGAATTAATGAAGATAATTAATCCAAGACTGAAGCATAATTATAAGAATTAAGGAACACAATTAGTTATGTTCTTGCCGTCATGTCCAAGCCACAGTTCCAATTGGCAACACAGTACACGTCAGGAAATCCCATCTTGAAAAAATGGTTGACGTATATGCCGCCTTGTCCGCAAATGTGTTAAGAATATGTTAAGTATATGTGTTTAATAATTGTTTATATGAAGTTTTTGCGCTCTATGTCTCTTCACACGCATTCAATGAGTAACAAAAATATATGTTACTTTGATTTGATAAAAAAAAGTCTGTGGCGGCGCACCACTGTGTCCTACTAGTAAAAATATATTTTTCACACAAAAATTAAACCAGTATGTTCAAAGGATATTCTTAATATATGTATTTACTAAAAATGTGTTGAAAATTATAAAAAAATAGTAACATAAAAAAAGAGCAGATAAATCGTAAAAAAACGTAAAAATATGTACTAGCTGCAAGTGGTTTCGCCACTTCGTTTTTATGTCACAGTCTCTCAGGCACTCTAGAAAAAATCACTAATAGATATGTGAAAAACCACGTTAAGAAAAAAAATAAGAAAAAACTGTTTGCAGAACGGTTACCAACTCATGATTTTGGACGCTTTACTTCTGTTTCATATTTGTTAAAAAAGTTTTTTTTTTATTAACACATTAACATTCAAGATCTTTCAATGTATAGTCGATAAATAAAGGTATTAAGAGAACAGTTGACAAATTAAATCAAGTAAAATGTTAATATGAGTCGTCTAGATTTAACAAATTTAATGCTTATATAAAAGGTTTATTATACTTATAGAAAAAAAAAAAGATAAAAAATTTACTGAGGACCATTGACGGTAACGATGTCTTCTTCCTCATTTCGAAAGAAATAAAGTCCGATGAATAGCAAAATTATGACGACATAATTTTGTTTATTCCACTCATACTGCCGATGAGGAGGCGTGCCAGTTATAAAATATATGACATGTTTTGGATCAGCATCTGTTTGTCTGTCTGTTCGTTTGTCCGTCAGTGATCGCGATAATAACCGTGATTTTAGAGCTGTCGTAACGAAATTCGATATATAAGCTTTTTTATTCAAAAATAGAAATCAAGTTAAAAAATTAACCAAATCGAATTTGAACCACGCCTATCTCTTATACTAAAACAATAAAACCTCTTTAAATTCCACAAAAATTAGTCTGATTACTTCATATTTTGCACAATAGCTTTAACCACCAATATGCACCCTGAATATGAACCTAACTTCCATAGAAAGAGACTTTATAAAACGGTGAATTTTCCTTAAATTCCATTTAAATTGGTACAGTTGCTGCAAATTTAGCAAATAAGTGTTAATCTTATTTAGGGAATTGAGGTTTGAGGTTTGGTAAAAAAACTGAAAACTCCGCCTACATCGCAAGCAAAGTGACGTCACTATTATAGCAAAACACTGCATTCCAAAAAATTTAAAAAAATATTGACTTAAACTTGATATTATATATTTCGATATTTCATAAATTAGTCCTTTTGGTAACCTCGTATTGGTCAATGTTAGCATATTTCGCACTAATGTAGCTCCACATTGCCGCTTTATTCATCTTCAGCGTGTATTCTCCAATGTTGAAGCAAGTCCTTGCAAGGACTTTATAGCGTTGTATAACAAGTTCAGAATTCGTTCCACTGGCAGCGGTTTTTAATCAGGCGCTGCGGTAAGCTTAGCCACAAAAGAACGTATTAATTGCAAATGCGCGTGGTAGGGAGCGCAAAAAGCAAGGACAGTGACTTCCAAAGGATGAACTTGCGGTTGGAGTTGAGGTTGAGACAAGAAAAGTTTCGTTTTAATTGCCAAACATCTTTTAAGTTTTCCAAAACAATTTATTTTGGTGTTTGTAATTGAGATTACGTCTTAAGCGCTATGGAGGTGGTTACACGAGTGACTGTTTATTTGCTTGTGTTTGTTGTTATGACTGCTTGTTTTTGTAGATAATATATATATATAGTTGTTTGACTTTTGTGGCTGTGGGCTATGAGTTTTTTTTAAGTTTTGAAAAAAAAATCGAAACGCCAATCAATCACTTAGCTGAAGCTGCTGATATTTTTATGCTCCATGCGGACGCACAGCTTTGGAAATCAGAAGCATGGATATTTTTTAACTAATGCGTTTAATTTGCTAACAATGACGAAAGTGTTCAAACAAAAGTGACTGATTTACCGAAAAGAACCCAAATGTGGTTGTCACTTATGCCAACCAGTAGCCCTTCGTTTCGCTTTTTTTTTCTTTGCTTTTGAAAAGTATCCACGCACCCAGTATAAACAACTCAATTGGAATGCAGTTAACCGCGTAATTGAGGCACGTGTCCCAACGCGTGCTTCCACAACAGCCGCTCGTGTCTCGTCCGCAGGTTCACATCCTGCGGTATTTGCGGCTAAAATACCCTTAAAGCACTGTTAACTGCATTCAAATGAAATTCAACTGGTTACACAGTGCTAATGTTTTCCTTCTTTCTATTGTCTGTCCGTCCGCTCGCCAATGTTGTTGCTGCTTACCAAATAACAATCGGCCAAACATTTTAATGCGTATGGTAGGTATTCCATTAATTCGGCAAGTGGCGGGCGTTACATTGGCTGTTACTTGCTGCCTTCATGCTTCCAAATTAGTGCGTAAATGTTTTCTCACCAAATAAATTGCGTGCGTGCAAAGATGATTTCGTCGTCCTTGCTTGTTGTAAAACTTTACTTGCAACTCTATTATGCGCTTCATTTTGCAACGCTTGCCGAAATTAACTGAAAATTACTGAAAGCGTAAGCGTTTCAAGGTTTACCACGTGGTAGTATTTCTCTTTTTAACTTTTGGCTTTCATTGATTTGTAACGCTTTAGAAAAGGATTTTCTATAACGTTAAATTTAAAAAGGACGTACATCATTTCGTCTAGCTTGAGTGATTTATAGCTAATAAGGGTGAAACTTTTGAAAAATGTTTTATAAATGGTATATCAAGAAGGATATTGGCTCAGGCAAGTTTACTTCACATGAAAGAGGGCTTAGAAAAAGTTAGAAAAAAAAAGTTTAGAAAAACCAAGCGCAATAATTTTCTTAATATGGTCGGACGTGTATTAAGCAAAACATTAGTATGTTCAATTGGTGTTGACATGGTAAGCAGGCAACACAACGCCTGCTTTTATGCATCACTTAGGCCCAGTATGTAACTTTCAATGTTAATATAATAAAAAAGAAAAATTTCTTCAACGAACTGAATCCGATCGTTACTATTTTGCTCATAAAGCATTACCGCAAGAATTCGTGAAGTTTCAAATTTATGCGTAAAAAAATATTAAAGATATGCATGTTTTAACATGTCTAGCTAGGCCCAGTCGCCCATTCTAGGGTTAAATAGACTTTCAAGACATTCGTTTGGGAACGAGTTATTGCTATAGTATGCTATATTCTTTGCGAGCAAATCAAACAAACAGTGCTGCTAGCATCGTCGCACAAACAAATCCAAAGCAAACAGTTACCGAATCAAATGAATGAATGATTTAGAAATGATGAATGCAGCATAAATACATGACTTGAATGTTATGTGCACAACAACATAACATTCGGTGCATAAATTGAGTTTGTTAAAGTTTCGAACAAATGAAATTGTTCATCTGCTGGCAGTACGAAAGGGTAGCTTATTTCCTATCTGATGTCAATATTTTAAAAATTTTATGGGACACAAGAGTAGACCTACATTTTTTTTACACATTTTGCACATTCGCTGGCAGCAATAGAGGTTCGCTGATTTCTTATCTCAGATCAGAACTTAAAAAAATTGTATTTGGCACTAGGGTGGTGCCCAAAAATGTTTTTTTTTTATTCTCTTTGTAGATGTGCTGGCAGTATTAAAGGGCCACTGCCCTTTATCATTTCCAATCACCTCAGAATCGCCAGCAAATCGCTTCGAAGATGAGACAATCGTCGGCGAGCTCATTTGCGAGTCATCCGGGTATCGTCGGCTGTAAGCAGCTGAGGCCGCCTAAAGAGTTCGATTCGCTGAGATGAGTCGAAAACTAATCACCGAGAGAGGTTTTAAGCGATTCCCTGGGAAGAGTCTCAAATGAATCACCAAAAGAAGTCCTTAGCAATTCGCGGGAAGAGTCGCACCCGAATCGGCAAAAGGGGTCTTGAGCAATTCGCCAACAAGATCGGCAAACGAATCGCTTTTAGGGTTCCTAATTGATTCTACCGTATCACGTCTACGTGGCGACCGTAGCCTAGTGGGTGGAGTGCGTGGCCCCTAAGCTTAAGAACCGCGGTAGCCCGGGTTCAATTCCAGCTCAGACAGAAAGTTTTTTCAATTGAAATAATTTTTCTGTTCGGTCGTCACCTCTCTGCAGACAATGGCCAACCTCAGAGAGTAAAAATTGCCATGTAAAGCTTCTTGAGAACATAAGTCGTTCGGAGTCGGCATAAAACACGTAGGTCCAGTTCTTGGTCATTTGTGATCAACCATTTAATAACACGCACAATACAATTGATCAATAGAAGCTAGGTTAAAGTCCTTCGAGGGCTAAAACGGCCAGTTTATTTATTTTTTTTATTTTTAATTGATTCTACAAGTTTACTTAATAAAGGCATTCTTTGATAAATCTGTTAACAAAAGTATCGACCACTGCAAAAAAGGATTTTTCAAATTGTTTTTTAAGATTATTTTTATTGGAGAAGTATATAGAACAGCCTGCTTTACATTCTAACGATCGATTTTGAAAATTTTTATAAAAAAATAAAAGCCATCTTCCAACGATCGTCGGAATGAGCCAATAAAGATTTTGAAGATTATTCCTGAATCGCGCATTTATCGCTTTGGCAATCGAAAAGCGATTCATCTTCCAACGATCACCGGAATGAGCGAAGGAAGATTTTAAAGATTCTTCCTGAATCGCGCATTCATCGCTTGGGCAATGGAAAAGCGATTCATCTTCCAAAGAACCCTTGGGCGAATCTCAAGTGCTTCGCAAAATCCACTTCACTTACAATTGCCTTCCAAATGCTTGCGGGGTTATTTCGAGTAATACCAATAAGTAAATACTCAAAAAAACGACCCAAAAAATGCCTGCCCACCTGTTGGACACCTATAGAACATCGCATCGTTTTAAATTAATTTTTTTCAAGCAAGCGAAGAATTTAAATTAAATGTTTATCAATAGTTAGAATGCAATGAAATTTGACGTTCTACCAGTGATGCCACTTATTAATACCCAAATTCCGCGAAAATTCCTCAAATTTTAATGAAATTCCTCAGAAATATTTTACCAAACGATATTTAATTTATCAAGTAATAACAAACAAATATATTTTTTCCTACATATTTTCTATCTTATTGGATATCTTTATTAACCCTTTGCGGACATCAAGCAAACCGCTATAAATTTAAAATTTTTTTGTGAAATTGTCATCACCGATGGCATATTTCAATACAAAAATGAATTTGAAATTTGAAATTTTCAAATTTTTTTTTTACTTTAAGTATTGATAAAATCCGGAAAAACCAATCCTTAAAATTATTTTATTGTAATGGGTCACAACTATTTTTATTAATTCCTTCTTTAGTAAAAATAAATGATAAAAGTGTTTTTGTATCAAGTCGGCTTCTTGGGTTATTATTTACTAAATACTCGCTTAACTGATGCATAAGAAAAAAAAAGAATAGTAATGATGATTAATGATATTGTTTTTTCTTAATTTAAAAACATAAATATATCTACTGAATTTTTTAGATTGCAAACCAGTTTTTAATACAACTCTGGATCTAAAAAATAATCGAGATAAAAAAATCTTAAACAGCCAAATTTGATTGAATTTATATGTTTGTTTTTGCTGGCTTTTACTTAAAGGAGTGCTCTAAAATACCTTTAACCCAATAAGAACGATGATTTAATATGGCATCACTAAGTCCTATTTCGCAAAACTAATGGTATCACATAAAAATTAGTCAAAATAAAAATATGGTCAAAATTAGCCAATGTGTAAAAAAAATCTTGTTGATTTAAAGAGTTAATTGATAATTGCTACAATAGAAATAATAGTAGCAATTATCAATGCAAACTTTTTCTTCCGATGCAGACTGCAGCCATGTATCTTTTTCTTGTATTTATTTTATGTTTAAACTGATTTTAGCTAAAACCGTACGCCAATAATTACTAAGATCGTTTGCACTTATTTAAATTTTTTTAATAGTGACAGGAAAACGCAATCGGAAAGTTCAGTGTTCAGTTTACTTTAAAGGTGTGTTTCTACCAACCAGAAAAAGGTGCTAGCAAAGTTTTTTTTTGTATATACAATATATTAAAAACAAAATTCTAAAAATTTTAAAATTCCTCAAAAATTTCTCAAAATTAAATTCCTCAAAAATTACTCACAGCCACATTAAATTCTTCACGTTTTGAGGAATTACTTACAAAGTGGCAACACTAAGTTCTACTGGAATTGTGATTATCAAAATGGCACAGGTCTGAACTGTCACTGTCCAACAGTTGGGCAGGCTCCCCTACATTTAGAAATACGCAATTTTCTATATACTACTTATACTTTTATTCTTCGTGTTTATTATGCACTCCAAAAAATACTGCCTAAAACTTAGTCGGCCGATTGTTGTGCTTTTGAGCGCTTTCGACGTCTTTCAACAGGTAATAACCATTATATCGATTGAACTCAGGTGTGTAGTGGTGGATTCATGTTTCATTCATTTATTGTGATAAATCTCATGAAAAAATTCTTCTTGTTTAGAATTTTGCCTTGAAAGGCGCACACGTTTGCGCAGTTTAAAACTAGACTACAGACAACGGCAAACGTGTTTTCTGATTTGATGTTTTGCTTACGCCGACTTGGAGATGACATTCAAAGACATCATGTAAAGCAAATGTTGAATCATTGTGTAAAAAAAATCATGGTCTGGGGTTTCTTCACGCAGTGCCATGTTTAAATATTACTTAAAATCAATGGTATAGTGAAGAAAGAGCATTCATGAATATCTTAAAGACCAATCTTCCCAATTTTGTTGGGGTGAAAAGAATATTATTACAATTTCATTATTAAATACTTGTTTATAGCTAAATATCTTAAAATTGACTGTTAGTGTGTAAAATCAAATTGAATTTAATAATATTGTGGCTTACAATTATTTATTTTACTTCTGTAACATTATTAATTCACTTCCAGTTAGATCTCGATAGCACAATCAATTTTTTTGCGCAACAAAAGTTGGAAGCTCACCATCAGATAGTAGATAGTTGTATAGTTAATTGTATATACTAGAGAAATTTACTATGGAAACATGACTTAAAATGTGTAAATTATTTTGTTTGTTTTTTATTTAATTTGAATACTTCGCATATGAGCTGCTATTTTAAAAACAATAATTTTGTTTTTCTGTCCAAATGTTTCATACATTTGGTATATAGTTTAAAATCGTAGTATTATGAAAGAGGCTGTCTAGTCTGCTGTGTGATTGACTTAATACAAAGTTGTTGTTGTTGCCTTCTTTCAAAACTTACTTGACCTAAAGCTCGAAATTATAACCTAGTATAACATTATGTTCGATATTAGTTATACTAATATGTTGAATCAAAAATATACCGTTTGTATTCTCAAAAAATAAAATGGCATATAGATTTTAGTCTGCATTGTGAAAATCATAATTACACGAAGAAAACTGTTTGCTAAATTTGTATTGTGGTAAAGCAAAACTCGCGCTTGATTCTCAGCCACTTCAAAATTATGCTAGATTTCAGCAAAAATTAATCAAAATTTGCTATTCCAGTTTATAATAACTAAGCAAATTTTTGATTAAATTCAAGTAAAATTTTGCTTAGTTATTATAAACTGCAAAAGCTAATTCCTACTTAATTCAAGCAAACATTTGCTAAGTTATTATAAATTGGAATAGCAAATTTTGATTAGTTTTTGCTAAAATCTAGCATATTTTTTCAGTGAAAAAATTATGAACATTGAATTAAGCTGAAAAATTACCACCATCTGAAGATTTAAACCTCGGGTGAGTGTAAGTGCTTGGGCTTATCCATTCGACCATTGCAGTTGTTAATCAATCGTAGCCTAATTTTCTTCATTAAGAATAAACGTGTGCGCGTGTGTTTAGAAGAATTTTGCTTGAATTGAGTAAAAATTTGCTGTTTGAGTTTATAATAACTAAGCAAATATTTGCTCGAGTTATGTAAAAATTTGCTATTCCAATTTATGAACTAAAAACTAAGCAACTATTTGCTTGAATTAAGTAAAAATTTGATTTTCAGTTTATAATAACTTAGCAAAATTTTGTTTGAATTTAATCAAAATTTTGCTTTTTCTGAATACATGAGGAGTGATTTCAATTTAGCAATCTTTTTCTAAAATCACACCGTGATTGAGCAAAGTTTTAAAAGGCAAAACATGTCTGATATTCTAAGATGTGAGAGTTTCTAATAGTACCTTCGAAAAAACATTCGACTAGTTAGTCAATATTCGGCACATAACTGATATTTTGGCATATACTTAATATTTGTACGATGAATATTAAAGGCTGTAGCTACATACACCCCAAAGTGTAAACAAAAATGGTACATGTGTTTGAATAACATTTGTGGCCCCCCATTTAAGATATATTAGTGACAGGTCTGTTGGTTAGTGATTGCTGCCATTTGTCCCACCAGTGTCCCACCTGGAAGTATACTTCGTGATTCTATTCACACATAATAAGGCTATTCACAGTTTAAGCGTACATTTAACAAATCGTATATATAGCCTTTGTTATTGTGTAAACTGTTAGCACGCCGCCATGCGACCGTCGTATTCAATAATTATGCAACCCTGTGATGAACATATGTAATTATGCGGCTGTAGATAGAACATAACAATACGAGGTACTAAAAACACGTCCAAGGGCTACTTTTATTTACGCGTGTTTGCGTTTTAGCGTTTGCATGCAAAATAACAACAAAGCAAAATACGATTTCGTTAATTGGCGTACAAATAACAAATCGTACAAATAGCAGACTAGCATATTCAAACTGTGAATAGCCTTAATATTGTTAAATGGTCTATTTTGGACACTCATCGTTGTTGTAAGAGAAGACTCCGTCACTTAGGTTCTCTTGCGCAAGTCATGTTCTCAGACTATGATGAGATTAGTCCCAAAAAAGCTGAAGCTGCGCATTAACTGGTCGCGCTTTCCAACGGTGCTTCATCACCTCAAAATAAGGAAAATTGTGCAAAGTAAGCTAATTTTGAAGACAATATGGAGGATCTTGATAACAGACAACTAGCTGATGCCCTGCAATTAGATTGGCTAGAAGTAACCAGAAAAGCAGGGACAAGAAGATTGTCAACTACAGAGGGTCTTCTGAGAAGGGTGCTGCAGCAAATAAAATTAACAACAGGTTTGCTATTTCTAACGATGATGGCTTTATAGTTGAGCAAAGAATCCAGAAAATGGCAGATACCCAGAGTTAAAAAGCTCCACGGCTGGCGAGAGAGATGTCAGCTCATATCAGTGCAGTCGATATCGGCAGAAAGGAGGCTGTAAATATTGATGACAACAGTCGAAATAACAAATTTAAAGACACTAAGAAAATAAGGTTTTCCCCTCCAATTTTGATTCCTACTATTTATGAAAGACACCTCGTGAAGACATTACGCTTTAAGTCAGGTATTTTTAAATTAGCATATAGGGAAAAATTTAAATTGTATTTTGAAGATAGGGTGATCGAAATTTCCTGAAGAAACTCAAGGATAGCCCTAATATTTAGGCGTATTCATTTACGCCTAGAAAACAGATGACAACAAACTTAATTTAAAGAGGTCTTTCCAAGGATTGTGAATAGGCGGAAGTTCTTTAAGAATTGCTTGAGCGAATTCCAGGAAGTGAGAACATATTTATTAAAATAATAAGACTTCGAAAATTTTTATTTTTTCGACTACCAAGCAACACGCTTTTTGTGTGTAAAAATAAGTAAATTGACGGAAAGAATGCATGAAATATGTATGGTAAAATATGGCAAAGTTGCGGTTTACGTAATTAAATATGTTATATTCCATGAATCTTTGATAAATAAAAGAACGCATGTGAAAGCACAAAAAATAATTTCATTTTCAAAACATGAAATATCTTACTCGTTTGGTTTATGCCAAATGTGTAAAATATTGTCCTCGATGTGAAAAACGGTAAAAATAGGTATTGCATCATGATGCGACTTTCATTTTTTTTGTATGTTTTTGCATTATTATTATTATTATTATTACTACCGAATATTAGTACAATAAGAACTGGGTTCTTTTGAAGTACAACATAAATACATTCAATATATTTTTATATAATAACTACAAAATTGTTTAATTTTTTTGGTTCTTTCCTTTGTATGCGTACATGATTGTTTTGAGAAGAAAATAAATGACGATTTTGATTTTTAGGAATTTATGAAATCTGTTTGAAAAATAGTATATAAAATATGTATGTTAATAATCCTATATAATATGCTTATAAGAATTTATATAAGCAGTGTACGACACATTTGCAAAAGCTTTGCTGGCCCTTATTGTAACTGGATCTGATTTCAGAAAACATACTTTTTCGACATTTTCCTATGACAACAACTGGAAGATAGCTATAAGTATTTTAAATTGTGACTTTTATAGGAGCTTTCCTTGATTAAATCTTTTATTGCAACAGTCTAGTGTAACAGTGGTAGTATTTTATGATATTGGCATCTCCTTATTTGATCGATTCAAATAAAGGGAACTCATAAAAACAGGATAACTGATAAGAGAACCAATGTTAATTATATGACCAGAAATTACTAGTGAAAAATTAATAGGGTTAAAGTAGTTGATCATGCAATTTTATGTCGGAAACTAGAGTTAGAATTTGGTTTTTCTGTTTCGGCGGTCCATCTGTTATATAGTTATTTAGTCAGAAGGTCTCAAAGAGTCAGGGTGGGAAATTGTTTGTCCGCTTTCAGAAATTTAACCTGTGGGGTACCTCAAGGCTCGGTACTTAGTCCGGTTTTATTTACGATGTTCATTAATGACATCTTCAGAATATGCAATCATGTTACCATGCATGCATATGCGGATGATCTTCAGTTGTACCTGTCCAGACCTATTGGTCACGTTGATGATTTATGTATGAAAGTAAACGAAGACTTGTGCAAAATAACAAATTGGGCTTATGCTAACAACCTTATCCTTAAACCACTTAAATCATTTGTTTTGCCGGTTTTTAAATCTAGTTACTCCTTCCTTAATATACCGGGAATTTTCTTAGATGGTATAATTTTTTAAACTCTAACAGACTCTTTTACGTGAACGCCATCAGATTGTGGAATTCACTGCCTTTAAGTATAAAAAGTATTACAACTAAACGCAACTTTAAGCATGTAATTTTCCAACATTTCTCTTAAGTATCTCTCTTTCACTAATTCTATGCAATTGTATTTAAAAAACCTGACTTTAATTAAAATTACTTAATCTTTATTTGTTGTTATTCTTGATTTTGTCGATTTTTCGATTTTTTTTTTTAAATTAATTTTGAATTAATTAAATATTATTTTGATTAGATCTTTTAGTTAAATGATATTATTTGTATTAAGTTAAATTTTTAATTATTTTTTTTGTTGTTTATCACTTGTTATTTTGTTATGTATCTATATTCTTACTGCATTTAAAAGACTCTGTCTTATTTGTGAACCTTTTCTTTAAATAAATAAATAAATAAAACATAAAGTATTTTTAAACTTAATCAGTAGAGAATTTTTGTGTAAATAATAATAAAACCAATTCGAATTGATACAATGATGTAAAAGTATTGTCACATTTTCACTCAATGCTTCTATAAAAACCTTTCTGCGACAAAGTAGAACACATAAAACCAGAAAAAAACCTAATCGACCATAAAAACATCAAGTAAAAGACGTGTATATAATGCACTTTAAATTTTATTGCGAACAATTTAAAATATTTATTGCGACATCAACAACAACAACACTGAAAATTCAGCATGCTTTTTAAAAATACGCATTTAAGACCATCTCGTATGATTCTTTCAATATTACATGAGCACAAATTGTAATTTAATCCACAGATGTCACCATTATGATCAACGCAATCATCACACACATAAACCTAACTCCTTGCAGATGAAATGCGGGCTTCTGGGTGCTGAGGTTATATCTGAACAATATAGAGAATGACACGTGGCTTCATGGCGCATCCCATTAAGGCTTTATATACCTTATTGGCAGAGATAGTTTTTTTTCTGTTTTACTGTCAAGTGGTGAAAAATGGTATTAAAGTCACATTCACAATCATCAAAATCTAATTCAGCGCTTCATGCGTTAGCTAAACTTTTGCTCTGGTAACTGTAGCCAGAAAGAACCAGAACCAGGGTATCAAGCTAGCTGCTGGTGACAGAGTATAACTTGTATCGTTCATAACTCTTGTTGAATGTTTTTTTTTGGGCTATGGTGCTGCTCAAACCCACCCTAACCTCAAAGTCAACACATGTGTACGATTTCTTGGTAACTTTTTTCATTTCATTCTTGTTCTGCCGTTAGCTTGTTCCTCCCTGGTGACACTTTAGTGTGTTGCAGTGAAAAAGGTTTGGGTATTTTTTATTTTGTTTTTTGAGTTTTCCATAATTCAGCTTCATCAAAAACAAATTCGGTGTAGCTCTGCTACGCGTTCTTATTTTGTAATCGAGCTGGGAAAATCTGTCATAAAAATTACATTCGGAATCTTATGGCGTTTTGGCTAGGATATTGTGACACACGAACACAAAAGGACTCAAGGGACCTCGTTTATGTCAACTGTTCGCTTATAATTTATATGAATGCGAAGCATATGAGAACGTTTAGGGTGTGGGCGGGTCAGAATCAGATTACGTGTTTTGCGCACTCCTTCTCCCTTCTGATTTCATGTTAGAATGTTTTAATCGAATTTGGTTTTAATTGTCGAATAGTGGTAAACAGTCCATGAATTGGTTGAAGTTTATTATTTGCATAATAACGATACAAATTTCTACATTAATCTACATGCTTAAATATATACATAATATGTAAGGGTACAATATCAAAGCTGTACAAAGGACTGTAGTCTATTCTTTCCAGTTTCTTTCCTATTCTCGCTTATTATGGACTTAGCTTCAACCAGCCACTGTAGCTGGCTGATGAGTTTGTAAACCTTAATGAATCCAACAAATAAGGTAATTAATTTCAAAACCGAATCTCTTCCCTTATTGTTGTTTACCTTAAAAATCATCTAGCAGATGTTGGTTTTGCTTCAATTTCTCTAAGCAATTAATTGCACTCTTTATTTCCCAGTTGATTACCAAATTAATATGCCTTCTAAATTTTTATAGTTTCGTATTATTTATCGAAAATAATTTTAGTTCTTGTTGTATGTCAAATAAGGTTCGTAATCGAGTTCCAAAATTAGTTTTGTTTGTATTGAAAAGCATCTATAATTTTTCTGTAGCTTTGAGTTTCGAGACAATTTTTGTGAGGGGTTGTTTGGAATATGAGTTAAACTTCTAAATTCTAACACTGAGGCTAGCATAACTAAGACTTTATAGACAATAAAATAATATGCAATGCGAGTATATTATAAATAGAACTCAATACAATCAATGATAAATATTTATATTACACTGAGTTCTCTTTGTATATTTTTAAGAGTGGTTTAATTAGAAGGCACTGAGATAGCTCGTTTTCATAGCTATTTTTCATCGAATTTTTTATATCTTTAAGATCTTTAATAAAAGATATTGTCTTCTTTCATGTGATACCCATATTGTCATCTTTAGAAAGTCTTAAGTATTGAAATAAATTCTTTTAAGCAAATACGTCTTGTAACTTAAAACGCCTTTTAAAAAAATCTTCACTTTCTAGAGAAAATGTGAGAACGCAGTTTTAATATCCTTTGCCTCTAGTTGCATGTTTTCATGATTTTTTAATTCGTGTGTGGAAGTTTTTTCCGATAATTCTGGAAAGACGAGCTGATAGGTGTCATGCAAACAGTGCCTTCGACCTGATTTTTTAAACAATTTCGATTTAATATATATCTTTAAAAATTGTTTAAACAAATTTTATGACCCACTGGAATAAACTTCAGAGTTTAATATAAAAAAATATAGCTCAATTAAATTATCATCTTACGAGCTACAAGCTCTCAAAAACTTTAAAATGAATTTATTCGAAACACAGTTTTTTTGCCTTTTGCACCCAATGTAATATTGTTCGGAAAATCGATTTGGCGGCATAAACTCAAATAATAAAGATAGAGCGCTGAAACTTCATATATAAGCTTTAAGTATTATTCAAAA
Source organism: Dichetophora obliterata (assembly GCA_963920525.1). Taxonomy (NCBI): domain Eukaryota; kingdom Metazoa; phylum Arthropoda; class Insecta; order Diptera; family Sciomyzidae; genus Dichetophora; species Dichetophora obliterata. The sequence goes on from OY986435.1 coordinate 281,717,694, forward strand.
GTATATATTAAAAAATGGGCGTATTCGTTGACTACAACGCCTACCTCTTAGCTACCAAAATTATATATGTGAATATTATACGAAACTGAAATTGATAAATGGTGTATTGTTGAAATTAATAATAGAGACGCAAATACTAACTACCAAGGGTCACGTAGAAAATTGAATGACTGGGCATGGTATTTTGCACTTAAAATATGTGAAATTTGATTTTTAAAATACTTGAAAAAAAATAAATAAATATTTTTCATACTTCAATAAAGTTTTTTTGTTCCAGCAATAAGTATCAGAATTCTTTGCCACGCCCATTTTTCACAAAAGTCTTAAATTAATTAAAGAATTGATGATAGAACAATCAAACTGTGTGCATACTATAAAAATCAATCAATGGCCGATGGCGTTTAATTCACTTTTCATTAGTGTGTTTTACCACTTTTAAATTTTTTTATTAACCTTTAAGTGGTGACGTGAAGTCTCACAGGCCCCTTCCGAGTACCGAATTCCAAGAAACACATGAAGACTGCAAAGTTCCTAAAATGTTTATTTCTGATTAAAATTTGAAACGGGCCTGTAGCCAGACCAAGAAGACAGAAGCATGAATCTTGGGAAGGCAATTTTTTTGTTTTTTCATTTAAATAAAAAAAAACAATTTTTTAACGTGTGAAATGAATACATTGCACATATTTATTAAAAAAAGTTAATTTTATAATATTGTATTTACATGGATATGTAGATCTTTTTATACATGAGATTAATACATGAAAAATAATACAAAAATTAATTGAGGACTACGTAGTAAAATGAAGGTAAAAATACAAGATTTATTTAAAGTGGCTAGAAATATAAGAAAGAGTAGCGAAATGGGCTAGCATATGTATAAGACATTTTTTAAGTAAAACAAATAAAAAAATTGAATAAACCCGCATCCGTCGTTTGCATCAAATTGATGCAAATTTTTTATTCAGATTTATATATTAGGGTGTATCGAATTACAATTTTATTTCGAATTTTATATTCTAAGAGGTCGCAAAAGTTGCATTGGGTGGTCAGGATCTTCCAAAAAAAGTTTTAGAAAAAAAATAAGGATATCTTTCTCTCTCGCAAGGACAAAGTTGTTTTTTGAGAAAAACAGTAAAAAATCACGATCTCAAAATGCTTTAATTTTTGTAAGACAAACTGCATATGTGTTAAAGCAAAAGTAAATACAAACTTTAACTAACAATATTTTGGCAAACACGATGCTTTGCTTGGTTTTTACCCAAAAAGGTCTTGTCTGAAGGATTTTCGAATCTAAAGGAACACTCAAGATAGCACAAAAATTTTAATTGTTTTCTGATTGTCTAAATTTTGGTGATATTGATTACAGTGTTAAGGCTTTCCTTAAATATGGCGAACTATTGTAATAATTTGCATATTTTTCGCATATGTATTTTTTTGTTTTGAAGAAATGTATACTTGAATACAGTTTTTTAACTTTTTCAAAAAAATTAATATAAGGTTTAATATCTCGGGCACCAGAAGTGGTACCGCCAGTGAAATCGCCAAAATATAGACAATCAGATAAGAATCAAAAGTTCTGTGCTACCTCGAATGCACCTTTAGATTTGAATATCCTTCACACAGGACCTTTGGGGTAAAAATCGAGAAAGACATCGTGTTTGACGGGATATTGTTAGATAAAGTGTTTATTTATTTTTACTTGAAGACATATGTAGTTTTTCTGACCAAAATCAAAGCATTTTGAGATTGTGATTTTTTACTGTTTTTCTCAAAAAACAACTTTGTCCTTGCGGAAGATGAAGACATCCTTATTTTTTCCTAAAATTTTATTTAGTAGATCTTGACCACCCTATGCAACTTTTGAGAGCTCTTAGAATGCGATCTAAATTTTTCAATTCGCTTTATTATATATTAAGAACAAACATGCATGTTTTGATTTAAATCTTTTGCTTCTTTAAATTTTTGCTAGAACTAAGATTTGCAGTTTTTTTTTATTTTCAATTTAATAAACATTCATCATGCATAAAAATAATTTTAAAATTAAAAACATTTCAATGAATTATATATTCTTTTTGTATCTGCATCAAATTGGTGCACAACGTGCTTTTCATTTCTAGACAGTTCCTATGGATGCGGGTTAAAAAATTATTAAAATTCAAATCTTATTTTTTGTTAGCAAATGTTGGCGACCCAGTAGAAATTTGAAAAATTGTAACAATTTGTCTGAAATGTTTTGTTAAACAAATTTCATATACATATTCAAGCCTTGAATAATGTGAATGTGCATATTTTTTGTTGTTTAAAACTAAACTAATTTTAAAGCAATAAACAAATATATCAACCCATATTAATTATTCATTTAAAGTTTTTCATTGTCTGATTTGGCCAGGGGGTGCAAACGGTTGTAGTAGGGGGGACATTACCCCCTTGCTACAGGCCTGATTTGAAAAAAAAAAGAAAATACTATTGTTTAAACATTGATTCTTTTAATTTTACTTCTATAAACTAACGTTTGTAGTTTTTTTAAAAGATTGGTTAGTTTTTACTGAATAATCAAACAATGAAGTAAAGGAGTCTGTGAGACTTTACGTCACTGGTAGTGCAAAAGAAGCTCACGTCACCACTTAAAGGTTAATTATTTCCTTTGTCCTCCTATTTCTACAATTAGTTAGGTAAGTTTAGGTAAAGGTAGTGTCAGGTCTTCAGATCGGCCTACGTAGACCATATTTTTGGTGGTTGTAATACCACAGAATGCAAAAAGGGAATTATCAAGTGAAACTTTTGAGTACGATCTTCTTAATGTAGCAAAAAGCTGTAGAAACTTGTGATATTGAATCAGAGGCAAGTGTTGTAACTTGACCTCAGCCAAAACTTTCCTACCACCACCTACTAAGGATAATCCAATACGAGGTCCCTTTTTCAACTGGGTTGCTTTGACAGCTGTTATGTGTCAAATAGCTTTTCCATATGACGTTTATGTTCAGTATTCAATATAACTCAATCATGAACAGACTTACTCCTGAACAACGTTTATTAATTGTGGAAACTTTCTACCAAAATCCGTCATCAGTTAGAGAATGTTATGGAGTTCAGCATATAGAGTAAAACACCATTTTGGTTGTTATGGGCGTCGTACTGAGTACTATTCGTAACAAAATCCCCAAATTTCGAGCCAATTTCAAACTATTGGACATTCATCATTCATCCAGAGTGCATAGAGCCCGTAATTTTGAGAATATTGGTGCAGTAACAGAGAGTGTTCGTGAAAACCGTGAACAATCGATTCAATCAATCTCAGGATTTGAGCATCTCTTATGGATCATTGTGGAATATCATGAGGCATGATCTTGGTCTGAAGGCCTATAAAATACGTGTACGTTTTAATTTCAGTTTGTGTTCCTTACAACAACTTCAAATTGATCCATTATTTTATCGGAAAATTGTGTTAAGCGACGACGCTCATTTCTGGTTGAACGGCTACGTTAACGAGCAAAATTGCCGTATTTGGGCCGATGAACAACCAGAAGCAGTTCAAAAGCTTCCAATTTATCCCGATAAATGTTCTGTTTGGTGTGGTTTATGAGCAAGAAGCATCATCGGAACGTATTTATTAAAAAATGCGGATGTGACGGTTAATGGTGCTCGCTACTGTGTAATGATCAATGAATTTTTGTTGCCAAAAATTCAGGATATTGGTGTAGTCGACCTCTGGTTTCAACAGGATGGCAAAACATGCAATACAGCTGGAGAAACAATCGCTTTGGACGAAAACGCTCGATGTAAACATCATCTCAAGAAATGGTCATTTTAATTGAACACCAAATTCATGTGACTTGACGCCATTGGATTACTTTCTTTGGGGATATGTTAAATTACTTGTTTATGTCGACAAACCCCAAACTATTGACGCTTTGGAAACTAACATAGCTCGTGTTATTCAAGGAATACCGGCCGATATGCTCGAAAGAGTTGTCGAAAATTGGACCCACAGCATGGACCAGTTAAGAGCTAGTCGTGGGCATTTTTAACGAAATAATTTTTAAACATTGAGTTGTAGGAACCGAACTATCTATCATTCCAAATATATATTTGCATCAATACATTGATTTTTTTGTATTAAATTTAGAAAACAAAGTAGGAAGCTCTTATTGGATCACCTTTCACAAATTTCTTTTGATTAGAAATAAGGATATAAAGATTAAAGCGTATTAAAGCGAACTAATATGTTTTAAAGTTCTTTTGATTAGAGATAAGGAAATAAAGATTGAAGCGTAGCATGGCCAGGACCGGTCAGGATTCGAGTCCGGGACCGCTGGGATACAGTCAAGCGCACTACCACAAGTCTATCGAGGCCACCATAACTAATAGTTACTTATTGAGCAATCCAATTGGGAATTGCATACTTCTTCCTTCTATTCTCTCTACACACATTGAAAATTTCTTAATTTTTGAGTTCAATTGATTCTGAAAACGAATATTTTTTAAAAAGTTGTTAGTTTCATATGCAAGAGTGCAAACTAGGACCAGTGCTAGGCCCTTAATAACCGAAATTTATATCAACCAAATTTTTACGTATAACCAACCCACTGTTAAATTAGGTTCATAGTTTTAAGTGAGAGTTTAACTAGAAAAAACGACATAAGTGGAGCTAGCAATGCTTTCTTCGATAGGTATAAATACTATGTAATGGTGAAACAATTATATTTTTTAAATTATAAAAATAATTTAGTAACTAAAATATGCCATAATTAATTTTTCATGATTTTTTATATTCTTCCCAATAAAAATGTCAAGTTGAAATGAGGCCTAACCATTTTCAGTAGCATATGATTAGTTCTAAGATTTCGGGTATTTGCTTTTTTTATAAATATGAAGTATATTAAACAAAGCCACACTTTATATACGATTCTACGATAAAAAAATAATATAATAAAAGAGTTGGGTGTTAAAATTGGTGATCATCAGTCCAAATGCTTCCCAAAATGTTTCTAATATCTAAATTCTAGTTCTTACAGTATTTTAAAGTCACATCCGGATTTGAATAAGTTGCTGAAGGTTTTTCGCCTTATATTGCACTAGTAGATATACACTAGGGCGTATCGAATAATTAAGATCATATTCTAAAAGGTCTCAAAAGTTGCATAGGGTGGTCAAGATCTCCAAAAAAAAAAATTTAGGAAAAAATAAGGATGTCTTCCTCTCCCGCAAGGACAAAGTTGTTTTTTAAAGAAAAACAGTAAAAAATCACGATCTCAGAATGCTTTGATTTTTGTTAGTAAAACTTCATATGTCTTAAAGTAAAAGTAAGTTGTCGGCCTTTTTAGTTTAGTGGACAGTGCGCTAGACTATCAACCCAGAGGTCTCTGGTTCGAATCCAGGCTCGGGCATGGTTCTTTTCACTTTCTTTGTTCTTTCCTACATATAAGAATTATGGAAAACTAAAAATACACAACTAAGGGCGGAGAGCCGGTGACTGAAACTGTCAAAACGAAGTTGACATTTTATACAAAATCTGCAATGATGAGAATGCAATATGAAAGCAAGAATTGGCAAATATATCAAAATGGATGAGTTTGACGGCGGCAGAAAATAAACAGCACTTTGCTTGCTATGTTTTTTGTTTGCCTGGTAGCAAGATCTCAAGTGGAGGCATTAAAAGAGACTTCACGGCCAGTCAAATAAAAAGCAAATAACAAAAATTTTAAATTTATTTTATTTGACCCTACAGCTAGCTTTACATATACATTGAAAAAAAACAGTAACATTCAATAGCTGCATTCCCGTGGTCGTTTATTAGAGCGCGACTCTATTTTATTCACAAAACAAAAACAAAAATTAAAACCATAGCTCGATTTCTAGCTCTATTTCTGATCTTAAAATGCCGCCAAGTTTCAAGCATTTTTTATCAAAACGAACATAGTTGGCAAATCTAAATAACTATTCATTTTACTATTTTGACGTTTCACCGCTCAATGGGCGTTTTAGTTCTTTTGTTATTGTTCTTAAAACAGCTGTTTCAAGACTTTGACGACAAATTGATATAAAGTTGAACTAACGTTGTTTTACTGAGATTTCATCTCTTCTAGTGCCACGGGAATGCAGCAAATATTTCGCAGCGGAGGAAAGGGAGGGGAAAGAACGATGCGTCAGCAGAGGAACTTATTGATGGTTGCTTGCTTATGTTTTCTAAGTTTATTATCTTGTTATCTTTGCTGTCTGTATTGATGACGAGAGTTACTCGGAAAAACACAATGACGCAAACCAAAGACTTACCCTCTACCAAAATCGTTCAACGCGCCTAAAAAAGTTTTCACTTCAAAAAATCATACTTCGATACGCTCTAATATACATACACTCCGCGACAAAAAAGATAGCACATTGGAATTTTTTAAATTTTATAGAATGCGAATAAAATTACATATTTGTTTTTACTATAAAGTAATTAGATTTAAAAACAAAATGAAAATATATAGAAATTTCATTTAAAAATCGAACTTTTGTTCAGAAAAAAACAAAAATATATTCAGCAGTACGACAAAAAGGTATCACAATATTGTTCGAAAGCAAAAAATTATAACAAATAAATTTTTAATTTTTATAATATAAGTATTTAGTATTAAGTGGAGCCTCCATTCGTTTCCTAAAATTTCAGTGCCGCAATTTGATAGTAGTTAAAATGTTTTTTATATATTTTCTCGGTATCGCTTCCCAATTCGAAATTATGCTTCTTTTAAGTTCCCGAACGGTATTATATTGACTATTATCAGCATAAACTTCCTTTGAAAGGTAGCTCCAACAGTTTTCCCATAATGTTCAGGTCAGGTGATCGTGCGGGCTACTCCAATATTTCAATATCCTGTTCTCGAAGGAAGTTTTTTACTATTTTGCTGTAGGTACAGCAGCATTTTTTTGTTGAAATATTAATGAAGTTTTAGTTAATTGTGAACCACGATTAACTATTTCATTATCAATTAAATTAAGATAAACTTGGCGATTCATTCTTATGGGAACAAACTTAATTTCAGTCTTTCTACAATGGCCAATTCCAGCCCATACCATTACTCATCTACCCGTTGTTGACGTGTTGACGACGACATAGTATACGCACTTTTCTACTCAAATCGTGGTAATAAAAAGACATACCATCTGGATCGTCGATATTAAATTTTTTAATCTATAATTAGTGCGCAGCGCCATCATTTTCTCCACTTAAAGTGATCTTAAGCAAACTTCAATCTTTCTGATCGATGTTGATTTTTTTGCTGATAGTTGATTTTTTTTTAAAATCCTTTGCTTGTTGCGGACATGTGCTTTCACTCCATCTATTTAAGCAGTTTTTCTGGCTGCGAGGTTAGAATTTGAAACTGCACGCAAAACTACGGGTTCATTTCGGCGTGTAACCAATCTTGGACATCCACTGCTAAAGGCTTTACCATAATTTTGTAGATTTTTTAATAAATTTGTAATCACTTTCAGACTTTTGTTTAATTTTATTACGATTGCACTGATTTTCAAGTTGTTAAATGAACATTTCTTGCACTTCTCGCACTTCTGTACTGCTAAGCCATTTTCCACGTTCCATTTTAATTTAATTTGAAGAACTTTTACTTCTTTAACGTGGCATTTTTACTTTAAAAACTAAACTTTTTTATCGGATTATTAAAATATACTGAACTCAATCCATCATAACGTGCAATCATTTTGTCGCAGAATTTTGTAAACTAACGGTATTTCTCTCAGAATGTTTAATCATTGTGTACTTAAAATACCTAAAGAGTACAACCACATAACTTACTACACCTTGAGAAATAGCTTAAGCATACAAAGTAAATTATATATTTGGGGAAATATTCAAGTCCTAACTTTTTGTCGCAGACTGTACTTCCAAATTTTTTTTCAGACTTTTAGAAATTGGTGGTAATCGGTCCTTAGTAAAGTCTTTTAATTTTGTTTAAAAATAAAATAATCGTTATAGATTTTTTTTCTGATTTTGAGGACTTAATCTCCTTTTCTCCATTACCTGCTTCACCCCCTTTAAATAAACAAAGTATAATTATATTTATTTAAATTTAGCTAACATTATTTCTAGTGTCGGGAATGTCATGTCTTAACAGCTCTCACATAAGTGTCTAGGATGCGGCATAAATTATGCAAATTCGATATTTACGCGGCTTCGATTTTCGCTTCCAGCTTAAAAAGTTGAAAACGGAAAAAAAATTAAACAACAAATTCCATCGAAATTATAAATGAAAGCATCTGATTTCACACTCAGGATCATGCAGCCCTAATCAGGACACAGAAAATTAAGTTGTTTATGTGACTGAGTGTTGCATGCCTGCCTTACTTCTAAGGGCAATTTTTATGAGCGCCTTTTTTGTGCCTGAATTGCTGCAGATTAAGTTTAGTTGTTTTGGGGGAGGATGGCGGAGAGGCAAGTCGTACTTCGTTTTTTTTTTGCACCATTGACTTTTGTTCAAAGCATTAACGATGAAGAAGTGGAATAACAGGATTCAGATGATGAAGACGATTATGATGATGATGATGAGGACGCACTAGCTGCTTGCCGGGTGTCGGAAGCGCAGATGAGTGCAGGCAGCCGTGTAATAGTCTACTTTATATCATGACATTTTACATTTTGTCACACAGTGTATTTGTTATTATATTGTATTTGCTTGTGTGTACTCAAGTGTTTTTATAAATAGTTGTGTGCGTGTTATCGATGAGTTTTATCTAAAGTCGTTGTGTTTGTTTAATTGAATTTGCATTGTTCGAGTTGTAGCAGCAGTGGCAGCAGTAAAGACAAACTAGAAGTTCATCTTCTGGCTATAGATAAGCTAGCAGCTTTGTCGTGGGAAGAAGGAGAGGGTATGGGGCTATGATGATCCCTGTGCTGTTTGCAAAATAATTATATATATTCTCAAGCAGGCATTGCTGAAATGCAGACTAATTGTGAAAATGAGCTCAAAGTTGGGATTATTGTGGAACATTTAACATTTATTGATTTGTATACACTAGGGTCAGTGATAGAGGGTGAGAGTGATGTTACAAAGATACTGATAGAAGTATAGGAACAGTTGAATTATCTGAAAGAACTGAATTAAAATGTGTGTAAATGTGTATCTAATGAAAAAATTGTATTATGAATGAAATTGCGGTTACATAAATTGCATATAAGTGCGGTTCATTTCAGGTGATGTGTTTAAACAAAAATTAGTCTAAAGATATTTCTACTTTTTCTGCCCGTTAAAAAATAAAATAAGGGCGTTTTCATGCAAAATGGGTAACATTATTGTTATTATTAAATGAGACTTTTATTTTTTTGGGACATTATCTAAAAAATTTGGCCTTCATTACCTTCATTTTGAAATCATACTTAATTCCAAATTTGGTTTTTTTTTTCATATTTTTAGAATTAGCGCAAGGTAGGGAAGATATAAATAATTCCTAAGAATTCGGTCGGCTGCATTTTCGCTAGCAAACTTTCTTTTATACCTAAGCAACAAATTTTACCTTATCAATTTACCCAATTGAAGGTAATTAATTCTTAACAAAGTTGGCTTAAGCATTTTAGTTCCAAAGTCAGAATAAGTGTACTGGTGGACGCATTTGCAATAGTCAACCTTATTTGCAATTCCTTTTTTTTCTGTAAAAAAGGACATTTCCAAAACTGGCAAGCTCGTAAGAGAGCATCAATACAAATTCACTTTTCGAATTTTAATCCGTATAAAATTACTTTTCTTAATGAATAAACATTTTTATACCTATTGTAAAAATTTTAAAATTTGATAGTCAGGATCGCACCGAGACCATGTTGATAGGGTGGTAGTGAGGCATTTTGGCAGCCTGAATACTCTAAAGTGTTGACTTTTTTAACAGAACATAATTGAATTAGATAATGTTACTCATCCGTTCGACCAATTTAAATCTTAAAGGCAGTTGCCATATTGTTCCATCTTTTAATGCATATAAATTTAATAGTATTTCTACAATATCTAATCAGCATATAAGAATGTAATTTTGTTTTTATGTTAATAATTGCTTAGTACATATTTATTTCTTTATTTTGATTTCTTAACCTTAACAGGTTTTATAGCAAATTAAAATTCTAAAATAAGTTATTTATTACAATTCAAAAATTAAAAATATGGTTTTGATTGAAATTAAGTATTATTAACACATTAAAAAGTTTTAACAAATTGTAAAATAATGCTAACATAATAAAAAAGCTAAGTCAAAACGATAATATCAGACATCATAGCAGGGCTGCGTTATCAAGACAAACAAGATCAAGTTAGCAACACGACAAATATCGCATTATCAAGACAAACAAGGTCAAGTTAGCAACAATTTTTGTATCCTGATATCGGCGGAGTCGTGTGACAAGCAAAGTATCATACCCAATAAAACACCACTCCAATAAGTACATATATAATAGATATCGTTCTGACTTCCTGAAGCTGGTGGGATCCTTGACAGGGTGGTTACTCGACAAACTAGGTAAACTTCACCAAACCAATTTCCTTAAAACAAAGAAAACCGGTTGCGAACAAACTAGGTCTTATCGGCCACTCATATTAATATATTAAAAATTGATTTAACTTAGTGTTTCAAGAGGTAAAAACCAAGATACCACGGTACCGCCGACAAATGTAGTCACATTCACCATGAAGATATACGGCATCTGAAGATCCACAGGTTTAGGTCCATTCAGATTATTTAGATGCACATACACCAGAATTTATCCATTTCAGGCTGTGGTCCATTAATTCATTTAGATTATTTTATTAATGTGCTTACAAACATCACCAGGTGCATCAGATATGTGTTTGAGAGAACGTGATAACGACATAATCAACAACGGTACTGCAGGTAATCTATAATTTTATGTTTGATTGAGTCATGGATTCACTTAAGGATATAACATCAGATATAAAATCCATATATATAAAAATGGATGTATGTATGTGGGTATGTGGATATGTGAGTATGTGGGTATGTAGGTATGTGGGTATGTGGGTATGTGGATATGTGAGTATGTGGGTATGTGGGTATGTGGGTATGTGGCTATATCACGTACAGACTCCAAAACCGCTGAACCGATCTTTATGAAATTTTAAGGAAAACTGAAGCCACTTCTTGAGAGTGTTTCTGTGAGGTTTGGTAACAAATGGACAAGTGGGCGTGGTATCTTCCATATAAGTCAAATTTGCGCTATCGACCACAAACCAAAAAAAGGATATATATCAGGCGGTTTTGATCGCAAAAAACTAAGATTTAGTACTTTTGTTCAGATGGTTACTGTCGGTAACTGCACAAAAATTGGGCGTGGTCGCTATATATATACGCTCACTTTTTCGAAATCATGGCAATTCCGGAGATCTACACATTATATAGTGAAACTTGCTGTGTATGTGCTCCAAGAGGTGGTCACTATATATAAATGTTTTCAGTCCCAATTTTAACGCCCACAAATCAATATATATATATATATATAAAGCAAAACGATGTGTGTCTGATGCCTATAGACTCCAAAACTACTGGACCGATTGACCTGAAATTTTGGCAGACGATTTGATTCAGGTACGAGATGGTTGAGGAAAAAGTTGCCACACCTCCTTTTACCTCCCCCAAATCAATAAAAATGTTATATTTCAGTCGGTTTAGGTTGTATAAGACTAAAATTCAGTAATTTAGTTTGTACGGTTACTGTTGACAACTGTTTTAAAAATGAGTTTCCACGCCCCATTTTACCGCCCACAAATAAATGAAAATGCTTTATTTCAGACGGTTTAGGTCGTATAAGACTTAAATTTGGTAGTTTGATTTGTGTGGTTACTGTGAGAAACTGTACGATAAAATTGATTTCCACGCCCCCTTTTCCGCCCACAAATTAGTGAAAATGTTCTATTTCAAGCTGTTTTGGTTGTATAGGGTCCGCCATTTAACTTTTTTTTTCAACTAGTGCTTATTTCGTGAATCGTAACACTTAGCTCAGGTCTGATTTGACAGATAGTTAGTCTTATACTTCCGCTGAACGAATATGGTTGTGTTTACACTTGAACAACGCTGGGAAATATTGCGACATTACTTTGAAAATCATGATGCCGATTTTGTCAAAAAATCATCTTTTCAGATGAAGCTCATTTTGATCTTGGCGGGTATGTAAACAATCAAAATTGTCGCATTTGGGGCACAAAAAACCCGCACGCATACATTGAAAAGCCGCTGCACCCAAAACGAGTCACTGTTTGGTGCGGATTTTGGTCCAGAGGCATAATTGGGCCATTTTTCTTCGAAAATGAGCAAGGAGTGGCCGTAACAGTCAATGGTGATCGTTATCAAGCCATGTTGAACAAATTTTTGTTCACAAAAATTGAAGAGGAGGATATTGGCACTATTTGGTTGCAACAGGACGGCGCTACGTGCCACACAGCCGAAGCTACACTCGATGTTTTGCGCCCTGTTTTTGAAGATCGCATTATCAGCCGCAGAGCTGATGTCTTTTGGCCACCTCGGAGCTGCAATTTGACACTGTTGGACTATTATTTGTGGGGTGCCCTCAAAGATAAGTGTTACGCCGACAAGCCAGAGACAATTGACGCTTTAAAGGACAATATTCGTGAAGCCATTGGTGAAACACAGCTGCACACAATCGATAATGTGCTTAAAAATTGGACCGATCGTGTAGGCAACTGCATGGCCAGCCGAGGCAGTTATTTGAATAAAATTATTTTTCATTAATAACCGGATGAATTGTACTTTTAAATTAAAAAAAGAAATTTGAGAAAATATTTAGTAGTTTTTTTATAGAATTTTCAAAAAAAAAAGTTATTTGGCGGACCCTTTATGAAACTAACATTTGATACTTAATTTTGTATGGTTACTTTTGGCAACTGTACTAAAAATGGGCGTTAGCGCTATATATTCACACACACTTTTTGAAAAATCGTTAAAATTGACTACTGAGTCGATTGAGCTAAAATTTTGGCTTAGTTTGTAAAGTAACTGTCATCAACTGTACAAAAAATTGGTATCCACGCCCCCCTTATACCGCCCACAAACCAATGAAAATGTTTTATTTCAAATTAGACAAAAATTTTGTAATTTAGTTCATATGGTTCCTCTCGGCAAGTGCACTACAAATAGGCCTGTCCCACTTTAGTTAAACTCACTTTTCGGGGGGTCAGCGTGGAGTGAAGCAAAGTGCGCCAGGCTTAAGCTAAATTGAGCTGAAATATGGGCAGTCAATTTGTTTCGATTACGAGATGGTTTAAGGGAAATAATTTTGCTGCACCCTTTTTTACCTCTTACAAAACAACAAAAATGGTATATTTTGTATGGTTTTGATCGTATAAGACTAAAATTTGGTAATTTAGTTCATATGGTTACTTTCGGCAGCTACCCGAGTAAAAATATGGCCGCACGGCCGTACAAGGGTCAAAGATGGTCCAAAATTAATCCAAAAAGACTAGCGGCCAAAAGTTGGGTCAAACAACGGCCTAAATTAAGTTGTATGGCCGCAGTATGGCCACTGAACGGCCGCAAAACGGCTATTATAACTCAAAAGATTTATTTAGAAAAAATAACGTTGAATTGAGGTTTTTATTAAGTTGCAAGAACATTAAAAATATTCATTGCAAATTGTGCTGCATTAAGGTTATTATTTAGTTGATGAAAGTTTAAAAAAATAATTGTAACTTATAAAATTTTGCTTGATATAAGAACGATGGCTTGAGGTTATTTTTCTATTGCAAGAACTTAAGAAAAAAATATTGCAGCTTATATAATGCTATTAGTTACATAAACGTTGTATTAGAGTTATAATTCAGTTGCAAGAAGTTTTGAATAAAATTGCTTTAAGTAAATGCAGCATTAAGGTTATTATACAGTTGCAACAACTTTAAAAAACTTTTGATATTTAGTTAGTTGCAAGAACTATGTATTGAGGTTATTATTCAGTTGCAATAACTTTGAAAAAAGTGCCTAAAAGCTTCTACTCGCCATATTTGATTTTTTTTCTGCAATTTAAATTTTGATTGGAATAAATTTTAATACGATTTTCTTTTGTATTTATTGTTTTAGAATTTTGAGGGCAATAACTTAAAAAAAGATATATATTTAGCAATATATTAAACATTATTATGTTTATGTACATGCTCGTATTTCCAACTTATTTTAAAAATTTTTATTTTTTGGGAGGCGTGTGAGTTTTTTAGAGGTAGAACACAAACATTAATCGACAAAATGGCTATTCTTGTAAAATTTTATTGTACAACTCTTCATATTTTAAATTTAATTTCACATCTTTTTATTTCATTCCAATTTGTCTTTGACTTCATAAGTACACTCTAAAAAATTGCCACTACTTTAATGAAAATTATATTAAGGAATTGTGTATGTAAAACATTTTAAAACTTTTTAAGAACTTATTTTTTTTCAATCAGGAATATTTATGTCATCAGTAGTCCTTCCTTGTTAAAAATCTGTCATTATAACAAAAAATAACTTCAATAAAATAAAATATTTGTTACATTAACGTTACTTTAACTGAATTGTAACGTAAGAATAACACAATAATAACTTTTTTAACAACAAATTTATAACACTACTAGTATGAAAGCCTGTCCTACGACAGGTCCACCGCACACTTCCTTTTTGGAGCCATTTGCCGAAAGCACTTTTTTCTATTTTTAAAGCTTGATTTTATATACACTTCATTTTTGCAAAATACAAATGTACCACTTAAAATAACACTTCACGTATTGAAGCAGTGTTGAAAAATTAGTTCAAGTGTAAGAGTGCAAAAAGTCGAGTTTGGTAACAATCATATTCATGCAAAACTTCACAAACTGTCCTTGCAACCTTCATATACGTAGCAGCTCAGGTGTCGTTTTGCGGCTGATACAATTATATTTTTGTTGTACAATTGACTCAAATCGACTCAAAATAATTTAATTAAATTCGTCTTAACTTTTCTATAAAAGAATAAAAAAAAGAGGCAGTTAGATCAAAAACGTACTATTGTAAAAACCCAATATTGTCACTGATAAGTATCAAATGTATTTTGTGACCATACATTCAGGCCGATTTTTTTTTGAGAACAGTGTGTCTTGTAGAATTACTTTACAGTCAAAAAAATAATTACAATTTGAGAAATACTGTGTGCGGAGCAGCACGCTTGCCTTTTATGTATTAAGATGTGCATACTTTCAGGCTGAACAGTTTGAGAGATATTGGACACGGCGCAGAGTGCTTGCCTTTTATATATTAAGATTATAACTTATTTTTCGCCTAATTGCAACCTATGTTGTTACAAAATAAGCGTAAAATATTTGCTTTTTCAGTTGTAATTACGTTACAATTGCGATTTTTATCTGTATTGGCGACTCTTTTGCGACACTTTTACAACCTTTTTGTGCTAGCTGGGAAAAGTTTCAAATGAATAATTTACAAAAACATTGAGTTTAAACAAATTAAGAAAAGCGGCAAATTCGTTGGACTCAATTTGTTCTAAAGATATATTTCAGCTTACATTTGAAGACAATATATTTAAAGTTATACATTTACTTTTCTGTAAAGATGCAGGATTTTCTAATTTAATGAAGGCTACCCAATTACCAGCTTAAAATTTTCACAATATTATTTTGAAATAATCACTAATGCAGATGAACCTTACAGCGAAGAAATACGGACAGATAACAATACTGCTTTCAAACTGTAGGTTCTCTTTCTCACCCAATTTTAAAAAATGTCTGCCAGTGTTGATTCTTTCTACGTACAATTACCGAGTCGGATTGATATATGACTTATGAAGTCAAACAATAAGCCTTTAAAATATACGAAATAGCTTATATCCGCATATTAAAAGTGTTCATAGCAAATTTGTTTGTAAATGTGTAAATTTTGCAATGTACGACACAATCCTGCATGCACAATGTGATATATAAATATCAAACTCCATTTGATTTAAAACAATTTTCTGCACATTCGCAAATAACTTTTCACTCAGGGATTGACGCTTATCATAAACATATATACCTTCTAGGGAAATCAATCCCGGGATCCCGTATTTCGATTTAAGGCTCTTTTAATCCCGGGATTGTTTTTCCGGGATCCCGGGATTTTTTAATAAATAATTTCGATTACAAATATTTATGTAAATGCAAACATTTCATTTTAAGTTGATATGAATATAGAATTAGAAAAACCTTTTATTGAAGCTGGTGCAATCACTGGTGCAAAGACTTTGCACAGTTGTAGAAGAATTGCAACATCGGGAAGTAAGCTATGTATTTAAAAATTGTCAGAAATTCTGACTAAGGAAATAATTTGTTTTTTGTGGTGAAGGCGATCGTGATCGAAACTAACAAATTGCTTACGATTATCGTTCAACTATCGACAAGCATAGAATCAGAACGGTGCTTCTTATCAGCAGGTTATATTTGTAATAATATCCGAACAAAACTCTCCATTAAAAATAAAACACATTGATCAGCTTAATGATTACTTTAAAAATAATTAAAACAAAAAATTTAATTTTGAAAAGTCTTTTCCACAAAAAGATGTGTCTTAAACACAAAAAATCATGAAGACGATGTACAAAAAAAAGTGCAACATTTATATAGTAATACCTTGACCTGTTCTGTATTTTTTTATATTTTTTGTTCTTTAACTCTTTCAATAGCTAGGCTAAACCAAGAACAAAATAATTTTATTGAGGTAATTTTTCTATCTAGGACCTAAATCCTTAAAAGATGAAAAAACATACATTTGATTATAACCTGTGTTACTTACGTTTGGAAAGCTTGTAAAAAGAAAAAAATATTTTGCTCCTCGCTGTCACAAAGTCTTTGTTTTAATCATTTAAAGGTTTTTCAACTCTTTAGATCTTTGTTTCTTTAACCCTCTTAATAGAACATTAAAGCAAAAAAGATAAAAAATAAAAATTTAATTTTTTTCTAGTTCATTTTTTCTTATAAAATAGGCCAAATTTTTTTTTTGCTTTTCTTTTTTCTTTTTTTTGGCACAAATTCGAAAATCCAAATGACTTTAATGACAAATATCTCTCTAAATTTATTTTTATCATTCTGGTTCATTTTTTTTTTGCATAGAAGCAACGAATTTGATTTGATACAAAAGCTTTGCAAAATAAATACATATAAAAATGACTTTCTGATGTGTCCAATATATTGGGCAAATCCACTGAAAGAGTTATATTAATACAATTTGCTAGTCATTAATATAATTTAAGTTTTGTGTGTTTATTAACAATACATGTATTCAAAAATTGTGTGGTGTAGTTGTATTGCCATAGTTAAAAATTACAATTATGAGCACCCTTTAAAATAGAGTTTGTGGTTGGGAACCTCCCACTATAGCTTTTTGTTACTATGCAAATAAATTAACTATACAATTTGATATATTTTATTTATATTTGGCATAAAAAAGTTTAACTTGCATTTTGAGCTTCTTCCATTTTTGCAATTTGAAATTAACCGGCAACCGATGGAACCTTAAATATCACGTTATTTAAACATATCATTGGGCTATTTATAATGACCACACTTTTGGTTTTTAGAGATTTCATGTAAAACAACAAAAAATATAAAAACTGCTCGGTAAAGTGTGGTATCAATACCACAGGGTTTTTTAACTACACTGAAAACAATGCAATTGTGAATACCCTTAATGTGTTTGGTTTTGCTTTTGTTACTTTATAAATGAATTAATTTACATTTTTTAGTTTCAAACATAAAAAAATTGTATTAAAAAGGTTTTACATTATTTACCACTTAAAATTTTCAATCTCGAACTAATCCCGGGATCGAGAAAAGCTTCCGGGATTGGACTCCCTAATACCTTCCTATACCAGCCTCTCTTCTTTGTGAACAAAACAAACGTTTTTACAATGTTGCTATACCCTGAGCTCTTCAGGTGTTGCGTATTACCAGACTTGACACAAATTTTTTTTTATTTTGGTTAAAAAATTAAGACTTTTGGTTAAATTATATATTTTTTGTTGAAATGAATTAGTAGTTCCATTCGAATAAAGTCACCAGCTAACTAAAATAATGAAAACATTTTAAATATTCTGCATATTCCTGATCTTACCATTCTTTTCATTGCACTGGTGTAATTTTCCAAGACTTTTAAAATAACTTTTATACGTAAAGAAATAACAGATCTGAGGTAAGAAAATTAAATGACGGGCTTGTACAGAATTTTTCAAGTTTAACAACGATAGGAAAAAAACAAACTTTAACTAGCTGTCCAGACTTAATGCTAGTAGCTTGCGGTCACTTACTTGCAGTCACTATTTAAATGAGGTCAAAATAAAACTTAAGAAACTATCTTTGATAAATAATTAAAAACTATTAAAAACATCATCAGGGAAAACACTAAAATATATACAATAATTACAAATTACAATATAATCACATAACATAATATTTAAAATACATGAACTTACAAAAATTAAATAAATATACTGAATTTACATTGATTTTTTAAAAAAAAAACATTTGAGAAACGATATGACAAAAAACATAAGAACATCTAGCATAAGTAAACAACACTTGACGACGGACTTTGATGACTAATTATTGTTAGTTTTGTCTTATAATGTTTTGTTTATTTGTTTGCTCTTTATTTATTAGGTGTCAGTAGATGTGAGCGCAATTGTCCGTGTCAGTCTTAAAATTCAATCTCAATTGTTTAGGGACGTTAATAATGTGTAGCATTTCAAGCATGTATCGTCTCCTATAATTTTTCTCTTGCTGCAGAACTTTTGTTTTGTCAAAATCAGGAGCGTGTCCAGACTTCGTACAATGGGCTGCTAATGCTGTTTTTTGTTCTAAAGGTTTGTCCAGTGCTTTAAAGTCTGACTTATGTCCTGCTATTCTCGTCCGTAATTTAGTTTTTGTTGTTCCAACATATACCTTTTCGCATAAATTGGATCCGTCACCTTTGCACGGAATTTGATATATCAAATTCGATTTGTCCTGCTTGTCAAGTTTACATTTAGTGTTCGTGTAAAGTGTTTGTAAAGTGTTTGATGTTTTAAAAGCTATTCTAAACTGGTCCTTATTAAAAATGTTGGACTTTTTAAACTTCTCTGAAAAACCGGGAATATATGTCATGCTTTTATAAGTTTTAGGGGGGGTCGTTTGTCGTCACTTTTTCGTTTACTGTTCTTTCTTTATGTTTAACAATTTTTTTAATTAAATATTCCGGAAAGCAGTTTTTCTTTAAAATATCTTTAATTTTAATCGCATTGTCCTTATGGAATTTTTTGTCACTTATTTCGAAAACCCGGTTTGTAAAATTTTTAGCTGTATTAATTATTATATTTTTTTTGGATGTTTTGAGTGAAAATTAATTATTCGTCCTGTTGCCGTTGGTTTTTGATACCAATTTATTTCTATTTTATTGTTTTTTCTCATAAGTAATGTGTCAAGATAAGGTAGTTTATTGTCAGTTTCATTTTCTAAAGTGAACTTTATTCTCCTATGGTATGAATTTAGTGCGTTTAAAGTGTTTTGGATTTGGTCATATCTAACTATCGCAAAAAGGTCGTCTACATATTTGGTAACTAATTTTGGTTTCACTGGGAGATCGTCTAAACATTTATCTAAAAGGTCTTCCATTACTACGTCCGCTACTATTGGTGATGCAGGTGATCCCATGGCCGTGCCTAGTAGTTGTAAATAAATTTTGTTGTCATATTTTAAATATCTAGCGTCTTTTATACAAAGTAATAAAATGTCAGAAAATTGTTTTTTGGTCATATTTGTGTATTTTTCTATTATTGTCCATTTTATTTCTATTGTTTTTATAGCGAAGTCAACTGGGATACTAGGGAAAAGTGATACTACGTCGAATGATATTAGTCTCTCATCGTCTGAAATGTATATGTTATTAAGTTTGTTCTTTAGGTCCAGTGCGTCTTTTATGTTGTACTTAGATGTTACCGTTAACTTATTCAATATTTTCACTAAATATTTGCTGAGTTCGTGTGTTGGAGAGTTGATGGACGAGCAAATTGGTCTCAATGGCATGTTCGGTTTGTGCAGCTTTGGTAGTCCATATATTCTTGGTGCCGTTGCAGTAGTTGTTGTCATATTTAATTTTTCATAGTCCGAGATCAAATTATTTTTGAATAGAATGTCGACTAAATTGTTATTTTTCTGTTGCAAAGCCGTTGTTGGGTCCCTTTTAACTTCCTTGTATGTTGCAATGTCTCTTAATAAAATTCTAATTTTCTTGTCGTAATCCACTTTTTTCATCGCTACAGTTTTGTTTCCCTTGTCTGCATTCACAATTATAATGTCTTTATTTTCTTTGAGGAATCGTCTAGTTTTGCCCACTGTATCTAAGATCAGCTTGTCTCTTGTGTCCAAATGTATGCGTGTTACATGGTTTTCCATCAGTGTAGTCAGTTTTACTCTCGCCGTTTCTTGTGATTCTTTGTCTTTGTTGGTTTGTACGAAATCTTCACCTTCCGCAATGCATGTTAGTGTTGGAAAGTTTTGTTTCGTTGTGGGAAGAGCGTATTTTGGTCCCAGAGAAAGAAGCCATTGAGTCTCTTTTGGTATGTCTGTATTTGTTGTGTTGATAAACCACTCCGTTTCGTTTTCGTTGATATTGAGTTTTCTTTTTTGTTTCTCTAAAATTTTATTGAATTTGTTTTGATGTGTTTGTTTAATTTGACTCAAAGTCTTTGTGTATAAGTGTTCTTCACTCCGCCATAGAAGCTCAGCATCTTCTGCACTCATTCTTTCGTTGATTTTATTTCTTATGCTTGTTAATTCTTTTTCATTACATGTTAAATTTTGGTGTTTATATTTTATCAGCTGATTTAGTATTTTCGTTTTAAATGTATGTATTATTTTTGTTATTGCTTTGTCTGTTTTTGGAGGGATGTTTTTATTGATTTCGAAAATTGTTTTAATATTTTTGGTTGTGTTATCCAAAAAATTTGGTGTCACTCTATATTTTCTGCACTTTTGAAGGAATTGTATTGCACCTATTGTTTTGGCTTTAGTTTTGTTCGTATTTCTATGTCTGTTGATTATTGTGTTTGTATGATTGCTGTATTTTCGTTTCAATTCTTTATAAATCTTCATCTTGTTTATATATTTGGCTTGCTCTCCTTATAGATTAATTTATTAAATTTTTGACCTTTTTTTTATATTAGATTATTGGTAGTTAAACGAGCTATAGGTCAGATTTTTTTCTTAATTTATTTAATATAAATTTAAATTCCAATATTTCGTTTTTCGTTGAAAAACATCATCAGGGAAAACACTAAAATATATACAATAATTACAAATTACAATATAATCACATAACATAATATTTAAAATACATGAACTTACAAAAATTAAATAAATATACTGAATTTACATTGATTTTTTAAAAAAAACATTTGAGAAACGATATGACAAAAAACATAAGAACATCTAGCATAAGTAAACAACACTTGACGACGGACTTTGATGACTAATTATTGTTAGTTTTGTCTTATAATGTTTTGTTTATTTGTTTGCTCTTTATTTATTAGGTGTCTGTAGATGTGAGCGCAATTGTCCGTGTCAGTCTTAAAATTCAATCTCAATTGTTTAGGGACGTTAATAATGTGTAGCATTTCAAGCATGTATCGTCTCCTATAATTTTTCTCTTGCTGCAGAACTTTTGTTTTGTCAAAATCAGGAGCGTGTCCAGACTTCGTACAATGGTAACTAATTTTGGTTTCACTGGGAGATCGTCTAAACATTTATCTAAAAGGTCTTCCATTACTACGTCCGCTACTATTGGTGATGCAGGTGATGTTTTTCAACGAAAAACGAAATATTGGAATTTAAATTTATATTAAATAAATTAAGAAAAAAATCTGACCTATAGCTCGTTTAACTACCAATAATCTAATATAAAAAAAAGGTCAAAAATTTAATAAATTAACTATTAAAAACTTATTTCTTTTTTAATTATTGATTCGCCGATCTAGTGCCAGAACAAAATATATATACAACAACAAAAAATTATAAAGCAACATTGCAAAGTATAGTTTAATAATTTGCAAAATAACTTCATAAATCAAAACTTTTAAAACATAACTATACAATAGTAAAATATACAATTTTACCAAAAGTCAAAATTTTTAAACCAATATAAAAAATTTTAATTCCAAGTCTGTTAATATTATACACCTAAAGAGGTCAGGGTATATTAACATTGTGAAAACGTTTGTAACGCACAAAAATAGTCGTGGCCGGTTTAGAAAAGTATTCTTGATCATCAATCAATCAGCAATCCTTGAGTGAAAAGATTTCACGATTGCGATTGAATCAGCAAAGCGATTGAAAATCAATTCAAAGAAAATGGTTCCATATGTATTTTCGTAAGTTAAATTTAAATCCATAATCCATTTTTTTCTATCAGGTCAAATATTTGAGATATTGGCAAAAATATGCATACTGGTTCTTTTTCTGTATATTGGACCATATATGTTTAACGTATAGGACAATTTAAATCGCTTTAATATGCTATAATAGACATAGAAATTTCTCTTTAATCAAATTCATTATCTTTTGTAGTTTTTAAAATATTGGCATTAAAAAATTTCACGAAAAATTTCAAATGTGTTAAAAAGATATAGTCCAACTAACAGAAAAATAACCGTTTTTTACATTTTTGCCTATATCTCCAAAACTTGACCTGAAACGGACTGCAGGAATTCATCTTCTTCGTTCCAAAAGTTGACCCATATTTGCAAACCTGTATTATTTTAAAATTTAATATGTGTTTCGATTGCTCTAGCTAATTTTTGTTGATGTTTTTGTAAAAGTGGTGGTATTTTTACATTAAAAAAGGTGGCAGCATTTGTA
Source organism: Dichetophora obliterata (assembly GCA_963920525.1). Lineage (NCBI taxonomy): Eukaryota > Metazoa > Arthropoda > Insecta > Diptera > Sciomyzidae > Dichetophora > Dichetophora obliterata. The sequence goes on from OY986435.1 coordinate 281,740,580, forward strand.
CCGCATACAATACATTTTGCTATTCCTTTTTTGCGGACCTTGTTGACTTCTTTTTATCTTGCGCAAGATTGATTAATATAGGTTAAGTCACTTGAGATAAAAGCACTCTATTTCGTCCTTGTTCGAACTGTCCAAAGGCTCATTTATAAGGTTGTGGCACTTGAGAGCGAGCTCGGTCAAACTGTCAGAATGGATGAAAAGAAATCAAGAAAATGAATGCACAGAACAAAGAAAATCAAAGTAACAGTTCAAGCAAAGGTGGAAAAAGAGTGCATTTCTCTCAAGTGCCACAACCTTATAAATGAACCTTGGAACTGTCAAAGTAGCTGTTAGCTAACAATTGCACAGATTCAGGTTTTTTTTTTATTTCCTTTCATCCATTCTGACAGTTTGACCGAGCTTCTATTAAGTGACTTAACCTATATTAATCAATTTTGATCTTGCTCAAAAAGAGCTTGAAAAGAGAGCTTTTGTCTATCAGCGAAAAAGACGTAACAAATTTTTCAACACAACAAACTTTTCTCTCTTTTTAGCTTTGATTTGTATGTTGCTCAAATAGAGCTTAACAAGAGAAAACATTTGTTCTCGCTAAGAATAAGGAAATTGTATGGTTATGCTCTTATGATTTTAATCAATTATTTAAATAATAATTAGCACATTTGTATAGCTTAACTTTCAAATGGATAACATAACTACCCAATAGAAAAATAATTTTTGAAATAGCGTCTACCGTTCACAAGCTCTGAGCTGACGAATATACGTGAGTCTCCTTTTATATAATAGTAAATATATCTGAATTAAGATTTATATAAATGTAATCGAATTACATTTACTTTAATTTTCCATTGAATCCTTAACAGAAATTTATATCTTTTGTCTATTAATTTTCAAATTTTTATAATTGTAAAAGTAAGAGAAAACTTATATATGATATGTTTTTTGTAAGATTGCAATGTATGAGCTTGAAAGAAACATTTTTAAAACATGAATTTCGAAGGGTTGTTTTGACACTTCAAAATAAATTGTCACTTATTTTCTGCATCATGATAAGCACAAGATAGACAGACAAATAAACAAAACCTCCGATAATCGGCTTAAAGGCGTTGTATAGCAAGTCACTCAAGCAGCAACTAATACCGGAAGATTTTAAAAAATGTAAATTAAATCAAAAGCGAATTAAAGTAGGGTGCATGAGTGTATGTATTTGTGCCTTAACATCGATCCTTAAGTTATATAAGCATATTTATACTATATAAATGAAAGTTAATAAATTTAAACTGAAGAGTAAAATAAGACTAAGTAAATACCACAATTGTTCCAAATAATTAATTTCACTTGCTGCATAGAAGCCAATGTATAAACCGGACAACAATACGCCACACCAATACAATAACATTCATGTAGCACACACACACACACACACAACCACACGCACAATAAATAAAATGTGCAAATTGCACGACAACAAAAGCAAGTCAAGTGTGAAATTTTAAATTTGGTCCTCATTTGTACAACAAAAACATTCAATTATGTGCAAACGAACGTTATTTCGTAATCCGATTTGCGCCACACGAACAGAGCGAAAACACAGACAATCGCGCACACACAAACACACACACACTCATACATACACCGACACCTACACTCATGCAGTCAATTTGGTGTTGGCCATTATAAATAAATAAAAGTTTATCTCACTCTCCTTAAAAGTATGCTTGTTGTTTTTAATTTTATTATAAAATAAGCACAAAGGGTACGAGAAACCACTACTTCACACTCTGATGCCACTGACAGTGTCATCAACTGTTATCAGAGAAATAAAGACGAGCGTAGAGTGGGTTAGCAAAAACATTGAGCCACGCAATTGAATTCTGAAATCCCCGTATCCATGTCCGAATCACATTTGGAAACCTTTCATTTTCGATTTATACTTTTTTCCTGCGTCCTTTTTGTATATGTGCATGAAGCGTAGAATATCTGCGATTCTATCAGTAGTTGCAGCAAAAGCAACCTCACTCCAGCAACATCACCAAAAACCACTCAATTTACACCCATGCCAAACAAGCGATCAGTCAACCATTCAACCTGCCGTCCCAACTCATCGACAACAGCAACTGAATCCTGAACATCACCGCCAGTCTCATTCTCATCATTTTTATCATCATCATCATCGTAATTATCTTCTTGCTCATCCTTATCGTCATCATTCGTCATTCACTCGAAATTGAATTTGCTCAAAGAGGAATTTATTTGCATATTAAAAACAAATAATATACGTCTGTTTGTATATGTGCGAGTGAATGGGGAGCTGTGGGTGTGTTTGTATATACATATAACTGTTTGGTGCGCTTGCTAATACACTGATATCAACGGCATTAACGTTTATTCAGCCATTTTAAATCAATTATTTTAAATAATTTCGTTTCACTTTGAGCTCAAACACACTCACAAGAATCTCACATTAGTTGTAGAAACTTAAGTCAAGGCGTGTGAGGTTTTTATAAATTACCCTTTTTCGCCGATTTTTGATAAATGCAGTTAGATTGAGCTTGCATGTTAAAAAAATATATTCTTTACTTTTAATTTTTCGTATGAGTGCTGCCAGATGGCAGTGAAAAAAAACCCAATCTTTATAAAACAATGGTTTTCTCCATTTTGAACATTTTACTTCCCCATTTTTAGTGTTAAAAAGTATCGTAAATACCTTATTGTTATAAACACTGTAACATATTGTTACAGGTTGTTACCTTCCAATTTAACATTTTTCACTTCTAATACAACTTCTTACAAACTAAATTAAACTAAACTTTCGACACCTCAAATGCATTTTAGTAAATGCTAGTAAGCAGTTAATGTAAGTAAATGAACAGTAAGATGTTCGCTTTGAAATCTAAGATTTTAAAATAAATAATGCGTATTGCTAAATGATGCATTACTGAAGGTGCGCATTACTAAAATAATGAAAGAGTTATTTGCAGTTCTTGGTTATGATAATTTCTGTAAATTTCAATAGGAAAATGCTTTAAGTTGCAGTAGTAAATATTAATTCCTAAAATTACTCAATAGGCATATTCCAAGCAAAGGGTACCTTTTAGCGGGGAAGAAAAGGTAATTGAATTGATGAGGTACGGAGTAGATCTGTAGAAGTTTATGTGTATCCAAAATAGTTTTTGGGTTGCCGAACATGATAGCAGCAATCATATACATTTTACAGTTCCAATATAGACGTTATTTAAGCGATCGTTTTCATGCAATATTCCCTCTTGATTCTTACTGATTTAATCATATTTTTTCTTAAGTTCCGTTGAGTCTACTTTTGATACAGCTGTTGGTACAAAATAATATAAAATTTTATTTGAATCGCGATCGAACAGAGAACATTTTCTTCTAATATGCCTTGATTTTAAAGATATTTTTATTCCAATGGCCGACTTAAGTTCATCTGCCATTAAGCAAGGCTATTTTTTTTCTATAAATAGACTTCGAGTCTCAAAACATGGATTTTTGGTCTGATGTATTTCGAAAGTACAATATATTGAGAGTATACTGTAAATATTTTAAACCAAAATTTAAAATATGGAGTAAGTTATAGCATATTCGAGAGCTCTTCATAATTGCGCGCTGTATGTTGTTCAAACTTTTAAAGCGTTTTTCTCGAAATCACGCTTTTTTTATTGGCCTTGGTGCTTAAAAAAATTCTGTCAAGCCGATTGAGCTGATATTTTAAAAGGTTATTCTACATGCCAAGACTCTCGCAAGTAGTAGACTTGTGCCATTTTGTTATTTTTTAATAAAAATGTTTAAATCTACTACCTGTCAGAATAAGAAGACTATAAAACAATAACCTGTATAATTTTTTGTGTCAAATGAATTCAAGAGCCGTTATCACCCGGGCCAACAACATACATTTCTTTTAGGTGTCCACTTTGGACGTAAAAAAAACTAAAAACAATATGGTATAATAAAAACAATTTTTTTGCACAGTTTAAGATGTCTATATCATTTAAAAAAAATTTTAATAGATTATATTTCATATTGTTAAAAAAAAACTCCCGAAGTAAACCTTAAAAGTAGGCCGGAGCCTTAATTTAACCCTTTGCAACTGACGTGCTTTGGTTTTAACAATATTACTGACGTGGTGTCTGACGGACACCTTTTTGAAATCAATTATTTTTATGAAGTTCTTTATTTGTCAGGCCTTTATTATTTAATTGAATATATAGTTTATTATCTAATGTAAATCAAAACTTTATATAAAAGACGTTTACTTAAAATTATGTGGCTTATTTCATTGAAACAATTTACAACATTTACGAATAAACGCCAGAAATTGTGTTTTGCGATGTCTGTCAAATTACGACGTCAGCTGCAGAGGGTTAAAGAAGATTCTTTTCAAAACCCGGCTGAGGGTTAGTTTTTTACAAAATCCGAAAATTGGAAATTATGAATATATCCCGTAAATTTATTTTTGAAAATATGTGCGTAATAATGAAAAGATTTTTTTCTAATATTACAAGAAAACTAGTAAGTAATTATCGTCGGCTGGACCGAAGTTAAAATACCTCCACGGTCGTATTTAATTTCACTTAAAGTCTTGAATGTTGTATAATTTTCATGACATCAGTTTTATAAGGCGTGGCTTATATCCAAATATATCACAGTTGAAACTCAGAGTCCTTTATATTTATTAAAGCTTATGTGCACAACATCGAGTTTAAGCAAAGATTATTTTTAAAATTCATAAAGGTTTTACTACTATAATCACTTTGTATGGAAGGTGAGCGGAATTTTAATTTTTTTTTTAACAAAACTCCAAATATCGAGTTCATAGTTAAGGTTAAATCTAATTTGGAAAATTTAAGGTCGTCATACTAATTTTTGTGGAATTTAAGGATATTTTGCTGATTTCACAAAGTCACTTTGTATGGGAGAAAGACGTGGTTTCCATTCGATTTTTAAAAATTGCATACTCAAATTGCATGTTAATAGGATTAAAGCTTATGTGAAAAATTTGAAGGCATTAGAATAATTTTTGTAGAATTCAAAGAGATTTTTAGGAGTGGTTTTATTACATTTGGCTAATTTTAAAACATGATCTGCATATTTGAATATAATATTTATACATATATTGAATAACGTTACGCACTTATATTTTAGCGTATATATATCAATATTAAAACATTTGAGGTTTGTGTGAGGGTCTTTTCCACAAGCACATTTTTTCAACCACATGTGTCGTTTTTATTTTCACTTTGGGGTATATTTTTATCCTTTAATATTAATTGTTCAAAGATAAAAACATGCTCAAATATCAGTTATATGGTAAATGAAACGAATATCTACTTTTGGATTTTGTCCTTTCTTTAATAAAGTCACAAAGCAGCAAGATCTGAGAGAAAGATAATTTACATTTTTGCATGAGAAAAATCATACATGAAATGCTTCAGTAGCTTATTATGTTGTTGTTACGATTGTTGGTTTGATTTGTGCCAAAATCACAAAACTACTAATTTTTTCTCTAAAAAAGCATAATAATTTACTTTATAATCTAGATTTACATCAACTAATGACATTTTTTATATCTTGATATTTTTTATTATCTTAAAGCAAAAAGTTTTAAAATTTTACTAGCTTTTATTAAGTCAAACCTGTGAAAATTTATTTCAAATATGAGATGATATATTTTGGTTTTAAAAGTAGCTTAAAATTCTCATTTTGATCAATGTTTTGCCTGCTGTCAGCTCCGTACTGCACTATTAAAATGTTGTTTTCAAACTATGTAGAAGACGCTTGAAATTTTATTGAAAAAACATTAACTCATAAAAATAAAGCAAAAATGTTTAAATTTCCCGAGTTTTCAATTTTCTTTATGAAGAATTATTAAACATTTAAAACAATTTATTTTTGTAAAACTGTAATTTATCAGATTTCATACAATTTAAACACTGTAAACACAGATTTCATAAACAAAACTCCGATATAATTTATTGGAGCAAAGATATATCATTTTATAAAATGGTCTAGTTAAACATTCCTCAAAATGCAAGGGGCTGGTATTTCTAAAACAAACAAATTGCTGATTAACACTTATTACTCGTAAGAAAAAGATAAACATTTTAATAAATTTAAACTATTTCTGGAATAGAAAATAATCTTTGATGGATAATTTTTGTAGAAACTGTGATGCTTCTACATAAACCTTTACTCTATTTACAGCAGCTGTTTTTATAGCACAATCTCTTCACTGAGCTAAAAAACAACGTAAAATCAAAGGTAACCACTTCAATTCAAATATTTTTCGGAATGATTTGGCACCAAACACGAAAATATGCAATTCAAAGTGGAAACACATACATTCAGTTTTATGTTGTTTCCACTTTAAACTAAAGTGTTATACATTTTAAAATGATAAGTATTCGACTTTAACTTAACTTAGATTCAGATTTAATTCAAAGAGAAAGCATATTCAATTGGAATACTAACGTATTTATTTTAAATGCGTTATAACTTTGAAGTAAGATATTTTCTACTTTGATTACACGTCCTTGCATTAATGAATCAAATTGATTTTTACCGTAAATGAAATACTTAACATTTTTGATATTGAATGGTTACAGGGTCAGTGAAACAAAACCAAATAAATAAAGCAAAATTAGTTTTTATAGAAATGTTCTTTTATTAAAATATTAGAATAAATGTGGTTAATTTTTAAAAAAAATTATATGATAATTCAATATAAATATTACATTTATATAAGAGAGTTATGATTTTAAAAATGTAGTTATAAAAATTTATTTCTCACATAAGTTTTACCATTACTCATTTGGTATAAATGCAAAGGAGTACTTGTAAAATAAGAAATAGTTGTAATTAACACACTTTCGACTTTTAGACCTACTTCATATGATTGAAAATGTTTACAAAATCTTTTAATATTTATAGGGTTACAAATAACAAAAACATTTTGCTCTACATTAAAAAACAAACGAATCTTAAAAAGATGAAATAATAATGGACTCCAAAATGCTAAATAGTAATTACATTTATAATTAATTCCTTTATATTGGACCCACTCTGAAACTCTTCGTCTCCTTCTTTCTTCTTCTCTCATCGTCTTCTTCCAAATTTGTAACTTCGTGTGGATACACTGTTGACAAGTGTTGTGTCCAAGTTAAGAACTTGGCCAAATTCATTTATATATTAAATATTTTCTAATTTTTTTCAATCTTGTTAATCAAACTGTTACTAAGACGATTGCAACGAAATTATGCTGAACACATACACATAAAAATATGCATCCAACTTCAAATAGAAGTGTCTTCCACTTTAAAATATATATTTTCTACTTCGTTTTCGCTACTGACAACTTCAATAAAAGCCATGTTTTTTATCAACATAGTTTCGAAGTGGATGCACTTAAAATAATAACTATAGTGGATCACCATTATTTTGAAGTTTTTCCACTTATTATTGGAGATGAAATGTTTTTATATTTGATTCAAAGGATTTCAATGTGAATTCAAAGATGATTTCTTAAAAATGGAGCAACGCAAAATTAACCTTATATTATTTAATTTTACGTTGCCATTTTTTCCTGAGTGTTATACCAAAAAGATCGAGCATCAGTTGTCGGACAGTAGCTTCTTAAACAAAAATCGTTTTGAAAGAAAACAAATTTCACTGTTTATTGAGTTTATTTTTATTCTTTGATTTTTAATTTATTAAATACTTTCTTATTTTAAACTGAACTTAATTTAAACATTATTATTTAAATTAAAACTACGGCAAATAATTATATACAAATTTCAAAATTTCTAAAAAAGCAATATGTACATTATTTATTACAAATAAATAACATTAAATTGATTATTTACGTAAGTAGTTACTAAAGAAATTTCTTGGCAAAATTATTTGGCAACAGCTTTTCTGACTTTTTACATAAACTCTACCACTATCCTTTGAATTAATTGACAACAGTTACGTTTAAAACGAAGAACGCAGCTTTTTCTTTTTCAAAGGTCATTACAATCTTTGATCATTTGTACGAATCACTGTTCATTTTATACATGAGTGCTTGCAACACTATCTCCTTTTTGGTGGCGTCTCATTTCGTAAAGTTGCAACAATTTTTGTTGCATTTTACAATTTTATGAATGCGAATGACCTAAATGATGTGCTCCGAGGGGATGAAAATAGGGTCCATAGGGTGGATAGGGAACGGCATGAGAGTAGAGTAAACTGCTGGCGTAGGCTCCGGGTCCAAAAGAACCACCAGATGGAGGCGGTATGGTTGGACTGTTGACATCCATGCCTGGGTTTTGTTTCTTCCATTTGGTGCGTCGATTTTGGAACCAGATTTTAACCTGCAAAAAAACATTAAGAAAATACTTATTATTAATAAAATCGAAACGAAATTAAAATAAGAACTAAATGACATTGAAAAGAAAATAAAATTAAATGAAATTGAAATTGAAATGAAATTGAAATGAAATTGAAATGAAATTGAAATGACATTGAAATGAAATTGAAATGAAATTGAAATGAAATTGAAATGAAATTGAAATGAAATTAAAATGAAATTGAAATGAAATTGAAATGAAATTGAAATGACATTGAAATGAAATTGAAATGAAATTGAAATGAAATTGAAATGAAATTGAAATGAAATTGAAATGAAATTGAAATGAAATTAAAATGAAATTGAAATGAAATTGAAATGAAATTGAAATGACATTGAAATGAAATTGAAATGAAATTGAAATGAAATTGAAATGAAATTGAAATGAAATTGAAATGAAATTGAAATGAAATTGAAATGAAATTGAAATGAAATTGAAATGAAATTGAAATGAAATTGAAATGAAATTGAAATGAAATTGAAATGAAATTGAAATGAAATTGAAATGAAATTGAAATGAAATTGAAATGAAATTGAAATGAAATTGAAATGAAATTGAAATGAAATTGAAATGAAATTGAAATGAAATTGAAATGAAATTGAAATGAAATTGAAATGAAATTGAAATGAAATTGAAATGAAATTGAAATGAAATTGAAATGAAATTGAAATGAAATTGAAATGAAATTGAAATGAAATTGAAATGAAATTGAAATGAAATTGAAATGAAATTGAAATGAAATTGAAATGAAATTGAAATGAAATTGAAATGAAATTGAAATGAAATTGAAATGAAATTGAAATGAAATTGAAATGAAATTGAAATGAAATTGAAATGAAATTGAAATGAAATTGAAATGAAATTGAAATGAAATTGAAATGAAATTGAAATGAAATTGAAATGAAATTGAAATGAAATTGAAATGAAATTGAAATGAAATTGAAATGAAATTGAAATGAAATTGAAATGAAATTGAAATGAAATTGAAATGAAATTGAAATGAAATTGAAATGAAATTGAAATGAAATTGAAATGAAATTGAAATGAAATTGAAATGAAATTGAAATGAAATTGAAATGAAATTGAAATGAAATTGAAATGAAATTGAAATGAAATTGAAATGAAATTGAAATGAAATTGAAATGAAATTGAAATGAAATTGAAATGAAATTGAAATGAAATTGAAATGAAATTGAAATGAAATTGAAATGAAATTGAAATGAAATTGAAATGAAATTGAAATGAAATTGAAATGAAATTGAAATGAAATTGAAATGAAATTGAAATGAAATTGAAATGAAATTGAAATGAAATTGAAATGAAATTGAAATGAAATTGAAATGAAATTGAAATGAAATTGAAATGAAATTGAAATGAAATTGAAATGAAATTGAAATGAAATTGAAATGAAATTGAAATGAAATTGAATTTACATTGAAATGAAATTGAAATGAAATTGAATTTAAATTGAAATGAAATTTATATGAAATTGAAATGAAATTGAAATGACATTAAAATGCCATTGAAATGAAGTTGAAATGAAATTGATATGAAATTGAAATGAAATTGAAATGAAATTGAAATGAAATCGAAATGGAATTGAAATGAAATGGAAATGAATTAAAATGAGAACGAATTGGAAATAAATTGAAATTAAACTGAAAAATAAATAAAATTGGAATACATTTTTAATCATATTCTCAAGCAATGAAACTGAAATTTAAATAAAAATGATAATGAATTTAAATAGAAATAAAGACAGTAACAAGAAAAGATTTTTAAAATCTTTTAATTACAAAAACTACCTGCGTCTCCGTCAGACTCAGACTAAGTGCCAAATTCAGCCTCTCACATACGCTCAAATAACGCGTTGTCTTGAATTTATTCTCCAACGACACCAACTGCTCATACGTAAAGGCAGTGCGTGCTCGACGTGGCTTTGAACCTCCACCACCTCCACTGCCACCCTGCGTTTTTCCATCGCCATTACGGCTGCCGCCTTTTTTTGAGTCTGTTTCACTGGTACGGTCATCGATATCGCTGCTCATGCCGTCATCCATATCGTCCTGATCCATGTCATTAAGATCCTGAGCTAAAATGACAAATCAATAGAAACAATAGAGATGTATTCGAATTCGAATATGGGGAAAAAACATTTTTTTCTTCATATGTTTGGTATTTGTCAATAACTGAGGTGGTAATCAATCAAGGAATTCTGGACAGTGACAGAAATTGTGAATGTTGACCATGGTATGAGTTGACATCAATCACCAATTCAGATTCATTGTTGTGCAAAAAAAAAAAAAAAAATAAAAACAAAAACTCATGGCTTTTGAATGGGTCTAAAATTAATTGAAAACGGCACTTTGACGATATATCGACATGAAATACCGTGGAGTCAATCTGAAATCAATATTCAATTAAGTTTTTGCAACAAAGTCAATGTGAATTGGTTTGGAGTGATTTTAGGTAAACACGGTTATAAACAGCAATTACTTCTTTTTACTCCAATTTAATAAGATTTCTTAACTTTTATACAGAAAGCATTGTCACTAATGTCTGCAGGTATAAAATTACTGATTTGCCTACTCAAAACCCTAAGAATTATAAAAAAAAACTGGAAGAGTTGAATATGTGAAGTTTATTAATTAAAGGGAAATGGAAAAGTAAAGCTTTAAACATTTACAATGACTCTGAAATGTGAGCTTTTTCCGTTCTTTAATTTGGTTATTACCAATTTTTGAAACATTTTTGTGGAGTTTATTTTATTCTTTGATAAAAAAGATGACATTTTCTTCCGACACAACCTAAGCGTTTAAATTTGATGCACGATTTCGAGATTTCTTACTTTCATATTAGCCTTTAAGTAGTTGCTATTGTAATTGTATTCTATCCAGAGTATTTTCAAGCGAATTATAATTATTTAACTGTATTTAGAAAAAAGTTATTTAAGACCTTAAATCTTTTTAATTACCCCAAAAATAAAAAAAACTAGAGTACAAGAAATTAGCTTGTTAACAAACGATAGAACGAACACAACTAAGCAATTTCGAGCTGTGTAGGCAATAAAAAAATAACACCTTTACACTTTCTAACCCTTCTTCTGTTTTGTTCTAGTTGCCAAAAGACGAAAAACAAGTGCATTCAAGCATCAAGCTGACAGACTTGGCAACACAAGACTACTTAAAAATAAATTGGCATCAACAATAAGCAGCAGGTTAAAAAAGGGTGCAATGCTGGATAGCGACAAAAAAACACGCTGTCAACCCTTATCAAAAAGTGAAGAAAAAAAAACAACACTCATTCCTTAATCTCTAGTTTTGCAAGGAAAATAAAGTTCGAATACTTTGCTGTGGTTTAATTGAAGACTTTTTTGACAGAGCAGCATGGCGGAGGGTAAAATTTGTTACACCCCACTCCAATGGTTTTGTGTCTAGGCAGTGTATCAATAAAATTAAGTGTTGTCCTCAATTTTTAATGATGTGTAGTTGAGAGAGAGCTCAAGTTATCAAATAGCCAGCCAGTAACGTTTGAAGGCAGCTACTCAATTGACGCCAAAAATGCTGATTCATTTTTTTTTCTTCTTCTTCTTTTTGTCCACTTACTGATTCGTTATTAATGCATAAGCAAAGCTTTTAATTAGCCAAAGGAGGCAGCATCAGCAACAACTCCAAAAACAAAAACAATGGCTGCAGCAGTATCGGCTGATTATCTCAATGTTTGCCAGTAATTAGCTAGAAGGTGTGTCTGCCCGCCTAAAAGCAGTCTACATATTTTTGCAAAATCATGCCCTTACAAACTCACACACAAACACTCACACACAACCTTTATGTACACTTCAAAAAGCTTTCATCAACAACATTGCGGTAATTAATCAGATAATTAACATCAACGCTTCATTTAATATTTAACGTTGTTGACCATCGCCCAGCACAGCAAAACATGGCTAACATATTTCAGCCAGCATGGCGCGGCTTGACGCATCGTAACAACTGTGTTGCTGTCTATAAGGCAGTGTTTATGAAGTGCTCTATACCATCCAAGCCATCACATCACATCACATCACATCACTTCACCCACCCACTCCAATCCAACAACCACAACAGAAAATTGCCACCCGCTTTATTTTCACACGTTGCAACTACGTTTTACCGTGATGGAGCGTATAATGGCGGTTGTAAAATAAACATGGCGGATAAATATGCCTGTCTGCCGTTTAGTGCGTTGTTGGTGTTTATGTGTGTTTGTGTGCTTGAGTGTAAATTTGCTCTGAATGGTATAGATAGACTGACTTGACTGACTGGTGTAGATAAACAGTCAGTAAATGGCTTTTAGTGAATTTTTTTCAGTAAAGTAGCGAAACTGATTGCTGGCTAGTTTTGGTAGACTTTTTACGAAAATAACTGACAATAATTCATTATATATCAAAAATGTTTCATTAATTTATTTTAGTTCTAAGAAACCTCATAATATGGCGGATGATACAAGTAAATGGATTTCATTTTGCCAGAAAGACAAAAGTATATAAAGATATTTAAAAAAACTTTAAAAAGTATTCAAAGAATTTTCTGTAACGTGGAAACTAAACAAAATATTAGATCACAAAACTTAATGTAGGATTTAGGTAAAAAATTTTTTGAAAATAGAATTTCAAATCGATCTTGCTTGTAATACAGATTCAACTATGCTTAAGGTAGTAGACCAGTGTGACGGATTCCAAAACTATAATTTTTTTTTTTGTAAATTTTGCGCAATCAAAATAGCTTAAAAGTACACTCTAAAAGTTTCAGACCGAAATTTAAAATATTCATAAAGTTACAGCCAAAAGAAGAGAACAAGACGCTTTCTATAATATATTATTAAAATTATAATAATAATTATTAGGAGTCAAAAAGTTTTCGGAAATACTTTGTTTATTGTCACCATTAAATTTCTTTAAAGTCAGAGACACAAAACAAGTTATTTTTTTTTTTGGAAGAACTTTTGATTTGTAAGTAAACTTAAAGTTACTTTAACTTTTTTGTTTTGACTTGAAAGTTTATTTTTTTTCCTAAACTTCTAGAAATAAAGTTACCTACAATATTTCAACAAAACTGAGAAGATATCACATATTTTAAAAGCTACCGAAAAAGCTACCTTACGAGTTTTCTATAGATTAATATTCCAAAAAATTTATTTGCCAATATATGCCCATACAGGAATTATAATCGATTTTGTGGTGAAATCTCAAACTGAAAAATACTTATTTTTATTTGCTTATTCATTATATATTTATTCAGTTTTTCAATTTACTAAGAGATTTTAATGCGTGCAAAACTTTTGTAAAAAATTAACTACTTTCCAATTTTGTAGATTCTGAATATACAAAGTACATAGCAACCCTTTTCTTGCTTTACTTGTTTTGATCTCTTCAAAGATGCAACCGTTACTTTATTTATGGCAAGCAAAACAAAGATCAATTGCAAAACAAGTAAAGTGTTTTTTGTTCATAACAAAAGTTAATTTAATAATACTACTTTCAAGAATAGTACGTAAAACAGTGTAACATAATATTGAAAAATTATAACAAAAATAGTACAAAACTTATTTCAGTGGCACCTCAAAGCAAATCAAACAAGCAAAGTCCATTAATGGTAGAACCAGACTAAAAAAACACTGATTTTCAGCAAATCTAAAAACAACTTCAGTAACTATGCTTTGTTAGTGGCAAATTCCGACAACTAACTGGACTCCATAATAACACAAGCATAAACTAAAGTAAGCAAAAAGGACAGCAACAAAAAAATATGAAAGGGAGAAAAAGTGAGAAATCGCATCGGCTCTGTGGTGCAGTGCCCTAAAATGCGCTGGCACAACGATAACGCCTGGCTTCGTTTTCCGGTGGTGGCATCACAAACATTTCTGATGAAGCCTGTACCAGGACCGAAATTGCAATAAAATCAGCTAGTGATATTTTCCTTTTCATTTTGAAAATGTTGTTGTTTCTTTGGAAAAAGTTCGTTAGAGCAATTAATCGTTCTAACCTGATCTAAAGATCAATAAACGATTTTAAACTATCAAACAACTACAATTTGTATTTAAAATCAAGAAGGATTTAAACTTTCAAACATTTAAAATTTCTTTTTTTTTTGATTCGCTCGGAGGTATGAAATCTTCCAAAGATACGTATACCCGTCCTATACGCATGCACGATTTACATTCTAGAATCTGCCCGAATCAGCCGGGACAGACAGAATGCACCTACGTACTAAAACATACCCCCTATTGGCAATTAGCACATTAATTGGCTTTTCAGCGGAATTTAAAAATTGAATATATATAAAACGCGTATTTAAGTATACTTGATTCTATATAAATAAGCAACATCGAATTAAATAATAGTAATTATCAATTTAAGGTACCCGAAAAACAATCCAAAACACTGAACTCATTTTAACTGGTTTGCGGCCATTGTCCAACCCAAGGACCTACGCGGAAATGAGATAAATCTCATATCCGCCAAATCAAAATCCCAATTAGTTGGATATGCATTTGGGCCAACGCAGTCATAAACTTGTGTGGAAAAGAGATATACTCTGGCATACCAATCCAGGTGATAGTGTGAGTTCAGTCCAATTTCAAATCAGGAAACCACGTGAGCACATAAATCACAATTCGATTTAAAATTAAAATATTGAATAATTAAAAAGTAAGTTTTAAAAACAATTCATATTTGATAGTGCTAACTTTATAAAACATAATATCGAGACAAAAAGGAGAAACAGAACAATCTCAATTGCCAATATTGCATTGTTATAAAACTGCGTTAGGTTTAATAGAATGAAGTTAAATTGATTTAATTATTTAAATGTAATAAAAATTTCCGTTTTAAGACGTCTACTGAATCAGAAAAATTAATCATGTTGAAGTTATCATTGAATTCACTGCACATACATCGTAAAGGTTCATGAAGAGCGTAATTAGAACTGCACTGACTCAACTTGAAAAACAGAAAATGTCTAGTTCCTCTCCTTGGGATGTTAAAATTTAGAGCTGAGATGAGATATTCCGAGTTGATCTCGCCACGAAGTAATTTATACAGAAACATGACATTAAGCATCATTCTTCTGCTTCTTAGGGAAGGTAGTAAAATAATTTTAAGGCGTATTTCATACGATGGAAGCATAATATTGGGGTTCTAACGACTATGACGTAAAGCAAAAAGTAAAAACTGTTTTTGAACGGATTCTATGGCGTCGATGTAGACATTATATTGTGGGTTTCATATAACTGATGCATATTAAAGAATTGGCCTTACGAGAGAGGTATATAATAATTTAGTAGTAAAGGGATCACTGAATTCTTTAGCCCATCTTTTAATGAAACCAAGAACTCCTCTTGCCTTATTTATCACCATATTAACGTGAAGATTGAAGCGAAGTTTTGAATCCATAATAACACCAAGATCGAGAAAACTGGAAACTATTTCTAAGTTAGTGTTATTTATAGTGTAATTTATGTTATTAGCAGATCTTCGTGAGAATGTCATTTGCTTACATTTTTTTAAGTTGAGATTTAATATATTTAAGCTACACCAGTCCACAAGTCTATTTACATCAGATTGCAAAAGATGTCGTTCTTCGGGTGATTTGTAACAAAGAAAAAGTTTCACGTCGTCAGCGTACATTAAGACGTTACAGTGTTTTATTACCGAAGGAAGATCATTAATGAATAGTAAAAACAAAACCGGCCCAAGATGACTGCCCTGAGGAACGCCAGAAGTGACCGAAATACTTTTTGAAAGAGAGGAATACTTATATAAACCTTTTGAGTACGTCTAGATAAATACGAAATTATCCAAGTTAATAATGTGACAGGAAATCCAATAAGGTGGAGTTTTTTCAAAAGAAGATTATGATTAACACTGTCGAAAGCTTTGCTAAAGTCCGTATAAATAACATCAGTCTGCAGTCCCAAAGTAAAACCATTTATAACACGTGTAGTAAACTCTAAGAGGTTTGTTGTAGTGGACTTACCCTTCAGAAAACCATGTTAAAGACAGAAATGGTGGAAGACACGGAGTGGGTTAATTGATCAGTTATGATTTTCTCAAATAAACTTTGGGATTGCACTTAATTTTGCAATTCCTCGATAGTTAGAAACATCTATCTTGGAGCCAGATTTATGAAGGGGTATAATATAAGAATCCTTCCATATAATAGGAAAATAACCACTATGCAAGGAAATATTAAAAATATTTGCTAGAGGAGTACACAGGTTTGTAGCACATTGCTTTAAAATACAGCTTGGAATTTTATCAGGGCCGGTCGTTAAAGAAGATTTTACTTGTCGAAGATAACACATAACAATATTTGGGTCCATTACAGGAGTTTCAAAAGAGTTAACTGGCGGGAGAAAAGCATACACAGTGCTAGTATTAAATGGTATATCGGAGTAAGTTGATTTAAAGAAGTTTGCAAACATGTTAGAGATCACATTGTCACAAGATGATTCTTCCTGATTGAATTTCATAAGGGGTGGAAAACTGGAGGCTTTACGTTTTGAGTTAACAAAACTATAGAAAAGTTTTGGATCATCTTTAAATTGAGATTTTATGTTAATTATATAAGCAGAATAGCATTATTTATTTAATAGTTGATATCTATAACGACAAGAAGAATAGGAAGCAAAGTCTAAACTAGAACCACATATTTTATATTTTTTAAATAAACAATTTTTTAAATTTTTAAGTGCCTTTAGATCATTTGTTAGCCAGGGTGGATTTGAATGATTGGAGAAGCACCTTTTTTTTTGGGACGGACAATAAGAAACACCTTTGCAGATATCATTGAAAAAGTGTACAGAAGATTCGACGTCATAATATGAATATGATGTTCCGCTAGTTAAAATTGGATCAAGTCTGTGAAAGTAAGGAATTAAGTTTTACATAGTCCGTTTTCTTAAAATTATAACCTTTTTTATTTCGCGCATCAGAAGTTACTTTATCTTTTTTTTCGTGGGGGAGTCAAACTGTTATTTCAAGAGTTGGATGATGTACATCTTCTGGAAGAGATACGGGATTCGAACAATGAAGATTAACAGTAGTGCATATATCTACAAATACAAGGTCTAGGGTTCTGTGGTTAATATTTAAAATATCATTGACTTGTTGAAGACATAGATCAGACAGCTTATCTAAGAAGTCATTTATCCAATCACTATTGGAAGCAGGAGTAAGAAATGAAGAATCGTCAGACGATCTCCAAGTCACAAAAGGTAGGTTAAAATCACCCAGCACAATAAGAACGTCTTTATTTTTTAACAAATTATGAACTTTTTCGATGGCATGTAAGTGTTTTAAATACATTGTTAAGTCACATTTAGGAGGAATGTAAGAGCAGGTAACATAAATAATACTATTATTTCATTTAACTGCAACACAAATGAACTCAAAGTCACTGGTGTCAAGAATTGTCAATTCTTGAGATACAAGCGAGCTTTGAACAGCTATCAAAACACCACCACCGATCTTATCATGACGATCTTTACGAAAAATTTGATATTTATTGCACATTATTTCAGAATTTAAGATATTAGAGCGAAGCCAAGTCTCTGTAAAAATAATAATGTTATATTCAAAATCAAAACTGTTTATGAAAATATCGGAAAGTTTGGAGTTAAGACCCCTGACATTTTGATACACAAGCTCTAATTTAGACTTGCGGTTTATTAATCGTTTTTGGATGAGATTCAGGGCTATTTTGGGAACGCGGCAAATGTCCAACATTTACCGGTCTTGGATTGCTTTTAAATTCAAATTCGCGTACAATTGTGTTAGGCGGCCAAAAGTTTACATCAACTATAGAACTAAATAAATTTTCAGGAACTGTTAATCTAAAAGAAGTAATCGATCTTACATTTGAATATTTGAATTTATGAACCGAAAGATGCAAGGAACAACTCAACTTTGATTTAATGTAAAAATCTATATCAACCTCTGTTGTATCCGCAGCTAAGCGAGAAACAAAGATTGATTTAGTTGGCGGAATTGCAATGATTGGCTTAGGTGGAACAGAAACCTGAGAAGTAAGAGGAGCAACCTGGGAATCGACCAAAGTTGGTGAAAGAGAAACAGTTTGGGCATAAGACATGACTGGCAATGAAGTCATTTGAATTTGTATTAAAATTAGAGAAAATTAACACAGTAAATTAATAAATTTTATAGAAAATATATTGTGAAAAACTTAAGCACGGAAGAAATTGAAATAGTACGCTTACTGAATGTTAAGCTCAATTCAAAATGGCGATCATGTAATAGAACTAAGAAAACTTTTAGTAATACTTATTGCCACGTCCGTTTATTGTATATGAAATGTCGGCAGCAATGCTTCCACAAAATTATTTAAATAAAACTGCTGAAAGCTTGTTAAATTAATGTTAAATCAACCCAGACATGCAGGTGATCTTTGAGTGCAAGTGGGGCTTTGATTTCAGCTCAGGGCATAGTATTGGTTAACAGAAATTTATTGATGGAAATCAGACAAATGAGTTTTAATTTATTGTTGATATTGTTCTATTGAAAATTCATCTTGAAAATAAAAAAAAAATTTGGGATCCTCTACAATTAATTGTCGACCAAAGAAATTTACTTTTATGAAAGAAACTTCTATTCTTATTTATAATATTAAGAAAAACTTTTCGGATCAAATACAAAAATTAGATGAATATACTTAACATTGGATGTATCATTTATTAATAGACAAGGTAAAAACTGATTTATTCTTAGTAATTTAGTAAAATAAATAATGTTTTTAGCCTTAAATAATATCGCATTAATTACTAACTAGCTAGCCCCAAAGTTTTCCTCTTTTCAAATAAGAATACAAACATTTCCCAATATTCCTTTGTTTTAAAATGAATTTAACCAGCAAGATTTTCAGACCATTTTTTCCAGTTTTGGAGGCCTATAACTCATAAACCAATTGCGAGCGGCCTGAAATTTATCAGATTTGGATTTAGTAGGTAAAAATCTATATAATCCGCAAAAAATTAAGAATAAGAGTTGTCGCTATTCTTAAAATGTTCCCCGCATGGACATCAACTGACTCATTTCTTTTTTCAACATGCATCAGTTCCAGCAGCATACAAGTTACTGAAATCGAGTTTGAAAACATACCTATTGCATGAATTATATAAATTATTTATTTTTTTGGTTAATTAATTTTATAATCTACTAAATTATTACATAAATTAATTTACGAGCTTTAGGCAGCTAAGTGATTGAATCTATACAGAGTTGTTGTTGCCTTTAAAACTTAATTGATCTTAAGCTCGCAAATTAGTTCATGTATTTATTTATTTTTTTGATTCCAAAAAAATATAAAAAATAAAACACAAATATATAAAGAGGTACATGTATAGATGGGTTTTGGGCTACATTAATTTTCTAAACATATTCCAGAACCTCCCTGCAAGGCTTTGATTCTAAATCCTGGATGTAATATAAGCAGGTGACGCAAAAAAATTTAGAAAATTCTCAAAATGGGTGGACGCCTGTTAAGAAACGTGAATTTGAAGAAATATAAATAAATGTTTAAAATCGAGTTTCCTATTTAAATTTTAGTCATAAAAAACTTTTGACCATAAGATATTCTAATATAAAAGCGTTTTCTTAAAAAGAATTTGCCATCAGATTTTTTTAAAAATTCATTCAAAATTCAAAATAAATTAGTGCTTGATCTAAAATTAGCCTACTTTATTCAGAATTCCTTAATTTTTTTTCGCTTTTGAATTAGAAGCTTTGCCCTTGCCTAGATCGCTGCAATTTTCTCAAATTTTAATGCTGCAAGATTGTTAGCAATTTTATTAAGTTTACAAAAAACTAAAAAATTATTCAAATTGAATCTTCTTTATAACAGAAAAACGATTTTTTTAGCTGAGTTTTGGGAAAACATTTAGTTTTTTAAATTTATTTCACTTTGATTTCTTCTTGTGTTTAATTACTTAAAAACATAAACTTGCTTGTCGTCCAAGTTCATATGCGATATTGGCTTAAATGCCTCTTACCATCTGTTGCTCCGAAGAATGATCTTCGACTAATATCGATATCATTCCTTATCATTCCTAAATTTCTCGTACGAATAACTTCGTAATTTCTTCCATTACATTCGAAGTATTTACTAATGGCTTTGTAATATTTAGTATAAGTTTAGTTTAAAAAAATTCACAACCGAAATTTTTCAGCTTGGTTTGTTGAACAATTACCGAATATAATGAAATGTATGCTTACAAGGTGGCTGCACTCTACTGAAAGAGTACGTGTCCCGTAAGCTAAAAAACCGTGGTTCAAACCCCAGCTCAGGTCGAATTTTTTTTTTCGTTATTAGTATATGTATCAAATGTATTCATACAGTATACGTTTGTTTTTGTACGAATGCGAATAAAACATTTATAGTGTGTACCAAGCCACGTCCAATCTACGGACCCTATTCGTGACTGAAAACTAAGAACAAAATTCGTAGAATGGACGCAGTTATTAATAATATTTACACACAACATTTCTTGAGTGTAAGAATACGTATTGAAAAGTGCCTATGAAACAAGGGTAAATGAAATGGTATCATAACTTATCACTGCGACGGGTTCAACATACTATTTAAAAATGCATGCATGGTTTAGCTCAGCTTTATTTATAAAAATACCTTGAAAAAAGTATTTTTGAGTTCTCTTCAAAATATATTAACATGTATGCATAATGAAAATAACGTCATACAAAATCAAAAAAGCCGTAAGTTACAATAAACTTAAAGGTGAATATTTTATTGATTATTTATGCACCTTATCAAAATACATTTTCCTGGTAAATTTTACACTTCTACAACTAAAAACGAAGTTAGAAGCAACTTACAATTACAATTTAGAAAGTATTTTGACTAACCGTAAATTTTTTAATTGCAACTTACGGCTTTTTGATTTAATATGAAGATATTTAAAAAAATTTCACTGCCTTGGTCCCACCCTGCATCCCTCCTCCAACCAGCTGTGGACGTCCTTGGATACAGATAAAGATATAGATATGAATATAGATTGAAGCATTGAAAAAGCAGTTATTTAGGGTTTTATTATATCATGCTTTAAAAAAGATTTATAGTTTAACATTTAACGAGAAAGTTACCCTGATATCAAAAGCTTTAATTGTCTATGTTCATGGTACAAAACCAGCTTCTAGAATTAAGCAATTTTTTCTTAATTCAAGAAATCGTGAATAAGCATTATGATTTAATGCTAAAAGATTAAATAGTAATGCAATATAGACAATTGTACAAAAATGGTACAAAATATGAACATAGACAATTAAATTTTTTTCTAATTAATTTTTCAATAAGAATTTTTTCTAATTAATTTTTATTAATTGCTTTAAATTCTAGTTTTAGGTATATGTGGATTAATTTGGCATATTCTTGAAATTTTTCTTATATAAGACAATTATTTTTCTTCGTGCATCTTACCTCTATATAGCTTTTGTGTTTCCACTTATTTGAACGAACACACATTATTTAATTCCACGGACCTGTTAATTTGTTTTAAAATTGGGGATTGCAAAACCTCATTGATTGTTATTCTGTGGTTTTACACCAACATTGCATGTCTCCCCAATAAAATCGATCAAAACTGCCCCAAAACTTCTTCTCACAGCTCTTCTGCTATCCACGGTTAAGTCACCTCCGCGAATTTACCAACCACCATGTAGCAACTATTGCAACGAACATCCTTTGACCTCAAACCACAGCATTTCACGCAAATACCGGGAATGTTGCGCATCATGGCAGAGTTTGCCACTCAGCGGCATTACATTGGAAATTTGTTGTTACGAACAACCCGTTCACTTTTAATTAAGTCATTTATATTTATATGAATGTGTAATTGGTGTTTGAGCTGGTTCTATCAAGTACCTAAATTGTGTCAATTCAGTTCATTCACAAAAGCAAATCAAATGCGGCTTGAAATTAATCGTCTAATAACTCAAGACATATACTCTGAGGAGCAATACTGTAACATGCTGTAACACTTTTCATTTCAGCAACCGTTATCTTCTCCAAGCAATAACAAATTACAGATTTTTATTTAATAATGTAATTAGTACACTTGTACTCTTTCTTCCAAATAGGTTTGAAGCTAATCTAACGACAACAAAAAAACTAGCAGACAAAAATGTAAAAAAAGACATATGTTACAGTTTTGCACTCACTCTCAATTTTACATTGTACCGTTATCTATTGCTTATTTTGAAGCTTAATAGCATTTTCTTGATTGAAATGTACTTATTAAGTGATAATATAAGCAAGCGGTATGAGCAATATTGAAAAAAAAAAAATCAAATAATACATTTAGTGCGGAAGGGGGAGTCAGTTAGAAAAGTGGTAAAAGATTTCCATTAGCGAAAAATATTGTGGAAAGTGTTCCTAAGAACAAAGGAGGTAGATCAAGAAAAATTAGCGACCGTGAGGCCCGACCTCTTGCGAACTTGGTGACCAGCAATGATGCAGTCACTCCTGAAAATTTTAAACATCAGTGCTAGCCAGTGGACATCACGGCACGAAATTGGGCGTTAAAGCAGCAGAGAAGAAAAAAAACCAATGCTTACCTAAAGACATGTGCGGTTAAGGCAGGATTTTGCTACAGCGCACGAACATTTGACAGTCGCAGATTGGGATATGGTGAGTCTTTTAACTTACATTGTGATGCAATATTTTTTATTCGTTGTTCTTTTGAATTTTAGGTTATTTGGTCTGATGAGACTAAAATCAACCGTTTCAAATCAGATGGTTGTGCGTGGTATTGGACCAAGGACCCAAATACAACCCAACCACATCATGTAAAGCAAACAATGAAAACTTGGTGGTGGGTCAATAATGGTTTGGGGTTGTATTTTGCAAAATGGAGTTGGTCTCTTGATACGCATCAATGGGATTATGCGTAAGGAACAGTACCTGTCCATCCTGCAAAAAAATCTACCAGGAGTAGTGGAAAATATGGGTCTTGCTGCTGAAAAAGTAATTTTCTAGCAAGACAATGATCCAAAGCACACTGCATATGTTGTCAAAGACTGGATACAAAAACAGAAATTTGTTAATTTGAAATGGCCTTCATAATCTTTGGACATGAATCCAATCGAGAATTTGTGGAGTTACGTAAATACTTCTATCAAAGGAGTAAATGAGCTGTGGGAGTGAACTAAGGATGTTAGGGAGGCTATACCACCAGAATTTGTGAAGAGGCATACTTCCAGTATGCTCAATCGTGTCCAGGAATTAAAATAAGCAAAAGGATACTGGACATGTTATTAATAATATTTTTTGTCACGAAAATCGTTAAAAAAACAATAAATAAGAAATGAGTGCAAAACTGTAACATTTGCCATTTTTTACATTTTTGTCTGCTAGTTTTTTCGTTGTTGTTAGATTATCTTCAAACCGGTTTAGGAGAAAGAGTACAAGTGCACCAATATCATTATAAAATAAAAATATGTAAATAGTTATAATTTAGAGAAGATAACGGTTGCTGAGATGAGAAGTGCTACATCATGTTACAGTTTTGCTCCTCAGTGTACATACCCTGCAAACTAAAGTTTCCGAATTTGTCTGAATTCCGATAATTTCGTAACCATTTCGAGAATCCTTAACGAATTCGTAACTATTTCGCAACAGTAGTTTCGGAACATTTCCGAATAATTCGAAAGAGTTCCGAGATCAAATTTTCAAATTTAAATTGCACTGCTTTTACCAGCAAGTAAAAAACACCAACAACAAGCACGCGCTGTATTTACCAACAACGACAAGAAAAAAACAAAAACACACACGCGCTGTATTGTTGCGGTGCAGCTGCGCCTGTGTACGATTCCGCGAATTACAACAATCATGAAAATCTTGAAGTTGCTGTAAAAGAGTGGAAAGAGTTAGGCGCTGACGACCGCTGTTTTAAATAATTTGCCATTTGTAAAATAATTTAGTTTGAAACAACAGAGCTAAAATGAAAGTGGAGAAAAATGTGTTTATGCATTTAAATCAAATTCGTAAAAAAAAAATTAAACAATTAAACGTTGTGATAAATAACAAATTAAAGATTGAAAAATAATAAAGTGGTAAAAGAAAAAATGTCCCGGCAAGCCTTTAGGAAGTGCGTTAAGCGAGAAGCTGGGAATCTTTTAAATTCAATACTTTCCCAAGATTTCATGGAAAATAGAGAAAGCGACAATTCTTTACGAATCTGTTACGAATTTGTTACGAATCTGTTACGAATTTGTTACGAATTCGATATGTAAATTCTTTACGAATTTGTTGCGAATTCGTTACGAATACGATACTTAAATTCTTTACGAATTTGTTACGAATACAATACTCAAATTCTTTACGAATTTGTCACGAATTCGTTACGAATACGATACTCAAATTCTTTACGAATTTGTTACGAATTCGTTACTAAAATTCCTTCCGAATTTGTTACGAGAATTCGTTACGAATTCGTGTCAACCCCTGCATACGATTTTCGTTAAGAAATCGCTACAAATTCGGATTCCGAACTCGGAATGATTTAGAAAAATTCGTAACGAATTCGTTACGAATTCGGAAGCTTTGGTTTGCTGGGTAGGTATTGTGAAAAGAAACATACAGGGTTGTCAATATTCGAAGCGCCCATCTGGCAACACTGTAACTTTCCGCAGTGATGCCAAATCGACTAATGACATACCGCGTTTGATGCGTCATTCCAAGCAAATGTTTACAATGGAACAGTACACGCCACGCGAACGCTCTAAAATTGTTGAAATTTACATTCAACAAAACAAGTCAATAGTGAAAACTCAACGTGCTTTCAAAAAAGCTCATTTTCAGTTGAACGGAACGGTAAACAAACAAAATTGCCGTATTTATGCCACTGAAAATCCACAAGAGATTCAAGAGGCACCTTTTCATGATGCAAAAGTCACTGTTTGGTGCGGCGTTTGTGCTAAAATGCTCATTGGGCCGTTCTTTTTCGAAGATGATAATGGCCACAGAGTTACTGTCAATCAGGAGCGTTATCGCGATATGATAAACAATTTTTTCATGCCAATCGTTCGTCGAAAGCGTATCAGGCACTACTGGTTTCAACAAGACGGCGCGCCACCACACACAAGCCGCACTACAATCGATTTTTTGAAGCAATTGTTCCCTGGCCGTTTGATGTCAAAAAATGGTGATTTCGATTGGCCGCCAAGATCACCAGATTTAACGCCTCCAGACTTCTTTTTGTGGGGTTATTTGAAATCAAAGGTTTACGTCAACAAGCCAAAGACCCTAGAAGAGCTGAAAACCAACATCCGTCAAGAAATAACCGCCATTCCCATCGAAATGTTGAAGAAAACCATGGAAAATGCTGCAAAACGGGCACAATATGTCGTAGAGGCCAATGGCGACCATTTACGAGATATCATATTCAATAAATAATGTAAGCAAATCTACTTGAACCCAATTAAATGATATTCATGACGAACAGACAAAAAGTTGTGGTTTCTTTGATTTATTTAAAAATAAAATGGGCGCTTCGAATATTGGCAACCCTGTATTTCTGAACAGTAGTGTAATTTTATTTTGTGCGCCCTGCTTTTTACTTTTAGAGTAAAATTGTGTTATTACTAGGTTATTAGAAGCGTAGGAGAAAACAAGAGATCTCTTGACAAACAAAAAAAAAAAGAAAACAAAAAGAGACTTTTTAAATTCAATGGTCATATGATGATTATTATTTATTACAACAGTTATATTTTAAAAATATCTTATTTTATATATGTTATTTTAATAGAATTTATTTAAAAAAAGCTATAACGAAAGAAACACTTTTTATAGTATCAAATATAATAAAATTTATAAGATTTTATCACAAAGCAGGTAAAAAAAGCATCACATATTAATGATTTAAAATAGTAAACAAACTTAATGATTGAATAAACGGGAACAATAATTTTTTATGGGTGGAATGATAAGTTTCAGATGTTTAGTTTAACTGTTTTGTATTGGACGTTACCTGTTAACTAAAGAATTTGCTAACGTCACAAAATATAACCAACTGACTGATTCAAATAACATCAGTAGCTGACTTGCTGACTTGCAAACGGGTACATCGACTCCGACCATAATCGAATTTTGCCAAACAAAGACGACTTTTGCTCAAAATATTTGGCCAAAAAAGAAAGAGTGATTGTAGAGCTATAAAAATTGGCACGAATATCTTTAAAGACAAAATTAAGAAATCTTGAAAAAGTTACACAAATCTGACCTCTGCCACACCCACTTCCCATATAAACGAAACCCATTTTTGCCTGAAACTTCATTAGGTCTTTTCTCAAAACAACGAAATTTGCCACATAAATTTCTTAGATGATTAATTATATTTTAGTAACTCAACCTTGAAAAATACTACCCACTCAAATCAACTACGTTTTTGTTCATATTTGTAAGCTTTTTTGATTACAGCAAGGACATTTTAAAAATTGAGTTGTTTTGTGTTTTTAAATAAGTATAATTTTGAAATATAATCAGCTGCCATACATCAAATATATCTAACATTTTATCTAAATAGGTCACCATAAAAGAAAATGTGTATCTTCCGTATTAGCAAGAATTTTTTTTTTTTGATTTGGTGTAACGATGGTCTAATGAAAATTTTGTGAAAAACTTATAGTCAATATTTCTCAAAATTATTTTTTAAACTTTTTAAAAATTTAATATATAAAAATTTGTATCCCGCTTTTAGTGTTTACTTTTATGATAAACTTAAAACCATATTTTAAAAATGTAAACAAAAACAGCAAGGTTGCCAATATAAGAAATTTTAAACTTTATTTTGATATAAAAAAAAATATAATTTGAATAACAAGAAAAATTGTATTTTTAAAAAATGCAACTTGGAAATATATTAGATTTTTAGCCGCTTATTTTATACTGTGCGTCGTTCTCCACTTTATTTATCATTTTCATCAAGGAACTTGACGGCACCCCTGGCTTAGTTGCGCCCGCCCGCAATGCGGCCTCTGCGGGCCCGCTTTTTACGCCACTGTATCTGAAAATATTCTAGTGTTCTTAATGGAACGAATTTATGAAATGAGTAAGAAAAAATTAAAAGAATTTTCGGAATACATAAATTCACCCTTGGATCGGTTTTCAAAACCCCAAAACCTTTTTTCGCCCCCAGCGTTTCGACTGTAGCAGTATTTTTGAGCGAGTATTTTTTTACTTGAAAATACAACCGTTAGTTCTGTTTTAGAAGTAACACAGTGACTAAAAAAAACTATGGCGTAACTAAAAGCACTGTAACTTGCCAACTTAACGTTAGATTATCATGCAATTTAGACAAGTATCTTTTAAAGATTGGTGCTTCCTAAATATCGTATCCGTCATCTATGTGCCATCCTACGCATTTATTGAGTTTTGAGTTAAACTTCTTGAAAGTAGACTGAATTTCACCGTCCGCAAAGTTGTTGATGCACTTCAAAACTTCGATGAGTGATTTGTTTACGTTTTATTAAAAACTTGTGAATCAAATACAAAATTCAAAAAGTAAAAAATCTAACTAACAGTATCGAATTGAATAACTTCAGGTTCATAAAAAAAGAATAAATGTAAGTAGAAAATACAAAATGAATTAAACTAATACATTTTCTTAATTGAATAACTTCAGGTTCATAAAAAAAGAATAAATGTAAGTAGAAAATACAAAATGAATTAAACTAATACATTTTCTGCAAATAGTGAGCTTATTCAATATGAATTAAGAATGAGTTAAAGGGGTTTCTTTAACGTTAGAAAATCAAAAAAATCAAAAACAAAAAATTACCAAAAAAAAAAATGTCAAATAAATTGTTGAGATGTACAAATTTCTCCAAAATCAAAAAATGGATTAAGTGAGAGAATAATTAACT
Source organism: Dichetophora obliterata (assembly GCA_963920525.1). Lineage (NCBI taxonomy): Eukaryota > Metazoa > Arthropoda > Insecta > Diptera > Sciomyzidae > Dichetophora > Dichetophora obliterata. The sequence continues at coordinate 281,768,909 of OY986435.1, forward strand.
AAATAAAGAAAGAGTTTTGATCTTAGGAACTACGAATGTTAATAATGATTGAATTGTATAGATTAGTAGAAAAAATGACAAGATTACACTGTGCAACCCATTTTTCTAACGGAGAATCGGCCAACACAGTTAGACAATACTGTAGAGTAAGAAAACCCTATAAGGGTTAAGCAAAATTAGCTCGATCTTAATAGATATAGGCATTAAAAATGTTTGCCTCTTGAAACGTTTTTAATTTTTTTAAATAAGTGCTCATTACTCGATTGATTTCTTATGTGTTTTAATATTTTCTTCAGCAAAAAAAAACTAAAAAATATCATTAAGAATTTTAACACTATCTGATTTTTCCATATTAAGAAGTTTGAAAAATTAGGAATACTATTTACAAAAATGTATAGAAATTAATTAAATTTAGGTTCTAAAATTTTTGTTTTTAAAAATTTCTTTACCGGACTGAACCATAACATGGTCACACAAAAAATTTGTGAATGAACTTTTTTCCTTTCCAATTGATATCTGATAATTGGACGCATATCTTGGCAACCCTGGAATTCCAAAACTTTTTCGAAAGAAAGCCAGAAATATTTTTTAAGATTAATTGAAGACCTTTCAAATGGGGACTATGTCTATGTTTTCCGATTTATTTAGTGTTCGATATAGTGCCAGAAAAGAGCACTTAAAGGATTTAAAAAAAAGTAAAATTTTAACAGCTATAATTTTTTTCCGAATTTTGGTTTGTATTAATTAAAAAAAACTAAATCTATGCCATAATCACCCGTTGTGTTGTTTTTTTTTTAAATTTTGGATTTTTGGGATTTTTTTTTCATATAAATATTCAAACTCGAAATTTTCTAAAGGGTACACTTCAAAGAAAAACTTTAATTACGATCAGGGTATTTAATGAAAGCACACATATTAATACTGCATTTTGGATTTTTGCAAATTTTTTAATAGAAGAAGAAAAAATTGGTTTTTTTTATCAGTTCTCTGGTAGTTTTTGTCAAATTTTCTTGTTTGATAACTTATTTTGAATAAAAATTAATTAAGAACGTAGTGAGTAGCACTGTGTTTCAAATTTACTCTCGAAAAAAGTTTAGACGTTTTTTTTTAGTCGCTTGCGGCCCGTTTAAATATTAATTTTATTTTTTTTTTAATTTTACGGCTTACTTCAGTTTTGTGAAGCAACAAAACCCCGGTTCCTAATAAAAGATCAGAAGAAAAAAAAATTCCCAGTACAAATACGAGCCTCTCGAATATATCTGTGTCAATAAGCGATAACAGCACAGATTTCGAAGTTTCGAGAAATCTTGCGTCAAAGTTATCGTCATATAAGTTATATGAAAGGGTCTTTTGTTTTTGTGTCATAACTTTGTATAGTGTCATGCTGGAAGCTCCAGATTTTGTGTGTGTTCATAAAACTACATGCGCGGAACACACCTACATCAAAAACTCTGTTCTGTCTTAAGTCGACTTAAGCGATTATTGCTTATGAACACAGATATACATATGTATATACTTGATCGGTATTAAAGGTATTACACATTAGCGAACTTATTTGCCAAACAAAATGGCGGGTCGAGCTTGTTTGAAAAAGGTAGGGTTCAAATTTAACGAAGCTGTTCGTCAAATAAGCGATTAATTGTTTTTGTGTTTCGCCGTAATTTTTTATAGACATTGGTAGCGCATCAACATGAACGATCAGAAAAAAACGTGTGTTTTCGTTATTTTAGCAAATGAAGCTGTTTTTAATAAACTTTCTTTTTTCTTTCTTTTCGTTAAACTATCTATTTTATATTTTAACTCTAACACTTTAACTAATTTTGTATAACATAAAATATTGCCGCTCATTATTGTTATTTTCTAATTTAATATTTATGCTGGTCATACTGTCTCTACAGAATTTCACTAGGTATGAAGCTTTCGTTTGAATTATAGAAATTATATAAAGAAAATTAAAAATTTTTGCAAATAGCCAACAGGTTTGACGAACTGTCGAACTAGCTTCTTAACTATCGAGCTGATGCGAACATGGCCGTCGATTGACTATCAAGTAATGTGTAAGCCCTTTTACTTTCTGAAATTTAATAAACAGTGACGGATATACTGTTCACGAAAGAAATGAAATTCACAATTATAGAAATTTCGTGAAGCTAGCAGAGGTGTTTTGAACCTATGATAAAATTACTAGAAGGTACACGGAGATAATTATTTCGCTTGAATCAAGCAAATGTTTTGCTTAAAAGCAAATCAGCAAAACTTTGCTTGATCACGGTGTGATTACAGAAAAAGATTGCTAAATTGAAATCACTCCTCATGTATTTAGGAAAAAGCAAAATTATATTAAATTTAAGCAAATATTTGCTTTAGCAGTTTATAATAACTTAGAAAAATATTGTTTGAATTTAATCAAAATTTTGCTAAGTTATTATAAACTCAAATAGCAAATTTTGATTAGTTTCTGCTGAAATCTAGTATAATTCTAAAGTGGCTGAGATTGAAGCGCAAGTTTTGCTTAACCACAATACAAATTTAGCACACAGTTTTTTCCGTGTAGGAGTGACAGTTCCAGCTCATGATACAAAGAACTACAGATAAAGTATTGTGCATGTCCGCCATCTTTGTTGTGACGTAGTTCGAGCTTGTCAAAGTGGCTAAATAAAAACGTAGCCACAATATATTTAAAGGGGTTAGTTTATTTATAGCGATGAAAAATATCGACATTTTCTTATTGAAACTTGGTTTATTGACATGAAATAAATTACAGTAAAAATATATTTATAAATAAATTTAAGCAAATATATTTTTCAGTACTATTTTTGAAAAGAAATTTATATATAATAGAGGTATTTTCTCCCATTTATTCTCCTACACAAACAAAATAGCTACGTTGCTTGATGTGTTTGACAGCACTTTGATTGCTTCTTTTTCATTTTGTTGTTCTGCTCTTTTGTTGAAAAATGTTTTGAACTCATTTTATGGCCCGAATTAAAATCGTTGTTACTCTCATCAAAACCCTCTAAAACTTTAGTACTAATTTTAATTACATAACAGATAACTGAAAATTATAATTTACACTAAATGAATGCAATATTTCTTAAATGCTTGCAATTGTGCTGCTTGCTGCTTGTGTTTACTTTTTGCTTTTTTACATTTTCCTTTGTATGTATGCACCACGTGTTACAGCTGACAAGCTCGAGTGACGTAGTGCGCAGAAGATTTCAATTTTTGCGCACGGAGTATGCTATCTGTATATCTTTGTTTCATGGTTCCAGCTGCGGTCATCGAATATCAAACAAAAGAGAATCAAAACGCAGAGATACATAGCGTTTCGTCTATTTTGGTTGGGTCTTAAGCGTTATCAGAAAACGATCAAGCAAGGCATCGGGAATGGTTTCTTAAAAAACTTTACACTTTACTGTATATGAAATCTATTCTTAAAGATTAAACTTAAACAAATTGTGGCTTAAATTAAACTTAAACTAAATGGCTTTCATATAACGTAATGACATAACATTTTGTAAAAATTGTGTAATCAATCCTTTTCGCTTTTTTGAGCTCATTTTTCCTTTCTTAGGTGAAGAAAATAAATAAATATTTTATTTTGTTAAAATATCTGTTTATTGCGACAATATTCATGTCAAACTAATTTAATTATTTCAAATAACAATATTTTCGACATTCTCTAACCCACAGAATTTTAGGAGCCTAGTTTACTAAATATTTTTGGTATCACAAGTGGCAATTTTGATTTGTATGTTATAAATAGAGTTCTGCTACAAATAATTTCGCAGTTGCTATGAACAAAATTTCAACTGATGAGTTTTTTCAAAGTAAGGGTTCTATTCCATATATTTGACAAGATTAAAGACAACACGAGCTTGTCAACAGAATTGTTCCTAGGTATGACTAACTAAAAATGCATGGATACACTGAGATACTTATTTTTTTTTGAATCAAGCAAATGTTTTGCTTAAAAGTAAATCAGCAAAACTTTGCTCAATCACGGTGTGATTTTAGAAAAAGATTGCTAAATTGAAATTACTTCTCATGTACTAAGGAACAAGCAAAATTATATTAAATTCAAGCAAAACTTTACTAAGCTATTATAAACAGCAAAAGAAAAATTTCTACATAATTCAAGCAATAATTTGCTAAGTTATCATGAGTTCAAATAGCTAATTTTTACTAAACTCATGCAGATATTTGCTAAGTTATTATAAACTCAAATAGCTAATTTTTACTAAATTCAAGCAAATTTCTTCTAAACACACAAGCACACGTTTATTCCAATGAAGAAAATAAGGCGACGATTGGTTAACAACTGCGATGGTCGAATGGATGCAAGTGCCTATGCAATTACACTCACGCGGCCGAGGTTAAAATATCTAGATATTAGTAATTTTTCAATTTAATTTAATGTTAGTAATAATTTCTCTTCAAAAATATGCCAGATTTCAGCAAAAACTAATCAAAATTTGCTATTTCAATTTATAATAACTTAGCAAATATTTGCTTAAATTAAGTAGAAATTTGCTTGTGCAGTTTATAATAACTTTGCAAAACTTTGCTTGAATTTAATCAAAAATTTGCTAAATTATTATAAACTTAAACACGGCTGTAGAGGTGTTTCAATAGTTTTCTCTAAATAATAAGTAAACAGAAATTTTAGTTTTTTTATTTTTTTCTTAATTTGTAGGTACTATTAACTTTCTTAATCATCACCATGAGGAAAACCTCCTCAAGTTTATTTGTCATCTCTCACACCGACACACACCACACTTATCTTCATGTATTTCTCTTTTCCTTCGACTGTCATAACAGGATGCGCTCGATAAAACTGCCGGCTCCACATAAGCTCACCAGGCGCCCTTTTGAAGTAGACATACAGACAGACACAAATTTACTTTTATACTTAAATTGGAAGATCCTCTGGGGTATGGCAAAGCATTTAAATTTTATGACAAGGACACTTACACATACACACATACAAAAGAACAGGCACTCAGTTTCACTCATTACACACGAACATAAACGAACATTTTAAGTCATAAACTTAATTATGAAACTCGAGTGTTAATTACCAGTTCCATCATTAAAGCCCCAGTAGCCAGCATACAAGTGGCAGTGTTGCCACCCTACTATTACGCTGCAGAGATTATGCGCCCACTTTTGCTTCAGCTCGCATATAACATATACCGTACAAATTTGTATGTATTAAATGAAGGAATAATCATCATCGCGCTGCTTTTGAAGCTGGAGCTTGTCGCAATCATTATAATCGCATTCACAGCCCCAAAATGTGTCCCCGGGGAGCATTTGTCGTCTCATTTTGCCATTTTCATAAAATAATAAATTAATGGGTAGCATAATTTTGTCATATAATAAAATTGCGACTTGAGTTTATGTGTGTGCGTGTGAGTGTTTATAATATTTGCTTAAAATGTGTGCCCCAAATGCGGCAAAGACTTCAAATATCAAAATATGGTGGCATACACGTAGCAACCCAACTTCAAACTGGCATAAAAATGGGCCCAATCTTGCATACACTGAAGAAAAACACTGCTATTCCGTACCCAGCATACATTCAAATCATATTTTTTATGTGCTTTTTGCTTTCTCCAACTTTGCTGCTACAACTTATCCCATCATTTTTCTATTTATTTTCATATTCTTTTATTTTTTAGTTCTAAATGGTCCTGTGTAATAGCGCATGGCAATCAGCATAGGTGCAAGCGAGATGGCAACCATATGCAATTGAGTGCTGAACGGAATAAAAGTTTTGCAGCCATTTTACTTTTACCTCCCTCATTCCAAAACCATATCCACTTAAGTCATCCAGACACCAGCACCACCCACACTTAAATGGAGTGGCGTCTAGTTGTTAAGGGTAGCCAGTCTGGGTATGGATTTTAAAGGTAGCAGACACTCGTGTATAAGGAAATCTGCTCCTTTTTGTTGTTCGGCACCGTAAACCACCCTGTTTGATAAAAGTTGTACCAACTCGTATTTATGTTTGTTGTTTTAGGGGGGAGGCGAATGGTTGGAAATTTCATTGTGTTCGCAACAAAGTAGAAGTATTTTTTTCAACAAGCTGCGGGTTCTACATGGACTTTCTTTTGTGGTTAGTGGAGCGATTGATTGCAAGTTTTTTTTTTGTGAACGATCATGTTTATTCAGAAGATTCAGTTCACTTCAATGAGATTGTTGGAGAAAAGAGGAAGTTCTTAAAAAAAAACTCTCAGAAATCCTTCCAATATTTTGTGGAATGTGACTACAAAAATATAGTTAAAACTTCTTTTAGTTAAGCTCAAAAATCTGCATTATTTACTTATATGTGCTAAATTAGAGCGTGTTGAAGTTTCAATGGTACCAAAAATGTTTTTAAGGCGAACATGTTATGAAATTCATTGCTTATCCAAAATAAACAAAGAAAGATTTTTTAACGTATTGTTTGTACCATGCCCGCAGCTAAGGGGAAGGCTTGGGGGTTCAATAACCCAAGGCATAAAAGGTATTAGATATATATTATTCAAATAAGAAAATCAAAAGTAAAAATTACATGTTTTTATTATTTTTGGAAATAGAGTCTTTCAATATTCAAAATAATTTTTATAACAAAAGGTTCGCTATTTCTGATTCAAAATGTAAAATAAATTTCGGTTGATTACAAAAAAAATCTTACTGATCTTTTCGAATAAAGTAAAAAAATTATTATTAGTAGAAAACTGAGCTTAATTTTATTATTGTTATAAAAAATTGTATTAAAAACAGTTTATAAAACATTTGTCGAGTAATTATAAATATAAGACCATTGATAAATATTTTAAATTTTTAAAAAATTTTAAGGTTTGTACAAACCAGAAAATACATTAACCCTTAGCTGCTACACCAGATCTGCGGGCCCACTATAAAAAACAAAAGGGTATATTACTTTTATTGTATAATCCAAAATTCAATTCAATTTTAATTATTCAAAATAATTCACAAAATTCTTTTTTAATAGGAAAAAACCTTTATTTTAGACATTCTCGGAAAAAAATGAATTTATTACTAAATTTGTGTTTTTTAAGCATTTTAAATTCGCCTGGTTCCTAGGACTAGAAGCACTGTTAGCGTTAAGGGTTAAATCGAATCCAATTGTGTGGAAAAGAAATTAGAAGGGTTCAAAAAATTGGAGAAACTCTAATAACGATCTGTATAACTCTACATACACTGCTCGAAAAGAAGCCAATTCGATAGTAAAGGCTGCCAAGAAAAACTTGTACAAGTCAAAACTCAACGTATCACTTTCCTCTAAGTAACTTTGGAAAAACTTAGAACCAATTGAAGTGTGTAAAAATAGTTTTCTTAGTGTCCGATTGATACTGATGTTCTGAATAATTTTTTTGTTTCTACCATTAACGCATATCATTGCTTCACTAGCTTGTGCTTTCTCAAAAATGTGGAAAGTAGCAACAGTTATTTTCATTGCAAAAAAAGCTTGAGCATTGGAGCTGTCTGATATTTTTGTTATCATCGCTTAAGTTTTCCAGTCACTGGTGTTAGATCGGGTTTCACACTACTTTTGTGTTATGTAATAAGCTAATATCTTCCTTTCAATCCGGTTTTCGTCCTGCACATAGTTCTTCTGCAGTAGTAAAAATTTTAGACGACATTCTAATGTCTTTCGATAAAGAATACCTTACATTATGCTGCCAATTAGATCTCTCCAAAGCATTTGATACCGTAGATCATTCTCTGTTATATTCAAAGTTTGAAACATGCTTTAGTCTTTCTTCACCTGTAATAAATCTTGTTAACAACTATCTAAACGGTAGATACCATAGAGTGAAACATGATTGTAGTTACGTGAATTGTAAGTATCTTAGCAGCGGAGTGCCTCAAGGCTCCTTAATTGCTGGACTACTTCTGTTTGCAATTTTTATTTATGACATCTCGTCCATTCCGAAAAATGTATCCGAGATTCCATTAATAAGTGAGCGTAAGTAATAAGTAATATACCATTCATGTTTGAGGAACAATTTTCTATCCTTGGGTATCGAATAAACTTCTCGCTTTGATGTGTAGCTCATATTAACCATGTTGTGAGTAAAATCTACTTTATCTTAAGAAATCTACGAATGACTGCTCAGTTCGCACCAAGAGAAAGTCGACGTAAGCTAGTTATAAAGTTGATTATGCCTGTATTAAATTATTTTTAAGTTATGTTCAGATACCTAAGCTCACATTTATAAGCGCACATAAGCTGTGAGCTCATCGGCTAGTGCGAAAATTGTAATCAAATGAGTTAATATTATTGCAAAAACTTCTGAACGAAAAATATTATATGAGTGTAAAATAAGAATGCAGATAGCATTGTTCAACTCAGTGTATTTGAGTAAGGTGATATGTGATCGAAAGCTATTCAAGAGGGATGAACATTTTTTGATCACTCTTAACATACAACAAAAGAGCACAAACAGTTCTGTAATACGGCTGCACAAGGGGTTAAAATGTTATCACTGTCAAATTGCAATATCAGAATAATTTTTTATTGATTCACGAATAGTTACTAAAATTACATTGTTGAACAGAAACCAGGCATACGTCGAATGGTTTTAATACAAAGCAATCATACAACTAATGATAAGATCCTTAGAGTTTATAACCAACCCAACCTATTTTCTGGAGCAATTACTTGTATGAATATATTAAAACATATTACGATATAAAAGCATTATTATGTTCTTGTCATTTGTGATTTATTAAGGAATGTATTTTGCAATTATGGAAAACAGTTGTAGTATCATTACTATTATTATTGTGTAAGAAATAAAAGTGTCTGTCAAATAACAAAAAACCACAAAAGCAACTTTACACCACTCATTACAGCCATTCCATAAGCACTTAAAACAAAAGTCATAATTGCCGCCATTTAATCTGTCAAATAATAATTGCTGCTATTGCGCAAGTCCAAATAAATCTACCCCAAACACCGACCACCGCCCCAAAACCAGCAAAAATTCCAAGCACAACAACAAGCAGTTTTATGCTATAAGCACCTATGTGGATACCTACAGGCGGGCAGGAAGGCAAACAGGCATTCCGCCTGACATTCCTGCGCGCTCAGCAAACGACTAATTTACGCAAACCATTTCGACAACAAAACTCATTGAGGCGCTTAATAAATGTGCGGTAATTAAGTACCTTGCTAATTAATGAGTCCAGCCAGTGTTGGGGTGGCAACGCCAACATTACTCCACATGTACGCAGACACACACACACACACACACACACACACACACACACACCTATACAAACCCATACACGCAATCAGTGAGCGAGTGAAAGGGTTGAGATTGAGCGAATGAATGAGATAGAGTACAAGAACGTTCAATTTTATTATCACCGCAGAACGAACGACTCCCCGAGGGTTTGTTATGACGAGGTTTTGCAAGTAACATCATCACCAACGTCATTTACCAAGGAAGTAGTTAACAACGGGGTAGCGTTATAATAACTACGCTATAACGTTATTGTTGTTGACTGGTGGAGCTGTTTTATTGACTTTCGTGTTGTTGTTCTTGTTGTTGTTTTTGTTGGCTGGTAGGTGTTGTCACTGCTTATGTGGCAGCTTCCGATGCTGGTGCTGATGATGGTGCCGATGATGGCATTCATTGATCGAGTTAATTGTGTTTTATTAACAGAAACAAAGCGAATACGTTGTGTTGATGATGGGTTGCTATGATGGAAGCCATTATGTTTATAAATTTTGACATTTGCTAAAAGTGGATAGCTTACCTAATCTGTGTTCGTTGTATACGATAGAATGGGTGTGCTTGTTGGGTAGAGAGGGGCGGTGTTGGAACGTGTTAGCGAAAACCATTCAAATATTCATTAACGCATCGCAAAGGGTCGACATGTGTTTATCGGCTGAATGAGCATACGTTACCGCTATTTTGAAAATTTTGTAATGCAAGCATAATAAGTGGAAATTAATTAGACAACACTCGGTATGATGTGCGATGAACGATACTTGTGGCTAGAGTAACTATTGAGTAACGTATTATAAAAGCGAAACCATTACTAGTTAAAAACGTTTGGTTTGGGATAAAAACCAACATGTATTAATATAAGTTCGATAGGAGTACGCCGAGTGACCACGAGTTGATCTTTTTTTTTTTAAATGGAAAACCATTCCATAATTGATTGATTTTTTACATATTTCTAAATTTTTGGCACATAAAACGTGATTTTGTACATAAAACTGGTATGCACTTTGTTTTTAATTAAATTGTTTCTAAAAAGAAGCTATGAAACATAAAACTCGAATACAAATTACCAGAGTAGTCACATTTTACTCTTCGAAAAAATTTAAAAAAAAATCTTAAAAATTCAATTTTGAAAAAATTTCAATTAAATGCTTTTGAAATGTTTTCTGAAACAGAGCTTAATACAAAAACCAAAAGTTATGCGATCACGTTGAATAACGTGGGCGATATGAAATTTTTTAGTAGAAGTGCAACATTTGTAAATTTCGAGTTTGAGTATTTTTACGAAAAAAATCCCTAAAAATCCAAAAACGCAAAATTTTAAAAAACAATATCACGAGTGGTTATAACGTAGGTTAGGTTAGATTAGTGTGGCTGCCTCAAGCGAGACACACTTAGGCCAATGAGACCATTATGATACCAATGGTTAATTTTTCCTTTCTCTATTTAAACCAATTTGAGCTGTTTACTAAGCCTAGGATTCGGTATACCCAAAATTCCGAGAGCTCGTCAAGGTTTTTTTTTTGGGGGAGGGGGGGGGGTGTGGTATTCAATCTCTGAGTGTGTCTGCCAATCAGGCAGTATTCCCTCCAGGAAAAATCGGAGGGCTTCCATCTAAAAGTGATAAAGAAACATTCCCCACCGTATCTTTTGAATGCTTAAGGGTAGTTTTGTATTTATATTGTTTACAAACCGTATCTTTTGGAAGCTTAAGGGTAGTTTTGCATTTATATTGTTTCCACACCGCTTCTTTAAAAATGCATTTGGAAACTTTTATTTATTGTCAAGCAAGGACAATAGAAAATATTAATATCATTGTTTTCTAGCCGCTTATTGTAGATTTCGATAGTCTAATGGTAGTGCGCTTGACTGTCGCTCAGGGTTCCCCGGTTCGAATCTTGGCCGGGCATTTTCGTAACAAGGGAGAGGATTGTTTCCACATTAATTCTTTGATCAGGGAAGATTACTGCTTGTGATTCGCTTTTAAAGACAGCGGAGAGGAATGTTTCCACATTCATTTTTAACACAGCTGAGAGGAATGTTTCCCTCTAATGACATGCTATGTAAAAAAAGTAATGAAGTGTGAAACAAAGAGGAATGCTTCCCACATTCCATGGAATGTTTCCTGGTAACATCCGGGAATGCTCACATTTTCTGGAGGGATTCTGTAAGGACCCCTACCATGGTACTGATGTGGTCTCTACTAAGAGAAATGAGTTCTTTTGAACGTGTTACCTGCTGAGCATCTGTTGTTGGTTTTAATGCCGGATAATTCATGTGTAAGGAGTTTACATGTGGTGAGAGGAATACCAAGGCTTGCCTTATCTGTATATAATTGTTTGGTAGTACCTGTACGAGCGACTTCACCTGTTTGCAGTTACCTAGAAAATCCCTATGTCAAGGAATCCAGCATAGAAGGACTCTGAGCTGCTTTGCCATCTCATTTAGAGATCTGCGCCAGTTAAGAAATGTTTCAGATGTTATTTAAATAGTTCCTAGGGCTTTTAAAGCGGCTTGACTATCGGATAGTATGCAAATATCCATGAAAGATATATCATTTACTTGAAGGAAGCCAAGTTAATGCTTCATGTATAGCAGCGATTTCAGCTTGCAATAAACTGCAATGATCAGGGAGCCTGAAGGCTATATTAATGTTTAATGCTTTAGAGTAGACTCCTCCACCTACTATGCCATCTAGTTTTGATCCGTCAGTAAAGATCTCAATGGCATTGTTAGGTGAAAGGCTTCCTAGATCTCACTCTTCTCGAGAATGGAGACTTCTTTTCAAAGGATAGTTTTTGTGTGATGTAGTCGATGGACCTAGGTATAGGAGGGAGACATTTTCTAATGCAAGAATGTCCCAGTGTACCTTCTTTCCACTGGGAGATGGCTTCTAGGCGGATGTTAATATATACCCAAAAATACCACCATATAGCAAGATTGGCCTTACAACTGCTGTATATAGCCAGTGAGTAACACTTGGTTGTAAGCCCCTGGTTATAACATAGTCTTAAGTTAAATGCAGTAAGTCTTAAGTCTTAAGTTAAATGAGTCTTTTAAATGCAGTAAGAATAACATAATAACAACAATTTATAAACAACTGATAAATACATATAGTTTAAAACAAATACTTTAGTTTTTAATTAAAATTAATAAATTAATTTTAAAATTAATTAATAATTTAATATATTATTATCAACAAGAAGATAAGCAACTGAATAAAGTTATTTAGATTAATACAATTATTTAAGTATTTAATTAAAATTATCAAATTGATTATTAACTAAAAATTATTCTTATACCAAAAAGATGGAAAAAATAATAGTAGTTATTAGGAAAAAAGTAGTAAAATTTCATACTTAAAGTTGCGATAATTTTGAATACATTTTATTCTTAAAGGCAGCGAGTTCCAAATTCTGATGGCGTTTACAAAAAAAAGTCTGTTGGAGTTTACAAAATTAAATAATGGAATTATCAAGTTCATATTTCTGGTTGATCTACAAAATTGTAACTTCTAAAAAAGGTATGTAGGTGTCTATGTCTATAACAGTTTATGCAAAAATATGCAGTTCCTCGCATCAAGGTAGTTGAAAATATTGCAACCGAGTATTTTGCTGCTCAAGTGACTGATGCGGTCAAATTTACGAAGGCCAAAAACATATCTTACTGAATATGAAATGATTGGCACTATAAGCTGGAGCACTAATTTTTTCTAGTATCAACAGGTACAAATGACGCGGTCCATCTTAAGCTCCGAAGGGCATAGTAGACCTTAGAAACAACAGAATTAATGTGATCCTCACAAGAATGAGACGAGTTAATAATATATCCTATATTTTTAACTTTGCCAACAAAGCTTAGCCCAACACCGTTTAAATAAATAGTTGGTATATTGGAAGCAGAATATTTCGCTTTGGAAATAGGCAAAACATATGATTTAAGTGGATTTAGTCTGAGCTTATTTGTATCAGCCCATTTCATTATTTCTTTTAAATCCTCATTCATCCTAACACATAAATTATCAACAAGGTCAATAGGACTATCTAAATACAGTTGCAGGTCATCAGCATATGCATGCATGGTAACATGACGACATATGATGAAAATCTCGTTGATAAACATTGAAAATAACAACGGACCAAGTACGTAGCCTTGAGGCAGTCCACAGGAAAAACAACAGAAAGCGGACAAACTATTTCCCACCCTAACTCGTTGAGACCTTCCAACCAAGTAACTTTTTAACAGACGGACCGCCATGCTAGAGAAACCAAAGTTAACGTCATGTTTTTGACACAGTATTGAGTGGTCAACAGATTCAAATGCCTTGGAGAAATCTAAGAGACAGAGCAAGTTTATGTGCCCCAAATCATAAGACACTCTGATGTCATCTAAGATCTTTACTATTGCTGTAGAGCAGCTATGTCCTGGTCGAAAACCAGACTGAAATGGGGACAAAAGGTCAAATCTTTTTATGTGTTCCGAGATTTGTATTGCCATGAGAGACTCAAAAACTTTTGACAAGGATGACAATAGACTAACAGGACGATAATCAGACAGATCGCAAGCATTAGTTTTTTTCGCTATGGGAATGATCGTCGCTACTTTCCAAACATCAGGGAAGTATGAACTTGTGAAACAATGATTGAATATGTGGGTGAGGGGGCTGATGATGTACGGTAAAATAATTTTAATAAACTTAATTGATATTCCATCTTGACTCGTTGCGTTGGATTTTATTTTATTAACACAGCGGCCTACATCACTTTCATCAATAGCAACAAACTCAAAATTACTTAGAGATTCAGAACTTAAAGGCCTTGGATTAAATGCAAGCCCATTATTTGGAGACGTAGAGCTGGCAATAAAGTATTTGTTTAGGGTATTAGGATCAATTCGGCAAACGTCGGATTTCACACTGCATACACCAGCTTGTTTTAAATTGCTCCAAAGCTTTTTAGATGGTTGTGATGAACTTAGTTTGGACATAAAAAAATGCGCTTTGCTGATCTAACTGTAGAGTTAGCTATGTTTCTCGCACTTTTGTGTTGTTCCCAATTTGATGTTGTGGGATTTCTTTTCCAATGATTGTAAGTTGTATTAAGTTTCATCGATTTTTTATGATTTTTTCTTTTGTGATCGAAGAGCCAAAAACAGGCACTTTGAGCATTTGTGAAAAAAAGTGAAGTTTCAACAGCTATAAATTTTTTATCAAACATAAAAATCTCGGCGTAGTACTATCAACTCATACTAATAAATATTTATTTTATCTCAAACCTCACATTTTTAACTAGTCATATATTTGATTTTTGAAAAATTCTGAAAAGGCCAGACTAGTGCACATTGAATCACGGAATTTGCTCTTGGTATTGGCAATCATCTATTTACCTATCGAAACCTTAATTGGACTAAAGATAATTTATAAATGTTAAATTGAACTATTTTACTAACTGTCTGTATTAAAATGTCAACTTAAGAAATAGTTAAACAACGTAAAGTTTTATGTTGAAATAAGAAATGGCAATTGAAAACGGAGCGAATACGTAAGGATTGTTTTACATGAGTTCAAAGCCTGTATTTCCTTTCCGGCAAAGCTTTATGAAATTTCAACCAAAGGTTTGGGTACGACTGAAACTGATAACTTTTATTACGCAAAGTAAGATATGTAGCAATCACCAGAGTAAGACTTTTACATAGTGTCAAACACTTTCAAATAGCTTTTATAAAATAAGAAAAAGTTCGTCTCTTTGGTCTAATTGAACGTGTGTGCGTAACAAATAACGTCACAACGAGTGCTAATAAAAGTACTCGTATCAGCTTTCTATAATTAGTTTCTTTATAGCTTGCAGAAAGCTTAAAAGAGACTAGCAGTAAGGTAAAGATTATGAGAAATCTATTTATAATGTTACAGAAATATTAATACCGAGAAGGTAAAAAATTAAATTAAAATCAAATATATAACAATAGTGCTTCATGTCACATCGTAAATACTTTGTTAGCTCGTATTTCGTATGAACTTATGGAACGTAAAAGAACATTGCTGAACTTAACACATTACATTTGGTGCTTATGCAGTAAATTACTTATAGTAGTTTATTACTTGACTGTCAAAAATAAATATTCAAGTTGAAGGAGAGTTGACTTTGCTTTATATCATTTATGTTTGAAATTATTAATTTTTACAGAAAGCATTCAAACATTAATCTTGAATATGTTTTTTTTTTCTAAATCAAATATTTTTATTTAAATTTTACAAAATAAGTACCAACGTTAATTTAAGTAGCTACACTGCATTTTCATTTAAGCAAGCTAACGAAGTAATATTCACCACCTTAAGGCAAAAAAAAGGATATCAATAATAAATTTCATCATTAATTTTTGTATTTGATATTATTTCTGGTAACATATACTGTCTGTCTTTTCCTGTCTGTCTATTCCATTATGATATTTAAAAAAATCAAAATTGTTTTATGTTAAATATTGTACAACCTATAACGACTTAAATGAGCCAGTAACTAGGGCTTTAACTCTACTTAATGAGCTGTATATAACTCATGAATTTGATCTCTTTGCTCCTAAACAAATTTTTAAAAACTTTGTTTATAGTATTTTCTTATCATAGTATTAAAATTATTTTATTAATTGTAATTCATGAAATTGTCATTTAAATTAGTCTGTGAAGATTTTTGTATCCAATGACTTTCAAATAAACTAAACTAAACTTAATTAAGGCAGTCGAACTTAATTTTTAACCGATTTATGTCCATGCGAAAATACATATTTGAATTTCGTTGTGAGATCGTACTTTTAAAGTGACTAATCCTTTATATTATTTTAAGTTATTTCTCTAACTTCTAATTTACGTTTACAGACTTCTTGCAGGCTGGTTGCACAGCACCAGCACCAGGGTCAATAGCATACAAGCATTTTTTAAAAATTATGTTTGAAATTTTGAAAGTACGTGTAAAAGTGTATAGTTTCGATTTTTAACAAAATAGGTCAAATTCAATATAACCAAACGGTTTTTTAACAGTTTTCGATAATTTTAAGAGGTTTTTAGAATATTACTACTACAGAATGCATAAAAAATTCCTTATGTTTCCGTTGCAACCTTACCCAAAATTTTTAATTAATAAATTTAAATTGGTCTGGAATTAAAGTTTTAAATTAAAACTTTTAAAATTTATTATATGGTACAAATACTACATCTAAGCAATCAGATTATTTATTTTATTTTGATCAACGCTCGCTTTCCCATCTCACGCGACTAACAAATTAGCATTCCACATGTTATATTTTAAAGATTCTTAGAGGTTTCTATCTTACTAAAACTTCAAAGAATTTTGTGAGCATAGTTTGAAAACTTACTCCCTCGATATACTCCTCCATTGCCGAAAAGCTATGAAAGAGCTTGCTGATCTGGCTAAACTACACATTCAAAAGATTCGTATTTATGTAGATAGTTTATATAATAATAATGAGATCAAATGTTTTCTTTTTATATACAATAGTATTTACAATACAATAGTATTTACAAATTTTTCAAAAACTCTTAGTTTGTTTAAACCGCTTAAGTTTGGTTTCAAATGCGTTTATTGAGATTTCGTTTTTAATTAGTTCTGGCAAATTATTAAAAGTCCTAGGACCTGCATATATATAACGTATCGTGACATCGCGCCTGCATATCGTCACAAATAAGTTTTTTCTGTTCCTAGTGCCGAAGGCGTGATTATGTCGATTCAGTACCTCTCTTAACTCTTGGGTATTAATATTTTTCTACCTTGATACTAACTCTCAGTTACTTGCAAAAGCAAATTTCATACTTCAAAAAGTAATAAATATATTTAGGGTACTCTCTATGTCTAGTATATGATGTTGCGCGGTGCAAGAATAGAAAATATGCAATCCGAACTGTGCCGCAACAATAAAATACAAGTAGAAAACCATACAATATTTTCAATGATTTTACCATGTATGCTGCACTGAAACCCATGTAGAAGAAACCCACGAAGAGAAGCTCAATATAGAGTTATTGGAGCTGTTGATTTTACCATGCTACACTTGTACAATAGAGCGGTCTCGAAAATCGTATTGGATCTGAGAGCAGCGAAGCCTTTATTTTACACTTGTAGTGATAACAAAATGTCGAAATTGTGGCAAGAAACTAAAAACACTAATTAGTTTTTTTATTTTTCAGAGGGATGCTGTTTATGTAAGAGCAAACCTTGTTAGGTGCTTCGAAGAGGCGCACAACAAACGGAGCACAATTTCGAAGCTCAGTAAGTTTTCAAGACGTTTCTATATTACTTGTGTGAACGAGGCTTTTTACACTATGGTTTTACGCCTTAAAGCAACAAACTAATGCCAAAGAAAATAACTAAAGGACTAGAAATCTTTGTTTTGACTACACCAAATTGAATTAAAAAGTAATACTGGTTAAATTTAAAAATAAATTTGTCAGCCCTATTCTGGCTAAAATTAACAAATTGTTAACCAGTATTTTAAATATTTCTTTGTGTTTGTTGTAATTTTTTTATTTCAAAACAAAATTTGAAGCTCAAAAATAAAAAATTTTGATAAAAATTGTCAACTGCTTTTCAGTTATTGACAATTTTATTAAAAAATTTTCTTGTTTGAGCTTTAACTTTTGTATTGAAAGCAACAGACACATAGAAATATTAAAAATACTGGTTAACAATTTGTTAACTTGCCAGAATAGGGCTGTTAATATAAATTCTCAATGCTCAGTTCTTGTTTAATTTTTGGTCTAAAAAAGCCATAATTTTACTTTAAAAATGACCAAAACATTTTTTTTCTTCTTAATTTTAATAAATGTATTTGGGCCTTCTAATCCCTAAAAAAGCAAGAAAAAAAACTGTCGCTCATAATTGGTTATGGAGATAAAATTCGCCAAAACTTCTAATTGCAGTGCAAATTCTTAAGTGTGTAAAAGCTAACTTCGTCTTTTACTTTATGATACCTACCATAAATAAGATTTTGATAAATAAATAAAAGCAGTGGTGTTATCTATATATATAAAAATGGATGTATGTATGTGGGTATGTGGGTATGTGGCTATATCACGTATAGACTCCAAAACCGCTGAACCGATCTTTATGAAATTTTCAGGCAAACTGAAGCCACATCTTGAGAGTATTCCTGTGAGGTTTAGTAATGATTGGACGAGGGGGCGTGGTACCTCCCATACAAGCCAAATTTGCTCTATCGATCACAAACCAAGAAAAGGATATATATCAGACGGTTTCAATCGTAAGAAACTAATATTTGGTAATTTTGTTCAGATGGTTACTGTCGGTAACTGTACAAAAAATGGGCGTGGTCATAATATAAATACGCCCACTTTTCGAAATCATGGCAATTCCGGAGTTCTACGCATTTTTACATTGAAACTTGCTGTGTAGGTGCTCCAAGAGGCGGTCACTATATATAAATGTTTTCACGCCCACTTTTACCGCCCACAAATCAATATCTATATATATAAAAAGCAAAACGATGTGTGTCTGGCTGTGCGATGCCTATAGACTCCAAAACTACTGAACCGATTGAACTGAATTTTTGGCAGTCGATTTGTTTCAGGTATGATATGGTTGAGGAAAAAATTTGCCACACCCCTCTTTTACCGCCCCCAAATCAATAAAAATGTTATATTTCAGTCGGTTTGGGTCGTGTAAGGCTAAAAGTTTGTAAATTAGTATGTACGGTAACTGTCGACAATTGTACTAAACATGTGTTTCCACGCCCCTTATTACCGCCCAATAATAAATGAAAATGGTTTATTTCAGACGGTTTTGGTCATATAAGACTTATATTTGGTACTTTGGGTTATGTAGTTACTGACAGTAACTGTACGAAAAATTGGTTTCTACGCCCCCTTTTTGCGCCCAAAAATCAGTAAAAATGCTATATTTCAAGCAGTTTTGGTCGTATGAGACTAACATGTGATACCTTCGTTTGTATGGTTACTTTCGGCAACTGTACTAAAAAAGGGCGTCATCGCTATATAGTGACACCTATTTTTTGAGAAATCATTAAAATTGACTACTGGGTCGATTGAGCTAAAATGTTGGTTTAGTTTGTACGGTTACTGTCAGCAACTGTACTAAAAATTGGTTGCCCCCTTTTACCGCCCACAAACCAATAAAAACGTTTTATTTCAATCGTTTGGGTCGTATTAGACAAAAATGTTGTAATTTAGTTCAAATGGTTACTCTCGGCAAGTGCACTAATAATAGGCCTGTCCCACTTTAGTTAAACTCGCTTTTCACAGAGTTAGCGTCGAGTGAAGTAAAGTGCGCCAGACTTAACCTAAATTGAGCTAAAATTTGGGCAGTCGATTTGTTTCGATTACGAGATGGCTCAAGGGAAATATTTTGCCGTACTCCTTTTTACCACTTGCAAAACAACAAAAATGCTATATTTCGCACGGTTTTGATCGTATTAGACTAAATTTGGTTATTAAGTGCATATGGCTACGTTCGGCAGCTATACTGAAAATGGTGAATATATATGGCATTTCTTGACATTTTCGTATATGGCATTAAGACGGTCTGTGGCAGAACGTCTGCCGAGGATGGTGAGTGCTTCTGTGAGGTTTGGTAACGTTTAGACGAGGGGGCGTGGTACCTCCCATACAAGCCAAATTTGCGCTATCGGCCACAAACCAAATAAAGGATATATATCAGACGGTTTCGTTCGTAAAAAACTAAGATTAAGTAATTTTGTCAGATGGTTACTGTCAGTTACTGTACAAAAATGGGCGTGGTCGCAATATATATACGCCCACTTTTCGAAATCATGGCAATTCCGGAGTTCTACACATTTTTATAGTGAAACTTGGTGTTTAGGTGCTCCAAGAGGCAGTCACGATACATTCATGTTTTCACGCCCACTTTTACCGCCTACAAATCAATATCTGTATATATAAAAATGAATCGTGATTTGTTCGGATGCTTAAAACTTAAAAACGACTGGACAAAATTGGATACTTCCTTCTGCGGGTTTGTTCGTAACTGCTACTCAAAGGTTTAGGAAAAAAAATAATGCCACACCCCCTTTTATCGCCCACAAATCAATAACAATGCTATATTTAAGACGGTTTTGGTCGTATTAAATTAAAATTTGGTATATAAGTTCGTATGATAACTGTCATTAATTTTAATAAAAACGGGCGTGGTCACACTTCAAGTACGCCTACTTTTAAGAAAATATCAAAATACTTCGAAACTATTGGTCCGATTGAGCTCAAATTTTGTAAGTGGCTTTGCTTTGAGTACGAGATGGTTTAAGAAGAAATGTCACACCCATAAAGAAATTTTATGGGAGTTGGACGAGAGGGAGGGGCACCTCCCATACAACCCAAATTTGCGATATCGAATAGCTTTGAAGTTATAGGCCGCACAGCTTTGGAATTCAGTCTTTGACCTCACTTTACACATGCAGTTTCAATGATTTTATTTTATGGGCGTTGGACAGGGAGGCGTGGTATCTCTCTTACAACCCAAATTTGCGATATAGAATTGCTTTGAAGTTATAGGTTGACAGCGTAAGAATTCGGTATTCGAACTAAATTTATGCATGCACTTTCATTACTTACATTTTATGGGCGTAGGGCAAAGGGGAGTGCCACTTCCCATACAACCCAACTTTGTCCTTTGGAGTTATAGGTCACACAACTCCGGAATTCAGTATTCGACCTCAATATACACATGCAGTTTCATAGATTTTATTTTATGTTCATTGGTAAGAGGGGCGTGTCACATCCGATTTAACGTAAATTTGCTATATCGAATATCATTGAAGTTATAGGTCGCACAGCGTCAGAATTCAGAATTCGACCTCAATTTATACATGCAGTTTCATTAATTACATTTTATGGGAGTACGACAAGGGGGCGTGAAACCTCTTATTTAACCCAAATTAGAGATGTCAAATAGCTTTGGGGTTATAGGTCGCACAGTTTTTTAATTCAGTATTGGACCTCAATGTACACATGCAGTTTCATTGATTACATTTTATGAGCGTTGATCGAGGGGGAGTGGCACTTCCTATACAACCCAAATTTGTTATATCGAATGGCTTTGTGGATATAGGTCGCACAGTCTCGGAATTCAGTACTCGACCTCAATTTAAACATCCTGTTAAATTGATAACATTTTATGAGCGTTTGCAAGGGAGAGTGGCAGCAACGCGCCGGGTTTCAGCTAGTATTTTATAAAAACGAAGTTATTTTGTATTCAAGATTCCAAATTTGAACATTTTGAAATTTTAGGCGAAAAACACATCGTGAAATTTACCAAAACTCAACTCTATTGGAAGTTGCATTTTGACAAAATTAATGCATTTATTATTTATATATCAGACATTACTACTTTTTTATTAAAAGGCGCTCCATTTTTTTTACAAACAATAATTCACATAAGAACCACTTTTCTTAATAAATTCTTCATAATTTTATTTAAGAATCAAAGATATATCATGTATAAGAACACCTTGTGTTGCTAAAAGGATTTTAGTCGTTGATATCATATTTTAAAGATCACGTTTTAACCTTATAATAAGCAAACATTTTTCATAGTACTACTTTCACATATAAAAATATGAACGTTTTCATATACTTGCAATCATGAGCGGCGTAGAAAACTTGAGGCTGCATGTTTATTGTGATATTTAATTAAATTGAGTCCAAGTTTGGAGTATTCCTTATTTTAACGCCTTCCGGATGTACTTTTTGTTTATTAAAACGAATTTTACAAAACAATTTAAGAATAAGCACACCAAAATTTCGACAATTAAAGACGACGCGTCGAGGAACATCACTGCTTGCAATAGTGATTTATTGAAACTTTCACGAATTTTATCTCCTAAGCCATTTGAGAGCGACCTTGAAAGATGCATTGAATTTAGGGGTACCAAATATACGTTTTAAAAAAACTGCTGCGGGCTCTAAAGTAAAATTATTACAAAAACAACACATAAAAAAAAATTACAAGATTCGAACCCACGGCGCACAGTACGTTGTCCCCATACAAAAGTTGGACAAAAACAGAAGGAGTTCTCCTTTAATAATACTAAATTAGTTTAAGCCAAAAATGGCCAAAATCAGTTAGACCCTAGGGGTACCACCCTTGGACCTTTATTAATTTTTTACTTGATTTTGTATGGGAGGTTGGCATATCAAAGGCATATCAAATTTACATAAAAAGGCTGGCCTATTTTAACAAAAATTCGTTTGAATGATAGTCAAATAGAGTCATAGTTGTGTACTGAAAATGGTCAAAATCGGTTAGACCCTAGGGTTACCTGCTTTGAACCTATATTTATTTTTTACTTGATTTTGTATGGGAGGTACATACAGGAGTTGACCGATCTTACCAAAAATTTTGTCAGAATGGTTTTCAATTAGAGTTATAGATGTACACTGAAAATGGTCGAAATCGGTTAGATCCTAGGGGTACCTCCCTTGGATCTATATTAATTCCTTACTTGATTTTGTATGTTAATTTGTAATTTTAAGCATTTTTTAAAACGAAACCTAAAAACATATATTTGTAGGAGGAAGTCGGCAAATTTATTTGCAGTTCATGGTTATATTGAATAAGTACTAGTAGCTAAAAAAATACCGCACTTAATTTTATAGAATTTGTTTTTATTTCCATAAAATCAATTTCTAAAATTTTTCATTATTATATATTAAAATCACTAAAATATATACAAAATTTTATATATTCTAAAATTTTTAAATTCTATTTATTTACTCAAGTATTTCTTATAATAAAAAATTTTACTTGGCTTAATCAAAACATAAACTTTTTACAGTTATTTTTATAAGAGAAACAAAAACGAATTGTACAAAACATGATTTATTTTTAAAAATATTTCAACTTTGAAGTATCACAGCGTGGCCAAAACTGAGTATTTCCCCTAAATATTTTGCTTTTATCTTATCTATGCAATTACCTGTCGATTGATATCAATATTGTTAGGTTTAGACTGATAGGAAATTTTATTTTTATCAATGGAACAACGCACTGTTCGCCGTTTAGTTGGTTAATCGCTTTAACCACTTCACATTCTAAATTTAAGAATTCAGTCACATTCATACTTTACGAATATCCGAAAAACTAGCTCAGGACTGGATCAGAAAAAAAAGTAAGAATTTATTCATGTGTTAAAAGTTTTTTGACGAGCATGAAAAAGTTTGGTTTTTTACATAGAAATGTATATGGGATTTGCTTACTTAATTTTATTTCTTTGGCTAAACTAATTTTAAATAAACTTAGAACTTTTCGTACATATTTTGTTATACATGAACTTTTCGCCCTTCAACTTCAGACTAGATATTTAATTAACTTATTTAATAACACTTAAGAAATCTTCGTTGATATTCACATTTGAATTGCTAGGTTCTTTCTTGGGTTCAGTTCACCAAAGTTTTTCCAAAAATCAATATATGATAAAATTCCAAAAATTTTAGGTTTAAGAATCAGCTATTTTTATTTTGCAATAGAAGAGTAAACTGGGTCACCATTGACTTTGAGCCACAAAATAACGTTAAGATTTCCAATAATTTTATTAAATATGTTAGTTAAATTTGTTAGGTATTTTGAACCTTCATTAATTGAATATCACTGATCTCGTAATTTAATGTTTTAGTAACTCTATTGCAGTTTTTATTATAATTGGATGTGTTTTATAATATATATATTTTTGTTATTTAAAGCAAGTGCCTTAATGTTTTGCTTAAATAAAATGATATTATTTCAGTATTTATATTTTATTTGCTGGTATTTTGACTTCTTAAAGAAAAAGAAATATATGTGTGATATATTCCTTTGGTAGGAGAAGAGATTTTATAAAACCTTTACTAAGCCAAAAAGAAAATTTTATTAAGTTTTTTATGAAAATGTTTAATAAATTTACGTTAGAAATTGCAAAGTCAATTAGTCAACGTTTATAGAATAGGGCAGTAACAAGTTGCAGAATCAGTAAGCATTTTATGGAGTAATTAGTAACACTTTGAAAAAAGCTGTCAAAGCTTACATTACATTAAATTTTTGAGAAAAAATACGTTAACCAGCACTTTTTTGTCAAGTGTTTGTCCAAACCAACATACATTTTTCCAAAATTGAAAAGTTCTAACAAATATCTAAACTAAAAACTTCCCCTAAAAAACTAAAAAAACCCTGAAAGTCGGAAAAATCTTAAATCAAAAATAACTGATTTCATTCCAATATGAGCATTATTAATGATTTTATGCACACATTCTTTTCGATTGTTACTTTAATATTTTTGCTCTCAATTCCAGCTTTTATTCGCTATACATACAACTAACTCAAAAGCTCCCTTAAAACTTCAGCAATATCAAGCACTGGCCTTTTTACCTTTATCCCACCATTCTCCTATACTTCTTCCAAAATAAAACCAAAATGAAAAACGAAATCTAATTCCATTTGCTCTGAGTTTCTACACTTTTCATGAACGAATCGCAAAAATATGAAAAGAATTTTTAATTAAAACATCAATCAAACACGTATTCATTTGAGCTTAACTCCAAAGCAATGGGTGGTGTTTTGTGTGTGTGGGAGTAAATATTTTCTTTTAAGTTGTTTTTATTTTTGTAGAAGTTGTTATTGATCTCTTTACTCGTATGTGGAAAAAACCCATTGCTAGATGATAAGTTTATGAATGGAGATATGTTGCTACGTCTGTATGTGATTCATTTAAAATAAAACTTAAATCGAAATGAAACCATTTAAACATGCACAAACCTCATAGCAAACAAATAAAAATCAGATGTATAGAAAATCCTAGAAATTTTCGGTATTTTGGCTTTAATTTATTAGTTTGGTAGACATTTTTGTGTGGACTTTGTTATAAGAATTAAATAAAATCAGATGGTTTTTTTTTTGTATTTCAAAATATTCTAAGACAGAAAATATCTAATTTTAAATTTTAACTTTTTTCCTAATTGATAAACTTACCAGACATATCTTCACTCTGAACATCATCCATATGATCGTGCATATCTTCATCCCGATCATAGTTACTGCTACTACAGCTCCATTGTCTCGCCGGATCAAATGCATGGGTAGAGCTTGTTAATTGCCTGCCGGTAAATTTATTTGGGTCTAGTATATTTTCAACAGAAAATGCTAAGCGTTTTGTTGTCTCCTTATCATTAGGTGTATTTGCGCTCGAGGATGTTGCAGTTGTGGGTACGGATCGCGTTAGATCGACAGGACAAACCTATGTGTAATTAAAAAGAAAATATGTGCAATATTGCATGTCGTTAACGAATGTATCGTACTCTTAAATGATAATACATAAAAAATAGACTCATAGCGTTTTACACCCAGTGAAAATATGTACAATAAGAAGAGCCACGGTTCAACACCTCATACAAAAGTTTAAGAAAGATAAAAAGGATTTGTTTTTATATGATAAAACTAACGATTTTAAAAAATTTTACTTTTTCAAGTTCTGATATTTGATGCATTTTCAATAACGACTTAAAATTTTTAAACTTTTTCCCAATAAATAGACGATCGCTTCGAGTTATTTGCTTTGTAAGAAATATAATTAGTAGATTGAAAATTAGTAGATTGAAGTAGATTGAAAACTAATGTATGATTAGATCTATGTAAACGCATGGTTAGTTGTTATGTCTTGTGTTGTCCCTGAGCCCAACCCATATTATGGTGGGTAAATTTTTCTCCCTTTTGGTTTTTTATTGGACCACTTTTATCTTTGAGTTATTTCAATGATATTGGATTGGTTCTTAAAATGATCTATTGCGGAGAAAGTGTGAAAAAGCTGTAGTAGCTGAACTCTATTGTTATTGCATGTTTACATATCATTTTTCGAAAAAAAAAAAAAAAAAAAAAATTTTTTTCATACTTATATATTCCTTTTTAAAGTCGATAATTTCGATATTTTTAGGTTGTGGCTTAACATGTTATTGCACTAAACATATGTACCAGTACTACACTTGTACTCAGTCGCATTGTAATTTATAAATTAAAACATTTGTAATTAAAATTGTTACAGGATTGCAAACTTGCACAAAAATTGTATTCAAAATCTTTGGTAAATAACGGAGTTATTGTGATAAAATATTATTGTACTTGGTCAGTCTTAAGAACGCTTACAGTGACTTGGCCAATTTTGGAAACAAACTAGTTGAACTTTTGAAACTAAACTAATCAGAATTGGATAATTTTAAACTAATTAAAATAGACTTTTTAAAATTTTTGAAATGAAAAAATTTATCATGATTCCATGAAGGCTATTGGACTTCACCAGGTTTGAACCAAAATTGTCTAAAAAATTTAACGTTTTTAAGGAATAATTAAAAAAATAATTTCTGTTTTGACTTAAATGTTGTATACATATAGTAAACGATGAGTAAAATGATCTTTACAAATATTTTTATGAATTTTTCTGTTTAGATTTGACCATTTTTTCATCTAAACCCCTCAGAAATACAGAAGAAGAAATAAAAACAAGAAAACTTAATAAATTCCAAAAGTTTTCCGAAGAATTTACGAAAGTTAAAACAAAAAAATATTGCTATACCACGTTAGTGATATCCTAACCGAAAGTTTTTCTTTATTTATGAGGTTACATGACAATGTAATTTTAAGCCAATCATTTTGACGAAGCAGTTGAAACAGCTTTTCTCCCCTTTCAAGACACAATTATATTTATGTATATCGATATCTTGGATTTTCTCAGAAATATTAAATGAAATTTATTAGTTTAAATTGAAAATTGCAAGAATATTTCACAAATAACTACACCTTTCACTAAGACTCAACTATTATTAATTACAAACTTTTTTATTAAAAAGAAACCAATTTAAACCTTATATCGATTGCAATAGACTTTTAACTAAACATCTGTCAGAATTTTGAATAGGTAGTAGCTGCACCACAGCACTTTTGAAAGTTTGTGATGATAGTCGGTCAGGGTTGGATAACAATTTGTGTAGTCAGGTTGTTTTTTTGGATTTTTCTCAAGCTTTTGATTGTATTGACCAACAGCAATTCATAGAAGAACTATAAATTAAATTCTCATTGACCACTCCATTGTGCAACCTGCTGTCGTCAGACCTTTACAATCGACTGCAGTATGTTCACTTTAATGTCGAGAAGAAAGGAGTTTTCATTTCACGCCTTCAGCCCGACATAACAAGCAAAAATATATTGACGTTTGCCAAACATGGCCAATTAGTAAGTCAAACATCTTACTGCTCATGTAAAAAAATTTACAATAAACCTTCCCTCGCATCATTTCTTCTCTCAGTTGCTGCTGAAGAGTGCGCAACTGTTCTGAGCTCTGATTTGTGGGCTTATAATGTCTTTATTTCTGCGCCACCTTAAAGACGGATGGCGTATGTAGCAAAAGTTAACTTTTCAGGAGACGATTTTAAAGGTATAACATCAAATATCTTCAAAATGACCGTACGGATTCCCTACAGATTTTGATTGATTATAATTTGAATATTTTACTTTTTTCAGCTCATGTCAAATTTACTGTTATTTTAATATTAAAGCCGTTATTATAATTTTTGCTTCAGAATGCATTTGTCGTATGTTAAATTTTTTTACAAATTTTTTCTCTTTGTGATATTCTTTGAACTTACGAAAAAAAGCATACTGAAAATATATCATATATATTTCATAAAGAAAAATTGCAAAATTTTGTGATACAATCTTAAGGAAAGTTTTTATTAAAACAAATAAACAGATTTAAAAAAAACATACATAATTAACAAAGGGAAATTATTACAAAATAAAAAATAGTATTATTATTCAATGAAAAATAAAGTTAAAAACATACATTCCATAATAATAATAAAAAACTCGTTTCAATTCTATGGTGCATTTTGACAAATTGTCGAACACCAATGAATATTGAAATAAATAAGAAGCAACTAGAACAGATGGCAACCTTGGTAGAGTTGATGGCTGTGATGTATAAATAGCTTACTGCTTTAAATGTCATATGATTAAGTAGCCCATTTGAACGTAAAATTCAGAAAAATTTGTTCAAACATGTGTGAAATCATATACGACTTTAACAGAGTGTTGATCACAGCTTAATCACTTGAATATTATCACTTTGAGTCTTCTTTTTATCTTAAAAACATAAACTAAAAATATAATTAATCACTATGAGTGCAGCTATAGCTGGAACTAGAAAAAAAAAATTAAAATTGATAGAGTGACGCGATTTGGATATTTAAGTGTAAAATATACACGGATTAAAATCTTGGACTAATTCTTAAACTTTTTTGGATTACACATAGGACCACAACCGAAAAAGTAAAATTTTTAATCCAAGGAAAAGTTAAAAATTTTCTTATCCAAAAAAATAAAAAAATTTTCTCTGATCATTTCATGATTTGAACACACGACCACTGATGTGCTGGTCCAACACCTTATCCACTCATCCAACTTAGTAGTTATCAAGGTTTCGCTTATTTTGCATCATTACTTGGGCTAGGACAGTTAGGCACGGGCTTGTTGATTGCTTATTTTTCTCATTTCGGACTTTTTCAGACGTTTGTGCATATTTTGGATGAAAATGCTCATTTTGAAATAAAAGTGCTAATTTTTGATTACAATGATACTTAAAAAAATACTGCCACGTTAAAATAGTACTAAAAAATGTGCACGTGCTGTCTAGTACAAGTGTGGCTTAGCTTTAATTTAGGTTTGTGTCTACCCTTCATCAATAGCAAAAACTCTTCATATTTGTAAATTCAAATATCAAACTGCATCCAAGTTAGCGTAGAAAATACATCTAATGCGTGCACTTGTTCAAGAATATTTTTTTCAATAAAGTAAAATTCCATTAGCATCTGGTCACTGTGAATTTTAAGCATTTAACTTGTTGGCTATCTATCATTGTTTCCGTAAAAGATGTACGTACAAAATGACAAGAGAACGTGAGACTCAACATGAATTAAATTTGCGAATAATACATGAATATCCAAAAATTTTCCGCGGAAATCAAAGAAAATTAATGTGCTTATTTTGTAATTGCGATATATCATGTAAAAAGCTGTTTGGTACCAAACAGCATATTGCTTCATTGGAACAGAAAAAAAAGAGTCGAAGCAGAATGAGAACAAAATTCCATTAGATTGAATCAATCGTCGATATTGGATCATCGCGAAAAAAAGGACCATCGCTGTCAGAATTTAATATGGCATTGTGCAAAACTTTACTGGAAGCAAACAAACCACTAAGCATAGTGAATAGTCCTAGTGTGGTAAAATTTTTGGAGAAGTACACTTCAAAATCTGATCCGGATCAAAGCACATTGCGTAGGAATTATTTACCACATTTATACGAGAAAATGTTTGAAAAACTTCGTTAAAAGGCAGCTGGAAAACATATTTGGGTTTTAGTTGATGAGACAACCGACGTTGAACAGATTTTGGTGGCAAATTTCGTTTTTGGTATATTGGATGATAAAAATGAGCGCGGTAAATCGTATTTGCTGAACGTCATGGAATTAGATAAAGTCAACTCCGACAAGATTGCAACATTTCTCACAGATTCATTGTTATTCCTATGGCTAAATGGTATGTTTCTGTATTAAAGCTATTGACATCCCTTTTTGTATATTATTGATTGTTTCCTTTCGAAACTAAAAGAATTCAATACCAAAAAGTTTTGCTGGTTGCTACTGATGCTGCTGCGTATATGCTCTCTGCAATGAAGTCTCTACGAATCCTTTTTCCGAAAATGTTGCATGTCATATGTTTTAGGCATGGCTTACATTGCTTAGCTGAAATCATTCGTCAACAGATCCCAAAAGTAAACGATTTGATTTGAAGTCTAAAATCCGTCTTCGTAAAGGTAAATGTGGTTCACTTTCAAACAATTATAAATATTTTTTGTTATTTCATTTTTGTAGTCACCAGCTCGTCAACAATTATTTAAAAATGCAAACCCAGCCATACCATTGCCACCTGAGCCCGTTATAACAAGATGGTGAACATGTCTAAAAGCGTGCGCATACTATGCCGATCGTTTTGACGCTGTGAAGTTGACAGTAGACGATTTAGACGAAAACGATGCAGAAAGCATTCGAAAATCACAAAAGTTATTTGTATCAGCTAAAATTCGGATTTATATAGCATTTATTAAAGCCAATTTCATATGCATCGTTGATGGAATTAAAAAGTTGGAGTCTAAAGGTCTGAATTAAAAAACATGCATGGATATCATTGAAAATGTTCGCTCAAATTTGATCTCAATAGAAAGAAAAGAATTTCTATAGAAATTTGAAAGAATTATCACGGGCAATGTTGGATACAAGCCATTTGTACAAATTAAAAATATAGTTAATGCAAATTTATACAATGATATCGATACGAACGAATTCGCATCAACCGATATTGTAATTCTCTGAATTTGCACCCGTTACATCGGTAGATGTTGAGAGGTCTTTTTCAGCATAAAAATCTGTTTTGACTGAAAAACGAAGATCAAACAACATCTTCCTTTCACTTTAAACAAGATGATTTTTTAAACATGTGATATTTTGACATTTACTATCGTAGCTCTAATCATTACGAATACAAGTAAGTTTCTTTCAGAAACATAAGTTCGAACCCAGCTAAATTAAACTAAAGTAGGGATTAAAAAATAGTGCTTTTTGGATTAAAAATTCCTTTAAACCATAGTTTGGATAAAAAGTAGTACACAATTTTTAACCGTGTACAATGTTTTTGAAATAAAACTTTGATTCTAGTTCCAGCGATAGCCACTGATGTTGTGAATAGCATTTTAAAATTTCCGATGATTTCGCTGAAGAGTTTTTGTTTTATCTACAAAAAAGTAGTTTTGAGATGAGTATAAAGAGAGTGTAAAAGAAACACTGTGGCTCGATACCTGCTAAAACGGCTGTAGAAGCGGAAATGACGTCTTTACAAAAGTTTGACAGTATATTCTAGAAAAACTTTACTTTTAATATATCAAAAAAAAAAAATTCAATTTCATAAAAGTTTTAGACCACCGACCCAGTGCCGGATTAAGACTACTTGATGCTCTAGCAATCCACGCCTGTGGGCCCCATCTCCAATACTAAATTTGTATCGGTCTTTACAACTTGTTAAACGTATTTATTACAACGACACAGATCATTATTTACCATAGAATATTTACAAAAGAAGAAAGAGATACGAGGAGTAGCTATTACAATAAAAACCAAAGCAGCATTTTTTTAGTTTTTGAAATGTGACTTGCAACTTTTACGGACATTAAATTCGCGCATAATACTATTTAAGTTCAAAATTTTTAGCATATCTGCCTCTTTATATAATACTGAAAAAGCATCAAGCCTTTTCTTAAGCATCGTAACCTTCAAACGCTTTTACTGTCAATTTGACACTATTTTTAAAAATAAAAGCTAATATCTTTCTTACTTATGCCAAATTCACTGGGAGTTTTGGCTTAGTGTAAAAATCATACCTAAATGTATATTTTGCCAAAGAAAAAATTCCAATAGATGTCGTTGTTAAGCTATGCAAAAAAATTCCCTCAAACGACGTTCAGTGTCAAATTGACACAAATTTAGGAATTGAACACAAAGAAAATATAAAAATTATAACTGTAAATATTTTTGTCCGTATAATTCAAGTGCGAATCTCCACAGAACGCTATGTGATAACTGCGATTCCCATGTTTGCCCAATTCATCTTTTTACCCAATGTAAAAGATGTGTTCAAACTTAGTGTGGTTGGTGAATAAGAATCAAATTTATATTTTTAAGATTTTATGTACTATTTCACTTTTATAGTTCTAATGTGGCAAACGATTCTTTTTTGAGTTTTTTGAACATAAATATTTAAATACAGCATAAATATTTAAAAGCTGAAAAACTTGGGTTTTTAGTTTTATAAAACTTAAATCTTTAAACGTTACAAAAAATCAAAGGCGTTTGAAGGGCAAACAGCTGAATTTCGGTTTCTTAATTGGTTTAAGGTCTTGGATATGTGTGTCTTTCACTTGTCGATTCAGTAGCCGTTCTACGTAGAGTAAAATGGTCGAAATCCAGATCGTGATCTTTTCGAATATGAAAAAAATTGTTAAATTGTAAAACTAAGTGCACGATAAAAACAAATAAAAGTGAGAGAGTTATATAAAAAAAAAAAAAAATCAGGAGAGATGTGCTTAGTTTGTTCGATAATTATCGAATTATGTAATTATAATTCCACAACGTTGCAAATAAGTAACACCCTGTAACTACCGAATCCGGGCACCAAAGACTTTAAAATTCGTTTAGTTCATATTTGAGAAAATACTAACACATATGTGACCTCAGAAAATGTGTAGCCCCACCCATTTAATTCGGTCATCAAAGGGTTAAATAAATATGAGACGATCCCTTTTCCGGCGTTTCCATGTTTGGTTATGTGTGTCGCTAGAAAGGGATCAAAATGGCTTATAAGTTCCAGTAACCCTAATAAAAAGGCTGTGGTAATATCGCTGACGCAGAAAATATTTTCAGTAAAATACAATTTTATGTGCGACCGTCATTTTTCGGAGACAATGGATAATCTCAAGGAGTAGATAATTTCAAGTAAGATTTTTGAGGAAAACTACCGAATCTTTTATTTTGTAGAAAATTAGTATTTGGTAACAGAAATGATAGTAAATTATCATTATTAGAATAAGGTATCCTTGAACAAGTAAGGAAGCAAACAGCAATGGTAGCAAATATTTTTTCGGTGATGTTTATGGTGCCCCCCAAGATGTGAAGCCCATTTTTTGGGAGCACGATAGTTTTTCAATTAAATGAACTCCTTCTATTAAAAAAAATTAAAAATTGTGATATTTTATATTTTTAGAGTTTTTTGTATGGGGACCCCCAGTAGTATGGCAGATAGAGTGTAGGTGTGCTTAGAAGAAATGTTAAGGGAAAAAAATTGAAAGGATCAGCTGATACTTTTGATACACATTGGGGCTATAGATTTTTTATATGATCTATAGTATACATATTTTTCTAATTTATGTGTTTTTTGCATGGGGACCTCCAGAAGGGTGGCGAATAGAGTATATGTGTGTTCATAAGAAATGTTGGGATGGTAAAATTAATAGGATCAGTTCATAAACTGGACCCCCTAGTGGTCATATATTTTTTGATTAGGACTATAATTTACATATTTTTCTATTTTTTGCTTTTTTTACGGGGACCCTCAGAAGAGTGGTAGATGAAGTGTAGATGTGTTTAGAACAAATGCTGAAGGGGAAAATTTAATAGGACCAGCATACATTTGACTTCCGTAGGAGCCATATATTTTTTGATGAACTTTGCTAGAGATTTTTTTCTATACTTTATGTTTTTTGTATGGAAACTTTCAGAAGGGTGGTAGATAAAGTGTGTTCAGAACAAATGTTGAAGGGGAAAGTTAATAGAACTAGGTCATACATTTGACTACCCAAGGGTCAAAGATGTTTTGATATGGATTATAATAGACCTCTAGAAAAGTGGCAGATAAAGTGTAAGTGTGTGTTCACAAGAAATGTTGAGGAGAAAAAAATTAATAGGAGCAGGTCATGCATTTGACCAACTAAGGGATCATAGATTTTTTGATATAAACTATAATAGACTTTTTGTCTATATTTAAAGTTTTTTGTATGGGGACCTCCAAAATAGATCCCCCTACAAAAGATGCAATTTTCTCACTTCGAAAATAGCAAATCACTGACATATATCTCATATTTTAGTTATCACAAATCATTAAAATAAGTATTACCATTTGAAGCACCAACCAATGACAGTGTAAATATTAAATACACAAAGTATTTTTTATGCGAATTTTGTATATTATTTCTTTTGAGATACTCTCTCTCTTTCTTCCTGTCTCTTTTTTCTTGTCTCTTTCTCCCTGTCTATTTCACAAAAATCTCTCTTATTATTACTTTTAAGAAGTTTCACTTTTATTCTGTATATGCTCTATACTGTGATTTTTTTTTTTTTTTTGTTATAAAAGCCTTACTTGTATTAAATTTTACACACCCTCTCGTTCTGCATATATGATAAAACTGTGTCACTTTGTTTGAATGCCTTTTAGTAGGTGTGGCAGGAAAAAATGGTATATATATTTCAGATCATTATCATTGCCTGACTCGATTAAGTCATGTCCTGTGATCACTATTTTAGTCGTAATTTTGAAGTGACCGAATTACAATTCGAAATATAAGCTTATAACCAAAACATATAGATCTATTTGGAAACGAATACGCTCGGTTGAAACCCATGCCTACCTCCCATACAAAATAACTTTTTGAAAGCAGTTATGTGTCATAAACTTTCACAAAAAGAATTTATTGATTTGGAAATTATGATATCAGTGTTTATATCTGTGTTCATTTTATAAACGCTCCGAGTTTTAAATATTACACAATCGAATGAACACCACGCCTACTTACAGTGCAAAGTGACCTTATAAAAACTGTAAAATATCTTATACTTACAAACTACAGAAATTATAATTATTTGAAATTCTGCAAATTAGCTAACAATTTTATAGAATCGATTGAAATCTGCGCCTACCACCCATACAAAGGGACGTCATCAGAAAAGTAACATCTTTATTGTTTTCATGAAAATAAATTTATTGACATGATCAATAATAATCTTGACATGATATTTGTATATCCGCCATACAAAGTGACATTATTAAAATAATAATAAAAATTCGAATATACGAGAACGAGCGGATGTGGCGGTTTTTAACTTCGACCCTGTCGAAAATACTTTCTTACTACTTTTGTATAACTTCGAATACTTGGGGGATTTGATTCCCAAAAACCCCCTTGGCTACGGGCCTGACACAATTCACTTATTTACAAGTTTAAATCACACTATGTTGAACTATGAAGTTGAATTTTTCTAGTAAATAAATCCATTTTTTATTGGACTCTGGATAAATTTATTGGGCTCACAAAACACAAATTGCGTTTTGCTACAACAGTTTTTCGGTTCACAAACGAGAAACTTTTTAAATCACACCGAACTTGCATCAGTGCTTAGATGAATAAGAATCTACTTACCGACGGTGTTCCATGCGATCCATCGTTGCTATCCTCATCGTTGCCATCGACATTTAACTCCTCGCTGGAATCACTGCGTGCATAATTGGCAGCAGCAGCGATTTGACGTGAAGTAGCTGCAGCAGCGGCAGCAGCAGCTGCCAGACCGCCCAGTTGTATTCGGAAGCCATAATCGCTGAGTTCACCGCCGGAGGTGGAGCGGGCATTCAACGCTGAAGTGGAAGACGAAGAGGTGGGCGATGACGAACTGAAAGAACTCAGGCTGGTAGCGATGCCAGGCATGGGTGTGCTGGACGCAGCTGTGGCCGATTTCGAACGCACAGCAACCGCTTGGGCGGCAGCAACAAGCTTAATCCTTTCGATATCCATGTCATTCGATGATGAGGGGCTGCTGCTGATAGCTGCTGTTGGTTGTTGTGTTGATGTGTTGGCAGGATGTTGATGGTTAGTGGTAAGAAACATTGATGAGGGTGGCGATGACAGTAGTTGAGCTACTGGTAGCGGTGGTGGCACAACAAGTGAGGGAGCTGCGGTGGGTGACAGTAACAGTTGATGTTGCTGATGTTCGGTTGAATGATGTTGCTGTGCATGCTGGAATTGGGAGGGTTGATATTGCTGCGGCGGTGATGTTGGCGGTGAGAGCGGCGAGTGTGCAGGTGAAGGTGGCGTATGAGTTGCTGCTGGTGGCTGAAGCGTGGCTGTTGTAGCTGTTGCTGTTACTAACGGACGCAAGTGAAAAGCCGCTACGGTGGCGGCATGTTGTTGTTGCTGCTGCTGTTGTTGATGGTGGTGGTGTTGCTGCTGCTGTTGCTGCGCTGCGGCTGCAGCCAAAAATTGCGGATTTTGCAGCAAGTGTGGATGTTGCTGCAGCAATGCTGCATGTGGATGTTGCAGTGGTTCCGGCCGCGCTAATTGTCTACCGGC
Source organism: Dichetophora obliterata (assembly GCA_963920525.1). NCBI lineage: Eukaryota > Metazoa > Arthropoda > Insecta > Diptera > Sciomyzidae > Dichetophora > Dichetophora obliterata. The sequence goes on from OY986435.1 coordinate 281,805,177, forward strand.
ATTAGTCAGCTCCAACAGCTTGCGTTGCTGCTGCTGCGTGCACGTAAATGTAACAGGTGATAGGGAGCAGCGGTTGTTGTTGTGTAGTTGAGCGTTAAACTTCGGCTGTTTGGCATCGCTGTCGTCCTCCTCGCTGCGTGGACTTAAACGCTGCAACACCTGCTGCTCGCTAATCTGCTTAAGGCGCTCAATTGAGAAACGTAGACTTTCTTCGGGCATGTTTGCGGTGCCGTTGGCGGATTTTGGTACTGTTGCTGTGACACCGACGGTGCTAATGGTTGCCGCTGAGTTGCCGGCCAGTGTTGCTTGTTGGCTTAGCAAGAATTTGGGCAGCTTGGCTGGTGGAGAGTTATGGTTGTTGCTGCTGCCGTTGGTGGTGTTTTTGTTGCAGTTCTTGTTGCTACTTGTTGTTGCTGTTGCACCGGCTGCTGCTTCAGGTGAAGTATTCGACTTGGGCGAATCCGGATTTGAATTTGGACTTAGTTGACCGACACTCGAAGAACTGTTGTGAGTCGCATCCGTCGCTTTGACGTTGGACTGTAACATTACCATGTTGGGCGTTTCAAAGGAGTCGTTTTGGTATTTTTTTAATTTTTTTTTGTCTAGTTTTAGTTCACACACTTTCTTAAAGCACTATTTTCTGTGCCTTGGCACATAACAGTTGAATATTTTTTTTAATTTTTTCACACTTTAAACAGTTTATCAGTTATCTGTCGACTGGATTATTAACACACCGCGTTTAACTTCCGATTGTAGCTTATTTCAGATCGTTATCAGTTGCTGCAACGTTGCTGAACTTGTCACGTTGCTATTTGCCTTGCGACTGTTTCTCGCTGTTGAACATCCGCAATGCGTTTGTTAATCCGTGCCACTTGGCTTACGCTGCCATCCAACAACGTTTGGACGTTATCATCCCCTTAGGTTTAAGTGATTTCTTTTCGTCGATGCTGCTGCTGTTAAGGCTGCTGCTCGGTGTGCCATTTTTTCTAGAGTTGTGCTCACCGAGTCGTTTGCTGTTTGCTGCTGAACGCGCTGCCTTCGTTTTGTGAGTTAATCCAATTGTGCTGACAACAACTTGCCGCCGCCTGTGGCAAGTGAACTCGAGATGTTGAAGCAATTTCCAAAACTATAAAGAAAAAACACTCTAGCGGCCGTAGAGTTAAGCGTCCATGCGACTGACAGTCATTGCTGACGAGATGCTATAGATACTGCAGATGCTGTTTACGGTGATGATGATGGTGGTGGTGGTGGTGGTGGTTGTTGTTGTTGATGAGTGTTCGGCGCTCTCAATGCTGCTCGGGTGACGCCCTCTAAGAAAACAGCTGTTGCTGTTGATTCCTACAGAATGTGAGTAGAAATTTGGTGTTTTGAGTGTATTTCACATTTTGTATAGAATATTTTGAAAAGACCACGCCTCTGAGCAAGGGTCGCGGCATCAGGCTGTCACCCTCTTGAGCGCTTTTTTTCTTCATCAACACGACGTATTTTTCTTCCTTGTTTTTGACATGACTACGTCGTGAGTGTGTTTTTGTATTGGTGTCTCTGTGTATTGGTCTTCAACATACCATAACTACGAGTTTCTTTCCAAACCTACTACTTGTCTAAAGGATCAGCATCACAATCTAATGATTTAATTTGTTTTCCCCTCGTTAGCAATGTAATGGTCTGTTCCAAGGCGTCTTTTTTTTTGTGTTTTGGTTTTTTCTTGACATCCTCGTTCAGTTCCCCGAACTACTCAGCATCCGTCGTGCTTACTAGGAAACCGTTAAATTGCATGCAGCCAGCCATGTTTGCTATATTTGTTCATTGCTGGCAAGGCTTTGCCTTAGTTGCCACCGACATCTACAAGCGTCCCACCCAGCCACCTGCTGAATTCTTCTTTTCCGCTGTGTTGAGTTTGCGTCGTCTTCGTGCTGCCAGATTGCTTCGGTTTTTGAAGCGTCGAACAGTGTAACTTAACTTTGCGGTCACAACTTAAAATTATTTAAGTATAAATTATTTTCAATATCAGTTTAAATAATAAGCCATTAAGCAGAAAAGTAAAAAATTGACAAACTTCAGACAAGCGTTAAATGACTAAAAATAAAAACAGGGAAATGGAGTAAATTTTGCAGCTTAGTCTAATTTTTCACTAATATTAGTATTATTACACGTAGAGAAAAAATCAAGCATTCTATGCCTGAATCTAGCAAATACGCTATCATTTTACACTCAAGCGTAAATGTATCAACTTAAGAAATATTTTGCTAGAATTAAGCAAATTTAGAACATACGATATTAAAAAAAAAGGTTTAATTCAAGAAAAATTTGCTTAAAACTCCAGAATATTTTTTCTAGATTCTAGTCTAAAATATGCTTGCATGAAGAAAAATATGCTGAAAACTAGAATAATTTGCTTGATTTGAAAACTTTTTTGCTTGAATTGAGAACAGTTTGTTTTATTCAAGTAAGACAATTTACTGAAAACTTGAGTTGAGAAAAATTTGCTTGAGTCAAGTAAACGATTTTCTTAAAACTAAAAAGTTTTGCTTAATATACGAAACTTAATTTTATTCATAAAGAGCATAATATGCTTCATCCAATTTGTTTTCCTAGATTTGAGAAGAATTTGCTTCATCCAAATAAACAATTTTCTCAATATTAGAATGCCTTGATTTTTCTTATTCGTATGAACAAAAGATGAATAATGATACAAGTAATTATTTGTCTGAAAATTGGAAAGTTTTGCTTGATATATAAGAATATTTTGTATCTTGTAACTGAAAATAGTAAACAGCAGCTACATTGTGTTTTTCAATTAAACAAGAGCTTGCTATATTTTAGAAATGCTTTATTTAAAAAAGTTTTTTTTATTCATTTTATAAAATATCATTACATATATCTTATTTTAAAAGATTTTCTAATATCTTGTGTTAACTTAAAACATTGAAAAGGTTTAGAAGAAAAAATTCAATATTTTTAATATGAAAAATTTTCATATCTATTAATATTGAAAAGTAATTAAGATGGATATCAAATTCAATTTGACATTGTTCAAAGACAAAATATGTACTGAAAAGCACTTGAAAAAACTAGCATTTGTTTTAAGATTCACATTGGAATTTTTAAAGTTTGCAAAATAAATTACATATTTTCAGATGAAAAGTGGAAAATAATTTTTTACACTCATCTTTTTAAGACTAAAGGCTGAAAGACTTAAGATTGAAAGAACTTGAATAATTTTACATCCTTGAATAAAGCAATATTGAAGTCATTTTATGTTTTCTTAAATCAAGCTAAAGAAGTGATATATTTTGTGCGAATATTTTTTCTTATTAAAATTGCATATGTTGTGTAAAATACGTGCTTAAAATTTCAGATCGATGTCTTCAATAATTGGGAATATTAATATATATATATATATGTTTAAGCATCTGTATACTACAGATCAAATTGCATGCCCAATTGAAACTTTAAACGCGATTTTCTCAAAACAGCTTTTTTTTTAAACAGTTCCAAGGATTTTGGAAATACTAAAAGCCCGATAGAGCTTATTTTTTTTTTAATTATGTATGTTTATTATGACAATCATTAAAATATAACCCTCAATCATTCGTAAAAACTAAAAGTTCGATTGCTTAAAACGTTTCAAAATTAAAAATGTAGGGTAATTTTTCAATTTTATTGCTCAATATGGCGTCAAAAAAGAAATACGTAGCTAGATAGGCTGATAATAGGTAATCTTATAGTTTTTAGTGTTATCTTTCATATGAATTTTTCCTTTTTTCCATTTATCGTTTTAAGAAGCTAAGACATCGTTGGCACCGTTTAGGAATTCAAGAATGAAGTCCAAACTGCGAAAGGCTTACAAGGGCACATAGAAGGAAAAAAAAAATTCAGTATATATTTAATAATGTGTAATTTGATGTTCAAAAGATCTTTTTAATTATAGTCAATTGTTTTTTATAAAAAAAATTCGAAACAGAGTTTTGTTTTTAGCTGTTAGAATGCAAAAGTCGGCCTTTGTAGTCTAGTGGAGAGTGCGCTAGACTATCAACCCAGAGCTCCCTGGTTCGAGTCCGCGTTCGGGCATGGTTTCTTTCACTTTCTTTGTTCTTTCCTACATTTAAGAATTATGCTAAAAAGCCACAACTAAATTGTGGAAAATGTGGAATAGAGGACAGGAACAACTATGGGCTGGAAATGCTTGCCAAAGTTAAGGCATAACACTAGCCTCGGTTAAAAGCAATTCAAATTAACCTTTCAATAAACGTTTCGCCTAATTAATAATTCACGTATGGTGCCAATCAATTCCTTTTAATAATCTATCCCTTTCCTTTCAGGTCAAAGACCAAACTTTGTTTGTATGAGGCGCATGCTTTGGTTCTTTGATCTTTAAAAAAAGACGTCTTAATCAAAGAATATTTTTAAAAACTAACCTTGCGTTTGCTTAAATTTAGAAAATATTTTAATTTAATTAATATATTTAATTAATTTAGAAATACATTCAACAAATCGTATTTATAGCATTTGTTGTTGTTCAAACTGTGAGTACCTCGCCATGTGACTGTCGTTTTAAAAAATTATGCAACCCTGTGATGTATGTAGACAAAGCATACAAATACGAGGCACAAAATACACGTCCAAAGGCTACTTTTACGTATTTGCGTTTGCATGCAAAACAAGAACAAAGCAAAATTCGCTTACGCTAATTTGAGTACATATAACAAATCATACAAATAGCAGACCAGCGTATTCAAACTGTGAATAGCCTTATTGTGTTTTTAACTAGTCATTTATTTTACTCATTTTTAGAAGTAAGTGCTCAATCAAAAATGTTCTTTCTTTATTTAAATTGTTGATTTTTGCAAATGAAACTTAACGTTACATTATTTAACGTGGCGTATTTGGATTTAGCTAAAGTAGGCAAATAAGCTTTCGACTTTAAAATTGAATAGCAAAAAAGCATTTCCTTTGATTTGTTAAAACTTTTAGTGTGCGGTTTCTTGATATATTTTTAAGATAAGCTAAAATATAAGATTGGCGCTTTTACTGTTCTTTCTTTCAAGCAAATTTTTTTTAAAGGCTTTGTTAACACAAAAAGACAAATATTAATTTTAATTAGAAAATATCAACTTAAGAAAACGTTTTTCACAAAAAAAAATGCTTTTAATTAACCAAATATTAAATGTGAATTTTTCACAATGTGTTTATCTTAAAATTCCAATAAAATGGTATATAGTTTACTAAACGGAAAAACCAAGAAAATCTTTGACATATCACACATATTTTATGTTATGTTACGTTATATTATGTTACCCGATTTTAGCCATTTTCTCGAAATTTTAATCCTTATCGTTTTGGCCACAGCTTATATCAAAGTGTTACACTGTACATCATGGGTTTGTTGTTGTTGTAACTTCTGCTTCTGTTTTTGTTGTTGAATGTGAGTAATTGTCAAATTATTTAGCGAAAAATTTGTTTGTTTATCCGCTTGGTTGGTCGAGCAATGGATCTCTCCGTTGTTCTTTGCTTTTATTTTAAGGACCTTTTTTATGTGATTTTTTTTTTATTTTTGTTTTGTTTGCTTATGCGTCAGCCAGTGTGTAAATGTGTGCGTTTTTACATGCTAGCATGTTTTATGTGTGTGGTTAGCTGCTAGTTGTTGTAAATGAATTACTGCAGTAGCGTGGTTCTTGGAAGTGTTGCCAATTTTGCAGCTTTTTAAGTTACAATACTTTGATTGTTCTTTAATATGTCTACGCTGTTTTACACAAGTGTTTAGTTAAAATATATTAGAAAAGAGTTTTTTTAAGCCAATTATCCTTGTTTGTGTAAAATAATATTATAAGAAGCGCCTGCAATTATTTTATCGCAGTTCAATCAATACGTCGCTTTCTTTTCCATTTTAAACTATTTTTTTGCATAGCAACCATTTTGGGTTTCCAAGAATCCAAGAATTGTAATATATCACCTCTACGGAAACTTGATGTTTAATTTTTCCCTGCGGTAGGTAAAAAAAGTATGTTACAAGCACTCATATATCTCAATATTGTATAAAAACTTAACTTAAAGTTAAGAAAGTTCAAATGAACCGATATAATCGAGTTTTTGGGTTCCATGAAATAAAGATGAAGTTAAAAATTATATGATAATTTAAGAATATTAGTAAGGAAATGTGCGGTGTTATGATAAGGGTTTTGCTTTTAAGCATTTCAAAAATAGAGAAGCGTTGTGAGACACGATGATAAATGACACGAAATGACACTTCGAATAAATAAAAATGCAGATAATTATAACAATAAAAATTTTAAAAGTATTGCCCTTTTCATCCATTTGAATCATTTTCATCAAAATCATTCCAAACATCATATCCAGAAAATCACTGACATTATCTTAAATTTCATCGATCATTAATATATTGCGGTAATAATGCTCAGTATGTATATAAGATTAGATTTAATATCAGATGATGAAATGGTGAGAGCTGAGTGCATCACAACACTATATATTCTACATTTTTAACATGACCTCTGCACCAGTCACAATATTTTTACACTATAACTATAATATTTTACTGCAATATTTTTACAATATAACTTCTTTAGTTTAAAGGTATTCAGTATCTTAATTCTAAAAAAGACTCTTTTATTTTTAAAAAAATGTTCTGTACAATTTCAGATCGAAAAACTAAAATTGGTAGAAACTCTTGAAATTCCTGTTGATGCGTTGAATGCTTATAAACAGTGACATCATGTCTATAAAACATGTTCACAGAAGTTTTAACATGTCAAACTCATTCCGAATGACTCATATTGACATATCCCTAAATATTTTATCTATAGATACACAATTGAAAATCCAGTTCATATTAAATTTTGTACTATTTTGCAGGCGCGTACGCAGGGGAGTTTTGGGTGTAAAAACCCCCCGAAATTAATGAATTTTAACAAGCTTCGAGAGAAACACTCAGCATAACATGGCAGCCGTTGCGTGTTTATGGTTATTACAAAGATCTTTAGATGACATTAAACATTGAAAAAAAAAAATAAAAAGGTTAAATTTAAAACTTTTATTGTGAAAAGACTATAATATATAGACTTAAAATTTTTTTAAGTACACTAAGGGAATATGTGTAAAAATTTGATGAAACTATAAATAAAGGTAGCGGAACTTTTTTTTCGTAGGTTAGTACGCTGTTGAACCGAAAAATTTGTTCAATGCAGCCAAGTTCACAACCATGATTGGAGAGTCAAAATGTCAAAATTTCGCTGTCTTTGAAAGGGTGTTTTTTATAGGGTGATACAAGTTTAAATCATAATAAAACATAGTAATATATTTTTAATATCAATGAAATGGGCTTTTGGATATTGTATAAAAAATTTTATGACATTGATGTTTAAATATGATTTCGACCATGTGGTCGCCACGGCTGGCACGTACAAGGCGCAATCTGGAACACCAATTTTCTCAAACTTTTCGCAGCATTTGCGGCCGTATCTCGCCGATAACTCTTCGAATGTTGATTTCCAGGTATTCAATTGTTAGTGGTTTATCCACGTAGACAAGTGACTTTACATAACCCCAAAGAAAATATTGCAATGGGGTTAAATCACACGATCTTGGGGGCCAATTAATTGGGCCATTTCGTGAAATTATTTTTCCGTCAAAAGTTTCCTTGAGTAAATCAATTGTAGTGCCCACTGTATGGCATGTGGCTCCGTCCTGTTGGAACCACATATCAGCAAGATTAATGCCAGCTATTATTAATTGAGGTACGAAAAAACTTCGAATCATGTTCCTATGACATTGACAGTAACATTCTGACCATCATCGTTTTTGAAGGCATATGGGCCAATGACTCCGCCAGCCCATAAAGCGCACTAAAAAGTAATTTTTTGTGGGTGTAATGGTGTTTCAATAAGAGTTTGTGGATTCTCCTCACTCCAAATACGACAATTCTGTTTATCTACGTACCCATTCAACCAAAAATGGGCTTAATCGGAAAATAAAATTTTCTATGGAAATTCAAAATCAATATCAATTTGTGCTTCAGCCCATTCGCCGAATTGGCGGCGTATACGATGGTCGTTTGACTTTAATTCCTGCACAAGTTGAATCTTGAAAGGTTTTAAGCCAAGATATTTTCGTAAAATCTTCCATAAAGTGGAAGGACACAACCCCAGTTGCTGAGAATGGCGACGAATTGATTGATTAGGATCATCTTCAATGCTTTCCTGTACAGCGGCTACAGATTCTTCAGTGCGCACTGTTCGGCGTCTCACGGGATGCACATTATCAGTAACAGTAAATGTGATTCAAAAACAATCTATTGTTCTTCGAATTAGCAGCTCGGAAGAACGATTATGTGCGCCATAAAATAGACGAAGTGCACGATAAGTTTGACGAACAGAACCATTATTTTGATTAAAAATGTCCACAATTTGCACACGTTGCTTTAGTGTAAGTCGATTTATAATAAAATGTCAAAGCAAATTTAACAAAGAACAACTATAAGTTGTTAAATGAATGGTCAAATAAAGCAGTGATGCCAACTCAAAGTATAGAGTATCACTCTATAAAAAACACCCTTTAAGAAAATGAAAAAAATTATAGCGCCTGTTGCTGGCATGGTATTAAAATTTTAAATTAATAATGGGTCATGTAACTGCAGTTTTTTCAAAAGTTTTATATGTTTTCCTCAAAATAAAATTTCCAGTGATACCCTATTTACCCTATTCTGGCATTCGCATGGCTACGGGACCGCGAAAACAATTTCAAAACCTCAAACTCCGGATTTGGTTTTCTAAACAGTAAACTAATCTAAGCACACAATTTGAGCCAAATCGGAGATGGTCAGTGCAACTGATATTACTTTATTGATGAAATTTTTTTTATAACATATTGTGTGTTCGATAATCAAGTTATTTTTTATTTCATTTTTTCTCCTCAAATAGTCTGGCAACCATTATTATGAATTTTAACAATCATGGCATTTTTTTTTGTTTTTGTTTTCTATTGCCAAAAATCTATTACATTCATTTTCTCGTTTTGTGCTTCAGTAAAAAGTCGCAAACTAATTCAAATTATGAAATTTTAATAAAATCATAAATGATAACTAATAACATTTAAAAATTCAATAAATAAATACATGTCTAAAAAACGCATTTACTCATTTAAACTTTTTTAAAATTTTGTATGAAAAATCATGCATTGATTATTTTATCGCATTATTATTTTAACAAATGTTTGTATGGGGAATCCCCAGGGGGTTCCAGGGGGTGTGTCACTGGCATGGGTGGATTGACCCTCCAAAGTTAGAAGGGTTCGGTCATACATTTGGACTCGATTGGGGCACTCTAAATGGGTCAAAGAGGGATTTTTCAAAATTTGATCCTACGGAAAAGTTGAGGCACTAGAATTCGTTTTAGAGGTATAGTTCCTCGGGCAAAGTTTCTTATTTTGATCCCTAGAATACGATTTTCACTGAGTAATGGGCGATTTTTTTGCCTCCCCATAAATCGACGCGGCCTAATATGTATTGTTATGATATTTTATATAATATAAAAAAATTTGAATAAGTTTAAACAAAATAAATTAAAACCCTTCGAAATTTTATTCTGGACACGCGCTTGCTATTTTTAGAACATGTTTTGGTAGAAGACTGGAAATATACTATAGTTATTTACTTACTATAAATGTATGTATGCACTTATATAAAATAGATGTAAAATAACAATAAATAAGTATTTAAATGTACAAAGTATATTTTAAAAACTTAAACTTCGTAGAGTTTCAATAAAAAATAAGTTTTAAAAAAATCCGTTTTTTTTGATAAATGTTTATATTTGTATAACTTTTGATACATAATTTAAAAAAATAGAAATTATAGAAAATATTTACCAAATTAGAAAATTACCTACACTTCAAAAATCTTGGATTTTTTAAATCCAATCGTTGGAACCATGTTTTTTAACACTTGTTGTCTTAAAATTGAAACTGTTTTAGAAAAAACGTTAGGCATTGTATTAAGATGTGTTAAGATTTAGTCTGATGGCATGATTTAATAAAATTAAATTTTAGTATTTGAAGTCGCTTAAATTTGAATACAGTTTCTGTGTGGTATATGTTATTTACAAAACAGAATGTATTGTAATTCAGTTCAAAATTTTTGTATACTAAACTTACTAAATGACAAAAAGTCGATTTGAAAAAAAAAATTTACCATATATGGAGGAGAAGTGGCAATGCTGATTGGTGGCTAGTGGCAGTGAATTCTAGTAATTATTACAAAAAAATAAAAAAAAACTCAAAATATTTTTAACATTCTACAATAAAAATAAATATATGTTTATTAATAATAGTAAAGTTTGAATAATTTTTCTTAATGTTAGTATAAAAAATTAAATACTACTAAAGGGAATTTCTTTTAAACTTAGTTTTGCAAATTAAAGTAAGTTTTTTAGTTATGCAATTGACACAACGAAAAGAATGCAATATCAGATGTTTCGCTGAAATCTGGATAATGGGGTTTCAATGATATTTCATAAATTATTTTTCTGAGTCTTAGACCAGCTTATATTAGTAGGAATATAAAAGGTTAGAGTAAATATATTTTGCATTAACTGTAGATCTTTACAGATTAAAAATATGACTATTAATTGACAAAATAAATAGAGTTTTTTAATAGATTAAAATGTAGTTGAACAAATTAGGTTAAAACAAAAAAGTACAATTCCTTTTTTTTCAAGCCATTGACATACCACTTCAAGTTTACTTTGTTCCATTATACTACACCACTACAGTATTAACTAGAGCGACAATATTGTTGTCAATGCTTTTGATTTACTATCTTTTTAATGTAGCACTTTTGCAAAAACCACATTAGTTTAATTATTTTTGAATCGTATATCATGTTTCTTTTTTTCTCGACTAACTAACTAACTACTTGTGCTTCATTTCTTTAATTGTATTTTAACTAGTTGCCGATGTTCCATTTATAAACAAAAATTTAAGTTTTAATTGTTTTACACAATAAGCAGTATAAAGCTTGTTTTTAAAATATGTAAGTTGACAGACACATCTACTTCTGATGTAACCAAAATGATGAGGCTCATCATAAAGGCTACCTATACAATGACAATGACCAAATATGAATATTTGATTTAGTTTTTAGTATTATCATATCCAATTAATAAAAGTGGCTTATGTGTTATCATTTTTTTAGATCTGACAACACTGCCAGCCACCTAAAGATTTACTTTGCAATTGATGTTTTCGTTCCTAATGCATGAAGTAATTAGCGAAAAGCCTACTAAAAGCGACAAGAAATTTTCTCAACATGAAAATTATATGAAACTAAAATAAAGTGACTCGGAAAAATTGCTAAGATTCTGGGTGAAACACAACATTTTCATTCAAAGAAAATTTAGTTTTTAAAAGTGCTAAGGAGTATGATGAATTGGACAGAATTAATTCCTCCCGCTTAAACTCAAATATATAGCTATATTAGGCTACCAACTCAGAATTAAAGAACTAGCATGACGACATGCGCGCTCTTACTCTGCCAATTCTTTGCTCTCTTACTCTCTTCCTCTACCGCAATCACGCTCATTTTCACTCTACAAATTGTTTAAATTGAACGAAATTTATATGCGCTTTGCACAGGCAATTTAATATCGCATCCAATTTGCGGTTTATTTCCAAACGATGTCGTGTCAATTTGACCGGTGTGTGCAGGGGTTGGGTCAAGCCATGCGATGGGTATCCCTACGCGTTGTGGTTGTTGTTGTCAGTGTGCGCTGCCTAATGACGTACAACGAGTGTGGACAGAAAAAAGAAACAGTAGAAAAAACCAACGAGATTATGTGGTTTGTAGGAGCTATATAGCACCACAAATAGATATAGAAAGCTGTGCAAATGAGAGGGGAAAAGGTACATTCTGCAGTTTGTATAATTTTCTCAAGCATAGCGAGAGTCGCAACTTTAAGGGATCCACACGGCTGCCACTAGGATTCAGCGGGTTTTATTTGAGTTTGTATAGCCTTAAGTTCAGAATGGTATGTCTACTACTCAATTATTATCACACTTTCTAGATTAACTCAGAGTATGTTAGTTTGTACATGCACATATGAAGATTACTACGTAGCAGAGTCTTTTGCAAATAGTTTAGCATCTTCTATCTTTTTGTCGCTTCAATTAAATGCTCAATTAATAAGGGCAGACATTGTTATTTAGTGAGAACTTGTTATGCTCTTTCATTTTAATTAAAATCAAAATACGCATAAAATTTGTTATCACTTCATTAAAATGTCTATAGATCAGGGCTGGGCATTCTAACACAGTCAGATTTTATTTTGTCTTCTTAGTATTCATGCGTTCTCGAGTAGCGCCCACTGAGCGAAATAATTGTCACAATTACCTAGATTTGCAAGTTTGTATGTTTGTACCCCACACATACTGTAATATGTGTTTACTTTTTATTTTTAATCATCGGTACTGTTTAATATTTATTCTAAGTCATTATTGCTCCAGAATTTTCTTTTAAGTATATAAATTACATTAGTTTGCTTGCAGTGACAAATTATACACTTGGCTTCCCAAGAAAGGTTCTCTGCAGAACAGAAATCGCATTCCGATTCAGAGTCAATAATTCTTTTTAGGTGTTTTGTTTTTGTTTTAATATTATTAAATCGTAATGTATACGAATCATTAAAACTATAATCAAAACCTCATAAAATTAAGTATCAAAAAATTAATGAATAGAAATAATGTGAAAAAATAATGCAAAGAGTCTTAATAGGCAATATGTATGAATTATATTAAACCTTAATTTATACGAATAATATAAAATTCTACGAAATAAATAAAAACTTTTTAACAAAAAAAAAAAACAACCAACTTCAAAACCACTACAAAGTAAAAAATAATTTTAAATTCCTTCTCACATTAATTCTTGGTCAAATTTGTTAATTTATATATATATATATATATATTATTAAATTTGAAATCTTATTACTATAAATATTTTTCTATTTTGTATTATTATTATAAATATATGCATTTCTCCATGAATATAAAACCTTTACAGCCGGAGCGCTTATTTTATAAAAGTCTGATTTTATAAGCGCCGACTTTAAAGGTACTTTATCAATGTACATACATTAAAATAAAAAAAAAAACCAACCAACTTGAGAACCTCCTCCTTTTTAAAGTCGGTTAAAAATATATGCATACGAATTATGAATCTACAAACCAAAAAGTTTTTTTTAAGAGTGTACATAAAATTTCCGACATAGATCTAGCCAGCATCACCGTCAGCGAACGACTGAATTATATTCTCTTCTGTTGTAAATTGTGTGATTGTGTGTACTTGTGAAAAGTTACGCTCAGTGAGCGCTCAGTGAGCTATGGGGCGCCCAGCGCTGCTATACATAAATGAGTTGCATTGATGTATTAAAAAAAAATTAATTACAGATATATAATATCTATATATTATTACGCAAAAAAATTGTGGTACCATTTTACCTGTGTTAACGTAGGCATATTCACATAAATTTTACATCGTTGGAAAGGTATTTTCGATTACATTTGCAGATTATAATTTTTATTCGAATAAGTTGTCATTAAGATATGTACAACTAAGCAAATGTAAAAAATTTTTTCCCAATGGGATAGCGAAACCAATAGCAACACAGCTCTGTTGAACATCGTTGCTATAGCATACACGAGAGAGAAGAGAGTGACACAGAACACTTCAACAGAGCAGTGTGGCATTGTTGTTGCTCCTTAATTACTCTCTCGAACTGATAACCTGAACAGAATGAAGTAATTTCATTCAATGAACCCAGTGGTAAATAGTCACATGACGTAACCAATTATTTATTTTATACCTACAATGTAGCTGCGAGATCTCCAATGCCTGTAGAGTTAATAATTGAGTTTTTGAAGTGAAAACTTCTTCAAACGCGTTCAGTAATTTTGTGTAGAGGAAAATCTTATTTTAAACGAAACCTTTACTCATGACACAAATTAAGAGAAATGCCATATTTCAGACAGTTTAAGACGTATTAGCCAAAAATGTATAAAATGTAATTAATTTAAAAAAGTTACAAGTTAAAGCTATTTAAAAAAGTTGCCATGAAATAAACGACAACATTATTTATTCGTCCTTTATCCCTTTCAGACCTGACGCTTAGCCACTGAGCATTTTTTTGTTTTTTGGAGTAAATGAACTTTATATGATCTGAAAATATATTCAAAGCCAAAACTTTGATATTTGCATGTCCTTCAATTTTGGTTTCAATTGTCTTTCAATTTCAATGGATTTTCAAGAACCAAATATTTGTACTGAAATAATTTGTACAAATGACCTCAAATCAATTAAGACTTTAAAATATATTATTTTATTTGTTAATTATATATAATATGTATTAACCAAAAGTATTTATCAATGTTTTGTTCTTTAACTTTGATAAACGTTTTTCAATAAAAATTTAAAAAAAAACAAAAGACAAATTGAGTTTTATATGGTTGTATTTCGACCACAGGCGATGCTAGTAATTATAAAATATACTAATTACACTATGTGACAGCCATTCTGATCTGGGTTAAACACTAGGCAATCTTTATTTAAAACAGGATGCTGATTCCAAATATTAGTTTAAAAAATAATTCTGTAACACCATTTTGAAGTTATCGATAGTTTATTATTTTTAGTGAATTTCGAAAAGGTGAACCCATGTTATTGCAAATAAAACTCGTTTTTTTGAATTGATTTAAATGAATAGTATTTTAAATTAAAGGTAATTAAAATACCTTTAATTTATTACTACATTATATTCCAATTGGATAAACATCTTGGGCTCCACTACTTAAAACATTTGACTTTTTTCTTTTTTTCTAAAAATTTTCATAAAATGGAAAATAATTTTGCTTACAAAGTTATAAAAATAAAAGAAATTTTATGGTTGTATAGTTTTAAAAAAGTATGTTCTATTACGAAGAAAATAACATAAAGCTCTAAAAAATTTGTCTTTTAATACAAGTGTAAAACTACCTGAGTGAAAATAGAAAAAAATCGATTACAGAATCGATTAATACAAAACTTCTTAGATCTTGAATTTCTGGAAACGCATCGGGCTCTACAAGGTAAGTACCTGTAAAGTATTTTTTGTGAAATAAACAATATTTTTCCCTCCGAATCTTGGTTATGAAAGCGATGAGCATGGAGAAATATTTCACCAGGAAATGAAAAATATGGAGCGCTGATACACTTGCTCCTGGAACAAGTCCATGATTGGCGACTACGTATGCTTTCTCATAAGAAAAACAGATCAAAGTGACAACAAGAGACGAACTACATCCAATAATTTTTTCTAATGTCATCTATTTGTTATTTTCTATTTTGTACTTATTTAAGGATGTAGTCTAGTCCTCCGCCCTAATTTTTAAGGTTTCTTTCGTAAATTTTTTTTGTATAAAAATATTAAATATAATGGTTTAAAATTTTTTTAAGCAGATTTAAACATTTTCATTAAAATATAACAAAATGGCTGACTTTTAAACAGAAGTTTTCAAAAATCGTGTTTTTTTGTGGAAAATCGGAGGATAAATACGAAAAAATTATTCAAAATGTACAATTCTGCTACTTGCGAGAGCCATTGACGAGTCAAATAACGTATTCAAATTTCAGTTCAATCGGTTCAATAGAATTTTTTAAATCACACGGGCCGATCAATAAAACGTATGGAAAGAGCTATTAAGGTTTTAACAACACACACTCTTTCCACTATGTGCTATAACTTCATTTATATTTTTAATTTAAGTTTGAAAAATTTCCATTATACTCTAGAATATTTTTTTTAAAAAACCATTAAAAAATAGATTTTTTAAAACTCTAGCACCAGACTTACTGTGTCTTTTTGCATAATGAAACGAAGGCTGAATGAGGTGCAAGACATGGTAAGCAGTAGATTTTTCGAAATTTTTTTGCTCGTCTCTTTCACGACGTTCAGCCTTCATTTCATTATACTTAAAGGAGCAGTTCATATTTAAGATTATGCTTAAGCTGCTTAAACATAATATTTGAAAAAAATAGATTTTTTCCATTTTCACTTCGGAAGTTATTACTTTTGAATTTCGTGACAGATTTGTTATAGTTGTATGTCATTTTATTTGTAATAAACTTTAAAATAAAATTATAAGCCCATATCATTTCTTTAATTTTGATAATTTTATAAGAAAACATATATTTCATTTTATGGACATTTTTAGAAACAAAATAAAAAAATATTTTAATTAATAGAGCATAGCATGTTTATCCAATTGGAATATTATGTAGTAACAAATGAAAGGTATTTCAATTACCTTTAACTAAATATACTACTAATTTAAATCAATTCATAATAATGTGTCTTATTTGCAATAATGTAGGAACACTTTTTTGAAATTCACTAGAAATAATAATCCATCGACAACTTAAAAACAGTGTTACAGAATAATTTTTAAAGCTGATATTTGAAATAAGAGTCCCAATTTACATCTGAATTGAATGTTCACTCTTTCAAATCAGAACATTTTCGGAATTTTGTGGAGCAGTGGACATTTGGTAAATTTAGGAAAGTGTTCCAAAAACTTTGAAAAATCGTGCCATTTGGAAAACTTCTAAATTTTTGCCACCAAACGAGTACAAAAAAAGGATTGATTTCAATATAAAATACATTTATATTAAAAAAAAAACCAACGTAAAAAAAGACTAAAAGAAATCGGGTGTTTCTCGAAACTTGAAAACATAAACCAGTGGTTGGCAGTATTTTCAAGTCAGTAACACTTACATAGTACAGCATAAATTGATCATTTCTGAATACAGCTTTAAAATTTTTAGTAAAAAAAAACTTTTTTTTTAATCGTGCAAAACCAAAAAAATCCGTTTCTAAAAATTGGCTGGTGAACCGTGTTATTTCAAAATAGTGCAGAAAAAGACCATGTCAAAAAAAGAGTTAAGTGTACAAAATTTCTCAAGATATTTTCTTATACTCGAAGAACTTTGCAGTTCAAATATAAAAATTTTCTTTTATAAAGATTCATGATTCTAAAAGATAAAAGCATTTCAGATGAGGAGCACGTGGCGTATGAGTAACATTTTATAACTAACTAGTAAAACTGTTGCCGCATTTGAGCAATTATTAAATTGCGAATCAAGTGATTATTTTCTTACTTTTTTTAACGAAACTTGTTTGGAACACATAAAATACTAAAAATTACACAATACGTAAGCAGTTTGAGAAAACAGTGACTTTTTGAACTTCCCGCTATCACTTCCCGCTTGAACTTCAACTATCATCTATTAATAGATTACTGTCAAATTTTGAGCAAGCTGCGTCATTTAGCTTGTGTTTGACATCCATTAAAAGCAGACATCCTCTTGAATTTCTTGTGCTCATCAAGCATTATATTTAGCGTAAAAAAGTCCTCACCGAAACCAACGAAAAAAATACTATGGGGACTCTGCACATTACATTTGAAAGGTTGAGAAGGGGTTAACTGAATTCCGTTGTGGTCGTACTTACAATGTTCAAGTCGCTCAAAAGTTCCAAAAGCGATCGTCACGCCAGAAATCTTTGATAAAATTCATTGAATGATATTGGAGGGTCGGAGAATGAAAGTGCGTGAAGTAGCTGAAGCTGCAGCCATCTTCACATTTTACATGAATATTTGGGCATGAGAAAGCTATCTACGCTTCGAGTGCCGCGATTGTTCACCTTTGACCATATGTGCAGCCGTGTGACCGCTTCAAAAGTGTGTTTTTGTGCCATTTCGTAACCGTAAACAAAACATGGATACATCACAATACACCGGATACCAAGGAACTTTCAAAGTGCACTATAGATGGCAAAGGTGAGTATGTCGCCTACAAGGTGCAGTTTTTTTGCATGCATGCGAAGTCATGCACATCGATTTCCTTAAAAATAGTAAAGCGGTCACCAAGAAATATATTTCAAAGCTGTCGAACAGATTTAACATTTGTTTTAAGTTAAAACGATTACATGTGGAAAATAAAAAGATGCTTTTTTACCATGAAAATGCACGGGCGCACAAATCTGTAGTCGCCATGTCAAAAAATTCATAAATGGCGCTACGAACTACTACCCCATCCACCATGTTCCTCTTCATAGCTCCTGCGACTATTTCCTATTTCCAAACCTAAACAAATGGCTCGGCGTTAAGAGATTTGGGTCTAATGAAGAGGAATGTAAGATTACCTAATCACTAAGACAAACACCTTTTTTAAGGTTTTTGATCAAACCTATTATTTGGAAGGAATACAAAAATGAAAAAAACTCTGGACTAAATTTATCCATTTAAAAGAATGCTATGCTGAGAAATAAAATGATTTTTTTCGACAGAAACTTTTATTAAAAAAGTCACTGAATTTTCAAATTTTCTTCATATATGTGAAAAAGTTCAACATGTTAGTTCTTTTTGCAAAACAATTTTGAATATATCATATATAAATTAAAAGTTATTGTAAAGACAGTGAAACATTTTGAAATGAAAAAATTTTAATAATATATACGTACTATAACGTCAGAATATAGAGTACGCAAAGCATATTTCTTCTTGGCATGTAACTAAATAAAGCATTAAAGGAAATTTTCTATAAAAATTTATTAGAAATACTAATACTTTATTTAAAATAATGATAAGTATCAAATTTTAAGAAAAAACACGCAAAGAGCTTAACGAAAGTTAAAAAAAAGTTTTTTTTTATTCCGTTTAAACTCGATTTGCTCGAGTAAAATTTTTTTATTTCAAACTTTTTTTTCGCATGATAGGCATTTGAGAATATGTTTTTTGTAAATTTTGTAAGTTTTTAATTAAGAAAAAATTTGGCAATATGTTTGGTACGAAAGCAACTTTTTAACGATTGACAAGTGACTTTTTTACTGCTATTTAAGTTTCCTTTAAAAAGGTTGAGAGTCCTCTCTTAAATGTACACATTTGTTTTAAAAAATCAATTTTAAGCAAAAATCTGATTTAATGACACCTTTATTATTAAAATTAGTTCATTGGTTTTGGAGAAATGGAGGTCACAACAAAATTTTTTGTCTATTTAATATGTATATAGATACAAATAACTTTTTTAAAAGTACTTTAAATTACTATATAATAGTTTGTTGATAATATTTTAAAAAACAATGTTGTGTTATTAGTTAAAAAAAAAAAATTAAAAACTTTAAAAACGTATAAATAATACGTTAAAAACGCCTAAATATTTTTCAATTGCAGTAATTGTAATCTTAATTTCTTTTAGATTAGAACTATAATTTGTAATTGAAATTATGAAAGTAATCGATTACTTGCAAGCTCTGGATTAGAGATATTTAAGTATTGCTAAAACTAGCGTTTAATGGCGTCGGAATTCAGTATTCGAACTCAACTTACACTTGCAGTTTCACTGATAATATTTTATGGGCGCTTAATAAGTGGTGGGGGGGGCGGTGCTGCACATTATAGCAGAAAATAAAGCGGTAAGGCTGTTTTAGCAATACTAAGAACTTTCTGTTTCGATACATGAAACATTGGTACACCACGACACTTCAGATACAAAAGAACAGTTAAAACAGTGAATTTTTTAGTGGTTTACGTCTACCAAAGAGCTCACTGCCAAATCAAATGCCCATTTTGAAAAGCATCCTAAATCATTCTTTTTAGAAGGCTTAAAAATATGGTAAAGAGCTTAGAAATTTCTATTGAGTGAGCTCAAAGAGATTATGTTGAAAAATAAAAAAGGAATTAACTCCTAAAAGAAACTTATCCTTATTTCTAATGACTTATTAAACTCTCATATTACTCATATTCTCTCATATTACAACTTAAAGCCAGATTCCTTAAGCTTTTATATGTTAAGTCAAAGTAATTATTTATTTGAATTTTTTTGGTTGGAGTAACTTAATATTTCTTTGGCATGTACAATAGGATGTTTTTTCCAATTCACTTCTAATAGCATTTTTCTGGTGCTTTAATGCACAAATACAAAACCTGTGCAAGGTGAAGGGTCACAATTGATTTCTTCAGGTGGCGCCATGCCCTAGAAAGTCCGCATATCGTGATAATTCGACTTTTTCGTAGTTATTTGATAAATGTTGATCTATATAAAATCGTATCCGCTGAATATTAGTGAAATAATATTTTTAATACTGAAATATATGCAGGCTATGCGAAAAAATCGAAATCAGAAATATTTATGCAATTCTATTTTTCAGCACGATATTTTGAACAGTTTTTGGAAAAAAATTTTTTTAATTCGTAAGAATATCAAACTTTCTGAAAGAGTGTGCCACATAAGTGGTGTATTTAGTAAAAGTTGTAAAAGTGCTATTCAACAACTTCAATTTAAGAGTTTTTAAAAGTCTCTAAGTGCTCTGGAATCAAAGTAATTTTAAGATTTTGTAACTCTAGAGGTTTCAAAACTGCGAACGCTCATTTTTCATCTCTGCATATTTCAGACCTAGAGTTAAGTGCGTTGGATATACGATTTTACAAATTTATCGATTTTAAAACAATATTTCTGTTTCAATATTTTTTGATTTTACTGTTACAGTATTTAGATTATTATGATTTCTATATAATAATAATGATTTCTATATAATATAATATCTATATACTTATTTCTGGGTAACTTTTTCGTTTAAATTGAAAATATATATCTTTTTTTAAAGTAATGTCCTTCATGACTGCTTTACCACAGATATTAAAAGCATTTTTTTTCAATTCAAGAAAGAATTGCTGGTTTGGAAACTTTTTTCAAATAAACTTTTTTTTCAAAAAGAACGCTCAGGTATATAATTAATTTTTAACAGCCAAATACTTATTTCATGAAAAGTAAATACGCTGTTTGTTACCTAGATCCATGGGCGTCCGGAGGTGGAGGAGGACAGGGGGTGCTTTCCCCCCTAGGCAGTGAACATTTTTTATATATCTTCATATTAAATCAAAAAATACGTAAGTTTAAATATAAAAATTTTGAGAGAGAAGCAAAAAAACTTTCTAAATTGTTAGTTGCGCTTAAGCCTGGGTTTTTGAGAACTTTGTAAAAAAAAGACTTCGTTTGTAGTTGTAGAGGTGCAAAATTTTGCGAAACATGTATTTTGCTAAGGTGCACCATAATCAATCAAAAAGACTATTTTGAATTTTTTGTAACCTACGGCTATTTTGATTTCATATGACGATATGTTCATTATGTATTTAATATATTTTGAAGAGAATACAAAAATACTTTTTTTAGGTAAATTTATAAATAAAGCTGAGCTAAACTATGAATATTAAAATAGTATGTTGCACCGTTGCTGTAAAGCCGTCTTCATATTACGCGTTTTGACACCGCTCTCAGGTTTTTTTTTCGTAGAAGCGGCTGAAAAATACTGAATTTTGAATGTATTCAAATACATTTATTTATTTAATATTCAGTATTTTTCAGCCGCTTTTGCGAAAAAATTTGGGATGTCTCAACCGCGACAAAAACGTTTAATATGAACACGGACTAACAAGTTACGATACCATTTTATTTACCCTTGTTTCACAAATACTTTTCCATACTTTCTCTTAAATTCAAAAATTTTTTCTACGAATTTAATTCGTAATTTTCAGCCACGAATACAATTCGTAGAATGGAACTAGTTTGATACACATTTCTAGTATTTTATTCGTATTCGTACAAAAACAAATGTAAATTGTACGAATACATTTACGAATGATTCTAATAACTAGTTACGAAAAAACCTTCTGTTTAGCTGGAGTTTGATCTGCGGTTCTTTAGATTATGGGCCACGTACTCTTCTAGTAGGCCAGGGCCACCCAATCACACATTTCTTTATTCTCGGTAATTGTTCGACAAACCAGTCTGAACGATTTCAGTTGTACATTTTTTAAACTCAACTAAAACTTTGTACCTTGTACGAATAATGCGTACGGTCAACCTACACCGAAAAAAATGTACGGAGTTAACCCAAGTTTTTTCATGAGTCAAAAGAGTTTTTAAGAAGTTAAAAACGTTTTGTCGCCGTAAAACGCAAAAGGGAATTGCATCAATATTTTTTTTGTTAATATAAAACTTTTTTTGTTTGATACAACTCATTTTCAAAGCTTGGAGTAAATTAAAAGCAGTTTCAAATTAACTTTGCATCTTCTCCGAACATTTGTCTTTTTAACTCCATTAAAGCTTATTGCAACCATCTATGAAGAACGTCTTTGTATTTTAAAGCTGAAACGGAGTTATGTTTAGCACGAAGCAGAGTCTGCTCGAGCAAATACTTCCGTTTGTTCGTTTTACTTTGAATGAAGAGAAAGTACTCAAATATTTTAACAAGCAAATCAAGTGTGCTGTAAGAATTAAATGTTGCATAATGATAAAAAGGGCCATTTTTACTTTTGCGAGTTATATGTTTTCGTATATCTTTATCGAAGTAAAACTTCTTATTTGGTTATTTGATATAGAGGGTACAATTTATCGAGTCTCGTCACGAAAGTTTTTTTAATCTCGTCACGAAAAATTGTGTACACAAGCAATGATATTTTTTTTGTATGGGGACCCCTAGAAGGGTGGCAGATAGAGTGTATGTGTGCTTAGAAGAAATGTTAAATAAAAATAACAATAGGACCAGCTCATACATTTGACCTCCCTAGGGGTTATCGGTTTTTTGATATGAACTATAATAGACAATTTCTTCTATTTTTTGTGTCTTTTGTATCGGGACCCCCAGAAGGGTGGCAGATAGAGAAAAGGTGAGTTCAAAAGAAGTGTAAAGGGGGAAAAATTATTAGGACCAGCTCATATATTGATCCCCCTAGGGGTTATAGACGTTTTGATAAGAATTATAAAAGCCATTTTTTTATTTTTTGTTTTTTTGTATGGGGACTCCCACAATAGACCGCCCATAGGTGAATTTTTCACGTTATCTCGTAAATATCAAATCATGGATATATTCCGCATACATCGCAAACCATTAAGACCAGTATTACTAAATGAAGCACCAACCAATGACATTAAAATATTTAATTAACATAATATTTTTTATGAAAATTTCGTATTGTATTTCGTTTGAGATGTATCTCTTTCTTACTCTCTGTTTTTTTTACAAAAATCTATCTTATTCTTTATATTAAGAAGTTTCCCTTCTGTACTGTATACCGTAATTTTTTTTTAACCTGCGGTGTATTTTTTTATAGAGAATTTTGGGAAACGAAACAATTTTATTAAATTTGGTATACAATTGTGGCTTTATTAAAAGTCAAGATACATAATTTTTTTTTAAGGAATTCATGAGTTTTTGGAACATACTAAAGTAACATATTACCATATTTTATTAACGAAACTACATTAAACACTAATTAACAAATTTTTAATGTATGTATCACGACACTTAGGCAACCCTGCTCACTTAACACAAATCGCCTTGAGAATATTCTACCTATTTTTGTACCAAATTTAATTATTCTAGCATCAATATATATCGGAATTAAGCATATTAAATTAAATGCCACGTCCATTTTTGCATTAGTATAGGAACACAACTTTCTCATTTATTAAAAACTTAATACGGAATTAAGCATATTAAATTAAATGCCACGTCCATTTTTGCATTAGTATAGGAACACAACTAACTCATTTATTAAAAACTTTCATAAACCTAACGTTCACCCTGTTGGATAATCCTTACTTCATTTTGATAAATGCTTAAAAAATATCTTTTCCCTCATTCAATATTTATCCCTTTTTTCAAATATGTTAAATACAAAAATCCCTTTTTTAAAAAATTTCCCTTAAAATCAAAAAAAAAAGAAACACCTTTGAAACAAATTTGGAGAGTTGAGCGCAATTTAAGCTCAAAAGTAAAAACAAATTTTGTTTTATAAGAAATTATAGAGATTCAAAATTGCCAAATCGTGGATAAGCTGCTCTGTGAGTATGGAGAAGAGATTCTGTTTTCGGCATTAACCATGTCCTTAATTTCCTTTGTATTCAATTGAAATAGGAAATAAATAAAATTAATTAAACACAAAAGAAATTACGGGTTCTTTATTTGACTCTTTTGTGGGTGAGTTTGTTTATTTTTAAAGCTTTATGCTACATTTAAATGGGTTGATTCTAGTTTTTTTTGAGTGAACTCAAAATTTAAAAATTCTCAATATCTCAACCTTAAAACAACTCAAAACGGAGTCAGTACGACTTTTCAAACAAATCCAATTTTTGAAGTAAATTGAACACACAAACGGAGTTAAATATAGTTTTTACAGCTTTGGCAAAATACCATGCACGAAAAGAGTTATAGTGACTCCAAATATGACTTTATTTACTCTGCTCTTTTTTTTGGGTGTACGATTGAATTTTTTAGTAAATGCTATGAATGTAATGAAAGAAATTACGAAGTCATTCTCCTACGAGAAATTGACGAATGTTAAGGAATGATGTCCTTTATAAGTCGAATATCATTCTTCGTAGCAACAGATAGCAAGGGGCATTTTATTCAATAACGGATATAAACTTTGACGATAAGCTGTTTTATATTTTAAAGTCATTGTAAACAAGCAGAAGACAAAGTAAATAAATTTATTAAAAAAATTAATGCTTTCCAAAAAGTCGGCTTGTTTTTATATCATATAGATGATGCAATTTGGATACTTTTTAATTTTTCCTAAACTTAACCCTCAGGGTACCGATTATAAAAAAGTCACGTTCAGTACTGACATGGATTAGCCTAACCCGGCAACTTTAATTGGCTGTATCTTGGGCTATAGTTGGCCAATTGAAACTTTTTTTTTTCAATCGATAGAAAATTTTGTCGCAATTACAAAGGTGTTAATAGATTTATTAGATTATTTATTTAAACAAATATACATTCAAAAATTTAAACAATTAAAAAAAAATTCATGAAAATTCATTTTTTTTTTTAAATTGCATAACTTTGTGAAAAAAAGATATCGAAATTTGTCTTGTTGCATTTAAAAGCTAAAAAGTTGTTTTTTAAAATGGCCGAATTAGTTTTTTGATCCATTTCCAAAACTATATTTTTTTTTAACTTGAAAATAGCCGTTTTTTTTGGGATAGCGATAAAATGTTCCATGCTTGATTTTTCGTAACAAGGTACAACTATAATATAAATAAATAACAAAATTAATTGTTACATGAAAGTTTTATTGTTCAAAATATAAAAAAAGAATCAGACTGTGTTTCCACATTCGCAGCATATTTTGGCTACATGCTCTTTGCACGTAGCCTTGTTACATTTGAGGCACTTGTAGAAGGTTTTGCGGTCGAGTGAACTCGGACACAAGTTGCAGCGCTTTTGTTTTGCCATTTTGTTATCATCAAACTCATGTCTTAGGTCCAGTTCCTTTGGTGAATCTTTCGCATCTAAAAAATCTTCAATCATACTGCGCAGTCTTATTCGCAACGTAGGGGGTAGCTAATCTAGCAGCTAGCGCAGGTTTAGCATCCCAGTAGTTCGCGGCATCATTGACGAACTTTTCGTGATGATTTCTTGAAAGAAATTTCTGCATGAGCTGCTGGACTTAAAAAAAAAATCATACAAAGTCAGCGCCTAACTTTTTCCACTCTATTACAACAACTTGAAGATATTCATGATTGTTGTTATTGGCCGAATCGTTCAGAGGCTAAACTGCAACAATATAGCATTTTCACTTCTTCAACGTTTCGGTATAACATTCCTTGACGAGTTTTATTACACATTTCGATTTTTATTCCTTGACGAATTTTCTTCATATTCCTGTTTACTTTTCGTTAACGAAACTTCCTCAATATTTCGATATTGGGTTCGTGCATGATAAATCCCGACGTTTCTGCATTGCGTCTTGCACGAATTTGGAACATTTGTATAAAATTTTCATCAATGAAATGTATGGCCAAATCAGCATGTTTCGTCAAGGATCAAGAAAAATCGTACATGATTCATTTGAGATTTCTTCAAGACTGGAACTACTGGGATATTGCATCGTAAGTTCCATTCCATAATCAATTCTTTTCATTGGAGTGTTAGTTTTATTTAAATTATAAAGGATAAAAGAATTAGCACTAGCCTGATCGAACCAACATACCATAAAAAAATCTAACAGGCCACCTCAAAGTTTTTCTAGTGGTACTGTACTGGTGACATTTGAAATTGAAAGAACCTGTGCCTTTGTTTTATTATAAAACTCAATCATTTCCGGCTTTCCTGATTCTTCATTAATTAAAAAAAAATTTTCTTAATTAATTTTTATGATCTATTGAATAATTACATGAATTAAGATTGTGAGCTTTAGATCAAGTGAGTTTTCAAGAAGGCAACAACAACAACAACAACTCTGTATAGAATCAATCACTTAGCTGACTAGACAGTCTGTTTCGGAAATCGCTACATATTCCTCATCAGTAGTCTTTGAGTGATTAAGCTGTGATCAACTCACTGTTTAAACTAGCATATGAATGTACAGATCCTCTAATTCATTCTTATGAATTGTATGGCTGCTAATCATATGACACTTCAAAGCAGGAGGCCATTTTTCTGTTTCCCGAAAATACGGATTTTGTAACGTGAGAAAATTTCTGACTGGGTGAGAAATACCCGAAGCCAACTTTCTTACTCGTACAACTCGAGCACCAAGTGCAAACTGGGCTGCCACTTACGGGTTTTACAGACGCTACCACAAATATTTTTCCCCAACTCTTGACCCCCACCATTCACTTCGCTTAAAATGGCGCAACTTTCAAAATCTGAAAGAAAAAATTAGGAAATTTAATAAAGTAGGCCAATTTTTTAAAAATTGTCTTATTTTTGAAAAAATCTTATATCATATTAAAATTATACATTAGAATTTGTTATAGTCAAAAGTTTTTTATGACATAAACGTAAATTGGAAAATCGATTTGAAACAACCATTTTATGCTTCTTAAAATTCACTTCACTTCACAAAAATTTTCTAAACTTTTTTTGGGTCACGTGCTTATATTAAACCAGAATTCAGAACCAAGCCTTGCAGTGAGGTTCTGGAATATGTTGAGAAAATGTAGGAAACTCAAAACAAATCTAATATACATATACACCTAATCCTGTTTTTGCACGGTACATACGTTCCAGAAAATATCGTGTAAAAAAAAATCAAAACGTGAAAATAACGTGTAAAAACAGGATAAGTTTATTTCTGTCGACCGTGTTATTTCAAAATCGTGTAAAAAAAGACCGTGCAAAAACAGGATTAGGTGTACCTCTTTATTTATTTATTCATACGATTTTAATTAAAAAGAAAATACATTTTGGAAATCATTCCGATAGTAGGTACGTTTCCGTACTCGATTTTAGGAACTCGCAAGCTCCTAGAGCTGATATATATTGGAAAAATAAATAAATAGATTGGTGTCAATGCGGTGTGAGATCCGGTGAAAAATATCTTCCCTAGCATTTCAATAACATTTCAAGAATTGCGACAACTCAAATTTTTAATTTTTTTAATGATATGGATTTTGATCTCCTAAATCCAAATCTGAAAAATTTCATTTCGCTTGAAATTGGTTTAGGAGTAAAATGTTTCCAAATTAAAAAAATGGCCCAAAAATTTTTTTGGTTTTTTTCAGTTTTCCAACAAAAAAAAAATATTGCTTACTGAATTTATAAGGAAATTACTGAAATGTTTTACATGAAAAAAAATTAAATAACATTTTTAAATATTTAGGACATGATGCGAGAATGATTTTTTCACGTATTTTAAAATATATTAGATTTTCTTATGTGTACAAGCGTGTGAGTAGTGTGCGTATTATGTTTACAAATTAGTACCAAAAATCGTAGTTAATAGCATTATATAGGTTTTATATTATTTATATTCATGCTAGATTACTTTATGCCTTTGTACCCCCCATAAAACAAATCCTGCGGACTCCCATGCCTATACCCAAATATTCGTTGATATAAAAACTCTATCCTCAGGGTAGTATAGATTAGGTAGCGGTTTATGTGTAGAACAAAAATTGAATAAAGTTGAAATTATTTTACATTTTTACATTGCAGTTAATTGCAATGTAACAGTAATCAGAATGGTGTAATTTTTTCATTCTGAACACGTTAAAGATTGGAGTAAATAGATCCTTATTTATTCTTTTCTATAGTTATGTTTCTGTAGCATTTGATACCGAAGAAACCCGGTCACTTAATGTTGAAGCCGGACAATTTGACAGAAGGGCATTGAATAAACTATCTACATATCTATTCAGTTCGTCTTCTAAATCAGCCATTCATTTTCATAAGTATTAAGATGTTTAGATTATTGAATATTTAACGTACTAAGTATGTTGACAAAAAATATTTAATTTTATTTAGCAGAAACTTATCCAAAAGTGGGAATTATCTGACTATTTTTATTTGGAAAATATATATCTGAGCTTTTGAAATATCCGTCGGATACGAATAGTTATTTATCTCGGAATACGGATTTGAAAAACTCAAAAATAACTTAAAACATTACCTTTTATATACATATTTCTTCAAACATTCTGCATCCCATCATTTATATTCATTATATATTTGCTGATGTTTTTGTATTTTATTTTATGTATAAACTTTGTTTGACCACACACAAGCGAAGCACCCAGACAAGGAATATCATTGCCAGCAGCGTCATTATCCCGTGTTCGCTAATTTTTCCTGGCTTTTATTCCTGTTCAATATGGTTGTCCATCATTTACATCCACCCACCGCCAACTGACAGCTTCGAACTTAATTAATTCATGATTAATTCATGCAAATGAGCTTAAAAGCTGCTCCACAATTTCGTTCATTTAAATCGTATTTAATGCGGTCAACAACGCAATTTATTGCTAATTAAATAATTTTAATTCTGTCAACATTTTGCAGCGGATTGTGCGTGGGCAGCGTTGTCTGACGTCGAAATAGATGCTCGCATTACATTTGCTTGCTTCATCGTCGTTATGTTTCTCCCATTCTCTATCTCCATCTCGTTGTTTTGTTATCTCTGTCGAACTGTGAGCCACGTTAATTTGTTAGCTAATTAAACTAATGAGCGACTAAAGCCAATGTGCAATTATTAACAATTGAATAATTTACAATTGCAGTTGTGTTTGTAATTTGCAGTTGTGTGCTTGTGTGATATAAAGCAAAAAAAAAAAAAAATATGTTTGTGAGTTTAAAAACAAAATTATATTTTAATATGAACTTAAGAATTGATAACTTGCATTTAAATTTGTTATGTTGTTTTAACTTAAATCATATTAATATCTTGCTCTGCAACAAAAAAATTTCCACTTGTTTAACAAGAAACTCAGTATTTTGTTTTTAGTGATTTAAATTTTAAAATTTCGTAGCTTTATTTTAAAGTTCTATCAAAATTCGAAAAATTTAGCACTTTGGTCCACATTCAGCACTTTGCTAAAACTTGAACAAACTTGCCACATATTAAAAGCTTGCTTAAAAATTCCATCACATTACAGGACACTTAAAAATGCAGCCCCTAATTAGAAAACATTAGAACGTCCAACCAACCCCACAACAAGGAAAAAACACATGAAAAAACAAACTTCTAGGGTTCTAAAATCCAACCAACTAGTTTGCGCAGAATTTAAAGCACCACCATCACGTGAAGCAAAAACGTGCTAATTGCAATTAATTATGCAGGATATTGAATTTGACCAAACAAGAGCGACGCGAAATGAATTAAAACTAAAATGCGTTGGGTAGCGACTGGGTGAGATTGATAGTAATTTCATTTTCACTCTTTTACGACCGCAGTAATCAGTGTTGCCACTGAACGATTGAAACATTTTAATGCATCTACTTAAAAAGGAAACATAGACATAGGCGTTGGAATATTTGAAGGAACGGTAAGATTATAGACTGGATTTGAATTTTTGGTTTTACCAAATATGATTAACAATACGATGAATGATATGGAAAATGGATATTTACTGTTCATTCTCCTACTTAATGGCATGCTGAAATTATCTGAGAAATATTTTCATATGCTCAGTACATACATAATTTACTCATTACAGATTTTTAGTTCATAATTTGATGTAATGAGTACATGTCTGCTCTGTGCATGTCTGCTCATGTTAAAATAATTGATAATTACATATACAAACCCAGCCATTTCTCTCCAATCCATTCGTTGCCTTTCTTTGTGAGTGTAATGGATTTACTCATTTCTGCTTTGCTTGGGGCAGCATTAAAAATGGGTTTATCCAATAGTCTGATCGAGACGTGCTTCTAATTTGAAAAATATCGTTTGTTCTATAAATTTTTATTTTCCGGATGCTATTAAAAATATACGTTAATAAAAATAGAGTAACATGCAATGTTGATTTTAATATAATTTGCAGCACAGTTACAATAAAATTGTCAATAGCAACATTGACCCTTTTGTTTCGTCCATTATTGGTGGCAACAAAGAGTGGCTTGTAAAACCACATCTCAATGAACGTCCAGATGTTGCGGCAGTAGTCTGGATATTTTATATTAAGCATATGGAACACTTTGATACACATATCAATGGCATCTATAAAAACATAAGGAAATTCATTGATTTATGTTACTTTAAATTATATTTCTGTGTCTATAAGCAATAACTGCTCAAGTCTGATTTCAATGTTTCGAGAAATCCTTAAAGTTTTTAATCGCCTTATACGTTCTATGAAAGGTTATTTGGTTGTTATGCTTTAAATTTGGTTAGAAAATCACAAGCTGCAGATTGTGTGTGTTTATGCGTGAAACACTGTTACACCAATAACTCATTTCTGTCTCAAACCAACATTAAGCTATTATTACTTGTGAGCACAGATATGTAGCGCACAAAAAAACTAAGCGAAAATTTTTAAATATTCAGGAACATGAACATACATGAACAGGAAAAAACATGCACCTAATTTTCTAAGACTTACCTTGAGACATTTACAATTAGTAATTGGGCTTGCTGGTGGGTTTCTTTTACTTCTCTTGACTTCACTTAATTTATAGCATTAAAACTAACACTTTTTTAATTTCGCTTTGATTTATATGCAACGCTCACACATGTGTTGCTTCCTTGCAAACTAAGAATCGAATGACACAAAACAGCAAAATCGTAAGCCAATATTCAAGAGGTACTTGGTTTGGACTCTGTTGTATAACACCACAATTCAGTGTTAGCAGACCGCATGCAAATAAGAATTCCAAACTTTTTTGACTTTCAATAAAAGGGTCAAAATTTGGAAAATTAAAATGAGTGTTACAACCGATCGAACTCCAATAGTATTCGACTTGAACTACATTTATGTACAGAAGGTTGATTCAAAAGAAAGCTAGACACAAGAGAAGCTGAATTCCAATATGACCATAGGTGATGTTTATCATCACAATCAATTAAAAAGAAGAAAAAAAAATGTTTTTAGAAAAAAGTAGATCCAGTAAGTCTACTTACACATTCTTTTTCTTTACACACTAAGAAGAAGGTGTATTTTAATATCTTATGTTATAATATGACTTTCTTTAATTTAATTAATTAAATTGCATTTAATTTAACGTATTTAGATTAGGAGCCACTTTTTCAGTGCAAGTTTTACTCTGTTTCGCAAGTTTTTCAGTGAATATTGACTACAGTTTAAACTAAGGTTTAACGCCTTATGATAAAGCTTGCCTTATGATCTTGACATATTTTTTGTTTGCTTAATTTATGCAACTTTTCTCATTCGCACTTGACAATGGCCGCATTCATCGAATTCAACTATTGTGAACTGTAATGGTAGCGATACCTTAGTTAGCTATGTTTTTCTCTGAATGTGTTTTTTCTTTGATCGTCACAAAAGTTGTGAATTATTTAATATCGTTATTATTATGTAATTATATAAATTATTTAATTGCAAAGGTTTCTCACTCAAATTTAAACAAAACAGTTGCCAACTGTTGTTTCCGCTGAATACGGCAAATGTGTTTTTTATTATCAGCTGTTAGAAATTATCAATAACTTTTTGACGTTTGCAAGTGTTGCCACACTATTTATCCCCAATCTGAATGATTTTAAACCAGCACTGAAAACTTTATTCATTAGTTAAACTCAGATCAATTTTAAACTACGTTTAACTAATCTCAAGTTAAACAAGGTTTAAACTAGCACTGAAAAACTGGCCCTAAGTCGTAAAGTGTACTAAAAATTTACCTAAAATAAATTCACAAAACGTACGTTTTCTCTCTTAAGATTGAAAATATCCTAGGTATTAGTCATTTATACAACTTGCTAGTGCCACATTATATTCTGTAAGCACAAAATTATCGATTGCCTAATGCATTATATTGATAAATTACTAATCGCAAGAGAGGCTGTGAAAAATAATGCTTTCCGCGAGTAGTTACGCTGATGAAAGCTTAACTTCTGATTGATGTATCTTTTAATTGGTACACGGTTAGAAATCTTGGACTAAATCTTAGTCCCACTAAAATATTACTGCATGTTTTTAAGCCTTGCGGTTTCAAATTGAAGCTTTTCAAATACTAACTCATATTTAAAACTTTTCTTTACTAGAATTGAAACCGAAAGAAATAGTACAGCATCAATTTTAGCTTTTTGGTTTAAATTTTAGCTTTTTGGTTTCAATTTTAGTCTTTTTGGTTTCAATTTAAGTACAACTCTGTATGCCTTTTTGTTTTTAATACAAATAATACTACATTTTAGTACATGTGGATACTAAATTTGGATTAGGACCCGTAAAAAGTTGGCCTGGCAATGCTGCGACTCAATATTAGGCGACTCGATTCATACGTTTGTTTATCGCGCTTTTTATGTATAAGCCAATAGCTCTGTGGTTAGAGTAATGAGTTTACAAACTTTTGCCAAAAGTTTTTTAAAGGATGTAGTTTATTTGTTGAAAAGAGAATTCTTCTCTTCCTCGTACTCGTAGTACCGTTAGTCGAAAATAGTGTGAAGTCTCGCTTGTGCAATAGAAAATATTTATATGTGCACAATTGCTGTTTTTGTGTTTTAACTGCTATAACGTAGAATTTACGACATTTTTTTGATAAAATTAGTAAGAAATCCCATAAACATAGCGGTAATACATTTTTGGAACAAAATATGAGCACATTTTAGAGTTATTTTATTTTTCAAATAAAAATGCCAAGTGGAACCACTTTATTTGAAGAAAATCGTTGAAATATAAAAGGCTTAAATAAATACGGAATAAAAGTAGGTGCTATAGCTGCTAGGACAAATCGTCTTGCTGCGAGAAAGGGATGAGTTGTGGTGAAATTGCTGCGCATTTGGATCTAAGGGTTACCAAAAGCAGAATCCAACAAATTTTGGATAAAAATGCCAACGTCAGTTATGAATCGCCCTTCTCTCAACCCAGGCTTCTACCACGACACATTGCGGCCAGTCTAGCATATGCCGAAAAATACAAATTTTGTGAGAAAAAATTTGGGAATGTCATATTAAATGATGAGAAAAGGTTCAACCTTGACGGCCCCGACGATTCCTAGAAATACCGATACAATTTGCGATAGTCACAACAAATTAGGTATGCGAGTAATCATGGGCGGGGATCATTGATGATTTCAGCCGGTTTCAGACACTTTTAAAAGTCTCCTCTGTATTTAATTTCGTGCAAATCGAATGCACAAATGTATATTGAGTTATTAGATGATGTGTTTATTGAGTTCACATGCTATAAATACCAGGATAACTGGACTTTTCAGCAGGACAACACACCAACATATTCTTCCTGAGCCGCAAATGACTTTTAATAAATCTGAAATATACCCGTACTGTAGTGACCTGCTGTTAGTCACGACTTGCATCCTATCGAAAACCTGTGGGGCATTCTTTCAGCCCAAGTTTATAAAAACGGGTGCCAGTTCGAGTCGATGAGGCATCTGAAAACAGTTATTTAAGATGAATGGCAGAAAATTGATGGCTCCATCCTCAGATCATTGATGGACTTCTTGTCTTTCACGCTTAACCAAGCCATATAAAAGAAAGGAAAACACATTTTTATTTTATTCCATAAAATCAATAAAAATAGGTTTTGCACATATAAATATTTTCTATGAATTTCTTTAATACATTATAATTTTTTTAATAACAACAAGTTTTTTAAATAAGATATGTCTTGTTTTACATATACTTTCTTAATACTATTTCAATAAAAAAATAATATAAAAAGAAATGAAGTTATGTTTGCTTAGAATTGCATTTGAAGTGTTGCACATATAATTATTTTACTGAGGTATTTATAAAAGTTATTGCGAAAATTGCAGTATTAGTAATTTTTTAAACGATATTTCAGACGCTTATAAGTTAAGAACAACGGATTGCGAAAGAAATATCTCGGCAGCGGCGGAAAAGGACTACTTTTTTTATACCATTAATATAAAAAGAGAAGAAAACGCATTAAAAATAAAACAAAAAATGTATTTTGCTATATTTTGTTTAAATATTTTACGTAAAAAAAAATTAAAATTTCTGTGTATTACAGTCTTTTTTCAATATATAAAAACACTAGTAGAATTTTTAATGAAAATTTATTAACCCTTGAAAGATAATCTCACCTTTTCAACGTAAGCCAAACACAAGTATTGCTCTCTCATTTTTATTTAGAATAGTAGTGCGCTGTGTCTCTCAGTTAAGTCAGTCGTTGAGCAGAGCTTACGTGAGACGTTTGTGTCACCACAATTAGTAAAATTTTTAAGTAGATACAAACATGGTGTACGTCCGACAGACGTATGATTATCCTTTGTTTAATTTTCGGGATTTGTGTGAAAACGGTCAAATATGCGAGAGATTCCAGAAGGACTACAGAATACTAGATCGCGACCAGCTCTGCTATGACAGGTCTTTAACTCTTGTGTCAAACAACCCAAAACCATCAAAAATGGAATATTTATATTTAAATTTAATGGTATAAAAGGTGGAGTAGGCACATTTAATAAAATGTACTCGTCTGTGTCGTGTTCGAGAAAAACCAACAGGCCTATAGGCCTGAGTAAAATAAACGAAACGAGACGATCGCAACTTGCCGAATGTCTTCTGTATATAAATAAAGAAACAACTAGAACATATGGCAACCTTGGTAGAGTTAATCACTCAAAGACTACTGAAGAGGAAAATGTAGCGATTTCTGAAACAGACTGTCTAGTCAGCAAATGATTGACTCCTATACAGAGTTGTTGTTGTTGTTGCTTTCTTAAAAACTTACTTGATCTAAAGCTCGCAATTTAGTGTTCATGTAAATGTATTTTTTCATAAAATTACGACTTGATAGTTATTAGTTGATTTGCGAAAGGTTTACAGAGACTGTTTTCTTCTTAAGATTATATTCTATTTTTCATAATCATTTTGGTTTTATATTAAGCATGAAAACTTAAACGAATGCTTTAATTTCCTTTTAACTGTTCAATTATGGTAATTTGCCAAATATGCACCTTTAAGGTCAGTACGTCTTCAAGGGTCATGATAACCTTTAATGTATGTAAAATTATGATTGTCTTTCTGGGATTAACACTTCACCTCTTACGCTATAACTTCTGAACCTTCGAGGAGCACACTTTCATTTTATACCGTTGGAAAGGTAATGAAACATAAGAAAATTAAAATAATGAAAATAAAAAATAAATAATAGTGCCCGTGTGAAATAGTGACATGGTTTAAAACTTTGAAATTAACAATGGGTAAAGTTATTGCAATTCTTTCAAAAGTTTTATACATTTTCCTTGAAATAGACGAAATTAACTTTCCAATGATACCCTACGGACGAAAATTTCATTTAAATTGCCTGAGCAAAGTATTCTCAAAATACACCCTAATTTGATATTCGCATGGCTGGGGACCGCGAAAAAAAAATCTTAAAATCTCAAACTCCGGATTTGGTTTTCTAAGCAATAAACTAATTTACGCACAAACTTTGAGCCATATCAGAGATGGTCAGTGCAACTGATATTACACTTCAATGTGAAATGGGTGAAATATTGAAAACAATTCGTTCCTACATTGCCGAAATCTGTCTAACCTGAATTATCCTGTGATAAAGACTTTAAATGTGCTGATTTTAGTTTAAACAATTCTATATTTGCCGTTAACAGCTCATTTCGAAAATTTAAAAATTTTACGTAGGGTGATTCAGGTTAAAGCAAATTTTTTATTACAAATTTCCTATTAAAAACCATACAAAACTGAGTGTTGAATTTTAAAATGTGATGATTTTTTCAGTGTAGGAACTTCGTGAGTCAGACAAATCGATCTGTAAAGCATGGTTTTCACTAGGTCAGTTTTCAATCACAAATGTTGTCAATCTAATGGAAACGTATTGTCATTTACATTTGTTGTCATATATGACCACTGATTGTCATATAAAATCACAAATAAGTGAGAACAGATAGAATTTTGCTTGTCAATCAAAATATCGTTGTATGACAAGAAAAATCGAAATGCCAACATGATGGCATTTTGTGTCAGTTGTTGCCTACAAAAAAATTTTGTTTTAATTATTTTTCGTTTCACTACTGGCAAAATTTTTTAAAAATTGTTATTTTAATTGGTTTAAAAGGAAAAATGCACTTAAACAGGGACTATCGCAGTGGCCGGTGTTGCTTCCAAGGGATTTGTTGCAGGACGCATTTTCGGCATTTGTGTTGTTGCAGTCGCTTTGCCAGGAATTTGTTATTTGCGCGAATCTTGAACACGTATCTTGCGATGGAACGTGGCGAGGGTGCCTTTTGAACCAACAGCGGCCACTGTGATAATCTTTGTTTAAGTGCACTTTTGTTATTAAGCTAATAAAATTAACAGTATTTTATAAATAACACCAAAAAGAAACATTTTCTAACAAACTCAAATATAAAACATCAGCTGTTGTTGATAAAAAAAGCACAACTGAACAAACCGATGGCATTTCACAAATAACATCGAAAGTGAAAACAGTATGGCAATCAATTGACTTATAAATTCAACGTCAGTCTTTGACATTCGATTTTATGTCAGTTTTTTGGTTACAATGAAAACGCATTTGGCGTCATATTGTCAAAATGCCTACTGACATCAGTGATTGTTGTCATTGAATTTGACTTAGTGAAAACTAGGCTTAACGTTTATCGAATCCCTTAATTCAATTCGTGGAATTGAAAGCGATTTAACCATTTTGGGTAAATCAGTTTATAAGGAAGTTAAGTGTGGTTTTCATCCCATTTTATTTTATCAAATAAATATTAAAGGCGCTGTGCAAAAATGACTGTGAAGTGACGTGACCTCCATTTTTGAATAAAAATCTTATATATTGAATTTCGTTACGTTAGGTAAACAAGTGACCTCGGAGGGACAGACGGACATACGGATAGATGGACATGGCTAAATCAGCTCAGGATGTGATGCTGATCAAGAATTAATACACTTTTCTATACCGGCCACGCATCCTTATCGGCGTTACAAACGAAGTGACAAAGTTATACCCCTATTACGTTTTTTAAACGTGGGGGAATAATAATTGGAATAAGTATGTATATTAGGCCGGGTCGATTTGTGGGGAGGCAAAAAATCGCCATTGCTCAACGAAAATCGTATTCTAGGGATCAAAATAAGAAACTTTGCCCCAGAAACTATACCTCTAAAACGAATTCTAATGCCCCAACTTTTGGCTTTTGTCCCGTAGGGTCAAATTTTGAAAAATCCCTCTTTGACCCATTTAGAGTTCCCCAATCAAGTCCAAATGTATGACCCACCCCCCACTAACTTTGGAGGGCCGATCCACTCATGCCGTGGCACACCCCCTGGAACCCCCCTGGGTGTTCCCCATACCAACTTTGAAAAATCACCATTTTTGGCAGTTTATATGAAAGGGGGGTTCCAGGGGGTGTGCCACTGGCATGGGTGGATCGGCCCTCCAAAGTTAGTGGGGGTCGGTTTTTTACGGGTTCTATATAAAAAAAGAGACACGTGTTCGAGGTTTTTGGAGACTAATTCTCAAAAATTCATAACTTCAGTTCTGCTTAAGCTAAAGATAACTTTTTTATTTCATTATGAAGATAAAAAAGTAAATTTAAACAAAACGTTTTCAAAATATTTATGAAAAATTTCATATTGTTATACGCAATTTAAATTTTTTAATAAATTTTGGCCAATCTTACCCACCACTTAGCGTGTTTTTAACATTTCCGTCGTATTCTACGACAAAATTTTACATTAAAAACGATTATTTTACATAAGAAATGATTATTACTACTGCAAAAAAAATTAAATACACTCACGCGGTACCTGACGTCGGCACGCCAGTTGCAAAGTACACCTCAAATTCTCATCTCCATCGATAAAAAAAATGGTTTTTTATGTAAAATTTGACGTAGAAACGATGGTAATGTTTAAAACACGCTAAGTGGTGGGAAAGATTGTTTAAAATTTATTTAAAAATTTAAATTGCGTATAACAATGTGAAATTTTTCATAATTTTTTTTGAGACAATTTTTTTCTTAATCTATTTCTTATCTTCAAAATGAAACAAAAAAATTGTCTCTAGCTTAAACAGAACCGAAGTAAGGAATTTTTGAAAATTAGTCTCCAAGGCAAAAATCACGAAAATCTCAAACTTTTAACGCCCTCTATTTTCAAAAAAAAAAAAAAAATAAATCCTCAAACACGTGTCTCTTTGTTTTTGATATAGAACCCGTAAAAAAAATTTCATGCAAATCAAAAATGGGTCGGTAATTTTTTGTTCAAATCTGTACGGTTTGTAAAAGAATGACCCATATACTCTTTTATGAATACTGAATTGAAAATGATTTTAAGACTACTCGGTAAAACATGTTGGGCTACTTTTTAATGTAAACTTTGGTTTAAAGGAATTTTTAATCCAAAAAGTACTATTTTTTAATCCCTACTTTAGTTTAGTTTAGCTCGGTCTCAAACCAACGTTTCTGAAAGGAACTAACTTGCATTCGTAATTATGTAAAATAAGAGAAACCATGTAACAACAACAAGTACATCAAAGGACGTGTATTCAAAACATGAAAAGGTCAGAGTAAATTTTTTATTTTTTTTGGATTAGAAAACTTTAAACTTTTCCTTGGATTAAAAAGTAATCTTTTTTTTGGTGTTCTCTTATATGTCATCCAGAAAAGTGTAAAATGTAGTCCAAGATTTTTAACCGTGTACAGTGCACTAGCGATAGCGTTAACTCTGCATTACGTGAGCACCGCATAACATGAAAACTTTTTTTTTCATTGAGTTTTCATATTCTTATATTTGAATTGAATTTTTTAAATAAATCTTTCAGAAAAGTATGTTTTAATGTAAACATATTGCATAAATAAGCCAAAATTATGATAAAAAGTATAATTCTTGCCACAAATTTTGGCATTGGCAAACGTAAACTCTCTTGGTTGTAATTAGTTCACGTTACCGCGAGTGCACTGTATTTAAAAAAAAATAAATACATTCATACTAAGCTATGCTCGCTGTTTTAGTTCAAAAAAGTTAAGAGTGGGCTATATTTACCGCACATACTCTATTATGTGTTTCATTAATAAAGCTTTAAATTTTGGTGTTAGTTTTCAAGGAATTCAAGAATTTTGAAAAATTATTTTATAAAACACAAATAAGCCATCGAAATTCGAAGCTGCTACTTTTATAACCAGCCAACGCATGCTTAAACACACATTCCCACTCACAGCTACTCAGAAAAATAAACAGCTAAAGTGTTAATTGCTATAAATGGGCTGCCATTGTAACGGTAAACGACAGTAGATACCTATTTGCATCATTGCTTCGTGAGTAGGCGTTGGTGGCTTACAGTGGCATTGGTGACAAGCTTATCCGGTCCTTCGAGCCACATTCAGCACATCTGCACCGTGCACTAAAACGTGGCTAAAAGCATCTCCAGAAAAGCCAACACATATTTACACTACCATTAACTCTCCCTCTCTCAAGCACACTCTCACACACAACACACACACAACACACAAACACACGACTAGTTAAACTGCGCTCAGTGCTCACGTTGTAATGCGCCTGCCCGCTTAATATAAGTTTGAGTGTTTTCTATTCCACTCAATTTTCTATGTTGCCGCCCAGCGTGTGCAACCAATCGTAACGCTGCGATTGAGCAAGGTTTTTATTCTTCATTTTACACATTTTCACAATTTCCCTGCTACACGTTGATGTTGATGTTGCTGTTGATTTTTCCAATATGGCGGTTTTATAGCGCTCTTCACCGAAATCTCTCTGCCCATTCTCACAAACTTTATGCGCGCTCTTGTTAGTTTTGTGTTTAGTTTTGTTGCATGATTTTTTTTATTTTTTTTTATTTTGCCATCACAGTTCTTTTTTTCATATTTCATGTGCAATAAATGTATGGGAACGATATCCTGGAGATGTTCTTAACCATTTTTATATCCATTTTGTGTGCTTGTTCGTTGATAGGTTTCTTTTCTTTTCTTGCCTTGCTTCTGTGCATGTTTGAGTGTGTACGTGTGTGATTATAATTTTGCAAATGTTAGCGACACAACCGAGTTCGAGTTCTTCATCGTATTTAAGTGTTCTCTTGGGTACTTACTTCGTTAGCAGTAATTTTGTAGTCCTTAAGTTTAGTCATGGTTGGTGTATGGAAAATGTGTACATATATTTGACACTATCTTTCTTTTTCGCTGTCATTTTCATAACTGTAAATTGCTTAAGATATTATTTTTATAGGGTAAGAGTCAAACCATTTACAGCATTGACGGCATTTACATTTGCTTCAGATTAAAAACATATTTGTTTATTTTGTTTCCGTCACTTATGGTTAATTGAAACAATTTTTTCCAGGCAGCTGGTTCAGAATTCTTGTTAAAAAGAACAATTCCTTATCAAAACCAATAGAATCTTTACAAAAGTAGCTAACAAGAAAATTATGATCGGAATATAATTTATTTTGTTTCAAGGTTCAGACTAACATTTAAACACAAACTTTGATTGAACATGACAAAAATTTTCTAAAGTTTTCGTTTGTTAGTTTTTCTTGTTTTCAAAATGTCAAACAATACACCCAGCGAAAAACTGCATGATAAAATCAAATATGATATGCAATAGTTGAATTTAATATGAAACACTTTATTTTAACTACAAAAATATTTAAATAAGTAATTGAATATGAGAGCATTTTAAATTAAAGAATAAGACACTTTATTATTAGTACATAAAATTAAATTTAAAGGGAAATAATTCAAATCAATATGGAAAAACTAATTTTGACTTTGGGGAATAATTAAAATAAATACTTTAACATTCCACTTCAAATATTTATACACTTTGATTTTAGTATGAAAACCATTACAATCAACTTTTTTCATAGTTACGTAAAAATCAAAGTGGAAACACTTTAGAATAAATATTTCACCCTTTAATGCTAATTTATTATTATTATTATCATTATTATTATTATTATTATTATTATTATTATTATTATTATTATTATTATTATTATTATTATTATTATTAATATTATTATTATTATTATTATTATTATTATTATTATTATTATTATTATTATTATTATTATTATTATTATTATTATTATTATTATTATTATTATTATTATTATTATTATTATTATTATTATTATTATAATTATTATTATTATTATTATTATTATTATTATTATTATTATTATTATTATTATTATTATTATTATTATTATTATTATTATTATTATTATTATTATTATTATTATTATTACTATTATTATTATTATTATTATTATTATTATTATTATTATTATTATTATTATTATTATTATTATTATTATTATTATTATTATTATTATTATTATTATTATTATTATTATTATTATTATTATTATTATTATTATTATTATTATTATTATGACTTTTATTATTAGATTTAATGGCAGTACAATTAGACTGAAAGTATTATTTAGTACATCAACTTATTAAAAATTTCACACATATGTAATCATAAGTATATAGACTCAAAACTAGTAAATAAGCATATATCATAAATTTATAACAAATTTTAAAATTATACATAATAAAAACCCTTGACTGCCAATTCAAAGTGCTTAGAATTTCGAACTTTTGTAATTGACTTTTTTAAAATATTCCAAAGTTTAACAACACTGACAAAAACATTCTTGATGACACTACAAAGTTAAAATCAGGTACTAAATTCTATTAAAATACTTAAATCGAAGTGTGAATATTAAGATTTACTACGTTTTTTCTAAGGATATACATATAGACATTTCCTAACTGGCATTACGGACGATTTGAACGAAGAAATATTAAAAAAAAATAATGAAAATATCTAATTTTAAAAAGGCTTTTTTATAATTGCGTAGTCATTTAGTTGCACTATATTAATTAAAAACAATGACAACAATCAACCCTAAGGATCTTAATGTAAAAAATATGTGCTGGCGTTGCGTTACAAAAAACGGAAGTGATTTTTGATTTCGATTACAAAATTTGCAAAACTCTTTAAATTGGTCAAGATTTCTTGTATAAAAATTTCTTAAAAGGGTTTGAAATAACAGAAGTTTATTTTCCAAGTGATCTTATTTAAAAATTTTTTCAGGCTATTGTTGTTAGGCTTTTTGACCTAGCGTTACGTTACAAAAATTTCCAATGTAGATCGATTGGGTAAGTAAGTAATTAGGAAGTTAAGGGATTATGAAAATTAGTGAAATTAAAAAGCAAATTTTATATATTGTCCTTTAATATATTTTTACTAATATAAAAAAGCTTACGAAACATTAACGAAAAACAAAAATTAATTTAAAAAGTTTTAATTTTTTGGTTCAAAGCTCAATTAAAACTTCGCCATTTGATCAGTAAACATCAACAAAAGTAGTAAGGAATTGTCTTAAATATACAGCCATGTAAAAGTGAATGTAAAGTTGCGAATATCACATTGTTTGAGGGGTACCTATTGAAACAAAAACATTTTTTTATT
This sequence comes from Dichetophora obliterata, assembly GCA_963920525.1. NCBI lineage: Eukaryota > Metazoa > Arthropoda > Insecta > Diptera > Sciomyzidae > Dichetophora > Dichetophora obliterata. Next base: position 281,848,122 of record OY986435.1, read on the forward strand.
TATGTTATAAGGCTTCTTGAGTTGAAAAGTAAATTTTAGGCACTCAGAAATGTACGTTTTTTAAATTATTCCTCGGACAAAAATGCTTCTTCAAAACGAACTCGGAAATAAGTTTGCGAAAGTACTAAAAAAAAAATTTACAAACATTGTTTGTGATTTCATAAATGATTTAACGTTGATATGAAAATATACACCAGGAAACTTTAATGTACGTATTTTGAGTATGCGAACATTTTGCTGAATTTTATATGGATTATTTTTATCTATTTTATTTATTATTTTTAGAATGGGCCTAAAATATTAAATATCCATTACACTGAATAACAACATTTATTATTTTTAATAAAATACTTTCAAAATGTCTTGAACAAGTGTAAGCTCTCATACTGAATATACGGTTTAGTTATGATTTCAAACATTACTGGAGTGTAAAATTGTACTACAAATTTCGACAAAGCTAAAAATTATTTGAACGATTAGAACGATGAGACGTAAAGCGAAAGGATACGATTATCAATCGTAAGCCATCCCGAATGTGATATGCCACCTGCACTTATATTTATTACACTAGCATGCATATTGCTAATATAAACTGCAAGATAAATTTGATTTATATAAACTTGATTTGTACCTAAATCGGAGTAGTTTACAACCATTAAATTTTTAGTATTTTCGGTATTTTGAGCTCGGTTCAAGAACTGTATTTCTGGCAGATTTATTTAAATAGTGTGATCCTTACGACCAACAAAGAAAAGACCAAGAAGCTCTCCATTTCCAAGTGCGTTTAACTTCTGACTTTCATTTCATAAAGATTTTCGAGCTTTTCGAATTTTATTGCGACAACAACCAATGAAGAATGTATAAAGAAATCATTCCTGTATCTTCTTAGGATGAGCTAACAATAAGTGCTACTGCACGATCTGATATTCCACTCTATCGAAATTCATTGCTTAATTAGAGAGCTTTATAGTATGTATATCATTCAGAACTTTACGATCTGGCTTAGCTGTAGTCTGTTGCAGCTTGATAACATTTATATGACCTTGTTCAGATTTTGCTGCTGAGTCTTCATACAACATTTTGTTAGATTCAGATGCAGTAGCAGTCATTCTCCTCTTACTTGTCCCTAGAATTTGTTTTGCCGCTATGACTTCTATGGTTCAAATCCAATTTGGTCCAATAAAAATGGTCTTTCTAGTATTGAAACTTTTGTTGGGCCATGGGCCATGGCATTTTTTTTTCGAGTTTTTGCATTTTTAAGTGAGATTCTTTATATTTTCCTATCAGTTTATGGTTTTCCGAACAGAAATTATTGGTAGAGATTTCTCAGAAAGTGATGATTTTTTGCACCAAGATTTGGCATAGCTTGTCAACACTTTCATGTTTTCCAGACATCATGTTAGTTTCTCTAATAAATGCGTATCATTTGTCGACACCCTGGTAGAAAGGCAATAGATTGTCGATAAAATTATATGAAGTTGCCCGAAAAATAGTGCAATAGAATTCCGTGTATAACAAAGTCAAGTTATAAAAAAATAAAACAAACCAAATCAATAAGAAAAAATACGATAATTTATATAAAATAATAAAAATTTTCTAGCCTACTAGGATGCTCTTGTGTTTTTCTGCAATGAGAATTGACTTCAAATGAAGGAATGCAATAATTTAAATAATACAGAAATTCCTTGTAAAACATCAATATTTCTTAAATGTCTTGGCATATCATGATGATTTTAATAATATGAAAAAACAAGTGAAAATAAATTTTTACAGTTTCAAGGGAAAATAATTTTATATTACTTTTGTCATATAATACATTTCGCTCAATGAAAGATTTGCAAATTCTAATCACAACTCTCCCACACTCTCCGTTGTTAAAATTTAGATACTTAGTTTTTTTGTTCGAGTCGAGATCCACCCTCATATTAGGGAAGTCTAAATGTGTATTAAACAGTGCTGCGGAGTCGAGGAGTCGGAATCGGAGTCTGTAGGAATTCTTGTGCAAAGGAGTCGGAGTCGGGAAAAATACATCGACTCCGGCAAAATAATAATGAAAACTAATTAATAATTTTGTTTAAAACAGTAAAAAAGCAGTAATTTTTTTTGGCAGTAATTTGGTTCACCCTGTGAAATTATTGACTATGCATTAAAAATAAAACACTAAAGTTATTATAACTGAAATGTCAGTGATAGCTTGAAACCGGAACTTAAACATTGTATGGTATTAACGTTTAGTAAAATGGCAAAAAATATGTCGATAAAGTCAGCAGTTTTTGACCATTTTACAATTACACCCGACGGCAAAAATTACTCGTGTCAGTGCTATTAAAAATTATTAAAAATTGTTATTAAAAATTAAAATAATTTTTTATTTAATTATTTGGTTGGAGTCGGATCTTCGATATTTTGAGGAGTTGTAGTCAGAGTCGGACTTGGAATTTTTTGGTCCGACTACACAGCGCTGATATTAAGGCACCTTACACAAAATAGTTGTTCGGGTCGGTTCCCAAAAATAATCCTTGGCTTATGTTATGATGATTCCCCAAATATTTCGATTCTAGCGATAGACATCCGTGAGATGGAATGGTTTGAAACAAGGGCGTCCGCAGAACTTTTTCTAGGGGGGGGGGGGGAAAGGTGTGCACATATATGAGAATGAACGTGACATGTTACCTATGTAATTTTATTGTTTGAGATTTTCGGTGAAAATTTTGTGAACACTGCACGTTAATGCACTCCACATATGCAACATATTAATAAAAACAATAGATGCACAACAGACGACAAATAGAAAAATCTATTGTTAATCGTTAATCGCTGATCAGGGCTGCTTAAGGGCCATATAGACTGCACAGACTATTTGCGCAAACAAGACTTTTTTTCTCGTCATAGCGACGACCATACACTTCACAGACTTTATTTTTCACATTTTTTCGCAGACTTTTAATTTGTATTAATTTTTTCTTTTCTGCTTTCATTTTTATATATTTTCCTTCACAAAAAGTGATTCACAGCTTATTCTATGCGGTGCATACTTTCAATTTTAGGGCTTTATAACAACGAAACTAACAGGAATAGAAAAAATAATATGGTAGCATTTAAAAGAACAAGATGTTTAGTTTAATAAATTAACTTAATTTATTGTAAAAGTATATATTAAGTTGGCTTAAAATTAAGAAACCAGAAAATACTGTTTAATTTTATATCACAGCTTATTTTATGCAGTCACTTGTCATTTATAAATTTTTCGTATTAATTAATGATATTTGATATTTTTATTATTTGGTATGATAGCCCTTGTTGTCCACAACAGATCTGAGGTAGTTTGGCATTGATGCGACCAGTTTTTAAGTGATAGTTGGCAAAATATTCGCCCACTTCGTTTTCAATATCTCTTTCAGGTGGTTTTTGTTTAAAATTTGATGTTTTCGGATTTTATTTTCCAATAAAGACCACACATTTTCAATAACATTAAGGCCTGGCGACTGTGCTGGCGGCGTCATCAATTGTGGGCAGTTGTATATTAGCCTGGTTTGCACAATACCCGCTTTGTGCTTTCGATCGTCATCCTGGTAAAATCGGAAATTCAATTTTATACCCAGAACCTTTGCACTCTGCAACAAATTGTTGTTCAGGATCTGTAGGTACTTAGATTTGTCTATTGCTGTTTTAATAAACGGCAACTTCCCAGTACCAGCAGCTGACATTCAGGCCCAAACCATGACGCTGCCACCGCCATGTTTCACGGTTTGTTTTAAGTTTTTTTTGTTGACTTCGGTATTCGGTTTTCGCCACATATAGCACATACCATCTGAACCGAATAAATTGATATTCGATTTATCTGCAAAAATATTTGAATTCCAGTATTCTGGAGCCTTGGACATATGTTCTTTGTCGTAGTTGAGTCTGCATAATCTGATTTGGGGATAATAAACGGCTTGTTTCGTGTTACTCGGCCATGAAAGTTCTTTTTGCGCAAGACACGTCAAATAGTTTTAGCACTACTCTGTTTGCTCAGGTCAGTTTGATCTTCAAAAGCCATTTTCGGAGCTGAGAGTCTCGGATTAGCCTTTATCTTCCGTACAATATGACGCTCGTCGGTTGCATTAAAAATTTTGTTTGGTGCTTTTTTGCTCTTATTGTGCAATCGATTCTTATGAACGAAGCGCTCGTTGATTTTTTGCACTGTAGAGGAATTGCTATTAACCATTTCAGCCATTTTTCACTCCGAGCTGCTGTTTTTAAAATAGTATATAACCAATTCTCGTTGTTGTAGCGTTGTGCGCGCTCCTATTTTAAATAATCATAGAAGCAGACACTTGAAGCAATAAAATCCGACTAAAAAGCTAACACAAAGCAATTATAGAAATATAACGATGGCATAGCTAACGAAAGTACCGTTAGACAGCGCAGCATTATAGTACCGTAACAGAGAGAAGTGACTGCATAAAATAAGCTGCGAGATGAAATTAAGCAGTATTTTCTGTTCTCTTATTTTTTAAACATCTAAATATATGTATTCACAATTAATGGAAAACCTTTATTTAACTAGACTTTTTGCTCTTTTAAATGACACCATATTATCTTTTGTATTCCTGTTAGTTTCGTTTTTATAAAGCCCTAAAGTTTAAAGTATGCACTGCATAAAATAAGCTGTGAGCCACTGTTCGTCTTCACTGTATAAAACTTTCGGTATTATGGCAAGTTTGCGCAAACACAACCAAAACTTAAAATATTTTATAGCAGACATCAGCACAAACCTAAAAACAGCCAAACACACTGTCGAATAGAGTGCGCAAACACTTGTTTGCGCAGACAATCTGTGTAGTCTATTTGGCACTTTATGCAAACGTATTGGAGCGTGTTGTAGCGCTACACAAAATTGCTGTATGACCAATGCGTATAAGTAGTTATCGAAATCGTAACAAAACGTGACAAAACTAAGATTTTTACCAAAATATTAAGATATTAGGACTCAGGCTTAGAACTTTTTATTTTTTAAAATTTTTTATGACTATATAACATATACACATTAAAAATAAATATTTATAAAATATTTCCCGTCTAGGGGGGGCAAGTGCCCCCCCTGCACCCCCCTGTGGACGCCTATGGTTTGAAATAACCGCTTAAAATCGAGTTTTTTGTAAAATATTGGCTGGTGGGGTAGTTTAAAAAAACAAATACTTAAGCTGAAGAGCTTTGTTGTTAATGCCTAGAATATTAGTTTGTTTATGTTATTTATTTTCTAAATAAACTTTTTATAATAATGATAATAATAATCGAAATAAATTTGTAAACAATTACACCATCACAGTATATATTCTCACATGTGACATAAAAAATGCTTTATGTTGGGTAACCGTATCGGTGCACTCCTTCTGCTTTCATTTCTATCATTTAAAATAAATTGTCAAAATAGGTTGCGAAACACGGGCGGTTCCGAAGGAACTGTTTCGCCTACGCCTTTATACAGGATGTCCTAGATCAACGTTTCAATCCGGCGTTGGTTGATTCCTTGGGCATAATACTTTTTAAGTTATTGCATTAAAACTGATGACACCTATGAATGACATTATTTGCTATACTTCCGTTTATAGCTCGAAACAGAGGGAAGATGGACCCCCGGGCGATACAATTTTTTTCTTGTCTTGGCCCAAGGAATCAACCAGCGCAATTGAAACGTTGATCCCTGTGTATATATATAAATTATATACATTTTTATTAATCGTTATCTTTCTGACTTACTTAATTCATACACGCTCAGAAATCTTGGATTAAATTCTAATAAAAACTGTATTGTATATATGACCACACCAGAACTGCATTAGAATCTAATATATGTCAAATATTAAAATTGAATTCTAATCCCATAATACTAAATTCTAATACAGAATTTGAATAGAAACTAAGTTTAGAACAATACTATTCTGGTTTATATTTTAATACGTTTGTAATCAAGTGTAATACTTCAGTTATTAAAAGGTAATACGAATAAAAAAATTTTATTAAATATTAAAAAAATCAAAATTTATGGAATAAATTTATGGAACATTTATGGAATAAAGCTATTAATCTTTTATATGTTTACTTACTTTTAAAATTCCAAGTGAAATAAAAAGAAAATATTTGGTCAACCAATAACAAAATATTTATTCATTTAAAGTTTTTTTTTATAACACACGGTTTTTCGTTAACAAAAACTATTTCTTTAGGTTTTGTTTTGACAATGTCAGATTTCAAAATCATGTATATAATACAATTTTTATTATACTTTAATACTGATAACATTAAATCAACTTTTTAATGTACTTGAAAGTATAAGTTTTAATCAAAAATATATTTAAAAATGCATGATTCCAAAGCTTGGCTTAAAATTAATTCCAAGATTTCTGAGCGTGTATTAAAATTATTAAAAAATAGCAAAACCATGAAAATTGTCATTAAAATTTCTGGTTAACTCAGTTTTCACAATTCTGGGACTGTGAACACTTTTCGGAATTGGATTGTTCGCAATACATTTTAGAACTTAAACTTATTTTCATAAGAAAGATTTTATTTTTACCATGAAAGATACGTAACAAGTAAAGTTGTATGCCAGTAGACCACGTCTAAGTCGAACTTAACCTCGACTAAGTGTTTCTATAGTTTAAATAAAATACCAGCATTACATACTTACCCTATACTTTTGTGAGCGTTAGAAGTGTTTCTTGCTAAGCAGTGTTGTTTTTTTTATTTTTCCGAAGTGCCTTCTCACACGCAATTACATTGCGAATCCATTTAAAGAAATTGAGCTCCACATTCTACTATATTCTGCAACCAGTACCAATCTACCACCCATACGCTCACCCTACCAGGATGTCAAGCTTCTTTGAATTTCGTTTTTATTTTTGCATTTTCTTTTAGGCAGTGTTCGTAAAGTGTATAAAGCAAGAAACTGTTTTTGCCAATTACGTTGCTGAGTTTTCAAAAGTTTCTAGTGATGCGGTTGTAATGGCTGGAAAGCTCATTGAAAACAGAGTCGAAAATGAGTTGAGGAGGAATATGTCAGGCGACATAGTTGCCCGAAATCACACTTGTTTTATGTGCGGTGTGGAGTACTCATTAAAATTATGTGTAAAATGGACTTAAGGAAACCAGTTAAAGGAAGGAAAGTTTAGAGCTATTTAGTGTTTTAAGGTTTTATTTGCATAAACGTTACCGCTTTGGGCGAAATAGTTAAGAAGTGCTGAATTAAACGAAGAGAAAGTTTTGAAGTTTTCGTGATTAACCGAATTTTGATATTTTTCTTTAATGAAATATAAATTCTGAAAATGAAGCATTTTTACAGCCATCAAAACATCAATACAGAGGTTTGCTTTTGCATGCAACTAAGTATGCTTACAATATTCAGAGTTAAATGATTCGTTCAAATGTCAAAATTAATATTTTTATGCATTTTTATGCCTGCCTTAAATGCTTGAAAGAGGCGACCAGCTCAAAAATAAAGTTATAAAAATGGCACGCTTGAGTGAAGACAAATTGGGGGCGATGTGTTGTGATATCGTGATTTTTCAAATGTGTTTTTTATTGTCTCAGATTTTTTTGTTGTTGTTGCGTTATTAAAAGTATAGAAAATAATGTTTGCGATATGTTATGTTGTTGTTTTTGCCTTTATTTCATATATCATTTAACAACATTAACACATTTTGCAATATTTTGCCTGTCAAGTTAGGCGTTTTATATGGCGTCTGCACACTTCTCACAAGCCCTCCGCTTCCCATCTCATACTAGAGGCTATATACCACTGGAGCGTTTTTACTACCAACAATTTGTGTGGCATTTAATTTTCGAGCGTCATAAATAAGAATTTAAATTGCGCGCGCAATTAAGAAACAGCTTGAAAGTGTGTGCAACACAAAACAACACAGCAAACAGCCAAAGTTTCCTCATTGAGCTTGATATTCTTATTCTTCTTCGGTAAGATCTTTGCTTGTGCTGTTTTAACACAATGCGTAAACAAGAAAGAAAAATTTGAGAGCCCAAATATATGTGAAATAAATTCCAATTTTGTTACTCCCAGTGCTCTATTGCGCTTAACCCTTCTCCCACCTTCCCAAAACATTCATTATTTTCATGGATGTTTTCCATGCTTTGACTGCTTCCACTGAAATTAGTAGATGTCGTCTCTGTCCCCGTTTTCCTTTGACTTTTACGCAATTTGTGGACCGTCGAGTTAAACTGAAACGAAATAAAAAAAAAAGTACAAATAAAAACCACTAATTAACATTTTTGTCAAACGTCAATCGTTTCGCTTAACTAATTTGTTTTCGCTTCGCAACGCAGCTTAAAAAGAAATTAATTAAGACTCTTAAACTATTAAATTATTAGAATTTGTTCTGCACTTTGATCTGTTGCCAGATTTAATGCTGCAGCTACTCTTTTGTTTTGATTGAAATAAACATTTTATGTATGTAGATATTTAGTAGTATTTTAAATTGATACAGAAACTTTTGAGTTTCTGAAATATTTTATATTAACTATATGTTAAATTTCAATAATTACAAATTGTTCTTCAGCTTTTAGCTTTATTTTTTCTTAAAGAGCTTAGAAGATTAACTTCATTTCAAAAAAAAAAAATTATGACTATCATCAGTTTTCAGCAAAAAGGACATGCTAGTTCGCTATATTTTTCCGACCTGTTGACTTGTTGTTATCTGCTGAGTGCACTAAAGTCGTGAAATTTTTAAAAAAAGATTTCAACAAGGCAGATTCGTATCCGGGTTCTGATTACAAAACTTTATTAGTGTAAAAACGATAGATACTTAAAGCAAATATTTTTCTTTAAAATTGATTGCGCAACAAATTTATTTTGCAGCGAATATTGCAGCGAAATTTTTGTATAATGACAATAAAAGTCGCCAAAGAGAATTATTTTTTATTAAAGAGTGCACCTTTAAATGGACAAAAATTAGTCCATTTGGTGGACCTTAAAGTAGAATTTTAAGCTAAGAGGTGTGATAAATGAACATTTTTAATAAAGAAGTATCAAGCTAAGGGGTCGTTCATAAGCTGCGTTACCAATTTGGGAGTGGGAAGGGGTTTTGAAATGCACTACGATTAGTAACGGTAGGGGGTAGGGGTTTAAGATATTGTAACATAGCAAAAAAATAAAAAAAAAATAAAAAAAATTCAATTTAATATTATTTAGGACTAGCTGATACAAACTCGTTGTTACTCTGGAAAGTTAATATTTTTTAAAAATTTTTATTTTTGCGGTTTTTATTTGAATTTTATTTAAAAATAGGTAGGTGGAGTGTTACAAAATCAGAAAATATGTCTTTTAAGAAAAATATATTATTATGATTTGAGTAGTTAAAATTTATAATAGTTGTAATTTGTTCCCCGCAGATGGGGTTTCTGTGTACGAAAAAAACCATAAATTATTCTTCAAGGCCAAACTTTTGAATACTTATAAAAACAACATGTTAAAAATTCAAATCGTTACAAAAATCAAAGGGGGAACCATTAAATTTCTCTTAATAGAGCATCAAATTTTGTGTCAAACAGAAACAGTTTTTCCTTAAAAATGATACGTCATATAAAAGAGTATACAAAATGCAATTTTCAGTATTATTGTTTTTACGACAAAAACAACTTTTGCTCCGTTTTTAAAAAAAAAAAAATTTGTTGGGCCTCTTTTGAAATAAGATCAAAAATGTATTTAAAACTTTATAGTGAAAGGACTTTCTATAGTTTTCAGGATATAAAATGTTTTTGATGTCAAACAAAGGGAACATTTTTTAACTTTGTTATTATTTTTGATTAGTTCTGGTAAATTATTTTAGGCCCTGCACATAACTAGCGTTGTTTTGTGACCTCTCGACTGCAGCTCGCTACAACTAAGTTATTTCTGTTTCTAGTACCGAATGCGTGAGTGTGTTGATTTAGATATGAAGTATTGTAGTTTATACTGAGAGTATAGACAGATTCTTTCTAGGGATTAGACATTTTTAAACTCCTCCACATAGAGTTGATGGCTAGGATAAAGTGGTAGCCCGAAAACTGCTTTATTTGTTTGTTTGTTTAATATTGTGCGACGACTGTTCTAACAAGACTAAAGTCTTATGGCATGCTAACATAAGCTTATAATTTATAAGGAAAATTCAATATTACAATTTTTTAAAAATACAAAGTCGATCTAAGTGACTTAACCTACATAAATACATTAAATTTAAAATTAATTGAAAGAAAAATAGGAGAATAATATTTAAAACACAATGAAGATGTAAACGGAAAATAGGAGAATAATAATAAAATCAAAATGATGATGTAAAACAAAGATGCATTTATTTTCATCTTCGATGTATTTCGCTAGGCCCAGCACATCATCAATCACAGTGTTGCGCAAAACAATTGCAACAAAATCAGTACGCTGCTACAAAATCGTGTATCTTTTTAAATGATTGGTACACACAAAAATGATTATAGGAACCAAAGCATATATACACGTCATATTAAAAACAATCATATTCAAATTTGGTTTTGTTTTCTTTATTAAATTTAAAATTAATGTGATTTCATTCAGTTTGTCTGAGAGCAAAACAAAAGCAACATAATTAATATTTGGTGTAATATTCATTATTCTTGATAGCCGCTGTATATCTGAGCGGCAGCGACTCTATTAAATTAGATATGTTGGCATTAGGTATATTATCCCAAGTAAGTTTCAGGGCTTCATACAGTGCTGTCTTATTGGAAAACCTTTGACCAGAAACTTTTACCTTCAAAATCCCAAAAAGATTTTCAATGGGATTCAAGTCATTGTGACTGTGCCGGCCAATCAAGGACTTGAATACCATTGCCTCTAATGTAATCTTTGATGAGCTTTGAAGTGTGCTTTGGGTCGTTGTCGGGCTGAAACGTTCACTGAAGCGACATATTCCACTCTGAATGTGGTTGCATCTTGCTTTTTAAAGTGTCATTATATACAAATCGATCCATAATTCCATCGATTTTTTTAAATGATTCAACTTCATTATAGGAAATACAAGTGCAGAACACAAGTGCTTAAAATTTATTTTGCAGTTTTGGGCTTCAAGTCGTGTACCTGGGTGGCACCGTACCGTGCACATCCCATCTGAATTAATCAAGTTGAACTTTGATTCATCGCTAAAAAACGGTTTTAGATTTTTTAACGGTCCAATTTAGGTGCTCTTTTGGAAGACTGAGTCTAAAAAACAATAAATTGCAGCTTGTTGTCACAATTTCAGACAAAATTGCTTAAATTGTAACACCTCACCTTGTTTTTTATGCTTAGCTGTAAGCAAAGGTTTATTTGCCGGTCTGTAACTTCTTTAATCGTTGTCAACGGCTCGTCATCAAACAGTGCTGTGATGGATATCTAAATCAAGTGTTCGAACAACCTCTTTGGATGTGGCAAATGCATTTCGTTTGAACACTTCCTGTCATCACGCAGCGATGTCTTTCGCGGCCGCCCTCTTTAATGTACCGTTGTTACGTCTTTTGTGATGGTATATTTCTTTATTAATCTGCAAACTATTGACTGATTAAAATAAAACTGTTTCACGTTAGATATTTGTGAATTTCCGTTTTTATATTCAGAAATAATTTGCAAGTTAAGAGCTTCACAGTATTTAAAACGTGCCATTATAAATGGAACAGTCAATGTCACAATTAGCGCAAAAACAAAATTAAACTTAAATGTTTATGACTTACATACAACACGTACTTTACAGTAACGGAACTTTTACCGGTAATTCTTGGAACTTTTGTTCTCTTTTTACATTTTTCAAGTTTTGTTGCTTTTGTTTTGCTCTCAGACAAATTGAATGTAGCCACATTAATTTGAAATTTAATTAAAAAAAACTAAACCAAATTTGAATTTGATTTGTTTAATATATGATGTATGAATATATGCTTTGATTCCTATAATCATTTTTGTGTGTCCCCAATATTAAAAAAGAAACACGATTTTGTTGCAGCGCACTTATTTTGTTGCTATTGTTTTGCGCAACACTGTATGTCAAGTGTAAATGGACTATAGATATATATATGAAAAACTTGGTGTCAACAGTGAGCTTATTTTTGAATTTATAAAATTTTATATGAGAACTACCTACAAGGTTGCTACTGAGGGCAAGCCCCAGGAAAACTTTATTTTATCCTCTTTCACGACTTTCATGTTTTGGTTGTTATCAAACATAGTTGCCACCTGGGTATAACTTTAAAAAGCTTAAGTTTGTACGTTGATTTTTAAAACTTTTTGTAATTTTGAAATGCGGTGGCAATATATTTACTGTTCATTCAACATATAATTTTTATAGCATAATTAAGTTGCAATATTGATGTTCACGCGTTAGTGCGCAAAATATCTTGCATTTTTACGCTCTTGCAATTCGCAACAACCCGTGAATACCCCTAATATAATATGATTAAATCAATTAATTTTTTATTTCATACGTCACGTTACTCTATGAAGGGGAGGAGTTTTGAAATGCACTACGAAAAGTAACGAAAAGTGCTAAAAATCGGTAACTTAGTTTATGAACGGCCTCCAAGGTGCTGTGCTAATTTTGAGAAATGAATGCTATGAGTTTACTAAATTGAGTCAATTGATTAAGAGTTTTACATAATTTAAAAATATAATATCTCAAAAATGCGTTTTGAGTGGAAAAAAATATCAATGGCGCACAATAGTTTCATCCTAAACAACGTTGGAAATAAAATAGAAGGAGTATTCGTAGACCAATGAAACTTCGAATATACACCTTTTTCCAAAAAAATGCATCACCAGATATGTTTTTTTGAAGAACTCAAAAATCACCCAAAATTAGCGTGTTGACAAAAAATTTGGATAATTTTTTGATTTGGTTGATTGGCTTGTTCGAGTCTCAATAACTGCAGCAATATTGCGCAACAAATCAAAGTATCACGATCGATACAAAAATCTTGCAACTATTGCAAAAGTCAAAAGTTTAAGCGAATAGAAATTTGCCATGTGGCGAGCACAAAATGCAAGAACCTGGCAATATGAATATTTATACTGCGCGAAAGTTATGAAAGAAGAAAGTAAGCAAAATTGATATTAATTGCAATCTATTTTACATTAAATGGTAATTTCTTATTATATTCATACAAAGATATTAATTTTTATTCCATTCATTAAATTTTTCAGCGAAAAATTGAAAAAACTTTGGAGTTTTCGTCACTGTTTTCTTCTCTAAAATTTCGGTAAAAAACAACTTTTTTTCCGCAAAAACTTTTGTTTTCTTGATTTTTCATATATTAATAACAAGCTGCTTCCTTTGTCTGCAAAGCTGTCAATTGTTAAATTTATTAAAAAAAAAATCAGATCAAAATATATGCAATATTTAGGTAAAGTATCAGGTATGTAACAGTGTAGATGCTCAGCTGCCAATGAGTAGCAGTGTTGCAGTATTGCTGCAATTATTGAGTGTGCTGAACAAGTCCGATGTCTTAGCTTATGCCCTGCCACAACGATTTTAAGAGCCGGGGCAAGTGCAAATCAGTAGGCGGCTTTATAAAAAAAATAAGCGAAGATCATAATATTTTTACGTAGAATTTTTCATCAACAAATGTTCAAATAATTATGCAAACATAACATTTTCAAGTATTTTTTAATGCAGAATATTTTTTTACAGTAACAATATTCACCAAAAGTTTGGTTTTGAAAAATAATGGCGGTCCGTTTGAATAGCCTCACTTTTTTTGAAATTTCATTTTTTATCCTTTTTTGCAAAAGATCGCAACTTTTTTTTATTATTCGAGTCTCATTTGTTTTTACCAATCACCGTTGATGAAAAGACGAAGTGTTACAACAAATGAGAAAGAAATGGTGAAAAAAATTTAAATATTTTCATTGTTGAATAAGAAATATGGCGCTTTAGGCGCAAGACTTATAAAATGGGTCACTAATTGTAGCGTTCTCGCGAATAATGTTGTAAACGACAAAATTGTAATTGTTCACTTTAATTCATTTTACAATTTCTTTTATTCATTTTTATTAACTTTTTTTTTGGGTATGCGATAAAAATACCCCAATCTGCTCAACTGCTTACTCAGTTTCTGTTTGTATATAATATAAGAGAGTGATTCTAACAGGTATTCTCAAAAAAAAAAACACAAAAAAAAATGTCGTTTACAACGTTATTCGCGATTATGCTTCAATTAACGGGCATGAGTCATGTTAGCCGTCGGATAAATTTTAATTTTTATATAATAGGTACGATGAAAACATGGCAGACCCTAGAGAATAAAGACTTTAATAAAACAAAAACCATAAATTCTACTGTATAGAATTCATACCAAAAATTTATCAAGGCTAAGAAGATGAATTGAATCTTTATTTAATTATAGCATCTCGGTGATTCTATGTCCAAGCACCCACGTTTCTGACATCACAATTTTTGAAAATTTTGAAACTCTTTAGGTGGATAGTTCTCCTGAAAAGTACTATACCTATGTACTTTTTTTTTTATTTAAAATTTTTTTTAAAGATATACACTGTGAAAAATATCAAAAAATTTTAAAAATAAAATTACTGCATGTATTCAAATAGCTGTAACTTTGAAACAGTAAGTTGTACAAAAAAAAAAAGTCAAAATCTTTTAAGGACTTTGAATGGGTCTTTTTAGTTTTTTTTTTTTTTGTAGTTTTTTAATGAAAAATTATTTTTATTTAAGTCACATTTTTCATTTGGATATGAAAATTTGTATGAAAATATTGTTGTCTTCGCAACAAATTTTCCCTATTTTTAATAAGCATAGTGTCGTGTTAAGGCATCAATTTTTAAGACTAACACTGAATTTTAGGTTGGGATTCCAACGATTGCTTTTTAAAAAATGAAATAAACTAAAAATAATTCGATTAAAAAAAATTTTGAGGATTGCTAAATTTTTGACAACGATATCCGAACCTTTTTAAAAACAAAACCAAATCATTAAAAACAATTTTTCACAGTAGTACACAACACAAATAGTAATCCGAAGTAAAAAAGCAGGAACGAATAAGCAAGTTGCGTTAATCAAAACTATTTCACTTATTAACTTTACTATTTAACTTTACATAACACTTTTCAATAAAAATAAAAAAAAAACACAAAAGAAAAATCGATTTTAATATGGCCGAATTTTAACTTATAATATTCTTTACTAACCGAGGAAGCAATGCACTTATTTTTTTTTTTAATCATGTCAAACTTTTTTGTTTAACAACTCAATAATTCACATATTTTTTCAAGTGGACTAAAAAGTTATTCAAGTTATGCCTTTTTATAATTTGAAGACACAACATTTACGCACTTGGACACTTTTTAGTTTTAAAGTACTGCTAATTTTTATGTATTTATATAAAAAACATACATTTTAAAATTGTTTTATATAAAACTAAAAACGTGATATTTTCGACATTGTTTCTTATATTATAACATTGTTTCTTAAACTTTTTCATCATAAAGAATTCACAGAGTTTTCCATAGTTAATTAAATTATCTTTAAACAATTAACAAATTATTTTTTTTCAAAGATCAAAGAACCAAGGCATGCGCCTTATGTAAACAATGTTCGGTATTTGACCTGAAAGGAAAGGGACAGGTTATAAGAGGAAGAACTGATTGCAACCATACGTGAATTATCGATTAGGCGGAACAAACGTGAAAGACAATTTGAATTGCTTATAACCGAGGCTAGTGTTAAGCTTTCACCAGGGCAAGCATTTCCAGCCCTCAGTTGTTCCTGTCCTTGAATTCCACATTTCCCACAATTTTGTTGTAGATTTTTTGTTTCAATAATTCTTAAATGTCGGAAAGAACAAAAAAAGTGAAAAGATGCCATGCCCGAACCCGGATTCAAACCCGGGACCTCTGACTTGATAGTCTAGTGCACTCTTCACAAGACTACAAAGGCCGATAAATAATTAAATTAACAAAATTAAATTTATTTTGTTAAAAGATTTTATATACAATTTTGACGTGATAAAAAAAAATTATTATGACATTGTTTATGACATTTTCACTTCATAGATTTATAAAGAATTTATTAACAAAATATTGAACTTTTTTTTTAAGCCGATGTCGTTCGTTTGTGTTATAAAATAAATTATTTAGATAAATATAAATTAGTATATATGATCAATTTCTTGGAAGTTTAAGTCAAAATATGCGCCAATAAATTCATTTGTTGGTATTTGAACCATTTCAAAAAGTTGAAAAAACAGTTCTTATACACGCAGAGAAAAAACATGGTTGAGACATGATTACTACAATAATATTTTTTTTACTAAAATTATTGTATTATTTCTGCAAACACAAATTTTTGCCTTAATAAAGTCATAATTTACTAATGGTGATACCAAAAATAACATTATAGTTGAAATCATAACATCATTGAAATCGTCAAAATACTATGATTGCCTCAACTATTAGTAGCAACAAAAATGTTGTAGTTCTGTCAAACATGATAAATGTGAATATTATTATAGAGACAAACATGTTAGAATTTTTGAATGTTTGTCTGAACTATTCTTTGATTGTTGGCAAACGAAGCAGAACATAACCAAAAATCGAAAGAATTTATTGTGTCTGAACAGTTTGCAGGAAAAACTTTCACTTCATTCAGACGCAATAAGTTTTATCGATTCCTGGCTATGTGCCGTTTCGTTTATCAACTGTTCAATTATTGCGTTTTGTTTTAAATTGCCTGATCCTAAAAACAGCACGCAGAAAAGTGACATTTTTAACTTTAATTGTAGCAAACATGTTTCTTTTACCGTAAACATATTTCGCAATTCTGACCATATTTTGTTTATCACAAATATTGCTATTTTTGTGACAATGCACTTAATGTACCATGTTTATGAATGGCATTAGTCAGGCGAGCGGTAGTAGCGGCTGTGGCTTACTGGTAGTGTGCGTGGCTCTTAAGCGAAAAAGCCGCGGTTCAAACCCCAGCTCGGACAGAAAATTTTATCAAAAAGATTTTTCAATTGAATTAATATTTCTGTTCAGCCCAGACAAATGGCAAACCTCTGGAGATATCTTAATTAATAGCTGTGGAAATTTGAGTGCATGAAAAAAAAATATTGTTTCAATAATATTCTGGATCCTAAAAATAAATTCATAATATAGTTGTTGCAATCATTCTATTTTTGACCCAATAAGAGAATAATGATTGTTTCAATAATATTTTGGTTCCTACAAAAAAGTTGCTTTTCTAAATATAGTTGTTGTAATCATTTTATCATGATCAAAGAAAATGTTTTATGTTTAAGAACATGTTAGCAACAATCATAATCCGAATCATACTATGATCCTCTGAAAACATGGTTGTTGCAACTATGTTTTTTCTCTGCGTGTATTCAATAAGAACTTTTTTCGACTTCATAAAATTAATAAAGATGATAGTTGCAAATTATAATTATAAGAACAAAATAAAAAATATGCCAAAAAAGGTTATTCCCTTCAACCTCACAATTATTTAGAACAACACTTCAGTGTCATTCTGAAATCCGACAACATCCAACATTTACTTGTACCAATTCTTGCCACACACGAAAAGGCTTACTTAATCGACCATTTTAAATGCAAATACGAAGCCATCTTGAGCGGAACCCGCTTTGATCCTTCAAAGCAGGCGAAAATAAATTGCTCAATTATGAAATATTAACTAGTTGCTGTCTTCCAGAGTCAGCCACAACATCAACTAATTATCCACTCGATGGTGAATAGTGTGTCGAGTAAATTGTATGGACGATGATGGCGGTGACGGTAGTGGCGGTGATAGAAGGCAGCTAATTAGTTTTGAGACAAATGCGAACGAGCGCACTTGAAGCGTATTTTAAAAGTTGAAAAAAAAAATAAATAAAGGACCAATCTGTATGAGCTCCACATGTCGCAAGAATAAAACAGCCCAGAAAATTAATTGAATTTTAGTGATTTCTTCGTTTAGTTTTCTTTCAAAACTAAAAATAATTTTTTCCACAAGCAGTCGGAAGTGCGTTCCAGATGCTAGCACTCCATATAACAGTAGAGCAGGGCTGGTTTGGCTTCTGGGCTTGATAATCAGCAATTTATTACCTTTAGGTTTGACATTTTGACATAATGTTGTTACTTGCTGGCGCGATGTTGGTGTTGATGATTCTGTTCTCATGTCTTTGTGGCACAAAACTCATCGCTTACAACTAATTAGATTATTTGTCTTCTTAAGTTGCCGAATTTGTTTTCATTCACATTCTGTTCTGATTGGACTTGGCTGTCGACTGAGTGAGAAGATAAAACATTCAGATTGCATTTCCTACACCCTCGATGTGAAATTGCAAAAGTCATTCAACGCCTTGTAATGAGTGACATTTTTCTGATTAACTCACAATGAAGACAAAGTGTTGAGCTGAATACTTCAGAATTTTCCTGCTATAAGCAGTTTAAGGTCAAATAAATAGTTTTCAGTTTAAGGTGTAAGAATGTAGCTGGATTTCTGCTTTTTTATGATAGCTTGTAGCATGTATTCAAAAATAGTTTGCAAGTTAGTTAAATGGAAGAGAATTTGACAATTCCATCAAGATGGAGTAGCTCACCATTAACAGAGATAATCAGTAGTAATATGTAAAGATCGTTAGCAATGTTTGAATTTTTTATGGTGTAGATGCATACTGCGACCTAAAAGAGATCTATTGTATCTCCTTCTCAAGGCTCCGCTTGTTGGCGGATTACAGAATTTCATCCAGACCTAGTTCACTGATGAATTTGAGAATGTTTTTAGGTTCAAGGGATAAAATTTGCTATAGACTCAGCTCATACTTTACGTCTGCGAGCCACAGCGTCGCAGTTTGTAAGTAGGTGTATTGGAGTCTCCTCTGCTTCTTCACAGAATCAGATATTACTATCGGATATTACTATCTGATATATATTTTCTGTGTCCTAGAAGAAACCCCATTAGAATTCTTAGATTTGGTTTACCTAAGCTTATGCACAATTTTGATCTCCGAGTATTTAAATCCTTGAGGAGCCATTTGGATTGTCTTAGCTTTGGGAGGCTTTTGCAAAGTTTTGATCGTTTGTGTATCTCCTTTCTTTTTAGTTCTTCTTTTATTGAAGAACTAAAAAGGTATTTTTTCATGGTATTTTTCTTTCTTTTATTGTGTGCTCAATCCGCAGAATTGTTCTGCTCGTATATATTTTGTGTATACCTTTTATCTCTGTGTCCTGGGACCCAAAATATAATAACGGTGTTATTCTTGCCTAGCTCATTGAGTTTTGTTAAGCATTCCCATGTTATTCTCGATGATATCTCACAGGAAGCTAGTGCTTTAATTGTTGCTTAGCTGTCCGACATCACAATTATATCCTGACCTTTGTGTTTCCGATCCAGGTTACTTGCTAGGATTTCCTCTTGAAAGAAACTGGGTGTTGTCCCCTGCGTACACCCCTGCGCCTATACCTTCTAATATTTTGGATATACTCGTACCATGCATGATAAGCTGAGTGGTTTTGTGGCTTGCGATATTATTTCGCTATCGTACTTTATCTTGGTACTGAAAAAGGTTAACTTCGAAGTGTTTTTCGAAGTTATACCTTTTACTATGTCGTCTCTTGGTAGATCGATGTAAGGTTTCTGCTTTGCAATAACCTCCTTCCCACCTGTCCTCTTTTTAACGATGCATTGGAGAGTTCGCTTTGCTACTTCCTCTATGTACAGGCGTAAGGGGTTAGGTAAAGAATTTCTTCTAGTGCTGCTGTAGGGCATGTACTCGTGACTCTGGCTCCTGTGATGCATACGCAGGCCAGTCTCTGCACCTTTGTTAGCATAGTCCTGATTGTTGATAGTTTTGTTCTTCCAGCCCATGCTAATGCACCATAGGTGAGGATGGGTCTCACCATTATACATACAGCGAAAAATTGTTGGGTTGCAACCCCACTTTTCCCCGCCAGATTCCTACATACCATAAGTGCACGCATTGGTTTTACATTTTCATGTCTTCTCCAGAGAAGTTTTAAATCTAATTTGAGTCCTGGGTACTTTACTTCTCCTTTATAGCTAATTTTTGTGACATCCATTCTCATAATTCGGATAGTCTCATAGTTGGCAAGCTTCTTTTTTTAGTAAAAGGTACTATGGTAATTTTTGAAGAGTTGATATTTAATCCTACTGTAATGCATCATTCCTTTGTTACTGACAGTCCTTTCTGTATCAGGTTACAGAGTGTATCCTTGAACTTCACTCTCGCTATTAAGGCGATGTCTCCTGCGTTACCCTGACATTTTATGCCATTCTCGGTGAGCTTCGATAAGAGTGCGTCCACAACAAGACTTCACAGCAATGGGGAAGGGACTCTACCTTGTGGGCAGCCTTTTGTTGTTTTTATTCTTATCGTGGTGGCGCCCACATTTGTTTCTTCAGTTCTAGTGTTAAGTATTTGGCATATCCATTTGCTGAGCATATCATTTATTCCTTTTTTGTGTAGTGACTTTCTCACAGCCTCGTGAGAAGTATTGTCAAAGGCCTTGCCTAGAAAGACACAGAGTACAGTTTCTTTATTTTTAAGAACTGACTGGATATCAGCTGTTATAGGGGGCAAATTCTGTTGACCTTACCACTCTTTTAGCGTGCTGACATAGGTGCATTGGCGCATTCTCCAGAATCTCAGTTCTTTTATAATTATCTATTACCTTTTCCATTGTTTTAAGAACAAATGAGGTGAGGCTAACGGGTCTAAAGGCTTTTGGTAGCGTGTAGTCTTGTTTCCCTATTTTTTGATTGAAAGTGACTATGGCCCTTCTCCATTTCCTTAGGATATAGCCCAGCGTAAGGCTGCTTTTAATTATTTTGACTAGATGGGGCAATATTGTTTCTGACCTTTTTGCATAAGTGCAGTAAAGATTCCGTCTGCACCTGCTGATTTAAATGGTTGAAAGGTTCTAAGTGCCAAGTATAAACCAGCCCTAGTACAAATGCTCGTGGCAAGTTTTTATTCCTCTCAATTTGGAGCAATCTGCCTGTAAGCTGTCTTGTAGTCAATTACTGGTATGCTGCTTGGTAAACGAGTTTCTAGAAGATGATTGGCTCGTTGTTCTTCTCTAAGCTTCCGTCTGGTTTTAGAAAATGTATACTTTTCTCCACTCTACCTTTAACCTATCGTGTGAACCTGTGTGAACTGTCCCTTTGTAAGCAATCGTTAAAATCTTATATCTTACCATCGAAAGCAATGGTCTCCGTATAGTTTTTAAACTTTTGTGTTTCTAAAAACCTCAATTAGAGTTAAAAAAGAACTTACACGCAGAGAAAAAACATAGTTGCAACAACCATGTTTTTAGAGGATCATGGTATGATTCGGATTATGATTGTTGCTAACATGTTCTTAAACATATAATATTTTCTTTGATCATTGTAAAATGATTACAGTAACCATATATAGAAAAGGAACTTTTTTGTGGGAACTAAAATATTATTGTAAAAACCATTACTCTCTCATTGGGTCGAAAATAGAATGATGGATGAATAGAACTATATAATGAATTTATTTTTAGGATCCAGAATATTATTGAAAAAATAATTTTATTTTTTATTATTTTAATACACTCCTTTCCACAGTTATTAATTAAGATATCTCCAGAGGCTTACCATTGTCCGGGCTGAACAGATATATTAATTCAATTGAAAAATCTTTTCGATAGAATTTTCTGTTCAAACTGGGGTTTGAACTACGGCTCTTTCGCTTACGGGCCACGCCCACTACCAGTAAGCCACAGCCGCTACTATCGCTCACCTACTAATGCCATTCATAAACATGGTACATTAAGTGCATTGTCACAAAAAAAGCAATATATGTGATAAGCAAAATATGGTCAGAATTGCGAAATATATCTAAGGTAAATAGAAATATGTTTGCTACAATTAAAGTCGAAAATATGAATGAAGTGAAAGTTTTTGCTGCAAACTGTTCAGACACAATAAATTCTGTCGATTTTTGGTTATGTTCTGCTTCGTTTGCCAACAATCAAAGAATAGTTCAGACACACATTTAAAATTCTAATATGTTTGTCTCTATAATAATATTCACATTTATCATGGTTGACAGAACTACAACATTTTTGTTGCAACTAATAGTTGAGGCAATCATAGTGTGTTGGCGATTTCAATGATGTTAGATTAATTTCAACTATAATGTTTTTTTTGGTACCACGATTAATAAATAATGACTTTATTAAGGCAGAAATAGTGCAATTATTCTAGTAAAAAAATTATTATGGCAGTAATCATGTCTCAACCATGTCTTTTCTCTGCGTGTACGTAAATTAGTCAAACATACCAGGTTGTTTAGTAATTTTCTAGAGTAGAAATAAAAACCATCATTTTATGACTTGAAATGCTTTTTATTATTCAGTATATTCTCCCAGAAGTTCAATACATTTGTTCTAACGGTCTTCTAATTTATGGATCTCATCGCTGTAGCGGCCTTACCACTTCGTTTGATAAAAAACATTTTCCACGCAAGTATTTTTTGAGATGTGTGAACAGACAGAAGTCAGAGGGAGCTAAGTCTGTCAAGCAGGGTGGATGTTCCAACAGTTTGTATTTTAATTCACTTATTTTTGTGTTGGTTTTTTGACTTTTGTGAGCAAGTGAGTTGTCCTGATGAAAAATTACTTTTTTCTTCTGCAAACTGGGCCTTTTTACACGAATCTTTGCATCAAGCTCATCCAAATGGTTGCAATAATATTCAGAATTAATTGTTTTTCTGGTTTGGAGATAATCCACCAACAAAATAAACTTTTGCATCCCAAAAACTTGATGTCATAAGCTTCTTGGCAGATTTCTAAACACAAACTCGCTTAGGAGTTGAAGGAACCAGGTTAACACCACTCTTTAACTTCTTGTTTTGATTCAGGATCGTGGTGGTACCCTTAGTGTAATACATACTGATGAATCGACGAAAACCTTTTTCTTCTTTTTAAAATGCTCCAAATGTTGCTGAGAAAGTCGCATTCGAATGTGTTTTTGTTCTTAGCGAATGTGGCAGCCGTTGTGAACTCACCTTTTTGAAACCCAAAACTTCACTTTAAATATGGCTCGCATGGCCTATTGAGATGTTGAGATGCTTCAACCAAATCTTTCTCAATCAAACGATTTTTTAAAAATAATTGTATGAAATATCTTAAGGAGTAGTTCGGTTAGCTCAAACATTAAATGAAGCTATACAAAATTTCGTCCTATTCTGATCACATCGTCTTGCTCTAAGATATCCTCAAAAATGACATAAAGTAAAAAAAAATTATATTGCAAATATTTTAATATGAAGTTATAGGTATATCTTCTCATTCCAGAATGTCCTTGAAAATTAGGGCCAAATCAGCTGATAATAGGATAAACTACAAACATACAAAATTTCATTACGATCTAACAACAAATGCCTACATCAGAGTGTCCTAGGTAATTCCTAAACAGACTAGATTAGAGTAGATTATAGTTTTTAATCTTATAATGTTTGATAGCACGATCGTATGTTTTTTCCAAAAATATAACATTAAACTTGTAAGCACATGTTAAACACATACAAAATGCTAATCTTTACTTAAATGAAAAAAAGTTGCGTGTTTGGTTGTTTTTTTGTATGTCTTTCATTTCTAACAGAAATTAATGAAATTTAGAATGTAGGTTGAATAGGTTGTAATCTTGAGATTGCATTAAATACAAATGCAGTTATAACAAAATCTACAGGTATTGCGAGTTTTTACAGGTAAGGAATACTTTTCTAAATGGGTCGATTGACAAATTATTTAATTTTTACAGGCTGACTCAGAAAATTCTTTTTGTTGTTTTCCTCATTCTTTGCTTCCTTATCCTCACATAGAAGTACCACTTATTCAGTGCACGCTTTCTAATAAGTGCGAACAAAATTACTCAAAGGTTTTTCTACCTTTTTATCTAAATTTTCGAAATAACATTTAGAATTTGAGCTAAAATTTTTAGTCATCTTATCGACAAATTGCTGACATTTTTTAGATATTGAGCAATCTGCAGACAACTAATGTTCTAAAACAAAGTTTCTTGAAAAACTGCATATTAACGAAGAAATGAGCGCGATATTTCAATACGCAATTTGAACATTTTTTTAACTTTGATATCTAAATACAAGAAGGACAAGAACAAATAAAATCAAAACATGTTTTTTTAAACAAAGAACTCTCTCAACGAAGCACGATTGGCAAGTTGATTTCACAACACATAGAATGCTCTTTTTAGCGGAGATTACTCTACTTGATGATGTAGAAGAAGCCCAGGGGCAGTTTATTTGTTTTTTTCTGAAAATTTTAAATTCATATCTTTAAACGCATATATTTGCCAATATCAGACGACTACTAAAAGTTTAGGTGAACAACGAACTACAACAAAAAAATTGTCGAAAAAATACTTTTTTATTCACACGTATTTTTGCTACATTTTATACAACACAGAAACTATTCTCACTTTAAATTCAAGAATATACCCTGATTTTGAACATCCATAACAAAGTTTTGTTAATATTCTAAAAATTAATTAAAAAAATTTTTAGCAATTCACAGTGGTTGAGCGATTTGAAAACACGATTATCGCAGCTACTTCAATACCTATACTTTAAACGCAAATAAAAAACGACTGACCAAAGGATAGGTGAAAAGTTGTTGTTTTTTATTCATTTCTCAAAACTTTCTGTCTCCTGCAGTTTCTCTTTGATTGACCTGAAATTTGAATACAATAATCTTCAATAATCTTAAAATGTTTTACTATCATCTGATGTACAAATCATCTGACAAATTTTAAAAAATCGATAAAAAATGCGTTACCTTCCCCATTAAGGAATTATAATGTTAGAAAGGTGACAAACTTAATAAAATTATTTCAAAGTTGTTTGTAAGTTATTAATAAGGGCATTCATTTCAATGATAAAATTTGCAAAAAAATCAGTGGAATTGTTATTGTTTTGGTTTTCTGAAGTTTGGTTTAATTTCACCATCTATTGAGTTGATGAGAAATTATCGTCGCGAGACTGCGAAGAAAAAATCTGTCTTCGTATTTAGAATTTTTTCATTTTTACGATGGAAAAATCTTTGATTATAGTTACAAAGACTCTTTTTCAATATTTATTATTCCAGGAAAGATGTCTCATTCTCTTTGAACTACGACAGCAAACAGAATTTGCCGGGTATACATCGCAGCCGCAAAAACTTCGGCTGTTCTGAGAAAATTATTATCCTACATATTAAAAGTCTACGCTTCGATAAGTACAAAATTCAAACGTCACCCGTTCGTTGGCATATCGCCGATTTTATATGCGCTCAATCAGTGAGTCCAAGGTTCCAATGCTGAACTTTTCGTACACGGAATACGTCGACATCATAAATTTTACGCGATCTTTTGATTACAAAAGATAACACTACACGACTGGCCTAAGAAAATAAGTTCGATATCGAGCTACAAAGCTTACTGTGTCATTTGCAGGCCGTAGAAAGATTTTCAAAAATAATATTCATTTAACACTTATACCTTAAAGTGTTCTATTCTTGTGTTTTACAAAAAAAAATATGCTTTTAATTTTTTGTTCAAATTATTTTCAAAATTATTTGCCTTAAAATCTGCAAAAAGGCAACAAAAAACTTAAGAGTTGTAGCAACATAATTTCACAAAATCGGCCACATTTGTGTGTAAATATGAATGTGCGTTTGGGACTCGAGGCGTGGTCAAAGGTGTATAAATAAAAACAAAGAAACAAAGCAAAGATATAAAAATAAAGCCTATACAATACCGATGTCAACAACTATAGTAATATTTTTTTATCGTAAATACCAAAGTTGTAAAATACAGCAACAACAACAACAAGAAAAACAACCACATCGAACGCATTAAGCTCAACGGCTGCAAATGCCGCCACTGCTGCCAAACGCTACGCTACACCAAGCCATGAAATATTTAGAAGCTCTCACACGAGCTTAGATTGCAATATAAATATTTAATGCGGAAGCTTTTTGGCTACCCCGCAAAAGCGTACTAAATGGAAAAACAAAACAATAAAAAAGTAGTAGAAGTAGTGGCAGTAAAATGCGCTAAAAACACTTTGCTCGAATTGGTTTTGGGGGAATATTTTCACTGTTGTTTTGATGTAGGGCCTGCGATGGTGTGGTGATGGCGATTTTTTTCACCCTAAACAAGTGTTGCCCACCTTTAAATTGCGTTGAGAATAACGAGCATTTCTCATGATGATGTTGATGATGTTGCTGTTTCCGTTGTTTTTTGATGATGTCAATACATCATTTTATTTAACATAGATTTGGTGTGGAGTGCAACAACATTTACTATATTGGCGGCAATATATTTGTTATTGTTATTTTTGTTGCTGCTGCTGATTTGATGGCCAACTCAACTCATAAATAAATAAATTTCAAATCATATTCTTGGATTCGGTCTTTTTTTTGGCGAATTCGATTTACTGGCGGTTTTTATACCACTTCGTGTTGTTGATGATGGTTGTTATTTTAACTCTTATGATTTTTTTACAGCCTTTAAAGTATTGTACTTAAATTGAAAACATTTACATTTTGCATTTTATTGGCTTTGTTAAAATTTTATGCTGCATCATGTTTGCATGCAAATAGTAAAGTAAAACATGATAGAAATTTAAAATTTCCAATAGAAAAATACATTAAATATATAAAAAAAAAACTTGTAGAGAAATACATGAACCGCTTGTAACTCAGTGGTTTTTTTTTTGTTATTACACCAACTTTGCTGTCAACACTTGCTTCCATATCGAAGTAACTACTTGGGTCTTCCCCTTTCCCCCCCCCCCCACCATTTTTTCATATAAAGCACATTTAGCAGTATATGTGCACGAACTGCATACCAAACTAATAAATGTCAACGACACAAAATAACCATGGTGTGACATCCTAAAAGTAGACCACTAAAAAATATAAATTATTACATATGTGCATATAAAAAGTTGTAAAAATCTTGTTTATTGTATTTTTTGATGTGTCAATTTGACAATGTGTCAAAATAGTAATAACACGAAAAAAATTTACAACACCCTTTTTACAGCAACACCTCTAAACAAGCTTTATAACAACTGCATTTTGAAGAAGGAAATCTTTGAAGATTTCCAAGAATCTTTTTCTCATTTGTAAAGTGAATTTATTTATGTATTGTATTTTTGTGTATCATTATGTTTGTTGATTGTTATTTTTATATTTTTAAAAATAAATAAATTTTAAATTGCCCGCTCATAAATAAGATGCATGGCTCATAAAAGTATATTGTTGTGTGTTTTATACACCTACTTGCTTGCGGTTGCTTCTCTTTTTGTACAATCAGTTTTTTAAGGCTTTTTTTATGTTCAGTTTTAGTTTAATTTTTATTTTAAGTTGCTTTTGTTTTGATATGATTATTAATGTGGAAATTATATCATAAACTGAGTACAAAAAGAATATAGTAGTTGTTTCTACTTATATTATCTATCTCTACTGTTATACCACCTAGTATTAAGTTTAATTGTTTAAGTGTAATTGTACTTCATATTTTATTCCTTCTTGGTCACACAGTCCAACAACCAAAAAATTAAGAGACTTTGATCAACGGATTCTGGTAAAGGAGATAAAAAAAAGTAATAAGTGCAACATTATTTTTACTAGGTTACGTCTTAATTTTTTTGATACATAGTTTTCAGGTTTACCCTAAATTTAGCTATATGTGACCTTCTCCGAGAAAAGGGACCTAGTGTGTCAAAAAACTGGTTTGGACTTAAGAGTGGATTCTTGTACCTAAAAGGGTGTAGAATAAGATGAAATGAGTTAGATTTCTGATAAAAATTTATTTACCCCGAAAACGATAAAAATGAGAAAAACATTAAAATTTTACTTTTTTTTGATTTTTTGGTTTTAAATTGTTTTTTCGTCTGTCTTCGAATTTTTTTGGAGTTTGGACTTTTTTTTTTGGTGTTTCGTGGTCTGGTACTTCGATTTTCTTCCATTTGACAATTTCAGTTTTTTCTTTTTTCGTCGCTTTGACTTCTGTTTTCTTTTTCTCGTTCGATTTTTTTTTCTTGCTGGCAGGTTCAGATTTATTTTTCGATTTTTTTTTTTTCGCTTTGGGTTCGCTCGATATAGGAGCTACAAAATCCCGTTTCTGTGAATCAGTACATAAGATCCTGACATTCTCATACAAATACCATTTGCGATCTAACGATAAACCGCTTGGTGCAATGAGCGGAGGTAATTCGTTTGGTAGCTCAGCCGTTAATCGCAGATTAAATCTTTATTCATCCGAGTCCACAAGTTCTTTATATACAATTTCAAAGTGGTGGTACTTGGTAGTACCTAAAATGCAAACGTTTACAAAATTAATTGAAATGAATTTGAAAAATTAAAATCACAAAATCGCGACAGTTTACATGGTAATCTTTTGGAAAATCCTTTGAAATGAGTATCCTATGTTCGCCAATCTACTTCACTTCCATTCACAGCGTTGTTTAATTCATTACTGCTAGATCTATTGACCACATCTTCAAAATCTTAGTAGTAATCTACATTTGAGCGACTATATTCTAGTTTCATTAATCCGAAAGAAAATACGTCACCCTATAGGCGTGACGTCACCAAAGTCGACACCCAATCATAACTAACCATACCACATCGCATCTCCGAACTGAAAGTGTGTTCACAGTGATAATGCGTTATAAAACTTTAAATGCGTTTTGTCAAAACTTCATTTTCACGCACTGGGTCTCTTTTCTCGGTGAAGGTCACATATACTTAAAAAGTAAAAAGATTATATAATATATTTGACAATAAAAGCATCCTTTAGCATCCTTTTCCAAAAGTCTTTTTTTATCTTTTTTTAAAATATGTAGTTTAAGAAGTACCCTGAAATGTAGTTGTACACGGTTATGATATGCAAATGATAAGAAAAAATTAAATTTTATGAAAAAACCACCAATGACTCATTATATAGACATACACTTTCGCAGAACAAAAGCGGCAAAAAAATGTTTTTGAAATTTGCCTTCTGAAGTAAAGAAGTAAAATTCTTGCCTCTTATATCGCTCTTTCAAACGCCACAAATTTTAACGTTCACGCATTTGGCTTGACTCGACCAATACTTTTTGTGACAACAATGTTGTTATACAGGGTCCACCATATAACTTTTTTTTTTCAACTAGTGCTTATTTCGTGAATGGTAATACTTAGCTCATGTTTGATTTGACAGATAATTAGTTTATCCTTCCGCTGAACGAATATGGTTGTGTATACGCTTGAACAACGCTGAGAAGTGGGCCTGCGATCGACTTACAGAAGATGCCGATTTTGCCAAAAAAAATCATCTTTTCAGATGAAGCTCATTTTGATCTTGGCGGGTATGTAAACAAGCAAAATTGTCGCATTTGGAGCACAGAAAACCCGCACGCATACATTGAAAAGCCGCTGCGCCCAAAACGAGTCACGTTTGGTGCGGATTTTGGTCCAGTGGAATAATTGGGCCATTTTTCTTCAAAAAAGAGCAATGAGTGGCCGTTACAGTCAATGGCGATCGTTATCGGGCCATGTTGAACGAATTTTGGATCACAAAAATTGAAGAGGAGGATATTGGCAACATTTGGTTTGAACAGGATGGCGCTACGTGCCACAAAGCCGAAGCTACACTCGATGTTTTGCGCCCTGTTTTTGAAGGTCGAATTATCAGCCGCAGAGCTGATGTCGTTTGGCCACCTCGGAGCTGCAATTTGACACCGTTGGACTATTATTTGTGGGGTGCCCTCAAAGATAAGTGTTACGCTGACAAGCCAGAGACAATTGACGCTTTAAAGGACAATATTCGTGAAGCCATGGGTGAAATACAGCTGCACACAATCGATAATGTGCTTAAAAATTGGACCGATCGTGTAAACTACTGCATGGCCAGTCGAGGCAGCCATTTGAATGGAATTATTTTCCATTATTAACCGGAAGAATTGTACTTTTAAATAAAAAAAGAAATTTGAGAAAATATGTAGTAGTTTTTTTTTTATAGAATTTTCAAAAAATAAAGTTATTTGGTGGGCCCTGTATTTTTCAACGCTCATTTTCAAAAGGAACAAATGTCTTAAGGTCCATTTATAATAGACGTATGGCATTACTTCCTCTAGCATACATACCATTTTACATGAACATATACATAGCTGTGAAAAATATTTGTTCAAGTTGGGTTCCACATAATTTGACAATCGTTCAAAACAGACTCGTGTTGATTGGTGCAAAGAACGCTCAAGAAATACAATCGCGTAGCTTCAAAACACATAAAATTAGGGAAGGGTGAAAAAAGGTTAAAATTTGGTTAATCGATCATACGAGTTACCGAAAGGGTCGATTAGTAGTTGCAATTAGTTGGAGCAAAATAAACCGATTAACCAAGTATCCGATTAATTGCTAGAATTTATAAAGTATAATTTTTTTCCTGGTTTGTCTTATAATAATTTATATCAATTTCTATATGAATAAATGCGTTACAAATTGCTTTTTAGTGAATATGATATCGGTGAATAAAAATAGATAGTTTAGAATACAAAATAATTTTTACATTTATTAATTTTTTTAAAGTTTGCTTTGTTTTTAATTTCAGTCTTTTTAAAATAGTAAATTTTTAAAATTTTTTTTTTCTAAATAATTCCCATATTGCAAACAATTACGGACCTATACCTTTTTTTTAAATTAACAAGGTTTTTATTGAATATTTTAAAAAGTACTGAACATATTTTTATAAAACTGTCACCACGAGCGTGGCCTTTAAACTTTGAAAGAAAAATCTTGCCAATCGGTCAAGCACCAAATAAAAAACCTACTCATGAACTTAAAACCTCATGCTTTATGAAGGCAGTTAAAAATTGTGGTAAAAAAGAAAATTTAAATAAAAATAAATTTTTAACCGACAAAGAGTACTCAAAACATCCAATTAATGGGTCATCCGCCGTATAATCCTGTTCAAAATAAGGATGTCTTATCCCTAATGCCGGACCGGACAAAGCAAATTGGCTTAAAAAGATATTAAAGTTTCAAAAAGAAACAAACGGTGGAAGCGAGTCAGCCGATTCATGTGAATCTGAAGAATAAGAAACATAAAATCCACCGTTTTGGAACGAAAGTCTCGAGCCGATCCATAAACCCCTGTCTTTAAAAGTGTACTGAACAAAACATCATTTAGTTTTTCTAAACTCAGAAAATATATTGCATTTATAAGAGTATTGCAATCAAAAATACGCTCTAAATAAATAATATCAGATACTTTAAAAAAAAATACAAGTGAATCAATCAATTACATTGACAATATTCGATCTAAACCAGGACGGTGAAGACGAAAAATTCTTTTGCTTTGTAAATTGAACAGATTGTGTGAGAAAATTAAAGATTTGACACAAAAAAGGCGTAGTGCGTTGTCGATGTTTTAGCTATTTTCAAAAACATGTTGAAAGTAGATTGCACTAATGTGTTTTCTTGGATTTTAAAAATCAGTTTTCCGAAAATTAAAACTTTAAAAACTATCGCAGTGTGTGTTTATTTTAGTATTGTTGTAGAATAAGTTAAGTGATAGCTTAGTGATAAGAATAGTGAATAGCTAAATTTAGATAAATTTTAAAACCTATATTAAAAATGTTCCAGAACTAAGCTTTTAAAACAACGATTCATGTATAATGTTGTTTGGTTTTATCTACCAGAATTTCTGTTGATTCAAGTCCGTTCTTTTGGAACATATTTAAAATTGTCAGACAGTGTCATTGATTTACCGTTGATTTACCTAAGATCTATAATTTTCATATCCTTCTATCAATTCAGATTGTCAACCGCAACTACTTCTCTAACATAGTCTCTTCCAGACTCATATTACATGTTTTCAGTCATAGATTATCTACGGAATATCCTTGGGATTTTCGTTGAAGTATTTCCTTATAAGCAATCCTCAAAATCTCAAAGACTCCTACCGCGTTTACTCCCTCTCCTTCAGCACAGCACGAACTGCAGGGTTCTCCAAGAAATTATTGTTATTTTGCTTGTTCATGGGAAGCATCTGTTTGTTGGTCTTTTAAAAATTGTTTTTGTTGTTGATCTATTTCATTCTATTTTTTTTTTAACGATTTATTGCTCTCTTTGGTTAATAATGCACGAAGTGTGACATCGAGCATTCCCCTCTTCATAACGTAGAGTCCTTCATAATGGCGCGACGCTGGAGACAGCAACATGAAGTGAAGATGATTTAAAGCAAAGCGTGACAGATTTACAAGTTGCGATTTACATATTAATTTATCATAAATAAAAATATGTATATTTAGCTACATATGGTAAGAAGGCGATACAATAAAGCAGTAATTCGGTGTCACTTAAGGAGTCAGTGTGTATAGTCTTTGTGGCTTTTCAGAGTAAACTTTTATCATAATTTGTAACTCCATAATTGTTACGAATTTTCCAAAACGTTAAAATTGCTTTTTAATGTATCACATTAGAAAGAAACAATTAGTTTGATTGTCGTCGTTAAGAGATGCACATTTTTGCTGCCAACATTTACACATGTATGTATAGAATGGCTAACATATGGGTATCTTTTAATTGTTGCAATTATCGATTTATGCAATTTTTTTGATACTTGCTTGCTCTCTTATTTTTGTTATGTTTTGTTTTGACAACTATATGGCACAAATCTCCATTAAAAAATGTTCCAAGAAAGGGTTTTAAAACAAAAAGAATTGAAAAAGTTTTAATTCCGTTTCAATCGTCTGTTAACTAAATTTATATTAGCTCTAATATTTTTCTATTTCATCTTAAAACATACACCACTTATTTTGCACGAATAATTTTAACTCATGCGTTTTTATGAGCTAATTAAACAAAATTGTTACGAAAAAGCGTAGTCATGTTAACAAGCTCCACATCCGTTGAATGACATGGATGCACAACTAAAAACTTAATTAGCCAAAATTTACGTAATATATTAAAAACAAAATACTTGAATGCGCTGCGAAAAGTTTTATCATAAATATAAAATTTTAATAATTGCGTTGAGTTAAGCATTTTGGCAACAATTTGTAATGATGACAAAAAAAAAACAACAACAAACAGCAATATTGCTCATTACTCAACAACCGTAAAATCATTAGCAATTGTGGCTTATTTAAAATAAAATACATAAAGGTGTTTAGAAATAATCAATTGAAATACAATATTAAAACATTAGGTAATTATCTAGTCGCTTCGAAAGCAAAAAAAAACTTGTAATCATTTTAATCTCCAAACATTTTATTATATATTAAAGTGGGATTTTTTAACGTGAAACTTTTTTAGCACCGTTATAATTTGAATAATTATATTATAGAATAATTTGCAATAGTAAAAAGAAACAAACATGTACATTAGAGTAAAGCTTATTTTAAAAAGACCACCAAAAAGGATCAAACTGTTGTAATTGATGATAAAAAAATTCGTAAAAAATTTTAGCAAGATCGAATGCATATAAGCCCGTGCGCACACGCCTTAAAGTTTGCACAAGTGCTGAAAGAAAAAAAATTTTTTTGTTGATATTTTCATATGCAATTCCATTTGAAATACAGAAACAGTTAAGATTTATTTGTTTTTTTGAAAATATTTTCAGTTTAGTAAGGGTATTCACCTCAAATTACTTGAATAACTCAGGGGGACAACATTTTTATTTTTACATTTTCCCAGCAATGTTTGTATTATTTTCCACTAATCTTGGTGCGCTGACTTCAAAACTATTATTACTTTTTTTCTAGCTCACCAGTTTTTGAAATAAACGAAAGTGAAATCGTTCAATGACGTTTATCTCAAAAACTTGTGATGCTAGAAAAAAAGTACTATGTATGCTCAAAATCATCTACCCTTGCAAAAACGCATTTGCAACATTGCAACAAGATCGTGAACTGCCCTAAAATGTGTTCTAAAATTGAGTTAAATCCTACCTCCATCTTAGATTTGTATTAAGTTCAAACAAACAAACAAAGGATTTTATAAATATAACATAGAGACCCAGCAAAAAAAGTGCTTCCAAAAGAAGGTAAAGTAGAAAGGAAAGTCTTGAATCCCATACACTTTCATACCCAGAAGGCATTCTTTTAACATACGCATGTCATTGGGAGGAATGTTTTCCTTATGGGCCGAATAAACGACACAAATTATTTGCGCAAATCGAAGGGGAAATTTTGTGTAACTATCGAAATCATTTTGAATTTTACGCAAGCAGTTGCACAAACACCGATTTGCGCATATAATTTGTGTCGTTTATTCGGCCCATTAGTATTTTTTAGAAGTGCTTCCAGAATATTGTCAATGGAAGATTTCTTTGAGTTCTTCAACGAAAGGATTCTAGTAGGTGTTTTCAAGGAGATCTTTAAGAAGGCACTCCATGGAAAAAGTAGTTTTTGTGGTTAGTGGGGGTTTAAAAAACCACACGAAAATATCCCTTTTCCCAATTTTTTCGCGATATTGTTGTTAGAAATGAGAAGATTTAGGTTTTGTTGGAGGTTGAAAAGAATCCCAAGTAAAATATCCCTTTTCCCGATTTTCACGATTTTGATGTTGGAAGTACGAAGTGGTTGGGTTTTGTTGAGAGTTTAAAAATCTTACGAAAAATATCTAAAACATATATTATAATTATATATAATTTTTTTTCCTTTAATTGAATTTAATTGCTAGTTGAATGCCTTCCAGATGTAGTTTTTGAGAATGCCTCTTGAAAGCAATTCTTAATAAGGCTAAGAAGAAGCACAATTGGATCTTTAGAATGTCTTTTGGAAGTAGTGTTCTTAAGAATGCATGTCATATTTGTATCAAAAATTTTGCTGGGTAGTGGATGGTATGAACAAAAAATTTCTTAGTTATATCTTTTGGTTGGAAAGAGACATAGGGGTAATTTTTCTCTTAAAATATTTTTAGGACTTGCATTTTTTTGTAAGATATATAAAAACCACATTTTGGAAAAACAAATTTGAACAAAAAAATCATAGTACCCCTGCGGTTTCGATGACAAAAACAGTTAAACAATTTTTGTGCAAAACTGGATACATGAAAAGTAGTGAGAAATGCAGTTTTTACTTGTTTTTATTATTTTTTTTTTTTAATCTTTATTTCATAATTTCTTAAATCTAATTACAAATGTTAAATAAAATACTTATAAATTTATGAAACAGTTTAGAACACTCTGTTGTCGAGTTGACAAGAGGCGAGTGTAATTATCATTGAATTCATATTTAATTTAGAATATCGACGGGAAAGTAAATTAAAATCAATACAAGTAATAATAGGATACACTTGAGTATAGTAAATTAAATTAAATTCCAGAAGTAAGTAGCAATAAACAATAAAAAATAAAAAGAAAGGAAATGAAAAACGATCTTATATAAGGTAAATTTAATGCAAATTTCAAGCCATTGCAATATTCAATATTCTTAATGCAATGCAATAAAATAAAATTAAGAGAAAAAAAATACTTTTTTTATTTGATGTAATGCAATATTCAACAATATTCGAGCTAGACCAATGGATAAAATACATTATCTATAGAAGAATAATCACAACAGAAAAGCCAATGCTTTACTTTATTAAGAAAAACTGTTTTCGCTCTTTCGCATCTGAGATTTTCTGGAAGCATATTATATAATCTAGGTGCAGTAACATAGTAAAAGCGTGAGAAGTGTGTTTTATAAATGGTAGGAATAGTTGCAAAATTAGTAGTGTTTACTCTTAAGTCGTAGTTTTCATTATATCTTACAGAATAGAAACCAGATTTTTCAAAAAATATTTTAAGTACTTTGTAGCAGTACAGATGCCTCAATGGGAGAATTTTTAGTGATTTGAACATAGTAAAACTTGGAGTTCTTCTTGGAGCATATAATTCTAATTGCATGTTTTTGCTTAATAACTAAAGGTTCTATTTTGTTTGAATAAGCTC
This sequence comes from Dichetophora obliterata, assembly GCA_963920525.1. NCBI lineage: Eukaryota > Metazoa > Arthropoda > Insecta > Diptera > Sciomyzidae > Dichetophora > Dichetophora obliterata. Next base: position 281,884,091 of record OY986435.1, read on the forward strand.
CGCCCCAGCAAGACAAACCGTATTGTAGTTTAGATTTGAGCAAGCTATCGTAAACTACTTTTAAAATGGCCTGGTTGCAGTAGAGACTTAGATGACAGATTTGTCTCACTACATTATTCGAATATATTTTACCACAAAAGCACTTTTTGAGTGATTTTCTTAATCAATCAATCAATTAATCTTAATAATCAATCTATTTTTAAGAAGTTTTTTAGTTGAACTTTTTAAAAAAAGAAATTTAAGTTAAATACATTTAAAAACATATTTACACAGCGAATCGTAACAACGGACATACATATTTACACCGAAAATATGTCAAAATATGGATTCAAAATTTTCAAGTCGATTTTTTCTCTTTATTAGGCAAAAAGGTTTTATGAAAAAGTCGTTGTACTAAAAATTTCTACAGTTTTCTGAAGTGTTTACTTCTACAGTGCGTGACGGCTACACACATACTTTTTTAACATTTACTGTATTCACAAGTATTGAAATGTCTTAAGTAAAAATATGAAAGCATACAACTAGTGTGACCAGCCTCTAATAAGTTTTTGTGTAATTTCAACTCTCAATCTGTTACAAAACAAACGAAAATAAATATTTGCTATCACAATGCCAAAAGAAAGCGAAAAAGGTTAAACAATAGCCGGTTTGTGCAAAAATCACATTTCTAATGGCTGACTTAAGTAAATAAAAAATTTGTTATGCTTTTCTTTAAACTTATCTCTCTTTCAGACGACCCTATCCACCATCTTGAATTTTAAAATTCTGACTTCAGATCCGATATCAGCGACCCTCTAACACTGATAAATGATGTTTAAAACTCTTAAAAATACATATTATTAGGTGGCAACCCTATTATTTAAAAATTTTATAATTTTGAAACTCTGACCACGGATTCGGATTCAGCGATCCCTTTTTGGTGTATCATTTTTTTTGTCAGCCCCGAATTCATAAAAATGCAAAAAATGAAGGTGGCAACCCTATCCACCATCTTGAATTTTAAAATTCTGACTTCAGATTCGATATCAGCGACCCCTAAAACTGATAAATGATGTTTAAAACTCTTAAAAATACATATTATTAGGTGGCAACCCTATTATTCCAAAATTTTATAATTTTGAAATTCTTACTACGGATTCGGATTCAGCGACCCCTTTTTGGTGTATCATTTTTTTGCCAGCCCCTAATTCATAAAAATGCAAAAAATGAAGGTGGCAACCCTCTCCAGCTCTTGAATTTTAAAATTCTGACTTCAGATTCTAAATCAGCAACCCCCCTAACACTGATAAATGATGTTTAAAACTTTTAAAAATACATAACATTAGGTGGCAACCCTATTATAAGAAATTAAATACATTATTTTTAAATTCTAACAACGGATTCGGATTCAGCGACCCATTTTTACCTGATGTTCGCACTAGCATCGCATATGTAAAAATAAAAAAAAATAGGTGGCAGCCCTATTACCCATTTTTATTTTTAAAATTCTGACTTCAGATTCGAATTCAGCAAGCTCCTAGCACTGTTAAATAATGATTCGTGACCCATTTTTACCTAGTGCTCGCGCCAGCACCGTATTCGTTGTCTGATATAAATCATCTATTGCCAGTCAACAAGCTTTCGTTGCATTGACTGCAGTGAGCTCTCTGACAACGATATCTTAGATCAGCAATATCAATGATCTGTTTTTTATTGCTCTATCGTGCTTTATTCGTCTTCGCTGCAATCACACACATGTTTCTTTGCAGCAAGCAAGACAGTGCAGTGTAGTGTGAAATGAACAAATGTTTTGAAGCCGGTTTTAAGTGCACCTACGCAGGGCTCTAGTCCGTAAATCTTACGAAGAATCTTTTTTTCGAATGCTCCTAAAGTCTTTCATCTGAACTGCTCAGCGTTCATATAGTACAACGCTGATGCATAAAGTACAACGGACATGATGAGCGATTTATAGAGCGTGATTTCGTTCGTCAAGAGAGGGATCTACTTCACAATTGCCTACTGAGCCCAAAGTAATACCTGTTGGCACGATTTATTCTTCGTTTGATCTCAATGCTGATGTCGTTGGTTGAGTTTATGCTGGATCCTAGATAGACGAAGTCCTTCACAACCTCGAAGAAGGTATTTTCAACTGTAATGTGGGTTCCAAGACGCTGGGACTGTTTGTTTGTTTACACCACTGCTAGACTCATTCGACTTAACTCTCTTTCTAAAATGGAGAATGCTGCACTGACTTCGCGCGTATTATGGCCAATGATATCGATGTCATCAGCATACGCAAGCAGAATAACACTCTTGTAGAATATTGTGCAACTACGTCTCAGATCAGCTGATCGGATGTTATTCTAAGGACGATAAGGAATCACCTGTTCTTAACTCTTGCTTGGTAACAAATGGTGAGAATAACTCCTTCCCGATTTTAGCTGCGCTGCTGGTTTTGCTTAGTGGCATCCTGCAAAGTCGTATTAGTTTTGCAGGAATACCAAAATCAGACATGGTGGAGTAGAGGTGCTTCCTTATTGGGCTGTCGAAGGCGGCTTTGTAGTCGACAATAAGATGGTAGGTGTCGACTTGTTTTCCTTGGGTCTTCTCTAAGATTTGTCGTCACGTGAAGATCTGGTCGATGGTGGATTTTCCAGGTCTAAAGAAACACTGATAAGGTCCAATCAGTTGGTTTACAATGGGCTTCAATTTTTCACATAAAAAGCTCGACAGGACCTTATATGCGATATTAAGCAAGCTAATCTCACGGTAATTGGCACAAATAGAGGGATAGCCTTTCTTGTGGATTGAGCTTTGTTATTTTTAAGCCGAGCTATAGCTATCAGAACATCATCATAGTCGGGCAGCGGAACCTTGAAGTTGTCATCCATAATTGGGGTTTGTGGAATATCATCTCTATTGGCGAAATTGTTGTCAACGTCACCATTTAGAAGCTTAGAGAAGTATTCCCTCCATAACGTCAGTGTGCTCTGGATATCTGCCACTAGATTCCCGTTTTTGTCCTTGCAGGAAGAGGCTTCGGTTTTAAAACAATCGGCAAGCCGTCTTAATTTTTCGAAAAATATTCGGGCCTCATTCCTGTCGCCATATATCTCAATCTTCTCATCCTCGCGATTTTCTGTCTATCTTTTTTTTCGCCTGAAAACGCGTCTCTCTTCCCTCCTCTTCTCTTTTATCACTTCTTTGTAGCGTACGTTACAACCGACTGCAGGGTGGCTGTGTAGGCGGCGTTTTTCTCTGCAGTGACGTCGAGACACTCCTAGTTGTATCACTGGTTTCGACGAGGGCGGTGGTAGCCAATCACCTCTTCAGCAGCCGCACGCATTGAGTTGGAAATGTGTGTCCACTGCGCGCATATATCATCGATTGGAGGAGTGCTTTGAAGCAGGAGTGAGAGTCGAGTGGCGAAAGCATCGGCTGTCTGTTTCGATTGCAGCTTGTCGACGTCTAGCTTTCTCTGTGTAGGGTTGCGTGTATTCTTAGCTGCGTACAGACGTGTACGGATCTTGGCTGCAACAAGATAGTGATCCGAGTCAATTTTTGCACCACGGATCGTGCGTACATCCAATACACTGGAAGAGTGCCTTCCGTCGATCAAAACGTGATCAATTTGATTCTTGGTTTTTTGATCAGCGGACATCCAGGTGGCTTTATGAATATTGAGATGCTTGAATCTAGTGCTACTTACGACCATGTTTCGTGCTGCGGCGAAGTCAATCATCCTCATTCCGTTATCGGAGGTGCTGTCGTGGAGGCTGAACTTCCCGTCTGTTGGAACAAATATTTTTTCCTTGCCCACCTTAGGGTTGAAGTCATCAAGTACGATTTTTACTAGGTGACGGGGGCAGCGCTCGTAAGAATTTTCAAGGCGCTTGTAGAAATTTTCTTTGGTCTCGTCGTCCTTGTCTTCTGTCGGAGCGTGCGCACATATAAGGCTTATATTAAAGAATTTATCCATGATGCGGATTATGACAAGTCGTTCGTTTACAGGTGTGAATCGCAGGATGTGGGGTCGTAAGCTCTTGCCAACTACAAATCGCATTTCTTGGATAGGTGATATCAGCTTTATAAATTTCCAAGACATCAGTCAGTTGGATAGAGGCACCTTCCCAGGTGCATATCCTTAAATAAATATCAGTATTTCGTTTGTGGTAGTTGTCGTCAGATTTAGTGAACATTTTTCTTATGTTCTCATTTGCTTTCATCACAATCAAACCCGACGCACAACCTGCTTTAAGCTTAGGGGGGTCCGCTGCTCAGATTAGCCGCCACCAACGGATGTCAGTTTTGACGTTGCCCAGGAAAAACCTCGTGGAGGTTTGAGTCGACTTCAGACTATTTCACAAGGATTATGCTGGCCTCGCCAGGTTAAGACAGTCAGATATGTTACCTAAGTAAAATCTAAGTAAAGGTCCGACTCCAGTAAAATCTAAGTACAATATGATAATATGACATGATAGCCTATGACATGACATATGAGCTGTTCAGAGCACAAGTGGCGTAAGTCCATTTTTTAGGAAAATTGAGTTAAGTACGTAGAAGTGAAGAGGAAAATGTAACCTATTTATGAGTACGGGCTAGAAACTCCTAGCTTACGTAATCTCTGAACAAAATGCAATACTTTATTATTGCTCTGACAAATACCATTATTTTTTCAGAGCACAAGTGGCGTAAGTCCATTTTTGGTAGTTTTGAGAAAATCGAACATTAAGAAAAATTCTTAAGATAAATACCAAGTATGAAAAACTCAGTTTTGCTTATAAGCTAGGTTAAGAGCATAATTGGAGTTATCCATATCATAAAAAATAAACTTAATAATACACAAAAATGGGGCAGAATATTGCATATTAGTGGAATTGCGCCACTGAAAATTATTTTAAATTTCTCGTTTCCGCTGTAGGAATCTAATAGGAGATATTTTTGAAGAATTTTTTAAAAGGACTAGCACAATTTTTACCTAGAAGTTCGACAAAACCACGCCTTAGCAATTATCTCAATATTAAGGGAGATATAAAATGACTGGACTTACACCACTTGTCCTCTGAAATTTTTTTAAAATTTCTCCTCTCTGCTGTAAAAATGTAATGGAAAACATTTTTAAGAATTTTTTGATGAGGACTAGCAGCATTTTTACCTAGAAGTTGGACAAAATCACCCCTTAGCGATTATCTCCATTATTAAGGGAGATATAAAATGAATGGACTTACGCCACTTGTCCTCTGAAAATTTTTTAAAATTCCTCCTTTCCACTGTAAAAATGTAATGGACAATATTTGTAAGATTTTTTTGATGAGGAATGGCATAATTTTTACCTAGAAGTTGGACAAAACCACCCCTTAGTGATTATCTCCATTATTAAGGGATTTTCAGAGGACAAGTGGCGTAAGTCCATTCATTTTATATCTCCCTTAATAATGGAGATAATCGCTTAGAGGTGATTTTGTCCTACTTCTAGGTAAAAATGCTGCCATTCTTCATCAAAAAATTCTTGAAAAATATCTCCTATTAGATTTTTGCAGCGGAAACGAGAAATTTAAAAAATTTTCAGTGGCGAAAGTCCACATGTTTTTACTAATATGCAATATTCTGCATCATTTTTGTGTATTATTTAGTTTATTTTTTACGATATAGATAGCTCCATTTATGCTCTTGACCTAGCTTATAAGCCAAACTGAGTTCTTTATACTTGCAATTTATTATAAGAATTTTTCTAAATGTTCAATTTTCTCAAAACTACAAAAAATGGACTTACGCCACTTGTGCTCTGATGAGCTCATATGTCATGAAATGACACCTTATGAATACCCTAATTATTTAATCCTACGTGTATGACATACCAAAAAAAAACTTTATTTTAAAAATTTTGGTTTTTAATTTAAATAATAAAAGCTACAAGGTCGAGTTCTTAAAAAATTAAGTAGCGTGGCTAACAGTAAATCTTTAAAGTGTTAAATATGAAGCAAACAAAAAAATTGCGCACGTGTTCAAGCTTCCCTGTTTTGTTTTTTCAGCGACCAGGTGAATGACCAAAACGCTCCAGAATTTATAAAAGTCAGCCTTACTAAGCCTGATTTAAGCTATCGGCCATATATTTTTGAAGACTTAACATTGGTATCCTCTTATGTTTAAAAAAAAAATAATGATATGTAAAAAATAAAAATAAATAATATAAAAACAACATTTTTTATATAATATATAATGGCAAAAAAACTTAATATTAAAAACTGTCTTTTTACCACTTGAACAACGTAAGACCTGCCTTAAAAAATAGTCAACGAATAATTAATTGAAGTGTTAACTTTTTTCTGTCTTTCCATATCCACCTCTCTCTCTATCACTGTTTCTATCTCTATCACTAATTGTAACTGCATTTTTTCTCATCACATTCACGTTCTTATTCATATTTATATACATATTCATAAACATATGCATATTCATATTAATTTTCGTATTCAAATTCTAGTTCATAGAAATGTTGTCTGCGGTTCTTGGAATAACTCGATAAAATTTTTTTGTAACAACCCCCTCATTTAGCCAATTAACAAATAAATTACTCTGTGAACTACATAGATAATAATTCTGAAATTATTTTCTTAACGCACAGCAATTTTCATTAGCCACAAACTTCTCCAACAGCACCTCATTAACTGACAACAACACGCCTTTAAGAATTTTTTAAAAAATCTTCTTCACATATTTAAAAATCATAAAAAATAACTACTTCCGTTTAGCACGAAACCATCAACACTGAGTGGCTTCTTCAACCTGTTTCAGCGTTGATGCATCTGCATCCCCAGATTCCCATTTAATGAAATGACAGCCACTTGCCTTTCTTTGCCGTGCTGGTGCTCGTGAGGTAGCAATAAAATTTCATGACCCAATCAAAGTGACATTAACTTTATTCCTTTTTTTTTTTTTCTTATAGCAAAACAATGTTTTGTGTCTTTGCTATAACTTTTCCTAGAGGTTGTCAATGTCAAAATAGAGGCACACATATCAGAGGCAACGTGTCATAAATACTGATCATGCCACTTAATTTGTTAAAAATCTATGTCGAGAAAGTCTTACTAGTGGTTGAATATTTCAGCATTCTAATATCTGCGGTCCATCAATCCTGAATCCAATGAAGCATATGAGTTGTTCGGATAGTCTGATTCAGCTAGGGCCAACAGTAAGTCTAGGGAATTGTTATAGTTTTTAATGTAGAAACTAACGATAATTTAATTAATTTCAATATGTAGGCAACGTGTTCTTACAGGGTGTTTGTATTAAAATGCGCAAATGCTCCCAACAGAAGCATATAAATATCTCCATCGTATTCTAAAGCACCCTCTAGAAATCGGATCCTATTGAAAATGTCAGCACAACCCAGTCCAATTAGTTCACGCTTCAGTTGGGAGTACAAAGCGAAAAGGCCGCCACTGCTACCGCCCCCGTGGGGAATTGGAATGATGCATGAGACCATCATCTGGACGACTTAATGACACTCGAACAACAACTACAACGATAGCAACAGCCAAAACACATTCAACATAAGAACCTGCATATTTTTAAGTTAGTTTTTGTTTTCTTGTTTGTTTTTGATGACGGGAAGACGTTGGTTCTCGATGAGGCGCAACAAGAGTGATGCGTGTGTTGCTTTTGGTGGCAGCGGGTGAAACATAAATACTTGTAATAGGGTGGAATGAACAAGTTGTATGCGGTCACAAGGGGCAGGGGCAATAACCATAATTACAATTGGCTGTATAATTAATTGCCAACCAATTGTTATTCTTGCTGTTTTTAATTAAGATTTTGGTTGTGTACTGAACAAAATTTTATGAGATCTAAAATCACTAGAAACTATTAAACTGAAAAAGAGTTTTCTATCAGCGATGTGATGTTTTTATTGTTTTCAAACCGATAACTTTAGTAATCTTGGAGTTTTGATGTAGTAGATGCAAATAAGGTTGTTATGATTTTCGGAAAAGTTATCTTACCTTCGCGACAGGAACTTTTGACCTAATAATCCGATTTGAATGCAGTATTCAAACAACATTATTTAAAAACTGTAGCAAATATTGGTAGACCTCGAAACGCACGAACTTATTAGTTATGATCACATTATACACATGTAATTTTATTTACATGATCACATGTAAATAAAGAACTCTTATCTGTGGCGGATGTGTCATACTGGTTATTGATTCATGAACAAGTTGTCAAAAAGAAGTACTTTTAGCGTACTTCGATACAAGAAGTACAGCGAGCCTAAAAGTAGTAAAAAACTCCCAAAAGAGTACGGTTGTTCACATTATGCTTTACTAATGTGACTAACGAGAAGTAAAAAACCTGATTTCCAAATTAAAATTCAGTACAAAAGAAGTACATCAAATAAACAGAAGTACAATAAAAAAAAAATCAAATATATAGTACATTAGGGCGTAACGAATTAAAATTAAGAGGTCTCAAAAGTTGCATACGGTGATCAAGATCTCCTAAAAAAAATTTTTTAAAAAAAATAAGGATCTCTTCCTCCCCCGCAAGGACACAGTTGTTTTTTGAGAAAAACAGTAAGAAATCACGATCTCAAAATGCTTTAATTTTTGTAAGAAAAACTACATATGTGTTACAGCAAAAGTAAATATAGACTTTAAATAGCAATATTTTGGCAAACACTAGGCTACTCTAGGTTTTTACAAATATTTTCCTGTGTGAAGGATATTCGAATCTAAAGGTACACTCGAGGTAGCACAGAACTTTTAATTGCTATCGGATTGTCTAAATTTTAGCGATTTTGATTATAGTGTTTTCGTGTTCCTTAAATTTGGCGAAATAATAATTTGCATATTTTTTGCATATGCATTTTCCTATTTTGGAGAATGAAATTTTTTTAACTTTTACGAAAAAATTAATATAAGGTTTTATATCTCGGGCACCAGATATAAATTTTATACCGATGATAATTTTCTCAATTCGGACTCTGCAAATAGTTTTGAACAAAACCCTGTCTAAAAGTATCTTTTTTTAAATAGCAGGCCTTTTGAAATTCCACGATTTTTTTTTCCTATATTGATATTTAAAAAAAGTTACTTCGAGAATAAAATGTAACAATTTTGTTCATATCTCCTTTGTGGTTATTATTTCACTAAATCAATTCTAAACAAGAATTGTTAAGTCAATCGAGAGGCCATCGAATGGCAAGCTCAGAAACTCAAAATGTAGGTATAACATATGTATTTGTGAATGCTGAGTTGAGGTGTTTTAACGAAATAATAAAATTCGTAAGGAAGGAAATTTTTTAAAAAATCGAAATAGGAAAAAAAATCGTGGTCTTAACCTGGTGTTGTAAATTGGTATTTTTGGACAAGATGTTGTTGAGAAATATTTGAAAAATAAGAGTTCTCATCTAAGCATGTAACTGACGCGTAAACATTGTAAGCCTTGTGAACTTACATGCGCGTAAACTATCTGTCAAAATTTGTATGGGCGTGAGTTTACATCATTTCCGAGCCTATTTTGTAGTGTAAACTAGCATGCAAATCTACGTGTGTGAATGAGAGTTGCCTTTGGCGCTAATTATTACATAGTTAAAGTAGTTGAAGTAAATTTGAACACGTTTTATTTATTTTTCTATGTTAATGAAGGTTTTTAAAAGGTTTAAAATTTAAAGAAGTCATAATGTTGTCGCAGCCGCAGCCGCCATTTTGTCGACATTTACGCTATTTACACTTTATCGCTCATCAAAAGTTTTAATGCTATACATGCTTACATGTTTACATGCTTAGATGAAAACCCTTAATATAAATTTAGGCAATTATCTTCGGTACCACTTCTGGTGCCCGAGATATAAAATCTTATATTCATTTTTTTGAAAAACTTGAAAAATTGCATTCAAGTATACATTTCTCAAAAACAAGAAAATGCATATGCAAGAAATATGCAAATTATTAATTCGCCAAATCTAACACGGATAGAAAAATGTACTCATATTCAGTAGGAATTAATAAAATCGCCGCCACAGATAGCGCACAGCGAATATGAGCTTAAATCAAGTAAATTACTTTCTGAATTATCAAAATAAATATTTCAGTCAAAATCTATTTAAATCAAACGGATATTTGCTGAGCTATCAAAATTCCCACTGCAGAAAATATTGCCTCAAATCAAGACAATATTTACTGCGATATTAAAATAAATATTCCAGTCGAAATTTTCTTAATTTCAAGCTTATATATCCTGCAATATCAAAATTAATATTCAATTAAAAAATTACGTAAATCAAGCCGCAATGTGCTAGGTATTCAGGATCAATATTTCAGCTGAAATATAGCGTAATTTTGAGGTGGCTGGAAATAAGCGCTAGTCTTGATTAATTACATGTACAAATTTAAATAAAAATTGCCATTATCCGGAGACTTGAACCTCGGTCGCGTGAGTGTATGGGCTTATCCGTTCGACCATCGCAGTTGTTAACTTTTCATCGCTTAATTTGCTTCATTAGGAAAAAATGTACGAACACAGAGTAAGAAAATTAACACTTCTATTATAGTTGCTATTATAAGAAATTAATGCAAAAAATAAGAACGAAATCACTAAAAAACAAAACAAACTTAAAAAAAACCAAAATATAACTAAAAGCAATTAAGAAAAAAAAAATTATGTCTCTGAATTGAACCCACTACTCAAAATTCCAAAAAAAAAAATAGAGCAAATACTAAAGCCTAAGCCAATTGAGCCATTCACACTATTGTGATGATGTTGAAATAATATACATAACAACATTAAGAAAATAATTTCTCAAGATTAAGCATTTAAACACTGGAAAATTATTTTCTTGTTGCAAGAAACTCAAATTTCTGATTTCTACTAAAGTCAAGTGAAATTCTACTTATTGCTAGTAGAATTCAGTTGAGCTTTTTTTCTTCTTAATAAAAGTATATTATTTCTATCCATAAAGGAAAACGTCAACACTTTAATCAAAATCGTTAAAATTTAGATTCAGATAGCAATCAAAAGTTCTGTGCTACCTCGAGTGTACCTTAAGATTCGAATTTCCTTCACAAAGGATCTCCTGGTATCTTTTGAAGGTTCTGATTCTTTCCATATTATTTTATATGAAAAATTTACAAAAAAAATTCCAAAAAAAATTTTAAATACACAGAATAGTTTGTAAAAAAATATAGATTTAAAAAAAGCAAAAAAAAATTTATTTTTGCCCGAGTTGGGTCTCGAACCCGGGCTCCCGAAAACTAACACATTACATAGTATATTATATGAAAATGTTTATATGGAATGCCTTTTCTTAAATTTTTGTATGAAGAAAATTTATAAAAAAATTCAAAAAAATTTTAGATACACAGAACAGTTTGTAAAAAAATGTAGATTTAAAAAAAACAAAACAAAACAAAAAAAATTTTTTTGTCCGAGTTGGGTCTCGAACCCGGGCTCCCGAAAGCTTACTTTCTTTTGTATTGAAGCAAAATAAGCGACTGATTCTTAACAAACACAATAAACGAGTGGGTAAGATGTCGGACCGCCGCATGATAGGACCATGGTTCAAATCTGAAATTGTTGGTCGTGTTTTATTTGAAGTTGAAATTTATATTGCTTTTCCATCTAACGTGACGTCTCGAAAGAGCGCTTCTGTCAGGTCTCTTTTTAGCAAGGAGAGCGGAAGGCCTGGCAAATTTTCCCATTTCATACAAGCAATACAATTGCAAGGAGTGTGGAAGGCCTATAAAAACCTAATGCAGGCCTGCTAGAAGGCCTTGGAACTACTGCAATTGCCCATTGGGCTGAAGCAAAGCTCTTGCCTCCAACGTCACTAACACTGTGTGAACACGAGACTCTTTCATGTAGGCACATTTTGCCTCCAGTTGAGAAGCATTGCTAAAAGCAACTATATATGTATATTATTTCACTAATACAGTAGCAGTGTGAATGGCTCAGTTGGCTAAGTCTTCAGTTATAGCTCTTTTCTTTGGAATTTTAAGTAGTGAGTTCAAATCCCACCAGAGACAAAATATTTTTTTTCTTTATGGCTTTTAGTTTTGTTTTGGTTTTTTTTAGTTTGTTCTGTTTTTTTTTGTGATTTTATTCTGTTTTTTGCATTAATTGCTTAAATTATCAAGCCTGTCATATTGCAAATCGCTTGCATTACGAATTTTGCCAATTGACCACCGACAATTTTTTCGCAACAAAACGAGCAAGGCAAAATCAGTTATTTTTTTTTTTGGGCTCAGTACAATTTTCATCGACATGTACCCATATCTTTTAATAATTTTCGGTTTTTGCAATCATTTTTTCTTTTAAATATCTTACATATGGTTTGTTCACTTATGATTATATCATTAAATATTTTTATTAATTTTTTATATCATAAAAAGAATTGGTGGGCCGATGTAGAGAGCCAAAATCTGAAAATCCAGAAAAGTTTTTGAAATGCAAGAGCCATTCTGAGCTTGCACATTCTTCTGCTCCGATATACTCGATGGCTTCAATGCACTTTTTACAGTTTCTAAGACTTTTTTCTAAACTTTGTATACTACATATCCTGCAAAGTATGTTGCTGCATTATTGGATAATGGTTCGTCTTGCATATTTAAAGAATTATGTAACGCAAGCTCATCATCCTCTTATTCATCACCTTCTGTTGGTATGTTTTGTTGAGATTTATTTTCGGGTTTCTCATATACGGAAGGGTAGCTATATTTTCCTTATTTTTGAAGACCAAATATTTTGACCACCTTCAATTTTTTATTTATTTTCAGAATTTAATCTATTTATGAAATAAAAAACTAATTTAAGCAAAAAAAATTTTTTTTAAAGTTTTTATGTTCAACATTCAAATTATGTCAAATTGGAAGAAAAAGTGAAACTGCTTATCTTTCGAAAAATCATAGATTCAACTATGCTAATTCGATTTTCGAACTCAAAAATTGAAAATATACCTACAGTGTTATCTTGAGTGCTCCTATTATAATTTTTTTTTTTTAATTATTTCTTAAGTTTTTTGGGAACTATTTCGGTAAAATTTCCTGAGTTCATTCTACCTCTTGTGATCTTTCAGTTATATTGTAGAGATGTGACCAGAAAGGGTTAGAATAATAAAATCCTGGATTTTTATGTAAGTCAAAAAAAAAAATTGAGATTGACAACAGCTCAGATATTGCTTCTCCCAATATGTACATATAAGCTTGAAGTACAAAAACAGTATTTCAAGCACCAGCAAGAAAGACTTGTGCTAAATCTTTTACATGTTTAAAGTTAAGTAATTTTAATATTCGCTGATTTGAAAGGATGTATGCATTTTTAAAATTCCTTTAAAAAATTATCTACTAGATTTCTTTCAAAAAGGACTCAATTTGCCCTGAATTGAGTACCTGATCTGAAATAATAATGTATTTTATACAAATTCATAAAACACTTTTTTTATTTTATGTATCTATTGCATTTTTTAGTTCAAATTGCATTTTATGATCTGCTTTAATTCTGAAGAAAATATATGATATTTATATTTTGATATTTCAACAAAAGAATTCAATAAAAATATTTAAAAATAACAACATTAAATTAACAATTGCAATCAAGAAATTATCACTATGGGCATCTTAAGCCACCACAATTCGGTGTATTTTCATTTTGCTATAATTTTTGGTCTAAAGAAAAGTTAATTCACATTGGTTGTTGTTGATACAGTAGACATTTTCTAATTGCTTATTCTTATGGAGTTTCTTTGCATTCAGGGGTCTGAACACGACACCACTAAATGCTTTTCATAAAGAAAACAAACCTTCTCATTTGTTATGAGGTGCCGTTTTCTACTCAACTGTTTTATTTAAGTCTTTTTTTTCATCAACAAAGAAATCACAAGCCATTTCCATATAAAAATTAATATTAGATAAAAAGAGAAAATACTAAATAAATAATAGAATTCAACCTCCAAATAAACAATTTTTTCAATCACTATTAATGTAACTTGGTCGGTCGACTTGTTATTTGCTAGTAGAAACGCTTACTACGTAATGGGTATATTAACTTTGTCACTCCATTTTTAATGCCGATGAGGAGGCGTATGAGGTATAGAAAAGTATACAAATTCTTGATCAGCATCACCTCCTCAGTCGATTTAGCAAGGACCATTAGTCTGTATGTCCGTCTGCGATCACGATAACAGCCGAAATCTTAGAGTTATCGTAAAACATTCAATATATAAGTTTTTTATTCAAAAATAGAGAATAAGTTTGAAAATGAGCCAAACCGGATAAAAACCACGCCTATCTCCTATACAAAGTTGCTTTACCAAAACGGTTAAATATCTTTAAATTTCTATCAGGTCGAATATAATTAAACAAGATATAATTTTTCCAATTCTTCTTTGTAGATTTTTTCGTGAGCTCGTAAATATATATTCCCTTAACAATTATTATCCCTAAAGAGCCTTAAGTCGGGAAAATTTACATTCTTATTAGAATAAGCTGAATGTTTTCATGTAAGGATGACATACTTAAAAATGATTTAAAGAAAAATTAGTGTTTTTGATAATATTTTTTTTCATATTTGTGAATAATCAATCAACAAAACCACTTTTATATATTAAAAAAGAACAAAAATTTGTAAGGAATTATCTTTGACTGGGCCGAAGTTAAAATACCTCCACGGCCGAATAAGAGTATATAAAAGGTCTTAAGCAAACTGTTAAATATTTTTTAAAATAGTTATGTTATGAAAATAAAATTTAATAAAAAGAAATTTAAACCAACACTATCGTAACAGTAAACATAATTTCATAACATTTCGAAGAAAAAAAACTTTCATTTCAAAAATGTTGATCTCATTGCGGGTGTTTGCCGCCCTAGGCATTTTCCTCGTAATTTTTGCGGAATTGAAAGAGATTTTGCCGTTTTTGTAAACTCACTTTGTATGGGAGGTAGACGCGAGTTTTTTTTTTTACTTTTACAAATATCATACGTGCAAAATTTGAAGTCACTAAATTAATTTTGTGAGATTTTAAGAGACTTTACCGTTTTGGTAACCTCACTTTGTATGGGAGGTAGCCGTAGTTTGATCCTATTTTTCCAAATTTCATACGTAAAGTTTATATTAATTATTTAATGTTTTGTGCAAAATTTTAAGTCATTAGATTAATTTTTGTGGAATTGAAAGAGATTTTACCGTTTTGGGTAAGCCACATTGTATGGGAGATAGGAGTGGTTTTCATCCTATTTTTACAAATTTCAAACTCAAAGTTTATAATAAATATTAAAGACGACGTGCGAAATTTGAAGACATTATATTAGTTTTTGCGGATTTTAAATAAACGGATAGAAAAAATTTACTTTTATTAAGATGAAAAAAAGCTCAACTGAATTCTACTGGCAACAAGTAGAATTTCACTTAACTTTAGTAGAAATCAGAAATTTGAGTTTCTTGCAACAAGAAAATAATTTACTCAGTTATCAAAAAAATTTTCCAGTATTTAAATGCTTAATATTGAGAAACTATTTTCTTAATGTTATTTATATTATTTCAACAACATCACAATAGTGCAAATGGCTCAATTGGCTAAGGCTTTAGTATTTACTTTTATTTTTTTTTTTTTTTGGTATCTTGAATAGTGGGATCAAATCCCATCAGATACATAATTTTTTTTTCTTAATTGCTTTTAGTTTTGTTTTGTTTTTTTTTTCTTTAGTTTGTTTTGTTTTTTAGTGATTTCGTTCTATTTTTGCATTAATTTCTTACAATAGCATAGCGAACGCGTTTGTTTTTTTTACTCTGTGCTCGTACGTTTATTCCTACTGAAGCAAATTAAGCGATGAAAAGTTAACAACTGCGATGGTCGAACGAATAAGCCCACACTCTTACAGTCACGCGCCCGAGGTTCAAGTCTCCGGATAATGGTAATGGTAAATGGATAATGGTAAATTTTTTAATTGTTTACTGTTTTTCTTAAACTTTGTTGTTGCGGGAGAGGCAGACATCCTTATTTTTTCCTTTATGTTTTTTTTTTTGTAACACCAAGACCACCGTATTCAACTTTAGAGACCTCTTAGAATACGATCCAAATTTTTCGATACGCCCTAATGAGCATATCTTCATATGAAATCAAAAAGGCGTAGGTTACAAAAAAATCTAAATCGTCTTTTTGATTGATTATGATGCACCTTATCAAAATACAAGTTCACTTCTACAACTAAAACCGACGTTTTTTTTAACAAAGTTCTTAAAGCCCTAAGTTTAAGCGCAACTTACAATTTAGAGAATTTTTTGCTTCTCTCTTAAAATTTTTTAATTTAAAAATACGCTTTTTTTGATTTAAGCTTAGTATGCTGTAGGAACAAAAAACAATTTCCAGAAGAAAGACATTGAGATTTTTGACAATGAACAGGCAGCGAAATTTTTTTCGCCAGCTAGTACGCCGTAGAAGAGAAAATTATTGCTCTGTTGCCAAATTTCCAATCGTAAGTGGAGTTGAAATGACAAAATTTTGCTGCCGATTATATGCCCGTACATTTAATTAGCGCTGAAATTTGCCATTCAACAATAAAAAATAAGCAGTAAGTATGTTTAGGTGTTGAATTTGTTATTTAACAAAAATATTGTTGCAGTTATATAGTTTATTAATGAGTAGTCTTGCCTTTTATAGGATATAAAATTGCAGCGATAAAAATATGAATCTGTCAACCAGAACAAGTAGTGCTTTTTCTCCACACAAAAATTTTGACTCTACACTAAAATTTCGCCCAAATATTTATGCCCAAAAATTTTCGTTACTACAGCATACTCAGCTTTAATATGAAAATATATAAAAAATGTTCACTGCCTAGGGCGAACAAGTACGCGCCATTCCTCCCTGCGGACGCACTTGAATCCTGACCTCGAGCTTGCTAACTGATTCTGAAAATGAATAGCTGATCTTTATACAAAATCTGGTCGCAATCCATGATGAGGTCAGTGTAGAATTGTTTACGATTGAAATACCAAGTCCAAAGAGGCACCTTAAGGCTGCATACATTGCTTTCGAAACACAACAAAACACAATAAAGTGGACAACAATAGATTTTTTAAAATTTGTTTTTGAATAGGGATTCAAAGTATTATATTAAACTATTTGTTTATTCATCCAAAGCAGCTTTTCCAAACTTAAATTAATAAAAAATTATTTACAGTCTACACTGCAGGGTTGATAAATGACTTTTTCATTTTGGTATACAAATTTAGAAAAAATTGTACTAAATGAAAAAAGTATAGAATAAATTTTGTTTACTCTGCGCATACTGCGTTAACTTTATCAATACGTTTGTGTCGCTAATAAGGAGGCGTGGCAGGTATAGAAAAGTATATTTAGTCTTGATCAGCATCACCTGAGCCAATTTCGCTAGATCAGTTTGTCAACACGATTACAGCCGCAGTTTTAAGGATGTCGTATTGAAATTTGGTATATGTGCTTATATTAAAAAAAAAATCAAGTGCAAGAACGGGCAAAATCTTATGAAACCACGCCTTCTTTATCAAACAATAAAATTTCTAAAAACGCCACAAAAATATTTGCAGTTACTTGGTATAGTGCACATAAGCTTTGAAGTAAAAAATTCACCATATATTTCAAATCTATTAAAGTCGGATAAAAACAACGCCTACCTCCCATACAACGGTACTTTATCAAATCTTGAAAATATCTAAAAATGACACAAAAATTACTGTCCTTATTAAAAAGTGGTCCATAAACTTTGGCGCCAAAAATTAAATACTTAATTGAAACTTTTAAAATAAAAAAAAACAACGCATAAATCTCCCATACAAAGTATGTGAGAAAATGAAAATGTCACAAAAACTTCTGTAATCAATTAAAATTTTGCATATGAACTTTGGTCTCAAATAATCACCAAATATTTAAAATTTGTCAAAATAGTATACAAACCACGCCTACCTCCTAAACAAAGTAACTATATGAAAACGTTTAAGTCTCTTAAAATTCCGCAAAAATTAATTTTATAAATTAATATTATGAACATATGCTAAGAATATTAAAATTCACTTTGAGTTTGGAATTTGGCAAAATTTATCAAAACTTGACCAATCTCCCACACAAAGTGACGTCATCAAAGTAGCATAACTTATAAATTCCACAAAAATGTGTGAATTAACATTGTTAACACATAATCTTCCATATCTTAAAAGTGTTTTTCTGTATCTTAAATAATTAAAATTTATTTAAATAGATAGTTTAAGATAGTTTTTATTTAAATTAAAGTGAATTTGTTTTTAACAATTTAGTTCATAAACCTTATAAAAAAAATTACAAAAGTTTTTGTAAAATTTTAATAAATCACAAAAAGGAACACAAGAGGTTTTATAATATTTATAAAATGAAATCAATAAAAAATCATATAAACATAACTTTTAGAGGTCTTTTTATAATTAAAAAACAAAACTTTCTAAAAACGTGCGAATTTCTTTTGTTACCGTAATATAGAAAGGCCACTAACATATTTTAAAATCAGGTTCTTCGCAAATGCCTTTAGGTCATCCACCCATCCACCCGAAATCTGACACAATCCAGCCGATAAACAAACATTTTTAAATCAGGTCCTTTCTATGTTAAGGTAACTAAGGAAATTAATGGCAACATTTTTCAGTCAAGCAATTCTTCACTTTCAGTTAAATTTTAGAAATTTTTTCATTCGATATATTACTTCTGAAAGGATTAAATTTTTTAACCAACCGTGGTTAATTTTTTCACCTCGATCGAAAACATATTTTAAACACCATTATACGGGGTTCGATTTCCCTCTAACGGTGTTGGACCTCCTGTAACACCAAACGGTGTTAACATTTTTAACTGTGTATTACTTCTGATATCAATATTGTGGCGTTTAATTCACTATATTTTAAAAACTATTTTGCTGTAATTAAATTAAATAAATTGTTACAATCTGCAGTCTTTTTCTGTAATTGGTTTTTATTAAACTTTGAAAATAAAATATTCTTTTAACATTTGCTGTCGAATGAGATTTTTTTGAAAGAATTTTTTAACCCTTTTTAAGGCAGAGATGATATTTTACCACCAAAATTTTCCGTGAAATACGATGTGAGAATATGTTACTTATATTGGTTACTTAAAATGTACTTCTTATGTTTGTGGGAAAAATATTCCCTTTGCCTTATAAAGCGTTAAGCATTTTTATATAAATTGGAGAAAATCGACTCTTTAAAATCATTTCTTATGTATTTTACAGAGTACCAAAATTCAGAACTAGATAAATTTTTTAATTCTTTTAAATCGTTTGCTTACTTAGGGCCAATTTTTCAGTGCGAGCTTAAACTCTAGTCAAATTAACTTGAGGTAAACTCACCGGTTTAGGCAAAAAAAACACATATGAATATATAAGTCAATTTAACTTCAAAGAATGCTAAAATATCTAGTTAAACCGAGCTTAAAAGTCAAATTTTGGTGAGTTAACCTCAGTTTAATTTGACTAGAGTCTAAGGTCGCACTAAAAAATTGGCCCTTAGAGTTCTAAATTCTATGTTTATTATAGAGTGAAATAAAATGTACCGAAAATACTTCGGAAGTAAGAAAGTAGGGAAAATATAAAATTGTACCAAAAAAGTACAATTGTACCGAAAATATCAACCCTGCTACAATGTTGCAGTCAAGACTTACATACCTCTCAATGTTATCTATTAAAGCCGAAGAGGTTAATTGATTTTAGAGAGAACCATTGATTTTGATGAAGTTATCGAAAAGTTTATATCTGTGTAAGAAAGAAAGGAGAATTTTTAAATCTTGATGGTGCCTTAAAGTTTGATGGTATGAAGGAATATCTTGCTTTCGATAATCGATAATAATGTTTTTATATATTTTAAGAAACTGCGATGTTGTTAAAAGTGTAAAAGTTAAATATATTCAATGCAGCTTAACAAAATTATTATAACAATAAAAAATTAAAAAAACAGGATTAAAATCGGCTAAGGAAATAGTTGACTGTCGGTTTTTGATTGGCACTTTTGATAGTATGTTTTGATGATCAACTTTTCTTTGCTCTGTATAAAGGTCTCTGCCCACTTGCGGCACGTAACGAAACGACACGAAACTACAAAATATAACTACCATTTGTTCTTATGTATACATGCTCACTAAGCGACGATGAAACGGCAACGACTGTTGACGCCGACGAAAAAGCCGGTGGTGATCGTTTCAAAGAATTCTGACCGGCTAGTCGTTCTCTTTGTTTACAAAAATTACAATGGACTCCAACAGTTTATTGTGCAAAGTAAAAATTCGACATCGAAAGGTCGTTTTTAAAGCATAAAATTAATCTAAAATCTATGATTTTATCAGTTTTCTACATGGTCATCTAATAGCAAAGCTATTTAAGCTAATTGTGTACTAGAGAATTCTGCGCTTATTGTTTTGTTTAATTAAAATTTTTGTTGCCGTTTCGTTAAGTGTGCATTGAACATTACGTTGCCTTTTCGAAGCCGATTTACATTCGTTTCGTTACGTGCCGTAAGTGGGCAGAGACCTTAAAGCGACAGCGAAATAGTTTAAATACTTGGCAGCACTTTTGATTCTGTGGAAAATTAAGAGTTATTTCAGCATAAGTTTATTATATAAAAATTAGGACTAATTTATTTTATGTTTTGATGATCAACTTTTCTTTGCTCTGTATAAAGCGACAGCGAAATGGTTTAAATACTTGGCAGCACTTTTGATTCTGTGGAAAATTCAGAGTTATTTCAGCATAAGTTTATTATATAAAAATTAGGACTAATTTATTTTCTTATTTTTATTAAATGTACATATTTACGGTTAAAGTAATGGATGATATAAGGTCTTATTATGATGATGGTAGACTAACTCTATTGTGTCTGCTTGATTTTTCAAAAGCATTTGACACTGTAAGTCATAAACTCCTGTGTCAAAAATTAAAATATTTCTTTGGTTTCTGCGACAGTGCCACTCATTTGTTAAGAAGCTATTTGACAAACAGAGTACAAAGAGTGAAGTTCGGTACTAATTTTTCATACTATAAAGCTGTTTGCTGTGGTGTGCCTCAGGGATCGGTTCTTGGCCCGTTGCTCTTCTCCATGTTCGTGAATGACCTTTCTCATTGCTGCACATATTCGTCCATGCATGCTTATGCTGATGACGCTCCGATTTTCTTGTCTGGTAGAACAAACCTCATGGAAGATTTAGTATGCAAACTGAATGAAGATCTTGACAGTATAAACCAATGGGCTATGAAAAATAGTCTTCACCTTAATGTACTTAAGTCGTATGTGTTGCCTGTCTCTAAAGAAAAAATAAGCCCTGACTCCATTCCAGACGTTATATTGGGTGATAAAATCATAAAAATAGTTATTAGTGTTGTAAGTCTTGGATTTAATATCAATGCTTCCTTTACGTGCACAGATCATATCAACAGTGTAGTCCGCAAAATCTATTACATCTTGCGTAACCTTAGGATGTCGTCTGAGTATACACCTATTGATCTAAGACGTAAACTTGTAATTCAGCTCATTGTCCCCGTCATAACATATTCTGAACTTGTATACAGCAAGTTAGACTCGCGGTCTCAACTTAAATTGCAGATCGCATTTAATCATGCCACTCGTTATGTCTACGGCTTGCGTAAATTTGATCATTTAGCTCAATTAAAAAACTTTATACTTGGTGCGATATCATAAGCTACTCTAATGCCAGGAATTGCATATTTTTACACAAACTCATACACCACAAAACTCCTTTCCACTTATTTGAAAAACTGCAATTTAGTCGGTCAAATAGAAGTCAAGTGATAATTATACCTAGTTTTAACTTTTTAAACTTCACAAGACTATTCTTTATTAATGCCGCTAGATTATGGAATTCATTGCCTACTAGCCAGGCCCGTAGCTAGTATGGTGCTAGGGCAGGCTAAGCCTGCCCTAGAATCCGTCGAGCCTGCCCTAGCCAAATTTCCGTATGCTTTTACAACTGCCATCTTTTGTCAGTCATTGCCAATAACAGCTGTCAAAAATTTGTAAAGAAAGTAATTTTTTGTTGAAAATTTATAGAATGTTATTTTAATTGTGTTCAAGATTTTTTGAGCAAGGTTTTTAGATAATTTATTATTTTAAGTGTTTTAAACTAAATATACACAAAAAAAAAATTGCAGTTGGTGCAGTCGTTTTTCCAGCTTTTGTGTCTACCAGTTTGCTGTTCTGATTAGGAAAAACACTTGCAACTACTTGAGGATGAATGGGGAGGATTTCGAAATTATATCATGATTCAAGCGCCAGCTGACTGCATTTCGGATTTTTCAACTTTAAGCGGCTGTACCAGGTCAGCAGTCTTCCTTATTCCTGTAATCTAAATACTTTGCATTCATTCTCAAATAGTTATACATACTTTCCCCAATCTACTAATAATAATTAGTCTAATTAGTCTAACTAAAACTACTAATTGAGAGCACAAAAAAAAATTCGAAAAGCTGAAAGGAAAATAATGGATGTTGCAGACATAGCTTGCGATTGAATGAGGTACTTTTGCTCAAAAACAATTAAAATAAAAAGGTTTTATATCACGCGAAACTCAGTAGTAGAACAATCACTTGGTGAGAGAAGTGAATATTCTATTGAAATTAAGCCGGCTTACTTTGATATCGTTGATAATATTATATTCAAATTAAAAAAGCGTTTCACCAAAAATGATCGTATATTGTTGGCATTGTCATAAGCTTACGAAATGAAGCCGGCTAGTTTGAAAATATTATGTTCTGTAGGCTTAAAAATACCCTCTGATGCCGAGATGTCTGTCGCAAAGAAATATCTGGACAAAAAAGGGATGAGCATCAGAAAACATCACCAAATTCAATCAGTTTTGATACGTTGAATGAATTTTATCTAATGCGCGATGCGTTTCCTGATACTTATAATTTGTTTTGTGCAATCGAAACATTCGGCAACAGTACGGCGGTATTCCGGCGGTATTCCGGCGGTACG
The DNA here is from genome assembly GCA_963920525.1 of Dichetophora obliterata. NCBI lineage: Eukaryota > Metazoa > Arthropoda > Insecta > Diptera > Sciomyzidae > Dichetophora > Dichetophora obliterata. The sequence goes on from OY986435.1 coordinate 281,907,065, forward strand.
GCGGAAGCATCATTTTCCCGTGTAAACCAAATCAACAGAGTTCAAAGATTATCTTCGCAAATTTAATGAGAAACTAAGACGATTGCCTTTGTATTAAACAGCAGAGCTGTGACTGTAGCGGAAATCAATATAATACATTAGAAATTCGCTTTCAAACATTGAACTCATTTATGTTATATTTAAAGCATAGTACTCTGTTCAGTTTCATGTGAAATTCCACTCAAATCTCCATACAAAAAGTGACAGCTGCGAAACAGGTGTGGAAATTTTCACAGAATGTTCGTCAGAGCAGTACTCTGTTCCGCTGCGTGAAATTATCGCAACATGTTTCTGAACAACTTTTTTTCACGACAATTTCATTGTACTGCCTATTTATTTTGAAGTGAAAAGAGAGATATCATATGAAATCTTCCAACTTATTTTCTGAGTCTCTCTGAGAAACGTTGCCATAGAAATTCCTCGCAACAAACTTTAAGTCAGAAATTTCACGCAACAAAGAAATAGATGTTGCCAGCGAAGTTTCACGCAAACGAACAGAGTACTAGGCTTTATATGTTAATATACTTAACTTTTTTTTTTACTAAAATATACATTTGAACAATAAACTCATTAAATAACATGTAAATATATAAAAAATTCATTTGAAAATATGTTAATATGCATATATATATTTATATACAAATGTATGAAAAAATTTGTATTTTTTTACTGGAGGCTCAGCCTGCCCGGCTCTTATTTTCTGGCTACGGGCCTGCTACTAGCTTAAAATCCATAGCGTCAAAAATATCCTTCAAACATATTATTATGAAGCACTTTTCATCACATAATACTTAAAAAAATATCAGATCTTTAGCTCTATATGACTTTCTCTCTCTTTCTTTCTTTCTTTCTCTCTCTCTCTCTATCTCTCTCTCTTGTTTGCTCTTTCTTAATTTAAGTTCTATCTGTCTTATGAATTTACTTTTGTCTTACATAAAAATTTTTTGATAATACTTTTAATTGTATAACAATAAATTTTAATTACCTTAGATTTAAGTTTAAATGTTTTATAATAAGTTAAATTCAAATTATGTCTTTGAGCTCTGTACTATAAAATAACCTAGTTCTTAATGTACTAATATAAAATAAATAAATAATAATAATAATAATAATATTTTATTTTATTAATTTTGAGCCTCCTTAGCCTAAATATGTAAAAAATTGTAGCCCTTAATTTATTAAGGAGATAAAATTCGCAAAATCTTTTTATATAAGTTGAATTTTATTAAAACCAAGTGGTTTTTTTAATGTTAATGACATAAATCCGTACAACCAGAAAATTCTGCTCTAGTTTCTTAATGCCTTGTGAGCTCTAACTAGAAACTTCGAAAATTTATCGACTGCGGCGCTTTCTTCTACTGTCATATATTACTTCATAATTTTAAATTAATTCACAGAAATCCAAAAAATTACCTTTATTTCTTTGATTTGTTCTAAGGAGTTGTATTTTATATAATAATTATTAAGTACATATTTTACTTTGGAAAATACACTGGAATAGGTTGAAACGGAATACACAGAAGAACTCTTGAAGTTATTTTTTCACTTAATTATTGTTTTCTTTTATATTTTGAAAATTGTTTTGTTTTGAGTAAAATATGAAAACGATACTTAAAAACGTGCTGCATAAAATTGATAACTATAAGTGATTGTTAATTTAATAATCACCTTACGTAGAGCAAAAGTGATGATTTGACTATCAACTATCAAATTCCACCTTAACCGATTCCACCCTTGTGTATGTGTTTAGAAATTTTTATTTTTTGCATAGAAAATTTAGATATGAATAAGGATAACCTTCTGAGGGTGTAAATTCTATTTACCACCCCGGGTGCCAGCAACTTTACTACGCCAATGCCTCGGCGCGAGATAATCTTCTCTTCGAATTTCGTTTGCAATAAGTGCCTTGTGTCGTTGGCTGTGTGGCTACTTGCACCGTCCTGTTAAAGTCACTAGTTGTCAAGATTCATATCAACAATTTCAGGCCAAAAGAAGTTGGTTAGCATGTCCCGATTTTGGGCTCCTTTGACGATTACTGCGGTTGCAGCTTCATTTTCGTAGAAGAATGGCTCGATGGCACAACCAGCACAAAATCTGCACTAAACAGTGCATCGTTGTTGGCGCATGGAAAGCTCTTTGATTCTCCGTGCCCCAAATGCGGCAGTTCTTCTTGATGACGTATCCATTGAGATGAAAGTGGACTTTGCTACTGTACATGACCGAAAAAGGCAAATTGCCCCATCTTCTTATCAAAAAAGGCGTTAAAATAATTCGGAATTCTTATGCGGCATGCCCAAAAAATTTACAGAGAGGGTCAATTTTGTTTTCAGCAAGATTCTTTTCCAGTACAATAGAGAAAAACCGTTCAAAAGTGGTGCAGAGCAAATTTGCTATGTTTTATTTCTGTTGGAGGAATGCCCTCCGTCATCCCCTGACCAAAACCACCTGGACTCTTCTATTTGGAGTATAATGCTGAGCAAATTAACGATCATAAACATATGACGGTAGATAAACTTAAGCGATGATCAATGAAAATATCAGATGATATACCAATGAAAATATCAGAATACCAGATCAATGAAAATATCAGAAAACCAGATGCGTGCCGCATGCTCGTCTTTCACAAATTGTTTTAAATTTAAAAAAAATTAATGGTGAGAGATTCGATTAATGATGAAGAGTTATAAAGAATGCTTAAAATAAAAAATAAAAATTTTTGTTTAATAAAGTTTACACAGTGCTTTTGATTTATGGCATAAAACAAGTGCGACAGTTATTTGGATTCACGCTGTAAATCGTTTTTCTTGTCCGTGAGCCCTTACAAAAAACTTTTCCTTAATTCACAATACACAATAACACAAAGTTTTTTGAACTTTACATTAAGTATACCTTGCAACTTAATTTTAACGGTTTGATTCCTGGATAAAGTATAATATTTTCAAATAAAGCCACCACTCCAAGGCACCACCTTTTCCTTTCAAAGCCCTTACTTATTGCTTTTTGTCGAAGAAACAAACCATTTGCCTAGAGTTCATGCTGCCATCTGTAGGCATGCGCTTGTACTTCGTCCAGTTCCACTAGCCACCGCCAGAGAGTTGTTTCGTTTGTCGTGAAAACAGTAAACAGAATGATGAATGGATGACGCTTCCTGTCAAATGAAAGGAAATTCCATCTGAGTTTTTGTAACAGGCGCACATCGAACGCAGCAAGACACGGTTTCACATTCCACAGCATTGACGTTGGTGTGTGAGCTGCATGGAATTTGTGGAATTTTGTTTTGAGGGTAGGTTGAGAGTGTAAGCGATTTGCATTATAAAATGGGGTGGTTTTTAATAATTCATGGTAGTTCATTGAGCTAAATGTAAAAACAGGGGCGGCCGATATGATTCAATGCTGGATAGGGGTGTTACACGAGGGACTTTCTAACTCTTTTTATGGTAATTATTAATGGCGTGTTCTTTTCTCGATCAAAATGTCACCTCATTATATGGCAACATTACGAAAATATTGCCATACTCCCTGCGAAAATGTTGCATTTTTCAAATGAGAACAGATCAAGAAAATTTGACAGCCTCGGCGCAGGACAGAATAAATACAACATTATCGCGAGAAAAGAAAACGCCATTAGTGAAATATGTGTATGAGTCCGTAGCATTTTTTCTAGGGGGTCGGCAAAGGCATAAAGGAATCTAGAATGAGCATAAACAAAATCTATATTATCTATATAATACTATTTACTACGATTTTTGGTACTAGTTTTGTAAACATGATTCGCACACTACAACGGTTGACACACGCTTGTACACATAAGAAAATTCAATATATTTTAAACATCTGTTTGAACATCTTTCTCGCATCATGTCTGAAATATTTTCAAATTTGATTTTATTTTTTAAAATTATTTAAACTATCAAACAACTAGAATGTGTATTTAAAATCAAGTATGATTTAAATTATCAAACATTTAGAATTTGTATTTAAATCAGATAAAATCAACATAATTTAATTTTTTTGTCATGTAATACATTTTATCTGAATGATTTAAAGAATTATCTGAATGATTTAAAGAATTTATTTCTTTTCAAATCCATATTAATAAACGTATAAATAAATATATAAAAAGGTACATTAGATGGGTTTTGGGTTTCATACATTTTCTTAACATATTCCAGAACCTCCCTGCAAGGCTTGATTCTGAATCCTGGATGTAGTATAAGCACGTAAAGCGAACAATTCACAAACTGGGTGAGCGCCGCTTAATAACGTGAATTTGAAGAAGTATAAAATGGATGTTTCAAATCGAATTTCCTTTTTTTCATTTAAGTCATAAAAAACTTTTAAGTGTTACAAATTCAAATGTAAAATTGTTTGCTTAATCCGAATATGCTATCATATTGTTAAAAAATAAGTCCTTGGTTCAAAATTGGCTTGGTTCTTACTTTATTCAGAATTTCCTTAATTTTTCCTTCGCTATTGAATAAGAACTTTGCTCTCGCCTAGATCGCAGCAAATTTCTTAAATTAAAATGCTGCAGGATTGTTTGAAATTTTATTAAATTTTGGTAAAATTAGAAAAGTTTCCAAATTTTATCATATTATTATAGAAAAATAAGCCGACTTTTGGGAAAATCTTCATTTTTTTATAAAATTTATTTTACTTTGTTTTCTGCTTGCTTACTTACAATGACATTAAAACATTAATTTGCTTATCGTCAAAGTTTATATCCGTTATTGAATTCCTCTTGCCATCTGTTGCTACAAAGAATGATCTTCGACTTATAAGAGATATCATTCCATAACATTCTTCAATTTCTTGTAGGAATAACTTCTTAATTTTTGCCATTACATTCTTAATATTTACTAATGGTTTTGTACTATTTTCGAATGAAAAATAATACTAGTAGAAAAAATGAATTCATAGGTTGACCGTATGCATTATTTGTAGAATGTTTGAAGCTTTAGTTGAGTTTAAAAAACTTACAACCGAAATCGTTCAGACTGGTTTCTCGAACAATAACCGAATATTAGGAAATGTGTGATTTCAAGTTGGCTTTAGCTTATTGGAAGAGTACGTGGCCTATAAGCTAAGGAACCGCAGTTCAAACCCCAGCTGAAACAGAATTTTTTTTTTGTTACTTAGTATTAGGATCATTCGTAAATGTAACAAACAAAATGCATTTGTTTTTGTACGAATACGAACAAAATATTCGTGATGTTTTCCAAACTGCGGCCCTTCTACGAATTCTATTCGTGGCTGAAAACTAAGAATAAAATTCTTAGAAATTTTAATTTAATTTAAGAATACGTATCGAAAAGTGTCTTTGAAACAAGGGTAAATGATATGGTATCATAACTTAGTACAGCAAAGGGTACAACATACTGTTTAAAAATGTATGGTTTATCTCAGCTTTATTTATAAATTGATCTAAAAAAAAAGTATTTTTGTATTCTCTTAAAAATATATAACATTCATCATCACATCAAATTAAAAAAGCCGTAAGTTACAGAAAATTCAAAATTGATTTTTTGATTGATTATGATACACCTACTTAAAATGCATTTATTTCTACAAAATTTTACACTTCTTCAACTAAAAACTAAGTTTTTACTAACAAAGTTAAAAAATCCCTTAGTTTAAGCGCAACTGAAAATTTAGAAAGTTGTTTGCTTTAGAGAGAGTTTTTAATCTAATTCATATGCAAAAAGAATTGCCAGACAAAAAACCCAAGTGAGGTGATTGCGTGCGTTTTGCAAAATAAGGCCATTAAACTTTTAATTAAAATTATTTAACCATGTTTACTTGCTTTTTTTATGCTTATGATATGCACCAACCTTATCACGTGCGTTTAATGAAGATTATAGACAGATTGTAGGGTTTCTATGCTTCGGATATTTACGGAAGAAATATGAATACTTGTGATGTTGTGTAATTTGCATTTTTATTATTTTGTGGGCGGTAAAAGGGGGTTTGGCCACATTTTTTTGTTAAAAATCTCGTACTCGAAAAAATCTTTAATCGGGCCAGTAGACAATTTTCATAATTTCTGAAAAATTGGGTTTATACAGGGTCCGCCATATAACGTTTTTTTTATCAACTAGTGCTTATTTCATGAATGGTAACACTTAGTTCATGTCTGATTTGACAGATAATTAGTTTTATCCTCCCGCTGAACGAATATGGTTGTGCATACGCTTGAACAACGCTGGCAAATATTGCGACATTACTTTGAAAATCATGGTAATGTTGCAGAATGTGTGCGAAAATTGCGTACGGATTTTGGAAGAAGAGAAGCACCGTCAGGCACAGAAACTGGCATCCTCATCGATAAACCAAAGCGTGAAAAGCCAAAAGCAATGCGTACACCCGAGAATATTGCTGCTGTGGCAGAAAGTGTGCGTGAAGCGCCATCAACACCAATTCACCGTCATTCGCAACAATTGAACATTTCGGAGACATCATTGAGACGAATTTTGCATAAAGACCTTGGTATGACGCCATACAAAGTCCAATTGGTTCCGGAGTTGAAGCCAACTGACCATCCAATGCGTTTTCGCTTCGCTAAGTGGGCCTGCGATTGACTTACAGAAGATGCCGATTTTGCCAAAAAAATCATCATTTCAGATGAAGCTCATTTTGATCTTGGCGGGTATGTAAACAAGCAAAATTGTCTCATTTGGGGCACAGAAAACCCGCACGCATACATTGAAAAGCCGCTGCACCCAAAACGAGTCACTGTTTGGTGAGGAATTTGGTCCAGTGGAATAGTTGGGCCATTTTTCTTCAAAAAAGAGCAATGAGTGGCCATTACAGTCAATGGCGATCGTTATCGGGCCATGTTGAACGAATTTTGGATCACAAAAATTGAAGAGGAGGATATTGGCAACATTTGGTTTGAACAGGACGGCGCTACGTGCCACAATGGACCGATTGTGTAGGCTACTGCATGGCCAGCCGAGGTAGCCATTTGAACGAAGTTATTTTCCATTATTAACCGGAAGGGTTGTACTTTTAAATAAAAAAATAAATTTGAGAAAATATTCAGTAGTTTTTTTTTATAGAATTTTCGAAAAAGTTATTTTTCGGACCCTTTATCTTAAAAATTTTTAATTTAAACTTACGGCTTCTTTTTATTTAATTTGAAGATATATGAATGCCCATGGAAATTTAAGTGCTATTTCAATATTCATCGAATTTTAACAAAAAAGTATTCCATTTTTTATAAAGCCTAATTTTTTTACCTATATTTTCATTATTGCAGGCAAACTTTGACCAAAGTATATCTTGAATTGATGAGTGGATAATATCGGATTTTATTGAAATAAATATATAATAATAAAAGCTACAACATAATATTTTTGATAATTGTTATCGCATATTTGATATCAGGCATCATTATTGCATAAGCCCTTGTTTTGTTTAAGATTTAAGTTTGTCTAAAAATTTTTATTTTAATGAAATAAAAAAAGTTCAAGAACTAATTTGCTTAATGAATTGACTTTTTAAAATTTCGGAGTATTTTTCAATAAATTTAAGCATTTATTTTATCAGTTCTATGTTAATTTCTTGCATTACATAGAATGCATTTATTCATTTTTACATAAATATAAAAAAATCTCTAGTTCTTTTCGTTACATGTTTTCTGGATAAAACATTAAAATAAAAAATGCAATGTCGCTGAAAATTTATAACTTACTAGAATACTTTTAGCAATAACATAATTTTAACGACAAATTGCCACTCTTTTGACCAATAGTTTGAATTTAGGAAAAAATCTGATAACAGTTATTTTTTTAATAATTCCATTCTATATTTTTAAAGCATAGACAATACATATTTTTTTCTTTTAAAGATATCGTCCTTCAAAGTTGAAAAATTTAAATATATTGCATAAATAGCAGTTTTTGTAATCTTTATATTCGCAAAAAAAAAACTTGGTTTGCAAAATAACTGCATCGTATGAAAATAGCACGAAGCTCCTATACAAATTTACGTCATCAAAATACCAAAACCTTCATATATTCTTCACAAATTTATCTATCTTTATGATTTGGCGAAATCGAATGAAAATTACTTCAATTCTTTTTTCAAAGAAAAAAAAACTAATCGAAATAACAAAATCTTCATAAATCCAAAACATAAAATTTATTGCCTTAAAATTTAGAACTTCGGCATAAACTATAATACATTTTTTTCATTTTAAGGATCGGTAAAATAAATATAAATGCCAAACCCACTTCCTTTGCCCTGAAAAAATAGTCTGCATTTAGTTTTCGCATGCGTGTTTTTTTACTTATAGAAGAGTTTTGAAGTTTTTGTTTTTTTATATGAATCAATAAATATAAATACATAAATTGTGGTACTTATTACTTCATCTGTGCGTAAATATATCAAAAAGTTTGGTTTATTCAAATAATAAAACATATACGTGCATCACAAATGATTATCATTCTAGAATTAAAAATAATTTTAGTCTGTAAAGTTGGACTTAATAAAATACTTCATGGATTTTAAAACTAAACTTATGAAGATATTCGCATAAAGTAAAATATTCAACAAATTACAGAGAGTTTTCATAAGATAAAAGAAATTTTTTAAAACATTTAATAGATCACTCAATTTTTAGGGTTTCTCTGATGACCGATATTTTTGAAGCTACAGAAAATAATTCTATTATAAAAATTTAATGTAAAATTTATCAAAAATCAATCGCAAAACGAAATCAGCCAATACGTTAAAGATATAAAGTCAAATTATGAGAAAAAGATCCATTTCTTAGTTTTTTATCTAATACTTTTAAACTTATGTTGATGACGCCATTTTAAAATCTGCAAGAAATATTTTATTTTCTTGAACAGATTACCGTATATTCTCCAAATCATTCAATGGTCTTGTGTTAATTGATGCAATCAATCCTGACAGCTTAGGCTCTCCCCTACCAGCAGTTTCAAGATCCGCCACTGCTTCGACACCACTGTCTGTCAGTCAGAAAAAATTCAATACACATAAGAAAATTCAATATATTTTAAACATCTGTTTGAACATCTTTCTCGCATCATGTCTGAAATATTTTCAAATTTGATTTTATTTTTTAAAATTATTTAAACTATCAAACAACTAGAATGTGTATTTAAAATCAAGTATGATTTAAATTATCAAACATTTAGAATTTGTATTTAAATCAGATAAAATCAACATAATTTAATTTTTTTGTCATGTAATACATTTTATCTGAATGATTTAAAGAATTATCTGAATGATTTAAAGAATTTATTTCTTTTCAAATCCATATTAATAAACGTATAAATAAATATATAAAAAGGTACATTAGATGGGTTTTGGGTTTCATACATTTTCTTAACATATTCCAGAACCTCCCTGCAAGGCTTGATTCTGAATCCTGGATGTAGTATAAGCACGTAAAGCGAACAATTCACAAACTGGGTGAGCGCCGCTTAATAACGTGAATTTGAAGAAGTATAAAATGGATGTTTCAAATCGAATTTCCTTTTTTTCATTTAAGTCATAAAAAACTTTTAAGTGTTACAAATTCAAATGTAAAATTGTTTGCTTAATCCGAATATGCTATCATATTGTTAAAAAATAAGTCCTTGGTTCAAAATTGGCTTGGTTCTTACTTTATTCAGAATTTCCTTAATTTTTCCTTCGCTATTGAATAAGAACTTTGCTCTCGCCTAGATCGCAGCAAATTTCTTAAATTAAAATGCTGCAGGATTGTTTGAAATTTTATTAAATTTTGGTAAAATTAGAAAAGTTTCCAAATTTTATCATATTATTATAGAAAAATAAGCCGACTTTTGGGAAAATCTTCATTTTTTTATAAAATTTATTTTACTTTGTTTTCTGCTTGCTTACTTACAATGACATTAAAACATTAATTTGCTTATCGTCAAAGTTTATATCCGTTATTGAATTCCTCTTGCCATCTGTTGCTACAAAGAATGATCTTCGACTTATAAGAGATATCATTCCATAACATTCTTCAATTTCTTGTAGGAATAACTTCTTAATTTTTGCCATTACATTCTTAATATTTACTAATGGTTTTGTACTATTTTCGAATGAAAAATAATACTAGTAGAAAAAATGAATTCATAGGTTGACCGTATGCATTATTTGTAGAATGTTTGAAGCTTTAGTTGAGTTTAAAAAACTTACAACCGAAATCGTTCAGACTGGTTTCTCGAACAATAACCGAATATTAGGAAATGTGTGATTTCAAGTTGGCTTTAGCTTATTGGAAGAGTACGTGGCCTATAAGCTAAGGAACCGCAGTTCAAACCCCAGCTGAAACAGAATTTTTTTTTTGTTACTTAGTATTAGGATCATTCGTAAATGTAACAAACAAAATGCATTTGTTTTTGTACGAATACGAACAAAATATTCGTGATGTTTTCCAAACTGCGGCCCTTCTACGAATTCTATTCGTGGCTGAAAACTAAGAATAAAATTCTTAGAAATTTTAATTTAATTTAAGAATACGTATCGAAAAGTGTCTTTGAAACAAGGGTAAATGATATGGTATCATAACTTAGTACAGCAAAGGGTACAACATACTGTTTAAAAATGTATGGTTTATCTCAGCTTTATTTATAAATTGATCTAAAAAAAAAGTATTTTTGTATTCTCTTAAAAATATATAACATTCATCATCACATCAAATTAAAAAAGCCGTAAGTTACAGAAAATTCAAAATTGATTTTTTGATTGATTATGATACACCTACTTAAAATGCATTTATTTCTACAAAATTTTACACTTCTTCAACTAAAAACTAAGTTTTTACTAACAAAGTTAAAAAATCCCTTAGTTTAAGCGCAACTGAAAATTTAGAAAGTTGTTTGCTTTAGAGAGAGTTTTTAATCTAATTCATATGCAAAAAGAATTGCCAGACAAAAAACCCAAGTGAGGTGATTGCGTGCGTTTTGCAAAATAAGGCCATTAAACTTTTAATTAAAATTATTTAACCATGTTTACTTGCTTTTTTTATGCTTATGATATGCACCAACCTTATCACGTGCGTTTAATGAAGATTATAGACAGATTGTAGGGTTTCTATGCTTCGGATATTTACGGAAGAAATATGAATACTTGTGATGTTGTGTAATTTGCATTTTTATTATTTTGTGGGCGGTAAAAGGGGGTTTGGCCACATTTTTTTGTTAAAAATCTCGTACTCGAAAAAATCTTTAATCGGGCCAGTAGACAATTTTCATAATTTCTGAAAAATTGGGTTTATACAGGGTCCGCCATATAACGTTTTTTTTATCAACTAGTGCTTATTTCATGAATGGTAACACTTAGTTCATGTCTGATTTGACAGATAATTAGTTTTATCCTCCCGCTGAACGAATATGGTTGTGCATACGCTTGAACAACGCTGGCAAATATTGCGACATTACTTTGAAAATCATGGTAATGTTGCAGAATGTGTGCGAAAATTGCGTACGGATTTTGGAAGAAGAGAAGCACCGTCAGGCACAGAAACTGGCATCCTCATCGATAAACCAAAGCGTGAAAAGCCAAAAGCAATGCGTACACCCGAGAATATTGCTGCTGTGGCAGAAAGTGTGCGTGAAGCGCCATCAACACCAATTCACCGTCATTCGCAACAATTGAACATTTCGGAGACATCATTGAGACGAATTTTGCATAAAGACCTTGGTATGACGCCATACAAAGTCCAATTGGTTCCGGAGTTGAAGCCAACTGACCATCCAATGCGTTTTCGCTTCGCTAAGTGGGCCTGCGATTGACTTACAGAAGATGCCGATTTTGCCAAAAAAATCATCATTTCAGATGAAGCTCATTTTGATCTTGGCGGGTATGTAAACAAGCAAAATTGTCTCATTTGGGGCACAGAAAACCCGCACGCATACATTGAAAAGCCGCTGCACCCAAAACGAGTCACTGTTTGGTGAGGAATTTGGTCCAGTGGAATAGTTGGGCCATTTTTCTTCAAAAAAGAGCAATGAGTGGCCATTACAGTCAATGGCGATCGTTATCGGGCCATGTTGAACGAATTTTGGATCACAAAAATTGAAGAGGAGGATATTGGCAACATTTGGTTTGAACAGGACGGCGCTACGTGCCACAATGGACCGATTGTGTAGGCTACTGCATGGCCAGCCGAGGTAGCCATTTGAACGAAGTTATTTTCCATTATTAACCGGAAGGGTTGTACTTTTAAATAAAAAAATAAATTTGAGAAAATATTCAGTAGTTTTTTTTTATAGAATTTTCGAAAAAGTTATTTTTCGGACCCTTTATCTTAAAAATTTTTAATTTAAACTTACGGCTTCTTTTTATTTAATTTGAAGATATATGAATGCCCATGGAAATTTAAGTGCTATTTCAATATTCATCGAATTTTAACAAAAAAGTATTCCATTTTTTATAAAGCCTAATTTTTTTACCTATATTTTCATTATTGCAGGCAAACTTTGACCAAAGTATATCTTGAATTGATGAGTGGATAATATCGGATTTTATTGAAATAAATATATAATAATAAAAGCTACAACATAATATTTTTGATAATTGTTATCGCATATTTGATATCAGGCATCATTATTGCATAAGCCCTTGTTTTGTTTAAGATTTAAGTTTGTCTAAAAATTTTTATTTTAATGAAATAAAAAAAGTTCAAGAACTAATTTGCTTAATGAATTGACTTTTTAAAATTTCGGAGTATTTTTCAATAAATTTAAGCATTTATTTTATCAGTTCTATGTTAATTTCTTGCATTACATAGAATGCATTTATTCATTTTTACATAAATATAAAAAAATCTCTAGTTCTTTTCGTTACATGTTTTCTGGATAAAACATTAAAATAAAAAATGCAATGTCGCTGAAAATTTATAACTTACTAGAATACTTTTAGCAATAACATAATTTTAACGACAAATTGCCACTCTTTTGACCAATAGTTTGAATTTAGGAAAAAATCTGATAACAGTTATTTTTTTAATAATTCCATTCTATATTTTTAAAGCATAGACAATACATATTTTTTTCTTTTAAAGATATCGTCCTTCAAAGTTGAAAAATTTAAATATATTGCATAAATAGCAGTTTTTGTAATCTTTATATTCGCAAAAAAAAAACTTGGTTTGCAAAATAACTGCATCGTATGAAAATAGCACGAAGCTCCTATACAAATTTACGTCATCAAAATACCAAAACCTTCATATATTCTTCACAAATTTATCTATCTTTATGATTTGGCGAAATCGAATGAAAATTACTTCAATTCTTTTTTCAAAGAAAAAAAAACTAATCGAAATAACAAAATCTTCATAAATCCAAAACATAAAATTTATTGCCTTAAAATTTAGAACTTCGGCATAAACTATAATACATTTTTTTCATTTTAAGGATCGGTAAAATAAATATAAATGCCAAACCCACTTCCTTTGCCCTGAAAAAATAGTCTGCATTTAGTTTTCGCATGCGTGTTTTTTTACTTATAGAAGAGTTTTGAAGTTTTTGTTTTTTTATATGAATCAATAAATATAAATACATAAATTGTGGTACTTATTACTTCATCTGTGCGTAAATATATCAAAAAGTTTGGTTTATTCAAATAATAAAACATATACGTGCATCACAAATGATTATCATTCTAGAATTAAAAATAATTTTAGTCTGTAAAGTTGGACTTAATAAAATACTTCATGGATTTTAAAACTAAACTTATGAAGATATTCGCATAAAGTAAAATATTCAACAAATTACAGAGAGTTTTCATAAGATAAAAGAAATTTTTTAAAACATTTAATAGATCACTCAATTTTTAGGGTTTCTCTGATGACCGATATTTTTGAAGCTACAGAAAATAATTCTATTATAAAAATTTAATGTAAAATTTATCAAAAATCAATCGCAAAACGAAATCAGCCAATACGTTAAAGATATAAAGTCAAATTATGAGAAAAAGATCCATTTCTTAGTTTTTTATCTAATACTTTTAAACTTATGTTGATGACGCCATTTTAAAATCTGCAAGAAATATTTTATTTTCTTGAACAGATTACCGTATATTCTCCAAATCATTCAATGGTCTTGTGTTAATTGATGCAATCAATCCTGACAGCTTAGGCTCTCCCCTACCAGCAGTTTCAAGATCCGCCACTGCTTCGACACCACTGTCTGTCAGTCAGAAAAAAGGTTGTGCTATAAAAACACATGGCCATACCTCTGACTGGGTGTGCACCAACTCAGACAATAACAAAAACAACAACGCCAACAAAAGGACTTATTAACTTGTATAACAAAATACATTAAAGTATATTTTTAAATCTGTATCCCGGCAATAAAGTGGATAACGTTGAAGTGTTAAGTGAATAAGAAGGCGCCACAAAAACCACTTCTTGTAGCTGAGTGTTAAACAAAGAACGGTTATGGTTAAATGCTGCTTTCTGTTGGCTGCTTAACCATTCGTTTTTGCGTCGTTCGTCCCTCTAGTACCAAACACTTCATACAAAACCCAATTAGTAGCTGGCAACAGCACCGTTCTTTAGCTGTCTTTTCTGCGGAAGCGACATTAAAGCCGACACATGTCCATCAGCTGTTTAACCCTTCTCAAGGTAACGCCCAAGGAAAACCAGGCGAACAGAAACCGTTAGATAACGAAGCAAAGTTAAGCTGTATCAGTTTTGTTGGAGGTGTATTGCATGCGGAAAACCTTCTCGTTGTTCATCGTCCTTATTTTATTTGCTTCTTCCTTTTAAGGCTTCACGCCTTGCGAACAGATAGTTGTATTTTTATCTTTATTGTTACTTAACCTGACACGTAAGTAACGTCAATGTAGGCCGTGACTAGAAAACGTCGTACTCATTCGTGTGCGTCCTCCTTTAAGTGACTGTTACAGTTACGTCGTAACTCAGATCAACCTTTGTATAACAGGCACTCAGCAATAAGCGTTGGTGTCTTTGTTACTACGTTGTTACATTGTCCTCAATGTCGTCCTTGTCATCATCACCTAACTGCCTACACTGATACCTTCAGCGTGACTGTGTTGCACTGGATAACATTAAGGGCGGCATTGTTTTGGGGGTAGGGCTTTAGCGTGTTTGTATGTTGTCGTAACAAGTACCGAAAATGTGCGTTTTTTTGGCAGTCAGTTGGAGGTTTAGAGGGTGGTATTCGAAAGGTGTTCTTTTTTTTCTGGGATGTTGCTGCTTCGCTGTCTGTTGTTCTCACGCACATACACGCAAACGTTTCGGTGTTTCGGTACACCGCCACCGTAGTTATTTGTATTGGTATGAGTTTACAGGGTGTTAAACTTGTTTCTAGATATTTACCATGCATACTATCAATTGAAGTAGCTAGCAAAAGCTGTCAAAGAGCAAAGAAAAATATTTCGTCCGATTAAAAGATCTGATGAAACAAAACTTCACAGTATACTAAATAATAGTCAAACAATAAAAAAAATTTATTTAGAATCCTGTTCTTACGCGGTATACTGGGTTCCAAAAATTATCGGTTAGAAAGAAACACGTAAAAAACAAACTTTTCATACAAATTTGCTTATAATGTCCAAAAACACAGCTCAAAATTGATTTCCGCGTAGAAAACCCGATTTTTCACAGCAAATTGCTAACTCCTTTCAATTGATTTAAAATCAAATTTCATTTTATGATATAAAAAATATGTATGTGCAGACAAAAATGAAAATGCGGACTGATTTCTTGCGTCCCATGGAGCAAAAAAATAAATAAAAACCGTGCATAAAATGTAAAGCCGCGATAAGAATTAACTTAGAAAAGATTTTGAAAGCCACGTATAAAAAATCCTTACAAAGGTCCTGTCTCATTTTAGACACAGTTAGCCCAATAAGGTTCATTGTGATACCAAGGGGTTCATTTCTTAACCCTTGTGTCAACACCCGCATACTCGGGTATGTTTTTAATGTTCAAATTGCCATATATTGGCTTCTAGTCTCCGAATTGACTAGAAATTTAAGGAATGTGTAACAAATATTGTTTTTTATCATTGTTTGGCGATGTACTCTTTTAAGCTGCACCCAAATACCTGTGTATGCCTTGAAAAATTTATGAAAATTGTTCTTTATAAATTTATATGGTGTAATTACCCAGGTTTTATTAATCTAAAGGGTTGAACTGCCATTATAGGGATAGAATGTCAAAAGACCATGATGACAATCAAGACAATGCCTGCATTCGGCGGAAGGAACTGTTCCACAACTTTCGGGCTGAATGGTATGCGCTCTCAGAACATGTACCTTAAGCTGTCACAATTTATATAGCGAAAATATTTTATGCTTTTTCGCTACCTGAGCGCTTTTTAAGATAGAATTCGGCCAATGATGCCTGATAATTAAAACGGAAAATTTTTTAGTTTATGTATTTTGAATGCTATGAATTTACTTATTTTTTTATGCTTTATCCATAACAGAACGAACCAAGTAGCCGCATAACTTTAGCTGCGGATGACGAAAATCAAACAAAAGAAAATCAAAACGAGAGCGTGCTATGGTTGCTATGGCAACTGATGCAAAATGGAGATATCAAAAATGTTTTTTGTTAGTTTTTAAGAACCAACTTAATATCATTGAAATATCTCAACGATATACATAGATAAAAGTGGTCCAAAACAATCTTATGTGAGAAAAATTTACACACCCAATATGGGTTGGGCTCAGGGACAACACAAGACATAACAACTAACCATGCGTTTACATAAATCTAATCATACATTAATTTTCAATCTACTTTTGAGTTGACCTTTCGATAAGTTAACATCAAAAAAGCTACTGTTGTTAACAAAGGTACTCATGCGATTTAAAGGAGCAGTAGCCATATAATTTGTGCTACTAAAAGGTAAGTAAATTAAATCGTTAGCGTTTCTACTGCTTCTACGGTTAGTGTTAAAATTTATAAGAGTTAGGAGTTCCGGTGAATCAAACCCACCTGCTATGAGTTGGTGCAAGTAGACGATATCAGCAAACTTCCTTCTCTCATTCAGAGATTACATTTTTAATAGTTTAAACAATCCTCTAAGAGAAAGCCCCTTAGAGCAAACCGAACAAAACGTTTTTGGATTCTATCTGAAAGTAAAACCGAGCATTGAAAACGCTTTTTTACAAATGCTATCAATATAAACGCCAAACGATAGCTTAGAATCCATGCATACCCCAAGATCTTTGACAGAATTTACACGATTTAAAGCCGTATCTTTTCTCTTATAATCAAAAATTAAATTATTCCTTTTTCGCGAAAAGGTCATAGTTTGGCATTTATCTGGATAAAGAAACATATAATTTTTAGAACACAAAACTTCGAAGGATTTTAAATCAGACTGGAGTAGATTTGAATTGTCTTTAAAATCTACTGTTCTGTATATTTTCATATCATCTGCATAAATGAGCAGATGAGAGTATTTGATGATATGGGTTACATCATTAATGGATAAAATAAACAGAAGTGGACCAAGGTGGCTACCTTGAGGAACACCTTATGCGGCAATAAATTCAGCAGACAATACACCTTGAAATCATCTTTGATAAGATCGCTCTGTCAGATACGATTGAATCCAGCTTACAAAAAATTGTGGAAAACCCATTAACTTTAGTTTAAATATAATTAATTTGTGTGGTAGTGCTTATCAAATGCTTTACTAAAATCAGTCTAAATACAATCGACCTAGTTACCTGAATAAACTGAATTTAAGCAGAATGTTGTAAAATCGAGGAGATTAGACACAGTGGATCTGCCAGTAACAAATCCATGCTGACGAGTTGTTATGACTAGTGTCCGACCGAAACCGAATATTCGGCCATTTTATAATATTCGGCCGAAACCGAAACTGGTTATTAATATGAATACTTAAGTTTTTACAAATAATTTTTTTTATTAAAAGGAAACAAAAGTACTTTCATACACATAAGAAAAAAATTTAATATTAAAAAAAATATTATTTGAATATTAAAGTTTATAAGAATTAATTGAAGTTTACTATTATAATAAATGAGATAATGTTTTTATTTTATTTTATATTACAAAAGCATTGCATACTTTATATCTTCAGTACACACTTAAAATAGTATGCAAATACCATGTACATTTTTATAGAACTACAAAACAAAGTATTTTTGTTTTTTTTAAGGGTTTAGTATTATAAAAACGGAAATATTTAGTTTTTTTTCCTTTATTCCTCTCACACAGAATACGTTCGGAAGTTTAATTATCATTTATTGGTTTCAGTACCTATGAAACTTAAATATTAATTGCAATAGAGATGATAGAATCGAAAATGAAAGTATCGAACACATAAAATTAACCAAAATGTTTTTCGTTAATACGAGAAATCAAATTATAGACGAATTAATAATTTTTGTTTTGTATAATGCGTTGTAAATATTTTTATATATGAATTAAATGACTGATGCAAGAAGTTTTTACCAAAAGTTTCGGATTTTCGCCATATTGAGGCCGAATAGCCGAAACTGGCCGAAACTGACAAAAAGGGCCGAAACTGGTCGTAACCGAAACCGAATATTCGGTCGGACACTAATTATGACCCTCCCACAATGAATCTTCACACGATCATACACGAGTCGCTCAAAAAGTTTTGGAATCGATGAGAGTTTAGCGATAGGCCTATAGTTATTTGCATCATTTCTACAACCTTTTTTATAAATAGGACTTATAAAAGATGTTTCCAAAAAAGTGGAAAATTACATTTCCTAATTGATTTATTGAATTTCATTGAGAGAGTGGTTGGCTTAGAACGGAACCACATTGCGTTAATACCGAGGCAGGATTTCCGTCAGGTCCAGCATTGAAATCTTCTTTGATCGATCCAATATACTTTAAAATATCCTCTGAATTAAAAGATATAGGATCCAACGAAACCCTGGGTGTATAGTTCATATATTTGAAATGCTCTTCATCATGATTAAAAGAGTCTGAACAGAATGACTCTTTAAAGAGAGTGAGATAGGTAAATTATGACGGGATTGTCAGTAAAACCGTCAGAAGTTTTAAATGATGAAGGGAATCCATCAGATTTTTTTTTTGTGTATATGAAACTGCAGAATTTCTTTGGATCAGACAATATTCTCAGCTTAATACTGTCTAAATAATTGTGGTACAAGGTAGCTGAGCAACTTTGAAAATCCTGAAACAAACGCTTATAGGTTTCTAGGTCATTTAAGTCTAAGCTACAGACATGTTTCTTCCATGCCCTATTCCAGTCGTTGCGAAGAGTCTTTAATTCCCTTGTGTACCAATGGTAAAAAAAAATAGTAAAGATTTCCATATAAAAAAATTAATTGAATCTTCAAGATTTTTACCATTAAAATATTCTAAAATTACATTAAGTTTACTATGAAGTAAATGATTCATCTTCAAAAAGTCAGCTTTTTTAAAATTGAATTCATAAACTTTTTCTATTGAATTGAATTTCACTATATTTTGCCTGTCGGGCTTGTACCATATGCTCAGTGGTGGATGGTAGTCATCAACATAAGTTAGAGCATGAAGGGCCTTCTTAACAATCACGTTGTTACAGTCTGTAGTTAAGACCAAGTCAAGAAGTCTTTCACGACTCTTATAAATACAACTTACTTGTTGTAAGTCAGAACATATATTATCAACATATATATGCTCTTGGCGTGTCTTCGAATTAGATGCACAAAAATATGTATCATCGTCTGAAGATTCCCATTTCAAGTCAGGCAGATTAAAATTACCCAGCAATAAAATGTCGTCACTAACGTCAAGAATATTTATAACGTATTCTATGCAATCCGCAAGGCTTGCATTAATTTCCACACTGCTCTTGGGAGGAACATAAGCATTAAATCCATATACATTTGAATTAAAATGTACAACCTTAATGCATGTAAGCTCGATATTAGAAGGGCTGGGAATATCGATAATGAAACGAACGAAGAAGTTCCTAACAGCTAATAAGGCACCACCACCGACAGCAGATGTATTCCCAGCGTGTCTGTCTTTTCTATATACTTCAAAACTATTATCAAACAATTCCAAGTCAGTAATTCTTCCATTTAACCACGTTTCAGTCAATGCGATAATATCTTCAGATAATATCTAATAAGATATTATCAATGCGATAATATGTCTACATTTTGACAGCAAAGTGATTGCCTATTCAGTTTTTTTGAGTTTGACGAACAGGTTGAGTCGCCTTCTATACTTATTCTTAGGCAGAAACTCTGAAACGAATATATTCTCGGTCCACAAATTAGAATTTAAAATATTTGCAAACTCTTCAGCTGGAACTGTAAAAATGAAGGAAGCGTGGGAAGATTTATTACCTATTTTTTTTGTACATGAAAAAAAAGTCATTTTGACTCAACAAGTTGTTATGTTTGATAAACGTCAATACGTTTTCAACAGTTGTGTCAGGCTGAAGACGTGTAATAAATACATTTTTCCTCCTTAACACTGCCGTTAAATTTAAATGATTTCTGGGTTCAATAGGAGGTAAAACTGGACTATTAGTCAAAGGAGAAATATTAGTAGGTGACGAAGAAGAAACTGGAGTATTTTTGTTCAAAGATGCTTTGCGACGCTTATTTTTGTTCTTCCTCTTTCTTTTTGAAATATAATTATCTTTTTCTGATGAAATAATAGTTTCAGTCTCGAAAGACAGTCTGTGACAAAGAAGGAGTGACATTTTCCGGAATAGATATTTCATCATAGAGGCTGGCGCTGGGTGCGGCTCTAACTTCGCTAAAAAATGTGACAATTTCTCTAAAATTGTTATTTAACGTATTAAGACTTTCCCCAAAAAGCTTTATTTTTTAATAAAGTTCATCTGGGGAAAGTGCCCTACACGAAGCACAGTACCAGCGAAGATCTGAACGTACAGATACTAAATCGTCTAGGCATGATTTAGATTACCGGCACAAGATGCATGAAACATTTGCTCAAATGGACCAGAACAACTTAACATGCGGTACAGAATGTTTTGACATTTGCAAAGCTCGTTCAAAGAACAAGCGACAATATTTTCCACAGAAAAATATTCCATGTTTAAAGATTGAAAAAGTAAGCAGATGCCAAATGTTATTATTTTAACAAAACGAACGCACAGTCAAGTTCCATGATACAAAGAACTACAGATAAAGTATTGCTCATGTCCGCCATCTTTGCTGTGACGTGCAAGGTGCTCCTTGGTTAAAACGTAGTCACAATTTATTCATAGGGTATAAAGATTTTAAAATGCCTACATTTTCTTATGAAAACTTGTTTTACCGATATGAAATAAATATTGTTATATGAAGCACATGTCCAAAATAAAGTAAATATATTTTTTAGTACTGTTTGTGAAGAAAAATTTGAATATTTTGTAGGGGTGCTTTTTCCTCTTTTTACCGATTTACTCAAAAAGCGGCTACGTTGCTTGATGTGCTTGACAGAATTTTGACTGTTTGTTCGTTTTCATTTTGCTATCTTCGTCCCTTTTCTACATTTTCTTTTGAATGTATTCATCAAGTGTCACATTTGACGAGCACCGATGACGAGGTGCGCAATAAATTTTGTTTGTTGCGCCGGGAATACTTTACCTGTAGCTCTTTGTATCATGGTCAAGTTCAAACAAGGAACAAAAACAGCAATCACTGAGACTAAGATAAACAAACTACTGCACAGAGAGAAAAGCAAAACACAGCAAGCATGCAAAACAACAAGACTTTGTTAATATTAGTAAGCAGTAGCGTAACTATATTATGTGCGCCCGCCCGCAGTTTTCTAATAGCGCCCTGCTATTTACTTTTAGAGTAAAACTATGTTATTAGTAGCACTATGTTAACTATGGTTACTAGAAGCGTAGGAGAAAACAAGAGAACTCTTCACAAAAAAAAAAAAGAGAACAAGAAGAAACTTTTTTAATTCAATAGTCATCGTTAGAGAGGATAAAAATGTGCACGATAAAACTTGATTTATGCGCATTAAAAAGCACGAAAAATCGAAAATATGCTCGATGAATTTAAAAATATGCTCGATAAAAATACTTTAAGAGAAAAATAAAATAAAATAGTACATATTTTGGAACGGAATATATATTTCCAATCTTATAAATGTTTGGAATAACATTTGCTTTAAGCGTTTTAATATGTCGAATTTCTTACGTATACCTATATAAAGTAAAAAAAACCTGTTTTTTAAATAAATGTAAAAACTTAAAAATAATATTAATTTATACTGAGCAACTTCGTTTTCAGTCTCTTTGTTACTATTGAATTAACTTAAAAAAAACAATATAAAATGCAGTTAATTATTTTTCAAATTTTAGAATGATAACAAACTACCAAATGTTGCTATAAATTCTCCATTGAAAAATTTCTAGGTTTTTCAGTATAAAACTATGAATATGCAGAGAAACTACGTTCAGCATCGCAAGATGTTGCCGGCCAATATCTTAAGTTTGATAATTCTTCGGCGAAAGTTTACTCGCATACTCACAAAAACTTGTTTGTTTTTAAACAAAATTTTTTCGAAGACTTTATGTCCTTAAATCCTACATTACGATGCAAATGCATATTTTTATCCTCTCTAGTAATCATTTATTGCAACAGTTATATATTAAAAATATCTTATTTTATAAATAAATTTATATTTTATTTTAATGGAATTTGTTAAAAAATAGCAATAACGTAAAAAATACTTTTTATAATATCAAATATAATATAATTTTTATAATAAAATATTATAACATTTTATCACAAATTAGGTAAAAGAAAACATATAGGTATTAATTATTTAAAAACATTAAACTAACTTACAGTTTGAAAAATGAGATCAATAATTTCCTTTGGTGAAATGATAATTTTAATTTGGTAAATTTAAGGTACAATTACAGTATGTAGCTATAAAAAACACTTTTTTATTAATTTTTGTTACCTAGTATTATTAATTTTAATGATTCAAATTTCTTACATAATGAAGAACTATTCATAAGGAAATAAAAAAAAAATTTTTGTCTTCATAGTTGTTGTTAATTTCCTACTGCGCGTTGAAGTTATCGTGTTTAAAAAATTGTTGCAATTGACTTCTCGTCTCCAACATTTACAAAGCGTCTGAAAGTAAAAAATCAAAGTGCATTCCTGAGTTAAGGGTTGTCATTGAGCACTCAAAGTACGCAAAAAACATAAAAATTAAAAAATGGCACGCGTTGAAAAAAAATGTACAAAAACCTCCTTTTTTGCTATAAAAAAATGAGTTTTTTGGCTTTTTATAGGTTTAGTGCCTTAACAGAATCTATAAAGATCACAATGAATCAAGATTCATCGAAATCGATCAAGTAGAACTCCAGATATCTTAGAAGCCAATTCGAAAAACCTTGTTTCGAGAAAAACGCGATTAAACATTTAAAGGTTCTTGAATATTACGCGATATGCGAATATAATGTATGTTAAAACTTTTTTTCTATTTGATATTTTTTTCTAAAATTTTGTATACGGGTTCTTAAGACCTTACGGAACCATATTCTAACGAATACCAAAATTAATTTTTAATTTTTTACACACTGTAATAGCACCTTAAATTTTTTGTATTTGGCGTTACCTGTTAACTAAAGATTTTGACTTACGTCACAAAATATGACCAACTGAATGATTAAAATAACATCAGTAGCTGACTTGCTGAAAATATGAAAGCTAACGGGTAAATCAACTTCGACCATAATCGAGTTTTGCCAAACAAAGGTGACTCAAAAACCTTTTGCTCAAAAAAATCGATTTTTTCACGTCGATTATTGCACCTTGAGAAATCGTAGTTACGTGACTTAAATTTTATTTAAGGACATATTATTAAATTATTTTTTATTTATTGTTGTTAATTTTTAACAATAATAATTTGCGAAGGAAATAAATTCTTTGGTATATCTTAATTTTTTTGGAAACAAACGTCGCAGAGTGTAACGTCCCCATCCTTGGCCAAAAATAGAAGGAGTGATCGTAGAGCTATGAGAATTAGCATGAATATCTTGCTTGGCAAAATTAAGAAATGTTGAGAAAGTTATACAAATCCGCTCTCTGCCACACCCACCTCCCATACAAACGAAACCAATTTTTGCCTGAAACTTCATTAAGTCTGGAAGTACTACATCAATTTCTTTTGTGATAATAGATAAATGGAAAATTTCATAGGCGAATGCCACTCCTATTAACAATATTTTAGAAACTCAGCCTTGAAAAATACTACCAACACAAGTTAACAACGTTTTTGTTTAAATTTGTAAGCTTTTTCAGGCCTTAATCAGCAAGGAATTTTTAATAATTAAGTTGTTTTGTGTTTGTGTTAGTCGAAATTTTGAAAAGTAATCAACTGCCATACATCAAATACATCTCAAAGTTAAACTAAACAGGTCACTATAAGAAAAAATGTATATCTTCTGTTTTAGTAAGTAATATTGTATTAAGAAATTTTTTAATTTGGTGTAACGCAGTTCTAATAATTTTTCGTGAAAAACTGTAGTCAATCTTTTTCAAAATTTTTAAAAATTTAACATTTAAAAATTTGTATCTCGCTTTTAGTGTTAACTTTTATGATAAGATTCAAACCATATGTTAAAAATGTAAGCAAAAACAGTAATTTGCCAGACAAAAAATTTTAAATTTTATTTTGATATAAAAAAAAAAAAATTAGATTAAATAAAATGTGAATAACAAGAAAAATTAAATTTTTTTTAAAAAATGTAACTTTAACAGCTTGTCATAACGAAACGGTTGCAACTATTGTACTAGCAAAAATCTAAAAACAACTTCAGTAACCATGCTTTGTAAGTGGAAGACTTCCAGCAGACTGTTGGACTCTATAATAATAACATAAGCATAAAGACTAAAGTAAAGCAAAAATACAACAACAAATGTGTGAATGTGAAATGGGAAAAAACTGAGAAATTGACACTTCAAATCTCATCGCCTCTGTGGTGCAGTACGCTAGTGCGCGCTTGCACGGGTATGACAAAGATTTCTGATGAAGCCTTTAGCAAGGCCGAAATTGCAATAAAATCAGCTAGTGATTTTTTCCTTTTCATATTGAAAAAACTTTGTTGTTGTTGTTGTTTCTTTGGAAAGATTCGTTAGAACAATTAATTGTTCTAACGTTGACCTTAAGCTCAATAAACGATTTTAAACTATCAAACAACTAGAATTCGTATTTAAAATAATGTATGATTTAAACTATCAAACATTAAGACTTTGTATTTAAATCATATAAAATCAACATAATAAATAACAAGGTCATTTAGAAAAAACTTTAGTTATTATAAACTTTAATATTTAAATAATACTTTTTTTATATAAAATTTTTTTATGATGTGTATGAAAGTACTTTTGTTTCCTTTTAATAAAAAAATTATTTGTAAAAACTTAAATTTTTTAAATTTAAAATGGCCGAATATTCGGTTTCGGTTTCGGCCAAAATTCCAGTTTCGGTCGGACACTACTTGTAAGATCATCAAAGGTCACAATTAATTGTATAAATTTAAAATTATTTTCGTGGCATACCTCTGAATTTATTTTTTAAGCTTAGTACAAAATATAACAAAAAATTATTTTCTGCCGAAGTACACCATAGAATTGAAACAAGTTTTTTACTCCGCTAAAAGCTAGTGTTTAACTGAACGGTGGCTGTTTGCACAAACAAGTGTTAAATTATTTTCTTTTTCATCTGATAAATAGTTTGTATTGCGCTCAAAACATTTATTTGTAAAATTTCTACGAATGATATTCGTAAACAAGATATTCGTACATAGTATCTACGAATATATTCGTTTTATATACTAATGACATGCGTAAACAAAAATAAATTAATTCGAATTAGTGCATTGTACGAATGATTGTGTACATTTACATAAATAATAATATTCGTAAATTTCTCGTGCGAATAACTTCATAATTTCTTTCGTCACATTCGTAGTATTTACTAAATCCTTTTACTTTTTAAGAATGAAAAATAATATTAGTAGAAAAAATTTATTCGTAGGTTGACCACCCAAATTATTCCTACAATGTACGAATTATTAGTTGAGCTTAAAAAATGTAAAACCGAAATCGATCAGTCTGGTTTGTCGAACAAATACAGAATATAAGACACTACATGATTAGTTATTAATAACATTTGCACACAAATATTTTTGCGCGTATGAAAATAATGTTTGTTTTCTTGGGTCGAATTATATTGGTAATATTAAAGCTTAAACAACCATTGATAACACCTTATTTGAGTCTTCCATTTGCAAACCCTATCATACTCAAAACGAATGGTTTTATTGATTTGATGCCGCTGGAATCTTCTCGACTTTAAGATAATTAATAAATTGGCATGCACTTTAAATTTTGTTTTACATTCAAGTTGACAACATTGACTTTCAAAAACATTCAACTATCAAAAAAATCAATTTCTTTAAAGAAATAGAAAAAAATGTTTGGACACATTGTCGAAATGTTTTGTTGTGCAACAATTTGAGAAACGGAAAGACCATTTTATATTTAAGTATTTAAACACTTGTTCCCAATTTATTGAATATAATATTTTTTATCGATTCAAATAGTTTTCTTAAATAATATTTATAAAAATTTTTTCGATATTACTTCAATTTTTCTTAGCCTTATATCTCAAAAACTATTTGTCCTACATAATTATTATATTATGATATTATCTAACAGAAACATTTTAATTTTATTAATTTAAGCAATTTGTACATAAAATTATTAACCATGATGATCACATCGTCTGCACTGTTTCGCAAATGTAGTTTTTCTTTTTCGTACAAGTTTAGTAAATGTTTCGTAAACATTTTTGTTTTAGTAAAAATGGAAGGCATTGGCTAAAGATAATGAAAAAATGGTTGATGCAAATAAAGGAAAATATTTTGAATTTATTTTTAATTACTAAATTACATAAATACTTATCTACCTAATTACTTAATTACCCAATTAAATTGCAATGGAAAAAACTGTCCCGTGCGACCTGTCCCGTGCGACGGAGCTTAATATTAAATTAAAAAATAAGTGTTAAATATTATTGGGTAAAATAAAAGCAATTTAAAAGAAACACCAATGCACAACATCCATAACATAAACTCTTTGAAATATTTCATCAGACTTCGCTGAATTCGGCGCTTGAGTTGTTGTCCTCGAAAAAAACTTCCGTTTTTTGTCCCGTGCGACCCCCGTTGTTTTTGGCAAATACTTTGAAAAGGAAAAATTACCGATAATCAACCTTAGCACCACTTATAGAGCTTAATATGAGTTATAAGTTAAGACCATTATCAAAACATAAATCCGTGTTATTACTACTTTTTTTCACTTTAACTGCGTACGACTGTCCCGTGCGACACCATGGAAATGCCCATATACAGAAATATCTTACTTTTATATTCTCTTGGTGTAACAGACGCAAGCAACAACAAGTTTTTAATTTTACTCAAGCAAATCACAAAACGAGGAGTAAAAAGCATCGCTTCAACAATGCACTGACAATAATTTATTTACTGATTTTACAGCAATTAGAAAGTGCATACAGGAATAAAAAAAACAAAACCATATGATTTTATTTATTTACTAGTATAAAAGCCTGTCCTACGGCAGGTCCTTCGCACACTTTCTTTTTGGAGCCTTCTGCCGAAAGCACTGTTTTCTTTTTTTAAAGCTTGATTTTTTTATACATTTGATTTTTGCAAAATACAAATGTAACACTTTAGTTATTGAAGCAGAGTTGAAAAATTAGTTCAAGTGTAAAAGTGCAAAAAGTTGAGATTGGTAACAATCATATTCATGCACAACTTTACAAACTGGCCTTGCAACCTTCAATCCGTAGCAACTCAGGTGTCGTTTTGCAGCTGATAGAATTATATTTGTTGGAACAATGGACTCAAATCGACTCAAAAGAATTTCATTAAATTCGTCATAACTTTTTTATAAAATGATGAAAAAAAGAGGTAGTTAGATCAAAAACGTACTATTGTAAACACCCAATATTGTTACGGATAAGTATCAAATATATTTTCTGTGCATACTTTCAGGCTGAATATTTTTGAGAACAGTGTGTCTTGTAAAATTACTTTACTGTCAAAATAATTACGATTTGAGAAATACTGTGTGCAGCTTGCTTTTTATGTATTAAGATGTGCATACATTCAGGCTGAACAGTTATTGGACACAGAGTAGCGTGCTTGCCTTTTATATATTAGGATGATATCTGGTGCAACATATCTTCAGTAAATAATTAATATTGAATAAACCAACCAATGCAACAAAGAATGTTGGATCTGTTGGTAGTGTATAGAACTATCAATCGAAGGGTTACGAGCTCGATTCTCACTACATACCAAGAGATATTTTTAATTTTATATATTATCTTATTGAACAGACACAAGCAAAAAGCAACAACAATTCTAAGAAAATGTTGTATGTTAAAAAGTGTCGTTTTTTGAGATTTTACTCAAGCAAATCACAAAACGAGGCATAAAAAGCTTCGCTTCAATACAAAAGTTACTTTAATGAATTCTGGGTAATTTCTGAACTGGCAGATTGTTTGCAATTTTGACACGTATCGTTTAAAGGTTGGCATTTTATAGAAATTATAAGTATTTGCCATTAATGGTGCTATCTACATTATCATGCGAGCTTATAAAGTCATGTGTTACAATATATTGGACAATGCGAGGTCCAACGATCTTTTAATAATTGCTGTGACACCTACAAAATAGAACCTTAAGTTTGTCGTGCATCAATTTTCGCTTGAAAGTTCTGTATCCTAATGCAAAAAATTAATTGATCCTACCAGCCCTACAGTCGAAACGCCAGGTACGATAAAACTTTGTAGAGTCTGAAGGACCTCTGTCTAGAAGTCTTGGGTAAAGAACTAGTAAGAGCTTTCCGTTTGTTAGAACTTGTTCGGAAGTTTTCACCAGGTCGCTGGTAGAAATAAAACCAAAAACTTTTTTCACAACATAAATACAACTTAACATCAAACGTCGTTTATGTAGTTAGTGTCACACACATTTCACCAAACGTGTTAATTTTCTAACAAACACAACATGATTTCGTGTACGTATACATACACATACTTTACTTTGATAAAACCGCGACCCGGCAAACAGAATTGATAGCAAGGACATGTGGCATCAACACACATAATCACTACAACTGCGTTTTCCTTCAAACACACAATGTGACGAAAGCACATAAACACTACTGCACGCAAAATACACTCGCAAATAAGTAACGCACACTTGCAATCATAACCACACACTTAAATCCTATACGAACGCCCACCTGCAGAAGCACGCGTTCACGCAGCAAACATATAAAAATATGGCGTGCTTTTTTTATGCTACAAGGACATGCTTTGTACGAGCTTGTGAGTGTATGTGTGCAGTTGTGCTGTGATATGTAGTTGTAGGTGGTGCTGAAAAGCTTTCAATAGCTTTTGGGTTGAGAGCTTGTACTGTGATGCTGAAAACTTGAAAAAGCTCATTGCTTGTTAGAACGAATAATGGTTTATGAACAGGATGCGTTTCTCAAAATTAACGGTATTCTTGTGCGTCGTTATATACTGATACAAAGTTTTAACTAAAAAAGTTATAATCAAAATCATTATAACTGGTGAACTCTAATTACACGAGTAAAATATCTGTTCATCTTTACTGTTGAGGAAACTCTTTGACCTTTGAATGAACTTTTCTTTAGAATTCACTCAAATCAAGATATTGCATGAAAAAAACATCATCAAACTAATGTTCAGTGTCAAGCAAAAGCTTTAGTAAAAGCACAACAAACTCTAACATTAAAAATTATTTTTTTTATTTTTTTAACCGAATTTCAACGCTCAAAGAATCCTTGTGGACGACAACACGCTATGAAACAACGACACCAACAACCACAACAATTAGAAAACTAATAACAATACAACAAATCTACAAAAAAGGAGTGGCCTACCATGCCGTGCTAAGTCAGTCAATTACGAACTTGGACAGATAGACAGTCAGACAAGCGGAGAAACTGACATTTAGCTAATTTTTGTAGCACTATATAAAGAATGCCCAACCATTAAAGTGAGTAACAAACGAACTGACTGGCAAGCAGTCAAGGAATAAATGCTATAAAGCAAATTAGAATATTAAATGGCTTTCGAATTAATTGTTAGCCGAGTGAAAGAATGTGAAAGTTCATCGTGTGGCCTGGTGTGGCACTGAGTCCCAAGCTAAACTCAAGCAATTAGAATA
Organism: Dichetophora obliterata; assembly: GCA_963920525.1. Classification (NCBI taxonomy): domain Eukaryota; kingdom Metazoa; phylum Arthropoda; class Insecta; order Diptera; family Sciomyzidae; genus Dichetophora; species Dichetophora obliterata. The sequence goes on from OY986435.1 coordinate 281,937,355, forward strand.
AGTCGCAAAGCGAGAGCAATAAAATTGCTTAAATAACCATTATAATGCTAGAAATGCAAATTACATCTAATAACCTGAATTCTGATGTGGGTGGTAATTTCCTTGCTTTGGTAGTTAGTGCGCCTGGTTTTCGTTTAGCTACGCCTACGCCTAGCTCACTAAAACGCACTTCGTTTTCAAATGTTGACCTTAGCGATTGTTTTTCCTAAAATAAGATAAAATAAAACTTAAGCTGATACATAGCCAGTTATAATCGCTCATAAGATACACTCTAAAAAATAAATATAAATTTACTATAATTATTATAGTAATTTTTTGTTGAAATTAAAACTGATGTGTAATTTTACTATAAATCTTATATTGATCTTTGAGTATTTGCTATTAAACACTATTCTTAGCAAAATTAAGCAATAAATGTTGAATTTTGCTGCAATATCAACTGCAATGCCTTATATTACTACATTAATTGAACTAATGAAACAGAAGTTGAATATTCAACATGTACAATATTTTCAACAGATGTTCAGTCGACTTTGCTTGTCAACGTATACGGATCATTATGTAAGAGTTATATGGTTTTTTAATTGAAAAATGTTAAGTAAAAACTAGATTTTTAGTAAAAATTTTATTATGTTGTAGAACACATCAAAATGGGTAAATATGGGCAATAAATATGTTAAAAATTAAATAAAAATTTATAAAAAAAATATCTGTGTTTCATTTGTTTTTCTCTTTCGGATTTCCATCAGCAGGAATTTCTTTATGCAATTGGTTATGTCTCATTTCGGTGTTTATAGCGCTAATTTAATAAAGGATAAGCAGTAAAGATAAGTAAAATTTATTTCTGCAGGTGCCGTCAAGAAGTTTTAAGATATATTCAATTGTGTTTTAAACCAATAATGTTAAAACTAAGAATGTTGCATTTACTCAATATATCAATAGAAATTTCAGTAGGTGAATTTTGCTAACATCAGAGTAGTAATTTTGTTATGGTACTTCATAAATGATAGCAATTGATATTTAATTTTATTGCAATAGCAATATGTTTTCATTAATATTGCTAAATATTTAACTCAAACATAAACATGTTTTGTTGAATTTCACTACAAGTCAATAGTAAACAATATGTTTAATTAAATAAGGGTGTGTAAATTTCCTACAGAAACAGCCGCAAAACTGTTGCCTACATGTGCTCAACAAAAACTTTTTAGAGTGTAGGTACACTTAGAAAATGGAATTAAAATAGTCTTTCCAAATATTATTAAGTTTTCTTTTCAATAGACATAGTTTCAATTTTCAGAGTTTTCAGGATCAACTGATTCTGATTGAGGTGACCAAGAGTTAAGGGTTAGTATCTATAAACATAAAAATGGATGTATGTATGTGGGTATGTGGATATGTGGGTATGTGGCTATATCACGTATAGACTCCAAAACTGCTGAGCCGATCTTTATGAAATTTTCAGGGAAACTGAAGCCACTTCTTAAGAGTGTTTCTGTGAGATTTGGTTATGATTGGACAAGGGGGCGTGGTACCTCCCATACAAGCCAAATTTGCGCTATCGACCACAAACCAAAAAAAGGATATATATCAGGCGGTTTAGATCGTAAAAAAATAATATTTAGTAATTTTGTTCAGATGGTTATTGTGGGTACCTGTAAAAAAATGGGCGTGGTTGCAATATATTTACGCCTACTTTTTCATCATGGCAATTCCGGAGTTCTACACATTTTTATAGTAAAACTTGCTGTGTAGGTGCCCCAAGAGGCGGTCACTATATATAAATATTTCACGCCCACTTTTTCCGCCCACAAATCAATATCTATATATATAAAAAGCAAAAAGATGTGTGTCTGATGCCTATAGACTCGAAAACTACTGGACCGATTTACCTGAAATTTTGGCAGTCGATTTGATTCAGGTACGAGATGGTTGAGGAAAAAAGTTGCCACACCCCCCTTTTGCTGCCCCAAAATCAATAAAAATGTTATATTTCAGTCGGTTTGGTTCGTATAAGGCTCAAATTCAGTAATTTAGTTTTAACGGTTACTGTCGACAACTGTTTTAAAAATGGGCTTCCACGCCCCCTTTTACCGCCCACAAATCAATTAAAATGCTTTTTACAGACGTTTTGTAAAACTTTTCAGCCCACAAATAAGTGAAAAGGCTATATTTCAAGCAGTTTTGGCCGTATAAGACTAACATTTGATACTTAAGTTTGTATGGTTACTTTCGGACACTGTACTAAAAAAGAGCGTTATCGCTATAAAGCCACACCCATTTTTTGAGAAATTGACTACTGGGTCGATTGAGCTAAAATTTTGGCTAAGTTTGTATTGTTACTGTTAGCAACTGTACTAAAAATTGATTTCCACGCCCCTCTTTTACCGCCTTCAAACCAATGAAAATGTTTTATTTCAATGGTTTGGGTCGTATTAGACAAAAATGTTGTAATTTAGTTCAAATGGTTACTCTCGGCAAGTGCACTAAAAATGGGCATGTCCCACTTTAGTTCAACTCACTTTTGAGGGGGTCAGCGTCGAGTGAAGCAAAGTGCGCCAGGCTTAAACTAAATTGAGTTGATTGATAATTGAGCTAGTTGAAATAATTTTGCCTCACCCCTTTCTACCGCTTACAAAACAACAAAAATGCTATATTTCGCACGGTTTTGATCGTATTGGACTAAAATTTGGTTACTTAGCTCATATGGTTACTTTCGGCAGCTTTACTGAAAATGGGAATAATACTTTACTGAATATTTGGCATTTCTTGACATTTTCGTATATGGCAGTAAGGCGGTCTGTGGCAGAACAACGTCTGCCGGGGAATACTAGTTGTATATAGAAAAACACAAAAATTTCTATAAAACAAAATTCTCCCAACAAAAATTGGGAGCATTTTGTGATGATTCAGGAGTTTTTTTATCATTATATATAACTTTCTCGAGTAACACCAGGTATATCATCTAGTTTCTTTAAAAAATTTAACAAAAAAAAACCTAAATATCATCCTAAAATTAAAAAAATCGCACTGTGCTTCGAGAAGATTAATATTAAGAAACCAAAGAATTTACATATATTTTAAAACAAAGATATCTATTAGCATATATTTTTCACAACACTGTATTGACAAAATTTGCTCAAAACGTTTGAGCAACTGTGAGAAATAAAATACAAGCGTCTTGCAATTAAGGTCGGCTTACTCAACTTGGTGTTTGTGGATGCATGTCTGGTTCACTCGACAAGTTGAATGGTTTGACAAACTATCAGTAGCAAGAGTGACGCAAAGGATTCTGATTGCAATGTAAAAAAAATTCTATTACAATGTGGTTGCTACAATAACTCATTTTGTTCGCTTGTCTGCAATGGCTTCGGTTAGTTACATCAGACAAATTATGTTTATTGTAATGACAAGAGGATAGCAAATCGTTAGAATTGCACGGTTAAAGCAACTAACATGTCATATTTTCATTTCAACTGAACAAAAGTTTGGAAATGAGGGGACTCAGTTCTGCAAAAGAACGATCATTCGCGGTAATTATAAATCAATTGTGCTTATATCATTCCGGTTACATTGAGCAAATTTCAGTTGTAGCAACTTTCTTCCGAGTACCCCAAATAATATTCATTTCCCGCAACCTTACGCCTATAAAAAAATTTTCTCAGTGTATCGATATAAGTGCTCTACCGATTCCCGACTTTTTCACCGATGCCTATGCCGATGCCGATGTTGAACCTTGACAAATGTAAAGCAATAAACTTTTAGCGTAAAAGGAACAATTTAATTTTTGATTACAAAATTAAGGAAGTTGTCTTTAGTGGGACCGGTTTTGTTTTTTCATCATTATTTTTCACAATGAGAATATTTTCGAGTTCCAAATATATCATTAGATTAGTATTTTAAATGTTTTTCTTTTTGTTTAATAGAATTTATAGTTTTGTTAGAAAATTTTATGGTTTTTTTTTTTCAAACATCTAAAAGGCGATTTTAAGGCTCCAAAAATGTTTGTCTTCTAATGTAGGACTTTATCATACATTCAATTAAACCACAGAATCGTCGAGTCATTGAAGAGAAAACCCCAAGTTATGAATCAGAATGAACATAATTGGCATTTTTCTTCAGATTCACTTCAGTCTACCTCTTAATCCTAGTCACAATTCCACGAACGCAATGGTTTCTTCATCATCATCTTGCGAAATATCATCAAATTTCACATTTACCTTTTCCAGATACCGGTAAAAACTGGTGTTCGGTATATTGCATGCACGCGCAGTAAGTGGGTTCCACATCACTTTAAAATCTTAAAGATAAACGAAAAACAAACACAATGCATATACTCGGTGCCGAAACATAGCTTCAAGGGACATAATCCCAAATTTCAAATTTCAAATTTGGGATTATGTCCTTAGAAAAAAGGGAACATAGTCCCAAATAAAAGTTTTGCATTCTTCTTTGTAAAAATGTTTATATTAAGGCCGCATTTATAGTAGTGGATGCTTATATATTGTTAATTATATTATTACTTTTATATTTAAATTTGATTAATAAACTGTTTTTGTTTATTATTAAAAAGAATGTAATTTTTAATTTGTATACTTAATTTACTTAAATTATGGAAGAATAAAGCGCAGGCGCTATAAAATTTACCCAATAAAAAATCGCCAAAAAAAAAATTAAAAATTGACCAAATGAAAAATGGCCCAAAAAATTAAATGAAAAATCACCAAAAAAAAAAAATGAAAATCACCGAAAACTGTTTTAAAAAAAATGAAAAATCAGCCAAATTTCATTTCATGACCGAAAAAATTAAATGAAAAATCACCCAAAAGAAATGAAAAATAACCCAATTTTAAAATAATATTTCAATGTTTTATTGACAAAAATAATCTAACAAAAACTAATATGATTCTTAATTTCCCAAATTAGAAGGCACTGCTTTGTCAACACAATTTAGTTAAGATCGTATTTAGATCAATTTGCACACAGCCTTTAAACTTAAACTAAATGTACTTAGTTTTCTCTTTTTAACAGGCGGCCTTCGGCCGCTGCTTAGGAATAACAACCCTCAGTAAGGCCAACACCGGCTTCACTGTCTACAAGAGCAAATAATTTTCTCTTATACCTGTATTAAGAAAAAATAGCTTAAGTCGACTTAAGACTGATCTGAGTTATTGATGCAGCTGTGTTCCACGCATATAGCACAATAAAAACACAACATCTGGAGCTTTTAGCATGACCTTAGCCAAAGTTATGGCACAAAATTAAAAGACCCTTTCATATAACTGATATGGCGATTGAAAATTTTGAAGCAAGATTTCTCAAAACTTTGAAATCAGACATAAGCTGTTATTGCATATCGACATAGATATCAGTATTTTTGAAACTACTTAGGATTATGACCTCTTAAAAGCGGACATAATCCCAAGAGGTCAGAACCCCCATTTGGGATTATGTCCTCTTTTAAAGCGGTCATAATCCCAAATTTGAAATTTTGGAATATGTCCCGGCACCCATATACTCACTGTTTTTATAGCACAAAAAATAAAATTTTACTCTACCTTACTATTCATTTAAATCGTTCAAATTTTAAATTCATTTAAAATTTGAAATGACGTGGGATCACCTTTTCGAAATTGACTTCAAATAATAAACTATCCATAACTAAAAACGGTGTTACAGAATTATTTTTTAACTTAATATTTGGAATCAGCGTCTGGTTTTAAATAAGAATTATCTTATGTTTAACCCAGATCAGAGCGGTTGTCGCATAGTTTAATTATTACAAAATTAACTAATAAATATTGAATAATTCATAATTAATAAATGATAAATTTAATACTTGTTCCTTCCACCACTTCATAGTCTAGTGGTAGTGCGCTTGACTGTCATCCAAGGGTACCAGGTTCGAATCCTAGCCAGGACATGGTCCTACTCTTTAACCATTCTTTCCTTATTTCTAATCAAAAAAAATTTAAAACACATCAATTTACTCATCAAGTTTGTGGAGAAGAACGCTTAGTAACTTGATTCGACTTAGGTCAGCGCATAACACTTGCTTTATCTTGCACGCATCTTTCTGCCACATTAAGAACATCCTACACAAAGAATTTCACTTGATTACTCTCTTCTTTCATTCTGTGGTATCACAACGGACCAATTTTGTCTAAGTTGGCCGGTGTAAAGACCTGCCACCACCTTAACTTAACCTTAACCGCACCTAACTTGAACTTAAGTAACATAAAAAAAAATAAATATCTATTCGGTTTTAATCAATTACTTTAGACATAACTAACAAAACTTACTTACTTTTGGGCTTAGAAAAAACTACTTAAGGAAGTAAAAGACACCTGGAAATCTTTAACGCAGTTTATAGTTTGTAAAATTAATTAAAATCACGTGATTTTGTTGTGTCTTCGATTCAGTTTTTAGTGATCAAATAACATAACATTGTTTAATAAAAATGTAACTTGATTTCAATTAGACTTCTTCAATGTATTGAGTAATGGTGTGATGACCACAAGTCATCGTATTGATGTGCGCGCATTTTTTTCCTCTGTAGATATTACCTCCATACACATTTAAGGACATTCGCGTACCATCCTGTCGCATGTACTTGCCTATCCCGCTGCGCAAATTAGTTTGTAGTCATTAATTGCTCGCTGGCATGTCACGTGCTAATGAATAACTGTGTGACAGTGCTGTAGAATATTCTGCATATTACACATACAAAACTTTTTTATTCATACGATATATGAAAATTGTTTTGACTTTAGATAAGAGCGATGAAGCCACATCAGGAAGTCGCACTGATACAACGCAAATTAAATGAAACGACAATAAAATTTATGAGCATCGTTTGAGTAATAAATGAATTAGCAAAAAACAAAAAATAAAAAAGGGCATACAATTTTTTTAAAAGAACCCACACACATGCAAAGCACCAAGTATTTTGCTAAAATGAAGCAACTTATCGTTAAGTTAAAAAATTAGCACTTTACTTAAAAGTAGTTGAACACGCAAATCTGATGAAACTGAATTTTCAATAAAATATATCAGCAACTGAGCTGAAGTAGGTGTATTTTTGTAACAGCTGTTTGAGTATCTGAAAGTGATCTATTGTTAGACATTCGCCATCCCCGGCAACACTAGCAAGAGAAAGAAAAAAGTCAATCACTTTTGTGTCCTTTTGTCATTTCAAAGGATATCTTTGTTTGCTGCTGCGTTGCTAAAAGTTTTTCCGCATCTTTTCAATAGCAACTCGATGTTAAGAGTTGTTTTTAAGCCTTGATCACAGATAATGACGAATTGTTAGTTTGTCACAAACACGCAACACAACTTGTTGTCGTTGAATCGTCGCAGTTTGTGTCGGATATTGCAAAGTAATAACAATCAATGAGCTGTAGAGAAACATTTTATTTTATTGTGTGTCCGTAAAGCTTTTATTTTTTCGTTCTATTTTTTAGCCATAAGAGTGGGCTTCATGTTGTGTCTAAGTGTTGCTTATCAATGGTATCGCTTTTGTGTCGAGTTTATTGACATTTCCTTAAGTGGACGACGATATTTAACAAAGAACAAGTTAATCTTGATAGAACTTTTAAAGTTTTATGAACAATGCGTCGTTATTGTTACACTCAGGAATTTTTTTAAAATTTCTAATAAATATCGTATTGATTTTTTTAAAAGCAATTATTGGAAGCAACAAAACTTAAATTTTAACATTTTATAAGAGCATAATTATGTTCTTATGATCTAGTTCTTTTTAATATCATCTGCATTCCAGTTATTTTGTCAATATACTAGAATAAGTGCATTTTTTCAAAAACGAAATTGTACTTGTAGATAATAAACTTTGGATAATCTGATATATGTGTGTTATTTAAGTCAATAACTACAGAAGATGTTGGTAACTGCAATAATAAAAGAGCAATTTTAATCTCAGGAAAAACTTTGTAAAATCACTTGCAATATTTTTATAGTATCAATTTTGTGTTCATAGCTGAAAACATTTATTTAATAAAAAAAAAATGTAAGTTTTTAAGAAGGCAACAACAACAACAACAACTCTGTATAGAGTCAATTACTTAGCTGACTAGACAGTCTGTTTCGGAAATCGCTACTTTTTCCTCTTCAGTAGTCTTTGAGTGATTAAGCTGTGATCAACAACTCACTGTTTAAATTATTATATGATTGTGCAGATTTTGGAATTCATTCTTATGAATTGTATGGCTGCTAATCATATGACATTTTGAAGCAGTAGGCCATTTTATAGATCACCGCCATCAACTCTACCAAGGTTGCCATCTGTTCTAGTTGCTTCTTTATTTATTTCAATATTCATTGGTGTTCGATAGTTTGTCGAAATGCACCATAGAAATGAAATGAGTTTTTGCTTCGCCAGAAGCTAGTGTTCTAAAGAAGCAACTAGAACATATGGCAACCCTTGATAGAGTTGATGGCGGTGATCTATAAATAGCCTACTGCTTTAAAATGTCATATGATTAGCAGCCCTACAATTCAAAAGAATGAATTCCAAATCTGCGCACTCATATACTAGTTTAAACAGTGAGTTGATCACAGCTTAATCACTCAAAGACTACTGAAGAGGAATATGTAGCGATTTCCGAAACAGACTGTCTAGTCAGCTAAGTGATTGACTCTATACAGAGTTGTTGTTGTTGTTGTTGCCTTCTTAAAAACTTACTTGATCTAAAGCTCACAATTAAATTCATGTAATAATTTCATAGATCATAAAAACTAATTAAAAAATCAAATAAATGAACAAAAAGACACAGAGAGGGTGCATTTGTTATTACTTCTGTTAGCAAATTTAAAATATGTAATGTATTTAGTGATAAAATTTAAAGGGTTTCCTAATCTGAGTTTTCTACTTTACAATTGAGAAGGTAGATGCAATAAGGGCACAAGGAAAGATGTGCCCTTTTTGCATAGAACTGCTCTATATAAAGAACAGTTCTTCCTTTATTTCCCTCAAAATATTGAGGTAATATATCTAAAATAGACTTCTTAACAGACCTCTTAGCATCTTAAAATGTGCAACTCTGTATGGGTCCTTCTTGCAAGGGATGGTAGAAGTAATATGAAAATATCGACACTTTGTTTATTTAGTGCAATAACAAAAATATTGTTTTATTCTGCAAATAGCGAAAATATAAAACTTATTTTTTTATGGCTAGAAAAATTTTTCTTTTTATTATAACAATGCTCAAAATTATCAATTCAAAAACAATTCTTAAAAAGTGTCATTAGTTTCATAAAACTTTTAAAATACGAAAATATACTACCTTAAGTAACAAAAACTACTCTGAAATAAAAAAAGCTAAATATTTAAATAAAACATTTTTTTTTGTGAAATAAAAATGTGAGATTTTTCTTTAACTTCTTTGTTTTTTGCAAGAAGGACACATCTTCCTTTGACTTTTTTTACAGATTTTGAACAATAATTTGGAAAACATATTTTTTAAATATACAAATTGAAATGACAATATCTGAGTAACAAAAAATATTAAAACCTTTTATTGTATACTACAATAACAAGTTTTAACGGAAGTGCTCATATTGCATTTAACTCCTCAATTTGTAAGTGCCTAAAGCTGCTATTCTGCCTTGCATAAAACAGAATGGTAATGTAGGTAATTGTGTGTCTAAGGGAAAATCTGTAACCTGTGATTTAAGCGATTTTCAGCTTCTTTTAATATTTTACTTTCTAAAAAAAACCAAATATGGAAGTTTGTAGAACATTAATATCATAGAGCACAAATTTTAAGCATAGGGGCACCTAATTAGTAAAGATCTATTAGATCGACAATTGATTGCACCAATGCCATACGAATTGTTGCCTAAAGAGGAAGTCATGCTAGAAATTTGGCTAACTGCATTATAAAATATGAAAATAAAGGTTACGATAGAAGTTTTCTTATCGTGAGAGTCCTGGCTTTTTGCCATAAGTTATATTCATATCCAAATATTCTCATCAATAAAACATAGCATTTCTCTAGTAGATACACATGAAAGAACTATGGAAATTCTTAAAAGTTGTATCCACAATCTTACTACTCTCACACTAGGGTGTTCTCTATTTGTATGGGATTTTTATTATATTCGAAAAAGGTAGGTCTAACCCCCTAAAAAGTTGTGAAATGATCTCAGAAGTAAGCTGGAAAATTTTAACGCCCCTACGACCCCGCCTTCCCATGCCGCCGTTCGATTGAAAAAAAAAAAAATGTTTATCACTCATACGCCTTGCTTTCTCATTTTGAAAATTATTTTGTTTTATAGTGCATAAACTGTGAAAATAAGTTCAAAGTTATTACACAATATGGAAAATGTATTATTTTTAACATCTATCATATTGTCATACGCAATATTATATAAGTTTCATTTATATTATTCATATGCGTACATCACAAACATTTTATAAAGCAATGTATAGCCATACAAGTGGCGACGGCGCGCCGCTTGATTTTCATCGGACGGCTTGGGGCTCTGACACTTTTGACAATTACTGGGTGCTTGACAACTACTAAAAACAACGTTTTACAAATGGCAGTCTTGCAGCCACTTTTATACTTACACTATGATAGTTGCATTAAAGTTTATTTTATCGGTCATAGTGACAATCAAGTGTGTGAAAATGTCATTGCGAAATGAAAATATTATTTATTTAGTTGGTCCAATTAATTTTAGTATTACTGGCTCAAAATTGCCATCCAATAAACAAGTATTACAGGTATTATTTTACAATACTAAAAACGTTAAATTAAACCTTAAAGAAAGTGCAAGTTTGGTGATTCGTGAAGTGATGATATTCTGGGAAAAGGCGCGCATACCCACTAGAAAATTACAGCATTGTGTTACAAAACTTGCATTATTGTTCCTTAAAGCAGAAAGTGAAAGCAATTTCAAAATACGGCCACCAGAAGCAATGCACCATGTGATATGGATGTCGAAAGCAATTTACTGCTTGAAAATATTTTTTCTCCGTGAGGACTACCCATTGCCCAAAGAGGAATTGAATGCTTTAGGAGATGTCTGCTGCTTCATTGTCCGTTTTTTTATTAAGGCTTGGTACAAATGCTCAAACGCAGCAACAGCATGCCAAACAGATATCGACCTCATTTGCCAAATGGTGAAATATCAAGATATTGACCAAATGACAGCAAGACCTGCATTGTAGAAACTTATGAATCATTATTGTTATTTACATCACGAAATATCTGCTCTCGCGTTTTTTTTTACGGAAATCGACACTAAAAGGAAAATAGTAAAAGCTTTGACAAGGGTTAGTGTAGAACAAGTGGACAAAAGGCTTCCTTTACATATTGAGGATATCAGGAACTGGGAAGGTAGTAATGCGATTAAATAACTTTTAAATTTTAAACTAATAATTAAAAACGTGCTAACAGTTAAGACGGTTGACGAATTTATAAATGACAAAAGTGCGGAAATGTTTCGTCGATTTAAAATCGACTACAGTTTTCTCAGTTGTGACCCGGAAAATTGGAGTAGCCATGAAGCTTATATTGATGGGGAAAAAATTGTAAAGTCGTTGCGTGTTGTCAATGATACTGCTGGGAGAGCAGTTAAGCTGATGGAAGACTATCATGGCCTTCTCACCAAAGACAAGAATCAAAAAAATATATTCTGCAGTGCGTTCAGGAGCACAGAAAAATTTACACAAATTGTTCGAAAACTGTTTTGAGTAAAAATTATTAATAAATACATATTGTATAATAACTTTAAACTGATTTTCACAGTTTATGCACTATAAAACAAAATAATTTTCAAAATGAGAAAGCAAGGCGTATGAGTGATAAAAATTTTTTTTTCAATCGAACGGCGGCATGGGAAGGCGGGGTCGTAGGGGCGTTAAATTTTTCCTGCTTACTTTTGAGATCATTTGACAACTGTTTGGGGGGTAAGACCTACCTTTTTCATAAAAATTAAAATAGAGAACACCCTACTCTCACACGTATAAGCTACTTTCTAAATGAAAGTATTGCCAGTATGAAAATTTTATTGATAATTTCTTATAAAACTCTAACAGTCAAATTCATGATCAGTTCCTCTTAGTAATTGACTTAATTATAATATAAATGCTTAGAATATAATAAAAATATACAAAATTTTACACAATTTCGATTATTTATGTTTAATAATACAATAAGTATTATGTATGAAAGATAATTTAATAAACTTAATAAGATTCAAATGTTAAAAATGCTTACCATTTCTCCTCCACGTAAAGAATTCTTCACAGAATGTGATATATTTTTATCTCATTTTAAGCATGTGAAAGAACAGTTTAACACCTATGCATAGGTGAAATGACCATAGCTATGGTATTCTTTTAATTCATAAGCAGATATATTTAATCTACTTTAACAATTAAGTTTAAAATATTTAAAAAAAGAACTTGTATATATTTGTTTACATTGAAGGAGCTCAGAGAGTATTTAAAGCGGTCAAAGTATAATTCAGAATCAAAAAATCTTCAAGAGTCAGTATTATTTCCGTTTTCTTAAGATTTTTTTCTTAAAATAGAGTAAAAAATTTAATAGCCTTAAAAAAGTTATCTTTTGAATGAAAGTTCTCATGTTTCACAACCTTACTTTGTTGGAACGTCGAAAAACTATGAAAGACGACGCTATGACGTGTCAAATATGTGTTCATGTTTAAATTATAGTTTCTTATAAATTACTGTTGAAATAAAGGCACAATTTTTCTTCAGTATGTCATATGCTAAGTTAAGAATGCATTTATGCATGTATTAAAAATGATGTAATATGTTGTAATTATTTAACATTTAAGTCTTATATATATTAAATATTTTTTTTTATTCTTAAAATTATGGAACATTTTAGCTAGAAAAATTTCGCGGAAGGCTTAAACTTTTTTTAATATTTCAATATTTAATTTCAAGAAATTGAAGAGAAGTTTTATTGCAAAGTGGTTAATAATATCCCATATATAGAAATGTATATAATTGTTACTCGGTGTTGAATTCGTTCTTTAACTGATTATTAAACACAAAACACACAAAATACGAAATTTTTAATTTTTTCAACTAAAAGTAATTTCTGAATTCAAAACCAAAACCAAAACCACTATTTTACAATACTTTAAGTTTTCACTTCGGTCGGCAGTCCCCTCACTGCCAATTTTTTTCTATCTTGCGATATCTGTCGATAATCACAATAAAAACTTGTTTGTGCATAAGTTTTTAAGAACTAAGTCTAACTTATTTTGACGTGAAGCTACACATGTCACTATATCCAGTGGTAGATTAACCCTAAGGTTGGCTCGAGCCAACAGCGGCACATTTTTAGGGGGGTAAATTTGACAAAAACAATAGAACATATTGTTTATTTTTTTGCTAAGATTATTAGAACATAATTTTTTTAATCAGCAACAAATAAATTTACTCCGAGATATGAATGGGCCAACAAAAATTTAGAGTGGAGACTTTTTTATATATATACAAATTAACGAAAGTCTTGGATTGTTAAAGTAAAATAAATATACACAATAATACACTTAAAAAATGAAAAACTGAAGACTCCAAAATGCATTCGTTTTTAAGAATATATAAAAGAAGTATTACATTCACTTCTGCGTAACAAAGAAAAATGCACTGAAGCTCAAACACCATTCAAAAAATAAATGTTGCAATATTTATGACAAAACAACAACCACTATTAAGAAAATATAATAATTCAGATGGCAAATATAATTCGGTTACTTCAAAAATAGGATTTTATGACCACTGTTCTAAAGCATGTTTTGTCGAAAATGAGCACCAATTGCATAGAAAAATATACTATACATAACAAGATGACATTCCTCGCTTGAAACAAAAAAAAAAAAGGACTCAATTTAAAATATTTATTGTGCAAAGACTATAATTCATAGCAGAGCTATAAAAGAATGCATTCATTTGTGATTTGAAATCATTTAATTCCCAATCAATGATTTGAAAAAGTGATTGCATTCATTTTTCCAAATTCAAATCATTGATTGTAATTTAAAATTGCAGGGGTATTTTAGGATGATTTGAAATCTAAATGGTAAATAGTAAATGGTGAAAGGCACCTGGCAACACTGCGCACCCTTTCGATTGAGAGTTCAACACGCTAACATTTGATCCAAGCACCTTCGTTACGGTAAGTGTGCATTCAGTATTTAGTATTAACTGAAGCTATGTTGCAGTATATGACAAGAATATATTAAAAAGATTGTGCATTTGCTTTCCTACATATTCTTTTGTGAATGCGTGAAGCTATGATGCAGCAGATCACAATAATCGATCAAAAAGGTTGTGTATTAGCTATCCAAAAAAAAAAGATCAAAAATCTAAAACCCGACTGCTAAAAATCACGCTCTAAAAAGAATTAAACAAGAAAATGTTCTCATCTGAAATTTTTATGCATAAACTATTCAATGTTTTTTGTTTATTAAATAAACAACTTACACAAAATATATTTTATTGCATTTTATATAAATTCATAGTGATATTCAGAAGATATCCGTGGTCGTATGCCACCTATCCTAACAAAACATTGTTGTTTGTTTTCCTACATTATTGCAAATACGACACGTTTTTATGAATTGATTTAACCTTTTCAATACCGGCATTCTTTAAACTTGTTAGAATTGATTAAATTTTTCATCATTGGTTAATTATGTTAAGGAAATAGCAAAGTTTTGAGAAATCACCCAAAGGACACTTAGAATAGGACCTGCACATATGTGCGGGTTGGTACTGAAATGACTAAAAATAGAGTTAATCGCTAGTTCTCTTTTCTTCTTCTTATTTTTTCTTAATTCTTTCATTTAATCTCCTTTTAAATTCACCTATTTTCATTATTTTTCTTATTTTTATTTATTCATTAAAAACAACTTACGATACGCACGTAGCTGCTGCTTCGACATGACGTCTTTCTGAGATAAATATAAACGCTACAATGTAAAATAAATCAAAAACAAGTGCACAGAACAATAGAGAATAGTTTAGTAAAATAACTGAAGTGTAGACAACAAACGATCATACATGTGAAAGCCAAACGCAAACATAGCAGAATTTTACCCGCACAAATGTGTTAGTGGCACGGTTGCCACCTTTGTGGGAAAAATCCCATTTGTGGTTATTTTTAATTGACGTTGGAAATGGGAATTCCAATGGGATTTTTTAATTGAGTGTGGTTTTTTTTTAATTAACGTGGGATTTTTTTTGTATTGTGGGATTTTTTTTTTTTTGTTTTGAAAGATTTTTTTTTATTTTTCAGTTAAAATATATATAAATACACATACATAGAAGTGTATATTTTTCATATTTTGTTCATTGTCAAAATCGTCTCAACCCATCTATATGATTTTCGCAACGAATTCGTTAAGATTTCGGTTAATTTGGTTTGGTGGGAAGTTCTTTCACTTTTGACATAATTACATGCATTGGGAAAGTATGTTTCAGTGAATTATTTTCTTTTTTTATCAATATACAAAATTTTTATGTCTTAAAATTGATTTGTGATTGGCCCTTATTACGAGTTGCTTTCGACGTAATCTTTGCTGGTTATCGAACAACGAGTATCGAACGTCAAACCCTGTCGAAAAGTTCGTTGTTCATCGAATTTTCAGTCGAATAGAATTTTACTTTTGATGCGGTGCGTGCTGAGCAATAATTGTTAAAATGATTAGAATTTCGTTATTGTTTTTTGCTTTTTAAAGACTAAAAACTAATTTGGATCTCTTTTTGTAAACTTTATACAGGTTTAAGGTGGATTAAACAAAGATTTTTTACTGAATATCATTACTAAAAGACTAATTAAAAGACAGGCGACTGAAGACAAGAATTAATTTCTTGTTTCATTTTTGACAATTTGTTATGTCTATATTATTACTGTGGTAATTTTTCGTGGTTTTTTTTTAAATACAAATGGGATGTTTCGTGTTTTTTTTTATTTGCGTGAGATTTTCGTGGTTATTTTAAATGTCCGTGGGATTTTCTGTGTTTATTTTTTAATACAAATGGGACTTATCGTGGTTTTTTAAATACAAATGGGTTTTTTTTGTGGTTTTCTTATTTGCGTGGGATTTTCGTGGTTATTTTCAATGTCCGTGGGATTTTTTGTGGTTTCTTTTAATTGCGATGGGATTTTTTAAAATTTTGTACCATGGGAATTTTTGTGGGTATTAATTTTTGCTATTGTGGGAATAGAGTTTTTTCGTGGGAATTTGAGGTGGCAACCTTGGTTAGTGGGTGCTGAAAGGGCTATAAGTTACACAAAAGTTGTCAAAATTATGAAGTTATTTTAAAGAAGTATATCACTAAATACGATTTTTAGATTAAGATAAAAATTTCAATTTTTAGTTGAACTAAATTGCCTGCTAGCATTCGCAGAAGTTCGATACAATCGCTTTTATGGTAAATCCGACTGACTTTACAGTACCTATTTAATAGAAATGGCAATCTAGTATTGTATGTTTTTTAGTCCCAAATTTAAGTCTTAAAGCAAAAGTGAATATATACTTTTACACTTAAGACACTTTTACTTACAATATCTTACCAAAAACCATGCCACGATCGATTTTTACCTGAGTGTCCTGAGTGAAGGATATTCGAATCTGAATACACTCAATATAGGCCAGAACTTGTGATTGTTTTCTGATTGTCTTCAGTTTGGTAGTACTAATTATAGTGTTTATGTTTTCCTTAAATTTGGCGAATTATTATTTGCATGTGCATTTTCTTGTTTTTGAGAAGTTTATACTTGAACGCAATTTTTAACTTATTGAAAAATAAATTAATATAAGGTTTTATACATCTGGCATTAAAAGTAGTACCGAAGATATATTTTCTCAATTTGGATTCTATTTTAAAAAGATTTGACGTCACCTCACTTCATTGACAAAAATGTTATATGAACTAAAATTATGAGTTTCTAAATTTTCCGCGAATAACGTTATAAGCGACAAAATATTAAGAGACTTTGGAATTGAAATAAACGTTTTTAATGGCGCACTTAGAACCATTTCATTTCAATTTCCTCTTTATTGGTGTAAGAGTTGTAAAGGAATTTGCATGTATATAAAAATTCTAGGTCAGATCATTTTACCGGTAGTAAGAAAAAAAACCAACATGTTTGATTCGTTTGTCGCTTATAACGTTATTCGCGGCAATGCTTCAATTGTTGTTAAATAGTATTTTAAATAAAAAATTACCATAAAGGAGATGCAAACAAAATTGTTAAGTGTCATGCTAAGAAGTGTTTTTTTTTTAATATTAAAATAGGAAAAAAAATCTTGATCTTTTTAAATAAATATTTTTAGACAGGGTTTCGTTAAGAATTATTTAAAGAATCCAAGTTGAGAAAATCATCTTTGGCACCACTGATGCCCGAAATATAAAATTGTATATTCATTTTTTTTTAAAGTTAAAAAATTGTATTCGAAAAATATGTAAATTATTGATTTGCCAAATTTAATCAAAACGATAACAATATAATCAATACCACCAAAATTCAGATAATCTGATTTCACAATCAATCAAAAGTTATGTGTTCTGTGTTATCTCGAGTGTACCTTTAGATTCGAATATCCTTTAAAGAGGACACTGTGGGTTAAAATCGAGAGTGTCATTATGTTTGTTAAAATATTGATGGTTAAAGTCGGTTTTTAGTTTTGCCTTAAGAGGTATGTTGTTTTTCTTAAAAAATCAAAGACTTTTGAGATTGTAATTTTTTACTGTTTTTTTCCAAAAACACGATTGTCCTTGTGGGAGAGGAAGACAATTTTTTTCCTAAATTTTTTTTTGGGTGATCTTGACAACCCTATGCAACTTTTGTGACCACTTAGAACACGATCTTAATTTTTTGTTACGCCCTTATGAACATGTTATCATAAATCTGTGTCGATAAGCAATAATAGCTTAAGTCGATTTAAGACAGAACTGAGTTATTGATATGTTCCACGTATATATCATTATGAACACACAAAATCTAGAACTTCTAGCATGATTTTAGCCAAAGATATGACGCAAAAACAAAAGACCCTTTCATATAACTTATATGGCGATTGAAAACTTTGAAGCAAGATTTCTGGAAACTTTGAAATAAGACTTAAGCTGTTATTGCTCATCGACACAGAAATAACACTGTATATAAGTTCTTATTAAAAATATCGTTTCTTAAATATCTCTTGTATTTTTTAATAATTTTTAATAATAAATACGACGCACAGTGTAACGAGGTCTATGGGATGAGGGACAAAAATAGAGGGAATTATCGTAAGTACATGAAAGTAAGCATGTGTCATTATTTCATAAATATTAAATGCCACACAAATTTTCATTAAGATCGGATACACTCTTCACCCATCTCCCATACACAATTATCAATAAAAGTGCAATATCTCCAGTTTAGAAACTGTAAAAACAAAATTAACTAATTTTTTTATTGAATAGATACACAAAATAACCCTTTTAAAAATTTCATCAATATTTTCCACGGTCTTCACCCACCTCCCATACAATATGAAGAATATTAGTGCAACATCTCGAGTTGTAAAAAGTATTAGAAAAAAAAGTTAACTATTTTTAATTAACTTCATTTCCATAATTACACAGTGACGCAATATTCAACTTTTTGACTCCAAACAAAAAATCACTTATCCCAGCCGAAAGTACTCGATGAGAGCAGAAAAGTAATTTCTGGATTTTGCTAGATTGGTTGCTTTTCGTTTTTTATGAGCCTCTATAGTTTTTTCGCCAAATTTGATTTTGAGCACTTTTTTGCAATTTTCTTCTATTTTTCGCATGGGGCCATCAACAACTTCTAGTCCAAAGTTCAACATGTAACAACAACTTAAACAGCATTAGTATACACATTTACTTTGTTCTTTCGTAAAAAAAAATAACAACAACGATTTTGACAAATACGCATTTATTTTGTTGTTTCGTATATAAAAAACGAAAAATAAAAACAAAATTACAAAATCCGTATCAAGGAGTGGTCGTATGAAGTTGGTATGTACTAGAAAGTTGTTCATCATTTCATAGGCTACATTTTTTTACTTGATTGTTTGGTAAAATTTTCAATAGTTCAAGAGCTGTAGTCGAAAACGGAAAAAATCGGAGAAAAAAGTGGTAATTTTTTCGACATTTTTGGGGTTTTGAGCATGAAGATGAAATTTTTCTGACTTAATATATTCAGCATTTTTGTTGGCCTAGTCAAGAGCTACAACTTTGCTGAAGACTGCAAATAAAAATTCACAGCATTTTTAAAGCTATGGCCATGCGAAAAATAGAAGAAAATTGCAAAAAAGTGCTCAAAATCGAATTTGGCGAAAAAACTATATAGGCTCATAAAAAACGAACGGCAACCAATCTAGCAAAATCCAGAAATTACTTTTCTCCTCTCATCGAGTACTTTCGGCTGGGATAAGTGATTTTTGTTTGGAATTTCTGTGTTGTGTTGTGTTATTATAAAAAATTTTCATCAAGATCTGCCACGCCCTTTGTGCACCTCCCATACAAAATTAAGAATACAAGTGCTATATCTCGATATTTTACATAAAGCTTAAGATTAAGAGAAAATAACAGAGAAAATTGAATCAATTTTGTCATCATTCATATCGTGATCTTAATTTAAAATGAATCTGTTTTTTCAATATTTTTCTAAGAGAAGATATAAAAGGATCTGATGAAAGCAGTAGCCCCGGAGTAGATCTATATTGAATAGTTCTCAAAAGTTTTTACGGGTATGATTTAAGCTAATTTCAACTAATCTCAACTCTTTATGAGTAGTTTCTAAAGAAATACAATTAATATTTTTACATATTTAAGCCCACAATCTTCACTAAAATTCTTACCCACGGGATCTTATTGTTTGAAAATGAGAGCGTAAAATTTGGAAGAGTAAATTGTAACTAATCTTAATAATTCTGGTAAATGTTGTAGTCAAAACCCTAACAGACAATTTGAAAAGAATTAAGATGAAATCAGATGCGTATAAATCGATAAATTTTCGTCCTGGCTGAAAACGACTGTTTGCCGACACCACTTAGCAGAAGGAGACGCATAAATATTAAAAAAAAAGTAAATTTTTAGGATATTGATTTTTGTATTATTTCCTTAAAAAATTTTCAAGAAACATGTATTGTTGTCTTTACCACAATAAAGCCTTAAGTTGAGCCCTTTTTTGTTTTAAATGTGGAATTCCACCTTGACATGTATTTTTCGGTCATAAAATCCTTATTTGAAAGTAATCTGAGACAAAATTTTGGGATGTGTTGAGAAAGGCATATTTCAAGGCATACTTAAGAATAAAAAATAATACAAAAACTTTTTATTTTGTAATTGCGCTTGAAACTTTATGAACAATTTTTTATTTTTCATATAATTTTGTGCATTTTTGTCAAAAAATGGATCAGGTCATAAAATCCTTAGTTTTTATTTTAGGCTTCCCAAATTTTAAGAATGTGTTGTAAAATAATTCTTTTAAGACATACCAAACATAAAAAAATGTCCTTTTTGTTTGATTGCGTTTGAAACTTTATGAAAAACTTTTTATATAATATATATAATACTATATGTAAGTATTATAAATTAAAATATAAATTTTCACATTTCCGTCAAAACATGCTTTAGAAAAGTGGTCATAAAATCCTTATTGTAATGTAGTCTGAAGCTAAACTTTGGGAATGTGTTAAGAGAAACATGGTTAAAAACATACTTAAGACTATAAAAAAACAAAAATATTTATATTATTGAATTGTGCATAGAAATTTAGTTTTTTTTTTTTATTTCTAAGACCTTTCTTGTCTAAGACCTATAAGAACATAATTTTATTTTTATTTTTAAAGTTGTGTTTTCTAGCAAGAATTCGTGAAATATATTTTTACTAAAGTTTTGTATATGAATTTTACTAAAACTTTTGGGATTTTGAAAAATATTCAGTACAAAACCATAAAAACTGAAATTTCGTAAAAATTTCAAGGCAGCATATAAATACCATTACTACCACAAATGGAAATATATCAAATAATCCTTACAGATTCAAATAACAAAGACTGCTTACTATAAATTTGCATAATTACTTTTACAAATTTATGACTTTTTTCCATACCTACTTTTGTCCACCTCGTTACACTGTGCGATGTTAAAACAGAGATATTAAAACATTTTTCATGACCTACAATTATGTTTAGTTGGAAATATTTCCGTAAGATGTCGCTTTTCTACATTTCTTAAAAGTTTTGTAAGTTTTGAGACTTAGAAGTTGGATTTTAGACTGTTAAGTTCCAACATTTAGTACACTGTATATACAAATTGGTTAGCTTATATAGTCAAATTTAGATTTATCGGACGTAAGCTTAAGAAATCCTCTAAATTATTATGAATTACAATGGCGGTTAAGTCGCCGAACAAACATTGCAACAATTATGCTTGTATATCAAATTCAAAAAAAAAAAAAACTTTTTCCAAAAAACGCTGTTTTGGCATCATGCTACCCATAATACTTAAAAAAAAAATAATTTATCTTCTGGCCCACAAGATTGTACATACATACACATTGCGAAGTTGTGAGATATTCAATAATAATTCAAATACATAACTTTTTTCTCAGGGGACACTGAAAATACTTTTATTATATACTGACCCAAACCTTTATTTCGATGCCTATAACGCTTAGTGTTGTGAGAAAATTTTAAAACAATTACAAGTTTCTTAGATCCATTTTACCAAATTTATATCCCTATAACTTTTAAACTACTTTAATGTGGCATGAATATTTTTAGATTTGCTTTTTATAAGGTCCTTATACAAAATATACACAAAAAAAATTTAAAACTAGTGTTGTCACTATCCGTAGCTTATTTAACATAATAAATTAACATCTCTCAAACATTCTTTCACTCTTTTTTCATTAACTGAAAAATGAAATTAGATGCATAAATTATTTTTTTTATCATTTTACGGATAAAACTGAAGTTCCTCGCTGCCAATCTATTATAAGAAAGTTAAGTACGTGAGAAGAAAGAGAGGGAATCATGAAAAAATAATCAAGAAAATTTCAAATGAAGACAAACAATTTTTTATTTTGTAATTTTAAATATAAACACGCACTGAATGTGCGCCAGAACTTATCAAGAAATAACATTATACTGTAGCTTCCTGCTTTCAGCTCTAGTTAACTAACTGTATGAAAGCAAGACAGATCAAGAAATAAAAAAACTTTATTTCACCTCATTTACCTTAAAAGATTTCGTAAATGCTTCAAAAAATAACATAATAAAGGAGGTTATACTTTGCTTGCTATTTACATTTAAGCATCCCAGCTCTGCCTTTCAAACGCAGCAATAAGATCCTCTATCTCCTTCTCTTCCTTTTTTGCACAAATACAGCTGAAGTTGCAGTCGCTCAAATAAAGGCGAGTATAAAAAGCCAATCATAATTTTTATGATGTGGAAGTGGAAAGTACGAAATTGCCTGACAACCTTCATCATCATCTTTTGCTAGGACTGCTCTTTTTGCTTTTATTAACTGCTGCCTGATGATATCTTTGTTTTATACTTGCAGAGCCTGTCACTGATTCGCAGTGACAAGTTCTTTATGTAAGGAGCGAATGAAAATTGCTAAGCGGAAAATAAATAAAATACATCATAACGACAGAGAAAAATAAAGAGAAAAAAGCAAAAAAAACGAAGCAGGATATAATAGAGCAGAAGGAACTGAAAAAGCGCCTGAAACAAATGACTTCAAAGTGCCGACAACAACACAAATTTACAGTTACAATTTCAGTTTCAGTTGATTATGATGATCCTTTCATCTGCAAGACCACAAGCCACCCACCAACCACTGAAGCCACGTGATTCGAGCGCTTTGCTTCCATTTTGTAGCCTAAGGCGAAATTGCTTTACTGTCAACTTGAAAGTGTACGCCTTCCGTCAGTCTCCACCACTATCACCACCATAAGCACCATCATTCGAACCACCCACTGCGTACTCATTCAGATTGTGACAAGACTAGTAAAAAGGCATAACTTAAGACTAATTTTAATATTTTTTGTGGAAAACAAATCTTTGGAACTTTATATGTATTCTTTTTTTTTTTTTGCTCAAAACTGCAATGACACCAACACACGCACACACACATACGTGCAGAAATAATTTGTCCTGTATTTATATTAACATGTTTTCTACTTCAAAAATGTTGCTTCTTCTTTTGTGATGGAAGAGAGTATGCGGTGTGTTTTGCATGCACATTAAGCCGGATCGAAATTTAGATTTCGCCGGACACCGACTCAAAAGTGAGAGGAACTTTAAAAAACTATTTCGGCATAATTTTTTTTTTTTTTTTGGATCGGTGAAATCCTTATGGAGCGGTTTTGGTTCTCCTGAATTCCTTTTTTGGACAAAACATCATGTTTTTTGTAAATTTTTCAGAATGCATACCTAAGATAGAAAAAATAAAAAAGATTTAGACCGTACACAAATTTCAGATAAAAACTTTTTAAATTTTTTTTTACAAACTCTTTAGAGACCCCAAAAAATCGATATTTCGTGACTTTCGAAAATAGGTTTATTTTAAACGCCTATAAAATATGTAGTTTTCATGATAATCAAATTAATTTAAACTTATTGAAGTGGTATTTAGCTCTTCTTCTTGTTGCTATATCTTTCAGTGTGGCTTAACCAACACTGAGTGTCAGAAACATATAAAGCATGAAAAGTCGATATTCAAAGACCTTTTTTCAGCTTGCTATATATAAGGTTTAGGGTACTCAAAATAAAATTTTTCAGTAAAGTGTACACTTGAGGATGCTCCAGTACAAAAATTAAGATTTACGAAAACTCTTGTTCTAAGGCATAAAAAACGCACACAATATTGCTTAAAAAATAGCACCGAAGCAATGTGCATTTTAAAAACCACACTATACGATATATCTGTAAAAATAAGAGCTCAATACCGTTTCAATAAGCTACAATTCATGTTCATACCATGAAAAATACATATTTTATAGGTGTTTTAAAAAACATCTTTACGAAAATGACGAAATATAGATTTATTGAGGTCTCAAAAGAGTATAAAACGAGCAAAAATTTTAAAAATTTTTGAGACAAAATTTGTGTGCAATCAAAATCTTTATTCTGAAACAAACTGTCTAGTCAGCTTAGTGATTGGCTCTATACAGAGTTGTTGTTGTTGTTGTCTTCTTAAAAAACTAACTTGATCTAAAACTCAAAATTTAATTCACAAAATCTTAATTATTTTGCTTATCCCATTTATCCATTCTGAAGAAAAGTTACATGCAAAAAACATGGCCAGACAAGGGGTTCAGGAGAACCAAAACCGCTCCATTGGGATTTCTCCGAACCAAAAAAAAAAGTTATGCCAAAATAGTTTTTAAGAGTCCTTCTAACTTTTGAGTCGGTGTCCGGCAGACTTTTTTTTCTCCATTCAAATCGATCCGGCTTAATGTAGATATTGTTTTTTTTTATTATATTCACTAGATAGCCTTGAGCGGCAAGCTCTTTGTGTTTTTTTTTTATTATAGATGAAAAACTATATTCTTATAACTTCTATTTCGTGTGTGTTTTCTCGTTTAGTGTAATGTTTTGTTGACCTGTTTTGTTGAAATCTTTCTTTAACTTATCTTCTTTATAACACACATGATTATGGTTTTGTGTTATGCATAATTTTTCTAAAAAAATATTCACTGCTTTGAAAAGTGACGATCCATCTTTTTTTTAGCAAATTTTAAAGTATTTAGATATATCTGTGTCGATAAGCCCCGGCCAGGATTCGAACCCGGGACCCCTGGGTAATATTCAAGCGCGCTACCACTGGACTATCGAGGTCGCCTAAAGTTATTACTTCGTATTTATAATTAATTACTAGAATAATTACTAATAGAATAGTTACTAATAATTACTAGAATATCCAAAAAAATACCAAAATAAATGACTAAAATTGGTTTCAAGTTAAATATTGCAAATAAAAATCAAAAATTGAAATAAAAAAGTTGCTTAAGTGTGCCCCCTTTACTAGTTAGAATTTAAAAAATGCTCATCTAAAAATTTCAGACTAATCAAATCATTATTTATGGAGATAAATAACTTTTAAAAGAGGTTTATTATCTGCATGCACACCGTAGTCAAAACTTTAAACGCGATTTTATCAAAACCATGTTTTCAAAGTCGGTGATCACTTTAAAACTGCAATTCAATGTTTTAATTTTTGCTACTGATGAACGAAGGATTTTTTGACGATTATTTTTTTAAACCCGAAAAAATGAATGAAATTTTAATTAAAAAAGCAACTCTAAATTTCAACATCCGAAATTTTTCAAAAAAATCTAAATTTTTCAAATTACTTCGTTCATTAGGAGCATTATTCCATTAACTAATGATCCCTTTTTTTATTTTAAATGTTCCAGTGAAGATCCTTCGCAACTTTGCCGTATCCCACTAATTTATCCAATAATTTGACATAAAAAAACAAAATATTTTTTCAAATATATATCTTTCATGAAAAAAAAGTTTACTTATTAATTATTTAAATGTGTGGTATAAGACAAAATCATAAACAAGAGCCTTTTCTGTACGTCACAACTAAATGTGCCCCCGTAAATAATAAAAAACTCAGACAAACTATGCTGTTAAAATTGCATCCGAAAAATTTAATTTTATCCACTGTGCGTTCTACACACAATGAGCACATTCGTTGTAAGTGAAATAATATATAAACTGATTTTAATTCTGTTACAACACAACACAACAAATGAAAAGACGCGGATATATAGAAAAATTCAAATGTAAAGTTTGTCTTCTTGTCAGCTTGATGTCCGTATATCCTGAATAACAAAATAAAGCACATAAATGACAACTACAACAATAAAATAAACATAAACAACAACAACAAACAAATGACAACAATAAGCCAGGCAGCAAAAAATATCAACACATAAAGGAATCAACAAACCAACGCACAGCACTTCAAATTACCAAGTCCTACAGCATAGGACTCCTTGCAACAACAAATGCAAAAAAAAAAAAACATAAAAAAATACAAAAATAAAGCAAAAAATAAATGGAAGAAAAGAAATTTGAATTTTTAAATTAGTTTTGTTAACTTGGCAGTGGTAAGAAATGTTTAACGACTTGTGAGGAAATTGCAAAGTTGCGGCATGCCCATCCGCCAGTGCTGCCGACTCTATTCCCCGCTCAAGACAAATAAAAAGAAAATGGCTGCAAGAACCACAACTTAGTGGTGGAAAGTGGGTGAAAGTTTTACGTAATGGGGAAAGAAAATAAGTAGAAAACTGTCTCTAGAGAAATGCAGAAAACGTTTACAAAGCACACTCACACACATTCACACACCCATGCACACACACCATCTCACACATAGAGCGGCAGTCAGACACAGTTGCATAGTCACACTTCCATCAAGGATATGCTGCACGTTTATTTGTTTTGTCATTCAAATTGTATGCACGACGCCCACAAAAAAGTGGGTGGGCGGGTGTTAGCTGTTGGCCCTTAGCTGCTGTTGATGCTTGTATAATTTTTGTTTGCTGTCGTTGGCAGTAGCAGGCAAAAGAAGGGTGGAGTGTTGTACTTTCTTTGGCAAGGTGCTTATGTTACTATTTTTTGCTCATTTCATATGCAGAACAAAAAAAAAAGAAGATAAAAATTGTTATTGCACAAAAAATTTATACATAAAGGCAGCAACAGAACGAAGACATCCTTTGTGTATCCTTTTGGTGCGCTTTATGACACATTCACAAAGTAACATTAAAATATAAGCAGCTAGCTATACGCAAAAAGTTATGTTGACAGTTTAGAAATGACTGCGTAGCATTTTTAAATGAGCTTTTATATAATTCGTGTGGGCTAATTTGCTGTGTGATATGCGGTTTTTTCTTCTTTTTCAGTTTTTATCACAGCTACCGACTTGCTGTATATTGTATATTAATATAAAACGTGCTTGAAATTATGATAGTGTCTTAAGAGTAAAAATATGTTTTATTTAAACAAAAATTAAGACGTGATTTATACGATAAACAAGTTACACGAGATCTTTTCAGTTATCAATTTCGTTCTTTTGAAACAATATAACAGGATATCATGTTGCTCGAAAAGCTCTAAGTTTTTTTCACCGCAATCCCATCTTGAGTAGGATCATGCTCATAACAAAAGATGATTTTTGCTTAATCGAACTGCGTTTAAGCAGGAATATTAGTAATGATCGTAATGCATCATTTGTTTTAATTTTGACATTTTTGTTGCGAAGACATATCTTGATTAAAACAAATTTTCTGTTTATTTGAACTTAATACAAATCTAAGGAATGACAAAAACCAAAAACTATCTACAAATTTCGGAAGTATCGAAGAAACATATGGTGACACATACAAAAAAGCAGAATAAACTTTGCTTTTTTTTTCTTGTTTCTATTGGCATTTGTATGGAGAAAAGCTACTTTTAATGTTGCTTTTTACAAAAATGTTTGCTTAAGCATAAACAGTTAGGTGGATCAAAAAATATACACTTTTTAAAAAAATACACAGCTCTGGGAGCAGGATTCAAGTAGGTCGTAAATCCAAAAGGATATCGAAATCGGTGGAACCGTCATCCAGCGGTTTTGATTTAAAAAATCACTTCTTCGCCAAAAATCACCGATTTTTTCGCCGTATGTTAATTTTATATATAAAATAACTACCTAAAAGTTGGGTGCAAATGAAAGGTATCTAGAACCCCAAAGTTGTAAATAGGAAGATTTTTAGATTCGAGAAATATTTTAGTGCAACAGTGTTCAGAATTCGGTAAAAAATTTGGGTATTTTTCACAAAATTTCGAAAAACGCTATAAATTTGCCATTTTCCAGTAAATTTGGGAAAATTAAGTATTGTTAAAAAAGACTTGCTGTAATCTACTGATACATAGAAGAAAAAAAAATCAAAATAGTGGAATTTTTTTTAATTTTTATTGAAAAGTATTTTTGAAAAAATTTAAAAAACTTTATTTTGACGAGTTTGTCATATATTTCAGAGTTTCCTTGCCATTCGCAAAATACCGAAGGCTGGTGCACCTTGTAAGCCTTTTGTGTGGAACTGTTACAGAAGATTAACGTCTCGGTCACATTATGTGTACATTGGGCGCACGAAAACGCTACAATGTGATTGAATCACGAAAAGATTTCAGTTCAATGACTTATCAATAAAAATAAATTAAGAAAACTAAATTCCACTATTTCGATTTTTTTTATATATCAATGGATTATATCAAGTCTTTATTTACAATGCTTAATTTTCTGAAATTTACTGAAAATTAGTGAATTTATAGCGATTTTTGAGAAAAATACCCTTTCAGAAATCCAAACAGGCTTTAAAATTGTTAATACATATTTCCTTGATTACAATTCAATCCAGTTATCAACCAACCAGCACGCATACTCAAAAGGGAAAACGGTTGAGACAGCACTACATTCCCTAGTAGTAACCCTAGAAAAAGCCCTCCACCACAAGGAATACGCACTCGGGGCGTTTCTAGACATCTTAGGTGCATTCAATAATGTATCAACCACCGCAATCCTTAGTGGATTACGTGCAATAGAGGCACCACCAGCAATAAACCTATGGTTAGACAAGTTGCTAAGCTGCAGAAAGGTGCGGGCTGAGTGGGGCACTAAATCCATGGTAAGGGAAGGTAGCAGTGGGACACCCCAGGGAGGGGTCCTCTCGCCACTACTATGGAATCTTGTAGTTAATGAACTACTCGAAAAGTTCGCAGGTAGAGCCCCGAGTAAAACTGCCTATGCAGACGACATAAGCATAATTATAGTAGGGAAATGTCTATCAACTGTAAGCTCCATAATGGAGAGCACACTCAAAGATGTACTTAGATGGTCAAATTCAGTCGGTCTTAGTATTAACGCAGAGAAAACGGATCTGGTTCTGTTCACGAAAAGGTACAAGATACCACAGTGGATACCACCGAAATTGAACGATATACGTCTCATACCGAAAACTCACACAAAATATCTAGGAGTCGTCCTGGACAGCAAGCTGTCATGGAAAACCAACGTGGAAGAAAGGGTGAAGAAATCCACCATTGCGCTATACACATCCAAGAAGATGCTAGGCAGTACCTGGGGTCTCTCACACTTTCTGATGCACTGGATCTATGTAACGGTAGGGCGTCCTATTCTACTCTATGGGATTATTGTGTGGTGGCCGGCTGTGAACAAATCAACATTCCTCAGGCACTTGGAGGAAACTCAGCGGCAGGCAGCGCTATGCATCACGGGGACACTGAAGTCGACGCCAACTAAAGCGCTTGAAACCATTCTAAGTATGGACCCCCTGGACATACACGCAAAACTAATAGCCGGAAAAACGGCACAACGCCTTAAGGCGGCAGGCAACATGCACATTCAAAATTTTGGACATTGTACAATCGGAAAGGATCTACTTAGTAGCATGGACTACATGGTGCCTCGCACGATAGTCAATTCCAAAGCACGAACTCTTCTGGGACCAAATGACTGGTGCAAAGGTATAGAACAGCAGGCTATCAACATATTTACAGACGGCTCCAAAATGCCTACGGGGGTAGGTGCGGCGGTGTATTGCGCAGATCCTAATATAAGGCAGCCATATAAACTTCCGAATCACTGCAGTATCTTCCAGGCGGAAATATTTGCCATAAGGAAGGCTGCTGAGATAGCCCTCAGCATGGACACACAACACTCTAACATCAACATTTTCGTTGACAGTCAAGCGGCGATCAAATCCATGCGCTCCGCTAGCATCAAGTCAAAAAGTGTCATGGCTGCCAGAGATGCACTAGATGCACTATGCGCTTCAAAGAGAGTGCGCATCTACTGGGTCCTTAGCCACCAGGGCATTGAGGGAAACGAGATGGCAGATGGTTAAGCAAAGGAAGGCGCTGGGCTGGAATCAAAACTCGAAAAACATGTACTTACTCCGCTACAAGAGTTGTACAGGAACCTCGAATGAAGAGCCATACAAGCAGTGAATCGTAGATGGTGAGATACGACATCGTGCAAAATCTCGAAAATCATGTGCAATGCACAATGCGAAAAACGATCTGTTCATCTTGGCACTCCCACGCAAAGATTGCAGGACACTAGTGAGCATGCTCACTGGTCGTCACTGCATGACGGCAGCCCACGCGACGCAGCTTGGCATCACCACGGATGACAACTGCAAGAAGTGCATGGAACCGGGCACAGTGGAGACCCTGGAGCACCTACTATGGACATTCCCCGCCCTACTTAGATCGCGACTAAAATACCTAGGCTCATCAACATTCCCGTCACTTAAAGATGTAGCCAAGGCGTCTCTGGAATCCCTCCTTAGGTTTGCGAATTCAACGCAAATCTTTAAAGACTTTAAACAAACACAAAGGTTCCTTTTGTTCGCTACTGGTACCACTAAGGACCTGAATTGGTCTATGTGAGCCTTCGCGAAGGCATCCAGTTAAACCTAACCTAACCTATTTTCTTGAGTTGTAGACTTCTACGTCCATACACTTGTCTGTATTTTAAACAAAGATTTTAAGTTAACAAATTTCATCGGTTCATAAGTAAAACTCACTAAGTATATACTTTGCAAAAACGGGTATTTTGCACCATGTTGCATAACGTAGGATTATTCTTACACAAAAAACTAATTTTTTGTCACGGATGAACCAGAAGATAAGTAAAAATATTTCAAATTCATTAAGAACATTATTGATTAAAGGTTGGCAGGTAAAAATCAGATTAACGTACTCATTTAATTTTACCTGCATAAACTAAAAAATAAAACTTTATGGAGCAGCTGGTTATGATATCTCTAGTACCACATGTTAATTCGATTCGAAACACAAACCTATTAGATCGAGATAACGCACAGTGGGGCATCCCATACAAGTTAGACTGAAAAAATTATTTTATGATTTTAAACTTTTAAGCTTTTGACTCTGTCAATCACAATCTGCTTTGTTATTTAAACTAGTATTCAATTACCTAGATAATAGAATGCAACGGGTTAAAGTTGGTAATAATTGTTCGTCTCTTTGTTCTGTTTCTGCCGGTGTGCCTCAAGGGTCTACTTTGGGTCCCTTACTTTTCTCTATTTTTTTAAATGACGTCTTCTCTGTTTGTAAATATGCAACCGTTCATGCATAAGCTGATCACATTCAGCTATACCTCTCTCGACCTACTAGTCTTTTAGAAGACTTAACTTACAGATTAAACTATGATCTGGCATTGCTTAACAAGTGGACAGTCACCAACTTACTTTTTATCAATCTTTTAAAATCTAAAGTGCTCCCAATTGCAAGGAATTATTTATGCTTTGTAGATATTCCGCTTTTGTCAATAGGAACTGATAAATTGAACGTTGTGAATAAAGTGAAAAACCTTGGTTTCATAATTAACTCCAGATTAACCTGTATTGACCATATTAATTACATTATAAGTAAATTCTACGGTACTTTGCGTTATTTACGAGCTTCCTCAGACTTTATCCCTCTTGAAACTCGTCGTAGGCTTGTAGTACAACTAATAATGCCACATATACTTTTTCAGATGTTGTCTATAGTCAGCTTAATTCCCAATCGCAGCATAAGCTCCTTGTGGCGTTTAACAATGCTGCAAGGTATGTTTTTAAAATCCAACGTTTTGACCATATTTCGTTGAGTTGTAAAGAAATTCTTGGGTGTGGTTTGGTTCAATACTTAAATATGCGTAATATTATCATATTGTACAGACTTATTAATACACAATGCCCAGGGTATCTGTATGAGAAATTACAGTTTTTTCAATCAGTTCGGTCTACCAACATCATTGTTCCTAGACACAACTACCTCAATAGCAGTAGATTTTTCTTCATAAGCACCATTAGACTTTGGAATTCATTACCCAACTATTTGAAATAATTAACTTTTAGAAGCAGCTTTGAACATGTAGTTTATAATTACTTTTGTTCTATTGATGGATAATTTAATCTTTAAATTTATTCTTTCTCTATTTTCCTTGTTGGCATATCTTTTAAACGTTTTCTTCTTATTTTATTTTGTTTATAATTTTTCTTTTTTCCGCTTTACTCATTTCTTTAAAAAATTTTTTCTTCAATCAAGTAATTATTACGATATCTTATTCTTAATTCTTTTTTTAAAAATTTTAATGTTCAATTTAATTAAACTTAACCTAAATGCTAAATCTTAATTTATTTTTATATTTTAAATTCACATAATTATTAGACAAATGTTAATTATTCAATAAGTAATAAGTATATAAATGTGATTCACCTCTATTGATGCACTATTAAATGCTAAGAATTATTGCAAAAATATTAATTAATTAAATAAATAAATAAAATAAATAAATAAATAAACTATAGGGAGTGCAAAAGCATTTATAAAAATGTTTGAAGAGTCGGGGTCTATTTTGACTCCCTGGGCTATTTTGAGTTTTCTGGAAGTTGTATCACATAACACTCTCCTACAGTTATAATTTTTTATGTAGATCTTTTTACAAAGGTTTTTGGTCTTTTCAAAGATATGCACCACTCATAAAAATTTGTGTTTCAAACAAGATCTTAGGCGGTCAAACCAAAAAAAAATTGTGGAAAAATTACACGAATTTTAAGTTTAAAGTGAATTTTGTAAAAATAATGCTCCGTAAACCTGGTTTTTTTATTTCAAATTACAATTCCTCTCAAAGTTTTATTTAATAATGATGTAACTTTCCTTTACTTTATTCCAATTTTTTATTAAAAAATTAGCAAAATTTATATGCACCTACATTCCAACTTAACCTGGATTTTCAAGAAATACAAAGCAATTACGATAATTTGTGTTTGAGCTTTTGCACATCCTATATGTCCGTCCTACATGTAGGATGAAATCAAAAAGTTTTAAAAGTTCCGCTCTGATTTTGTTTTTCTCTGTGCTTCCTTGTTTGCAGATTTCCTAGGTACTTGTTGTTGGCGCAGTTAGCCGGAAATTTTTTGTAGACGTTGTGAATTCTAATAGTGTAGCTACAGTCGGCATATGAAATTAGAATTATTTTTGTTAAGAGCTTATAAAAATTTATTTAATTTTTTATATATTACTGAAACTATTTCTTTTTAGGAAAAGTGTTACCATATCAAAAATACATACAATTAAAGTAATTTATTTAAATTATTTCATTATGGAATTAATATAAAAAATTAAAGCTTATTTATATTAATTTATATCATAACACTAACACAATATACATGTTTACCATATCTATATGGCGTTGTGTATTAAAAATAGAATATTCTAAAATTAAGAAATATCTATAGCTTATAAATTATATATAATTAATATAAGAAATTAAAGCCAAACAGTTTTAAAAAGTAGAATGCTTAGGATAAGCAGACTTTAGTTATTCAATTACTACTGAAAATATTAGTTATTTTGCAGGTTTAATACGTAATTGTTATTATATAAATATACATAAATATTATTTAAATTTCCTCAATGAGCTAAATTGTTCATATATATGAACTATATATATGTAAATATATATATATGTATTTCCGATATGGTAACACTTTTACTAAAAACAAGTAGATTTACCAATATTATATACATATATTCTTTAATTCATATGCATAAACTGTTTTCTAAATTAGTTCGATGTCATATGCTGACTGTAGCTACAAATAAGCATCCACAAAAAATTAAAGCTTACTGTACAACAATAACTAATTAGCAAATTTACAACAACAACGCAAAGAGAATTACAAGATCCCAGCGGTTGCGCAGCGTTAGAGGGGATGAACCGAATTGACGGCGTAAAATATACAGCACTTTGCATGCTATATTTACTGTTTGCCTGCTAGCAAGCACTTAGCACCCTTAGCACCTGCTTGTGCTACTGGTGATGGTACTTAGAGGATGTTGGCTAGCCGCTTGGAGGATGGCACTTGGAGGACGCTCGCCAGCAAAGAAAGCCAATTTAACTTTGCTGCACTTGCTGATGTTGGAGACCGTTGGCCCACACAGAGGCAGACACAAACTCAAGCACTTTCGTTTATTTTTTTCATTAATTTGTTATTTTTTAAGTTTTTGAAGTTTACAATGTTACAAGTTTAAGAAATATGTTGCAAGTACAAGCTGTCGAATTAAATATGTCGCATATTGATAATATGCAAATAAAATAAAATATTTGCGCTAAAACACGACCGAAATGTGAAACGTCAAAATTGTCAAAATTTTATCGTACATTTGACACAGCAAAAAAGACAAATTTATTACAACACCCACAAATATTGTTCAACTTGATATTTTCTATCCTACCACGACTGAATAATTTCCGATTGACACACAGCCATAGTTGACAACTCTGAATATAAAATGCCGCAGTGGTGAAAATAAAAAGCCACTGACAAATACAACAAGAATGAAAATTGTCCAACTTTGTTCGACGATATGTAATAAAATAAGAGCATGCATGTAATTATTTGAATGTTCAACATATTCCTTTATCACAACTTAAAGTTTAAAATGTTAAAATACTCAATCCATACATTATTTTTCTTGTTTGCAAACGAAGTTCCAGCAGAAAAAAGCAGAAAGAGAAGAAGATCGATGCATTTTTAAATTTCACCATGAATAGCAGCTGTTTGAGTAAAAGCAAATTTTTCAAAAATGTTGACAAATACAACATATGAAGAAATTGCCAAACTTTAGAGCTTGCGGCCGATTGTGGACGATTTCCTTGGAAAAATACGATGATGCAAACCAATGATTTACCCTCTACCAAAATCGTTCAAGGCGCCTAAATAAGTTTTCACTTCAAAAATTTTATTTGTAAATATTACTAAAACTGCGTCCATTCTACGAATATTATTCGTAGTTTTCAGTCACGAATAGGATTCGTAGATTGGGCGTAGTTTGGTACATATTACAAATTTTTTATTCGTATTCGTTAATGTATATTGTACAAATACATTTGTTACATTAAATAATAACGAAAAACAAAACATTCTATCTGAGCTGGGGTTTGATCCACGATTTCACGATTCAGTAGACTACGGCCACATTGCAATCATACATTTCCTTATATTCGGTAATTGTTCAACAAACCAGGCTGAAAGATTTCGGTTGTAAATTTTTTAAACTCAGCTAATACTAAATAGTACTAATCCATTAGTAAATACTACAAATGTAATGGAAGAAATTACGAAGTTACTCGTAAGAGAAATTTAGAAATGATGAGGAATGATATCCCTATTAGTCAAACATCATTCTTTATGCAAATTTATGTAAATTTATGTTTTTAATTAAATAAACACAAGAAGAAAACAAATTAAAATAAATTTAAAAAACTAAATGGTTTCCCAACGTTGACCTAAAAAAAATCGTTTTATAAATAAAGATGATCGATCCAATTTGGATAATTTTTTAATTTTTCGTAAACTTAATAAAGTTGCCAACATTCTAGCAACATTTAAATTTGAGAAAATTGCAGCGATCGAGGCAAGGACAAATCTTCTAATTCAAAAGAGAAAAAAAAAATTAAGAAAATTCTGAATAAAGTAGGCTAATTTTATTTCAAGCACTAATTTTTAAAAAAAACTGATGGCAAATTCTTGTGAAGGAAACGCTTTAACATTAGAATATCTTATGGTCAAAAGGTTTTTTATGACTAAAATTTATATAGGAAACTCGATTTGAAATATTTTATTATACTTCTTCAAATTCACGTTTTTTAACGGGCGTCCATCCATTTTGAGAATTTTCTGGATTTTTTCACGTAACGTGCTTATATTACATACAGGATTTAGAATGAAGCCTTGCAGGGAGGTTCTGATATATGTTTAGAAAATGAATGGCGCCCAAAACCCATCTATACATGTACCTCTTTATATATTTATTCATACGTTTTGAATTTTTAAAAAAAAAAAAATATTTTAAATATTTCTTACAATAGTTATGTTTTCCAACTCGATTTTAGTATCTGCATGCTGCTAGAACTGATGCATGTAGAAAAAAGAAATAAGTCAGTTGATGTCCATGCGGGGAGCAGTTCAAGAAAAGCGGCAACTCTTATTCTTAATTTTTGCGGATTATATAGATTTCTGCCTCCTTAATGCAAATTTGATAAATTTCTGGACGCTAGCAATTGGTTTAGTAGTTATAGGCCTCCAAAACTGAAAAAATTGCCTCAAAATCTTGCTGGTTTTATTCATTTTAAAAAAATAAATATTGGGAAATGTTTGTATTCTTATTTGAAAAGAGGAAAACTTTGGGGCTAACTAGTAATAAATGCGATTTTATTTAAGGCTAAAGGAGACATCACATAATTTAGTTTACTAAATTACTAAGAATATTGGTTGAGAAAAAAATTTTTGAAATTACATGAAAAAAATAGTTAAATTTGAAAATGTTTCGGGCATGATACGAGAAAGATTTTACCCCTGTTTAAAATATATATAATTTTCTTATGTCTACAAGTGTATGTCAACCGGTGTTTCATGATAACAAAATTAGAACCAAAGATCTTAGAAAATAGAATTATATAGGTTACATTTTCTTTATGTGCATTCTAGACTCCTTTATGCCTTTCCCCTTCCCCCTAGAACAAATCCTGCGTACTCCCTTGTGTATGTATATTAATTTTATTAGTATAAAATGTACATACATTAGTAGTTAATGTACACACATGATTGTAAATAAAATAAAAAAAACCAAAAAACTACTGCGAAAAAATTCAAATTTACAGCGATTTACGAAGTTTCAAAATCGAACCCTGGTCTATGACAATTCTTAGCATTTTTCTCTTTACGACATGACAACGGCATTTTTGTGGTCGAACCAATAAGTGCTAAGAGAATAAATTTAAAAAACAAATATTTATGGAAAGCTTAAATTTTGTAACAAATTACGAAATACAGATGATTGCAAGTTAATCAGATAAGCAACCGACTTAAAATAAACGTTATGTGATTATTTTTTTTCTAAAATTTTCGAAAATTTAATTGTATACCAGAAGACCAAGACGAAATGAGCAATCGCCAAAAATTAATTGCCAATTTTTTGGGCGATTGCTCATTTTACTCGATTAATTTTGCTTTAACACCGTAAGTCTTCAGAGTAACGTTTAAACGCTAGCCTTTTCCCCTCCCAGTAAAGTCCAGCCAATATGAAAAACAAAGAAACAAGAACTCTAAAAATCAATACATGTCAATAGTTCTGAAAACAACAGATATTCATAAATATTTTATCATGAATGTTTTTCAATTTCCTCAAAGCCTTCCTTAATTTATTGAATAGCCATAAAAATGCCACCAAGCAAGTCATCAACTCAAAAGTCAATTTTGACTAAGCGAAGATAACACAACAACAGCAGCAACAACATAATAAAAGACACTCTAAAACAAGGTTACACCAATCTTAACAAATACGCGCGGTCAACGCAGACCACTAATGAACCACGTGTGTGCAAGCGTGCAGCAAATAAAGCCGCACTAAAAAATAAAAAAAAGGTTATAGTTTTAAGGAGTTGAAAAAAACTGGAAAAAAACATATGAAATATGGCAACTTACAACAAAGTTAATTAGTCCCTTGTAGAGAATTGAGTTTAGTTAAACCATTTGACTGCTTAACGGTTTCATTAAAATAAGTGGCCGAAAAGTGTTTTCACCAAAAATAACAACATAACACATTCACACGCACACTCACACAAATAAGCCGAGGTTAAAAGGTTTATAAAGCCGCTAATGAAATATTTATTTCTAACTGTCTGTCTGTCAGTCCGGCTAGCCGGATGCGTTTGTCCATTTCATATCTATACTGTTCACACCCTTAACTAAGTGTGTGCGTGTTGGCGGACAACCAAACACACACACTTATGCATTTACCTGACGTTTGCGTGTTATTCTTTACCGTTTAATTCAAAAAGTTAACAAATTATAAAAGTAGCAGGCGCAAGAAATTGCCGTTAAAAGCTTGTTTCCGGCGGAAGTTTAGAGGTTGACAACAAAAAAAAAAAAATTTCGTTACGTCTATTAATTTGTTGTGTTAGCGTGATAAGCTTTGACTTCGTTTGGTCTAAAGAGGGTGGAAAGGTGTCAATGTTGGCAAAAATGTGTGCATTGTGAAGTGAATGAGGATGATTTTTGTTTTCTTCACATCATATAAATAAGAAATAAATAGCTTTAATTATGTTTAGAAATATGATACACTTCAAAATGGATTCTATCAATAGATTATGAGATGAAAATTAGTCAATATCAAACAAAAAGTGATGTTTTTTTAGATTAAAGTTTTTTCCTAAATGACCTTGTTATTTATTATGTTGACTTTATATGATTAAAATACAAATTCTAAATGTTTGATAGTTTAAATCATACTAGATTTTAAATACAAATTCTAGTTGTTTGATAGTATAAAATCGTTTATTGAGCTTAAGGTCAAAGTTAGAACAATTAATTGTTCCAACGAATCTTTCCAAAGAAACAACAACAACAACAAATTTTTTTCAATATGAAAAGGAAAAAATCACTGGCTAATTTTATTGCAATTTCGAGCCTTTAGCACGGTTTTTTCCTTTTCATATTGAAAAAACTTTGTTGTTGTTGTTTCTTTGGAAAAATTCGTTAGAACAATTAATTGTTCTAACTTTGACCTTAAGCTCAATAAACGAATTTAAACTATCAAACAACTAGAATTTGCATTTAAAATCAAGTATGATTTAAACTATCAAACGTTTTTTTAGATTTAAATTTACTTGAAAACAACTGATTGGTTTTCACTACGTCATTTTCAATCAGAATATTGCAGGCATGCACGTTAACGTTAATTTTAACGTTAACCGAAATTTTTATTTCGTTTCGTTGAAGCGAAATCAAAAAACAAAAAAAAATAACATTAACGAAAAACGAAAAAAAAAATTATTTCGTTTCGAAGTTATCAATAAAATATTTTTTCGTTTTTTTTCAAATCAACCGTTGAAAATAACGTTAATTTCAACAAAAAAATTTCGTTTTTTATCGTAATGGAAATAAATTTGTTTGTGAAAGTTTGAACTGTTTAACATGGGAAGAAAAAAAGAGTGTGATTTTGTTCACGAGTTCTATTCTTATATTCGCGAAAACGGCAAAGTGGCATCAGAGTGTAAAATATGTCTTTTAAAGTTACAAAATGAACACCTCGGTAATATGCGCAGCCACCTTTTGCGTAAGCATAAAACCGCATATGAAGAAGAAAAACTAAAATATAATCAAGAAGATCCCACCGCTCAAAGAATTGCAAAAAAAAAGAAAAATCTCATTCGAAACGTCCGCGGTGGATATCGAAAATATTTGTGCGGGTTTCGTCACAGAATGTGGACTGCCGTTAAACTTTTTTAATTCAAATCCTTTTAAAAATTTAATGAGCCCTATATTTAGCGCACTGGGTATGAATACAATAAATCGCAATAACATAAATTTAATAATAAGTAAAAAGTATGAAGACGAAGTGAAGGCAATTAAATCTTTCCTGAAGAATAAAATATTTTCGGTTAAAATTGACAGCGCCCAGCGATTCTACCGCAATGTAGTGTGTCTTAATGCCCAAACTATAAGTGACGGCCGTATTGTTATTAAAACTTTGGCGATACAAAATTTAATACAAAAACACACAGCACAAAATTTAAAGTCATTAATTTTGAATGCTCTTCAAAGGTAATTAAAAGCTCATGCATAAACCAACAAAAATAAATCTATATAAATATATATATATCACTGGTTTTAATAGGTTTGATTTGTCCATCGATCAAATATATAGCATAACTAGCGACAATGGCCGCAATATGATAAGCTGTGGCAATTTTCTCAATAGTGAAATAAACGTGTACGATATGGCGGGCGTTCAACAAGAAACCGATGAAGAGCAATTTTCAGCATTGCAGCCCAACGACACGATTTTCGATCAAAATGATTTGGAAGAGTGCGTTGTTCAGAACTTTAGTAAGACAAATGAAATAATTCACTTCCAGCCTTATTCAATGAATAAATTTATGAATAAGGCTGTTCATGCATATAAAAAACTTTTTCCCAGTATGTTAAATTGTAAAAAATATTACAGATTCGCTAATAGTGATACGTTGTGCAGCTCACACTTTGCAACTAATTTTCCACGACGTGCTAAAAGAAGAAAATGTAAAGTCAAATTTTGAAAAATGTCGTAGTGTAGCCAAACTACTTCGCACTCCAACAATGCATAAAAATTTAGTTATGCAAAATTTGCTTCCTCCAAATGCAGATTGCCCCACTCGCTGGTCTTATGCCTATGATTTAATTGAAAGCTTAATAAATCTCCGCTGTTTTATCAATCAAAACCTCAACCAGACTGGCATCGATTGGAATTTTGTAGAAGAGTTTTTGAAAAGTTTTAAAGCTGCTAAAATTATGACCTTAAAACTTCAATCAGAAAATTTACTTTTTGGCGACTTTTTGAAAATTTACTTTGAAACTATATTAGCAATCAAAATCGAGGCAAGCAATTCCCGACTATCCAAACTATTATTTACATCATTAAATGACCGCAAGAGAGCTTTTTTTAAAAAACGAAACGGTGGCTGCAGCTATCTATTTGGACCCTCGCCTGCAAAGACTGTTAAAAAGTCCGGAATTTGTTAATTTAATGCCAGTTGCCATTACTCATTTAAAAACGCTTCATACTAAAAATTAGCTTTAAAATCTCTTTTTCATCATAATAATATGTGTCTTATCCTTAGGACAACCAGGATGATTCTCAAAACGCTCAACGCCTTGACTCTAGCGTAAGTACTTCTGACAGCGAGGGCTTGCTCGAAGCATATTTGAATGAGATAAGTGAGACTGGAACAATACAATCCCCAAATATTTCGGAAGCGTTCGCAGCAATTGAATCTTTTAGTGAAACCACCGATATGAAAATAAATCTGGCGGAATTTTGGGAGACAAGAAAGTATTGTACGTACTGTACAACTTGGCGCAAGTTGTTCATGGAACTCCTGCCACTCAAGTTAGTGTTGAGCGTGCATTTTCAACACTTAAGTATATTATCAGCGATTATCGTTCAAATCTTGGCGATGATCTCACCGAAAAAATTTTAACACTTAGATTGAATTCGCGAAGTTAGTTTAACAGTTTCTTATAACTCATTTTTTTAAATAAATATTCATCCATATTAATTTCGCTTAACACCCAATATATTGCACTACTGACAAAACTACGCTTCGTCTTTTATTATAGAAACGAAAAAAAAATTTTTTTGATAAGCAAGAAACGAAATTTTATATTTTCTGATAATTTCGTTTTCAACGAAACGAAATTTATTTTGATAATTTTTTAACGTTATGAGAAAAACGAAATAATTTTGATAATTTATTTTCAATGATCAACGAAACGAAAAAATTTTGTTGATTTCGTTGTGCATGTCTGGAATATTGTTGTCAGTTAAACATAAAATGACGACATGTTAGCAGTTTTTCTGTCTCTGACAATATTAAAAAATTCAAAATAACTGAATAAATACTTAAAGTGACTTACAAATGAAAATTAATATACTAGCCTCACTCAACCGACTCACTTTGATGTCTTTAGAAGAAATGAGGAAGTGGGATGTTAAATGTACCGTAAGACAAGTTTTTCAACAGCTTTAAAAATTTTGCGACTTATTTTGGTTTGACATTTGTCATTTTGGGTGTTTTTTCTTTTATGCGCTTATAGCTGCCGGTTTTGCAGTGCTATATGCAGCTACAAAGCACACACTCAAGCTTACATTAATTTTTTATTTCTTTGAAATGTTTTAGGTTAAAAACCGCACAAAAGAAAATTCAGACTTAAGTGAGACAATTTATGTGTGTGACCACTTAACAACTTTTTCATGTCAACGTGAATCGGTTGAGTGAGGCCAGTGTGGACAGGCTCTATAACAACGAATTTAACTTAAATGGCATACAAGTTGGAAGTTCATAATAATAAAATCTTAGAAGTGATAAGATATTAAGTATCGCACAGTACATGAACAAAAAACGAAATAAATCTCTACGAATATTTCACGCAATTCTTTTATTAAATATTGACTCTGAAGACTTATTTTACGATTTCGACTTTAGAGTTTCTAAGCAATAATAATTTTCGATATGATTAAATATTCAAGGAAACTTCAGTTAGGACTAATTCAATTATTTCTTTAGATTGGAAGTTTTTTCATTTTTGTTTGTTGTTATTTTATTTAATAAAACTAAGTGGATATCAATCAGTTTCTCTTGTACGAAATGTTTTTATAAGTATTTAAGCATAAAACTAAAGTGGGTCTAAAATAATTTTAGTTGTTCTGATTTCGTACAAAGGGAATTTATTTTCTGACTACAATACAAAAAAGTTATTTACATTTATTTTAATTTAAGAATTTTCTTTATTTCTGTTGGAACTTATTTAATTTCGTTATGCCTTATTTTATTAT
This sequence comes from Dichetophora obliterata, assembly GCA_963920525.1. NCBI lineage: Eukaryota > Metazoa > Arthropoda > Insecta > Diptera > Sciomyzidae > Dichetophora > Dichetophora obliterata. The sequence goes on from OY986435.1 coordinate 281,979,856, forward strand.
TACTTATTTTATTTGTTTGGTACTTATCTCATTGGGATTTAATTTATATTTTTGTCTTATAATGAAATAACTTTCAAGCATTGCTGATTGTTTGATATTATTCATTTTGGAGTTTTTTTGCCTTCTTGACGTTAGAACTTACTTATTTTTTCATGAGATTTATTCCATGAGGAGATTTTTTGTGACAGTTATTTCATTTGGGAGTTATTGCACTGCACCATCAAGTTCAACCTGACTTCTTCTAAAGAGACAAGTTTATTGTTTGTAAAAAAACATATGAATTTAAAATTTTATAGTAATTCTTAAGCTTGAAGTTCGATAAATTCCTAACTGATCTGTATTATTTCGATCTTTTTGAACTAAAAATTTATCAGACATTAAAAATTATTAAAACAAATTATTTTTGCTTACGATTTTTAGTGACTTCTTAATAAGGTTATACAATCGTTGTTAACTCTGATCATTTTTCAATATTTTTTTATTCCAAGAGCAACTACATGTTTTTTGAAGAAAAAAAAATCTAAAAGAACCAAAACAACAAAAACAACTCTGTATAGAGTTTATTACACAACAGACTAGACAGACTATTTCTTTGGTCATAATCTATGTCAATGCTGTACAAATTTTGTTAAATCAGTCGAGTTTTTCATCTACTTTTCTAAGCATGGGTACTGGTTTATTGGTTTTTTTATTTAATAGATATGGCAAGATATGGCTTTAGTATTATTTAAGATATATGACTCTAAAGATATGAAGCGTCGCCGCGAATAACGTTGTAAGCGACAAAATTATAAGTTTCCGGAATTGAAAAAAACGTTTTTAAAGGCGCACTTAGAACCATTTGATTGTGCCTGTACATTAGACCGTATCGCAAAAAAAAAGTTCGCCGTACACCTTCTATTCTGAAGCATTTATGCAAGTTAATTTCGAAAAATTTTTTTTTTTTTTTTTTGACCGAACGTAGGGGTCGCGCATTTACATTTTTGTTTATAACTTCGTCATTTAACATCAGATTTTAAAGTATGTTATATCAAAGTTTTTGTCTCGAGGAGACCAATATTATTGTTTCAAAGGTCATTGACCTCAGACCCCCCGTTCTAGTACTTACTCACCAGATCTCAGTTCCTACCATGCTAACATGCCACCCTGATTTCAGAAAAAAAAAGCTCGCAAAAAATGTGTAAACTTTTGTGAAGGAAGTATATCGATTGTTTCAGTGAAAATATTTTTAAAAATTTTTTTAATTTTCTTTAACGAAATTAGGTTATTTTTACACTAGAGTATATCTTAAAGGGCTTAGAGCTACCTTGAATTGCAATTTAAAAACACTCCTAGCCACAACATCTCTGAAATAGATCAACTGGTGCTACCAAAATCACAAAATACAGTGATGCCATTCTTTATGTTATAATCCATTGCAAAATCCAATGGTAAATTTCTACTTTCTTTGTACAGCTTATCCATGCCATTCTCAAAACACCGAGCGTTTTGTCCATGTAGTACATGAATCTGCTATGGCCGTCACCGATGAACAACGTATGGGCCACATTTTAGCTAAACTCGAGAGCCGTCAGAAATACAGCCAACTTGAATCACGTCGAAATTTGATGGATTGAAATTTTATGGATTAAATGGATCCAATGGTTTCTGAATTCAATAAAGTTTTATTTCATTTGTTAATTTTTGATTATGAATAGCCTTTTGTCTTAAAATTGCAATTCAAGGTAGCTCTAAGCCCTTTATGATATACTCTAGTGTAAAAATAACCTAATTTCGTCAAAGAAAATTAAAAAAATTTGTAAAAATATTTGCACTGAAACAATCGATATACTTCCTTCACAAAAGTTTACACATTTTTTGCGAGCTTTTTTTTTCTGAAATCAGGGTGGCATGTTAGCATGGTAGGAACTGAGATCTGGTGAGTAAGTACTAGAACGGGGGGTCTGAGGTCAATGACCTTTGAAACAATAATATTGGTCTCCTCGAGACAAAAACTTTGATATAACATACTTTAAAATCTGACGTCAAATGACGAAGTTATAAACAAAAATGTAAATGCGCGACCCCTACGTTCGGTCAAAAAAAAAAAAATTTTTTTTTTCGAAAACAACAGACAAAAATGCTTCATATTCGAAGGTTTACGGCGAACTTTTTTTTTCCCCCCTATAACGTGATACGCTCTACTGTACATACAAACAAAAAAATATTCTCCTCCAAGTCAGAGCATTTTTAACAGCAGTAAGCAAAAAAAGCATGTTTGATTCGTTTGTCGCTTACAACGTTATTCTCAGCGACGCTTAATATGTTAAGGTAAAATGTTTAAAAAATAAAGTTTTTTCTTATCTCAAAATATTGAAATTCAGATTACAACTTTCCAAGTTAGTTTATTTTTATCACCCAAAATATTAGATAAGCTATGGTATCTAATGAATAAGCGTTTACTATCTTGAAAAAAAATTTACTTTTAACAGTGGAAATCTTCTACAAGACTCAAATGCTAGCTCACATCGCACGCGTCCTAATTAAGCTGTTTGCTTAACGAACTTCATTAGTCTTGTACACCCTAAATTCAGTAAAAATACAAAAAAATATCCTCAAGGTTGGCTAAAGCATATTAAACTGCTCTGCCAAACAAGGTGTAACAAAGTTAACAAAAAAAGAACATAATTCATGCATTGGCTTATATATCCTTATGTCGTGTAACTGGCTTCTTCTTTCAGACTCTTACCTCGTCGTATCTTGAACTTTAACCACGCAATGACTTTTCAATGTTACTGTGTGCACCGCACCCTGTTCAACATTTCGGCTGTTTTTAATGCCTTTCGGTCAGTCGAAAAAAAAACAAAATATGTGGTTATGAGCTAAAAATACATAAATGGTCATAAAAATGTTTTTAACCAACTCACTTGCTTGCTCACTGCTTACATGCTAACACAGTTTTGGGGCGTATCGAAGGCGTTACTGGTTCCGCCGGAATCGTAGTCAGCCGTAATATCATACAATTGAAAATTAGAGGAGAAAACAAAGTTGTGAAATGTCAAAATTTTGTTTATAGCGGTAACGAGAAGTTTATTCTCTTCGTTAAGTGTCCCACAGAGGGGTAATCGATCGGATTATTGAGCCAAAATAAAATAATTTTTTTTATCTTAAAAATGTTTAGTACCTGATGAAAATTGATAAAATTTCGCATTTTTGGCTGCATAATATACGATTCTACGATTTGCGGTGTCCCCGCAATGCATCCAACAAGTTGCTTTTCCATTCGTCGTTCGCTTCCGCTCGGAGACTGATCGAAGTTTTAACGTGTTTTAATAAAAATGTTTTCTTGGAGTCCAAAAAATTTAAATTTTTTTGCATATATGTAGACAAATCGCTATAAGTAGGGTTGAGTAGGACTCTAATTCCTTATTAATTTGGTTTAATATATCCTTCATAAGATTGCAGCAAGAAATATTCAAAATGCTCATTTCTTTCAAACAATTATATATTGTTTGTGCTTGCTGTTTTGATTGTCTTTGTTTAGAGCTTGTAATTGCCGTTGCTGCTGTTGCATTTTTATCGTCATATTTTGTTTCAGTGTCGGATTGATAGATCGGTGAGCCGTGATGCAAAATTTTGTGTGTGGCTCTTTGATTGACGCAGCTACACCAAAAAGAGAGAAATTTTCGCGAAAAGTCAGCCGAGATCAATCAAATAGGGACGTCTTGATCATGTTTTTTAATAGTTCTGATCAAGGTAGATTCAACATAGTAGAGTCGTCCCAGAGAGTTGGGTACCATGGCTGTCAAACATAAGAAGATCGTAAGAGGCAATTTATAAGAACTTGAACCAGGATGGAACTATAGCCACAATTGTGCTATTTTTGGTATTTTCGAGATAAGGCGAGAGTTTAAGCACGTGCGTTTTCATTTCGGACTATTTAAATTTCTCGGATTTAAAAAATTCAAATTGCATGTAAATGTAATTAACTTTTCATGCACCTTGTTGCATACTTTGACACTTCGTTACTCTTATCATTGCTAGTAAAGTTACTTGAACATAATTACACCAATTTTTCATATTAATGGCAAAATGAAAAAAAAAATCCACTGTTGAGAGCAATAATTTACATAAACGCTTGTCAAAACTTTTATTTTCTTTCAGTGAATTGTTGTATGTTTTAGAGGATAGTCAAACACAAATTTAAGGGTATAAAATGTGCCAATAGTGTCAGTAATATGGTTGTTATGATCGAATGTAGTTAAAATGTTTGCTTGCTAAGTCAAAACATGAAATTTCAATCGTTTTTTTCTCATTCTTATGAGCTATACTGAGAGCTATATGAGCTATACTGAGAAAATCTATAGTTTTGAGATATCGCAGAATTTTATTGTCATAATAACAGGTTTTTTAAAATAGATCTAATATCCGTACAAAACATTTCCGAAAAGAAAATTATCGTGGATTTTATTAATCAACGACTGTCCATACAAAAATCCATTGTTATGCATTGAGAAAGTCTATAGTTTTTGAGATATCGCCAAAAGTTTAATGTCATTATATCGGATTTTTTTTTTAAATTTAAGAAGAGTTGTTGTTTGGCAGAAGCAAAATAACAACAATTAATAACTAAAGAAGGCCGATTTACTACAATAATTTAAGAAGAATATATTTATTTTTAGAATATATGAAAAAAATTACATTTTTGATTACAAATTTTAAAAATTTTTTACCCAAATTTTTTTATAACGCTGTTATGCAGGACTTTTTCAAAAGTAAAAAAAAGAAAGCCAGGTAAATTTATGTCATCACAACAATTACCGTTAAAATAAGTTATTCAAATTAAATAAAGTAATTTCTTAGTTTACATATATACCATTTTTTTCATAATAATTAAACAAAACGAACACAATAATTTTCATATTTTGAATTTGTTTTAATACAACTAAATACTTTCATTTTAAGATTTAAAATTTTTACATGGTATTTAATAGTTTTATCGCAGGCGAAGCAGCGGGTATTTGCTAGTACTATTATATAAAAGCAGACTCATGAAATTTGATCCAGAATAAGCTCGGTAACTGCTTAACCGATTTTGATAATTCTTTTTTTGTTCGATTTCTATGATAATATAGATTGTTATAGACTGTCATTCAACCAGCAGCACAATATAACAGCAAACAAAGCTTTTCTCTCTTTGTCGAGATATAACACGACAGCCATGTTGTGTAGTTAAGTTGAATTCACTGATAACCTTCAGCATGTTTTTGTGTGATTTAAAATAATGTTTATCAAGTTGAGAGCGTGCAGAAATTTTTCTCTCTGAGAAAACTTCATATGAAAGAAACTTTCAAAACATGCTGAAGGTGATCAGTGAATCCAGCTTTACTTTCAGGGAGATTCTTGCTTTCATACAGTGTTAATTAATTTTCTTTGTTAATGTCTTCAGGGAAGTTGCCAGAATTTAGTTATCAGCATTAATTATGTTTTACAGCCTTGCCAGCCAGCTTTTCCCCACTTAAGATTGTGTTAGTCTATCCATACGAATATATAATAGAGTTGTGACACTGCACGGATGTTTTACAATAACGCAAGAACCACTGAACAGATTAACACGATATAGGTATACAACGATTTGTTATTCCAACTTTATCGTAATATGCTATGTTGGATTTGCCAGGTTCAATTTCCATGTCCACTTTTTGCAAAAATTCTATATTTCAGACGATTTTGGTCGTATGAGACTAGAATTTGGTAATCTACGTTGTATGGTTACTTTCGCTAACTTTACTAAAAATGGGCATGACCCACTTTTGATAAGTCCACTTTTCGGGGCATAAGCTTGGAGTAAAGCAAATCGCACTAGGTTTAAGCTCAATTGAGCTGAAATTCTGGCATTCTATTGTTTCGAGTATGAGATGGCTTAAGTGAAAAAAGTTTGCCACACCCCATTACCGCCCAGAATTAATCAAAAATGTTATACTTCGAACGGTTTGATTGTATTAGACTAAAATTTGATAATTTAGTTCATACGGCTACTTTCGGCAACTGTACTAAAAATGGCGAATATATAAATTTTTTTTTTCCGAACAGCATGAAAATTCGTTTATAGCAGTAAGGTGGTCTGCGGCAGGACAACGTCTGCCGGGCAATACTATACATCAATAAGAATGCTGTATATATCAGAAAATTCTGATCGTCATGCATTGATGTTTTAAACGGAAACGTCTAGCATGTGTTTTGTTCGAAGGTAATTTTACACTTTTATAAATTCACAAAACGATCATAAAAAATTCATTGAATTGGGTCAGGACAAATTACACTATAACTATAAGTTTAACTATGAATATATATTTAAGGAAATAGATTAAAACATAGACTTATGTACATAACTTTGAAATAGTTTGAAATATTTTTCACGGAATTATTTTTTAAGCTATATTTGAAAATGTTTTTCACATAAATTAGTTTTTAAGCTGAAACATATGGCAAAAAAAATATAAAAATTTTATAAGCAAATTAGTTTTCATCAAAAAATCATAGGAGGGTGGGGGGTAGGTAGCCCATGATTTTTAATGATAGAAACTGTTTGTGTCAAAATAGAACAATTTTTGCAGGTAAATTATGTTACATGAAAGAATAAGGAAAATGAAAATTAAAAAAAAAATTGTTATTAAAAAAAATATGTACAACAAAAGCAACTCCTGGCCTAATGTTTAGTATAAGTAGGATATTTAAGAGGTTTTTTGAAAACAATATAAAACATTGCATTGGTGAGGTAACGGTAAACCTTTTCTCATTTTCCCAATTTACTAAATTGAACTTTCAAACAAAGAAAATTGGATGAAGATCGATTTGAAAATGGCGGAAAAGTTTGCTTGCTAAGTCAAAACATGAAATTTCAATCGTTTCTTTCTCATTCTGAGGCTTATGAGCTATACTGAGAAAATCTATAGTTTTGAGATATCGTAAGAATTTTAATGTCATAATAACAGGTTTTTTAAAACATACCGAATATCCGTACAAAACATTTCCGAAAAGAAAATTATCGTGAATTTTATTAATCAACGACTGTCCATACAAAAATCCATTGTTATGCATTGAGAAAGTCTATAGTTTTTGAGATATCGCCAAAAGTTTGATGTCATTATATCGGTTTTTTTTAAAATTTAAGAAGAATTGTTGTTTGGCTGAAGCAAAATAACAACAATTAATAACTGAAGAAGGCCGATTAACTACAACAATTTAAGAAGAATATATTTATTTTCAGAATATATGTAAAAAATTACATTTTTGATTACAAATTTTAAAAATTTTTACCCACATTTTTTTATAACGCTGTTATGCAGGACTTTTTCAAAAGTAAAAAAAAGAAAGCCAGGTAAATTTATGTCATCATAACAATTACCGTTAAAATAAGTTATTCAAATTAAATAAAGTAATTTCTTAGTATATATACCATTTTTTTTTCACAATAATTAAACAAAGCGAACACAATAATTTTCATATTTTGAATTTGTTTTAATACAACTAAATACTTTAATTTTAAGATTTAAAATTTTTACATGGTATTTAATATTTTAATCGCAGGCGAAGCAGTGGGTATTTGCTAGTTGAAAATATAATTACAGCTCTTTTGAATTTGGTTGCTGGTAAAATAATTAAATTTTTTATTTGTGCATAATTTAAAGAAATTTTTTAAAGGGTTTTCAAATTTGAGGGTAAGTTCTTATGGAATTAACATAAAAGTTGAAAAATAATTTAATGGGTTTTTAAGTGCATTTATTACCATTTTTTTATTTTTATGAAAAATACATTTTAACTCTTTACTTGGATTTCGTTATCTTTTCGCACACTTTCGCACTTATATTTGTTGTTTGCTTGTTTTCGAATACACCTTTTCAATAAATAGCTTTTATATGGAGGTTTATAATTTAAAATACGGCCTTATTTGTTAAAACTAACGCAGTCACTTGCGTTAGATTTTTCTTTCTGCACGGTTAGAAATCTTGTACTAAAATTGAAACTTTTCTGTACTACATATAAGTCTACACCAGCTTTGGTTTCAAATCTAGTATATACATAATACTAAAAAATGGTTTTAATACAGCTTTGGTTTCAAGTTTAGTACAAGCTTGGATTCAAATATTTAAAAAAAAATAACAAACAACGCGAGATTCGATCACACGACATTGAGTTTGTAAACTCACTACTCTAACCACAGAGCTATTGGCTTATGCATAAAAAGCGCGATAAACAAACATATGAATCGAGTCGCTTAATATTGAGTCGAAGCATTGCCAGGCCAACTTTTTACGGGTCTTAATCCAAATTTAGTATCCAAATGTACTAGAATTTAGTATTATTTGTATTAAAAACAAAAAGAAATACAGAGTTGTACTTAAATTGAAACCAAAAAGACTAAAATTGAAACCAAAAAGCTAAAATTTAAACCAAAAAGCTAAAATTGATGCTGTAATATTTCTTTTGGTTTCAATTCTAGTACAGAAAAGTTTTAAATATGAGTTAGTATTTGAAAAGTTTCAATTTGAAACCGCAAGGTTTAAAAACATGCAGTAATATTTTAGTGGGACTAAAATTTAGTCCAAGATTTCTAACCGTGTGGCAATATATTTTAAATTAAAATTTCAGTGAGAGAGAGAGTTTTAATCTAATTCTCATATGCAAAAAGAATTGCCAGACAAAAAATCCAAGTGAGGTGATTGCATGCGTTTTGCAAAATAAGGCCATTAAACTTTTAATTAAAATTATTTAACCATGTTTACTTACTTTTTTTATGCTTATGATATGCACCAACCTTATCACGTGCGTTTAATAAAGATTATAGACAGATTGTAGGGTTTCTATGCTTCGGATATTTACGGAAGAATGTAACATGACGTTACAAATATTAAATACTGATTACCGAATTACCGATTGCTAATCTACCGATTACCGAATTACCGATTGCTAATCTACCGATTACCGAAATACCGATTGCTAATCCACCGATTAACCAAATACCGATTTTGCCGTCAGCTGGACCCACAATCTCCGACCATTCAACCGCCTGCATTCACTTTTATCCAAACTACTGACGTCACGCTGCATTAAGTATTTTTAAGGAGAATATATCAATGAAATACAAAATTATAATATTAAACCAACACCGACTGCGTTCTTATTGATGAAAGTTTGTGGATCTTTCACTCGATCCTGGCAAGGCTGAGCTGACCTCAGCCAGAAGATAAAACCACTGTTTCAAGAAATATGAATACTTGAATTAGATGTTGTGTTATTTGCATTTTTCTTACTTTGTGGGCGGTAAAAGGGGGTTTGGCCACATATTTTTTCTAAAAATCTCGTACTCGAAAAAAAACCTTTAATCGGGCCAGTTGACAATTTTAATAATTTCTGAAAAATTGCGTTTATATATAGTTCGACCACGCCCATTTTTGGCCTATTTGTCGACAGTAACCATACAAACTAAATTACTAAATTTATGTCTAATGCGACCGAACTACACCGTAAGATATAGCATTTTTATTGATTTGTAAATATCAATGTTTGGGTAAAAGGGGGCGGTAAAATGCTTGCCAGCTGGTGAGCAGTGCATATCCACCCCCTCAATATTTGGTTTTGCTTGTTTTGACCTTATAAGAACAAAAACGTCAACAAATAATTTTATACATCTAGCTTGTTTTAGACGCAACACTGGTCAACGCTCGTTTTCGGAGCTACGAAAACTCAAAACATACATGAGAAGTAAAACTGGAGAAGAAAGGCGCAATGGGTTAGCTGAAAAAAATTAGAATAAGTATAATTAAAAAAAAAATATTAAAAACGCCTCGAAATTTTTTTCTGAGTTCGCGCCTGAAATTCATTAAACAAATTACTTGTACTGAAACATATTTACACATTATGTTTTGTTTTTTCTTGTTTTAATGTATTTTATAAGAATAAACCATACTATCGGCGATTGCAGGCTTGTACGGATTATGACTCAAAAATATTATCGATAACCTCTCTGTGTGTCGATTACTCAATCTCTTACTTACTTTTTTTATTGTTTATTAATAAAAACATTTAATTTGGCGGCCTCGATAGTCTAGTGGTAGCACGCTTGACTGTTACCCAGGGGTCCTGGGTGTTTGAATTCTTTGAACGCTTTAACCTTTCTTTCCTTATTTCTCAACAAAAAATAAAAATATATCAATTAATTGAGTACAATTCGCACATTCGGGCAGGGGTTTTCAGATCTTATTTGTAGCTTCTGGAATAAATTTACTGTATTGTGATGTATTTGATAGGTGATTAAAATATTTCATTCTCTCTCAACTTTCTTGGGCATTGACCCAAAGGTGGATGCCTCAAATTTCTGTATAGGAACACTGTGAAAAATCTTGGAATAATATTGAAACTTTTCTGAACTTTATATATGACCACACCAGCTTTGGTTTCAAATCTAGTATTTGCCAAATACTAAAAAATCGTTTTAATATAGCTTTGGATTAAAATTTAGTACAAGCTTGGATTGAAAATAACAAAAAAAAAAACAAACACACTGAGATTCGAACCAGTGACATCCAGTTTGTAAGCCCAGTACGTTAACCACTGGACTATTGCGCTTGACAACATAATAGCAATAAACAAACATATGAACATAACAGCCAAATATTGAGTTTCAGCATTGCAATATTTCTTTGGTTTAAATTTTAGTAGAGAAAAGTTTTAATTCTGTTTTATTAATTGTGAAAGTTTAAATTGTAAACCTCAAGGTTAAAAAATATGCAATAGTATTTTAGCTGAACTAAATTTTATTACAAGATTTTTAATCGTTGTACTACCATGGGAAGTGTTCAAGGGAGATACATGGTCTGACGCTATAAGCTCGTCAAAAAATTTACGACGAAAATTTGCAGTTGGTGTAGTAGGAAAATTTGCGTAGAAAAACGCGGTGTAACTTTATTTGACTGAGGTCAAGGCATAACACTTGCTTCAGATTAAATATCACATATTTCTATAGCTTTCTGAAACATTAAGGACATCCTAAGCACAAAGTTGCACTTGATTAATTCCTTCTTTCATTTTGTGATATCACAACGGACCAATTTGGTCTAAGTGGGCTAATGTTAAGACCTGCCGTCACCTTATACTAACCCTAACCGAACCTAATGAAAACATTTTGGTGTGTAATTTAAGAATGCACCAAGATATCCCAGGAGTACTTAAAAATGTTAGATAAAATTCCTTTTCTGGAATTTCAAAGCATATAAAGAACTTCAAAGTTACAATGAAATCTTCAAAATTCCAATAACTTTGACTGTGTTTAACAATCAACTACCACATCCTTATCGTTAAAAAAAAAATTAATTTTTTGGATTCAATACAGCAACAACATATTTCAAATATGGGTTTTATAATTATGCACATTAATCAGTCACAGTCACAAAGAGAACGCAAAAAATACCCTAACAGCGTTAAAGAAAAGGTATCCATCCCTTCTTTGAACAATTGCCAGTTACCTTTGCATGTTGACCAGCCAGGTTACAAGCAAGAAAAGAACATGGGCTCCATTAGGCATTCGTTGTTACCACATTTTTCACTTATCCAACTTCATCAATAGTAGTTTTTTCTGTGTTTGTATTTAGCCCAGAGCCAGCCTTCGTGCTATATGAAGAAAAATTGCATTTTAATTTGGCGAATTACAACGTGCGAACGTTTTTGTTATTTTTTGTGTGTTGACAGCTCTAAATGTAAATTTATGCAAACCACTGAATACAGTTTATTGTGAGCAAAATGAAGGAGTTTTGTATTCCTTGTTGGCATATTGTGTATATTTATTGTTACATTACAAAAATGTTATTGTAATTATATCATTTCCGGTACTTTTAAGCTGTTTATAACTTCATTAGAAAGTTAAAAACGATGTTATCGAAAAAATTGTATCATTGAAGTATTTTTTAACATATTAAGGTAACAATCTTATTTTTGTAAGATACTCAAGTGTCTCTTGAGTGTAGTGAGCTTGGTTGTGTTTTTATTGATAGTAGAGTTAAATGATGGCATGTTTGTACAATAGCATTTATATAATCTAAAAAAAAAACAATGTTGCTTTTCAACTCTTAGCACTAAGAAGGACTTTTTTCGAACTTCTTATGATCGATTGTAATGAAAAAGTGATTAAATTTTAATATTCAAATAATCGAGAACTAAACCAATAAGTTTTACACCGACTCTGAAAAGAACGGCATTACTAACTTTCAGATAATCACTTTTGTCTGCAGAGAGGTGACAGCCGATAAAAAAAAGTATTTTCTACCCTGAGTCAAATTTTTCCTAAGGATATTTGGAGTCACGCTCATTAAAACGTTCAACTCCAGCCAACAGTGGCGGATCTCGAAACTGCCCGTGGAGCGTGTTAATCAGAATGCAATTCATTAATTACACATAACAACAGTGAGTCTGTTACAGGATATACGATAATCTCTTTCAGATCAGTATTGGGTACAGATTTAAAAAATGGCGTCCGTTTTTCGAAAATAGCTCTAGTTTAGAAGTCATAGATAAAAATCTGAAAAACGGTTATTTTTTTATAATTTCACTATATCTTTTAAAAGCATTAGCTAATTTCAGTCGTCTTTCTTTAGAATTTTTTGCCCATACGGGCGTTCTGCCTGCCCGCAGCAAGCAGCACGGGCGACAACAAATGCCTGATGAATTCGTGATCAGTGTTGCCAGAAAAATGTGGAGCCTGTTGCGAAAATTGCTAACAAAAGTACCTAAAAAGCGCTAACCATTTTTTTAAAGCTAAAAAAGAAAATTGTTTAAAAAAACACAACTGCTATATTTAATCAGTTTATCAGATTCATTAGTTTCTCAATCATATTGATTGATTCGTAAATGCAATGTATTGCTGCATAAGAAAATTATTAAAAACTACCTTTATTCAATTTTATATACACAAAATTAAACAAAAGTGATAAAATTGTATGTATATTAAATTGAATAAAGGTATTTTTAATAAGTGTCTTTTTAATTTTCAAATATAGTTTAATATTGCCCTTTATTAACAAAAAAAGTAGTGGCTAAAAAAAAACTAAGCTCTAAAAGAAAAAAGCTAAAAAAGGAGCTAAGAGCTAAAACACAATTTTCGAAAAAATAAACTGGATCTAGCTATAAAATACATATTTGAACTGGCAGCACTAGTGCATGATACAATTATTTGGCAAGGTAGCCGCGTAGACTGGCTTTTTTCTCACAAGCGGCGATGGGTAGTTGTCAAAATTAGCTGTTTATGCAATTAATCAAAGAAAAGTGAAAAATTAAGCGACGACTTAAACGTAGCTAGTCAACCGCAACAAACTAAAAACATTTCAATCAACTTCGCGAATAAATTTAATGAATCAAAGATAAGTTAAAAACAAGCACATAGCTAGTCAACAGCAACAAACTACAACATTCTTTAGCTGTTTTTGACAACTACCAATCGCCAAAAAGCTGTCACGGCTACCTTGTAAAATAATTATACCATGCACTAGTGAAAGTGAGTGTGAGAGTCTGCTTTACCAAAGTCATAATTGAGCTCATTAATATATTCAGGGTTACCACATTTTTATTATTAAATACTTTATAAACTTAAGCTAAATATCTTATTAAAGTTATAAAAATATCTTATAACGGACAGTTAGTGTGTAATTTCAAATTGAGTTTAATAATATTGCGGTTTAAAATTTTCATTCTTAATTTACTTCAAGTAAAACCACGATTTTGCAATCAATTTTTTTCCGCAAGAAAAGTTAGAAGCTCACCTCTAGATAGTACGTAGTATATATATAAAGAAATTATTTGTGAAAATACGTCGTTAAAAATTATATTGTTTGTTTTTCATTTAAATAAGACATATTTGTATTGTTTTATTATATGATAATTTAAATAATTCTCATATGAGCTACTACCTGCAATAGTGGCCCAACGCAAAAAATATAAATCAAGTATTCAAAATTGTTTCGGTTTCTTTTCGTACATTTTATTTCAATAGTCAGCACAACAATAATTTATTTGCTGCTTGAGTTACGATTGCACTGAGAAGATCTTTTAAGAGTACTACAAATTGAAGCCAAAGCTGTGCTAACAAAGTCAGTAACAATTTTATTAATATTTCGTTAAAATCAATGAGGCATTATTGATTCCAAGCTCATATCAGAAAGTTGACTTCTCAAACGGGAGTTTTGCTTTATTTCTTGCATTTTCATTATAGAAAATAGTTCCTCGCAGGAGAATGTGCTTCCAATGCTGCTATTATTTTGCAATAAAACCTGCTGAAAACAACATTTCAGGAAACCTTAGCTTAAGTTGGTTTTTCAATGCAGTTACTTCCTCAGCATATTTTGAAATGTTCAAATCTTGAAATTTAAATAGCGTTTCAAGGCAAGGGAAAAAATTAAATTATATTCTCCAAGCTAGCGACTCAAAAAAACTAATTTTTGACTGAACGCTTTTACTGAATTGTCCATTTCATAATATAAATTTTTTTTTTCCACATTAAGACAAAGTTTAAAGAAGAAGTTTTCTACAATTTTTAATAGTAATATTATAAATAATAGTACCTATAATATGATGTTTGATAGAAGTAGTATTTATATATTGAATTAAAAATATATCGTTTTTATTCTAAAAAAATAGTGGCATGGTAACCCTAGTATGAGCATCTGCATTGCAAAAATTATAATTGCTCTTATTGCGCTCAGAGCCGCCCAAAATAAATGTTGAATTTTTAGTGATATGAAAAACCGGGCGTTTTCTAACTTTGATCGTAAATAATTTGCAATAATTCCAGTTACTGTATCGAGTATGCATTTTGTCATAAAAAACAAAAAAATTTAGTAACATTTTGAGGTTAAAAATTTAGTAATATTTTGACGTTCAAAATTTATGGGGAAAAAAAATTTTTTTTGTTTTTGTCATTTTATGCCAAAATAAATATTTGGTCAACATTCGCCACATAACTGATATTTTGGCATATATTTTATCATATAACGTTCAATATTAAATGCTGTACGTTTACCCCAAAGTTTAAAAAAAAACAAACAAACAAATTTGTGAAAAACCGCGCTGTAAGACGTAATTGTAAGGCGTAAAGCAACATCGTTTTTTGTGTCAAATAATAAAAATCCTTTTAGGGAAAAATTGTCTTAATATGCAGAATGTACAAAACTGCTTTTTCACAACAACATGCTCTCGCTCTCACTCTCACGGGTTCTGTACATCTACGCTCTTCATCCTCTCAAAATTTTCCGCTCCTTTTTCCGCTTCACCCCCGAATTTATCCAGCAGAAGGCAAAGTGCACTACCTGCCTTCTGTCGGCACACGGGCAAGAACAAGGCTTATTAATAAGGTTGAGAGAAATACTCTCTTTCGCATCCCTTTGCTTGAACTGTCACTGTGCTTTTCTTTGTTCTATGCATTCATTTTCTTGATTTCCCTTCATCCATTCTGACAGTTCAACCGACAGTTCAAGTGCCACAACCTTATAAATGAGCCTTGGTTTTGGCCATGGTGTAAGAAAACCAGGTGTTAGTGAGTTTTTGACAACACCATGAATTTCTTTGCTTCTGTTAAAAAATTGTGAGCGAAAGAGTGGAACTGTTGATAGTTGTCAAATTGTGTTATTTGTTTGAGTTGCTAAATGATGTACTGTAGTTTTAATTGTGCGAATTAAGTATAAATAAATATTTAATGCAATTAAATATGCTGTGCTGTGTTGACAAATAGTAATTGCAGTTGTCTTCGCCGATTTGCCAAGTTTGTCATTGAATGTTTTGTCCATTTAATCAGAAACGTGCGCTGGAAGGTGGCGCTGACATGAAGCTTTGGCCAGCATGCAAATTGTCTTGCATTTACATCGTCTGCTTCAAGAACATATCGAAGAACATTTTCTCACTTATATCTTAGAGTGAGATCACTAAGAATATTACAAACTTGCAGAAAGATTCGAATTTAACAAAATTTGTTTTCATTGAATTCACCAATTCACCATCAGCTGTTTTTGTTAAGAACGGGGAAACATAATTTTATCATTTTGAGAGAGAAGTGTCAAACTCACTAACACCTCTATTTCTTACACCATGGTTGTGGCACTTGAGAGAAATGCACTCTTTTTTAAGCCTTTGCTTGAACTGTCATTGTTCGTTTCTTTGTTCTATGAATACATTTTCTTGATTTCTTTTCATCCATTCTGACAGTTCGACCGAGCTCTGAAGTGCCAAAACCTTATAAATGAGCCTTGGGCAAGAATTCTGGACGGCCCTAGTCTAGTGGAAGCGCGCTTGACTGTCGCACAAGGGTCCAGGGTTCGAATCATGGCCAGGCCATGGCTTATATAACTTTCGCTACGCTATAACCTTTCTTTTCTTATTTCTTATCGAAGGAACTATAAACACATTGTAAGGGGGTTTTCTTCAAAGGCTGAGGTATCCTCAGACGCTCCAGGATCAAACGAAAGACCCTCGAACTTTCGTCAAATAAATAAAAAGACTAGGTGTTTCGATGCCTCGATTAAAAATAGTTTGCTTTATTTATAATCAAGTAATTTAAAATAAGAGTTTGTATATTTCAATTTCAATATGTACAAATCTATTTATATAATAATAACTATTTATAACAAATAATAATAATACGCTGGTTCGTAGAGTTGTTGATGCTTGTGTCTTGCAAACGAGTGCTGCTTCGGCCCTTACTGGTGTCGGTTCGGTTCGGTTCGGTTCGGGTTCGGTGAGATGCGAAGAAGTATAATTTTTGGCGTGATGCGGCGTTAAGTAAGAGGCGGTGACTGCTGGGCTTAGGCAGGACCCGACTGCGATGCTTTCGGCAAATAAACAAACTCTACGTTATTACAAAAAAAAGTAAATGATTCTATGCTTTAAAGCGGTATGATTTAGTAATTACAATACAAATTCTTATTACGCATTTTACGATCTACAGTTGCGTGAATTACCCTATTATATTAATATCAATATCTATGCTCGAATAGATGAACGACCGACTATAGCCGATGTAGTAATTCAACCGAGCACTTCAGATGAACAATCGACCGGCCGAAGCCGATGTAGTAATTCGTTTTAGCACTGTGATGAGTAAACGACCGACTAAAGCCGATGTAGTAATCCAACGAACACCTTCGGATGATCGACCGAGCTATAGCCGATATAGTAATTCAACCGAGCACTTCAGACGAATAAAAGACCGACCGAAGCCGATGTAGTAATCCGCTTTAGCACTGCGATGAACAAAAGACCGACTTAAGCCGATGTAGTAATCCGAACAAATAACCTTAAAATACCTACAATACTTATAACGCTTAAAAACTACATGTATTAGTAACGAGCACACTTTTGATAGCTCGTCGGAAAACAACTACTCGTTAAATCGTAACAAGTGTCGGACGGTACAAAGCACTACGCTTCCGAGCCGTCCCGAAGCCAGCCAAAGAGCCCACTCTTAAATACCTTCGGTTGAAAACCTCTTGTGAATTATAGCGCCACTCATCATGTGGATGTTAAATTCGCCTGTTTTGTTTGTCACTACCGTGTGGCTGTTGTCTGCTTCGGGTGTACTGCGTTTGTGTGGTTGTCGTATGCTTTGATATAGTGGCCGTTGACTGCTTTGACCATGATGTGTTTGTGTGGTTGTCATATGCCTCAATGCATTAGCTGTTGTCTGCTTTGACCATGATGTGTTTGCGTGGTTGTCATATGTCTTGATGCATTGACTGTATGCACAGTGGTGTAGCGAGACAGTGGCGTAAGGAGTGGGGTGCAACTATTGTGCGGGGCATCGTTACAACATCAATTTACAACGAAAAGTTGTAGTTGGTGGTGATAGGAAAAGTTTGTGGTTGAGGAACGCTTAGCAACTTGAGTTGACTGAGGTCAAGATATAACACTTTCTTCAGATTTAATATCACATGTTTCTACAGGTTTTGCCACATTAAGAACATCCTACACAAAAGTTTCACTTGATTACTCCCTTCTTCCATTCTGTGGTATCACAACGGACCAATTATTTGGTCTAAGTGGGCTGGCCGAAAGACCTGCTGCCACCTTAACCTAACCTAACCTTGTTTTGTTTTGGAGCGTAGCAGCAAGCTCGAACCTCATCTTTTTTTGTTTTTGTGCTGCGCTAGCTGAGCGTTTCATCTTTGATGATTTCTTAAGAAACTTGACACTTTAGTTTAGTTTAATTAAATATATAAGTATTAAAATTTCGAAAGAAGAATACACCCTATAAAATGCTGTAGCACAAATATGATATTTTAAAACTTTTTCTAAAAATCGGCACAGTACCTTGGAATTTACCGATAAAAAAATTTACTTTTCAATTTTATACAATCGTATAGATAGGACTTATGGTTAAAATATTTTGATGAATTAATTTTCAATGGAGGAAATGCTAAACTATTAAGAATTTATGAAAGTATATTTTGACGACGTTGATTTGCATAAAAGGCAGGCGTCTTTTTTGTTCAATTTATTTAATTTATTAAGAAAGGTTTTAGGCAAACATTACTTTGAAAATCAACTATTCAAAAAGATGTAATATACATTTCTGGATGACCTGGAGCCGAGCTTTGATGTGACCGAATTTTCACCTTTTTTAAGCACACCAACTTCAGCGCCATCTTTATATATATAGAAATATATGTTAAAACAAAAAATATTTTTTCTTATTTATTCTGATGCTGTAAAATTAACATACAAATGAAATTTTATGCATTTATAATAAACTTTTTTAGAAAACATATAACATATTCCTTCATTTTAACTGCATTTGCCTAAAACGTCCCTTAACTAAATTGTTTTTATTTTTTGCAATCAAATGTAATTCTTAAAAAATTTTAATCAGATAAATTAAAAATATTAAAAAAATTACAGGTTTTAAAAAAAATATATTTATGCAATATATAAAAAAATTTTCTACTTTGAAGGCTTATGTCTTTATATTGTGATCCTTAATGTGTGTCACTAAAATAAAATTAAATATAAACTAAAGTAGTCAATGACATTTTGAAACTATTTTTGAAAATATATTGCAAAGTTAGTGGAAATTGGTCGTTAATACAAATATTTCGTTTTTCTCTTTGATTGTTTGACACAAGCGTGTATAGTGTAATTTGCAAACGCACGCTCCATAACTTGATCTATTTGGTCCCAAATCTGTATCAACAAAGCTTTGAAAGGATCGAAGTCCAGGCCTCAATTAACATTGCAGACACTTTCAGGTATAATTGGTCATGTAACAGTACCAAATGTTTGGAAAGTAATGGCCTGGAGAGCAATATTACCAAAAGGCAACTTACTGCTTTTTTCATCGATCAAGGTATTATTTGAAACCTATATCAAGCTATTGTTATACGAGTTATTACTTAAAACACGTTTTAAATACCATATGTTAAGCAAATGCCTAGTGTTTCCAAATACTGAACAAAACTTCCTAATGCCCAGCAGTTGTATGGCTATTAAAACTGCTGCTTCAAGTAAGATTCTTCTTCATCATACGTGCCGAAACGCACTCAAGAATGGATTCAGCAACATTGACTCGGTTTTATATAATCAAATAACCAATACGTCGGCAGATCCTAATCCTATCGCTTTTTGTGTAAAGGGCTATATGTTGAGCAAAATTGCAACCCTGAAATGCCTAAACATTGTTAATTTTAAGACCGTTCTGATTGTATTTATTTTGAAGTATATCTTAACAAATAACAAGAAATTATGAAATTGTATTGACTACTACAGTTTTTATTGCACGTTATTTTAGTGACACTTCTGGTAGTGATTGTAAAAGTAGAAAAATAAAGCCATTGAAAATTCTCAAGTCAAAATGCCTCAAAGTAAAGATTATCGAAATCAATCAATGTATTAAAAATATTTAGATAGTTAATTAATTTTATGATCTATTTAGTTATGACATGAATTAAATTGCGAGCCTTAAATCAAGTTAGTTTTTAAGAAGGCAACAATAACAACAACAACTCTGAATATTGAAATAAATAAAGAAGCAACTAAAACAGAAGTCAGCCTTGGTAGAGTTGATGGCGGATATCTATAAACAGCCTACTGCTTTAAAATATCATATGATAAGTACCCAATTTAAGCGATCAATTTGTTCTATTTAATTCAAATTAATGTATTCCAAATGTGTGAAATCATATACGATTTTAAACAGTGAGTTGATCACAGCTTAATCACTCAAATACTACTGAAGAGGAAAATGCAGCGATTTCCGAAACAGACTGTCAGTCAGCAAAGTGATTCACTCTACACATAGTTGTTGTTGTTGTTGTTGTTGTTGCCTTCTTAAAAAGTTACTATATGCGATCTATAGCTCGCAATTTAATTCATGTTATATTTAGATAAACTAAGGACCCTTCGCCAAATAAGGCCCAAGCCTTAATAAGGCCCGATTTCTAATACGCACATTTATTGCATTCCCTGCAAAATGATTTTTTGCACGTTTAAACATATTCATATCTGCATCACGATGCAAAAAAAAATACTTCGATTGCGCATCTGAGAAGCGAGTAACAGTCAAACGAAGTCAGCGGTAGCGTCAACAACGTGGTTGATGTAATATTGTGCGAATTTACTATTGCCTATGTCCAGCTTTGAATTAAAAATCAAGAGAGGTATTTTAACAAAAACAAAAAGGTTAATTGATCAAATCTAACTTTGGTGTATTCCGAGAAAAACTTGATTAATGAAATGATATTGAGAGCGCCTAAAAAGGCCCAACAAATTTTTTCTTTCCGGCTTTCTTTTTCCGATCTCCACACCTAAATCTACCAGGCAGAAAAAAAACCAGAAAGAAAGCCCTCCACTATAAAGGCCAGCAAATTACTAAAATTCTCTTTAAAAAAGCCAGAGTAACTTTATTTTTAATTTTAATTTTCAAAATAAGCTTTTGGCAATCAAAGTATTTTTTCGAAAAAGTTTTTATAAAAAAAGCTATGAATAGCATTTATGTTTAGTATAAATGTAAACCAACATTTGTAATAACAATATGTGTTCTTATTTTAGTATTTTTTGACTGTTTTGTTATGTTTCTAAAACCGTTATATATTGGGCCTTATTTAGACATGGTGGTCCTAATATGGCAAAAATCAGACCTTTTTAAAACCTTCTGAGCTGGATATATTTTTTTCTTTTTCATGCTTTATTTTTATGTTTTTGAAAAAAAAATTGAATAAACAAAAATACAAAATTGCAAAAATAAGTTTTAAAAAACCCGTTTCTCTTCTGTCTGGTAAAAACCGTTAGGTTGGCCTTATTTGGGTAACTAACCTTATAAAAAAACACAGATTTCAGATTTT
This sequence comes from Dichetophora obliterata, assembly GCA_963920525.1. Lineage (NCBI taxonomy): Eukaryota > Metazoa > Arthropoda > Insecta > Diptera > Sciomyzidae > Dichetophora > Dichetophora obliterata. The sequence continues at coordinate 282,001,206 of OY986435.1, forward strand.
TATCTGTAACTCCAAAAATCGAACTGATGTTTTGGCATTTGCACTAATTTCAGATAATATAATTACTGATCATATTTTGATAATAAATGAAATATTTAAGAAATTTTTCACGATAGCTTATTTTTTTATTGAATGTCTTAGCTCAAATAACATATTACGTAAATAGTGTTGTCATTTCCGGTTTCGGGTTATTCGATAAACCGGATTTTTATTGATATTTCTGTTTCGGTTTTTTTTTTAAAACAATTTCGGATTATTCGAAAAACCGAATGTTTCTAGTCGAGTTATTCGACGTTTTCGAATGCTTGAAATTTTTATTTTTTTTTTTTAAATTTTTGTTGTGAATTTTTAGCGTATAACAATTTTTATAAAATAGAGGATTATTTATAGAAAAATCTTAGTGGTGGATGAGTTCTAATCTCAGAGTGCATCGAACTTTTTAAATAAGTAAAATAAAAAAATTGTCGTTTTTTTCACTGTCGACGAATGGACGGATCTGTCTTATTAAAAAAACATAATTGTAAGCATGAAAATAATTAATAGAAGAACTAAAAATGTGTTAACTTTTTTCGTATTTATGGAATTTATTTTATTTTTTAATGTTTATGTGAAAAATCATAGCAATTATAGCAAACTTGTTGGTAATTTTTTGTTTTTTTTGTTACAACAAAATGTTGTGCTTTCTCCAGGGTTGTGCTTTCGCCAGGGATCAATAAAATTACAAAAAAAAAAACCGAAAAAATACAAAAAAAAAACAAAAAAATTAAATCAAACTTAATATTTGGGATTAGAACTCAAAGAAGTGCGAGCATGAGGATAAAAACAAATTAAAGTGCTGATCAAAGGACTTCAATAGAAATGAGTAAAATAAAGAACACACAAACATAAAATAAATGAGCATTGAAAAAATAAGCAAGAAGTTGTAATAATCAATTTCGTATGATGTTCAAAAGGGAGCAACTGTATCATCAACAACACAAACGACAATAGCAACATTGACGCGCCAATCGAAGCACAAGAGACAGGCACAAAAAGAAAATGCATGAGGTAAAAGAAAAAAGAACTTAAAAGAACAAAAACATGATATTGCGATTAATTCACGTAGAAATATGCAAAGGGCGCTTATAGACAAAACATCGTTTTAGAACAGAAAAAAAAATAAAAAATGTAAGTTCAACGTAATACATCAGAGTAGGAGAATAAGAATTGCATGCCAAGTGGGTGGGATCGAGTGGGTTGGGGACTGGCGTGAGGGAAATGAATTTTGATTGTGCTTCAGATATATGACGAATCATAATCACAAAGTGATTTTACAGTGCCAGACAAAGACAAGAAACGAGTGAGTGAGTAAGCGAGTGAGTGTGGGTGGACGGCAAGCAATGATAACTTTTTAGTGTTGCCTTTGTTGTTATAGTTATTGTAGAATATGGAGAAAATGCTATCACAAAAAAGTAACAAAAACTAGGTACTTTTCAAACGAATGACTGAATGAGAATAAAAAAGTGATCAATGCTTGAAAGCGTCGGAAAAAACAGTAACAAAAAACAAAAATTTTCAAATGAATAAACAAAAGCAAGGAAATTCAAAATAAAATGTAGTTAACAAACAGGAGTGTAGAAGAGGCGAGAAGAATTTAAAATGTTTTATAACTGTATTGTTTATTTTTCTCATTTAGAAATTTGAAAGAATGAACAACATTCTTAAAAGATCTTTGAGATTTTTGTTTTAATTCATATATTATATATATATTATATATATATATATTATATATATATAATATATATATAATATATAAACTTAGATAAATTATCATTAATTAATATACATTTTTTTCAAAATTTTTAAAAATGACTTTCATAAAAATATTTTTTTAAAATTTTATGCAAAAAAAATATAACGTAAATATTTGAGAAATTTTAAAGTTTTATTATACAAAATAAGCCTTTTGAAAATATCTTTAATATGAAGCTAAAATCGTTGCTCTATCTCAAACTTAACCGAAGTTATGATCAAATGAAAATTAGTCCTTAAGAAAAAAAACCGAATTTTTTCAATTTTTGAGTACCCGTAACTCAGTAACCACTCGAAAAAAATAAAAATTACAAATGTATTTTCTAAATTGTAGCCAACACTACGTGTGTACAAAGTTTAAACCATATCGGAGAGGGCCAGGTTGAGAGTGTTGTTGAAAAGCAATGTAATCATCCCAGAAAAAGCTTATCTTCTTAAAAACATATATATATATATATATATAAATTTTTTTTATATAATTTATTAGTCTTAAGGACTAATTATAATTAGTCTTAAGGACTAATTTTCATTTGATCATAACTTCGGTTAAGTTTGAGATAGAGCAACGATTTTAGATTCATATTAAAGATATTTTCAAAAGGCTTTTTTTGTATAATAAAACTTTAAAATTTCTCAAATATTTACGTAATATTTTTTTTTTTTGCATAAAATTTTAAAAAAATATTTTTATGAAAGTCATTTTTAAAAATTTTGAAAAAAATGTATATTAATTAATGATAATTTATCTAAGTTCTCTCAAAGTTTCAGCCTGGGACGAAAATGGGAACACTATTAAAATAATTTTCGAAGTGAACTTACTTTAAAATTTATGCTCAACACAGCAGCTTACGAGAAGGAAACAACCCAGTGGGCAAAAGCAGGTCTTTGAAGCGCTTCTAGCAGGCCATCATATGGATTTCTTAGCCCTTCCGTGCTCGTTTCCAAGCCCATAAGCTTTTTTATATGAAACGAGAAAATTTTCTAGGCCTTCCGCTCTCGCGACTCTAAAGAAGCCTGCTAGAAGCCCTTCTTTAGAATGTACATTAGAAAGAAAAGCAATATAAATATCAACTTGAAATAAAAAATCTTTTGATAAATTCCAGATTTGAACCAGCGTTCTCTCAGCTGGCGGTCGGGCATTTTACCCACTCGTCCACCTCAGTTGTTAACAAACCTTAGCTTATTTTGCATCATTACAAATGAAAGTAAGTTTTCGGGAGCGCGGGTTCGCAACCCAGCTCGGCCCGAAAAAAAAATTTTTTTGTGTTTTTTTTTAAAATCTACATTTTTTACAAATTTTTCTGTCCATTTAAAAATTTTTTTGTAAATTTCTTCATACAAAAATAATAGAAAAGACTTAGAATTTTTCCATACAAAAGTTTTCATATAATGTGATATGCAATGTGTTAGATTTCGGAGACCTGGGTTCGCGTCCCAACTCGGACAAAAAAAAATAATTTTTTTTTTGCTTTTTTTTAAGATTTGATTTTTTTTTTTAATTGATCTGATCATTTATAATTTTTTAAAAATTTTTTAAAAAAATTTTTTATATAAAATAACAGGAAAAGACTCCAAACCTTCAAAAAGTAGGCCTTACAGAAGCACTCTTCAATGCAGCGATCATGGAAGGTATATTGACGCCAATAAGAGCACTACTAGCATGCATTCTTTTGCGTATCGCTAGCTATAATGCCCACTGGGAAGTACTGAACTCACTAACCCAGTAGGCATTGGCAGCGCTGCCAGCAGGCCTTTGTATGGATTTTAGAGTACTGCCGCACTCATATAGAATTACACTTGCTTTTTTATATGAAATGGGAAAATTCGTCAGGCCTTCCGCTCTCCTTGCTCAAAAGAGACCTGCCAGAAGCACTCTTTCGAGAAGTCACGTTAGAAGGAAAAGCAATAAAAATATCAACCTCAAATAACAAACGACTAATAATTTGAGATTTGAACCTTGGTCTTCTCAGTCGGCGGTCAGACATCTTATCCACTCGTCTACCTTGGTTATTAAGAATCAATTGCTTATTTTGCATCAGTACAAATGAAAGTACGCTTTCGGGAGCCCGGGTTCGAGACCCAACTCGGACAAAAAAAATTTTTTTGTTAATTTTTTTTTAAATCTAAATTTTTCTTACAAACTGTTCTGTGTATTCAAAATTTTTTTTTTTAATTTTTTTAAATATTTTCTTCATACAAAAATATAAGAAAAGACTTAGAGTTTTTCCATACAAATATTTTCATATAATATAATATGTAATGTGTTAGTTTTCGGGAGCCCGGGTTCGAGACCCAACTCGCACAAAAATAATTTTTTGTTGTTTTTTTTCTAAATATACATTTTTTTACAAACTGTTCTGTGTATTTAAAAATTTTTTTTAATTTTTTTTGTAAGTTTTTCATATAAAATAATATGAAAAGAATAAGGACCTTCTAAAGGTAGGCCTTACAGAAGTACTCATTAATGCAATGATATTGGAAGGTGTATTGACGCCAATAATAGCAGTGCTAGCATGCCTTTTTTTCGTAGCACTCGCTAAAATGCCCACTGGGTAAGTGTGTATGTGCACATATGCGTGTGTATGTGCACAGTGCAACATCGGTGCTTCTGCTAAGCAAAGTTGATAAAATTCTTCGAAAAACTCATCTAATTACAATTAAAATTGAAAAAGCTCAATTTTTGCAATTTTTTTTCTTCATTTGTCACATATCTTATGTTCAAGTGTTATCAAGGGAACTTTTTCTACCATCCATTGAGAAACCGATCGTAAATTGCGCCTTTGAAATTTGTGATCTTTCTCATTAAAAGGATTGCAACACAAAACTTTGAAATTAGACATTTTATGTAAATTGAAATTGAAGAAAACACTGACGTCAAAGTTCAATATTAAAGCACTTCACTTGCACTCACAGAGCTGGCGATTATTGGGATTTAAGGACGTTCTGTAATTTTTGTTAAGATTTTTATTTGTGTAGGTTTTTTCCTAAATGTGCTGCATGAATGTGTTGTGTGAAATTTAATTTTAATTGTTATTAGAAGAGTTTATTTCGAAGAAGGTTATCAACTCTGCTTAGCTTAGGCCGAAGCACCGATGACGCACTGTGCACATACACACACATATGGTCTTCTTTAGTGTGTTCAGTTCTTGTTGCTTTCTCGCAGGCTGCTGTGTTGAGCATAAATTGTAAGGTAAGTTTACTTCGAAAATTATTTTAATAGTGTTCCCATTGTCGTCCCAGGCTGAAATTTTAAGAGAACTTAGATAAATTAACATTAATTAATATAGTTTTTTCTAAATGGCCTCTATATTTATTATGTTGACTTTATATGATTTAAATACAAATTCTAAATGTTTGATAGTTTAAATCATACTTGATTTTAAATACAAATTCTAGTTGTTTGACAGTTTAAAATCGTTTATCGAGCTTAAGGTCAAAGTTAGAACAATTAATTGTTCTAACGAATTTTTCAAAGAAACAACAACAACAACAAAGTTTTTCAATATGAAAGGAAAAAAAAACCATTAGCAATTGATTTTATTGTACAATTTCTGCGGTGCTAAACGCGTCATCAGAAATCTTTGTGATTGCCCGTGCAAGCGCGTTGACGCACTGCACCATCGGGGCGATGAGATTTTGAAGCTTCAATTTCTCATTTTTTTTCTCAATTTCATAATGTCACATTTGTTGTTGTATTTCTGTTTTACTTTAGTTTCTATGCTTATGTTATTATATGTAGTCCAACAGCCTGCTGGAAGTCTGCACTAACAAAGCATGTTTACTGAAGTTGTTTTTAGAATTTTTGCTGATTTTGTTTTCAGCTGTTTCCGTTTGGTCGAGCTCTACCATTTGATTAAAGTTTTTTCTAAATGACCTCTATATTTATTATGTTGACTTTATATGATTTAAATACAAATTCTAAATGTTTGATAGTTTAAATCATACTTGATTTTAAATACAAATTCTAGTTGTTTGACAGTTTAAAATCGTTTATCGAGCTTAAGGTCAAAGTTAGAACAATTAATTGTTCTAACGAATTTTTCAAAGAGAAATTGAAGCTTCAAAATCTCATCGCCCCGATGGTGCAGTGCGTCAACGCGCTTGCACGGGCAATCACAAAGATTTCTGATGACGCGTTTAGCACCGCAGAAATTGTACAATAAAATCAATTGCTAATGGTTTTTTTTTTCCTTTCATATTGAAAAACTTTGTTGTTGTTGTTGTTTCTTTGAAAAATTCGTTAGAACAATTAATTGTTCTAACTTTGACCTTAAGCTCGATAAACGATTTTAAACTGTCAAACAACTAGAATTTGTATTTAAAATCAAGTATGATTTAAACTATCAAACATTTAGAATTTGTATTTAAATCATATAAAGTCAACATAATAAATATAGAGGTCATTTAGAAAAAACTTTAATCAAATGGTAGAGCTCGACCAAACGGAAACAGCTGAAAACAAAATCAGCAAAAATTCTAAAAACAACTTCAGTAAACATGCTTTGTTAGTGCAGACTTCCAGCAGGCTGTTGGACTACATATAATAACATAAGCATAGAAACTAAAGTAAAACAGAAATACAACAACAAATGTGACATTATGAAATTGAGAAAAAAAATGAGAAATTGAAGCTTCAAAATCTCATCGCCCCGATGGTGCAGTGCGTCAACGCGCTTGCACGGGCAATCACAAAGATTTCTGATGACGCGTTTAGCACCGCAGAAATTGTACAATAAAATCAATTGCTAGTGGTTTTTTTTTCCTTTCATATTGAAAAACTTTGTTGTTGTTGTTGTTTCTTTGAAAAATTCGTTAGAACAATTAATTGTTCTAACTTTGACCTTAAGCTCGATAAACGATTTTAAACTGTCAAACAACTAGAATTTGTATTTAAAATCAAGTATGATTTAAACTATCAAACATTTAGAATTTGTATTTAAATCATATAAAGTCAACATAATTAATTAATATATATATTTTTTCAAAATTTTTAAAAATGATTTTCATAAATATAGTTTTTTTTTTACTTTTATTATATTTTTTATGTGAATTTTTCTGTTCATAATTTGTTTTTTTATTTGGATCCCATAATGCATGTTTAAAACACGTGGTCCATATTAGTCGCACTTTTTTGAGAAGTGCTATAGTAAAGTACCTTTATGGGGGGGAGGAAGGTTTTAAAACTTTTTTTTTTTAAATTACATGTCGTGAGTAATGTATCAAGTAAATCGGAGTAAAACTAACTAAGATACAGCGTTTCAAGCGACCGGCCCTCATACTGGGATATTCGAGTATAAAAAACTCTAAATCCATCTTCCCACAACTCAATTTTTCAAAGTCGGTGCCCCTCCACCGAAAAAAATAATCACGAATTTTTTAACAAACATTTTTTGTTAGCTCTGACAGGCAAATTTTTTGTCAGAATAACAAATATTTCGTATATTTAACGAATGCTTTGTTGCTAGAACAAAAATATTTTTACAAAAAAATACAAAAATACAATAGATTTTGCTATCTCAACAAAATTGATTTTGTTAAAATATTTTTAAAAATTTACAAAAAACTTTGAAGAGATAGCAAAAGTTTTGTTAAAGCAACCCCAAGTTAGCTCAAAGATTTACCAAAGGCTATGGTAAGTATATGTGACACTTTTTAACACCATCGGATGTAAATTCAACAAAAATTTTTGTTCCGTTAACAAAGTGTAGTTGGAGTTCATTTAACAAAAATTTTCGTTGATCTAACACAGAAAAGTGTTTGCAACAGTTGTTTCAAATCCTAACAAAAATGTTCGTTAATTTAAAAAAAAACAGTTTCTATCGTAACAAAATTTTTTTTACCACAACAAAAATTTTCTCAAATTAACACAAAAAGAATGTAATATAAAGCAACTTTATAGTTAGCGTCGTTGAAAAAATTCCGCTTGTTATATCGTTTCAATCATTCGCGCGCAGAAAGTGTGTTTCTTAAAGTAATGAAAATATTTCTAGAAAATTTTTTAAATTGTGAGGAGTTAAAAGTTTAGCTGTGTTTAAGTTTAAAGGTGTGCCTCAGGGATCGGTTCATGGCCCGCTGCTCTTCTCCATGTTCGTGAATGACATTTCTGCATGCTTATGCTGATGACGTTCAGATTTACTTGTCTGGTAGAACAAACCTCATGAAAGATTTAGTATGTACTCTGAATGAAGATCTTGACAATATAAACCAATGGGCTATGAATAATAATATTCACCTTAATGTACTTAAGTCGTATGTGTTGCCTGTCTCTAAAGAAAAAATAAGCCCTGACTCCATTCCAGACGTTATATTGGGTGATAAAATCATAAAAATAGTTATTAGTGTTGTAAGTCTTGGATTTAATATCAATGCTTCCTTTACGTGCACAGATCATATCAACAGTGTAGTCCGCAAAATCTATTACATCTTGCGTAACCTTAGGATGTCGTCTGAGTATACACCTATTGATCTAAGACGTAAACTTGTAATTCAGCTCGTTGTCCCCGTCATAACATATTCTGAACTTGTATACAGCAAGTTAGATTCGCGGTCTCAACTTAAATTGCAGATCGCGTTTAATCATGCCACTCGTTATGTCTACGGCTTGCGTAAATTTGATCATTTAGCTCAATTAAAAAACTGTATACTTGGATGCGATATCATAAGCTACTCTAATGCCAGGAATTGCATATTTTTAGACAAACTCATACACCATAAAACTCCTTTCTACTTATTTGAAAAACTGCAATTTAGTCGGTCAATTAGAAGCCAAGTGCTAATTATACCTAGTTTTAACTTTCTAAACTCCACAAGACTATTCTTTTTTAATGCCGCTAGATTATGGAATTCATTGCCTAGTAGCTTAAAATCCATAGCGTCAAAAACATCCTTCAAACATGCTATTTTGAAGCACTTTTCATCACATAATAATTAACAAAATATCAGATCTTTAGCTCTATATGACTTTCTCTCTCTCTCTCTCTCTATCTATCTCTCTTGTTTGCTCTTTCTTAATATAAGTTTTATCTGTCTTATGAATTTACATTTGTTTAACATAAAAATTTTTTGATAACACTTTTAATTGTATAACAATAAATTTAAATTACCTTAGATTTAAGTTTAAATGTGTTATAATAAGTTGAATTCAAATTATGTCTTTGAGCTCTGTACTATAAAAGAACCTAGTTCTTAATGTACTAATATAAATAAATAATAATAATAATAATAATAAAAGGAGCTTTTAGTAAGATTAAGGAGCAAAATTAATTGTTCACTGTTTTGCATGGTGGTTTATTTATTATTAAAACTTGTAAGAATTCTTGTACGAGATGCCTAATTTTTTCGCTAGCATGTGACGTGGCAGCTCTTAAATTTACTTAGCTGATCCATTTAGAATAAATCTTTCGAGCAATACCTAACATACCCGTTGGTCAAAGAATTTTGTTTGAGAAGAAGTTGTATAACTGGCAAAGAAATTTGGTAAGTCTTTTTTGATTTTATTGGCATAACTAAATTATAATTTTTGTTAATGGTTTGTTTTTTAAAGCAGAGTACTCTGGCTTACTGCGAACACTGCTAAGCTTTTCTATAAACATAGTTACAACATACACACAATTTTACTGATATTGCTGCAGGTATGAAATGCTTTAAGTGCTTCACAATATAAGAGAATTTAGCTTTACTTGTTTTTCATAACCAATGTTGTGCTAAGAACTGCTCCCAATACTTTAAAAATTTTTAATTGTAAGAACTTTTCGATCTTGAAAAAAGACAATAAAATTGTATATGTTATAAAAAAAGCTTTAAATTATTTTGATTAAACAGTTTGATGGTTATGTATAGGTTCCTAGGTAAGTAATTAGGCATATTCAGAGTTGCCAGTGTTTTGCCAGTATTTTGCCAGCTTTTTTGTTATATTAACAAACAAATTTCGAAATTCTACAAACCATTTTTGTACAATTTTTATTTTTGTTCTCTTCAATTTAACAAAACTTTTTGTCAAATGTACTATGCGGCATAGAGTTGCCAGTATTTTTACCACATTAAGCTTGTGTTTTTCCCTTTTTCGAGGTTTGTTGAAAATATCTCGAAAAGTACCGATCCTAGAGCCAGCGAGTCGGTTACTTGATCCATGCAATTTTCCGCCCGATCGAATGAGCAGTATCTCGACTTTTCCCGATTTTCCGTTCTCCTGGAATAACGATTTCATAAAATCCCATATTTCAAAAAATTCGGGATATTGTGGAAAAAAAAGAAGAATCGTTGTTCCAAAAGAAAACAAGATGATCAGATGATCCAGAGATTTCAGATGGAGATTTCAGATAATCCAGCACTAAGTTATGAGGGGCACCGCAATTCTGCTTTTTTCCGAGACAAGTTCGAATAAATGCTGCCAGTGCCGTATTTTTTAATATTTCTTCGCGAAAATTTTAGAGAATATGCTTCGAGTGTTTAATATACTATTGGTTTTAATAAAGAGATTTCAACTGTGTCGTCACAAAAAATTTACAAAAATTCACAAAAACATGCCTTTTTATACGAATTAACCTTACCCCCTCCCCCCCTTAATGTTTCATTCCCAGCTTTTTGTTATCTATTTTTTATATACTTTTTTAATGAAGAAGAAACTAAAAATAGTTTTCAGACTATTTAAAAACATAGATAAATGAATCAAATTCAAACTCGCTGTTTTATTTTTAAAAAAGATAAAGGTGGTCCAAATTTACCGAGCTTACCCTAAATATAAATTGTTAATAGTATTTCTTACTCTTAACATATAAAATAAATTGCTGCAAAAGCAAGTTTCTCTTTTACTTAGTTTTTGGAAATTAAAGTATGTTTTTTATTAATGCAATTTACACAACTAAAAGAATTCAATATCGAATTTTTTTCTGAAAATTTTTGTACTAAAATCGAATTATTGGGAAAAAGTGAAAAGAACTATGCACATAAAAATAACGAAAGCATTTTAAATTTCTGTAAGATTACTTTATTTGTTACGTCCATTACCAAAAAACACCATTTGTAGTTATTGTGAATACACAAAAAGAGCGCATTAAAATATGTCCTAAATTAAAAAATCACAAAAAATTTATGTGCAATGAATTCCTACACCCAAAAAAAATGTTGTAACATTAAAAAAAATTTGTGTGCCTATTTTAAAAATCTTTTATTTTTGACTTCAAAAAGATAGCTTTTTAATGCAACAAAATAGGCGTTGTTAAATACAAAAAGAGAGAAAGAGCAAGCATTGTCAAACAAAGACAAACCGTTGTTATTAAAGACAGTTTTGTAAATAGTAAAACAAAACATAGCTAAATATTTTTTTTTTTTTGACAAAAGTGAGAAAAATCACAATTAAAAAAGTAGTAATACAATGATTGACAACATTGTTTTCATATGAAAGATGCTTTTTTTATTAATACAAAATAAGTATACAAAGAATTTAACGAGAAGTATATCTTTATAATAAGAAGCATGCTGTAACTCAGAGAAATGGCAAATGTTTATATTAAAGACCTTTTTTTTATTAACAAGAGTCAGGTAATAACGAAAAATTTTAAAAGAAATTTAACAAGGCTACTCTTTTTAATAATACAACAATATTTCTGTGGGTGTAGTTTCAGCAATGAATTAACTCACAACGATTATTTTTTGGAAGTTTTTACTATTGTTTTGTTATTGGGAGTCATTTAATTTTTTTTGGGAGTAACGATGAGAAATAAATTCGTGTGATCTCAACAAAGGAATTTATTCAAACAAGTGTTAAATAATTTAAGACTAAAACAATGAGTTGGTCACAGCTTAATCACTCAAGACAGCTGAAGATGTAAGCTTAGCTTCTTCTGAAACAGACTGTCTAGTCCGCTGTGTGATTGACTCTATACAGAGTTTGTTTTTGTTGTTGTTGTTGTCTTTTTCGAAAACTTACTTGATCTAAAAAGCTTACAATTATAATCCCATAGACCCTTGGGGCTATGTCCCGTAACCGGTAACAGTATCTGACTGTGTATTTAATTAAAAAACATTTATAGTATTCACTACATTTTTCAAGCCCGACTAACTTACTAAGCTCCACAAATTTCCTAAGTCCTGTCAACATTTTCTATGGGAAAAAACTTAGCAGCTTGTAAGCAAGTTAACAAGCTCAGCACCGTGTTTCTGTTTAGCAGATATTATTTGTTAAGTCGAAAACGTAAAACTTATTGAGTGTAGAGATAAATCGTTTTGGGAATGAGTTCGAACAATTACCAAATTATTTTTGATTTTTGATTAATAAAAAAATAAATATTTTATAATGTGGCTGGTAGAGATTAAAGCATGTCAAAGTTTTTGAGAAGCAAAAATACTAACGCAATGTTATATAAAAATTAAAATACATTTTAGGTTATAGAGTACTGGTTATACGAGTTATTAAAACCACATATTTTTTGCTGTAGAAGTCTGTCAGCTGATTAAAATATCTGCTTAGCACTTGATTGTAAAATGTCTTAGCTGATGCGTTCACATCAACAGCTGGTAACTTTAACAATTTAGCAATTCAGCAAGACTTAACAAAATTTACTGAATACCCTTATTATATTATTTGATCAGAATTTCTCTTGATGTTGTACATAATAAGGCTTTTACTCTTTGTTTCTTATTCAAGCACAAGTTTTCAAGAAAATATTAAGTTATTTAAAAATATTTCGAATATCTTTCAACATGTCAAAACACACTAAAAAAAAAAACAAAAATAAAATATTTGACTTGAGTGTTTTAATCTTGTGCTTCCTTACACGGGGGTTACACGGGGGTTACACGAGACAGTCGTGTTAAGACAGTTGCAACACATTCACAACTTTTTACTCACACACACTCACTTTTGCTACTGTCTGCTACCCAATCAGCCATTTAGAAATAGTGATTGGATTAAGCTTACATACAATGCAAAAACCAATCCTTTTCCGAGCACGCTTGTAAAACACTTGCGTAGGTAATAAATATAGAAGTTGTTTTGCAGAATTATTGCGTAAAAAACAAAAAGTAAGTGTTGTACAATAATACTTGGAAAGACTTGCATTGAGTGTTTTCCAATCATGCTTGCAAAATGTTAGCTAAGGTAAAAATTTTGCAAATGTTCAAAGTAGCGATTGCTGTTAACTTTTGGCCTGTGTAGTCTAGTGGAGAATGCGCTAGACTATCAACCCATACGTCCCCGGTTCGAGTTTGGGTTTCGGACGATGTTCTTTTCACTTTCTTTGCTCTTTACTATACTTAAGAATTAAGGAAACTAAACATAGAAATCCACAACTTAATTATGGAAAATTTGAATTTAAATTACAAGAACCACAACTGAGGGCTTAAAATGCAACAAGGCAAGTTTTCTTGAAGGCAAGTCGAGTTTGATAGTGAGAAATGAGGACGGTACAGCTTCTCGTACCGGCGAATTTTCTTCTTTATTCTTTTTTGTCAATTTTTGTCAAACGGCTGCATATTGTTTGATAAAAATATTTATACATTAAAGTTGCATATTGAAATACTAATTTCCAATTGTAAAGAAACACTTGGAAAAAGCTTATTCAAATACTAACTTCCAATTAAAGTAGAGTAAGAAACCCTTGGATTAAGCTTATAGTAAGAAATATTTTTCCAAGGGATCGTTTTCGTTTATTCTACAATTGTAAGCATTTTCCAATAGTAATCGTAAGCTTTTTCCAAGCTTGATGCTTACGATTTTAAGCTTGTTTAAAGCTTATTCCAAGCTTGTTTGGCTGATTGGGTACTGTCTACTCTACTGCCTTAACTTTTTTGAAGACAGTTGGCGGGATAGTAGCTAAGACAGTAGAATGATATTTTGCATACTAAATGATAGAAGATGAGAAATTGCAATAAAATTAATTGATTTAACAAGCATCTTCTTCATAAAATGGAAATTTTTTACTATTTTGTCTACTGTCTTGCCAACTATCTGGACGCTTATTCACAGACACAAAGTTTGACAACTTATTCGTATTCTTGACTGCCTTAACAGTATTGTCTCCGTGTTACAAGAAATAAATAAAAAAAAAAGGAAAAAAGAATTCTGATTACGTTTTCTATAAATGCCTAACTAGAAACAGTCACACACGAAATTCTTTCTAATAACATTAATAGCCAAGTCTTACTCAATCTTTCTTATTCCTTAGATACTGCTGTTCAAATTTTTAATGAGTTTGGACTTTTTTTCGGTGTTTCGAGATCTGGTACTTCGATTTTCTTCCGTTTGTCAATTTCAGTTTTTTCTTTTTTCGGCGCTTCAACTTCAACTTCAGCTTTCTTTTTCTCGTGACCCGATGCTTCGATTTTTTTTTCTTGCTGACAGGATCAGATTTATTTTTCGATTTTTTTTCGCTTTGGGTTCACTCGGCTTACACTCGGCTTACACTACTCGGAGCTACAAAATCCCGTTTCTCTGAATCAGTACATAAGACCCTGACCATGGCAACAATAGCAAAGGTATTCTCACACTAAAAGCGAAAAAATACGTCACCACATAGGCATGAAGTCACCAAAGTCGGCACCCAATCATAACTAACCATACCAAATCGCATCTCCCAACTGAAGGTGTGTTCACAGTGATAATACGTAATGAAACTTTAAATGCGTTGTTCTCAAAACTTCATTTTCACACACTAGGTCCCTTTCTCGGAGAAGGTCACATATAGTATGTAATAGATGCTAAATTAAATTTGGAACATATATTTTAATAGAAATATATATATATGGGCACAAAAATTATCTTTATTCATCAGAAAGTTTTAATAGCAAAGGCTACTTAAGAAAAGGTATCAAACTGTATTAAATTTGTTCATTTATTTGATGATATACCAAAATAATTGTTTGCACATTAATTATAGTAGGTCAAACAAGACTGAATTAATTAATTGCTTAAATGACAAACTCATAATGCGTGAGGAATGACGCCAAAAGCATTTCGCCAATTGGCTAATTAAAATCCAATTAAAATTTCAACAAGGTGAATGACGTTGGCATGCTGCCATAACAAGTTGAATGACATCTTAATGTATATCCTGATATGAGAACGAGGGCAAATGCGTACGATATGTGTAATATGCAATTATCAAATTAGGAAGCTCAAAATGAGAGATCTTTTGTTTGTGTAAAAAATTTCGAAACATAACTTAATGAGCCTGTAATTAAATGGATGCAATTGCATGAGGGCTTAGGTAAAACTGCAGTTTTTTGTGAACACACAATATTTTAAACTGGAAAACAAACAATTCTGACAGAAGATTAATTTGCGCAGAAGGGGGATGAAAGGTAGAGTCAAGCTAGACAACATTGAGAGCAATATTTTGTAGAGTAAAATAAGCTGACGCTTTAATAAATTGAATAAAGTGTAGGATGTGTATCGACCAAAATTCAGCACGAGCTAGCCACAGGACAATAGTTGACACAAAGTTGTAGAAACTAAATTTAATTGCCACTGATAAGGACGAGTTCACTCACTCATTTTGGTGGCTGTCATACTGCTTGCTTTTTACATTCGTCATAGACTATTAAGCACATCCTTCTTAATTTAAGCAGACAAAAAAAAATGCTGTTGTTCTGTTTGGTTTTTTTTTTTCTGTTATCAAGCTGTCCGTTTTTTACTTTTGCACCCCATGGAGATTGTTTATTTTTATGATACTGCTCGGCTGAAAGTAGTTTTTGTGGTTTCACTTAATGTTATAATTTAATTAGACGCTTCGAAACGGCGCAGTAGCGGTCCTTGCATATGCCCTTTTGATGTCAGACGGCTCATTGTTAGACAAACTGGTTTTTTGTATCTAACGCGTCCTTGCTGTATTCCAAATTTATCCTCTTTTTGTATTTTTCGATCGTCTTTGTTTTATTGTATTATCAATCTATTGCTTTTGACGCGTGTTTCTTTTTCGTCCAATTGTGGGGCGAATGACCTCCACTCTGGCCAACGAAACTTTTGATCGTGATAATACCCTATTTGCTGTTTTTCTCACACACTTATACTTACTCTATCACTCTCTCTCTCTCTCTCTCTCTCTCTCTCTCTCTCTCGTTTGCATTCCTAAGCGTTGCGTTCTTTTTGATACTTCTGTCAAGTCTTTCTGTCCGAATTTTCTGTATATATTTTATTGCCTAATGCCGCATGTTTTCATTTAATTTAGTCTCATATCTTAAGTTGTTTCGTTTTTCTTTAATGACGCTATTTTCATTATGAAAATGTTTTTGTTTAATTTTTTCGTGTCCTTGCCTTAGCTATCCTAACTGAGCTGGTTGTTTGTGGCAATGCATGAATTCATTAGCTTAATTTGTTAGTCCTTTTTAATGATGTTCGTTAACTGATATGCGTTTGAGTTTTTTTTTTTTTTTTTTTTTGGAAATTTCCATATAATATTGTTGGATTTAATTATTTTTTTGAAAAGTATTTTTATTGCATATTCATCACTTTTTATGGCTGTTTTCATGGCAAGCAGGTGAAAAGCTAGAATATAGTCTATAACTTTTTATTAGAAAATTTAAATAATAAATATTGGATGAGAACAGTCTTAAGAAGGAAAACTCTTGAAAGAATAAGACTTATTTTTATCATTTGAAGTTCTTTCATATTCAAAGAAATGTGCCGTTTTTTCAAAATAAGAGTGCGCTAAAAAATTGTATTGAATTATTGGAAATAAATAGAGGATAATGTTGGATTTTGAATATTCAAAAATAAAAGTAAAAAATTAGAAGTAAAAAAATTTTTAAATATAAGCTTTTATTTAAAAGAAAACGTGAACTAAAATGAAAAAATTAATTCAACTGATATTTGTCATATATGTATATATTATAGATTCAAATGTATATATTATAGATTCAAAAGAACCGCTCTCTTGGTTACTCATCATCATAATAAAAGCGTACTCCAATAATTTCTAGGCAGGAATATATGTTAAGAAATTATCAAAATGTGAAATACTTTTAAAATTAAAAAAGGTAAAGGAAAATTTTTATCATACTATTGCATTGTCACCGGACTTATATATGAAAACTAAATTTCAGCTTAATCGGATAGCAACAAGGGTTCGAAAAATGCTTTGCAAATTTTGACGGACATACGAATGAAGCAAGTTAAATAAAAGCTTATAAAAATTAGAAAAAAGTCAATGCTCATTGCTATTTATATTTAAAAAAAAAAAATATATATATAAAATGTCAAATGTTCCCCACTGTGGGGCACATTCGATGTGGTCAGGAGCACATTTGATTACCATAATTTTTGTGCAATTTTACATTCATATATAACATTATACCTTCAGTCAAACTGAAGAAAAAAAAGTTGTTTATTAAGAATTTATAAGGAAGCAGTCAAGGATTTCATACGTAAACGTCGCCAAAGTTTATATCAAACAAATTTTTCGTGCGGCTGCGAGATGTTGAGGTCGGGTTAGTTTGAGGCGGAAGTTTAAGCTCAATTTCGTTCCTTACAGCTATAGAGATGTCTTCTACAACCGGTTTTATTAAGACATAGTTGTATGGCTATAGTCCTCGCAGATAATTTATATTATGTAAAATAATGTAAATAATGCCAATGTAAAATAATGGTTTTTTAGCTGTTCTGTTTAAGTCGTATTTTTCTACCGCTGATGTAGATGTTCCCGATGATGCCGTACTGTTGCCTGAGTGCTCAGTTGATCTATGCGCTATAAAAAAACATAGCGAAATGAGCAACATAACATTCAGGCAAGTTTATGTCCGCAAGGATTATTTTTCATGCCTCCTTCATTAATTCCGCACCGATTGGTTTTTTTCTTATTATTTGTAACCATTTCTAAAGAAATAATTGACATAAGAAAATTTTTGTTTTTATTTATTTTATATGCCTTAAGAAAGACATTGTCAAATCTATACCATTTGCAAAAGTCAAGCCACCAAACGACTAATCGATTTTTTTAAAATGTAATTGATTGTGTTGAACTTGTAATAAATTCATTTTTATTTGCTTAGCACATACTAATAGAGTAGCATATTCTGTTTGGCGCTGCCATAAAATATAGTGTACTGTTTGAGATAAGACTAACGTAACTTCATTTAAAAATGACATAAACGATCGCGATAATTCAAAAACACGTGTTGCTCTGCCCCGCGTAGAGATAGAATTGTCAAACTAAGTGACATTTCTTTAAATCAAATATGGGTTGGTTCTGTATTTTCACTTTTTCGATATAAGGCTCTTTTCACACTGAACTTAGGGAAGTCAAAAGTGCTGCAGTGTCAAATGTCTCTCGTCTTACCCCAAGAACAGTTACAATCTTGGTCTTACCCTACTTCAAGTTTAGTTCGATGAAAAGAAGAATTTTTAAAGCGGGATTCACTGATCACGGTTAGCAAGTTTTCTGCAAAAATTAAAATTATTTTAATCAAGTTAAAGAGCGTGCAGCAAGTTTTCGTTGCTCTCTCATTGAGTGTGGAGAGAAGAGACAAGGGCGTCGCCAGCCGATGACCTAGGGGGCCAGGGCAAGTTGATGTATGGAGGATGAGAAAAGTATGAATTATATGTAGAGTCAAGATCACTGAACACTTATTTGTTGTGCGAGTATTACTACCTCTACTTACGGAGATTGTAATAAGAACGGTAAGAAGTCCAATGTGTACGGCTCTGCAAGCTCTTAACTATATAAAAACAAAAACTTGTAAAAAAAGTTATCTAGTAAGTTTTCATAAATAAGTTTTCTGGGCACACTCATCGTGGCCAGACCATTGGGATGATTTTTCCCTATGGAAAACCTACGTAACCAGGTTTTTAGTCGGCTGAGGTTGCTAAATGATCGTTCTACTGTACACGTTGAGCACGGTAGAACAATCGAAATTTTCAATATTTTCTCCTTTCGGGAAAGAAGGTTTTGGCCTCTTTCAATGCATCAACAATAGTTTAATTGCCACTTACACTTGCTACCAAAGTTCAACTTAATTTTTATGTGTCTGATTTGACACATAATTAGTTTTATCCTTCCGCTGAACGAATATGGTTGTGTATACGCTTGAACAACGCTGGGAAATATTGCGACATTACTTTGATGCAGAAGATGCCGATTTTGCCAAAAAAATCATCTTTTCAGATGAAACTCATTTTGATCTCGGCGGGTATGTAAACAAGCAAAATTGTCGCATTTGGGGCACAGAAAACCCGCACGCATACATTGAAAAGCCGCTGCATCCAAAGCGAGTCACTGTTTGGTGCGGATTTTGGTCCAGAGGCATAATTGGGCCATTTTTCTTCGAAAATGAGCAAGGAGTGGTCGTAACAGTCAATAGCTATCGTTATCGGGCCATGTTGAACGAATTTTTGTTCACAAAAATTGAAGAGGAGGATATTGGCAACATTTGGTTTCAACAGGTCGGCGCTACTGCATGGCCAGCCGAGGCAGCCATTTGAATGAAATTATTTTCCATTATTAACCGGAAGAATTGTACTTTTAAATAAAAAAAGAAATTTGAGAAAATATTCAGTAGTTTTTTTTTTATAGAATTTTCAAAAAAAAAAGTTATTTGGCGGACCCTGTACTTGGTAGATAAAAAAATTGGGAGAAAGTGTTTCAAGTTTCTGCGAGATTTGCGACTGACATAGTTTGCATTTGCGCAGGGTATAATTTAGATAATGCGAATGATTGAGGGTTTTCTTCAGTAAAATGTTCTTAAAGATATGTAATAATAGAGTCCAAATATGGCATTATTTATGACTTCTTCCAGAATTCTGAATGGCTTTCTGATGAGTGGATTCTTCGATGCCTTTCTAACAATTTGCGGCATTGATGTGATGTCTTCCTCAGTTCGACTTTCTCCGCAATAGTCATCATTTATAATTTTAGCCATGACCTTTTAAGGAATGTCACGGTGGCTCTTAAGCAATTGTAAAATGCGTTTAATGTGCTGAAGAATCGGGATCCGAGTCCAGATTTTTTGATGAGATTAGTCTTGGAAGGTAGACCAAAGAATCATCATAAGAACATGCGCACATATTAGGGTCTTGAGCTACTGAATATTTCTTGTTCTGGTAATTGAGCTAGGAACATGTGATACTGTCACTGCTTGCTCCTTCAGGTTTTTCTTTTTAAATTTACTGCAAATCAAAAAATTTAAAGTTGGTGGGCACTTGTTGCATGTCCATTGTTGCTACAGCGAGTTAATTATTTCCTTTTATTTAATTTGAAATTATTAATAATAGCGAATATGAAAAAGAATTATATATAAAAATGATAAAAAAAAATTATGTCCTCTGCTCGTTTCGCTGTTACAATGGTGAGAAACTAGTCGAACAAAAAATAAGTGTTGCCATTAAATAATTTTAAAGCTTACGCAATGTTATAGAGGTATTCACGGTTGGCAGCAATGCTTTTTTGCATTTATATTGAGAAGTATGAACCCAGTAATACATTTTGCTTAAAATGGAATTAGTGAATTCACTCAAGTCTTGACGTGCGGGAATTATCGGTCAAGCAAGTCAAGTGAGAGGACTAAGAACTTTGGTTGCTTTGCATTTGTCTTATTTTTTATCTCTAGGGGGTCTGCTGCCCCTCTCTTCGCTCCTTGGCGATGCTCACGGAGAGAGATAATTACAAAAACTTCATATAAAAAAAGAACTTGAAAAACTTGCTGAAGGTGGTCGGTGAATCCGCCTTTATCAATCAAAATGAGAGGATTAATCAAATATTTTTTCAAGTAAGTTTACGCTCAAAAGTTTTTCATACAATTTTGAAGCAGAAAACAATGCAAAATGATTTTTTGCTGAAAACTCTAGACTTCATTTAATTCATAAATGAAGTAGTAAAAAACCCCTTATCAAGGGCTGTTTCCGTACGCACTTCAAGTAACTTGAAGTTGCTTGAAAAAGTTTCTTTACACATTTTTCAAGCTAGAGAGAAGAAGAACCAGCTAAATGTTACTTTCTACTCTATTACAATTACCCGAGCTAGCTTGAACTTTACTTGAAAAATTTCTTCGATCACGAATCATCTTCTTCCAATCGCTGTAATTTAATGTCAATCAGCTGTAAACAGTAAATTTTCTGCTCGAAACTTGCTTGAAGTCGTTTCCATACTTTTTTGCAAACTCTCATATTTTGACAGATAATTTCAGTACTCTCACAGATTGAACTCTACTCGAACTTTACTTGAAGTTAGTACGGAAACAGACCTACAACATAAATAAAATTCTAACTCTTATACAGGGTGAGTTGGATAGCGAGATCAGTCCATCAGCTGGTGATTGCTTGGGTCAAGAAAAAAAATCATATGTGAGGAGGGTCTAGTCTCTTTCCCTCCCTCTCCTAGTTAGAAGTAAATAGATCGATTTTTAAAGTACTATCACTTTCGCAAATTCTTTGAAAGCACGACAGCTACTTAAGACTTAAAAACAGTTTTTAAAATTAAATTTAAAAATTTCAATAAAACCGAAAACTAATTACAGTTTTCTTGTACGATAAAAAGAAAGAGAAACTGGAAAACTTTTATTTTTGCTAAAATTACACTGTACAACAATTTATCCCATTAAAAAATTTTGTTTTAAAATAAAGATAAAAAGGTAAGAAAGTTGAAGAAAATATAAAATTATATAATTTATGGAAAAGGGCTATGAAAATGGTCCTTTTTATTGCAAAATTCTGTACATCCTTCATGTTTTTATTCCATTTTAATACAAAAAATTCTTGAGACAAATTTTCCTTTTTACTTTCTGCAAAACTTCACTGAAATGTTGTATTTGGTTTGCTTTTAAACATTTTTGAAAGTGTGTTCAAAATTATTTATCGTTTAAAATTTCACCTTCTTCATATATTTTAGAACAAAATTTTTTCCATTTAAAGTTATCTGCATCTATCTTCAAAACAGTGAGTTGATCACAGCTTAATCACTCAAAGACTACTGAAGAGGAAAATGTAGCGATTTCCGAAACAGACTGTCTAGTCAGCTAAGTGATTGACTTTATACAGAGTTGTTGTTGCCTTTTTAAAAACTTACTTGATCTAAAGCTCACAATTAAATTTATGTAATAATTTAATAGATCATAAAACTAATTAACATTCTACTTTTATTTAAGTCTTGAACTTTGCAAGCGATTTAAAAAGACCCTCATTGTAAACTGGTTTTTTAGTGCATCTGTGTATACAGAGTGTTTTTTATAAAAATTTAAGGTTATTTTTAATGGGAATTCAACTAATAATAAATATTCAACTTATATTTCAACTAATTTAAATTTGTTGCAATTGTTTCACATAGAGAGAGTGAACTAATTGATAAAGTTTGCCAAGCAAGCGGGGGCAAAAGAACAAAAAATTGGGTATTTTTTCACCATTACTGTCGCTAGCTTGGCCAAAATCTCTAAGTTACTGGTTACAGGGTAGAACAGAATGGTAAGATAGCAGTCGAAAATTGATATAAATAAACATGTATACATAAATAGGTGAGTCGATTGAGGAAAAGTAAAAAAAACAGGAAAAATTTAAAAAAATTTATAAATTAACCAAAAGAGTAATTTAAAATAAAATTTGAAAGCAGATAGTAAAAATATCAGATATTATTAACAAATTTTTTTCTGTTTAAATTTGACTAAAAACTTCAAGGATATTTAGGATTTATGAAAAAATTGCATTTTCATATCATTTTCAATAAAATTTTTCACTTAGTATTATTTTAAAAATTTTTTTATTCTCTTTAATTTGACGCCGAATTTGCGATGATAGAATAAGATTTTCTACATTAAACTTTTTTTTAGGAAAATAAACTCCTTCAAATTTCAAAGTCCTGTGGAAACGAAACTAGAGGTGTCTGGAAAAAATTGCATTTTTGTGATGTGCGTATAAAAAAATTTGAGAAACTGGGCGGGGTTTTTTTTGTGTTGTACCGTGTTATTATAATTAGTTATTTGAATGCGACTTTCTCGAAATTCTATCTCAAAAAATGTTTCTTTTTATCACTTCGTTTCCTTACAGGGCACTGTAAACTCAAATACCACCTGATGAAATTGGGCATAGGAACCGATAGTAACTCCCGTTTCTGTGAAGAGGAGACTCCAATACACCTACTCACAAACTGCGACGCCGTGGCTCGCAGACGTAAGCTAGCACTGGGGAACTATGAGCTGAGTTTAGAGCAGGTTTCATCCCTTGAACCTAAGAATATTCTCAAATTCATTAGATAAATAGGGCTGGATGGAATTCTGTAATCCGCAAACCCAGCGGAGCTCTGAGAAGGAGGTACAATAGATCTAATTTAGGTCGCAGTACGCATCTCCACCATATAACATTAACATTAACATCACTTCGTTTCGTACTCTCAAGAATTCTATAAAATTTTTTCATACAAAGTTCTTACAGCCGGTCAACTTATTGTGGAGTTCTAAATTGTGCTCGAAATACCTATGTAAAGCACTAAACTAAAATGTATATACAATATTTAGAAAAGAAAGTAAGCACAGTTACTCTCACTGTGATGTTTTTGTTGTACGATTGACATTTAAATTTAAGATAATCATTAATATTTAAGTGCAAGATTAAAGGAAACGTGTTCAAGTGACTTTAAATAGTTAAAGCACGGATAGAAACCTATTACTTATGCAGCTCATATCACTTTTTGTAAAACAATAGTTCTAAAAAAACATTTTGTAAAGATAACTTTAGAAATATAAGCAAGTCACCAAAATTAACTTAAACAATTCACGTGAACATGTTCCGGAACAAGTTAACGCACCTATTGTAGTAAAATTTTATAACATATAACAAGAATGTAAAATTTTACAGCATTTTTTAATGTAAAACAAAGTTAAGTTCCTGAAATACTTAATTTAAACAACAGTGGTTGAATTTTGTCATTTTTAATTTTACATAAACACCAATAGTAACGTGGTTGGTGAATTTTCAACAAAAACCTTTTAGATTGTACGACGTATTGCCCTATAGCCACTCTTTTCGATAAAACCCTGTATCAAGATTTATTACCCCAGGTGTGACATTGCTGTGTTATGCACATATCAATTTTGTTCAAGGTCCTAGTCTGTTTCTGTGTCATCTTTGGTATTTTATGGATTTTTCACATTACCAGCCCTGACCTTAATCATTTGATGACTTTTTTGCTTTATTAAGAAGAACTTATATTCGAAAGAACTCATTAATATATTTTTCATATAAAGCTGTTAAGCAGGCAATGCCACAGCTGCTCCTTTTTTCTCATTAGTGTTACGCCCACCTTTTGAATTTCGTAACAACACAAGTTTTTACGCATGCAAAGTGCGCAAAACGTTTGTCAATAATAAAATATATAAACATTTTAGCTGAATGAGATCCTTGCTGCCATCAATCAAACAAAGTGAAATCAAAAAAAGGCTTACAATATGAGTTGAGCTTCGCATGAATTGTTTGAAAACTGTATGATTTCAATGCTTTTCGAGAAAATGAAAATGTCATAAATTTGAATGCAACCCAATACAAAAAGTTCTACCCCGCATTTAAGACTTGCTCTTAAACGGAGCAATCTTGGCTTTTGTTGTGATTTACTACGATTTGCAATTTGCTTCCAGTTGAATATTAAAAAAAAAGCCCGGAATAAATAAAATAAAAGCGCACGCGGGTGGAAGGCATTCCCTTTGTCATTGCTTAAGCAAGTAAGAAGCAGGGATGGCCACATGTGCACCCATTCATGGGTACATAAAACAGCGTTGTATGTGAGAAGCCATTTGTTGCTCGTTGCTGTTTCCTTTCATTGTTGTCGGCAATCGAAGAACGTTCTTTTCATTAAAAATTTTTTGTCCCAATGCGGTGCCACCTTTTGTTAAAACACCCGCGCGTGCCCTTGTTCGAATGAAGAAATAAAAATTAAAAGCCACGTTTTATTGAGGTACACATATGGCACATTTGAATTGTTGCATCCACACCCACAACAAGAAAGCAATTGTAAAGAAATCATAACCAACAGTAATCTTTTAAATTGGTTTCGGTTTTGATTTTTTACATTTTAGAACTTAATGTGATATTTAAAAAAATAGATTTATATACAACATATAGAAATGAAAATTGGTTGACGACAATTTGAACAAAACTGCTGAAACACGTTTGATATATAGCGACAGGTATGCAAGGTTATCATTGCATAATGATCATTAGTAGGTTTACTCCGAACACTTGTTCCGTGTACTCTCTGAATTGGAAAACTGAATATGAATAAAATTCTGTTTTTTTTTTTTTTGTTTAAATTTATATATCTCTATTATTGTCTGATTTGTAATTTGTTAAACCTACATATTTAATATGATAGTCAATTAATATGAAAATATTTGCGGTCAAACAATGAGTGACAAGAGATTTACAAGTTTAAATATTTATTACAACAACTACAATAACAACTTTGTGTAGCTTTTGTGCCTACCTAGCTTTCGGCTAAGTTCCCCCTACTGCATTGTTTTTATGCGGATATTTTGCATTTTTTAATGGGTTTTAGGTTTTCCTTCTATCTGGGTTTTTTTTTCATTTTCCTTTACATTTTCCTTACCTTAATGGTTTGTTATATAGTGAAAAATTCACACTCATACGCCAGACCACATAGCACAGTGGGAGATATTAGACATTATCACATGAAAAAAAAAATTTGATAAAATTTAAAATTCTTTAACCAATTGACAGAAAATACTTAAGATAAAATCAAATCAGAGTATTTTCAAAAAAAATTCAAATTTCATATGAGCCGTAATATTTGAAAGTTGAATAAGTCCACCTTTAAAAAATATATGACTTAATGCTTTTTTTAGCTAGATATGAGGATCCCTCTTTTATATTTTTAATCACACTTTTAATAGATCTCGATTTCGCCATAAATTTACCAAATTAACTTTGCTGTAAAATGTTATCAAAGAAATATTATTTTTGGAAGTGGAATAAGTCCAATCACAACTAAAATTATTACACGGAAAACAATATTTTTAGTTGTTTTTGAATTATTTAAAGTTTAAATTTATTGATTTTGCACATTAGTAATTCGAGAGAGTCCAACATAGATTTTCCATGCGCAAATACCTCCTTGCTCAAATCAACACCAACCATATTAAAGACTGGCCTTGAGTCTTATTAATAGCCATTGCAAAGCACACTTGTATGTAAATAGAAAAAAAATATTTGAAAGGTTCCCGAGTATAACAAAAAAACTTTTTTAGCTAACTCCAAACAGCGACCGTGCAAGGCCTCATTTAAAATATTTTTCTCGGCCGTACGAGGCTGCTTTTAAATAATCTCGGCTGAACAACGGCCACACAACGCAAATATTCTTTATTGTAGTAATCTTTAATCATACAAAAAAATCATACTATTTTAATCGAAAATTCAATTGTATTCCAACAGCTTATTTCATTTATAAAAACATCAATATACAATACCGACATCGCCGAGTGAGGCTTGCTTTTCTTTTTTCGCGTAAGTTTGTTGAATACCAGCTTTGAAAAATTTACATACAACGGGCGGACAGCGCAAAGGTCTTTTTCAATTTTGGAGTGCCAAAATACGCAAAAATAAAATGTTGAATTTTTCCAATAATACTTATTTTTCCTAGAGAAATATTTTTATGTAATTAAAAAACAATATCGAAAAGTCAAAATAGCTCTTGCATTTCTTTTTTAAATTTCTAAAAGTAAGACCTCTAAATAAACGAAGATAAAGTGAATGCAATGCTCTAGAAGTAAGTCAAATTTGACTGACCATAACTTTTGATACAGATAATATTTTGAAATAATATTTTCTTTTTGTAAATATTTGGTTAAATCATGATTAAAAGTTTTAAAAAAAGTTACAAAGTTTACGAAAATAATATAAATAAAAAGTTTTAAAAAACTGCTTTTTTTTCTTAAAATTTTATTTATGGTCATATTTAGTAAAATAAATCTAAAGTATTTATCATTATCTAACCTGGAGAGCATAATGCAAATAACATTTAGTGTATTAGCTTCTAATTTAAAAACAAAACCATTGTGAAAAGTTGCGAAAGTAAAAGATATTAAATAATGCAACTGGAACTTTTCATTACTGTGCTTAATGCACATAACACTTATTAAGATAATTTCTGTAAATTATCTGATTAAGTAAATTTTTTAAATTATTATTAAGACAAATAAATTGTGCAAATAAAATTAATTTCAACGTTGTTAAATTTTATGAACTAGATGTATGCAGTCTTTATGGTTTTTAACTTTAAAGTTCTCTCTTTTGCAAACTAAGAAGTCAAAATTAAAAAATTTATGGATAAATAATAATGATATTTAAATTTTTAAATGTTCCAAATTTCGTTCTTCTACCTTTTATCCTTTATGTTTAAATAATTTGCTTGCTTTAAAAATTGTGGGCAACAATAAAGCATAAACATGTTTAAAAAATGCATAGTAAACAAACAAGCTAGCACAAATACCTACTGTTGTCTCTGTTAAACATTCAAAAACCTAAGTTTAACAAAATAAAATATATATTAAATTTACTTATAAATTTGCAAGAATAAATTTCAAGTGAATCTCCTACTGTAATGCACATTTTCGTAAAGAAGATACTTCCTTACTTAATTTTTTATGAAAGGTATTAATGTTAAACACTGTTGTAGGGGCAAACAGTTGTTGAGCAGGGTTTCCCAGTATGTTAGTTGCATAATTTTTTTTATTACTTTTTATCTTTATACCTTTGTTATAAGCAAAGATGTGATATAGTAATTTATTTAAAAAATATTTATTTAGATAAGCCGTTATTGAATCAAAATTCTCGTTTTAATATATGCCAATTAGCTCGGATATATGTAAGTTAAATAGTAAATACAGGATATCGGAAAGTTTTGGAAATGCGTCCTTGGAAATATACATTATTTGTAAGTTTTTGTGTAAGATAATGAATAAAAATTTAATTTCCTAATATCTGGATTTGTAAAGATAAACAATTTAGCTTTAATTGATTAAAAAAACTTAACTAACTGTGAAAAAAATGAGCTTGAAAATCACATAGACTCTTAATTTCTTCAGATTCATACATTAGTTTTATGCGAAAACCACCTAAATATAAACGGTCCAACTTAACAGAAGATGTAATAAAACTACTAAAGTCTACAGAATTTCTTCAAGAAAATTCTGATTCAGATTCAGAATAAAAAATGTTTACAAAGAAAACTCACAATTTTTAATATGTTCAATCAATATTAAGGTGAAATATGTAGAAGTCGTACATATAAGTAAGTATAGCAGACGTTGTACCGAACTTATGCCAATAATACTGTTCCAGTTGTATAAGAGGTAAGCGTGGTAGTTGACCTATTAGGCTCAAATTTTTCCAAAAGTTATTTAACTATAACATAAACTGAGAAACAAAATATCAACATAACACCATACATAAAACCAAACTTATGCAAAAACTATTATTCCGGTTGTTTAAAAGGTAGGCGTGGCAGTACAATGATCACGCCCATTCTACAAAAACATATTTTAGATATAAGATAGATACAAGAATTTTATAGCTATAGAATTCTGACAACCAAACTTATGCCATCATTACTTCTCCATTTACATGGGAGGTAGGCGTGGCAGTGAACTGATCACGACTATTTTTGGTAACAGTTATTATTTTTGTATTAAAAACCAACTTGCAAAATTTTATGTCTCCAGTTATGGTACTTTTTGAGATATGAGTTTTGGCACGCCAAAATTGTAAAAGACACACTGTGCAGCGGCCGTACAACATAATTTAGGATTTGTAGTTCTTTGACCCAACTTTCGGCCGCTAGAATTTTTTGTGTTATTTTTAGGCCATTTTTGACCCTTGTACGACCGTGCGGCCCATGATCGACCGCTGGTCGCCCGCTCATATGTTTACTCGGGTTATGTCAAAGGCACCACTTATTACAAAGCCAACCTGAGCGGAAAAATTTAGGCGTTTGAATTTGAAGGAATAATAGGTAGGTTTCATTGTTATTTTTACACTCAGGAAAAAATCGCAACGTTTGAAATAAATTAAATTAAATAATATAATGTTAATTTTACGTTGCTTCATTTTTAAGAAATCATCTTGATTCACAATTCACATTGAAATCCTTTAAATCACATATGAAAACATTTGAACTCCAATAAGAAGTGGAAAAACTTCAAAGTAATCCACTATAGTTATTATATTCTTTGAAGTGCATTCACTTCGAAATTAAGTTTATAAATAACATGGCTCATATTTAAGTTGTCAGTAGTGAAATATATATATATTAAGTAGCAAGTATACATTTTAAAGTGGAAGACACTTCAATTTAAAGTTGGATGCATATTTTTGTGTGTATGTGTTCAGCATAATTTCGTTGCAATCGTTTTAATAACAGTTTTATTAACAAGATTAATAAAAATTGATATTAATGAATTTGGCCAAGTTCTTAACTGGGACACAACACTTGTCAACAGTGTATCCACAAGAAAGAAGAAGACGAAGAGTTTCAGAGTGGGTCCAATATAAAGGAATTATTTATAAATGTAATTATTAAGTAGAATTTTGGAGTCCATTATTATTTCATCTTTTTAAGATTCGTTTGTTTTTTAATGTAGAGCAAAATGTTTATGTTATTTGTAACCCTGTAAACATCAAAAGATTTTGTAAACATTTTCAATCATATGTAGTAGGTCTAAAAGACGAAAGTGTGTTAATTACAAATATTTCTTATTTCACAATTACCCCTTTGCATTTAAACCAAATGAATAATGGTAAAACTTATGTGAGAAATACATTTTTATAACTACATTTTTAAAATCATAATTGTTTTATATAAATGTAATATTTATATTGAATTATCATATAATTTTTTAAAAAAATTACCACATATATTCTAATACTTTAATAAAAGAACATTTCTATAAAAACTAATTTTGTTTTATTTATTTGATTTTGTTTCACGGACCCTGTAACCGTTCAATATCAAAAATGTTAAGTATTTTATTTAAAGTGAAAATCACTTTGATTCATTAATGCAGGGACGTGCATTCAAAGTAGAAAATATCTTACTTCAAAATTATAACGCATCTAAAATAAATACGTTAGTATTCCAATTGAATATGCTTCCTCTATGAATTCAATTTGAATCTACGTTAAGTTAAAGTCGAATACTTATAATTTTAAGGTGTATAACACTTTAGTTTAAAGTGGAAACAACATAAAGCTGAATGTATGTGTTTCCACTTTGAATTGAATATTTTCGTGTTTGGTGCCAATTCATTCCGAAAAATATTTGAATTGAAGTGGTTACCTTTGATTTTACGTTGTTTTTTAGCTCAGTGTTGTAATAAGTTTGTTTACCAGATGCGGGTCCTGATTAAATAATAGCTACAATTACGTTTGGTAACAAGCATTTTATCTGTAATCTTGTCTTATTTATTTTGTGATATAAAGTACCCTATGTCCCGACGAGAGACGTTAGATACCAACACGTCAAGTTTGGTTGTACTTATTTCTTAATAAACTAAGTTACATGTCTTAGTTTTAATTATAATTTTTAATTTTTTCATTATTTTTAGCGCTTAAAACACATATAACAAAAATCAAATTATATATAAACAAAGATTCCATTTTTATTTTGCTATTAGTTTACAGTTTAGCCTTTTTTGTATAAAGTGGTATCAAAAATAAAATCTAAATTCACTATCAAAAATTAATAGTCAATATGTTATATTTGAAAGAGATGTCTATTTGGTGCGACAAAATCGTTTATATTCTGTAATTATTTTATGAATAACTATTGTGTGATAAAAATTTACCCATAAATAATGCTTTAAACAGGATATGTTTTATCAGTTAATATTTGCAAATATTTTTAAATTTTATCAAAGCCAAACCTTTAAATACATATCTCAATATACACAAAAATGGATCTATTCCACTTTCAAATATCCGCAATAACGGCTCATATATTGTATTTCTTAAAAATGTATTAATAGCAGAGATTTAAAAAAGGACTTTTTGTTTATTTAATATGGATAAGGTATTAATTATTGTGCTGGGTTTTTGAAAATTTGTTTTCAAAACATGAAAAATTTATTAATTTAATAATTATATAATACACGGTATAATAGTGAAGAAAAACTTGGTATTAGATAAAGTGGAGGTTTTAGACCTAGTGGGTCATTTGATAACTGCAGATATGATTTTTTTGAGTCCACCCATTTGGATATATATCCAAATATTCCAATTTCCAATTTGGATATATATACAATAAATCGATGTTTGTGAGGTGCGTGAGAATTGATTTACATTACTCTGCTGTTTTTGAATAAATTAAAAAATTGCAAATGTTTTCTTTGATACAAACAGCAGACCTTCTTTACGGTATATAAAGCCTGCTTGTGTCTAAAGAATTGGAAAAGTTACAGGTGTACTGTCTATTAGATGCGTTCTGTCTATTAGATGCTTTTGAATTGTACAGCGAATAAAAGCTTGAAGCAAAATTAATGATAGTAAGGACACTGCAAACATTGACCACAACCCCGAACTGACAGCGCTGCAATAGGTTCGCAAATCAGCAAAAGTTAAAACGGGTTTTTCTGAAAATAGCGATGGGCTGCGCGCTTTTAACAATATTGCCTTTCTAATCGCAACTTCACGAAAACTGCTTACAATTGAGAAATAACTTATTCTTCTAGCTATAAAAGAGGTGCTGAGTACTATTATACATATGCTAGCGTCTGATATTATAAAGATTCCTTGATCCATAGCACAATCCAAAACAGAATTCATTAAATTTCTCACGTTGTTGATGGTTCATTGTATTTTTTTTAAAAAATACTAATTTTTCTTTGCAACTTGCTATGTCGACTCTACCAGGAAGCGAATCCATGAATTTGGATCGCGATCCAAGTATCACAATAAATATTGAACGTGTAACAGGCACCTTAGCATACGACTGATTCATAAAAGAAGAAAAAACCCGAGAAGTATTATTAATTTGTGAAAAATTGTCAACAGACACTAATGCTGAAGCAATTTTTAATATACTGTAAAATTTGTTTGCAGAAAAGGCAATTCCACTCACAAATATTCGATTTATGTTACTTGTCAAAAACCTGAGCGATGGACTACATGAGTCATTATAATATGTAATTATGCAATTATTTGTAAAGAAGCAGTTAGCAAAATCCGAAGTAATGCGCTCAATGATCGATAATTCGGGAAGCTTTGCATTTAAAATGGTGACGAATTCAATAGCTTGCTACTTCGCAATAAAGTACATTGTTAAAGGAATCATATTTGAATAGGTTCATTAATCTATTTGAATCAATCATAGAGTTTTTTGAAAGCAATGCCTTATGGGAAAACTTGCTAAAATTAAAATGTTTAACGAGACTAATTTACAGCTACAAGGAGATTAACTGAATTTGGTAAAAACAAAAACTATTATTACAGCGTTTGTGTCGAAACGTGTAAGCAAGGAATTTTTCCATTTCCCGATTCACTTGTCAGTGGAAAAAGCTGATGATGACCTATCAGTATATTGTCAACGTATGGAGACTAGGGTGGGGCGATTTGAACATCTTAATGGGAGCTTCGCGTTTCTGATCCTTGGAATTGTACTGAGCAAAAAAGTTCACTAGACCACACGTCTACGGTGAAAATCAAGCTTCCAGATTTTGACTTGCAGTTTTTTCTCAGACTTTTGTTACGTTTTTTTTTTTTGATATTTTGGCCTATAACAGCCAAACCATTGAGATTTTTGTCTTAGTATTGGATCGAAAATCTCAATGGTTTGGCTGTTATAGGCCAAAATATCAAAAAAAAAAAACATGACAAAAGTCTGAGAAAAAACTGCAAGTCAAAATCTGGAAGCTCGATTTTCACCGTAGATGTATGGTCTAGTGGACTTTTTTGCTCAGTACAATCCCAAGAATCAGAAACGCGAAGCGCCCATTAACGCTTTTTTCCTTCCATACTAATTGCCCCACTCTAATGGAGACCCTTAACATTGATTTTATAAAAACTTGAAGATATCATCACCATGAATATGCCACTTTGCACTAATGAATCTAAAATAAATTTGTATGAGAAAATTATTGAGATATCAATTAAACTTCAATTTAACTAAAATTTAAAGCGTGTACCAGGAGTTCTGGTTACAAAAACAGATACCCACTCTTTATGCTGGTTTGTGGGCTGTGACGGAAAAACATTTGATATCTTTTCCATCATTTAGTTGAACGTTAATTTAGTGCGGTAACAAGACTTTCAACTCAAAAAAACCAACTGCAAGTAGTTGAGCGCCCAGATTTAAGAATTCTTTTGACAAAAAGGAAGCCCAAAGCTCAGCCTTCTCATTAAAATTTTTTTTAATTATTTGTCTTTTATAAACTTAACTAAGTAAGTGTACTTAAGTAATATTAAGTAAATGAATTTAACAACTATTTGTTTTTATCAAATAATAAAATAAACTAGTTTCTGTTTCAATAGCTTTTTTTTAAAGTATTATTTTTCTAAAGGCGGGTGCTAAAAAAAAATTACTCTTAAAAAAGTGTTAGACCGAAATAGTTTGAGAACCTGTACATTAGTCGATATCTACTTTAAAAATAGTATTACGAAATATCCAAGTCTCTGGGACTAACAAGGTTACCTTTTTCTCTTATTGATACGAATATGGTTACTTAGTATTGTATGTTTTTAATGAAAACTGCTCAGCTAAAGCCCGTATGATACTTCATTGTTTTGTCCAATTTTTATTCATTGACAATGAAACTAGAGCAGTTGAAATAGTGCTAAAGCTAAAATGCAAGAAGTGTGAGTGTATACGCATATAGTACGAATTGGGCAAATGTGCGACGGACAACATTTTCAATGCATTGTTCTTGACGTTTCTCTCAATTCGTCACTCGTTAAGTTTCGATCAAATATTAAGTGTCAAAAACAAGCTTGACCTCTTTCTAACGTAAACAATAAGAAAAGAGAGATAAGATATTAACGTTACGGAGATGTAAAAAATTGACACGATGTATATTTTCATCCTTTTCTACAATATATATCTGTCTACCCCACGCACCACTTGTTTTCAGATTTTGAAATTGGACAAAACAATAAAGTATCATACGGGCTTAACTTAGCTTAGATTTTTTCATATTGGTGCCTTTTATGTCTCTGCTACTGATGTCATTGAGTCTATTCGGTGTATAAAAACATCATTTAAGGAAGATATTGATGGTCTTGCGACAATTATTTTCTTAAAATGTTCAAATGCTTTAGCGGTCCCATAACTGACATCTTTAATAAATCCTTGACTGAAGGTAATATTGTTAAGCAATGGAAAATTGCCTCCATTTTTCAATCTGCTAATAAAGGTAACGTTGCGAACTACCGGCCTATCTCAAAATTATTTAATGTATCGAAGCTTTTCGAAAGTGTCACGAAGGTAAAATTAAGTTTCTTGATTAAATGTTAAATTGGCGTTGAGCAACATGGCTTTGTTTCGGGTCGATCAACGGTGTCAAATTTAACTCTTTTTTTCTGAGTACTGTGTATCCTCCTTTGGGCTTAGCATCAAGTTGATGTGACTTACGCAGATTTTTCCAAAGCATTCGACAGAGTTTTTTATAAATTGTTACTTTTGAAATTATCGAAAATAGCTTTTCATTCGTCTTTTTGGAATTGGATTAAATCTTATTTGTAAAAAGGACATACTTTGTCAATATAAATAACGTAAATTCTTTTGAAGTTATAAGTTAATGGAATTAAATTAATTTTTTTTATTATTGATTTAGTTTGGCGTTTTGACTTTTCAACCGTAAATTCTTAAACCGGCTTTCACCTTTTAAAAGTCTCACCTGGAAGGACAAAAACAGTCCAAAAATAGCCTATTTTTAAAGTAATTAAATAATTAATTAAAATAACAATAATAAAAAGTGTTGATTCAAATTGCCAAAAGTTCAAATAAATTTAATATAAAGACAATTTTTTATTACAGCTATTCCACCTGATCGCCAGACAGCGTGGAAGATGACTAGTGGAGATCTTGACCAGTGGGATAATTTGTACTATACTCCCACGAATACCTAGTAAGTGGT
This sequence comes from Dichetophora obliterata, assembly GCA_963920525.1. Taxonomy (NCBI): domain Eukaryota; kingdom Metazoa; phylum Arthropoda; class Insecta; order Diptera; family Sciomyzidae; genus Dichetophora; species Dichetophora obliterata. The sequence goes on from OY986435.1 coordinate 282,036,042, forward strand.
ATATTAACTTTATCACTCCCTTTGTAACGACGATAAGAAGGCGTTGCAAGTATAGTTGCGAAGTACGTCCATAGATGTCGCTTTGCAGTGATTTTCATAACTATTACCTACTATACACATTTTTTTACCTAATATCTCAGTTTTGTACTAGCACTCCTCCCGATAGCACACTTTTTTCGTATCTCTCAAGATAGTCTGTTCAACATTTTTTTAGAAACATTTTGTCAATCGAAGAGTTGGCAAATATTTAAAGCATAATATGGTTATGAAATCTATAAGAAAACTTTGAAAGCAATAAAAAACAATGGCAAAACTTTAAAAACTATGCTAAAACTATGAGAAAACAATGAAAACTATGAGAAAAATTAAAAATTTTTAATTTTTTTTCTATTTTCTTAACTCCTACACATATAAAACATTGTAATTTGCCATTTTCTCCGATCCCAATAAGGAATTTTCACAAAAAAATTCAATTTTCTGCGATATTTAGTCATGGATGCTCCAAAAACCGGCTTTTTGTGCCAACAGGCAAAAATTGTCGATGGTTTTCGGTTTTATGCAAATTGTGCAACCAGGAAATGTATTTTAACCCGAAACACCATATGGCAACGCTAATATAAACACTTAAAATGTGCTTATTTTAGTTTAAACCATTTTATATTTGCGTTAACAGGTCATTCTGAAATTATAAAAAAAAATTTACTCAGGGTGATTCGGGTTAAGATGTTCTAGAGAATCAATTCGAAAAAATTGGGAAAAAAATTATTTTTGTGGTAGTTTTGACCCCCAAACAAATCGTGCTTCAAAACTCCCCACTCTCTCCAACATATTCCTTATCAGCATCACCTCCTGAGTTGATTTAGCCATATCCGCCTGTCTGTTTGTCTGTCCGTCTGTGATCACTATATAAGCCGTAATTTTAAAGCTATCATAAATAAATTCAATGTATAAGCTTTTTACTCAAAAATCAAATTTGAAAATTTTCCAAATCGGATGAAAACCTTCTACCTCCCTTACAAATGGGCTTTATGAAAACGGTGCAATTTCCTTAAACTCCACGAAAATGAGTACAATGGCTTCAAAATTTACAAATAACTTATAATTTAACTATGCATTCGATATTTGGAATTTTGTGAGATAAACTGAAAAATCCACCACAAAAAGTGTAGTCATTGCAATAGTAAAAACTTCAAAAAAGCAAAAAAAAATGTATGTTTAAACATGATATTTACATATAAGTTTTTATAATAAAAATTTATTCTGAGTTTCAAATTTGAAAATGAAAGTGACATCATCATAAAATACGGCTGCGGGAGTATCCACTATATCAACAAAGCTATTCGATATAACAAATTTGGGTTGTATAGGAAGTGCCACGTCCTCTTGATCACCGCTCATAGAATGTAATCAATTAAACTGCATGTGTACATGGAGGTTGAATACCGAATTCCAAAACTGTGCGACATATAACTCCAAAACTATTCGATAGCACAAATTTGGGTTGTATGGGAGGTGCCACTGCCCTTTTCCTTACGCCCATAAAATTTTACCAATGAAACTTACCAATGTGTATAAAATAAAATTTTACCAATGTGTAAATTGAGGTCGAATACTGAATTCCGAGGCTGAGTTACCTATAATTCCAAAGCTATTCGATATCGTAAATTTGGGTTAAATTGGAGGTGTCACGCCCCCCCGACAAACTCCAAAAATTTTATCAGTAAATCTGCAAGCGTAAATTTTGGTCGAATACTGAGTTCATTTGAATCTATTCGATATCACAAATTTTCGTTGTATGGGAGAAGCGACTCCCCCTTGATCGACGCTCATAAAATGTAATCAACGAAACTGCATGTGTACATTGAGGTCCAATACTGAATTGCAAAGCTGTGAGACCTATAACCCCAAAGCTATTTGATTGAAAATGTAATTAATGAAACTGCATGTATAAATTGGGGCCGTATACTGAATTCTGACGCTGATATTCGATATCGCAAATTTACGTTATATGGGAGGTGCCACGCCACTCTTACCAATGAACATCAAATTGAATCAATGAAACTGCATGTGTACATCGAGGTCGAATACTGAATTCCGGAGTTGTGCGACCTATAACTCCAAAGCTATTTGATAGCACAAAGTTGGGTTGTATGGGAAGTGCCACTCCCCTTTACCCTACGCTCATAAAATGTAGAGGAATGAAAATGCATGCATAATTGTAGGTCGAATACCGAATTCTTACGCTGTCAACCTATAACTTCAAAGCTATTCGATATCACAAATTTGGGTTGTATGGGAGGTGCCCCTCCCCTTTGTCCACTCCCATAAAATTTCATCACTGAAACGGTACGTCTAAATTGTGGTCGAATACCGAATTTCTTAGCTGTGCGATTCATAACTCTAAAGCTTTTCGATAACAACAATTTTTTATATATATGTGGGATGTAAAAGGGGGTTTGGCATTTCCTCTTAAACCATCTCGTACTCAAAGCAAAGCGTACTTACAAAATTTGAGCTCAATCAAACCAATAGTTTCGAAGTATTTTGATATTTTCTTAAAAGTAAGCGTAGATGAAGTGTGACCACGCCCATTTTTATCAAAGTTAATTATAGTTATCATACGAACTTATTTACTGAATTTTAATTTAATACTACCAAAACCGTCTTAAATACAGCATTTTTATTGATTCGTGGGCGACAAAAGGGGGTGTGGCATTATATTTTTCCTAAACCAGTAGAAGAAAGTATCCAATTTGGTTCAGTCGTTTTCAAGTTTTAAGCATCCGAACAAATCACGATTCATTTTTATGTATACAGATATTGATTTGTGTGCGGTAAAAGTGGGCTTGAAAACATTTATGTATAGTGACCGCCTCTTAGATCACCTACACAGCAAGTTTCACTGTAAAAATGTGTAAAACTCCGGAACTGCCATGATTTCGAAAAAGTGGCCGTATTTATATTACGACCACGCCCATTTGTCGTACAGTTACCGACAGTAACCATCTGAACAAAATTACCAAATCTTAGTTTTTTACGATTGAAACCGTCTGATATATATCCTTTTTTTAGTTTGTGATTGATAGCGTAAATTTGGCTTGTATGGGAGGTACCACGCCCCCTCGTCCAATAGTTACCAAACCTCACAGGAACACTCTCAAGATGTGGTGCTCAGTTTCCCTGAAAATTTCATAAAGATCGGTTCAGCGGTTTTGGAGTCTATATGTGATATAGCCACATACCCACATACCCACATACATACATACATACATACATCCATTTTTATATATATAGATTGCTCTAACTATCCCAGTGATCGAGATCTCTAACAAGCAATTTTCCGGAAAACCACGGGTAAGAAAAAGATATCCAAAAACTACTTTTAGCCTATTTCTAGCTCGCCATGAAAATTTCATTAAGAAATTAAAACATTTTTGCAGCTTTGTACAAAATGGGCTTGGACTGGAAAAAGTTCAAAAAAACTTAATCAGATATGCTCTACGATCTATAAATTTTCACGATCCGTTGCAAGCTCATAGTGCGCACCTATTGCTTTTAGGACTTAAATCTCTGGAATCAAGACGTAAGATTTCCATCTATCCACCCTCCAACTAACTTTCACCCATTTTCCGAATCAACACAATGCTTATAGCTTTATATGGGAAATCCCCTAAGCGTTGGTTCAGTTAAAAAAAATAACTTTGTACTTATACTTTGTAACACTATTTGTTATATTTTTATATATTATTTGAATATTAGTCTGTAAACATATTTGTATCTAAACACTTTATGAAATAAACTACAACTAAAACAAAAAAAAAAATAATATTAGATCTGTTTTCACTCAAGAAATTTATTTACTTATATTATAAGTCAATTAATGGTCTTGAAGATCTCTTTATCTTTTTATCTTTTTGTTTTTTTTTATCTTTTTGTTTTTTTAAGACAGCATTTAAGAAATGTAGAGTTCCGAAGAATGCAAAAAAGCCTAGATATGGCACTATACCACATTACCCGCCTGTCGAACATTATTTTTTGATAAAAAAAAAACAGTAAAATGCCGTTTTGTTTTGTTTGGTTTTACCGAACAACTTTCACTACCACCAGCAAGTGACTGTGTTTCTAAAAAGACCCTACTAAAAATTTAAACTGCAAAATTTCAATATAAATACTTATGTACATTATTTTTAATATCTTTGACTACAACTTGTATCAAGATCTCCCACTGTCCGAACAACAACAACAAAAACAAATACAACTATGATAAAAGGAGTTCGCGAAGCTTGCAAATTTGTTTTAAGACCGTCGGCATTTTCCTACTTTTTATTTTGTTTTTTTTTTCCATAGTGCGCTACCTTTTTTCTGCTCCTGGGCTCATTGTGATTGTCACAACAGCTACATCAACTACAACAACAACAACAATAGCTACATTGATTGTGCAACATCTATGTTGTTGTTTTTGTTGTTGATGTTGTCAATTTGGCCAAAGTGGTTTTTCACTTGCTTTACCGCAAAAACAGCGCTCATAACAGCGAAATCAACAGCAGCGCGCTGCGCAGCGGAAACGGAAGATGCTTTACATAAACAAAAAAAAAACGAATGCATAAAACAGTTTTTAAATGGACGCAAAAAGCAGGACGAATAGATGAATGATATTATTGTCATGCTCCAAATGAGCATTGTTGGTGTTGTATGTTTTTTTTCTGCATTTTTTTCTGTGGTTTTTCTAGGCGTCAGCAATTTAAACACGCGGAATGAATTTTACAAATGTTTGCATTTTAATCACTCTAGAGGGCGCTGCTTTTCATTCTATGCCTGCTGCCTTCATTCGTACAATGCAAAATACTTCATTCTTTTCTCATTTGTCTGTCATTCTATTTATTTAATGACTGCATGAATTAAAATTATTCACTGTGGGCAATGCAGTGATCTACTTGTAGCTACAGAGTTGCCAGATCAGTATGTTTTGGTACGGTTTTCGTCGTTTATGCAAAACACGCAATACAGCGAGGCCCAAATGCCACATAGCAGCAAATATTTATTACTGACTTTTTGGAAACAACCCATCACACAACAATTTTCTTTCTGTAAAGATTTGGCGAACATTTTAGAAAAATTATTAAAGAACCACATTTGCAAATAAAAGCTTTTTATAATCATCGCTCAGGGCTATTAGCATGTATTTTCAATTATTTATAGAATAATTTTTCATATCCGAAAACATATTATGATTGAAAGTCTTAAAATTATTTTGAGAAACTTTTTAACTCGAGAAAATAAATTGTTGCTTGAAGTAGCGTTTTTAATTCAAACCATGACTATATTTCATTCAGCGCGCTATTATTTCGGCCAGTTTTTCTCTTCATAAAACTACGTTGAAACATATTTTATAAAACTGTGTAAAAATTGCTCCATCAATCGTCACATTAAATATTTTATGTTTTAAAATTCGAAAACAACAGCTGCTGTAATAAAAATTTTAATTTTTTATTATGAATTTTTTAAATTAATACAGCATAGCTATACAAAATCGACTCATTTTTCTACAATCTGATTAAGAAAATGTTCTTGCTGATAATAATATTGACAATCACTTCATAGCTACAGTTCTTGTTATCGCAAATGCTATACAAATTTTTGTTTGTTGAGCCACCTAAATCTATTCTGCATTATAATCATAACACTCCTTTTTGTCAGAATCATAGTTGAAACTACTTGTATCTCCGACTAGGATAGATAGAAAAAGTCATTGCGGACAAGTGGTGGCAACTCTATTTGCAAACCATTTTTTCTATTTTGTACGACCAACTTCAGCACTTATGTTGTGCATTTCTTTACGATTTTCTTGATGCACTCTTGCCTAGCAATTCTTTGTTCTTTAACACAGGGTTGAACACTAAGATGTTGGCTTTAATCAACATTATCTCGTTCATGTCTCTGTGATTGCAGAGAAACCGTTCTATTCCATGCGATTAACTTAGAAGGAAGGGAGCGAATGACCTTAGAGAATAAGAATAGGTGGGGCAGAAGGTATCTAAAATGGCTTTTAACGTAATTGACTGGTTCTAACAGCGCTATACAGTATTCATTTTCGCACTTACGTTGGTGAAAATTTACTTAGCCATGTATTAGCTCACAAATTAGAGGAAATTTTAAAAACGATTTCTGCATGAATTTTTTTAAATCTATTTGATACCTTATTTGATATAGGTTTCATCCTTAATTGATGATTAACAAAAAATTCTTTGTCAGATTTTAGTTGATAATTGCGCCATTGGCGCCATTTTGGTATACTCATATTTGTATTCGATTAAAGTTTCTATATACACCTAATATAATTTTTTAAAAGATCTGATGTATGAAGCTTACAAAACTTGTATCTCTGTACCAAAATAAAACTATGGAAACAACCCCTATTTACTTGTATCGCCCCCCATTAAATAGAAGATGTTGAAATAACATTTATTTATACAGGAAACAACCGGAATTTGGAACACTGCACTGAAACTTTCCACGACAGGCATATTTTTTTTTCCAGCTAATTCATAATATATTGTTTGTTTACACAAAAATGAAAAGTGAAATAGTTACTATTACAAAGTAAAAATTAACAAACTATAGCTGTGTAACTATTGAATTAGTGTACTTAAAATTCAATAAATCAGATTTGTTTTGACAATAAAATAGGTGTAGTACATAATAACCCTACTAAATATTTGCTTATAGCTACACAAAAAATAAATTTTCAACAGACATCACCTGATATTTTTTTTTTATTTATTTATTTATGTACATATATTAAAACTGAGGTGTACAATAAGACTAAGTCTTTTTTAGTACTACAAAAAGTGTATTATCAAGGTAGCACAAATTAGATATGATTAAATAGTAAAATTAAAACTAACATAATAATAAAAATTTAAATGAAAATGAAATTGAATACGAAAATTAAGAATAAGGACATGTTCATTTGAAATACGAAGGTAATAGCTTAGCTTAACCGACTATGACAAAATAACATTGTAATTTATTTTTGATAATGGATTATTATGATTAGGTATTATTATTTTTTTTTATTACTAAGCCATAGCGATTACATTTTCACAACATTTAGCAAAATTAGGATGATTCGGACTGATATGAAAGTACATAAATATAATTAAAAAAAGAGCAGTGACTCAGTAACAGCGGGATCGTCATACCCGACACTCCATAAGGGAATGCCCTGCGGCAATGAGAATTAAATTTAAAACTAAAATTAAACACCAGCTTAGATATTTATTTTAACACAAGAAGTTAGACTTTAAATACTTATAGGTCTGTAGTCACTGGGTTCAGAAGCAGAACCAGTTTTTGCTAACTACAAGCAAAACCATGGCAGTCATCCATAATTCAGGAAACCGGGAGCAAGTTAAGCAATGAGCCTAATTGCAGCTTGTATATGATTCGTGAACCAAAAACTATCATAAAATATAAAGGGCAAGAACAATTCGAGACTAATACAGTACGCAATGGGACATGAAGAACTTGTCTATGAAAATTTTTAGTTTAACATCAACCGAATAATGAAACCAACAGTCATTCCATCTAACACTATATATGTATGTCTTCAAGTAAGGCAGTAGGGTTAATTGACTTAAAGTCATAATATGAAAAACTAACAGGAGTATTTCTACTAAAGTTGACATTTAGGGAACTTTAAAGTAAATCATGATCTGACATAAAAGTTATTTGATCAAATTTTAGGAGCAAAGAGATATCAGACAAACATCAAGTAAACTAGGTTCATTAAGAATATCTAAACCACACAAGGATGATAGGTGATGAAAGCTTTCAGAAGCAGAGTCATTACATAACAGATTTTTATTAAAATCGACACAAAAAAAATCATAATCAATAATTTTATTAGATAAAATGTCATCGAAACCCTAACACTGATTATCATAGTCGTACTATTGAACTATTAAATTCTGAGGATTACGATAATCTATTTGTAAGCGCTAGAAACTCGCATTTACATGATATCTACCTCTCTTTGCAATATGAAGTTCCACCTTTTCTTTCGTGATGGTAATTCGGCCTATTTCGTCAGTTTAATTTAGAAAGCTAGACGTGGGCTCTTAACCTCAAAAGCTCATAGTTTTTCAGAAATACTATTAATGTTTACACATCATGCAACTGGAATGATGAAGAGAACACATAGCACCTAGTTTTCGGGTGTTATATTTTCTATTTTTTTAAGGTAAAGGTTATTATCCTTTGGAAAGAATATATTTTCAATTGAAGAAGTTTCTGATATTGTGCACGGTATATATTACATGCCGTCAAATATAAGTATAAACTAATATTTATTGAATGGTCTTAAGTATATTATTATTATTAGAATACTATTAAAAGCATAGTAAGTAAATTAGTATTTTTCGCAAAACTTTCAATTCTATTATTAGCTTTGAATTGTATAACATTATTATGATCTCATAAGTTTTTATTTACTGCATTATGTCAATCAGACTTACAACATAGAATGTTATGTCTTACTATAATTTAATTGATTCAAATATATTTCTTAGTATTTAAGCTCTTTTGTAAAATTTACTTGAATATATCATACTACTACTACAGATAACAACAAATGTTGACTTTTCAATTTTAGGAATTTAACAAATTTAACCAATTTCGCCGACAATGAATTACATTGATTGATTACGGTGAAAGCATTTCAGGATAAACAATGTTGCCTTCAGCTTTGACAGCCTCTAGGATACAGATTGGATTGTTAGAGCTATTGTTCCTGCTGAAGGTACTGGCTGATGTAAACAAAATGACAACAGCAGGTCGATTGTCTGACGGATGAGTCGAGTGACGAGAATGAGTAAACGACCAGATCGAAAAGTTAATAAAACAGAAGTAATATAAATGGTAACAAAAACTCCACTGGAATGAAAAACGACTTCAGATCTCGACTAAAAAAACAAGCATTCTGAAGGGTGACTTTTTGCAGCACCAAGTGTAAAATTGACAGTTCTCTAAACAAAAATAACAACGACACTTGCCTCAAGAAAAGGGTGTTAGTTGCAAATCATTTTAATATTATAACTTTTAAATAGCAAATGTTTGTATTGTATCGTGTTGTTGTTTTGTGGCTTATTGACATCAATGTTACAATCGTCAAAGGATTTATTAATGTCACTATTAACCCTCAAGAGGGTGGCATTCGCTGTGACAACTCAATAATTTTGCCTACTCCGCTTAATGTTCGATGTTTGAGATAAGCTGCATTCGAATTAGTTTATTATTTTATTTGACATCTCTATCCGTTTGATATAGATTGATATTAATGAGCATAAATTTGCATCGTTTTATGCGTTACCATATTATGTGAACTGTTGGTGCCATTTGCATTCAGCCGCTCTTCGCAAAATGTGATCAATTGCTTGCATAAATTTTAAGGGTAATTAAATTTTACATTTAAGTTTATGATGATGTTGTGTTTTAATGTGCTTTGCCAAAAATTATCTATAATTGTGGTTGGGAGTAATACGAGTATGGCAAGAAGACAATGGAAATGCCAGGCTAATTTTGTTTTAAATAAAACTCTCAAACTACTTTTTTGTTCTAACTATTTTCAGGATCATAAACTAAGCCCATCAAAAAACGATTTTGGTTCTCATTAAATCTCACTTTTTAGTGTGCAAAAAACTTTGACGCATAGCGCCTTGGCTTAAAGTAAATCTCAATGAAATTTTAGAATCTCTTAGTTATAGCAAGAAAAAAACTAAGAAAGTGCACTTTTTTGGCACTTTTTTTATAACAAATCTATAACGTTTCAACCGTTTAAAATTTTTGAACCCGGTTTTTTTTATATTGCATAAAATTAATTTCGCTACATAATCATAATATAAAAAATAAATTAAATTTTTTACACGAACTTAATTGTGATCTTTAGATCCAGTAAGATTTTTAAGATGACAAAAACAACAACTCTGAATAGATTCAATCACTTAGCTGACTAGACAGTCTGTTTCGGATATCGGTACATTTCTTCTTCAGTAGTTTTCGAGAGATTAAGCTGCGATCAACTCACTTTTAAAGTCGTATATGATTTCACACATGCTTGAACGAATGCTTAAGAATTTTACGTTCAAATCGGCTAATTAATCAGTTGATCTCGTCTTTTGGCCGGTGACAGTCGTTTGTCTTGTGTTGTTTTTTTATTGTAATTTGTGTTATACCAGTGTTTGTTTAATTTCGGTATGTGCTGTATTTTTATTTATTTGTGATTGAAAATTGTTTTTAAGGTGACCTATAGTGTTTTCATGCTGTGTGGTTGAATTTTTTAATGTTTTATTGTAGTACATACATGTGTTGTTTTAATTGTCGTTTATAGTTTGATAGCTGAGCTGCTGCTTATATACTTTTTTCTTTCTCTTTTTTGCGTTCCTCTTTGTGCGTTGTTTGTTTATTTGCATAAACTAAGCACAGAGAACTGTTGCAGTTGCTTTTAAAATGCAACATATTATATTAACCCATTAGCACTTAGTGGACATTATTTTTGCTCACATAAAATTATTGAACTTTGTTTATTCGCTATGGAATATTTTTCCGTCGAAAATTTTGCTGCTTGTTCTTTAGACGAGCTTTGCAAAAGTCAAAACATTCTGAACCGTATGTTCAGTTGTTCTGGCCCATGTGGGCGTTTGTTCCATACATCATGTGCTGGGATCTCTAAGTCGTGTCTTGATGATTTAATCTCACCACGATCAGGTCTTCGCTGGTATTGTGCTTCGTGTAGGGTTCTTTCACCAGATGAGTTTTTCTCAAAAATTAAGCTTTTCGGTGATAGTCTTAACGCTTTAAATAACAATTTTAAAGAAATTGTTACATTTTTTAATGAAGTAAGCACCTCACCCAGTACTAGCATTTATGATGAAAAGTCTTCATCGGCAAATATTTCGACCGCATTGTCTCAGACTCTTCCAGCCTCTTCTTCTGAGACTCAAATAGTTTTATCTAAAAAAGACCTAAATATTTCGAAGAAAAAGAGAAATAATTCCAAAAATAAAAGTAATAAGCGGCGCATGACGCTTCCAGCCAGTGTTTACGCCAGTGAGAATAGATAATATAGTTATTACTCCATCTTCTCCATCTGTTTCTCCCCCGGCTAGAAATGACATGACTAATGAGCGCAAATGTTCATTAAATTTAAGAGCTTTGTCGAGAAAAAAAAAAATTTTCATTTCACGTCTTCAGCCCGACACAACAAGTGAAAATGTATTGACGTTTGTTAAACACAACCAATTAGTAAGTCAGGCTGCTTTCTGCTCATGCAAGAAAATTGGCAATAAACCGTCCCACGCATCATTTATTCTCACAGTAGCTGCTGAAGAGTTTGCAACTGTTCTGAGCTCTAATCTGTTTGCTGATAATATCTTTGTTTCTGAGTAAAAGCCTAAACACAGGTCTAGAAGGACGAATAACATCACCAGTCAGACCCAAAAAAACTAAATAGGCTTTCCCTTTACTATCAAAATGTAAGGGGATTGCGTTCAAAGACGCGCGACATTTTTTTGTCAACTCAGAATTTTTCTGAAGATATTATAGCGTTAACTGAAACTTGGTTGAACTGAGGAATTACTGACTTAGAACTGTTTGACAATAGTTTTCAAGTATGTAGGAAGGACAGACACGCTGACAATAATTCTGCAGTTGGTGGTGGTGTCCTATTAGCTGTAAGGAACTCCTGTGTTAGTTCCTTTATTGATATTCCCTGCTCTGTTAATATCGAACTTATATGCGTTAAGGTTGTACATTGCAATTCTAATGTATATGTTATTAATGCATACGTTCCTCCAAAGAGCAGTGTAGAGGTCTATGCAAGCCTTGCGGATTGCAAAGAATTTATATTAAATTTACTTGACGTTAATGACGACATTTTATTGTTGGGCGATTTTAATTTGCCTGACTTAAAATGACATTCTTCTGACGATGAAACACATTTTTGTGCATCTTATTCGAAGACACGCCAAGAACATATATTTGTTGACAATATTTGTTCTGACTTACAACAAGTTAGTTGTATTTATAATAGTCTGGAAAGGCTGCTTGACCTAGTCTTAACTACAGACAGTAACAATGTCATTGTTCAGAAGGCACTTCATGCTTTGACTACTATTGATAATTACCATCCACCTTTGAGTATTTGGTATAAATCCGATAGGGAGAATATGGTAAATTCAAGCTCTGTTGACACAGTTTATGAATTCAATTTCAAAAAAGCTGACTTTTTGGGGTTGAATCATTTACTTTATAGTAAATTAAATATAATTACAGAATACATATATAATAATAATCTTAACTGTTCAATAAATTATTTCTATACGGAGCTCTTTGCCATGTTTTCTCAGTCTGTACCATATAGTCTCAAATTTGTGAAAAATTCTGCGTACCCTTGGTATACAAAGGATTTAAAGACTCTTCGCAACAATAGGAATAGGGCATGGAAGAAATATGTTTGTAGTTTTGACTCAAATGACCTAGAAACATACAAACGTTTGTTTCTGGAATTTGAGAATTGCTCAGCTGCATTATATAAGTATTTGGATAATATGAAGCTGAGTATTTTGTCTGATCCAAGAAAATTTTGGGGATTTATTAATGTTAAGAAGAAGACTGATGGATTTCCTTCTTCTTTCAAATTTCAGAATGGATTTACTGACAATTCCACCATTATTTGTGGCTTATTTGCCAATCTTTTTAAAGAATCATTCTGTTCAGATTCTTTTAATCCTGATTTAGCGTATTTTGATTATATGAACAACGCATCCAGAGTTTCTTTGGGGCATATATCTTTTACCTCAGAGGATATTTTTAAGTATATTGAATCAATCGATGAGGATTTTAGCGCTGGACCAGATGGAATTCCTGCCGCAGTGTTAAAACAATGCGGCTCCGTTTTGTGTCAGCCTCTCTCGTTACTTTTTAATAAATCAATTAATGAAAGTAATTTTCCTCTTTTTTGGAAAAAATCTTATATCAGTCCTATTTACAAAAAAGGTTGCAGGAACGACGTCACTAATTATAGGCCTATCGCTAAATTGTCTTCGATTCCTAAACTTTTTGAGCGAATAGTGTACGATCGAGTGAAAATTCACTGTGGGCAAGTCATGACAACTCGTCAGCATGGTTTTGTTACTGGCAGATCCACTGTGTCTAATCTCCTTGATTTCACATTCTGCTTAAAATCTATTGATTCTGGCAGCCAGGTTGATTGTATTAACACTGATTTTAGCAAAGCTTTTGATAAATTACCACATAATCTAATTTTATTTAAACTTAAATTAATGGGATTTCCACAATATTTTGTAAACTGGATCAAATCGTATTTGATGGAGCGATCTTATCAAATACGGTTCCGAGGCGTGTTGTCTTCTGAATTTGTTGCAGAATCGGGTGTTCCTCAAGGAAGCCACCTGGGCCCACTTCTGTTTATTTTGGCAATTAATGATGTTACCCACGTCATTAAACACTCTCATTTGCTTATTTATGCAGATGATATGAAAATATACATAACAATTGATTCTAATGACAATTCAGACCTGCTCCAGTCAGACTTGAACTCCTTTGAGGTTTGGTGTTCTAAAAATAACATGTTTTTAAATCCAGATAAATGCCAAACTATGACCTTTTCGCGTAAAAGGAACAATTTTATTTTTGATTACAAAATTAAAGATTTTAATTTAAGTTGTGTAACTACCGTCAAAGACCTTGGTATATGCATGGATTCTAAATTGTCGTTTAACATGCATATTGATACAATTTGTAAAAAAGCGTCTTCTATGCTTGGTTTTATAAAACGGTGGGCCAAAGAGTTTGATAGCTTAATAACAACTACAACTCTGTATTATTCAATCGTGCGTCCTCACTTGGAGTACGCAAGTCAAGTATGGTCCCCACATTACAATGTGCATGTTGATCGTATAGAAAGAATTCAAAAACGTTTTGTTCGGTTTGCTCTAAGAGGCTTGAGTGGAACTGACACATTTAACCTTCCTCCATATGAGGATCATTTGAAATTATTAAAAATGCAATCTTTAAGTGAGAGAAGAAAATCTGCTGATATCGTCTACTTACACCAACGCATTACTGGTGTATTCGACTCTCCAGAGCTTCTTTCTCTTATAAATTTTAACACTAACCGTAGAAGCAGTAGAAACTCTAACAACTTGATTTATTTACCATTTAGTAGAAAAAATTATATGTTAACTGCTCCATTAAATCGCATGAGTACCTTTGTTAACAACTGTAACGTGTTTGATGTTAACTTGTCGAAAGGTCAACTCAAAAGTAGATTGAAAACTAATGTATGATTAGATCTATGTAAACGCATGGTTAGTTGTTATGTCTTGTGTTGTCCCTGAGCCCAACCCATATTATGGTGGGTAAATTTTTCTCCCTTTTGGTTTTTTATTGGACCACTTTTATCGATATCTTTGAGTTATTTCAATGATATTGGATTGGTTCTTAAAATGATCTATTGCGGAGAAAGTGTGAAAAAGCTGTAGTAGCTGAACTCTATTGTTATTGCATGTTAATTAATCATTTGTTATTTAAGGTTGGTACTACCAAAAACAAAAGTGGCATAGCATTGGCGATGCCATCTTTGTGTCAGTCCCAGGACTTTATAACCCATGACTTATTTAAAAAAATTTGGACATTTTTTATTATTTCACTGTAAATTTGTCAATTCTTAAAATAGATATATAAATCATGTACCATTGAAACGGTAAATTTTAAAGCTTTTAGTAGTCGTGGAGCTTATGAAATTAGTATGAGTTTTAAACGGTAAATATAATCATTCATATAAACTTCTTTTTTTTTTACCAAAGGAAATGTTTCATATTTCGTTATCATTATTATAATTTTATTGTTTTGTATTATAATAAATTGCTTTAATAATAAATAACAAGGAAAGTTAAAACCAAATGTCATGAACAATTTGTTCAAATGTTGACAATTTTACAATAATATTAATTAAAAAATGCATGCTGACTTTGCTCTGACAAAATTATTAATTTTAATTCCAGCAGCTCATTAATGAACAAAATAAACTAAACAAAAAACATCACATTAAAATCAAAGCAGAGAATATCATGTTAAAACTCTAAGCTATAGCTTACATTCGATTTCACTATTTTTTTTTTTTTTTTTTGGAATGTAAAAAATATAAAAAAAATTGAAACATAATAAAAAATTCATCGCAAGGATATTAGGTGATAGATTGAAAAATTGTATGCTCGAATCCACAAACTTACATGCACCATAGAAAATGAAAAGTGAATTATGTGTGTTTTTGTTACATATTTTTTTTTATTCCCTGTGTAAAACTTGTGAAAGTAAATTTTTGCTCATTAAAATTTATGAATGTCAAGCAGATTCTACCAAATTTTTGACCAAAGGGCCTCACGATTTAGGGGGATTCCAAACCTTTTTCCAAGGAAAAGAGAACTTTTATGATATTATTTTATAAAAAATGTTGCAAGAACTATGTTAATTAAGAATTATTTTTTTTACCTCAATACTGAATAATTCATAAATTGAATACTGTCATAATTCACTTTCAATTATTTATAGTTTCATTATATATACGGCATTTTTCTAGTTCCTATTTTTTTATTTTATATTTGATCTATGTTAACTGCACAAAATATTTGGTAGTACCCCGGTACAACATATAGGTCGTTGAGGGTTAAACGATAATGTGCAAAATTATCAGTGCAAAATACTTAACAATGTCAATTGAATCATATTAAGAAAATGTTTCAATAAAATTATTAAACATTCAAAGGGAACAGGCCTCCAAATATTTTTCGCCTCAGGGCTTCGCAAGGTGTTAATTCGGCTCTGATTGGTACCAATCAAGACGAACTGCATGAGTGCACTCTTTGCCTAAGAAAAGAAAGTGATTTCCTAAAAAAATTATCTTGAGTGTGAGTTTGATGCTTGCTCACAACGTGCAAGTGGGCCATATATTAGTCATATTATTTTCTCTCTCCCAACATTTCTTCGCAAAACATTCACTGCAGACATCTCCACTAAAAATTAAGAAAAATGTCGAAATAAATTAATATCTCTATAAATTTTACCCCCAGATTGACCCCTCTTGTGCATATATGAGCTGGTTCCATTTTTAATACAACCCTCACATTCCTAATGAAGACACCAACCCGCTACCTGCTTTCCCTGTGGGGTCGCATACCCTCTATGGCAAAATCAAAGATATAAACTATTTTCCTTATTATTTTTATTTTTTGTGGATCTGTTCCGATGAAATGTTGGGGGTGAAAAAATAATCGAACCATGTTATACGTTTAACCCGTCTAGGACTAAATTCAGCAGGGATATTAATTGTTTCAAACACGAACTCTTCCAAGAGTCTCAAAACAGCAATTGTGCAACACACAAGCGATCCCATGTCTTTGAAAAGTCTTATGCATTTGACGAGTGATCATTCTAACTCGCAAGCAACGAGTCTTGTGTACAACCATGCTTCAGGTGGTGTGACTTACACTTTAACTATGTGTTCAAACACCAACTGGAAACAAGAATTTAAAAATACATGTAGAGCAAGAATGTCTTAGAGTCATTTACAATCATTCATGGAATCCTTCCAATCTAATGGCCCCAATCCATGCTATGTATTTTTATTTTTTGGTTGTAATATTTCGATTTTTGGAGTAAAAATTGCTTTTTCATCACACAAAAAGACAATTAAGATCTTTGAGAGAGTAAATAAGACAGTTTATTAAACCCCGAAAAACAATTTCATATTTTGTGTCAGTGAAGTAGCTGACATATGTTGGGTGCCCGTGTCGGTAAATGTCCGACCTCTGCACCGAAAAAAGTGCTAGTTCTGGAACACCTTGGGCAGGCACAATGTACGACCGAAGACCGAATCGGGCACTCGTCAGTTTATTGTGTCCGAATATAGTCAATCGTTTTTGCACACTTTATTGACATAATACAGGCTTACTACGGTACTATTTCAGGTGACACTCGAGGTACTTGTTGGGTATTTTTTGGGTAATATATGAATTTTATTCTCGAGTCCTGTTCGCAAAAACTTTTCGTTACTACTCTTAGCGTTTCAAAATAATATTTAGTCTGATATTCACGACTTTTGTGCCTGAGTAGATTGGTACGGAAACAAATTGTTTCTCGGGAACTACTTTTGTTTTCTTTTATGCTTATAAATCTGTGCTGCGAAATGCATAAATCTTTACATATAATCAAAGTGTAAAAAAATCGGTAAATCTGTAAATTGAATGTTATTTCGAAATTCTTTATGCGCTGAACATTTTGATGGATGTGGATTCCAAAAAACGTTGTTTTTAAAATTTTTGTCTGCCTATCTGTACGCTCATCACGTGAAAACTACTGGATAGATTTTCCTTAAACTTGACATGTGGGTTCCTAATATCTCTGGACGTAGGACTAGGAAAAAGTAGGGCTCTTTTAAAAATACCGGGTCTTCTAAGAAAATGGAAATGAAAAACACTGAAAAGTGAGTTAAAAACTGGAAATCTATACCAACTGTTTCAATTTTTTTATGATAATAAAGTAAAAAATGTTTGGTTTTTTAGGTCAATAACTTTCTCATATTTTGAAAACTGTACAAAATCTTAGTACAATGCATTTTTGAATATGACAGTCTTATACAAAGCAAAAAAAAAAGAATCCGAATTCAAATTTTGACTTTCGACGCAAATATCTTCGTTGTTGTTTAATACATTTAAATCTATATTCCTTTGTCTAAAAGTTAAATCCAAGAACTTGAAAAAATGACTGCAGCAGTACCGTTAGCTAAGGATTTATATTATAATTTTTTTCAGAAAAGGTCCTACAATTTTCTGATTCTTCCGAAAACGGTACAAAAGTTTTTTGTTGTAAAAATAATAAAAACAGAAAATTTAATTTTTTATACTCTTTTAATGATATATCATTTTTATTGCTATTTTAATTTGACACAAAATTTGTTCTATTTCTATTAAAAACACTGCAATGGTACGCTTTTTGATTTTTGTAACGATCTGCATTTTTTAACATGTTGTTTTTATAAATACTTAGACTTCGAGAATAATTTCTGTTCTTTTTATATGCAGAGGCCCCATTTGCATGAAACAAATTATAACTAGTGTAAATATTAAAAACTCAAATCATAAAAACATGTTTTTCTTAAAAGACATTAAACTTACAGTTTTCCTTTATTGATATTTTTTTAATAGTCATTAAGCGCACTATTCAAGGTGTAAAAGACAAAAGTTGTCAAAAGTTCGGCTCTTAGATAGAAGCCACCAAAAATAATAAGTTACGTGACAAAAAAATTGAAGTGGTTTTTTGTCTGCATCAATATAAATGAAAAAATCTGCAAAGTGTGCAAGAGTTTTCTTATAAAAGTTTTTTTTATAAAATTTGAAATAATGTTGCTACATATTCATAATTGTTAATAGCTACGTGACAGTTTTTTCTATTCAAAAAATAACAAATATATTATAGTTTTATTTATTTAATAGAACTAGAAAAACTCAGGAACGTTACAATCGAAATCTGAAAAAAATTAATTAAATTTTGTATTTAACCCAGCAAAATTTTTGTTATAAATATGACATGCATTCTTAGGGACACTACTTTCGTAAGACATTCTATAGATCCAATTGTGCTTCTTCTAAGCCTTATCAAGAAGTGCTTTCAAGAAGCATTCTCATAAACCTTTTCTTAAAGGCATTCAAATAGCATTTAATTTCAATTATTTCTTTGATGTCAAACCTCCAACACAACGCAAACACTTCCTACTTAAACACCAAAATGCCGCGAAAACCAGAAAAAGGGATATTTTACTTGGATTTTTTTAAACCCCCAACAAAACCCAAACACTTCTCATTTGCAGCACTAAAATCGCGAGAAAATCGTGAAAAAGGATATTTTCCGTGGAATTGTTAAGCCCCCCTAACCACAAAAATCATTTCATACCATGGAATGCCTTCTTAATGTTCTCCTCAGAAACACCAACTAGAATCCTTTAACTTCAAAGAAATCTTGCATTGAAAAAATTCTGGAAGCACTTCTAGAGAAGACTAAAGAAAGCATTCCTCCAAATGACATGCATATGTTAAAAGAATGCTTTCTGGGTATGAAAGTGGAAGGGATGGAATTCAAGACTTTCTTTTGCATTTTACCTTCTTTTGGAAGCACTTTTTTGCGGGGTACACGAGTATTTCATTGTACTTATGAAATTCCAACTTTCGTTGAAATTATTCAACTTTTGTCACCATTTCTCAACTTTTGTTTCGATTCATCATGTTTGCTGCCGTTTTTTAAGAATTGAGATCAGCTCTCAGTACTCTCACAGTGTAAATTAAAAAAAAATTTTCTCTGTTATGGAGGCTTAAAAGAATTTTAAGCAACATTTAATTTTTCAGTCACGGTAGACCTTTTGGCGGAAATGCCCATATGTTTTCTTTTTTATTTTATAGCACAATCTAGCAAAACATTCCTTCGTTTAAAGAAAGTTTAAACAAATTCCTCAAAAAAAAAAATTACCAACATATTTACATTAACATTGGGTAAATATCAGCTAGTCTTAAATAATACTACTTAGAATTTTTTCGAGTATTTTTTTATTTTTGATCACGTTACAATATCTGAAACCCTCCCCTACCATTATTTGTCGTAGTTAATTTATAAACCCCTTCCCCTTAAATTGATAACGCAGTTTATGGACGACCCTAATTTTCATAAGAATTTATAAAACCTGGATGAGTTGAATCAACTTTTTGTCCAATTTAGGTAGGGGAGGAGGGGAGTTTTGAAGCACGCTTTGTTTGGGGGTCAAAACTACCATAACACTATGACGCAATATTCAACTTTTTGACTCCAAACAAAAAATCACTTATCCCAGCCGAAAGTACTCGATGAGAGGAGAAAAGTAATTTCTGGATTTTGCTAGATTGGTTGCCGTTCGTTTTTTATGAGCCTCTATAGTTTTTTCGCCAAATTCGATTTTGAGCACTTTTTTGCAATTTTCTTCTATTTTTCGCATGGCCATAGTTCGAAAAATGCTCTGGATTTTTTTTCGCAGTCTTCAGCAAAGTTGTAGCTCTTGACTCGGCCAACAAAAATGCTGAATATATTAAGTCGGAGAAATTTCATCTCCATGCTCAAAACCCCAAAAATGTCGAAAAAATTACCACTTTTTTCACCGATTTTTTCCGTGTTCGACTACAGCTCTTGAACTATTGAAAATTTTACCAAACAATCAAGAGGAGAAATGTAGCCTATAAAATTATAAACAACTTTCTAGTACATACCATATCATACGACCACTCCTTGATACGGATTTGGCCATACAAATGTGATTAATTTTCATTTTCTTTTTTTATTTTATTGACCTTGACAAACATTTTTGCGCTTTTTTTATTTTCGTTTTTTATATACGAAACAACAAAATAAATGCGTATTTGTCAAAATCGTTGTTGTTGTTTTTTTTATGAAAGAACAAAGTAAATTTATATAAGTTAGCCCACATAACTCCATGACACGACTTGGCATCACTATTGTGTAAGATCAATCAGCTGTGACGCGCGAAGTTGGTTGTGGTTTTACACTTGAAATCAACAGATGCAATGGTAAATTTTTGTCATTCTACTTTTTTATATATGTGATTGAAGTGAGTGATTGAAAATGGAAAGATGCTCGAAATTAGATAGTTTCTGTTACGTTTGTGGTAAACTAGAGCCAAAACATGGAAAACAAGAACGAACAAATTTATTTTCTAATAATTTTAAACTCGCATATAAACTTTATTTCGGTGCAGAGGATACAAGTAGCGACGAACATACGCCAAATACGGTGTGTTCATTATGTTATGGCAATCTCTTGGGGTGGTTGCATCAAAGAAATTTATATTTACGGTATGTCAAGCCAATGCTGTGGGTAAGAAATACGTCCGGGGTACATGACCCAGACAAATGCTACGCTTGCGTAAATTTTACCAAAGAAATTAATAGAAAAAAACGCAGAGCAAAAGTATGTAATGCCACTGACTCCGCTGAATTACCAATACCGATGCCCGATGATGCCGAAGTACCAAAACCACCAAATCCGAGTATGCTATCAATGATGACATCAGAAAGGGGAAACACCAACTATGGTGACTTCGATCCGGATTTTTTCCCTGAAATCGCAGATGATGCCTCAAAGCCACTAGCACAAGAAGAAATCGATTTCCTCGTGGCCAAATTTCGTTTTTCGCAGCGTGATGCCGAATTTTTCACTACATTTATGAAGCGCAGAAATCTGACACAGAAAAACGTTATCGCCAGCGGTTACCGTAAACGCCAAGCTGAGTTCCAAAAACTATACAACGTCAATGATTTGAATACGTTCACATATTGCAACGACATAAAAGCCTTAGTGAACAAAATGGGTATGGAATATAATGCTGCCGACTGGAGATTATTTATAGATGGCTCCACGTCAAGTTTGAAGGCTGTATTATTACATGTTACAAATAAATGGCATTCAGAACGAATATGAAGGAATGTTATGAAGTCATGGCAGATATATTGGACAAAATCAAATATACGCAGCATAACTGGAAAATTTGCTGCGACTTAAAAGTAGTAAATATTTTGCAAGGTGTCATTGAAAAAGGCGGCTTCCCTAAATTCTTCTGCTTCTACTGCACATGGGATTCGCGGTATAAACATGACCACACATAAGGCCACACATTGGGTGAAAAGAGATCTGAAGATTCAAAAGCATTTGAATTTGTTCAACAAACCGTTAATTGAGAATATTGATAATATTTTGACACCATTACATATAAAATTGGGCATCGTGAAAAAGTTTATCGAAGTGGCCGTCAAAGGTAACGATCAGATTTTCGATTGTTTGAAAGGAATATTTCCGAAACTAAGCAATGATAAAATTACTGCAGGTATTGTATTTCATTTTTTAGCATTAATGTTGATTCACTTCGTTATATTCGCACTGTTTTTTATGTATGTTACTTGTTGCTTTTTCTCATTTTTTATACAGGTGTGTTAAATGGACCAGACATCCGCAAACTCATTAAAAGTGAAGCTTTCACGCAAGTATTGTCTGCCAAAAAACTTGAGGCTTGAATTGCAATAAAAGCAGTTATTCAATATGTTTTGGGTAAAAACCGCGTGAACAATGAGAAAGCAACGCAATTGGTGAAGAATATGATCACTGCCTTTGATTCCATTCATGCATCGATGACATTAAAACTCCATTTTATGCACCATCATCTGGACGTGTTCCTGAAACAACTGCCCGCAGAATCAGACGAGCAGGGTGAACGATTCCACCAGGTAACCATGCCGATGGAAAGACGTTTCAAAGGAGCACGAGTTGACGGAGGATGATAAAGAAGGACATACAGAAGGAGATATACCGTTATTCACTCCATAAACTGGAAATGACGCAGAAGATATAGTCGTGGCTATTTTAAACTCAGAATCAGACGACGAATCAAGCGAACCAGCTGCAAAGAAATCTCGGCCTTCCACTTCTGGAACGTCAACTGTCAAATCATCAACTTCGCGCCAGACAGCCCAAATGGACATCGACGATACTGATTAAAAAAAAAAAATACAAATTAATACCCGTTTGATGCCTTTTTTATACTTTTTTTCATTATCTTTCATATATTTTCATGTTTTTCACTTTAATCAGAAAATTCAATACTAAATTTCAAAAAAAAAAAATAATACATGTGCCTTTTTTAAACTTTTGCTCAATAAAAATAATAAAATAAAAAAAAAATGAAAATTAATCACATTTGTATGGCCAAATCCGTATCAAGGAGTGGTCGTATGAAGTTTGTATGTACTAGAAAGTTGTTTATAATTTTATAGGCTACATTTCTTCGTTTGATTGTTTGGTAAAATTTTCAATAGTTCAAGAGCTGTAGTCGAAAAACAGAAAAAATCGGTGAAAAAATTTTTCCGACTTAGTATATTCAGCATT
This sequence comes from Dichetophora obliterata, assembly GCA_963920525.1. NCBI lineage: Eukaryota > Metazoa > Arthropoda > Insecta > Diptera > Sciomyzidae > Dichetophora > Dichetophora obliterata. The sequence goes on from OY986435.1 coordinate 282,059,091, forward strand.
TTTGTTGGCCGAGTCAAGAGCTACAACTTTGCTGAAGACTGCGAAAAAAAATTCACAGCATTTTTCGAACTATGGCCATGCGAAAAATAGAAGAAAATTGCAAAAAAGTGCTCAAAATCGAATTTGGCGAAAAAACTATAGAGGCTCATAAAAAACGAACGGCAACCAATCTAGCAAAATCCAGAAATTACTTTTCTCCTCTCATCGAGTACTTTCGGCTGGGATAAGTGATTTTTTGTTTGGAATTTTTGTGTTGTACTGTGTAATATAAGAGAAATAATTTTTCTTCACATATTTTCAAATCAAATCTCTAGAGCATCTTAAATGACACTTCCTGGTTTAGGGATTTGCATAAAATCCAAAATCATCGACAATTTTTTCTTTTTGACCCAAGAGACTGTTTTCAAAAATCGTGGGGAGTTGTGAAGCACGACTAAAAATTTGCAGAAAATTGCATTTTTTGGTGAAATTCTTTATTGGGATCGGAAAAAGTGATAAACTATTATGATAATGCTGTATTAGATTTGAGAAAATGGAAAAAATTAAAAAAAAATTTAAATATTATTGAAAAAATGGCAAGTTTTTCAATCATTCCGATTCGCAATGAACGCAAGTATAAACTTCGGCCAAAACACGAGCACACTTCAAATGCACTGCTCGATCGCATCCATTGCAATGAATTGATTTGGTTTTGGTCAAGTCTTTCGACAATTTACTACAATTAATAAAATAACTATAGCTTTCTAATTTTAGTTGTATCCAAATCACCTTGTCATTGCCACAAGGCATTTTGGTAATTTTGGTTTGAACTATGCTATATTTGCTGTTAAGATGACAATTTGAAAATGAGAAATATAACGTAGAGTGCGATTCGGGTTCACTTCGGTTTGAGATAATCGGAAAGTCTGTTGCTAAAACGATTTTTTTGAGATTCTGTATTAAATAAAGGGTGAAATTTTGGTTCGACTATAAAAGAAAACACATATTTTTATAGAAATTTAAAAACATTTTTTTAAAATATCTGTACTATAATAGGCTTAATTATTAAAAATTATAATACATTACTTTTGTATAGATGATATCAAGTATTAAGTTTTTGTACATCTTCAAATCCCAAAGGGGGATTCAAACCTCGAAAATTCCCTCTCATCTATGGGCCTGATATCATGAAATAGCTATAAAAAGACAAAAAATATCAAATTCATTTGAGAAACAGACTGAAAAAAGTGCAATAAAATATCCACATTTTACAACAATGAAAATAATACTGATGGCTATGACGATGAAGATGATGAAGATGAATGAATGCTACAGCAAATGTATCAACAGCCAGCAGCCGCACCTGTCACTCAGCTCCAACAGCTATGCGAAAAAATATGAATTATTTGGCTGTCAACGGAATACGAAAAAACAACAGAGATTAAAAAAACTATCTCCAAATTTCAATGCACAGAATTTCAAATTAGTGACAAGCATTCGTCATGCCAACCAATTCAATAGAGTTTCAACAAAAAGGCGGGGAAAAAACCTAACTATTAGCAGCATTGGTTGAATTAAACAGAGCTACGGAAAATGTTCTCCATGTATGATTTAGTAAAAATATATAACAGTAGCAGTGTATTTTAAAAATATCATATCGATAAATCATTGATATAATTTTATTTCATTCAACATAATGAAAAATCTATTTATAGTAAAAATATAATCGAAATATATGATATTATGTTCAGTCAAAAATTCTTCATTAAGCATTTTTCTTGAACTGAAATAAACTTTTCAAACTACGAACATACCAAATGTAGCTACCATATTTGAAAAAATAATTTCTAATCCCTAAAAAAATTAAACAGTAATCCTACAAAAAGTGCTTGCTCCCAGTTTTAATTAGAATAAGTATCACTAGCAGTGAATGTCCTTGCATTGCATAATGGCGAATTCATGCAGCAATCCAATACATATTTTTTCATTTTACGATTCATACCAATCATTCATACCAATATCAACTACCAGATTCAACCAGAGCATGTTGAGCTATGAAAAAGCCAAAGTCTACAAAAAATTCAACATGAATTTTCGCTTTGATAAATTGTAAGCCGAAGCTCTTCATACTTAATACAACAACAGCTACTGAATGGGCACCAGCTTCCAAAATATAAATATAGAAGTACAAAAAATTGGAGCTAAGAAAAAACTGTTTCTAGGTTTTTGCAATGATGACATTTCGCCTTTTTGCAAAATTTTCCATGTTAGGCCTGGAAGCAAAAAAGTCTAACGAAAAATGTCGCTTAGGAAATGAACATGGATTTGATTTATAATGCAGTCATTTTTTCGGTAGTTGGTGATGGTGGTGATGGACGAAGAAGTTGAAGTTAAGGGTGTGCTGCTGGTGGGAAGGGTAGGCAGTTATTTGATTAAATTAGCAACTTCAAAGCTTCACGAGAAACAAAAAATTATATCAGTTGTCGAAAATGTAAAAAAATGTATTATGTTCCATTACAGACTTAATGAAAAATGTAAGCTTTTAAATTTTATTAAGCAAAGATTTAAATATTTTACGACTTTTACTACTAAAAGAATTTTCCATAGCTAATTAAAAACAAAATCTTCGTATGAATAACTCTTTTCTGAAATAACGTTTCAATTAATTTACTAAATATAGATATTTTAAAGAAATTGAAATCGTTTTTACTCCGTTCAATGCTAAACTTTAATGTTCTAGTATTTACTGAGACATGTTTAAACGATACTTTCAATAACGAGGAGACTGTTGACAGCAACTGGACTGTCTTTAGAAAAGATCGAGACTATTGTTCAACAGGCCTTTCTCGAGGAGGTGGAGTTCTTATAGCAACTCACAATTCTCTCTCAAGTGAGCGAATAGATACGCCAACCCATGAACTTTTTGATCTCCGCATAATTTAAGTGTCTTCAGAAAAGAGTCTTTTTTTGTACAAAGGTGTCGTTTACATTCCTCCTGGCTCAAGTGAAACAACATACAACGAGTTATGTTAAACACTTTCCTCCTTTACCAGCACTCTTAAAGAGTAAGATAAGGTTGTTATTCTTGGTGAATTCAACCGTCCAAATATATCTTTTGTCATCTACGAAAATGAAAACTATCTTCTTCCTGTAAACCTGTCTAATGCCATAGATTTCTCATTACTTAGAACCTTTTTTGGCAGCGACCTTCAGCAAGTTTCTTCTGTACTAAATCAAAACGGCAGATTATTGGACCTTATCTTTACTAACTCGTACGAGGAACTGAAGGTAAGTCCATGCATTGAAGCAGAAAATTTATACAGCCTTTACAGTTGTTTTCTCTGCTAATGACATTACTCTTATCCAAGCTTATAATAACTCCATTGCGAACGTTACCTCAATGCCGATTACGAAAGTATAAAATGTTATCTAAACGCTATAAACTGGAATAATGTTCAATCCAACACAGATTTAGACAACGCTGTTTCAAGATTTTATCAGCTTATTTTTACTGCTATTGAAAATTATGTACCAAAAATAAAGAAAAAGAATAAGCTTTCAGAGCCGTGACTAGACAAAAATCTCAGGTTTTTGAGGAACCAGGGAAACAAAATTTACAAATTCTTGAAAATACCGATAATGAAAGCTGTGAACTGAAGTTAAGATATGACGAGCTATCCAAAGAATTCTCTATAAAGTCAGAAGAAGCGTACAGGTTGTACACTAACCTTATCGGATTGTCCAAGAGCAAAAAAATTTTTTGATTTCGTTAATATGAAGCGTAAATCTTGCTTCTATGTTTAAAGGTAATGTAATGTTCTCTTATCCTCATGAAATCAGCAACTTATATGCTAATCATTTTAAGGAGGTTTCCTGTCAACCTACAACGCAATTTGAAGTTTCTTCAATCAAAGTTGAACGCAATCCCAGCTCAACTATTATGGTTGATAGTTTATTTAAACTTAACTCAGGAAGAGATTTAAAATGCAATAAAAGAACTTAATTTTTCAAAGGGACCTGACCTAATATCCACAAACTTTTTGATTCAATGCTTAGACCAACTACTTTGGCCGTTATACATAGTTTTGTGGGACATTTCATTCATATTGGAAATCATCCCATATTATACCAATCTACAAGCATGGTGATAAAAGATCAATTGAAAATAATAGAGGCATAGCAATTTTGTCAGCCATCCCAAAACTTTTTGAAAAAGTTATTAGTGATAAGCTAACAAGTCTCATTAACACACATCTAAATGAGAAGCAACACGGGTTCCGAAAAGGGCGATCTACCACCGCTAATCTTATGATTTTGTTATCTAATGTTTTAGTAAAAATGGAAAAGGGCATCAACTAAATGCTATTTATTCTGATTTCAGTAAGGCCTTCAACCGAGTTGACTACAACATTCTATTACATAAATTAGAAAAATTTGTTATTGCGTGGTCCATACTAAGGCTGATAAAATCATATCTTTTCGGCAGATTCCAGTATGTGAAATTCCAAGGAATTCTATCGAATAAAATTTAAGTCTCCTCAGGCGGCCACAGGGAAGCCACCTTGGTCATCTTCTTTTGAATATATTCATATCCGACTTGTCAGAACTTCTGAATCATATACTTCATCTTATGTATGCAGATGACCTAAAAGTGTACTAGGTAATTAAATTAGAGGAAGATGTAATTTTCTTACAGTAAAAACTATTGTCTCTGCAACATTGGTGTAACCAAAACAAGCTACACCTAAGTGTCAAAAAATGCAATGTTATAAGCCTCTCGCGTAAGAACAACGTCACAAAACAAACCTACCACCTCAATAGTACCGAGCTCAAAAGAGTGGATCTTGGAGTTGTTTTGGATTTTAAAATACGTTTAAATCTTCACTATGATAAGGTTTTGTCAAGGGCCAGCAAACAGCTCGGTTTTATAAAACGAAGTGCAAACGAATTGAAAAATATCTCGGTAACCACATTCTTGCATTGCGCTTTAGTGAGCCCAATACTTCAATATGCTTGCATAATTTAGAACCCAGCTTTTGACTCACATAGCGAAAGAATCGAGTTAATTCAAAAGCAATTCTTGGTATTCGCGCTGAGAGACACGTATAACCCCCGAGATTATCATAGTCTTTCACCATACGAATATAGACTTAGCCTTCTAAATCTGATGCTGTTATAATCAAGAAGATCATTATTGGGCTCATGCTTCTCTTTCGATGTTATTAATAGCGGGCCGGTCGTAAAAGAAGATTTTACTTGTCGAAGATAACACATAACAATATTTGGGTCCATTACAGGAGTTTCAAAAGAGTTAACTGGCGGGAGAAAAGGATACACCGTGATAGTATTAAATGGTATATCGGAGTAAGTTGATTTAAAGAAGTTTGCAAACATGTTAGAAATCACATTGTCACAAGATGATTCTTCCTGATTGAATTTCATAAGGGGTGGAAAGCTGGAGGTTTTACGTTTTGAGTTAACAAAACTTTAGAAAAGTTTTGGATCATCTTTAAATTGAGATTTTATGTTAACTATATAAGCAGAATAGCATTATTTATTTAATAGTTGACATCTATAACGACAAGAAGAATAGGAAGCAAAGTCTAAACTAGAACCAGATATTTTATATTTTTTTAAATAAACAATTTTTTAAATTTTTAAGTGCCTTTAGATCATTTGTTAGCCAGGGTGGATTTAAAGGATTGGAGAAACACTTTTTTGTTGGGACGGACAATAAGAAACACATTTGCAGATTATCATTGAAAAACTGTACAGAAGATTCGAAGTCATAATATGAATATGATGTTCCGCTAGTTAAAATTGGAGACCAATCAGTCTGCGAAAGTAAGGAATTAAGTTTTACATAGTCCGTTTTCTTAAAATTATAAACTTTTTTATTTCGCGCATCAGCAGTTACTTTATCTTCTTTTTCGTGTTGGAGTAAAACTGTTATTTCAAGAGTTGGATGATGTACATCTTCTGGAAGAGATACGGGATTCGAACAATGCAGATTAACAGTAGTGCATCTATCTACAAATACAAGGTCTAGGGTTCTGTGGTTTATATTTAAAATATCATTGACTTGTTGAATACACAGATTAGACAGCTTATCTAAGAAATCATGTATCCAATCACTATTGGAAACAGGAGGAAGAAATGAAGAATCGTCAGACGATCTCCAAGTCACAAAAGGTAGGTTAAAATCACCCAGCACAATAAGAACGTCTTTATTTTTAAATAAATTATGAACTTTTTCGATGGCGTGTAAGTATTTTAACATTGTTAAACTGACATTGTTAAGTGTTAACATTGTTAAGCCACATTTAGGAGGAATGTAAGAGCAGGTAACATAAATAATACTATTATTTAATTTAACTGCAACACAAATGAACTCAATGTCACTGGTGTCAAGAATTGTCAATTCTTCAGATACAAGCGAGTTTTGAACAGCTATCAAAACACCACCGCCGATCTTATCATGACGATCTTTACGAAAAATTTGATATTTATTGCACATTATTTCAGAATTTAAGATATTAGAGCGAAGCCAAGTCTCTGTAAAAATTATAATATTATATTCAAAATCAAAACTGTTTATGAAAATATCGGAAAGTTTGGAGTTAAGACCCCTGACATTTTGGTACACAAGCTCTAATTTAGACTTGCGGTTTATTAATCGTTTTTGGATGAGATTCAGGGCTATTTCGGGGACGCGGCAAATGTCCAACATTTACCGGTCTTGGATTGCTTTTAAATTCAAATTCGCGTACAACTGTGTTAGGCGGCCAAAAGTTTACATCAACTATAGAACTAAATAAATTTTCAGGAACTGTTAATCTAAAATAAGTTATCGATCTTACATTTGAATATTTGAATTTATGAACCGAAAGATGCAAGGAACAATTCAACTTTGATTTAATGAAAAAATCTATATCAACCTCTGTTGTATCCGCAGCTAAGCGAGAAACAAAGATTGATTTAGTTGGTGGAATTGCAATGATTGGCTTAGGTGGAACAGAAACCTGAGAAGTAAGAGGAACAACCTGGGAATCGACCAAAGTTGGTGAAAGAGAAACAGTTTGGGCATAAGACATGACTGGCAATGAAGGTGGAGGTGCCAGCACTGGCAAAGGAGCAGAAATCGATATGTTTGCTTTATTCGAAGTAGAAGTTAAAATAGGTGGAGGGGCTGTTATACCACCAATGTCCATGTCATCAGCAATGTCATGTACAGAAGAATGTAGAGTTGGAGTTGAATCCGTTTTTTGCTAACTACGCAAAGACATGTGTTTTTTTTTTTCCTTTTGTGTGAAGGAATTGCCTCTTCAATATATTTAAAATCGTCGAAAAGAGACTGGTATTTAAAAAATTTTGCAGAAAGCGAAGAAATCTCCTTACTTATTTCAGAGAAGCCTTGCTTTGTCTGCTTGAAAAGTTTGTAAAAGTTGATGTCAGCCAATCTACATTTCTCGCAAGACCAATGCAACCCTTTACCTTCCTCAATACAATCCGCAACTCGGCCTGTCACGCCTGCACATTTGGTATGAACAGCATTATCACATACCCAGCATGATAAAAACCGCTCAGTTTCACCCCTTACAGAGCAGCCAGGCTTAGCACAAATCATATTAAAATAATGCAGATAAAATGACGAACATAAGCCAAAAAAAAATACTGCACTTAATTTTTAATAAATTTTATCAATAAGAATAAAAAGAATAAAAAAAGAAAAATTAGCTTTGTAACCACCCTGTACTAAAAGTTCCTAAAAGTATAAGTTCCTTGTCCCAAATAAAACGGTCTGAACCCATTTAAAAGTATTAAATTCATTGGTATACATTAGGGCGTTTCACAAAAGACTTTTTTCTGATTTTTCCAACTCTTGAAGCGGAATATTGAAGTTTGTGATTTAAGAGAATTTTGAAATTTTTTTTGGATTTTTTGAAGATGGGTACGGGGTCGCTGAAATCGATTTTATCAAAAAAATGAGGTTATGGAGAAAAATTTTTAATATTAATTTTTGCTGGTGCTTTTTCTTCATAAAACTAAACAATTCTCTTCTTAATGATCCGATCCCACGACAAAAAAATGATTGATGTGAAAAATTATTATATTAAGGACCACTTTGATAGTCTTAAAAGTACAAAATTATGTTTTTATAGATTTCAAACCTCAATAACTTTAAAAGTTTTCAACATTTTTTCAAGATGAAAAATGCGTTAGAAAGGTATTGTCGGAAACTGTACTAAAAATGGGTTTCCACGCCCCATTATACCACCCACAAATCAATCAAAATGCTATTTTTCAGACTGTTTTGGTATTTTAAGATTAAAGTTTGGTTAAATTTTAGGTAAAAATTTTGCCACACCCTCTTTTACCGCCTAATAATCAACAAAAATTCTATATTTTGAACGATTTGGTTGCATTAGACTAAAATTTGGTAATTTAGTTCATATAGTTACGTTCGGCAACTGTTCTAAAAATGGTAAAAATATAAAAGTTTTTCTCCGATTAGCATGAAAATTCGCAATAAGGCGGTGGCAGGACAACGTCTGTCGGGGAATATCTTTATACATAAAATTATTTTGTACATGGCTTTGTCACTGAACCCTCCTAAACAGCTTGACCGATTTTTATGAAATTTGGTGTGTGTGCGACTGGGTCTGTTGAACTCAGAAGCGAATTGAGAAATTGTCATGATTCTTTAACTACACCATTACTTTTTATGCAAACAAAATTACAAAAATGCAAAATGAATAAATATAAACAAACAAAAATCTTAAATTTTAGGCTTGATTTTTCGATCGTATAAACGATTTTAATTTTTTACGACAGAAACTTTAAATAAACCCCACATTTATGCATATCATATGAAAGAACATTAAAAAAGTCATTTCTGGTTTTGCATTTTTTTTTCAACAACAAATATTTTTACCAAAGTTTTTTGCGAAATAAAGAAATTCGTTAAAGTTGTTTTTGGAAAATTATAAAAATTAGAAGGGAAACGAAAATGAAAAAGATTGAAACACGATTGAACGGACAATTAATCAAAATTTCAAAACAAAGAAAAAAAAAGACCAATCCTTTGTAACATGACCGAGTTACGCACTTTCAAAGCCAGCACTTTTTATTTTGATTTATTTTTTTCTATTTCACCAAAAAATATAATTAGTACTAAAAACATTTTGTGTTTCAGGTACGAAAGATATGTCCTGAGTTGTGCAGTGTATGTTTTTATATTGAAACTTGGTGTACATATATGTGCTATAAAACCAAGTGGTGGTCACTTTGTACAAAAATATTGCCACGCCTACTTTTACCGTCCCTTCTTTACACACGAAATCGTTTGTGCAGTGTCTTATAAGATCTCCGGAACGCTAACACCTAAGGCCACCAAAATAACAACATCTGCTATACAGGTTTATATTTCAAGTAATAAAAAAAACGAAAGTTGCCACACCCCTATAACCGCCCGCAAATTTATTGAAATGCTAAATTTCAGACGTTTTTTGTGCTATATTGGAAAAAAGTTTTTAATTTAGATCGTATGGTTACTCGCAGCAACTCAGCTAAAAATGGGCGTGGTCGAACTATAACTATGCCCACTTTTCAGAAAGCATTATAATTACCAAGTTTTGCATGCTTTTTTATAATGAAACTTGGTGTATAATATACATATACACTGTATATGTGCTATGAGACCCAGAAGTGGTCACTGTATATATGTTGTCACGCCTATTTTTACCGCCCTTCACACACTCTCTTTTACCACCCGCAATTAAATAAAAATGCTTTGACGGTTTTGAAGGTCACAAATTGAAGCTTCAAAAAGAAACGTGTGGCATGTGTGGCTCGAATGACACGTTGTTTGGACACTTCAACACTTTTCAAAAATTCACAAAATGAAAATGATTACAAAGAAATTAGTTGAATTGGGGCAGAACAACGTCTGTCGGGCCAGCCAGTTTTTTATAATCCTTTAATGCAGCACTTACTAAAAAATTGCCGTAAGAAGGTAATTCAAATTAAATACGGTATTTTTTTAATATGTGTACCATTTTTTAATTATTGAACAAATACAAATATTTTTATATTTTGCATTTGAAGATAACACAAAATACTTTAATTTTACGTTTTCAAATTTTTACATGGTATTTAATATTTTTATCGCAGGCGAATCAGCGGGTATTTGCTAGTTAATAAATAAATAAATAAAATGTCGCAGAGGGCAGACGTTCTTTTTAATTGCACAGTACAAGAAGACATCCATAAGGTTTTGATAAATTTAAGCTAAAATATGTATACTAAATATTTTTTAAGCTATTTTCTTTTCAGTTTATATTTTTTTTAGAACTAACGAATGCACGATTGTTTTTCTGTATCAACATAATTACTTGACTAATTTTAAATATCGAGACGTCCATATCGTATAAGTTGATAACTCAATAACTTTACATTTTTCCACCAAATGGGCGTTTCTCAAAATACATCGATAAGATTCTAAAAAAATTACGAAGGATATTTAATTTAATTTAATCCAGATGCTTGTGCTGGTTACCACTGCGAAAAATATTAAGAATGTATTATTGCAGTGATGCATTTGGATAGCTTGAAGATTAAAGGTTTTTCAATATTTGTTATATTTTTATTACACTTATCTTTGGAAATTTTCGCTTACAAGCGACATCCCAATCGTTTGGTAGCGTTTTGTTTGATCGTGAACTTTATTTCAACGCGAAAACGAGCTGCAAAGCATCAACGACCAAGTGACAGACATTCTTGTTTGAACAATTATAAACAAACTGCTATACAATGCACTAAATAAATGCCATCAAAAGAGAAAAGACGAAATATTCTGAAAACTTCCAAATTGAAATTAAAAACAAGAACGAAGTTTCGTACTGAATCAACTGTTTTTTCAATAAAGTCGTAGATCCAGATCTAATTCTTAGGAAGAAAAAAGCGCAGCTTTTAACTGCTTTTCAGTGTGAAGTTTTACATATAGCTTTAAAAGCTTTAAAAATATTTCGATAGCTCATTTCAATTAAAAAGTTCACATAGTCCTTCACATTTGATGAATACATCCATTAATTCAATTACCACCTAGTGTGTTTGCAGTAGTACACACGCAATGTGAAAACAGCAAAAAAAAAAATCAAAGCAAAAAGACCTCTCGAGAACTATATCAAGTGGCCATTTAAAACGAGAAAACATATTTTCAGAAAAATAAACCAAACAACCTATGTTGACGAACTCCCGCAAATAGAGGCTAAACATTTGTAACAAATCCATGCGCAACAATTAAGAACGGTTACCAAACAAAAGCGGAAATGGATACTTGTAGACGTTATGCACCTAAGCGCATTGCATTCAAAAACTCTCTCTCTGGTCGCGTGTCGAACCAGGTACAGGAAATAATTATCACACGCTTGGCCAAAAAGCATTCGTTTTCTGTAAGGTTGCGAGTTATGTCGATGGCGACGTCGCCGATGGAGTTGTGCGCGTTACCGTGGGCGCGTGCACAACAGTTTCCATAAACTTCATGAATCGTGCATTTAATTATAGAGCAAACAACCCCATTAATTCAGCAATTTTCCACTTGAAGTTGCACAAAAGGACCAGGCGAATCAACAGACGTTTTTCAACATATAGTACAACTAAGTGCAGCTTCGTTTGCTGATCCTTTGTGTGAAATTTTTCTTCAATGCATTACCTACCATCCACTTCATGTTGTTTTCGTTTAAACAGAGGGCGTGCATCTCGGCTGATTCGGTACATTACTTTAACCAAATATTTTTGTTACTATTACCGATACCAAGGACGACAACAACAACAACAACAACAACAATAAAATCATCTATAATTACAAAAGTAAACATGTTAAAATAACCAACTATGGCGCCCAGACACGCGTTCATCATCATCATTGAATGCGTCAAAAAGCCGCTGATTATATTGTTTACTCTGGTGTTTGTGATCCTTTTCGTCTTGCTGCAGCCTTTTTCATTTCACCCTCTTGTTCTTAGCTTATAATTGACCTTTTCTGATTATTTGTTATTTGTAGTTGCCTAAGTTCCTTTTGGTTTGTAAGCGTGTGTTGTTTAATTTTGACAAACAAGATGATGACACTTGAATTTCGATGAATTATCTGTTGTGTGAGGGGCGAATTTATTCATATCACCACTCGAAGTACTCATTAAAGCAGTGAAGCTAATTACACCTTTCATAGAAATGCAGTTTTTTGTTGGTCCAAATAAAAATATTTATAAATTCTGGTAGTGGGGTTCATAATAAACAATTTCTAGCTGTCAGTCGTTTACGTTTGTGTGAAATCGGATGTCTGTTTCAGTTGTGGCTATATATTGATAAAAAGTTATCTTTTCTCAGTATCTCGTAAATTGATTAACGACATGCTCAGTAAAAACTGATCTTGTTGCAAAAAGATACAATTGGAAGCGGAAAATGAGATTAATTAAGGAAAATAAATTTACCTTTGTCATCAAAGATGCCTAAGACCTCATCGAAATAATTCTACAGGGTGGGCCATCTTTTTGTCGGTATGGGAATATTGAAAAACTTTAAAAACCCGAAACAGTGCTTTTATTTTGTTTGGTACTTTACAGTTTATTTAGACTAGTTTTTGAATAAAACATAAATCAAGTGGCCGGCTTTATTGGCAAAAGCAAAAAGTGCCCATTTTGCCGCGTTTGCAGAAACCCAATTTTTTAAGTAAATCTTGGCCAGAGTACTCAAATCTATTTTCTTGCAATTGTTTAAGTTCTTCAAACAACATTTTTAGGCGCGACCCGTTTCGGATAGAACACACGAAGAAACAAGTCCATCTTGAATTCGAAACGGATCCGTATGGCACACGGGGAATTAACATACTTTCAATTTATCAAAAGTGGCAAAATATCGTATATGTTGAATTCTCTTTACAAAACACATATGAGCATTTTCAAATTGGCATTACGGACAATTTGCACGAAGAAATATTAAAAACATAGATTGAAAAAGTCTAATTTTTGAAAAGTTTTTCTTATATTTGCGTAGCAATTAAGTAGCACTATATTAAGTAAAAACATTGACAACAAGTGATCCTAAGGATTAAACGATATTAACAAAAATATTTGCAGGCGTTACGTTACAAAAAACGGAAGTAATCTGGATTACAAAATTTTCAAAACTTTCTGAATTGGGCAAGAATTTTCGTATACAACTTTTTTAAGAAGAATTTGAAATAATATAAATTTATTTTCCAAGTGATCAAATTTAAAAATATTCTCTGGTTTTTTTATAAGTCTTTTTGATCTGGCGTTACGTTACTTTACTAGAATTTTTACTGTAGGTGAATTGGGTAATTAAGTAATTAGGTTCAACAGCGTAATAACTAACGAAAACAAAGTTTCGCTACCTTTTCGCTGTCAAAAACGCAATGCATTTCTTACGGAAGATTTCTTTTCGCTTCTGCAGCATACTAAGCTTTAGTAAAAAAGTATAGGAGAATATAATAAATTAGTTTTTTAATTACTAAATTACATAATTACTTAACTACCTAATTACTTAATTACCCAATTCACCTACAGTAAAAATTTTAGTAAAGTAACGTAACGCCAGATCAAAAAGACTTATAAAAAAACCAGAGAATATTTTTAAATTTGATCACTTGGAAAATAAATTTATATTATTATATAATACAAAGTTTAAAGGCGAATTGACACATTTCACTCAAATCGATGATAGCGAACGTTGAACGATGACAGTGAATCAATTTTTAATTTACATTATTCAAAGTGTAAATTTGAAATTTGATGGATGATTCGGTGTTGAATGTCAAAATATATTCGTTGGCTGATAAATTTTATTGACGTTTAAAAAAATGAAATAAATAGAAGCCATTCAGCAATTAAATAAAAAAATATCAACTTTCTGCTTGAAATTCTGTTAACACCTTTCAATTGTGTTTCAGTACGAATGACACATTAGTTCGATTTGATTTCACTTTCATCAAAAGTAGGAAGACTTTCTACTTCTTTCACTATTCAATGTGGATGACATTCATCTTCATCCAAAGTGAACAATGATAGTGAATCGTATAAATTCGCCTTTCAAATTTTCGTTTTAATTTTTTGGTCATGGTAAACTTTTTTCTGGAAATGCCTATATGTATGTATTTCTGTGTGCATATTTCTGTGTGCATAATCGTTATTTAATTTTTGGCGCAATGAAAATTTAAAAAAAAATAAAACATTTTACCCAAAGCTTGACTTCATCATTGCAACGCAACGATTTAATTCTGGTTCAATTCCATAAAATTTGCACTTGGAAGGACTTTTCTTTGAGTGCGATTCGTAGAAGGAATAGAAGAGAAAATCAGGCAAAAAAACCCGAAGAACAACTAGTTGTAATAGCAAAACAAGTGTAGACGGAAAATGCAGGAAAATATTTGAAAAAAATATAATGTTTGTGTGTTGGCAGCATGCAATCAAGAAACAATCGACGCAACTAGCACAAAACCTTTTGCAGCAGCGCTACCAACAAACGTCATGTGCAACATCAGAGCTGCGGCGCCCTCGACTGGCGCCTTGAAACGTTTTAGAAAGAAAATGGAAAATTTATTGCTGCCTGCACACAAGCCAAGCCAACAAAAAGCAGAGTGAAAATTGTACAACACTCGATTTATAAGCTGGAAAACAAAACAACAACAACATCGAAAAATACAACAATACAAGAAAAACGCTTAAAAAGTTGCTAACAATCTCAGAGCTGCATCATGAAGAAGTAACAAGCAGTTGCAGCATCACCACCAGCTATAGCTACAGCAACAATTGCAGCCAAAGAAGAACAAGCAATGCATGCATGAATGCTTCTTGAGAAGAGCAACAAAGGCGGCTATTAGAAATTGGTTGAATGTAAGGGATGAAGGGGGACGGTGTCGTACTGGTGGAGATGAAAAATCAATTTTACATAGCAGAAGAGTTGAATGAAAATTGTCGGCTGCGACAATATAAGCCACAACCGTAGTTACAATAACAACAACAACTACAACTTCAAAGATTTTGCTGAATAGATTGGCTGCGCAAATTGCAATCAACTTTCTTCTGTTCTTATCTGAAGCGTTTCTTGTTGCAACATCGTCAACAGCAGCAAACAACAACAAACATAGCATCATCATCAATTGTTGCTAGGTTTCTGATGTTGTTCATGTCACCGTCATTGTCATTGCAATCGTTTTCGATTTGTTGTTCAATGCACGCGTGGGACGTTTTTGATGGCTTTTCATCGTTGTTGTCAAAGAACAACTGACGCTTTGTCGCTGGCGTCTTGGTTATTGCTTAAAAAAGTAGCTTTTCTTGATTTTTTTTTTATTTAAGTATACGAGTTTTAAACTTGAAAATTTTTTCCCTTGGTGCTTATTGTACTCGTAGTATAAAATCTTTCCGATAGGTGGCACTTAATATAGAAATTTTTTAAAAATCAATTATTTGCCATAAATTAAAGTCAGGTTTTTTTTAATTTAAATTAAAGGTTACTAGTATTAATATAAATATAACAAGAAATATGAATAACAAAATAAATTTTTAGTTTTGGAATCAAATGGAAAAAGCGAAAATAATATGTTATCTCTGGCATTACAACAAAATATAAAATGTTTAAAGTATTTTATCTACGAATCCACATATGTTTTGTTGATTGAGAGGCATAGAAAAGCAGGTCGAGAAGGGTAGAAGAGGAACCATTGGCCACCGAAATATCAAAACTACTTTTTTTATAAATATTTTTATTGAAAAAATTTCAAGAATACATCAGTAGATAACTTGAGCTTTTGGCAGTGTTTGTCGACCTGTTTACGGCCGTGTCTCCAATTAAGCACTTAAAAAAATTGCCATGACCCAAACACATTTTTCTGGAAGAAGAAGTACTCAAACTGTATAAGATTACAAATGTCAAAATAACTCGCATAAAAATTATGAATAAGATTGCTACCATGTATTTGTATAAGGACTGCGTCGAATAAAATTGTGCATTATATTTCTTCCCGTACTGTAATACTATTGAAATATTTAAATTAATTTTTAGTTAATTAGTTTAATGATCTATTAAATTATAACATGAATTAAATTGCGAGCTTTAGATCAAGTAAGTTTTTAAGAAGGCTGACTGATAGTCAGCTAACTGATTGACTCTATACCAGTGATGTTCCTCGACGCGTCGTCTTTAATTGTCGACATTTTGGTGTCGACAATGCAGAATGTGTCGACAATGTAGACAATGTCGAGAATTGTGTAAACAATGTCAACAAAATGCAACACTGCGAAAATGCAAGTTCCATTTAGATTATGCTGATTCTTAAAACCTTTTGAAAAGTCGTTTAATTAACTCAAAGTAACAAATTTTACAATTTAACAAACAAAAGCCATGCCCAGAAGGCGTAAAAATAAGGAATACTTCGAACTTGGACTCAATTTAATTAAATATTACAATAAAAATGCAGCCTCTTACATTAATTATCTACACGTCGTTAAAAGCAATTGTCTACACGACATTGTCGACACCGTCGACAATAGTATTGTCGACATCATGTTCTCTACGCCGCACATCACTGCTCTATACAGAGTTATTGTTATTGTTGTTGCCTTCTGAAAAACTTACGTGATCTAAAGCTCGCAATTTAATTTATTAAAAAATTTTATATTACTAGCTCTGAATTAAAAGCCAGAAAATGTTATCTGTGGCTTATTTTCAATAAAAATGTCATTTAAAGCGAAAATGGCAACCGAACTTGAATTGCAAGAAATTATTATTAAATTTTTTCAAAAGCAACCTAAGTGGACTCTTAAAAAATTGCCAAAAAGATAGGGGCTAACCCCAAACCCATTTCTTGCATTATTTAACGGTTTATGATAGAAAGACCTGCATATTGATCGGAAGAAAGGTTATGGTAAAAAGAAGGGAAAATGCATGATCGCGAAAAGGCAACAATTTTTAAGAAAAATCCAAGCATTTCGAAAAGGAAATTGGCGGGGAAGACTGATTGCTCAGAATCTTTGGTGCGTAGGTCTAAGAAGGAAGCTGGGCTGAAGACGTGTTAGGTGCTAAAAGATCCGAATAGAAATGGTGTCAAGAATAATAATCGAGTACTGCATAATAAACGACGAGACTTAAGTTTTAGCGAACTTATCCCAGCTTCCTGGACACACATTTTATAAAACCGATTCCAGAAGAAATGTCACTGCAAAATTAAAAGCCAAAAAGGTAACGAAAGTAAAAAATTCTTGTTTAACAGGCAATTAGCAGTTGTGGCTAAAGAAGCAGGAGTTTCGTAACATCGGCTACAATTAACGACGATATATGTATATGTGAAGGAATTCGTGATGGGCAAATCGACATATAATCGAAAATCGACTTTTGCCCAAAATAATCGAGTATTTTGACAACGAGTTTTGCTTTGAAATAATCGACAATTTTCACTTAAATCATCGCGTCGGTAGAAGTTCATTTTGCAAATGCAGAGGATTATGGAATTTTAGGATAAGTTGAGTTAAGATTTTTTTTGTTTGTTGTCTGTAGTAATAAAGTGAAAACAAAAAACCAATTTATAAATCATTTTGTTTATTTTATATGGCCCAGAGCTTGGTATAAGCGTCCATCAATCACTTGACTTATAATTTTTTTTTTTCTTTGATATATACTAGTATGGCCTGCGGTCGAAATTAAACCAACTCTCTGTAAAGAAGTGAGCAAAAATGAACACTGGCGTAGCGTATGTTAAGGCACTCTAGCGTAGATTTGAAAAAAACAGAACATTAAAGATGCATAGCGAAGATGACAGCACTCGTTTTTAATTTTTGTAGAGTGTAAGTTTGTGTACCTTTGCTATAATCGTATAAAAATGAACACTCCGTCATTGTCAATTGCTATTTCGTAGCTTCACTGAAAGAACCGCTTAGCAAAAATTTGTTCAACAGAGTTTATATCACTCCCGAGTCAACCTCTACAAGAGTAAAGTATATGAGCTGGTTCCATTATTAATGCTACCAAGATTTCTTTCAAACATATCCACCCCCTTTCAGTCAGCTTTTTGGGAACCCCCATAGAAAACTCAACAGATGAAGAAAGTTGCCGAAAATAGTTCATAGCTGTTATTTCCTCTGAGGTGATACTTAGATGAATCAAATTTATCAGATGGTGCTATTATGTTTACAACCTCAACATTTATTTTAAACACTTATCTGCCTCTCAAGGATTATGTCATGATTTGGCATTTTTCGGAAAGCAGAGTTTAATTTTCTTTCTGGGGTTCTTTTATATTGTTGAAAAGGTGATTTTGCCAGCTTAACCATTTACCTTCACTTTATTTTATTTTGAATTTTTTAATGATGGTCATCGAACACTTACTTTAAAATCAATTATCATTCCAGTGGATTCACGACTAGACACTATTTAAACTATTTGTGAAGAATTTTTTTACTAACAATATCATGACTAAAAAATTATCAATACAAGACGCGATTTTCAGAAGTTTTTTCGAACCATTCCATCTAACTGACGGCTACCGCTAGAGCCAAAATATTTGGGGAATCATCTTAACATAAATCAAAGTTTATTTTGAGGGGGTGACCTGGAAAATTTTTTTGTGAGGCGTCTTAATGTATTTTTTTTTTTATATATCAGAAAACTAAGGCATTCGCTATATTCAAAAAATTGTTTGATCTTTGAGCTGAAAGGAAAGGGAAAGATAATTAGAGGAATAATTGATTGGAACCATAGTGAATTATCGATTAGGTGGAACAAACGTGAAAGACAATTTGAATTGTCTTAACCTTTGCAACCATTTCAAGCCCTCAGTTGTTCCTGTCCTTTAATTACACATTTTCCACAATTTAGTCTCAAGTAAAGAGCAAAAAAGCGAAAAGAACCGTGTCCGAACCCGGATTCGAACCGGGGACCTCTTAGTTGATAGTCTAGCGCACTCTTCACTAGACTACAAAGGCCGACAAGTTATATATTATATATGTTATTTTTCTGTGAAAAAAAATGTTCTGTTAATTCTTATTTTTTTTAAATACAATTAATAAATATATGTTTTATTACATAAGATATAAAAAACATTTTACTTATTTGATTATTAAATTACTCTTCCAACGGTCAACGTATATCAGATTCTGTGCTGCAAACAAGACAAATTCCACAAAAAAATTCATGCGTGCTGTTTTTTATTTTCAACCATAGGTATTTACAGATGAAATTTTCCCTCTTATTAAAAAGTATGCTTCAAAATGTTTGTATATTTTAGGTAGTTTTTTAGAAATTGTTTGTAGGTTTTGGTTGATTTCTACCCTTTTTGTGGTAGGAAAGCATTCTAGCAAAACGGTCACCCTGGATGGAACCAATAAAATTTCTCAAAAGTATTTTTTAGATTTAAGTACCTTCAAATACCTTTCCAACGGTAGCTCCAAATTTAAATTCGGTTAAGAAACGCCTTTATTAATAAAAAAAAGGTATTCACTACATTTGTTAAGCACTGCTAATTTGCTAAACTTAAAAAATTTGTTAAGTCCTGTCAAAAATTTGTATGGGAAAAGACTTAGCAGCTTGTAAGCAAGTTGACAAGCTCAGCACCGGGTTTTGTTTAGCAGATACAACTTGTGAAGTCGGAAACATCAAACTTATTCACGTAGTGATGAATCATTTTAGGAATGACTTCTAACAAGTATCAAATTATTTTTGATTTGTAGTTTCAAAGTCTAAAATCAAAGCTCTTTCTTAATAAAAAAATAAAAATTTTTAAGAGATTTAAACCACTTTAAAGTTATTGATTGGCAAATGTATTAAAATGTTAATGCACTGTAATATAAAATTTAAATTAAATTTTTGGATACTGAGTACTAGTTACACAAGTTATTAAAATCACAGATTTTTAGCTACAAGTCTGCCAGCTGATTTTGACATATAAGTTTAGCACTTGATAGTAAAATGTCTTAGCAGATGCTTTCACATCAACAGCTGCTAACTTTTACAATTAGCAGTTTAGCATGACTTAACAAATTTTACTGAATACCATTAATAGTTGTGCTTAGATGTTGAAATCATTATATCTCATTAGCCCGTTAAGTCCCCACCTTAATTTTTATGTAGCTAAAAAGGTAATCTTACCAGCTTTAAGAACTTTGAAATCAATTACCTTACTATAACTGATAGTACGTCCAACAACGAAAAATTCCCAAAATTATTTTTAAAAAAAGTCTGTTAGGTAAAATCTGTTAAAAGTAGTTAATCTTTTCAACGATAATTCAGATTTAATATTCAGTTTAGAAATGTTTGAGATATGAATTTTCGTAAAAATCAATTTTCGACATGTTTGTCAATTTTGTGTGCACTCTAACTCCGCCAAATATCACGTCAAACTTTTTTCCTCCAAATTAAGTTTTTAATTTCATTCAGTGATGCTTCATGCAAAATTTCACCCAAATCGGAGATGGTCATTCCGTATTTTTTTATTTTACGGTACGCTAAAATGGATTTGCCGTAAACCATTATTATTCTTAATCACCGACTTTTCATACAGAAATACGTTGTACTGCGAAAATCTGTAGTTTTCGAGATTTCGAAATAATTTTGATATCAAAATAACGGAAATTTTTCATAATATACTATTGGTAGGAAATATCACAATCACAATATATATTCACACATGTCACATTAATATTGATATAATATAATAATTATATAATAATTATATATATAATAATTATATAATAATTAATATAATAAATTCTTATTGGAGGGTATCCGTGAGAGATTGCGAAAAATGCCCACATAATTTTTTGCACATCTTATCAATGTCTAGGATTTAATCTTACATCATGTTTTCCATTTCTTATAGTTTATCTTTAATTTCAAAAAAGCTCTTTTTACTATTATGTTTCAGGTCAAAGGTTACCGATCTAAAATCCAATTATATTGGGCAATCCTCCTCATTCAGACTATAATCCCTTAGTAAAATGAAAATATAGGTTCAACGCTCATATTTCAGGTAATGTTTCTGCACATCTATGGTGCTGTATCTCTCGAATGACATACGTTTATTATACTTTTTCTTAAATAAATATAAAAAACGTACGACAACTTTTGATGTTAACGTTTGTCTTATCAAAAAATATTGAAGAATATTGCATAAAATATTAAGACAAAAAAAATTTTGTCTTAATTTAAAATAAAAACGACCGAACCACTCTCTTACTCCCCGAATATTTGATCGAAAAATGTATACAATTCTCAATTACATTTGTTTGGACATGGCCGCTAAAACGCTGATGACATCTACTTTACACAGTAAGCGACTATACGAGTAGGTAAGCAAATGAATAGAGAGAATAAAAAATTGCTCACAAAATTGGAGAGCACACAAATAAATTGAACGAAAATCCTCTCTACGAAAAAAAACAACAAAAACGAAAGAGAAAACACCGAAAAGAAGCAAACAAAAGCAAATGACGCCACAAATTATTTCCACAATAATTTTAACAATTTAATGAACGAATTTATTACCTCTTCTGTGCTCTTCATAGTTAAGGTTTAATAATAATTTATTTTATATATAAAAATTTGTTCTGGTTTAAACATAAAAATTAATATTTTTCACAAAAACACTTCATTGCACAAATTTCTGTTAGAAAACACGATGTCGCTACACAGACGTAAGTCAAACTGTTTTTTTGACAATGAAAAAAAAATTATGTAAGCACAAACAAGATTTCGTTTCCGCTTACAGTTCTGTATTACAATGTCATCACCGACCAATTTTTAAAAGCGGGATAACCACATAGCTCTGTTTTTTCAGTCTCGCGACTCTCAATAGAGTGAATGTGTGGGTAGAGTGTGTGGCTTGGTTTCTTGTTGCTGTTTTTATATGGAGAAAAGTGTTTTTAATTTCCACACAGTAAAAAATATGAGCATAAATTTTATACTATTTTGTATACATATAAATCCAAACCAAAATTGTTATAAAATTTATACCATCAAATCATATAAATCTCGTCAGACCAATCGAAACCACTATATTTTTAAATTTCCCGATTTCGGTGAATTTTTTTTCGTTCGAACCAGAATATATTTTTATTAACACATGATATCCATATAAAATTTTAAAATTATATTTGTTTTATTATTTTTATAATATTGAGTGGTATAAAATTTATAAATTATTTGGAATAAAAAAAGTTTATACCACACAGATGTTATAAAAAAGATAAAATTTACCCTCAAATTATTTACTGTGTTATTTTTACCTATCTTAGGCTACGTTCACACTGAGAGCTAAATGCGCATTTACGAAACCCACATTTACGAACAGCACTTTACTCGTTGTAGGAGTAACAGAGACAAATATATATAGTAAATGCTATAAATGCGCATTCAGCTCTCAGTGAGAACATAGCATTAGTGACAAAAAATTTGAATGAAAATTGTATTTTACACTTGCTTTTAACCGGAGCTTTCATATGATATAAGTTTTATTCAAATGTGTTGCCTAAAAGTCGGTAAAAAGGGGGCTAAAGATATGTGTTTGCGATATATTAATCGCAGTCAAAACAAAAGCAAAAAACAACAACTGATAGACTGCAAAGCACTTCAGCCGTCGACAGTTTCGGCAGTTTTTGTTCTGATTGACTCAAACTGTGAACAAAATCGAAATTTGAAGCAGCATCAGTTTTTCAACAGTCTTTGCACTGTTTTGCTTTTATGCTTTCTGCTGATATTTCTAAAATTTGTTTGATCGCTTTCTTGCCAATTTTTTTTTTGTCTTTTCGATCGCAAATCGCTTTTCGGTAGGACACTAGGGTGGACCCTAAAAATGTGTTTTTTTTTGTTTATACTATGTATCAGTGATCTGCAAGCGATGGCATTTTCGCTACTTGCAATCTACCCTCAACAAATACAGTGACAGTCTGACCGCACTACGCAAGCGCTGCGATTATTGTGTCGAACATACTTGCAACATTGAAGCCAACTGTGTATGAGCGTGTCGTAAGACCACAATAATGCACGTTCGAGTTGTTGGTTTGATAACCAGCGCAGGGTCTTTTCAACTTCTGGTATGCAATGGTAAGTATGGTCATTTACAAGCAACAAAACAAAGACATAAAGCGTAACTCCTGCATAAAAAAACCAGCGCTTATTTTGTTCTCCAAACACAAAGTATTTGCAGTAACATTGCAGTAATATTGCAGTTACTTTGCGTGACTTTTGAGAGCTTGTAGCTCATAAGCTAATGGTTCAATTGAGCTGATTTCTTTTTTAAAATAAATTATAAAGTTTAATTGAGTGAGCAATAAAATTTGTTTAGTAAATTTTTAAAGATATTTATTAAATTTAGTTTTTTAAGAAATTATATCAGACGCCATTTTACTATAAAACACCTTTAATCACTGATTTTGATAAGATTTTGTATGCATTCAGATCTTTAATAAAGCTACAACTTTTGTTCAATTGTTCAAAATTTTGAAATAATAGGGTCGCCACCTAATAATATGTCTTTTCAAGAGTTTAAAACTGATAAATGACGTTTAAAACTCTTGAAAAGACATATTATTAGGTGGCAACCCTATTATTTCAAAATTTTATAATTTTGAAATTCTGACAATGGATTCGGATTCAGCGACCCATTTTTGGTGTACGATTTTTTTTTGCCAGCCCCGAATTCATAAAACTACAAAAAATTAAGGTGGCAACCCTATCCACCATCTTGAATTTTAAAATTCTAACTTTAGATTCGAAATCAGCGATCCTTTAACACTGATAAATGACGTTTAAAAATCTTGAAAAGACATATTATTAGGTGGCAACCCTATTATTTCAAAATTTTATAATTTTGAAATTCTGACAATGGATTCGGATTCAGCTACCCATTTTTGGTGTACGATTTTTTTTTTGCCAGCCCCGAATTCATAAAACTACAAAAAATTAAGGTGGCAACCCTATCCACCATCTTGAATTTTAAAATTCTAACTTTAGATTCGAAATCAGCGACCCCTTAACACTGATAAATGATGTTTAAAACTCTTAAAAATACATATTATTAGGTGGTAATACTGTGGTAAAAATTTAGGTGGCAACCCTAACCTCCATCTTAAATTTTAAGACTGTGACATTATATTCAAAATCAAATCCGTTGTCAGAATTTCAAAATTACAAGAATTCGCAAAAATAAAAAAAAATTTAGGTGGCAACTCTATCCGCCATCTTAAATTTTAAAGTTTGACATCATCTTCGAAATAAGTTACCCCTAAAACTTCCTAAAACTATTTACTCTATTCATACTGAAGTAATCTACAAACACTTGAGTAAAAATGCAGTGTACGCGCTGATTTCATCATTCGTAAGCTTACTTTTGTATCACTGCTTAGCCGAAGTTGAAATCAACCTGCAATAGTACACGAGGCAGTAGCTCAAAATAATGCATAATTATAACGGTTGCCGTTCGTGCGCTGTGGTTTATACACTTAATTATTTTATGCAAATATCTATACTTTCCACTGAAGTCGAAGCACACATCACACAGTGTTTGACTTTGGTACAATTGGCTAATGCAACATGCTTGATGTTGTAAGTGAGCTCGATGGCGTAGAATATGTTGCATGGTATTAATGATATTGAAGTCATACAAAAACCAAGTATGTACTGGGTGCAAAAGCAGTTGCAGTTCATCGCTGCAGGTCTCTGCTATGTCTGTGCCGGCAGAATCTGATGTAAGAATTTAAAAAAGTTTTTTACACTAGGGTGGTCCCTATAAATGTGTTTTTTTGTTTTATACTCTTTGTGTATGTGCTGGCAGTTTTAAGGGGTCACTGATTTCGAATCTAATTTAAGAATTTCAAAAAGTTTTTTGACACAAAGGTGGACTCTAAAAATGGGTTCTTTCACTTTATACTCTTTGTTTATGTGCTGACAATATTAAGAAGTCACTGATTTCGAATCTACCATGAAGTACTAAAAGTACATTTTCAAATGCAATTTGTATTTTAATGGGCAATTTGTATTTTCCCCAATTGGGTAGGTACTTTCATAAAATATATACAGCGTATAGAAACTACTACTACTTGTCGCTTGCTGGTACAAAAGAAAAACTGTATCTCTTTCGATGATGAACTTACCGAAGAAGTTTCGATGATTCCACATCGAACAGAACACATTTTAAGGGTCCACCTAAGTAATATATATTTTTTTTAATTTTAACCCATCTTTTACCGCTACTAGTATCCGTGCACCGATTTTGACAATTTTTATTGGATAGCCTATTTTGACTTTCAATATCACATTTTCACATTACAAAAAATTTTCCGACCATTCGGTTGGCCAGTACGAAGTGTTGCTTTAAGGAAACGCTGGCTAATAATATATACGAAAAATTGTGGTTTTTATTAATTTTTAAGATTTACTGTGAATAACTTCTAAGCCGTTTTTTTTTACAAACGCTTTGCTAGAAATAAAGTTGTTTTGTGTATTCTTGTAAATAATCTTCTATTACAAAATTGAAGCATTTGGGGATTTCATGTGAGTGGTATATCCTATTATTGTGTTTTAATAAAAATTAAAATATTAGTTAACTTTTTTAAGGAAGGCATATCTTTTATTTGGGATCATAAATAACAAAACTAGGCTGGGATGTATTTAGCACTAAAAAGAGCCATGCTACAATCTGCAACACCAAAAACTACATTTGTTTATTGATACCAAGAAGTCGTCCATAAACTACGTTACCAATTTAGCAAAGGGGGGGGGGGATAAATAAATCTTGTAGCAGAGGAACTAGACATAAAACACATACTTTTCTTATGTTTAAACCATTATTTGTTCTTCAAGATCATTATTGTGCAAATAAAAATATTGATGTGTAAATATCTGGATACATTTTTCACTTATGATATACATTAAAGCAATCCTTAGGATGCAGAGTTATGTTGCATTTAATGCATTGAAAACGACAAGTTTTATGGCACACTTTGCATCGCTATTTCTTAGTAGCTGGAAGAGATTGAACAACATGCAACTTTTCATCTAGACGTGGCATATTAGTTGGATATTGCTTGGTCACATTTCGTTCTTCAGCAACAGATTTCTCGTGACAGCAGCTCTAAATTGCAATTGTGACATTGGTTCCTGATGAAGGAAGAATCATGTTTATCGTCATTTAAATCTTTTTCCTCACTTAAAACGTCTGGGGGCGGAGGAATGTACACTACCGTTGCAGTTTCTTCTTCATCACTTAATTCTCCCAGAATCTTAGCAACTTCACTCATGCACAATGCACTTTTACGAGACATTTTTTTATTGTAAAGATTTATTCAACACTTTCTTTTATTATTTTTGTAAATATTTACCACAAAGAAATTCGACGCAAATATCTCGTTAAAACAAACAGCTGATCGACAACTGAGTTACCAGACTGTTGAAACGTAAAAAGACGTAAATCATTGAAATATCACGAGACGAAATGCCCACCCAAACAAAATTTTACACTTGATTTGATGCTTCACGCTCATCTCATTAAATAATTTATGAAATAAATCTATCATGAAGACGCCGATTAATTAAGAAATCATAGCAGAACAAAATTATTGGTATACACAAAACTGCGAAATATGCTGGATTTTGTATAGAGTTTTTTTTTAGTCAGCGTTGTTTTAAAGAAACAGCAGAAATCAACATGTTCTGACATGCATAAATTTAACTTCTACTTATCATTTCTTCACTTACGGCTAATTTTTTCTTTAACTGAACCCCTCATAATGGTGATAAATTTTTTTTTCGTATTTTTTTTTATTTTTACAAAAAGGGTCTAAAAAGACTTACCAGTTGTATAGGCCCACGCTCCACCAAATTTAAAAAAAAAGAAATATTTGTAAATGATTTTGAAGCAAATGAATGTAGAACTCTTTTGCTGTTTTGGGTTTTTGAATATCTATAACAGTTTTTTTATAATGATTTTTTAAAGTTGGTGTTTCTTTAAAAAAACAGTGGTAAAAAATGGGTTAAATTGTTTAATAAAAATTTCGCTCGCGCTATCCCCTCCACCTCCTCTGTGGTTGTTTTACGATTTTATAATTAGTAAGAGAACGTTTTTCCATTTTTAACGATATTTTCATCAGATATTTCTATTTATTTTCATGTTAAAAGATAGAAAAAATCAAGGTGAGCTTTTAATCGCTTACAATATTAACAACAATATTTTTACTTGTGAAACAAACAGCTGCATTTTCTTTAAATAATAAATATTTTTTTAAATGAAGCAGAACTTTTGAAACTTTTCAAAATTTTAGTTGGTTTATTTTTAAAATTTCATTTTATATTTGAAGTCATTTTTCCAAACGTTTAAGGGCATGTTTTCGTTTTTCTTGGGCAAAATTTTTTTGTAATTTTTTATTTGGTAACGTGGGATTTGGGTAATTTTTTACTAAAGTGATTTTGTATTTCTTTTCTTGAGCGATTTTTCATACAAGTTTTATTAAAAATATTAAAATGCAAAGCTGTCGTTGATATCTCAATTTTTTAGCGTTGCTTATACCATTCTGAAAAATTCTGTTATATAGGACATTGTTTGTTCTTGGCTTGCTATTTTCAAGAAATTTTCATTTGATATCTAAAAATATTAAAAGAGGCTGTAAGTATTTCTAGAATTTTTATTTAATACACAGATATATATTCTAAAATTCAGAGAGTTTGTATCGTAAATCCTCAATTATAATACCAACATAGAAGTACAAGTAGAAAGTAGGTAAAAATTGTACGTAAAAGTTGTACGTAAGGCAAAAATTTGGGTGCATGCTGAAATCCAATTGTTGAGCTCAAACGTCGATACAGTGGCTGGCACGTAGATCCTCAAAATCTAGATCTGAGTAGCTTGCCCAGACACACATGGAAGGCTGTTAAGCTGCACAGCATTAAGCTTAGAATCCAGCTAGTACTTATATAAACCAGACTAAAATCACAAATAACAGCAAAGAATAACCATCATCATTATCATCCTCGAAATAAACTCCCGTATGAACAGAAGTATCAAGCGGTAGCGAGCCAACATTCATTGGTCTCCTGGGAACCAGGACCAGATTTCAATAAATATATATTTGTGCATTAGGATGCTTTGACGGGAAAATTGGTTTTGTTGCTTATGTGTGATGTGGTTGAAGCAATATTAAATGATATTAAATGTAGACATATACACATGTACGCACACTCAACACACCCGCAGCACACATTATTCTTATGCCATTTGTGTCCATTAAGGCTAGAGTGTAAATATGTTTCAGTTGTTGTTGTTGTTTATTGTTCTAACATATATTTCATGAAATAGTGTAGATTTGTACCGTTGTTTCTATTTGTTCAGTGTCTGAAGATGGACGATTTTGTGTTGATAGTGCGTAGGCGATGATGATTGAGAACAAAATACTAATGGTTGTGATTAGCGTTAACATGTTTTGAGTTTTCTGTGCTTTTGTTTTCCATAATATATGTGTTAAATTATCATTGTAACGAGAATTTTTAAAAAAGCTAAAAAATATTATTATTCATTACATAGGGAATATTTCCAAAAACAAGTTTTTAATGTTTTAAGAGTGATATTTGAATTTTTGTTGTTTTACAAACTTTTGTTAGCGCATGATAAGAACGCATGATCAAAATCCTTTCTACACTCAGAAAAAAATGTCCAGAAAATCTAGAAGAATAGCACCCAGTCGTAAGAAAATCGGGCTTCATTAAGCGCCATGGCCGATTTTCTAAAATGGAGTACACTCAGAAAAAAATTTATCAGAATATAAGAAAAAAGGCATCATATTTAGAGAAAAATGGTATTGACTTTGCTCCAGAGAATGCTTTTCTCTAAATGTGATCCCAAAAATGTTCTAAAAATGGTAAAAAGCTTCCATAAAAAAGAGAAATATTTTCTCATCAATTAAGGCTCCTTCTCCTTAATAGAAAAATATTTCTTTATAACAGGTTCAACCGTTTCCTTTATTGTGTAAAAATACGCGAAAACAGAGTAATATTTATTTTATTTTAATAAATCCTTTATTAAAATTGCGTTTATAATTTCTCACTGGAGAGATATATTTTCTTAATATTCAACATATTTCCTTAGTGCGTACATTTTTCTCTAAAACAGAGAAGTATATCTGAAATTACAATTAAAATTTTTTTGGGAAACATTTGTCTTAACTCAGGTCTACGCAAAATAAAAGTATTATTATGGTATTGTGACTCGGTTGTATAAATATTAGTTAAAATATGTAAGAGGAATTTCTAGGATAGAAAATATTCTACCTCTTGAATTATTGCTGTGGCATTGTTTTTCGGGACCCCTTATAAATATTCCAGAACTTTCTTCAGAAAAACTATTTTATAAACGCATTCAAAGAACCAGTGGTAATAAACAACATCGCTTTGTGTAACTATGTTAAATAAAAAAATCCTTTTGAAGGAACAATCACCATAATATGAAGAATATGCATTTCACCCCATTCAATCGCTCTCAAGCTTTTTTTCCGTAACTAATTCAGTGCAAGTAATAATTAAATTGAATTGAATTGAAATTAGATATATATTGAAAAGATTTAAAATGATATATAGACACAGATATGTCATTTTAAGAGAGGAAGACTTTTTATTTTTGAGAAAGGATTTGTTTTTATTGAAGAAAATATTTCGCATGGTGGATTGTTTATCTACAATAGAGAACATTTTTCTTTTTCTATAAACTTTTCTCTAAAAATGAGAATTTTTTTAGTGCGTGAAAAATACTTATCATTACTGGAGACATGAAATATTTTCATTTCCCACAAGTGAAGAAATCTTTCTTCGAATATATGAAAATTTTTTCTAATTGAAGAAAATTTTATTTGAAGTAGACAAAATTGCTATTATCAAAAATAGAGACATTTCTTATCATAAAAAGATAGATGTTTTTTTCTGAGTGTAGGTATGTATTTTTCGTTAAATTGACACCAGAAGTGTAAAATAGTTTAGAAAAATAAACACAATCATTTGCGAACTATATCGCTAAATTGAAGAAACTTAATGCAGTTGTGTTGAAATTTTATGGCATTTGAGTAAGTTTTTCTAGCGTTTATTTATCAACGGCTTTAACCAAGAGAAACGTTTTCTCTGAAAATAAGAAATTTTCTACTGTTTAGTAATCATCTAAGATAACTAAGAGGAACTAAAATAAGAAATTTTCCTTCGAATCCTCGGAAAAATTTTGGATTTTTTTCAAATTTTTTTTAAGATTTTAAACAGAATACCGTAAGAATTTTTACTTTAATACTGTCGAAAAACTGCAAACATAATTATTATTAACATTAAATTAAATTTAAAAAGACTTGAACCTCGGCAGCATGAGTGCAAGTCCATCAGCTTATCCATTGGACCATCACAGTTGTTAAAACAATCGTTGTTTAATTTGCTTTATTTAGAATCGTTCGCTTTGTTACTAATTTTAAAGCATTTTTTCTTGAAATATAAGAAAAGCATCCTTAAAATAAATCATTTGTGGTGTACAAATATAAATAAACTTATATTTATTTCTATGAAGTATCCAAGTTTTGTAGTTTATATTTCTCCAAACTTAAGATATAGGCTGTAAGCATATTGCAAGCGGACTTGATATCAATACAGTTTTTCTTCAAATTATTTCTGTTTTTATACAATTTTAGGAAATTAAACTTTTATCATACCTTCATTTCTCATATTTAAGTAAAAACTTGACCTTAAAAGTAAGAAGCTGTTTTGATAACGTTGCAACGAATTCAAGACGTGAGATCGTTAAATCATGTACAAATACTCCACATGAAGGAGAAACCCCTGTGGAAAAAAATGGAAAACCCCTGATTATGAATTGAAGCCCCAGTTTCTTTATTTAAGAGAAGCAGCTTTTTTGAGTGTAGGACTGAAATGGTCAATTTATTTATATTAAAATTATAAATAACGTATTTGCAAAAAAATTTGTTTTTCAAAAAAAAATATTTGCCGTTAAAGATCCTGAAAATTGAAAGATCCGAAACTGTTTCGAAGCTTATTTACAAAAAAGAGGTTAACACATATTTTCCTTAGCACCAGTAGATCTCAAGATATTCGGCTGAAAAAAGTAAGGCATTGCGTAAGGCAGCTAAAAGTGCTCCAGAGGTTTGGTTGTCGATCTTATTTCCGTCAACAAAGACTTGGTAAGGTTACAAGCGGCATACTTGTTAAAAGTGAAAAAAATCTTTGATAAATAAATGCACATGTATTTTTCTTTGATATTTTTTTTATTTTTCGAGATTTTCTAAGGCTAGATTATTTGCATTGTAAGTATTTTATATTTTATATACCAAATAGCAGTCATAAAAGGCATTATTAAGCTTTAAAAAAAATATATATTAAATTGAAACAGTGAAATATGAAGTCTTAATTGTATAAATTCTAGTTATATTTAATTATATCATTAACTGGATAAAGATATTATTTAGTAATTATTACGAAAGCTGAAATAGTGGATTAAAGTGTATGTCAAAGCAATACAAAAATTACACCAAACAAAATTATTCAAATACATAACTGCTATGACGAGCTTAATGAGATACAACTACACCCAGAAAATAGATTAGTTGGGGGGCACTAAATTTTTTGCTAGGTCTTTTGCATTTTTGTTGTCATAAAAATATTTTATTAGAAACTTCATTCGGTATTGAAAAATAAAAATTTTTATCTTAAGCTTTTTTATAAAGTTGACCTTGAATTTTCTAAGGATACCTGATTGAATGATTAGTTCTCTCAAGCAAATGGTAGTTTATATAACAAAGTAACATCTACCGCAACCAAAACTTTATTTCTTCATACAAATTATAGTTTTTAAGCCAATTACAATTCGTTATTTATTGAAATTTATAAAAGCTACTCAAAGCCCAAGTACCATTTTTTGTTGCATTATCCAAGAATAATTGAAGCTATTGGATCAATTGTTTAAATAAGTAGTATGCTCTTTGAGGCAGCTCACCAAATTTATAAAAAACCTTATACAATTAAAATAATCGAATTAATCTTTAAAAACATCGCGCAAAATATCAATTGAAAATTGCTAATATTATATTAAACTTTTCTGATATTCTTAACTCAAAATTAAAAATAGACCTTTAAAATACATCAATTGCTATCAAAAATGTAATCTTAATTGTAAAGCAAAGAAAATATCTTGGCATCAATTTCATAGTAAGTTTTTATAAACAAAACATGGCTGTTTGTGTAAATTATAATGATAATGAAGAACCAATGTTTGCATTTATAAATATGTTACTGCTAGTTTCATCTGAAATAAAAAGAAATTATGACGACATTGAGAGGTCAGACCAGGTGCGATGGACTCTCAAAATGTCCCTCGTTGAGAATTTCTGGTAATGGTTCTTGTAATTAAACTTTTTCTTTTTCCGTTACACTGTGTAATTATTGTTTTGTGTTTTTAAATAAAAATTTTCGAAATCTTGCAATGGAACAAGTTGTAACAAAAACCTTTAAATATGCGTGTTTTTGCCACGAGTCCTTAAAATACAAGTTTTTCATTTCTTTTTCATTTTTGAAAAGTTTTTTTTTTTAATTTTTCACGTAAAGTACAAGCATAAAAAATATAGTTGACACAAACATACGAGTAATAGCGAAGGAATTTATTATGTTTAAAAACTAATTTATAGCGAAGAAGTTAATTTTTGCAAAAAATGTGTATAATGTACTTAATGGTAAACATAACATGTTTTCTGGAAACACGTTGTGTTCACTGAAGATACACGCAGAGAAAAGACATGACTGAGACATGATTACTGCAATAATAATTTTTTTACTAAAATTATTATATTATTTCCGCAAACACAATTTTTTGCCTTAATAAAGTCATTATTTACTTATTTTGGTACCAAAAATAACATTATAGTTGAAATCATAACATCATTGAAATCGTCAACATACTATGATTACCTTAACTATTAGTTGCAACAAAAATGTTGTAGTTCTGTAAATCATGATAAATGTGAATATTATTATAGAGACAAACATATAAGAATTTTGAATGTTTGTCTGAACTATTCTTTGCTTGTTGGCAAACGAAGCAGAACATAACCAAAAACCGAAAGAATTTATTGTGTCTGAACAGTTTGCAGGAAAAACTTTCACTTCATTCAGACACAATAAGTTTTATCAATTCCTGGCTATGTGCTGTTTCGTTTGTCAAAAGTCAATTATTGTGTTTTGTTTTAAATAGCATTATCCTAAAAACAGTACGCAGAAAAGTGACATTTTCGACTTTAATTGTAGCAAACATGTTTCTATTTACATGTAAACATATTTCGCAAATCTGACCATGTTTTGTTTGTTACAAATATTGCTATTTTTGTGACAATGCACTTAATGTACCATGTTTATGAATGGCATTAGTCAGTCGAGCGATAGTAGCGGCTGTGGCTTACTGGTAGTGTGCGTGGCTCGTAAGCGAAAAGGCCGCGGTTCAAACCCCAGCTCGAACAGAAAAATTTAACAAAAATATTTTTCAATTGAATTAATATTAATATATCTGATCTGTTCAGCCTACTCAAATGGCAAATCGTTGGTGGAATTTGCACTCAATAGCTGTGGAAATTGGAGTGCATGAAAATAAACAATAAATTTTTTTTCAATAATATTCTGGATCCTAAAAAAAATTCAAAATATTGTTGTTGCAATCATTCTATTTTTGACCCAAAAAGAGAAAAATTATTGTTTCAATAATATTTTGGTTATTACAAAAAAGTTCCTTTTCTAAATATAGTTGTTGTTATCATTTTATCATGAGCAAAGAAAATATTACATGTTTAAGAACATGTTAGCAACAATCATAATCCGAATCATACTATTTATTTTTAATTATTTTGTTTATATTTAAACTGAGGTGTACAATAAGACTTCGACTTTTTTAGTACTACAAAAAGGGTATTATCAAGGTTGCACAAATAAGATATGAGTAAATAGTAAATTAAATCTATCATAGAAATAAAAACTGAAATAAAAATGAATATAAAAATTTCGAATAAGGACATGTTCATTTGAAATTCGAAGGTAAAAGCTTAGCTCAAACGACTATGACAAGATAACATTGTAATTTATTTTTGATAATGGATTATTATGATAAGGTATTATTATTTATTATTATTACTAAGCCATAGCGATTACATTTTCACAACATTTTACAAAATTAGGATGATTCGAACTGATATGAAAGTACATAAATATTATTAAAAATAAGAGCTATGATCGTCTTAGAAGAACATGGTTGTTGCAACTATGTTTTTTCTGCGTGTAAGTTTATTTGTTGCATTGAATATATTTTGCAAGAAAGCTATTTTGTTGCTTTATTTTAGTTACTTATAATAATTATTTATTTAAATTATTATTTTAATTTTTGCTCTTTGAAGTTTGCATTGTCCGCGGCCGAACAAAAGTATTAATTCAATTGAAAAAACTTTCTGTCCGAGCTGGCTTTGAACCGCGGCTCTTTCGCTTTCGAGCCAAGCACAATACCAGTAGGCTATGGCCACCACTAATGGTTGCTTGAAGAAAGCCACTGAAAAAAATGGTATGACTTTCAGAAGCATAAAACTTCAACATAGTGGACTTGTTTTCCGCAAAATTTTTTTGTCACATCAATAAAAATATGTTTACTGGGATTCTTAACAAGCAAAGAAATGCTTGTCACAAAAACAGTAATATGTATGAAAAACAAAATATGGTCAGAATTGCGAAATATATTCACGGTAAATACCCAGTGGGCATTTTAGCGAGTGCTCCGCAAAAGAAGGCATGCTAGCACTGCTATTATTGGCGTCAATACACCTTCCATGATCACTGCATTGATGAGTACTTCTATAAGGCCTACCTTCTGAAGATTCTGATTCTTTTCATATTATTTTAAATGAAAAAATTTACAAAAAAATTCCAAAAAAAATTTTATATGCACAGAACAGTTTGTAAAAAAATGTTAATTTAAAAAAATAACAAAAAAAAATTTTTTTGTCCCAGTTGGTTATCGAACCCGGGCTCTCGAAAACTAACACATTACATATTATATTATATGAAAATATTTATATGGATAAACTTTAAGTCTTTTCTTATATTTTTATATGAAGAAAATGTATAAAAACATTCAAAAAAAAAATTTTAAGTGCACAGAAAAGTTTGTAAAAAAATTTAGGTTTAAAAAAAACAACAAAAAAAATGTTTTGTCCGAACGCGGGCTCCCGAAAGCTTACTTTCATTTGTATTGATGCAAAATAAGCTTTTATTGCTTAACAACTACGATAGACGAGTGGGTAAGATATCGGACCGCCACATGAAAGGACCATGGTTCAAATCTGAAATTGTGAGTCGTTTATTTAAAGTTGATATTTATATTGCTTTTCCTTCTAACGTGACTTCTCGAAAGGGCGCTTCTGGCAGGTCACTTTTGAGCAAGGAGAGCGGAAGGCCTGACAAATTTTCCAATTTCATACAAGAAATAAAACGGTGTTTGCAAAGAGTGTGGAAGGTCTTTTAAATCCTAACGCAGGCCTGCTAGAAGGCCTTCGGACTCCTGCAATTGCCCACTGTGTAGAAATATGTTTGCTACAATTAAAGTAGAAAATGTAATTTTTTTGCGTGTAGGTGGATTTTTTTTACTTTAGAATTAATGGTTACTTTTAGAATTTAGAATTAAAACTTACTCAAAGTAAGTTAACTCAAGTAAGTCATAATGTTGATAGTCTTTAAAAAACAGTAACAAAAAACAAGCGCGTCGGAAGCGAATTTCATCTGGGGGGGGGGCAGTACAAATGGGGGTCAGTACAAATGGTGGTGCAAAAAAAGTTCACCAAAATTTCTTCACATGAAACATGAAGAAGAGAGAAAGAAGAGGAAAATATATAATACAAAAATATTATCGTTGTAAAAAAACTGATATTTTGAATAACTTTTTCTTTTAAATTGTTTATCTAGCTAAAAAAGTGGGGGCAACTAACCCCTTTCCCCCGCTTGCTACGCTAATGACAAAAAACCACCTTGCAAGGCATCGATGTAATTAAGCTAACTGTTCTTATTAAATTCAATACGTTTCAATATCATTTGCATTGCAATTTTCCATTTGTTTACAAAAATGAGTGCTTGAGAAAGATACATTTTAATTACCCTCATATAGCAGTACCCTTTTAAAAGGATGACAGTAATTTTATGCGCTTTCTCATAAAATTTTAATAATAAAAACCTCATAATTTCATGAAAAATATAATTGCACTAAGCACTTATATCACTGCGTAGCAATGTTTTCTGTGCACAAGATCAACAACAACATCCACAACATAATAATGACAAAACAAGCTACCAAAAATAGGTAAACAAAAAGTTAATAAATAATTATTACACCTTAAAGAGTTAACGAATAAAGTAAATTACACGCAGTTGTCATTATCATTTAACCCGTTTCACTTCTGTCATACAACAACTAAGACTGAGGCAAACACATTTTACCCTTTTTACATTATTTCATTCCTTTCCCTTCGCGACGATAACACGTTTACCTCCTTTTAATCGACAACGAACATACATGCAATACATTAAAAAGGCAACTCATATCTACGTAAATCCTGACGGATTCCGCTTGTAATTACTTCAATTAAACCATCTGTGACAATTGCCAGCAAACTGTAGCGCATCAACCTTAACCAGTTCCATTGAAAGTACCAACCATACCGTACTGAAAATTGTCGTACCTAGCTGTGCATGAACATGAAATTCAACTTACTTTTAAAATTCCCTCCAGATTTAAAGCACTCGCATTATCCCTGCCAAACCGAGCCACCCCAAAAACCCATTTTTAAATACCATAAATGCTGTTTGATGACTTCATCTTGATGCGGCTTCTTATTCTGCTGCTTCTATTGCTACCTACTTATGAGATTTTTCCAAGCGCTAAACGTTGGCAACCCTGGCTGCCAGCCAACTACGGTGAGGGAATTTAAAGTTAATAGGGTGACATTATTGCGCTTTATCACTTCAAGAGTCAACATTATCTGTTGTTGATGTGGAAAGTATGAGTTGACATCGTGTCGGAAACTGGGTCGTTCGTGCGGTATTTTGAATGCAGTCAAATGGTGTGGGTTGGAGCACCACTCAAGGTGTCTTAATAAGCTTGAAAATCTGTCACAAATCGCAAAATTTCAATACGATAGATAAACATTATATATTTTAAATGTTTTCTAAGAAGGGCGTCGTTTTTTAGAATTTTTTTTTATATCAGCTTAAAAAAAGCTAAAGTTTCAATTCCTTACTCTCTTGTTTCTTGGTTCTTGGTTTTTACTTTATTTTTTCATTTTTATGACAACGAAACCCAGAAAAGACATTAAAATTTTACATCAGCTAAAGCAACGCTACTAAGACATTAGGCAAATAAATCCTTGGAGATTATGTATCCTTTTTATTACTGCAATTTATTGTTTTTCAAATAATGTGGCAATATCTGACTTTTTGTATGCTATGATGATGGATTGCCCAGATAAGTGGCAGCATTAAAAAGATATTTTAAAATTAAGCTTTTGAAGATTTCATATAATTGCGGTAATTGAGGATTTGGCATTATATTACGTTGGAATAACGACAGTTTTGATTTGAGAGAAATTAGAGAAATCTTTGTCATTTTATGTAGTTTCCACAAAAATTCAATTAAAATATGTTTTGATAGATTATTTTGTTAAAAAAATAAGAACTTCACATACTACAAGATGAAGGGGAAAGACGATCATTGTTATTGAGTTCTCTAAAAACCGGCGTTAATATTAATTAAATAATTCAAATCACTTAATAAAATTATTTCGTTTCTTTTTAAACCAATCAAAAGCAATTAACATCTAGCATTGAAAGAGAAAAGATGACAGTGATGGTATTCATGCAACAATATCTAGATGTTGTATAGTAGAGTGCATCTATAAAAAAATTGAAAAAAATCATCACCTGTTTCAAAACTGTCCCCAAGACAGTACCACCTGAAAAACAGCCAAAATTCTATTTTTTCATAACTTTAGCAATTAATTCCCAACAGTAAAAAATTAAAACAAAAATGAACTAGTAGTATATATCATCATCAGATGGCGTGGAAAACGAACACCAAAGCGTAGCAAAAAAGGAGAAATAATATAAACTATTTAAATTTTTTTGAATCACCTTTTTGAACCAAAATATAGTAATGGTATTGATCTGACGCACCTTCTCTTTTAAGTGCAATTTTTGACAGTTGATGAACATTTGAAAAAAAATGTCAGTAAAAAAAAATAAAAATTTCGATAGAAAGCGAAAAAACAATGAAACACAATTATTTAAAGAAAAACTTAAATAATTATTTTTCAAGATAGTTAAAAACGCGTATACTTATTTTTTTTGTGCAAAAAGTTTTCCAAACGATTTTTGACAGCTCATTTGCGAAGGTAGAAAAATGCACAGTTTGCACAGTATATGAATACGGGAGCGAGTCAGTTTTCTGCCTGTCAAAAGTCTGTTTTGCCAAATGCTGTAATTTTTGCAGTATTTTTAAAATACTATTTGTCTGCAAACCTGTATTTCAATGTACTGTATATTTGAAACTTTTTGAAACTGAAACTTTTTATTTTAAGCTTATTTACCTTAGTTGTTCTTAGTCCATATTTTGCAGAATTTTGGCATACAGAATTTTTTAACACAGTTTTGCTGAATTTTTATACATAATTTCATACATACAGACAACTGCACCGAACTCGCAGTATATCACATTATATTTTATTGAAATTTTTTGATAATGTAATGTGGTTTATTCTTTTAATTTTTACATGATTTTAACTATGAGCTATTTAGATCAAGTAAGTTTTGAAGAAGGTTACAACTACAGCAAACTCTGTTGTGTAAGCCTTTGCCTCAGTCAAATCTTGACACTAAGCGATCCTCTCCACAAACTTTTTTACCACTACCAATTACAACTTATCGTAAATTGATGTGTCGCGTATTTGCGTAACTGCGACGACGCTAAACTTAAAAACTACTAAACCTATTTTGGTAATTCTTTCACTAATATAAAGCTACATGTTTAACTTAAAATCATAAATCCTTTATTTTTTTAAAACCACTCTTAGAAGTTATTTTTATAAAATTTTAAAATTATAAAGTAGCAAAAAAAACCAAACATAAATATCATTGCTTCATTAAATTGTTAGGCATACAAGCAACATAATGGTCGAATTATGTTCGCGTACCAAATGTGCCCGTAGCAAATGGCAGATTGCACGTAGATATTTTCGTGTTGATTAAGCAGACGTACATTTGCTTAAAAAATTCAACTCAGCTGCTTTTGTTTACAAAAAGTAAGATTTTTTAATTGGCGGAAAATTATATTTATTAGCAAATTAACCGCACTAAAACCAAAAGACAGAACGAAAAATAATTGTGGGCTAAAAGACACAATTTATCCGCTTATTTGTCACTTGAAAATTTTAAATAATGTAGAATCAAAAAAAGTGGTAGATCTACCACGATTGTGATAGAGTGACAACACTGGCTGTCACAAGACTGTAGAGCGATGTAAGTTCAAAATGAAATTGAACTTTTAATTTGTTATACGTTTATCTTAAGGTTGTGAGATAAGATTCTGTTTTTATCTATACTGTTGTAAGCTTCGTTACGTGATGCATAACCAGATACACACAAAGCCAATACAACAGAAATTTACGTGACACTTGCCACGGCCACCTTATGTTGCCGTGTTAACGTTTAACTTTTTTTCGTGTTAAATAAAATAAAATGAAAATTGTGTGTTTTATATGAAAGGAAAATAGATTCCTGAGGGAAAATATTATTGGGATATAGTATATCTATATCTAAACTATTATATAAAAGGAGACTCACGAAATTTGAAGACAGACAAGCTCGGTAACCGCGGAACCGATTATTTTTTGATAGTTCCTATTATTAATTCTTTGATTACAATTTGATAATTTTGATAATTATTTGTTTTATTCAATTCCTAGGTATGCAAGTTTCCATATCATAACTTACTAGATTATTTGTAAAGTCTATTCTTTAAATATTACAAAGTTTACGTATTTTATTTGAAGCTTTCATTCAAATTAATGCAATTACTTAATTCATGCGATTAACAAAAGAAATGTGAAAGCTAAGGAATTTCAAACGGTTTCGGTCGTATAATACTGCATTTAATTTGGGCCAATTGAATCATTTGGAATCAATCATTTAAAGCGGTTCTTTGTTTTGTTTTAACTGGTTGGTATTTATGATGATATATGTTGATATACGTATACGATTGATATACGTGCATAAAATGATTTGTTGTTCGACGTTTTTCTTTGTTTTTAGTGTTTTTAGTGTTTTAGTATTTTAGTTCGAAATAGTTTGTTATAAGTTTTAAGAGCGCATCCATTCTCATTTATTTCGTTTCAAATGAGTTGAATTGCAACTGAGAATTTGTATGAGAAATGAGATGGCTTCTTTTCTCATTTAGCTGAATGGGCTGAAATGAGTCATTTGGTGTAATGTCAACGTAGTGTAAG
Source organism: Dichetophora obliterata (assembly GCA_963920525.1). Classification (NCBI taxonomy): domain Eukaryota; kingdom Metazoa; phylum Arthropoda; class Insecta; order Diptera; family Sciomyzidae; genus Dichetophora; species Dichetophora obliterata. The sequence goes on from OY986435.1 coordinate 282,099,677, forward strand.
ACTAAAATTAATTTAGTTAATTTAGTAGGTAGTTTAGTTCGCACTGTTACTTTTGGCAACTATACTAAAAATGGGCGCGTCCACTTTAGTTATGCCCATTTTTCGGGGGATAAGCGTGGAAAGAAGACGTTTGGGTCGTATTAACTTAAATTTTATAATTGAGTTTATATGATTACTCTTGGCAACTGTACTAAAAATGGGTTTCACCTCCCCCTTTGAAAACCAAAAAATCGATGTAAATTCTATATTTCAAACGGTTTCGGTCGTATAATACTGCATTTAATTCGGCCAATTGAATCATTTGTAATCAGTCATTTAAAAGTGCTTACATTGGTTTTTTTGCAAACGTATCTTATTTTGTTTGACAAGTGGTTCTTTGTTTTGTTTCTACTGGTTGATATTGATGATGATATACGTGTATCAAATGATTTGTTGTTCGACGTTTTCCTTTTTTTTAGTGTTTTTAGTGTTTTAGTTCGAAATAGTCTGTAATAAGTTTTAAGAACGCAACCAATCTCATTCATTTGTTTCAAATGAGTTGAATTGAATCTGTGAATATGCAATGAATGGGCTGAAATGAGTCATTTGGTGTAATGTTAACGAAGTGTAAGACTAAAATTTGGTAATTTAGTTCGCACTGTTACTTTTGGCAACTATACCAAAAATGGGCGTGTCCACTTTAGTTATGCCCATTTTTCGGGGAATAAGCGTTGAAAGAAGACAGTTTGGGTCGTATTAAACTAAAATTTTATAATTGAGTTTACATGATTGACGGCTAGACTGGGCAAACAAAATCCCCCTTAAAACCTCCGCCATAAAAATCTTCACAGATGGATCCAAACTTCGAGAACAAGTAGGGGGAGGCATCTACTCCCAGGATCTCAAAATCGAAGCGTCCTTTAGACTTCCTAACTATTGTAGTGTCTACCAAGCGGAAATGATGGCTATTCACGAAACCACTAGGATTCTAGGTCAAGAAGACCTTGAAGGAAAAAGTATTTCCATCTAATCAGATAGCCAAGCTGCACTGAAAGCACTGAACTCAAATATTGACAACTCTAAAACTCTCACTGAGTGCCGTAGATCTCTTAACGAGATCTACGGTCTTATAAGATTAAAATTTTGTAATTCAGTTCATATGGTTACTTTCGATAACTTCACTAAAAATGGTGAAAATATGTATATTTATTTTTTAATAGCAAAAAAAAATCATTTATAAGTAAGGCGGTCTGTGACTCCAGCGTCTGCCGGAGAATACGTAAAAATTCCTATAATGACTGTAGTTTTTTCAGAACGTACAAAATATTTTCGAAAAATTTTCCGTTTACCGTTATTTTTATTAATAAATGACTTTTTATACAAAAATGTATTGTACTGAGAAAATCTATAGTTTTCGAGATATAGAAAAAAGTGAATGAAGAATATATTTATGTTCAGAATCTAAGTTGAAAAAATTACATTTTTGAATAACAAATTTAAAAATTTATTTACTCAAATTTTTTTAATCCTGTAATGCAAACCTTAAAAATCAAAATACAGAAAAGCCAATCAACTTTATGTCACCATAGCAATCACTGTTTAAAGAAGGTAATTCAAATAATATAAATTTTTTAATATATATACCATAACAACACAATTATTTTTATATTTTGCATTTGAAGATATAACAAAAATACTTTAATTTTAAGATTTAAAATTTTGACGTTCTAATATTTTTATTGCAGGCCAAGCAGCGGGTATTTGCTAGTTTATATATAACAAATATATCTTTATATATATATATATAAAAGTTTATATATAACAAATATATCTTAATATATGAATATATATACATATATATTATATATATTATATATATATATCAGAGCACCCATGAAATATATGAAATGTGCAAACGTGTTTTTTCTTTGCTCTTCTTAACTTAAACTAAAACTTTAAATGCTGAAATTATATCAGAGGAAAATTGTATTAAATTTTTAACCAACGCTCAAGGGATGCTCCCTATAAATTCGTAAGCATTGTGTTGATTCGGAAAATGGGTGATAGTTGGTGGACGAGCTTCCCATGAGACTTCCCATGGTAATACCTTTACAGAAGGCTTAGGCAACCAACATGGATACACCAAAAAGGATTCTTGTGGACGTTCAGAATATAATAACTGCTGAAATAAGTGACTACTGAAATAAGTGACAATATTAAATAAGGAAATAACATGTAATAGTCCAATTTTTTAAAATTCGATACAATGACTTGGGAGCAAAGTGAGGAATATATTGCAGCTAAATTAATTGTTAAAAATGAGTAGTTGTTAATGATATTGCAGAACGTGGAGTCGCATTAATTAAAAGGTTGAATGCAGTATTAACTTGCCAAGAAGAACAAAAACAATACATCCTGCATACAATGGACAAACCATCCAACCAAAATTTTACGAAAAAAAAAATGTTTATAGTATTTAGATAAGAGTTTGCAGAAATAAAATTTGTAAAATTCCAGTTGTTATAAAAATAAAATTATGACTGTTTTAAGAACACCCGTAAAAATTAAAACTCAATTAAGTCAATTGCTTTTATTCGGCTCGTCTTTGTTTATCTTCATTTTTGTTCGTTAGTCTTTTGATCATCTTCGTTTGCCTTCTTATTCCGCATTAGTTTATCAAAGTGTCGTATGAGTCTTATTAAATTAAAATAAAACACCCATGGCCTTTCAATAGAGTATATAAAAGCAATGTTTTAGCACTAACCGGCCGGTTATACAGACCAGTGACAGTGAAAGAGGTGCTACACATGTAAGTGAAAATTCATTCAAAAAATTTTATCGTATGCGAAGGTTCTCGCTATTGCAGTTTGCGTGTGCTTTACTTCAAATTTTAAACAAGCTATCCATTGGCGTCGGAAGCGGGGGGCAAGGTGGGCAGTTGCCCCCTTTTTTTTAGCTAGATAAACAATTTTAAAGGAAAAGTTATTCAAAATATCAGTTTTTTTACAACGATAATATTTTTGTATTATATATTTTCCTCTTCTTTCTCTCTTCTTCATGTTTCATGTGAAGAAATTTTGGTGAACTTTTTTTGCACTACCATTTGTACTTCCCCCCCATTTGTACTGCCCCCCCAGATGAAATTCGCTTCCGACGCGATTGAAGCTATCAGTGTTGCTTCCTGTACGAAATCGATGAAAACCCGAAATAAATCCACCAAAAGTAATTAAAAACAACACTGATATCCCCCTTTTCGACATACACTGGCCGCTGCTGTCAAAATCCACTGACTCTGAATTTCGTTGCTAGTAGCGATGAAAGTAGCGTGAAAGTGAATCCAGTGTAAGTGTGTTTGTAAAAAAGTGTGAATGTATTGAGTTTTTCGAACTACAGAGCCAGTCCAGTAGGCAAAAGCAGGTCTTTGAAGCGCTTCTAGCAGGCCATCATATGGATTTCTTAGCCTTCCGTGTTCGTTTCCAAGCCCATAAGCTTTTTTATATGAAACGAGAAAATTTTCTAGGCCTTCCGCTCTCGCGCAGTCTGCCATCTTATCCACTCGTCCACCTCAGTTGTTAACGAATTTCATCTTATTTGCATTACTACAAATGAAAGTAAGTTTTCGGGAGCGCGGGTTCGCAACCCAGCTCGGCCCAAAAAAAAGAATTTTTTTTGTATTTTTTTTAAAATCTACATTTTTTACAAATTTTTCTGTCCATTTAAAAATTTTTTTGGAATTTTTTTGTAAATTTCTTCATACCAAAATAATAGAAAAGACCTGGAATTTTTTCATATAAAAGTTTTCATATAATGTGATATGCAATGTGTTAGATTTCGGAGACCTGGATTCGCGTCCCAACTCGGACAAAAAAATATTTTTTTTTTGTTTTTTCTTTAAGATTTGTTTTTTTTAATTGATCTGATCATTTATAATTTTTTTTAAATTTTTTTTTTTGGTAATTAAAATAAATATTTGAAAACAAAAAAGTTTTATTTACCCCATTTAATTTGCTTTATATACTCAAACGTAATCAATTTTATCGGCCTTTCAAAATGTATACAAATTATTTAAACGAAATTTGTACCCAAAAATTGTTGCAAAATTCAACTTTAACCACTTAAAATACCATGAACTATGGCACTTAGATAAACAAATTATTCCTAATATTTTTAACTATTTATTCTTTATTTACGTAAAAAAGATTAACCATTTAAAATATCGTTTATAAGAGTTATAGAACAAAGCATGTTTAAACTGTTTTTAAGCCCATTTTGGAGGCTTTAATTCAAAACCGACTGGCTGAATACCACTAGCGATACTATATTTTTTTGCAGATCTTATTTTTTACCCTTAATCTGTATGAAACTGTGCGAGGAGCGAAGAAGAAAATACTTTTTCACAATTAGGTGCTCTAATAACACAGTATCGAAAAGAAACTGCACACTTTAATTTCAATATTTCTCGCAGTATAGATGTTTGAGAGCAATGCAGTAAGCACCGTAAGAAAGTATAATCAATTCTACTTTCATTCTTTCTCCTCTATTTTTTTCTTAGTTTTTGTGATGCCTTTAATCGAAGTGCACGTGCGTAAGTAAATTATGCACAGTCACTGCACTGAAAAAGAAATTTCTTATAGAAAGCTATCCAAAAAGTATAAAGCTAGTGCAAATAATGTAATATGTAAATTTAAAAGATACCTGTTCCCTCAAAGGTCTGCCAAAAAGTGGAAGAAAATATGTCCAAGAGATCCGAAACTTGATTTTTTAAGGTACTTACTTTAATAAACAAACACAATAAAATGTTTGAGTAAGAAAAAAAACTAAAACCAGTGCTACCATGATTCAAAAAGTGGAATGAAGATATAACCTTAGAACGTGTAAAAAAAAAAGGATCAAAACATTTAAAGATTAGTGAGATTGGGGAAAAGAAGGATTCGTATATTGTACGACCGTTTGCTTCAAGATGATGTTCAGTGCAATGTTATGGGCGATGAAACCTTCGAAAAAATGGACTAAGGAACATTACTAGGTCCCAAATTTTACATAAAACCGAAAGGTGGTACAGCTGACTAATCAATTTCAACAATTGAAATTAAAAAATTTGCGCAAAAGTCCTCATCTCGTAGTCTATATGCGCTTCCGGCTATAGGATCACCTGATTTCTCACAAATGACACCATATCAGCAGAAATTTACAAAAAGAAGCGTCTCATTTATCTCCTAATGCCATTTTATAAAAATCACAATGTGATAACAATGTTTTGGCTTTCCGAGCCATTGCACAGTACACCCGTTCTATATTAAATTTACTAAAAGAAAACAACATCAATTATGTTCAAGAAGAATAACCCACCTAACACTCCAGAACTTTGTTCGATAGAGAGGTTTTGGGCTTTTGTCAAACGGCACTAAAAGAAGGATGATCGACTTGCCGGTGATATCGAAGTATTAAAAAAAAATGGCTTACGGCAAGAAGTTTCGTTGCAAAAGCAATTGTGCAAGATTTAATATAGGGTACTAAACAAAAAATTCGTTGTATATTAAGATAATAAGTCTCTTTTAAAAGTTTTAAATGAAAATTTAATGAAAATATATTTTATTTTAATAAAAAAATGTTTGAAGTGAAAAGAATTAACAACCATTGCATTACAAGCAAAACTATGTGTGCAGTTTATTTATTTTTTTATTTTATTTATTTTATTTATTTTATTTATTTTATTTATTTTATTTATTTTATTTATTTTATTTATTTTATTTATTTTATTTATTTTATTTATTTTATTTATTTTATTTATTTTATTTATTTTATTTATTTTATTTATTTTATTTATTTTATTTATTTTATTTATTTTATTTATTTTATTTATTTTATTTATTTTATTTATTTTATTTATTTTATTTATTTTATTTATTTTATTTATTTTATTTATTTTATTTATTTTATTTATTTTATTTATTTTATTTATTTTATTTATTTTATTTATTTTATTTATTTTATTTATTTTATTTATTTTATTTATTTTATTTATTTTATTTATTTTATTTATTTTATTTATTTTATTTATTTTATTTATTTTATTTATTTTATTTATTTTATTTATTTTATTTATTTTATTTATTTTATTTATTTTATTTATTTTATTTATTTTATTTATTTTATTTATTTTATTTATTTTATTTATTTTATTTATTTTATTTATTTTATTTATTTTATTTATTTTATTTATTTTATTTATTTTATTTATTTTATTTATTTTATTTATTTTATTTATTTTATTTATTTTATTTATTTTATTTATTTTATTTATTTTATTTATTTTATTTATTTTATTTATTTTATTTATTTTATTTATTTTATTTATTTTATTTATTTTATTTATTTTATTTATTTTATTTATTTTATTTATTTTATTTATTTTATTTATTTTATTTATTTTATTTATTTTATTTATTTTATTTATTTTATTTATTTTATTTATTTTATTTATTTTATTTATTTTATTTATTTTATTTATTTTATTTATTTTATTTATTTTATTTATTTTATTTATTTTATTTATTTTATTTATTTTATTTATTTTATTTATTTTATTTATTTTATTTATTTTATTTATTTTATTTATTTTATTTATTTTATTTATTTTATTTATTTTATTTATTTTATTTATTTTATTTATTTTATTTATTTTATTTATTTTATTTATTTTATTTATTTTATTTATTTTATTTATTTTATTTATTTTATTTATTTTATTTATTTTATTTATTTTATTTATTTTATTTATTTTATTTATTTTATTTATTTTATTTATTTTATTTATTTTATTTATTTTATTTATTTTATTTATTTTATTTATTTTATTTATTTTATTTATTTTATTTATTTTATTTATTTATTTTATTAAATGTAAGCGCTTGCAAGAATAAACTTATAATTAAGCACCAATTACATATATGGCGATAATATCAACACAAAAATATGATCAAACATAATCTTGAATAAAATTTAAAGTTAAAATTACATATGGGAAAAAGTTAAAACATTAACAATTTTGTAAAATTGAACCAAAGGTAATAACTGAGATTTATAACAAATATAAATAATAAGACAAACAAAAAACTAAAAAAACGGGGAAAAATTAAAAGAATAAAATTAAAAGGAGATTAAAGGAGATAAAAAAAAAAACAAAAAAATATAGCTTAAGTTAAAGTGAAGACAAATAATCTGATAGCTTAGATTTAAACAAGGTTGCATTGCAAATACGCTGTAAAGAGAATGGAAGCGAGTTCCAAAGACGTATAGAATTAAGAAAAAACTGCCGTTCTGATGCCAAGCAGGCGTGTCTAGGTTGAACCAAGTTGTTACCGCGCTGAGATCTTAAACATTTTAATTTTTCATATAAATAAAGAGGTTCCTTAGTAAAAATGATTTTATGCAAGAAGACTAACGCCTTCATATTCATGGTCAAAAGTCAAACCGAATATTTGTTTTGCATACTGTGATATGCGGTCAGTTTGTTTAAGTTCAAAGACATAACGAGCGATGTTGTTATAAGCAACTTTTAGCTTGCGCTTACTTGCAGAGTCAAAGTATGCGAAAATTTCAGATCCATATAGTACGGTGGGAACGAGATACGTTTTTGCCAGTAGCATTCTAATGTTAAAGAGGGTGAAATATTGTGTAGCCCACAGGCTGCGGAGCATACCGAAGATTTTTCCTACTGTGATATTGACATGATTTGTCCAATCCAAGGTACTGTTGAAAGTAATTCCCAAATTTTTTGCCGACTTCACGACCTCAATACATGATCCGTCTAGTATGACTTCAGGTAGAATAGAAGTGAAATTATGTTTCCTAGCTTTAACAAAACATTTTGACTTGTTTGGATTGAGGCATAAACCATTAGCAGAAGCGCAATCATGAATTTTACGTAAATTTCCATTCAAACTTGCGACACAATAGTGAACATCAGACTTGCGACAGCTAGTTTACAATTGCACATCATCAGCGTACATTTGTATGCCACAACTGTGCAGAATAGAGGGTAAGTCATTTATATAAACTGAGAATAAAAGCGGACCCATTATAGAACCCTGAGGTACTACACGGTTCACACTTAAAAAACTTGAGGTCGCGCGCCGATATTCACTGCTTGTATTCTATTAGCAAGGTATGAACTCATTAGTCGAGTGGCAGTTTCGGAAAAATTAAACATGTAGGACAATTTTGAACATAAAATTTGGTGATCGACCGTCTCGAAAGCTTTCGAGTGATCTAGAAGAATCAAAAAAGTAACTTCATTTCGATCAAGATTATTTCGTATTTCGTCGGACACGTCTAGTAGAACAGTTACGCAACTGTCTTTTGGTCGGAAACCTGATTGTCTATCAGTTAAATGTTTGTTCCACAATAAATATTTGTTTGTCTGTTTGAACATAAGCGATTCAAAAACTTTCGATAAATATGGCAAAATTGCTATTGAGCGGTAATCGTTTCCAGTTTTAGGAATGGGAATTATTTTGGCTTTTTTTCCAAATAGCGGAGAATTCTGATTTAGTTATTATTGTGTTAAAAATGTGTTTAATAAATGGTAGCAGTACGGGTAGAAGTTCTTTGAAAAACTTTGGATGAATTCCGTCGAAACCGACAGCATTAGATTTGATTTCTAAGTAACTTCGCACTATCTCGGCATCTTCAACACGTTGGAAGCTAAAAGATAAGTTTGAGCTATTTGTTCTTTGAAGGTAACGGTTGAAGCTACCATTTGGCATCGGCATGGGAATATCAATAAATTTATTATTTAGATCCTCAACATTTACGATGGTATCAATTGGCAGAGAAGTTCCACCAACTCGAATTGCCGAATTATGCTCCACTTCTTTTTGCAGTCTATTGCCGAACTAAATTTAGTTCCATATTATGTAAACTTGGCAACCTTCACCGCCCTGACTACATCTTTTCTATAGGTTCAGAAAATAGTATATCGTTCTGGTGTTTTAAGACGTTTCCATTCGCTGTATACTACATCACGTTTCTTGATTAGTTTCTTTTCGATACAGTCCTTATATACAATATATATATTTTTGTATACTTATATATATTTACATAATTTTATATTTTTAATACAGGGTCCGCCATATAACGTTTTCTTTTTCAACTAGTGCTTATTTCGTGAATGGTAACACTTAGCTCATGTCTGATTTCACAGATAATTAGTTTTATCCTTCCGCTGAACGAATATGGTTGCGTATACGCTTAAACAACGCTGGGAAATATTGCGACATTACTTTGATGCAGAAGATGCCGATTTTGCCAAAAAAATCATCTTTTCAGATGAAGCTCATTTTGAATTTGGCGGGTATGTAAACAAGCAAAATTGTCGCATTTGGGGCACAGAAAACCCGCACGCATACATTGAAAAGCCGCTGCATCCAAAACGAGGTACTGTTTGGTGCGGATTTTGGTCCAGAGGCATAATTGGGCCATTTTTCTTCGAAAATGAGCAAGGAGTGGCCGTTACAGTCAATGGCGTTCGTTATCGGGCCATGTTGAACGAATTTTTGTTCACAAAAATTGAAGAGGAGGATATTGGCAACATTTGGTTTCAACAGGACGGCGCTACGTGCCACACAGCCGAAGCTACACTCTTTTGTGCCCTGTTTTTGAAGATCGCATTATCAGCCGCAGAGCTGATGTCGTTTGGCCACCTCGGAGCTGACACCGTTGGACTATTATTTGTGGGTTGCCCTCAAAGATTAGTGTTACGCCGACAAGCCATAGACAATTGACGCTTTAAAGGACAATATTCGTGAAGCCATTGGTGAACTACAGCTGCACACAATCGATAATGTGCTTAAAAATTAGACCGATCGTGTAGGCTACTGCATGGCCAGCCGAGGCAGCCATTTGAATGAAATTATTTTTAATTATTAACCGGAAGGATTGTACTTTCAAATAAAAAAAGAAATTTGAAAAAATATTCAGTGGTTTTTTTTATAGAATTTTCAAAAAAAAAAAGTTATTTGGCGGACCCTTTATATATTTATATATTTAATTTACTGTAAAACTATTGATAGTTTTTTGTATTTGAAATTTTATTTGTATTTCTACTATTTTTTTGATTCTACTTTAATTCTCATTTTTATTTTTAGTATGTTTTGATTAGGACTCTGATTTTATTTTAATTCTGATTTTAATTTTCATATTGATTTTGAATCAATATTTTTAAATTGATTGATATAAACATTACAAAAAGGCTATCAGTTCGCACTCATAAAATTCTCAATCTTTCTTGAACCCATTTCCAGCTACTGGTGCATTTTTGCATCAGTTACTTAAGAATTTTCTCCAGGTGAGTGCGAAAGTGATATTACCTGACACTGTAGGGATTATGTTAGGGACTCGGTCGTTTACTTGGATTTTATGCCCACGGCGCGTCCCAATTTTTTGGTTTTTTTTTTTAATTTTTGAAAATTCCGGAAAAATATTTCAAATCACAATATCGAAAATTGCTTTTCAATAGTATCTATTATAAGTTTAAAATTTTATGTTAAAATAAATTTAAAGCCCGTTTACAAGGGCGTTAAACAAGGGAGAGTGGCACCTCCTATACAACCAAAATTTGCGATATCAAATAGCCTTGGAGTTATAGGCCGCACAGCCTCGGAATTCAGTATTCGACCAAAATTTACATATTTTCATGTTTCACTGATAACATTTTATTCGCGTTTGGCAACGGGGCCGCTGCAGCAACGCGCCGGTTTTAAACTAGTTTATATATACTTATGTATGTATGTTCAAGAATTTATTCACATTGACTTTTCCAAAGCTATAGCATTTTCATTCAAAATAATACCAGCTCTAATTTAATTAATGACATTCGAACAGCGAATATCTCTAAAGGAGGATCTAAGCCATAGTTAGTAAATCTTAATACTTATTTAATTAATTTGCAGTTGTTGTTTGCTGTTAAATTTGTTACAATAATCTTATCAACAAATGTCCAATCTGTGAAATTAATTGACAAACTACAATTCTCTGCAATCAAACTCACACATGCAGCTATATAGTATATGAAACCAGCGTATCCTGAAAAACAAACATATAAAGCAGTAGTGAGGAGCTTGCCACCTTTTAATATCCACAAACTCCAAGCCTTACCATGAAATGTGAATAATTTTAAAGCAAAATATTAAAACAACACAATAAGTCCAGTGTTGCAATCGTTGTCTGTCTGTGCTTCTGTCTGACCAGTTCGAAGCACCCTTATTGAAAGCCGACAACCGCAGGAATTATGGCAATTTTACACGTTATTGTGGCATAAGTCATGTTGTCAATGGTGCGACATCCTCCACAGCAGCAGCAGTAGTAGCAGCAAAAACAACAACAACAACCAACACTAAGACAGAAAATGCATGTTGCAACATATGTTGACAGTATTGGCAACCATCAAGGGATGAACTATCAACACCGTAAAAAATAAAAACCATTCGATCCATTGCATGCCAACCCAACCAATCTGCGCCCACACAATCGCAATCAAATGATTCTGTATCATTAGGTTTTTCGTTACAATAGCTGATTATCCTGGAAGGGGTCTTGAGAGCAGTCTGCCTTCCCTTTCTGCTCATCTCTATTTAGCGTCATTTAGTCGCCAAGGTTATATCGATATTTGTTTTAATTCAGTGCAATTTCTTTGCTTTTAAATAAAACAACAAACGCAATCCCCTTAGGCCAAAGAATCCTTCGTCCTTCTTCGTATTTCTCGTACTTGTCTGCAAAAGTGGCTCAGTGGCTTTGAGTTGGTGGTTGTGTGTTTATTCGTTTGTTTGCAGCAAAGTGAGCTGGTGAGGTGCTGCGGGCATTAAATGCACTCTTAATCCTCCTGTTCAATTTTCATTTTCACCCTCAAATAACGATTATCACCCTTAAATGGTGCTTTAGGCAGTGAATGGTAGACTGGAGTGCAGCAGAATGGATTGGATTGAAATCAACTGAACTGAATGTAGCATGGTTTTGGTTTGTTGTAAAAGTATCCTGAAAAGTGAGGTACTTGATGTGCTTTGTTTGTATAACTTTTGATTTGGTATTTTAATTTTTTTGTACTCATACTGTTTTCGCCAAAGAGTACCGATTAAAGCAATTTTACAGTGGAACAAAAAAACTTAGACACACTCCAAACACACAAAACTTTATGGAAAAATTTCCAAAAATCCAATTGAATAAGAAACTACTTCATCCTTCACATTAAAAAAAAATCACACCCTTTTGGTTGAATGCAGATTGAGCACGCCAATGAAATGTCCCAAAAGCTTTCAGAGCTCGATTTCTTTCAAACGTTGATAAATATTTGATAATGACAGTCGAGTTTGTGTTTCGCTGTCTTGACTTCACCCGAAAAATATATTTTATGAGGGGTGGCTGATTCACTTAGCAAAAATAAAAAATAATTTATTTAAGTTTACGAAACTTGAGGTGTTTCAGAAAAATCTTATTCATCAGATATTAATACTGCCGTCATGAGGAAGAGTTCGGCATCTACATATTTCAATATTCTGAGATAAACGACTTACAAAAATTTATCAAAAGTTTACTGATTAGGGTTTGGATGGTTATAAGCAGGGCTCGGATTTTGATGACCTAAAAAACTGCAAAAAATTACCTAAACAAATGACAAAAATTACCAACAAAACGCAAGAAATTGCATAAAAATTAAACAAAAAATTAAGCCTTAAAAGTAAAACAACTAAACTAAAATTTATTTTATGCTAGCATATTCTGAGTTTTTATCTAACTTTCATTTTTCTACATACCCTTTCGTCAGTTCTCCAGGCGCAGAGCCTTTTTTTATCGAAGTCTCTAAACAAAGCTACTCCTTTGTCGAGAGGTAATGTTCTTGATCGAAGGGACTCTAGGGTTAAAAGAATATGTTTAAAAATTTGCATTTTGACATTTTTTAGTACAAACAAAAACAAAAAAAAAATTTTATATATTACACTAAAATGATCTAAAAAACCGAAAAATGGTCTAAAAATTAAAATCGTCCAAAAATGACAATAAAATAACTTAAAAATCTCTAAAAATGACAAAAAAATGCCCTAAATCCAGTAAAATTACCTGTAAACTAAAAATGATGAAAAATTACGAAAAAATGTCCTAAAAACTTTTCATATTTGGAATTAAGGAAACTTAAATGGACATTTTAAATAAGCAGGAAATATCTTAGAAGCAGCAGAAAAAAGATGACATGTCATAAAAATCCTAGCCTAGGTTATAAGTATTTGGTTATTGAGGATAGTGAAATCCAGTTTGCTTTCAATATTAATGATATATTTTCCTATTTTAATAAAAATGCAAAAACTGTGTACCAAACTTTGTAGCTGCCTTTTTTTTATTATTTGTTCTAAAAATTTAAACTATCACAAACAGTTCAAAAAGCAGTATCTACATCAACTGTTTGTTTTATATAGTAAAACAAATTTGCAGTTTTTATGTTATTTTCTTGAAGATGGAAGAAAGATAATTAAGAAAAACAATAAAACTAATTTTGAAATTTATGCTGGATGCCGCACTTTTCCTTATGACGGCATAATATTATTAGTACAATATTTATTATCTTGAATTGTTTCTTTATTGAAACATGCGATAACAATATAGTTCATTACATCATTAAGGAAAAGTATACCAATTATAATATAGGTTGGTTTCAGAACAACACAAGACAAAGCAACTCATTATGCTTATACATAAATTTTATTATACATAAGTTTTAATCTACTTTACAAGATTACATCAAACACGCCACAGCTGTTAACAAAGGCCCCATCACGGTTGTCAACTGTCCGGATTTTCAAAAATTTGTCCGGGTCTGTTTGTCAAAAACGATTGGACGTGATATTCCAGTTTTGACATACTTACAATACCTATACAGTAAACCCCCTATAACACGGTACTCTTATAACGCGTTTCCATATTACGCGATTTCATGTCCCTCGTGTTTTCCCGAATATGACACATTATAACGAGGATTTCACACGTTATATTTCTGTACTGTAAAATTGACCAAAAATACACTGTAGTGCTCAGTCTGCGTGAGCAGTCAGTTATTCAAAAACGCACTATACTGGTCAGTCTGCATGAAACCAGTTTTGTTTTGTGTACATGAACTGTGTTTGATTGTATTGGTGTAGGCAACCTTTAAATAAAATCCCAACGGGCCAACATGTCCGCAGTTTCCTCCAGGAGCAAAATGTCAGCACTTATTTTTGTGTTTGTGTAAGCGAACAGTTAAAAAAGCATGAAAACAACAACGAAATGCTGACCCAAAGCTTTCAAAGAGAGGCCTTTTAAGGCAATTCAAAGTAAGCTAAATTGGAGTGCTTTTTTCCAATGACATCCAATATTTAAATTACAATGGTGTGTCGTATGTCGGGTCAACGCTTTTAGCTGACTTGTAAGCACTCAAAAAGGCCTTTCGGAGTGCTTTTTTTCATTATAGGATATGACGACTTCGTGTCATGTGTGCGTGTCAGTTCATCGTCACTTCAGTCTTTTCGGTGCATGAAATTTAACGTCCCTGCTTCACCTCTATGTTACTTATTGAAAATTAACTACTTTTTAGCTACACATGTTTAAGTATTTATTTAAAATGTTCTTAATTTATTTTAATAAAACGCACATATTTCGTTGATAACATAGTTGTTCCTTAATATTTGATTTAAACCCCCCTTAACGATAAAAGTTAAACGCGAATCATTTGTAGATAACGTGTTATACGGGGTCCTGCGTACTCGTTACACGAGAATGCTCGTACAACTGTTTTTCTTAAACGCAGAATGAATCTACCCTGTTACAGGGGGGGCTACTGTACCATGCATTAAAAAAGATTAATTTTTATTTTTGCTGTCATGTAATAATTTTTTTTTGTGATTTCACATTTGACGTAACTTGGTAACGTAATTTGGAATTTTTTATCCAAAAACATTTCTTTAGAAGAAGCAAATGTGTATTTTGGTCAAAATATTATGAGTCTTTTCAACAAAAATATACAGCTTTTAAAGAAAGATGATATATATTTCCGCCAAAAGGTCTACTGCGAATGAAAAATTAAATGTTCCTTAAAAATCTTTTAACCCCTCCAAAATAGAGAAAAAATGTTTTAATTTATATTGTGAGAGCCGATGAGAGCCGATCTCAATTTTAATTTAAGAAAATGGCAACAAACATAATGAATGGCCACAAAAGTTGAAAAATGGTGATAGCAGTTGAAAATTTTTAACGAAAGTTGAAATTTTATAAGAATAATAAATACTCGTATAATACAAAGTTAATTTAAATTTTTGAAGTTTTCGATTGTAACGGTCCTGAATTACACATAATGTTTTTCAAGTTCAATTAAATAAATAAAACTAGAAAATATTTGCACTTTTTTGAAGGGAAAAATCTATCACATAATGTAAGTCACGTAACGTATCATATTATGGTTTGAATAAAAATAATTGAATGTGTAGCAACTTTATTCCGGATTATATTAAAAAAAACTTTCATAAAAAACTCGTGCACACTTCGCAAATTTTTTCGTTTATAATGATGCTGGTAAAATCCACATTTATTTTGTCACGTAACGTATCATTTTTTAGGCTTCTATCTAAGAGCCGAACTTTTAACAAATCTTAGCTTTTACGCCTTGTATATTGCTATTACAAGTAACTATTGCAAAATCATAATGAGAAAAGTTAATTAATAAACGCAGAAAGAACGCAGCAAATTTAAGTGAAAAACCTTTGCAATTGAACTAAATTTACATAAAAATTTAATTTAATCTAACTTCTGACGTGTAGAGTAGCAACACATTCAGAGAAAAACATCGTGAACTAAGGTAGCGCTACCATTACAGTTCACAACAGTTGTCTGCGCTGAATCCGGCCATTCTGTTTCGGAAATCGCTACATTTCCTCTTCAGTAGTCTTTGAGTGATTAAGCTGTGATCTCACTTACTGTTAAAGTCGTATATTATTTCACACATGTTTGAACAAATTCTTTAGAATTTCACGTTCAAATCGGCTACTTAATCATATGACATTTAAAGCAGTAAGCTATTTATAGATCATAGCCTATAGCATATAAAGACCATAGTCATGAAAAATTGCTATTTGGTCCGAAGAGAGAAATAGATTGAAAGTGGAAATGGTCAAGTCGGAAGTCTTCGTCCAGAATGTCTTGCGCAATGCGTTGCATCGGGTATGATTTCTTAAAAAACTTTACGCTTAAATACTTATATATGAAATCGATTCATGAGGATTAAACTCCAGTTTTTCAGTACGAGTTTAAACTTCAGTCAAATCAAACCTATCTTAACTCACAAAAATCGGACGTTTAAACTTGTTTTAACCAGATATTTTAGCATTCGTTGAAATTTAATTGACTTCAATTAGCATATAATGTGTTTATTTTTGCCTAAACCGAGTTTAAACGTCCAATTTTGTTGAGTTAATCTCAGTTTAATTTGACTAGAGTTTAAGCTCACACTGTTTATCACATAATTTACTTACGTATTGTACAAAATTCTTTTAGCGGTCCTTTTCGCTTTTTTGCGTTCATTTGGACTTTCTGAGGTTAATAAAATAAATTAATATGATGTCATATATATATATAATCAATTATTTCAAATAACATTTTTATTCATTATTATTAACAGTCAATGAACAAAAGTTCTTTCAGACTACAATTAGTACACAAAATAATCTTAAAATATTTACAAAAATTTTCATTAAAATAAATTAGCAAATACCTTAAAAACTTCTTTGAAATATTCTTGCGGTTCTATCATCATCACAATTTTAAGAAGTTCATTGACTAAGTATTTTTGGTGTCATAAGTGTCATGACAATATTGATTTATATGCGATAAATAGAGTTCTCTAAAAATTCATTCGCAGTTGCTGCGAATAAACAAAATAAAATTCAAATTTATGTGAATTTCTGAGCATTTAAGGATCCAAAATGTTGAATCAGAGCAGCACTTTTACATTCAGAAGATTAGAAAACCGGCAGAAGATCCGGTTATTTAATTCTATTATATAGTATATTCGCCACTCGTATGTAGATAATTTTTTTAAACTTTTTATTTTGGTACCTTTTAGATGTCATAAAGTCCTATAACCCAATATAACGAAACCGAACGAACAGACAAGACAAAGCACGAAAACACAAGAAAACTCACGAAAAAGCACGATTTAAACTTTGCACAGTAGCTATGAAAAAGTTAGACATATTTTTTAAATTTATGCTTCAACTTAAAAATATTGGAATTATTATAACATAAGAATGTGTTGTTATTATTGTTATTAGTTTTGAAATAATGATGAAATATAAACATAGTTGCTTAAGTGAAAGTAGTAAAATTTTACTGCACGAACACTGAAAAGCACGCACGGCTTTCATCCTTAAGCACGGGCACGCACGTGCACGTCGTGTCACGGAAAAAGCACTTTACGCGCCCATCTCTAATTTACAGTCGCCTGATCTTAAATAAAATTCAACTCTCACCTCAGCCAAACTTTTTAGTTAATTAAAAACTTCCATGTCACGTTGATTAAAGTTCACACTATAAACTTTTTCAGCCCACTATATTTTCGTTACCGTTTCGAAAAATTAAGTTCTTGTCGTTTTGTTTATCAACTGCCCAGCAGCAACACCAGCAATCCGGGTGCTGGAATTCAATATAGATTTCCAACAACTCGATAAATGTTTCTTTTTGTTTTGATATCAAAAAGATTTTCGCTATTAAATTGATCACAGTGGTGTCTATTAAATGAATCCAACACCAGCAAATTCACTTTCACCCCTTCTCCCCAACCTCGCTATTAAATTGATCACAGTGGTGTCTATTAAATGAATCCACCACCAGCAAATTCACTTTCACCCCTTCTCCCCTACCTACCCCGTGCACAGTTGAGTTATTTTTACTACCTCGTACACAATGCTTATCAATGATGACGACTAATGGCAGCAACTCAATTATTTTGATGCTTTCAAAAAAAGCAACAACAACAAAAACAAACGCATACAGAAATCTGTAAGCCGAGTTACATGTGGACAAGCTAAGAGTCGGAGGCAACATGAAGAAATAAAGAACACTGAATGAACTGTTGGCAACCCTTAAAGAGCGCATAATTGGTCTTTAATCTATTTTTTGACAGATTGAATTTCGTTCTTTATCTTGATTTTGTTTTGACTGTCAATGGTTAGGTAGGTCCATGGTCCTTACAAGGGGGGTGGTGGTGGTGGTGGTGATAAGTTGCTTATGAGCTGTTGAGGGTTGGTTGGTTTGTTGGTTGGCTGACTGGTACTGCAAGGGAGCGTAATTGTGAAGGAAGTGGAAAATAGGAAAATGACATGATTTGATTGTCAGTCAGAGTAAAGATTTATTATCTGTAACTTTATACAGAAGTATGTAAGTAGCTGCCGCTCAGAGTCTTCTCTGTGGAAATTATTTGAAATGTTTGAGGTTAACCTTAAATTCCATGGGGACCACCTTCTGGTCACATGGTAGCTTTTTTTTTCGTTTTAGTGCGCCATTATTTAGAATCATTCCCACATAAGTAGGTATATACTCTTATGTTTATATTTGCTACATAATTTTTCGATTATGAGAGAAGACATTCGCACTTTTAGAAGCCTTCAAAATTATTACTGCATGCTGCGTAAATCTGCTAATCTTCAATTTCACACCTCGTCGCGCAGAGGAAGTTTTATTGTTTTTTCCATGTCATATTAAATATTAGTTGAAAATCTGTTAGATTTTTTAAATTATTATATTATTTTTTATATATCACACTCTATACAGCTGCCTTAGATGACTGTTAAAGTATTGAATATGCATTTTTTTTTTTCTTGGTACTTTTGAGTTTATATATTTAATTGTATGCATGTAAAAAAAAACACGTTGACTCCTTTTTGACGGGAATGTCATTTAATTGTGTTACTTGTTTTTTTTTTATATAACCATTAAAATTCACATATTTTTCTATTGTCGTTGTTACAAAAACCCTGTGGCGGCAATTCCTGAATGTATTTTAAATCCCTACTTTTTTTTAAAAAAATATTTGTACGCCAATGCTTCACACCATTTTATTGTTCTTGAGTGTTGCCAACATAAATAAATATTTTCCATGATACCCACTTGCTAGTGACCAAGAATAGCAAACTTTTGAAACTCCCTTCTAATTTATAAGCTCCTGACGTAAATTTTCAACACTTAGCACTGTTATCGTTGCGTGTAAACGCCCCGTTTACAACCCCTACGATGTTGTTTTCAATCAGAGTTGCTCTAAATGTGTTGTAAGTTTTTAAAGTCTTTTTTTAAATACGTATGGCACCTTTGATTGTGTCATGAACTTTGTGAATGCGATTTTAATCAATGGTTATGATATGACGATTGTGCGATACAGACGAATAACTAAGCGAAGGGTCGAACTTGAACTTTAATTAAGAAGAGTAGAATACATTTTTTTTAAAAATTGATTTTCTGATACTCAGACATCGTTTGTGTATGGTTTTTAGTGTTTTTGAAAACTTTCCCATTAAACATATACTCGTTAATATCTAATCCAACAATGTTATAAGAAATGAAAATGACACGTTATTTTCTAAAATATTTTTGAGATGGTAGGAGGCATCACAAAGGTTTCATTAACTATTCATGATCAAAATGTTCTTTAGCGATAAGATCAAGAAAATTTCTTCACCTTAATCCAACGGACGGACGGTTAACGGAAGTAGTCGAAAAGTTCCCTGAGTGAAAACTTGCATAGAGGCCATTCAAGATGGTGATGGTGATAACGTTACCAGAATTTATTTTTTACTTTTTTCAGTGCAGTTAAGTTGTGCCGTCTGTGGCCGGTTTGTGCAGCTTGTGCATCTAGTTGCGTAAAAACCAAAATGATTTTGATATTTTTTTATTTATTCATTGTTTACGTCTTTGGAAATAATCCTTACAGACTACTTAAAAATAAAAATATCTTACAAACTATTATAAAAAATAACAAAAAAATTTAACAAAGAGTAAAAATTCATTATTATTGGAAGTAAAAAAAATTATATACGAAACAAGTTATTTAGCAAAATTCTAAAATGAAAATTTAAAAAAATTAAAAATCGAAGTTATTTTCACTAGACAATTCATTATACAACGACAAGGCACGATTTATAGGCTCATTACATGCATAAAGAGTTCTATGAGCTTGAGAATGAAATAACGCGTAATGCCGTAACATTCTAACAGGAATATTAAAACTAACAAATTGTAATAATTGGTCACAGTCAGTTTGACCTTATATAAGAGCGTGAATAAATAATACCGACTGAATCTTTCTTCTAGTTTCGAGAGTTTTTAAGCCAAATAGTAAAATACGCGTTTCATAGGAAGGTTAAGGTTCTTCAAAGTGTAAAAAACGAAGCACAAAACGTGAAAATGATTTTTGGATCTTTTCCAATCGAGCGTAATGGATTAAATAGAAAGGACTCCATATAAAAGAAGCATACTCTGACCTTGACCTTACAAAAAAATTATAAACACAAACCAGAGTAGAAGGATCAGAAAATTCTAAGCTATTTCTACGCACAAAAGCAAGCAAGGAATATGATTTAGGAACAACATAATTTGTATGATCCACAAAAGAGAACTTTGGGTAAAAAATAATTCTAAGGTCCTTAATTGAATTAACCTTTTTTAAGGGGTTACCAGAGAGGGAATATGAAAAAATTATAAAACTGTTACACTTCGTGTATGTCATAGCAAAGCACTTATTAAAATTTAACGGTAACATTTTCAATAAACTCCATGACAGCAAATTACTAAGATCACTCTGTAAAAGAGCAGCATCATTTAGATTAGATACTTTACTAAAAAGCTTTAAATCATCAGCATAAAGTAAAAATTTTGCCGAATGAAAATATTTACTAACATCATTATTAAATAATGAAAAAGTAAAGGGCCAAGAATGCTACCCTAGGAGACTCCAGAAGAAGCAATGAAGTGATGCGATTTAACACCATTTATTTCCACAAAACATACTCCATATTGAAGATAAGACTGGATCCAATTCAAGAAATTGGAATGGAAACCCATTTTAGCAAGTTTAGCTAATAATACATTATGGGGAACCTTGTCAAAGGCCTTGGAGAAATCCGTATAGAGGACATCAACTTGATGTCCTAGTTCAAAAGATGAAACGCAGAATCTTGAGAAAACTGCTAAGTTAGTTACAGTAGACCGACCAGCAAAAAACCCGTGCTGTTCAGGACAAATGTGTCGCTTTACTAAGAAGAATAATCTATTTTTAATAACACTTTCAAAAAGTTTCGAAACATTTGATAGCTTAGAAATAGGTCTATAGTTGGATACATCATTCTTATTACCACATTTAAAAACCGGTGTTAAAGAGCCAATTTTCCAACAGTCAATAAAAGAGCCAGTCTTTTAAGATTTATTGAAAATTTCACACAAAGGCCTAGATAAAGAAAACGCGCATTTATCAAGCAAAATAGATGAAATGCCATCATTATCAGCCTTATTCGAAACTTTCATTTTGGTCATAGCACTGGAAATTTCATCCTCCGACAAAACAACATTACCAAGGTTTAAAAATGAGTCTACCTTTTTCAAGATTGACATATTAAAATTTGAATTGACCGTAATATTATTGGAATCAGCAAATAGATTCACTGTATCTTGAATAGTAAAAGAGTCAATGCAGTTGTAGTATGTTGAAGTAGGAATGCAGGAGCCATCACGCTTGGATTGAATAAAGTGCCAAAATGACTTTGGATTGATTTTAATATTATTCTCACAACGTTAAATATACTGTTTGTAGAGAAATTTATTTAAAAAATTAAATTCTCTCATGTAATGAATGTACATTAAGTGATACTGAGGATCATTAGTTGTCTTAAATAATTTTATATTTTTATTGCGCAAGTTTTTCAGCTTTTTAAGACCTTAAGTGTACCATGGTAATTTATACACTTTAGGCGAAAAATGATATTTACACAAACTTTTCCCTCCTCCGATTTTCGCAAATATTTTGTGTCGTTTATTCAGCCCATAAGCATGGAAGAGGGTAAAAGCTTTGCTTACTTTGCTTACGAGGGGCAGGGGGGTTAGCAAAGGCCCTTTAAGAAAAAAGTCCGAAAAAAACGCGCAAATCATCATATAAATAGGACACTTATTTACATAAGTTCTAACAATTACCTTAACAAAATTTCATAAGGATTACTAACAAAAGAACAGCTTTCTTAAAGGAGTTATTTTATCCCCTCCACTTTGTTACAAAAACAGCCATAACAAAAATATAAACATTTCTTATTTAAACAAATTTCTTTCAACTATTTTACTTAATCATATAAAGATAACCTAACCTTATAATAGTTCAACCCAAAATTTCATATTTTAAATAAAAACAAAGAAATTTTTTTCTGCAGGTGATTCTAGATCAATATTCTACAGTAAGAAGCAAAATCGATACCAAATAGGTACTTTTTTGTGCGAATTTCTCAGAAGTTATTGAGCCCTATCATCGTAAGTAAGAAGTAAAATCTATACTGATAGGATGAATTTTGGGATAAATTTAAAAAAAGTTTCTATTTAAGAAATACCTTTTCTATGAAATTTTATTCTTTTCTACTACTACGCTACTTGTTTAACTGTATTCAAAAGTTTTAGATTAAGGACAGAATTTAAGAATATCTTGAGGAAGAACTACAGTGTGTTCAAGAAGACCTATTGTATCGAAATGTTAGTGGATTCGAAAAAAGTGGTAATATGGTTATTTGTTACTATATTCACAATATGCACACAGTGAAATTTTTTTGTGAATCGCAAGCATATTCAATAAAAAAATCTAATTTAACGCTATGAGCTTTGCCTTCGCAAAACGTTTTGAAGCAGAATTTCTCTGCAGCCATTCAAGAGAACTCAAAATGTCCTCTGTGGAAGCAGCAAATCAGAAAAAAACGCAAAGCATAATAACGTAGATGACCTACCAAATCGTGGTGTTTCGAGAAAATATTAAAAAAGGAACGATTTGGAGACGAAGCGTCTTTTCGGGGCAAGCCCGACCATATTGCCTCAGAAAGCTTAAGAAAAATTAAGGTAAAAAGAAATAAATGAGTCCATAACACAATAAGAAACCATTCGCAGGAGTTTCAGATCGAGCATCGAGCCACAACAAGAGAACCACTTTTGACGCAAAAGCAAATCGAAAAGCAGCAAGTCTGGGCACATGAACATTTGGACTACGATTGAAGCTTAGTAGTCTTCACCGATGACTATGGTCGCCAAGGGGGGTACGAGACCCCGGGCTCGGAGTCTTAAAGGGGCCCGAATCGGCGGATAAAAAAAGTAACAAAAAGCTAATTTGTTGTTGAGGGAGAGAAGTGTTTTTTGTTTTCACGAAAATAATTATGTTTCATATTTCTTAATTTTCATTTTATCGACGATATCAAAAATTATAAGGAAACTTTCTTAGAAACTTAAGTGACTCGTGGCTTAGGAACTTGTTACTTTCATACTTTGATATATTGTTCTAAGGTGGATACTTTTGGATACATTTTTAACTTGCATGGATATCTTTTTTATATATGTCGCAGCAACACTGTAGATATATGTGTGCTTTCACTCATCAGTAGAAATACCCAGTATAAAATTGTAACGAACCTCTGGTTGTTACCTTCAGGCTGAGGTATGCTCAGCGGGTTCCAAGGTTCTTTTACAAGAAATAACACTTTGATTTTATGTTCGATTCGATAGATTATTTTTATTATTTTTTTTTTTTGTTCTTTATTATTGATTTACAATTTTTATTTTCACTGTTTCCTGTCTGCCTGTTTGCTCAGCTTCCCGTCGTTGTCCCTCGTTGTGTTGTCGTTGCTGCACTCAACAGACGGGCCTACGAGCCTCGGAGCTGTTGCCGGATGAATACTTAGAGTGCGCGGGCTTACAAGCCACGGACTTTGCACTCTTTCACTAGAGCAGGAGGGCTTACAAGCCGCTGACACTGCTAAAAAAAATGGTAAAAGTAGATGGGCCTACAAGCCTACGAAACTACTTTGCTGTTGTTTTGCAGGTGGGCCTACAAGCCACCGACTCTGCTGATGCGGATATAAACAGGTGGGCCTACAAGCCACTGACTCTGTTTGCTGATTCTATGCAGGTGGGCCTACAAGCCAACGACGCTGCTGATGCCGATTTTTTTTAACAGGTGGGCCTACAAGCCAACGACTCTGTTTTTGCGGATTTCGTGCAGGTGGGCTTACAAGCCAACGACTCTGCTGATGATGATGTAAACAGGTGGGCCTACAAGCCAACGACTCTGTTTTGCTGGTTTGTAGTTGCCTTGCTCACCGTATCCACTTCTTTACTGTCACTGAGTTTTCTCGTTCACTGGGTTCACTGTTCACTGGGTTCACTGTTCACTGGGTTCACTGTTCACTGGGTTCACTGTTCACTGAGTTCACTTGCGTGAGTGTCGCGATTGACTGTCCAGATCTCTGCGCTGGCTGCCTTTTATAGTCTCCCTGACTGCTGTTCTTCGCCTGGTGGGGTTTTAGCTCGTCAACAACATCCCGTAACTTTGTATCGTTGTTGACCGCTGCATGCATTTTTGTTCGTCAACAAGCATTTTGCTCGTCAACAACGTACCGCAATGTGTGCATTTTGTTGTTGCCCTTGTTGCTTAGTTTGTCAACAAGTTGTGCCATCTGCCTTGTCATGCTATGGATCTTGCGGTATTCCTGTTCTTAGGAAAATTAAATAAAAAAAAGAAAGCCTGTTATTTAAGTTCATGTTGTTGTTTTTTTTTTTTATTGTTTGTTTTTATCTTCATGTGGATAAAGTGTGTGTGTGTTTATGTATATTAAAATAAAACGACATATTTTGGTAGTGGCGGTGTTCATTGAGCCACCACTCCGGCGCTGTGACGATGTATTTCAACGTCGTTGAAATCGGGCGTCACACTCCCCCTCTACTTTGGCGAGACAGCGAATCCTCACCTCACCTCGTCTGCCAATTTTTATACGATAACGCAACCCGTTGACGGTGCGTATCGAGTTGCGCACCTCACCTGGACGTCGTCCTACCAACATGGCCTGCACCGCGTTGGTGATGGCCACCGGATAGTGCTCCTCCCCAGCGTCGCTACTATCGATATGCAGCGCCTCACTCCTATTGGAACTACTGCCGCTGCTTCTGTTGTTGTTGCCGTGGTAGCTGTTGGTGTTATCTTCGTTGTTGTTGTAGCTGTTGTGGATGTTATTATCGTTATTGTAGTTGTTGTTGTTGTAATTATCGTTGTTACTGTTGTTGTTAATGTTGTTACCATTGTTGTATTCTTTATGACAGCTGACGTCGCTGTCCATCCATTCTATGGCTGGTGGGGGTGATGGTGGTAGCTCCACGATTGGCACACTTTCTCCTACGTCGCCTTCGACCTCCTGCAGGAAAGTTGCCGTAATGCGGACCACCTTCATCCGGTAGCCCGGCCACCTCTCAATCTCCTCCTCGACGCGCAAGTCGAACCGGCCCTCCGGTCGGTGCCACTCTTCTTCTTCTTCCTCTTCTTCAGCATCTTCCTCAGATGCCCAAGATGGCGCTGGTGGCGCCTCTTCTTCGTTTTCGGCCCGATCGTCATCATTGTCGGACCCGACATCCGACACCTCCTGATCTGCTTCGGACAGCAGACATCCGATCGCCTCCTCGATCTCTTCGTCCAAGGTTCCGTCCTCTGAGACCTCCCTCTCTGCCTCGAACTGAAGACATCCGACTGACTCCTCCTCGGTCTCACTGTCGCTTATGACGATTACTTGCATGTTTCCGTCCATTTCTGTGAATATATTTTTTTTTTTTTTTTTTTTTCAGTTTAATAAATTATTTATTTATTTGACCCATTCTTAATGTTTCTTCCAGTTCATTAATATTTCTTTTTGTGATGTTTTATACCTTTCGTTTGTGTTTGTTTATAATTTCCTTTCCTTGCCTTACTTTGTTTTTTTATATGTATATCGCCCAGCGTGGTCAAAGATCGAATGATCTTTACTGCCGGTGTCTTTTCCTTATGACCTCCGGTCCGGTCCGCTCATATTCTGCTCCTGCGTCATAATTCCCTACATGAACGTACCCTTGACCCTTGGCATGGCACCACTTTGTTTTGGGATTTTTTTTTTTTATCCCCTGGTATAATTTGGCAGCACTGGTCTCCGCCATTTACCTCTTTTGACGTTTCTTCTTCGTCTCGCCATTTGTTTACGATTTCGGTGCATGTGTAGACATGTTTTTGCTGTTGTGCTCTAAATTTACAAGATCCAGGGAAAAAAACAAAAAAAAGGTTAGTTTAATGTTAATAAACTTAAATTCATTTATTTGCTGTGCATTTTATTAATATGTCATTAATGTTCAATTTCAGCGTCGCTGTCCATTGGTCATGTGCAGGCGGCGCCTGCTGGAGTTGCAGCTGGAGCACCTCGCCGGTATTCATTCTGGCACATATGGACTCGTCGCCCTGGATACTTGCAGGTAAGCACACAGTGTGGATTTTCTGAGTGGTCGTAATATACTTAATATCTTCTGGTTTAGGTTACCACACCGGAATTTTATTTTGTGTGACAGCGATGCCCATGGAGCCTTGCTGTTGCTGTCTATTGGTCATGTGCAGGTTGCTGTCCGTTTCTAACGCCGCTGGTATCTGGGAGTCTCTGCCACGAGTGGCATAGTGAAATTTAACTTGAATAATAATGTGGTTTTATTTTTTTATTGTGATATATTATGGTGATTTCTGTGGTGGTCCAAAATATAAAGGATCCATCTTCATGAGCGCCGAACGGCGCCGTTCATTTGTTTTATTTTACTCTTCCGTGCTTCCGGCGTATCGATTAGTTGGCATAAGGTGGGCCAGGCTTGGAATCCACCGGTGGGCTCCAAATTTGGCCTTCGCATTTTGCGGCAGCGTTTCGGGTGCCGGTTATTTTAACGTTACAGCGCAGCGGCGCTGCCTGTGGATGCGCAGCGGGCGCTATCCCTGTGCATATGTCCTTTTGGGTAAGAAAAATTAAATTTTTTTTTTTTCCAATTTCAACACGCAGCGACGTCGCCGAGGCATTGGGGTCATCGCATGGAATCCTTTGTTCCATGTGCGGCTCCTCTGTTGCATCACTGATGCTCTGCTGCTACCGCGCTGCATCTCGCTTCGCTGCCGTGCTGCGTGTACCAGTGAGGCTGCGACGTCTGCGCAGTCTGCCTCAATGCGGCTGCGACGTCGGCGCAGTTATTACAGGTGATGCAGTGATGTCTGGTGGCGCGTGTGTTGGTCTCGGTCGACGCGGGTGATGCGGCGACGTCTTGCTTTGCGCTGCCTTAGCTGTTGATGCATGTTTCGCTGCACGCGCTTCATGTTTCCAATGTTAATCTTAATTTTTTTTTTTTTTTTTTTTTAAACCCATTGCTTTGGTGGCTGTGTTCACGCAGCCCTATTAAATTTTGTTACTCATTAAATTTCTTCGACATTCGCGTGTGGGTTGCTACATTTAGCCTCAGTTTTTAGTGTGGGTGTCGCCACAGGTTCCAGTTGGGAACGCAGGTGGTGCTGCGCATAAAAATCTCAGTTTTTGTGTGGGTGTCGCCACAGGTCTCAGTTTTTTATGTGGTTGATGCCACAGGTTCCAGTTGGTAACGCAGGTGGTGCTGCGCATAAAATCTCAGTTTTTTGTGTGGGTGCCGCCACAGGTCTCAGTTTTTTATGTGGTTGATGCCACAGGTTCCAGTTGGTAACGCAGGTGGTGCTGCGCATAAAAATATCAGTTTTTGTGTGGGTGTCGCCACAGGTCTCAGTTTTTTATGTGGTTGATGCCACAGGTTCCAGTTGATAACGCAGGTGGTGCTGCGCATAAAATCTCTCGTCACACTTGTTGGTTGTCAGTCTGAAATAGTTTCAGTTGACTGACGTGTGCAGTTTTCGTTCGGGTTTCACCTTGGCGCTTAACGCGCACTATCACTGGTGATATAAAATCCATTATTTTGTATGGCCCGTCGAATTTTGGAGCTAATTTAGCCGCAAAATTATCAATTGCCTTCGAAAGGTGGTGTTGTTTGATAAGCACAACCTCTCCAATCTTCGGCCTCCAGTTTCGTCTTCGCAGATTGTAATGGCGGGCTTGATCATGTGCCGCTCTTTCTAGATTTCGACGTACAATCTCGAAAATCTCCTTAAGTTTGATTCTTCGTTCTGATGCAGTTTGTGGTTCTTGTCCTGTGCCAAATGTACTTTCGTCGTAAAGTGTTTTTGGCAACCTTAACTCTCTTCCTTGAATTAAAAAGGCTGGGCTGTAGCCTGTGGTTTCTGAGACGCTCGTGTTCATCGCCAGCGAGATTTCCGGAAGTAACTCATCCCAAACCTTTTGGTCCGCACCGGTGAATTGGGCTATCATCGTCTTGATTGTCCTGTTTGCTCGTTCTGTCGGGTTCTCCTGGGGTGTGTATGGTGCAGTGAATTGGTGCTTCACACCTAGCTCTGCTAAAAACTTTTTAAATGTTCGACTCGTGAATTGAGCGCCATTGTCCGTTACAAGGACCTTTGGGACGCCAAATCGTGCTAAAATACGCTCTCGAAACGCGCGTTGGAGGTGATCGCTAGTTGCCTTGCGTAGGGGAATCACTTCAGTCCATTTCGAGAACTTGTCGAAGAATACCAGGAGTATTGTGTTGCCATGCTTAGATCGGGGTAGTGGCCCTACGAAGTCAGCGCACAAGATTGACCATGGCTCGTCCGCGATTTGGGTAAGCATCTTACCAGCGGGACTCTGTTGGCTTGGCTTGTAGCGTTGGCACGATTCGCAGCGACGTACATAGCGGCCGATATCACGGAACATGCCCGGCCAATAGTATCTATTGGCGACTCTTGCAACTGTTTTCCGTATACCTAGATGGCCAGCGCACGGGCTATCGTGGTTCTCTTTGAGTACTCTTTCTCTGGAGTAGGTGGGTACACAAAGTTTCCATGGAACACAATCTTCATCACTCGCTTGACTTGCTATGTGGCGATACATTTGCCCATCCTCTAGCACATAGTCTGGGAACTTCTCGGGATTATCCAAAACTTCTTGCATCTTCTTACGTATCCAGTTGCATGTTTCCTCTTCCGTCTCATTCATATCTGTTTTCCGCAACGTCTCTAATGGCTGTCGCGATAAGGCGTCGGCGACTACGTTGAGTTTTCCTTTGCGATACTGGATATCAAAAGTATGTTGCTGCAGTTCCAACGCCCATCTGGCGATACGACCTGAGGGACTCTCTATTGAGTTCAACCATTTCAACGACAAATGGTCCGTTATCACCGTGAATTTATAGCCCTCGAGATAGGGCCGCATCTTCCGGATTGCCCACACTATCGCGAGGCATTCTTTTTCTGTTGGTGAGTAGTTACATTCTGCCTTGTTTAGGTGTCGACTAGCGTATGCAATCACCCTTTCCTCGTCTCCTTGGCCTTGCGTTAGAACAGCTCCCAGACCGAAGTCACTTGCGTCGGTCTGCAGGGTAAACTTTTCGTCAAAGTTTGGGCATGCTAAGACTGGTGCCTCTGTTAGCTTTCTCTTGAGTGTATCAAACGCTTCCTGTTGACTCTCACTCCACTTCCAATGCTTTCCTTTTCCTAACAGTGTCGTAAGTGGGTGGACTATGGTCGAAAACTCGGGAACAAAACGTCGATACCATGAAGCTATTCCCAGAACTCTTCGTAACTCCTTCGTATTGGTGGGAGGCTTCAATTCTTTAATGGCCGATACCTTCTCGGGGTCCGTGTGTATTCCTTGGTTGCTCACTACATGCCCCAGGTACTTGGTTTCTTGTTTGAAGAATTCGCATTTTTCCGTGTTTATCTTCAAATTCGCTGCTCGTAGTCTTCGGAACACTTCTTTCAAATTCTGCATATGTTGTTCAAATGAGCTCCCAGTGACAATAATATCGTCTAAGTACGCGAACGCATGTGGTTCCATTTCGGGACCAATCACCTGGTCTAACGCTCGCTGGAAGGTTGCCGGTGCTGAATGAAGTCCGAAAGGCATCACTCGCCATTGGAAAAGCCCGCGACCGGGTACCGTAAATGCTGTATATTGCTTACTGTCTTTATCCATCGGAATCTGCCAATAACCATTCTTGAGATCGAGGCTGCTTATATATTTTGCATCACGCAACCGATCTAATATGTGGTGAATTCTTGGTATCGGGTAAGCGTCCGGAATGGATTTTGCATTCAATTGCCGGTAGTCCACGCATAGTCGCCATTTTCCCGTTTTCTTCTTTACCAGCACTATCGGAGCGCTATGAGGGCTGTATGAGGGCTCAATGCAGCCTTTTGCTATCAATTCATCGATTTCTTGGTTTATTATCGCTTGCATTGCGGGGTTTTTGGGAAAGTATCTTTGTTTAATCGGTCTATCATCCTGCATAACAATTTTATGTGTGGTGATGTTGGACAGACCCTTTAGTTTTTCAAACTCATCTAGTTCTTTCTCCAAGAAACTCTCTATTAACTCCGCCTCCGTTGCTTCTTCTTCTCGCACCACCGTGCATAATGGGGAATCGCTAGTACCTGTTGTCGCCTCGTTATTTTTCAACGTGATGGTGTGGCCACCACATGAAAAGGTTGCCTGAATTTTAAGTAGAAAGTCCATTCCCAAAATAACATCGTCTACTACATTCGGTAGGACGAGTAACGGAATACTGCAGCTATCATCTCCCAACTTTATATCCAGCACCAGTGCCTCGCGCACGGTTCGTACAGAACTGTCCGCCATACGTACGGTGATATTTTCCTCTCTTTTCTCTGCCACATGTGCCATTTTCTCTGCTAGTTTTTCACTTATGAAACTCCTGGTTGCCCCTGTATCCACCGTGGCCTCTACAACTTCCTCTCCTAGGGAAATATTTGCAAAAATGTGCGTCTTGTCGTGCTGCAGACTTTCTACGGGTTGCGAGGGACCGTGACTGCGTTCCCCGATAGGCCTCGCTTCTATCGGGTGTTCCGTCCGTTTCCCGACTGCCGACGACAGCAGTCATTTGTCCGTAGGCCACGCTTTCCACACTCCCAGCAGAACATTACCCATGGGTTCCGGCATTCGTACCGCCTGTGCCCATCTCGGCCACATCGTCTACATGCCGTCTGGGGGTTAATAGGTGTCTCCGGCGCTTGCGTGACCATGCGATGACGTTCTTCTCTCAGCCGTGGGGCCGGTGCTGTTCGTGTCGATACTGTGTCCGCATGGATGCACTCAAAGTCTTCAGCCAACGCTATGAGCTCCTCAAGGCTCACAAAATCCTTCCTCTTAATATAAAGTTGGTACTCTTGCCGACTATTACGGAAGGTTCTTTCGATTCTTTGGCCTTCGTCGTAGTTTGAATGTCGCATTAAATTCTGCAACGCCAAAATATAATCCTTGAAAGATTCTCCAGCGCGCTGATGTCTTTGCCTGATATCATCCTCTAACCTCTCGAAATATCTTGCCGGCAAGAAAAAATGTAAGAAGTCTTCTTTGAAGCTCCTCCACTCGAGCCACATTCGATTATTGTTCCGAAACCATGTAAGAGCTCGGTCTCGCAACAACTCGGGCATTGTTCGGGGAAGGTAGTCTCTTCCCAGACCGTACACCTCCGCCAGTTCTTCAACGCGTTCGATAAACGCTAGTGGGTCTTTGCCACCGTCGTATTTCACAGACCACTTCCTTACCTGGTCAATCACTGCTGCGTATGGATTTTGGGTTCCCTGCAACCCACTTTGTGGTGGAATTCCGGCCAGTCTTTCGTTATACGCCGGATGGGCGAAATCTCTATTTACGCCGCCAGATCCTGATGGTGCCATGTTCAGCGGTGGTACCGCTGGAGGCACAGTGAGTGGACATGGGGAAGCAACTCTGGTGTGCTTTGCTTCTAGCTCGATAAGCCTTTGCTCAATTTCTGGCTTTTGCTCCGGTTCCACTGCGAATGCCGAAAACCTCTTCCTAAGCTCCTCCACAGTTCCTTCTCCGCTCAGATTGAATTCTTTCGCGTACGCTATCAAGTCGTCACGTCGCAGTTGATAGATCCATGTTGTTCGCACCATGTTTTCTGAGGGTTTCTAGTTTCTGCGTTGTTTTCCTGATATTTTCTCGTTGTCTGCGTTGTTTCCTTGATGAAGTCCCTGCTCGGGCGCCACTTGTAACGAACCTCTGGTTGTTACCTTCAGGCTGAGGTATGCTCAGCGGGTTCCAAGGTTCTTTTACAAGAAATAACACTTTGATTTTATGTTCGATTCGATAGATTATTTTTATTATTTTTTTTGTTGTTCTTTATTATTGATTTACAATTTTTATTTTCACTGTTTCCTGTCTGCCTGTTTGCTCAGCTTCCCGTCGTTGTCCCTCGTTGTGTTGTCGTTGCTGCACTCAACAGACGGGCCTACGAGCCTCGGAGCTGTTGCCGGATGAATACTTAGAGTGCGCGGGCTTACAAGCCACGGACTTTGCACTCTTTCACTAGAGCAGGAGGGCTTACAAGCCGCTGACACTGCTAAAAAAAATGGTAAAAGTAGATGGGCCTACAAGCCTACGAAACTACTTTGCTGTTGTTTTGCAGGTGGGCCTACAAGCCACCGACTCTGCTGATGCGGATATAAACAGGTGGGCCTACAAGCCACTGACTCTGTTTGCTGATTCTATGCAGGTGGGCCTACAAGCCAACGACGCTGCTGATGCCGATTTTTTTTAACAGGTGGGCCTACAAGCCAACGACTCTGTTTTTGCGGATTTCGTGCAGGTGGGCTTACAAGCCAACGACTCTGCTGATGATGATGTAAACAGGTGGGCCTACAAGCCAACGACTCTGTTTTGCTGGTTTGTAGTTGCCTTGCTCACCGTATCCACTTCTTTACTGTCACTGAGTTTTCTCGTTCACTGGGTTCACTGTTCACTGGGTTCACTGTTCACTGGGTTCACTGTTCACTGGGTTCACTGTTCACTGAGTTCACTTGCGTGAGTGTCGCGATTGACTGTCCAGATCTCTGCGCTGGCTGCCTTTTATAGTCTCCCTGACTGCTGTTCTTCGCCTGGTGGGGTTTTAGCTCGTCAACAACATCCCGTAACTTTGTATCGTTGTTGACCGCTGCTTGCATTTTTGTTCGTCAACAAGCATTTTGCTCGTCAACAACGTACCGCAATGTGTGCATTTTGTTGTTGCCCTTGTTGCTTAGTTTGTCAACAAGTTGTGCCATCTGCCTTGTCATGCTATGGATCTTGCGGTATTCCTGTTCTTAGGAAAATTAAATAAAAAAAAGAAAGCCTGTTATTTAAGTTCATGTTGTTGTTTTTTTTTTATTGTTTGTTTTTATCTTCATGTGGATAAAGTGTGTGTGTGTTTATGTATATTAAAATAAAACGACATATTTTGGTAGTGGCGGTGTTCATTGAGCCACCACTCCGGCGCTGTGACGATGTATTTCAACGTCGTTGAAATCGGGCGTCACAAAATTTGTCTTATAGTATGTACCATATAATGAGTCATAGTCGTTTTTCAGCTCATATCTGGATAAAGATTGTGCTGTTATGTTACGTTACGTACGTGATGTTTGTATCATAAGCTGATTTGTCCAAATGTTGAGAATAAGGTACATAATGAATAAAAAAATATTCTATATTATGGCAGCTTATGTTTAACAACTTTTTTTCTTATTGATTTTCTTTGGATCTTGAGCCCCTTCCGAATTTGCCCATCAGAAATATGTTTTCCTTCCCTATTAGAAACTTTTACATGAATTGTGAGCTTAAGATCAAGTAGTTTGAAGAAGGCAATAACAACAATAACTCTTCATAGAGTCAATCACACGTCTTCGAACAAATTCGCAAGAACTATAACGTTTTCATCGGCCACTTAATCATATGACATATGACATTAAAGCAGTAGCTATTTTTAGAACAGGCCTTTAACTCTACCAGGGTTTCCGTCTGTTCTAGTTGCTTCTTATTTTTTCTTTCGCTATTCATTGGAGTTCAACGAGTCTACCGAAATACACCATAGACGATTTTTGCTTCGCTAGAAGCTAGTGTTTTAACTGAAAGGTGGCTATTTGCACAACCAAATGTTCAATTATATGTGACTTTGACCGAAATCGATCATTTTTTTTTATAAATTTTTTGTATTCAATAATTATTTTGTCACTATTATTACTTGTAATATGTTAAATTAAATGTGTTAAAAATAAAAAAATTTAAAACCAAAAATATTTGTTCAAAAATAAATAACTCAATGTTAAATAAAGATACCGAATAAGGCTTGCTTTTATTGTTGCATATAAGTTTAATATTGTTGAAGGACATTGCAAAAGTGTATGGTATTTAACAGGCATACAGAGGTCGTACAACTTAATTAAGGCCTTTTAAGGCCGTTGTTAGAACCGAACTTTCAGGAGCTAGGGTTTTTGGATTATTTGTATGTCATGTTCGACCTTTGTACGGCCGTTCGGTCAATGTTCGACCGCTCTTTGCCAACTAATATTTTACACGGGCACGATTTAGCGTAATAAAGATAAAATTATTAGAAAATCCTGCCGTGCATGGCCTTCATGAACGCACTTATATAAGATAATTGCCTGATCTAATGATTAGCGTCTTACAAGAGTTTCTGAAAGGATTGCAAATTAGTTCTACAATTATTTGGGAAAAATGATTGCTTAAACCTAAAAACGTGTTGCCTTGACTTTAATTTGGCAAATCAAATTCTAAACAAATTTTCAAAGAACGTTAAGCTACATTTTTATTTTTTTTATAAAAGCCTTTTAGTCAACTATGATTCTTCTTTCGTTGTGCGAGTGCGAAATAAGCTCAGAAAAGACATACTTACACACAAAAAGGACGTTCCTTTGGCCGCAGGCAACATGACGTTAAATTACACGACAGCAATAATATCAGAAAGAACAACAAGAACAACAACGAGCAACTGCAAGCTGTAAACGTTTGCACCATAGAGTGAACATCAGTTAACAACAATAACCAGCGCGAATATCCTGCAGTGTTTTTTTTTTTTTTTTTATATACACCTTTTTCGAAATCTGTAAAAAATGTTCGTTGGAAATATTCTTTATTTTTTAAATAATTTCTAGGTATACAAGATGGAGGGCGGTGAGAGAACAACAATAAATCACGGCATTGCGTAATCAAATGACAGTGAAACGCATGAAGTAGGACAAACGAATGAGCCCTGAGGCACCGGACGAGAATAGGGCTCAGGAACAACCAAGTAAATGGCATCAAATGACAAATAATATAGATGATGTTGTTGTACGTTTTCAGATGCAACGCTCAACATTTTATTGCTATTCAATTGCTGACTGCAGACAGCAGCAGCAGTGATGACGAATGCAATCATGGTAACAGCAACAACAACAACAACAACAATAACATGTCATATTACAAACAGGATATGTCTTGCGCTTAGCGTTGCTACTGCTGTTTTAGTCCTTTGTGAAATACGATGCACAACAAACTCACTCTTTCTGATATTAGCCTCGATTTGCACCCGATGTTCGCTCAATTTTGATTCCAAGTGTTCTATGATGATTGCTGGGAGTGAAACAATTACATTAAACTGTCTCAACTGAGGAAGTCTATTGAGCAATAGAAGAGCGCGTTGAAACCTGAGCCAAGTGTTTGCCTTCATGTTTTTACCATAATTGCTAACAATATGGCACGTAATGAGTTTGAATTTGATTACTTTTATATGTAATTGTTGAGTAATAACAGATAATAACAGGTAACAAAAGAGGGTAAAAAAAGAGTCGTTTTCAATAAGCAACGCACGGAAATGAATTTGTAAACCGATTAGTTTAGAGTTTCAAGCCAGATTTTGTATCTGTAATTGATTATGACAAATTCTATTTAGAACTTGAAAATACACTTTATTACAAAAAGGTTAGGTCATGATAATTATGCGGAACTGAATTGCAAGAATTTGTTGCGCATGTAACATCTGTTAATTAGCCCAGCAGCAGCCATTACCGGTGATAAATTCACTTTTTTCTTTTGAAAATTGACTCAATTTAAAAAGAGAATTTAAATTTTTTTTACTTATATAATACAAAAAAAAATACTACAAAAATTTTGTTCATACATCTTTTTCTCGCTAGGTGGCGTAATAAAATCTTGTCGCACAGTGCAATTTTTTAACTTTTTGACATAAAGATCTTTTACTTTTGAACCGTTTAAGATTTTTGAACCCGGTTTCTTTGTATTGCAGTAAATTGATTGCTCTAAAGTAAATTGATTGCTCTTTATCAATTTGCGTGGAATATGGCCTAATGAAAGACTGGATTTAAGAATCCGAGTGAGTGGAAGGATCATGAAATCAATGCCTTGCTGCAATAGGCACAGGTAGATTCCATCACCTGGAGCATTGTATGGGCTAAATTTGGAGATGGCCCAACGTACACTTTCGGAAGTAAAAAGTTTGCCTAGAAGTCTCTTTTGGGCGCCTATGCCTGAGTAGTATGCCACAGTGTCCGATGGGTGTCCTCATCATATACACAACCCGGAAAATGCGTCCTCAGAAAAAGACGATTTTTTCATCCAAGTTTCCAGTGTAGCTTCCGTCAGTTTTAGTAGTCTACAGATGCAGTTGGAGTGATCTTTTGACAGTAATTTCTGTAGAAGGGTCGATGCTGAGAAACTGTCGATCATCTCGCAGTAAACCCTCCACTTTGATCTTCTCAGCTAAGTGTTGTGTTTGGTGAAAACTTGCTTATATTATGTAGGTCAACTTTTCCATTTGCTCTGTATTTCACCATGGCACTTCCCTACGGGACTTTATAGTTCTCTGCGGCCAGCTTTTGCGGAACGCAAGCGTTTAGTTAGTTTTGAGTTGTTTGACCTCAAATTCAAGCTCTTCCCTAGTGACAATGGTTTAAGTTGAGTAATTAAGTTCAAGAGCTAGTATACGCCTAAAGATATCCCAATTTTTATTTCTCGGGTTTCTGAAAAAAATGGCAGGCCTCCAAATTTAATGTGGCAGTCATCAGACATGAAGACTTCCCCAGAATCATGACACCTATGAATAGAAGTTACCATTTTGGAGCTTCTAGCATGTTCCTGAAAGTTGCTTCGTTACCCCTATTTTTAATAATAATTCTGTTACTAAAGATAGAGTCTAAAAGAAACGCACACCTTTTTTTGGTGTCAGTTCTTCCCCAGACAATATGGTGAGCATTTGCATCGCAGCCGATGACTCATGGAATGTTTTGCGCCATGCAGTGGCGATAACTTAATTTGTTAGTGCTTCCACCACATCACCGGACAAATAAAATCGTGTTTTTTAACTAATTTTGAACTTTCGGTAAACTTTATAAATTTGGAATTTATAAGGTTTCATAATAACATAAATAAGTTATGTACTGACTTTCATGGTAAATAAGTTTTACCCCGGAAGTTTGCGATTTAAAACGAAATACTACATTTTATAAAAAACCCTATAAATTATTTTTACTTTTGTATAGGAAACAAATCAACTGAATCGTGTACTATTGGCCATGCAACGCAAAAACATTTTAACAGAGTATTAAACTTCATGCCAGAATCCGTGTTAAGATAGCGTATGAAATAAAGTTTCAAGAGTTCAAACAAAATAACAAAGAATTTTAAGGTCTAAGTGCCAGACAAAACATGAAACAAGAAATACCTTTGTAGTGATCAGCAAAAAATTACCGAAAGTTCAAAATTAGTTGTAAGGAAGGGTTTTGGGTTGTAATTTTTTGTAGACTATTCACAGAAATCAAAATATTAAAATTTCATAGCAACAACAAACAATATGATTTAATGATTATAACTTCATTTTGATTTTTATAAAAAGAAAGTGTAAAGAGTGCCTTCTGAAACAGTCTGTCTAGTCTGCTGTATTAGTCGCCTTCTTCAAAACAAACTTGATCTAAAAAGCCTATAACTAAAAATAAAAAAAATTATTTATAAAATTTAGACATTTATAAGCAAAAAAACGTGAATTTAAAAAAAGTGGATCGTTTTCACTTTACATTATAGTATAATTATTACAAAGTAGTAGCGACAATTATTGCTGCGGTCAATATATGTTAAACAAAAAAAAATCAAAACGAGAGCGTATTATGGCAGCTGATGCAAAATGGAGATATAAAAAATGTTTTGTGTCACACAAAGCAAATAAATTCCATGTAAGTTTTAAAAAGAAAAAATTGTTATTGAACGCTCGTTTTATATTTTCTCTTATTTGACGTTCGTTGACTATATAAAAGTGTAGCTTGCTATAATAAATTACACAAAATTAACCCAGTGTATCTTCAATGATCCATTGATTTGTACCCAACCTCAGAACGGAATATGAATAAGATTCAAAAATCATCAAGTGGTATGTTTTAGAAAGGTTCTAAAATACAGATTCTAATACAAAACAAATTAAAGAATAAAAGATTTATTAAAAAATTTCAAAAAGCTAAATTTTTTACAAACTCAAATAAAGCCCCTTTTACACTTATCGAAGTAACTCTTAAATAATATGCCGCTTCGGGGAATACAGCTAAGAAGAACGAAAAATATTTAAATTTTAGGTCAGAAGGATTACTCAGATAGCATTATACTATGCATTATACTATTTATAACCTATTTTCGTAGGTTATAAAACTAAGTTATATTAAAAACACGATATTTATAAAAATTGAATCCTGTAAATTTAATTTACTGTGCTGTAAATTTAAAAAGAATTAGGAAGACTGACTTACAACAAAGAACCAGGCTCTAGTGTATAAAGACAATTAAATAAATTCCGACTTAAGTAGATACTACATTTCAATGATTTTGTTGATGCCTCTATTTTGATGATACAAAATTTTAGCTCAGCTGCAGCACATGACACGAAAGTGGTTGATGATATATTGATGGAAAGGTTGATATTTTTTCTAGAATACAAAATATTATTTTTTATTTTATGATGAGTAGTTTAGATTCTAGATCAATAATACTAAACACGTACCAAAACCGTAAAACACCCTGTATCTTGAAAGTTTTACAATATAGGAGGAAACTGAGTACGGAGTTGGAACGAGTGTTGAGAGTACATATAGGAATGAAAATGGACTTACCGGATCCGAAATTCGTATACTTGTATTATTTATCCAAACATGTATGAATATAAGGGCGCTACTATTATTTTGACCGCAACTGTATATACCTATATATGCGAATATATACATTCTTTCCGGATATAACCAGGAATAATTCATTTAAAAAACCCGCTTAAAGGGATTATCACAACTTTTTTTTGCTAAGTTGGCACTTTCCTCTATACTAAACTAAATTTATCGTTTAGTGTGTTCTTAAACGAATTTTCTGGAATCAGTATCCACTGAAGGCGGATACCTTGAAGTAAAAAGGCGGATACCTTGATAATAAAAAGGTCGGCGGTATCGGGTGAATATCGTGGTTGTTGCATGTTATTTGTTGAGTTTTTGACCAGAAAATCTTTTACAATGAAAGCTTTGTGAGGAGTGTGTTACCGTGGTGCAATGAGGTTTCTTTCCACAAATAGCTTTCCACATAGAACGAATTTGCTTTCTCTCTCCCACTCCTGCTCATATTCTCTTTTTTTACACAGGTTCGCGTGTGTGGCCTTTCATCATTCAACAGCAGGGTTCGCATTTGCTCATTCATGAACTGCTCATTTCTGCAGAATATGAACATATGAACATATGAACACAGTAAAAAATTGAGAAATATGTATACCAAGTACAAAAATATTTTTTCACAAAAATAGCAGGCGATGGAAAAATTTATGTATACACTTAAAACATTCAATGAAACAAATTAATTCATGTTTTTTTTTTTGACAAGAAAAAAATTTACATTACCCATTTTTTTTTAAGTAAGAGGTAATTATGATTAACATTCTTTTTTTTCATAAACATAAAATTTTAGTTTTTCGCTCTTTGTTTATTGCTCTATAATTATAATTTAAAACTCTTAAAAAACATATTATTAGGTGGCAACCCTAATATTTCAAAATTACATAATTTTTAAATTATGACCACGGATTTGGATTCAGCGACCCATTTTTAGTGTGTAATTTTTTTTTGCCGGCCCCGAATTCGTAAAAATTAAAAAAAATAAGGTGGGAACCCAATCAACTGACTTCAATTTTAAAATTCTGACTTCAGATTCGAAATCAGCGGCCTCCTAACACTGATAACTGACGTTTAAAACACGTCAAAATACACATTATTAGGTGGCTACATATTTCTAAATTTTTTACCCTACAGGTGGAATTTGTTACCCCCAAAATAGAAAAGGTAAATTTTATTTGCTATCAACCATCATATGAGCCACTGTGCTTGCGTATCAAAAACAAAGCTGTGGCTGTTTATGTAACTTTTCATAGAATCCCACAATGCTTTGTTATTGCATTCTTGTTGCCACGCTGCTTAACATACATACACACAAACATTCAAGCCATTTCAATGCCTCGCTTCAATACATAACAGCGTGCACACGTTGTGTGTATCTAAAAAACAAAATTAAACGAAACGAACTAGAGTATCATCCGTTGCCATCACCACTTCGTGGAAAATTCATGAACAAATGAAGAGCCAACGAACGACAAGTGAAACATTGAAGAAGAGATGAATAGCAACAGTTTATTCGAAAGAGTAAAAAATGTTCTTGTTCACAAACTGGTTTGCTCTTCTTCAGTTCATGAACAAAAAAAATCTGCTCATCTCTTCACAAAAATGAATATGAGTAGGTTTTTTTTTTGAGCAAAAAATTCCTTCATATTCATGAAGCTTCATGAGTGAGCAAATACGAACCCTGTTCAACAGTCAACCACAGAAATTTTTTTGGTTGATTTTTTGAGTTTCACGCAGGATCGTTAATGTGTACCCCGCCTTACGCTCAGATAATATTCATTATTTACCGTTTTAACTTCTGGCAAAAATTTTGGCGATCCCCTTGGCGAGTTTTTAAATTATCAATTCCCGACACTTTCTTGACAGAATGTATATCCAGTATTATCATGTTTATGTATACAGTAGAGCACCCATGATATATATGGAATGTGCAAAAGTGTTATTTTCTTCGCTCTCCGCGCATTTTCGTAGAGAACTAGACTAAAAAATAAGATCTGCAAAAAAAAACAGGGTGCTTGTAGTGGTAAAATGCCAGTCGCATTTGACTTAAAGCCTCAAAAACACACTTTAAAAAGTTCAAAATTTTTTTGATCTGAAACTCTTTTAAAAAGTGTTAAAAGTAGTTCGTGATTGGGACTTTAAATTTAAGAATAACCTAGCCAATAACAACAGTGTGTAAACTTTTGACCAACTTGTATTATTTGTGGTAAAATCATCGTTTAAAGGCAAAATTTTTGAAATTGTTTTTGCACTTTTTGAGCGAAAACGGTTGCCATTATGGTTTTCGTACGGCTAAAATTATGTGCTTTATTTCATAATAGAGATAATTAAGTAAAGTTTAAATGAAATTTTTTTATAAAAAATATTTATTTTTAGCGCCTCAACAAAATTTGACCTCCTCCGATTAAACTTTCAGAATTTAATCTACTCATAGAAATACTAATATAACCAAAAAAATTTCAGATTTTTTTAAATATTTTACGTTTAACATTCAAATTTGGTCAAAATAGAGAGAAATACAAGGCTAACTTGATTTTCACGTTGGAAATATTTTCGAAAATACGTTAAAAGTTAAATGTTAAAAAATTATAAAAAAATTTTTAAATGAAGTTCAAATAATGGTTAAATAACAAAAATCTGAATATCACGAGAACTTGATCTTATTTGAAAAAACTGAATACGCCACTAAATTCTAGAACCGAAAATTAGGTTTACGCATCTCAGCGTTTTTATTTTTTATGTCTATTCAAAAGTTGAAAATTTACCTACAGTGTAATTTAACGAATAATGAAGCATTGCTTATCATCATTTGAATTTTACAGACTGGCATAGAATAATTTTTTTCAGTTTATATGTATGTATACGTTCTGCAAACGCTAGTACGTAAGCAACAATACATAGGAAAACTTTTAAAAAAACCATTTATATTGTATTATATTTAATTTAATGTCTGCTAAACAAACTAAGCATGTACATTGAACAAATTTCAATTTATCTTCATCTAATGGTAATTAAATAATTTGGAATATCTGTGCTTATACAATATTTAATATATAAAAAAAATTTAATTGTTAAGGGGGGGTTTGAACCCCCTTAACCCCCATATCTACGGCGTTGCTCTTAACCTATCTCCAAAGTCAATAGTATCTTGAAAAAGGGACTACATGACCTTCAAACTAATGATACAAAAGCCATTTTCTAATCTTACCACACTAAAAGATAACTGTTTTACGTGTGATAATTTAAAATGAAAAATTAGTTGTGTTTGCATTGAGTACTCAAATACTACGGCAAGATCAAAAACCAAGTCAATAGGAATCTTTATCATAAAAAAAATTATATCATAAAAATTATCAAAAATGTTGACTTTAGAAAAAACTTTAATTATCAAAAATGTTTTGAATTCAAAAATTTTTTGGAATTTAGTTGCTTATAACTTTCTTAATTGTAACTTCATGCAAAATGATTTATAAATAACTTAATTTTAATTTGATTTTCTTCTCAACAAGTTATAAGCTTTGGAAATCGGCTAAGAGATACATTAAATTTAGAGTAAAATGTAATGGCACATTTTTTCAAGTTTTCCTGTCTAGCTCCCAAAGGCGGGTAGGGGTGACCCTCATCCTTGCATTTTTTCACCCAATTAATCATGGTGAATCACCAACCGAAAGGTTTAATGCCATATCTGAGAGATCTTGTATAAATTAACTTATTTCATATTATAAAAACTAAAAAAAATATTTTCTTGAAGTCTTCTGACTTCTTTATTTGAATATTCACTTAAGACTGACTTAACATTTTTTATAACTTAATAATTACACCTGAACCTGCGCTGCTCCCGTTGCCTGCGCTGCTCCAGTTGCTGTTGCTGTTGCTGCTTATTTCGGAGAATGTTGCAATAGCTGACGTTGGCATTCTCACGGTTTAAAGAATGCCAGCGGATACGCGTGTAGCATAGACATAGTGTCAGCATATTTTATTAGTTTTAATAATTGTTATCTTAACTCCTCCCTCCTTAAATGTGATTGCCCTCAATCACTTAAA
This sequence comes from Dichetophora obliterata, assembly GCA_963920525.1. NCBI lineage: Eukaryota > Metazoa > Arthropoda > Insecta > Diptera > Sciomyzidae > Dichetophora > Dichetophora obliterata. The sequence goes on from OY986435.1 coordinate 282,142,902, forward strand.
AATATGGCAGATCGTTGATGCTTAAACTTTTGGGTATTTCTTGCCACTTTTCGGAGATCGGTTTTTTATCGGAGATCGGTATTTTTTCTGTGGTTGGGATTGATGTTATCTGAATTTCTTTGAGCGTTACTTTTCCGTGTGATCTTTTTCGAATCTTTAGTAACATGACTATGATGATACAGATGCTAGCCAATATTACCAATGATATTTTATTAATTTTGCTGTCTGTCTGCAGGGATGTGATGAACTCGGTATTTCTTATGTGTAGATCCTTAAGGGCTTCTAGCGACAGTAAATTTATTCGGTTCTTTTCCGAGGGTGAAGGTTGCATTATCGCTGGCGATGTCTCTAAGGTGGTTGCTTCTAGGTTGCTGTATTCTACTTCGTTTATCCTTACCGTGGAGTTTGTAAATTTTACAAGGTAAGTTCCGTTTAGATTACGTTGGGATGTTCCCGCTTCTATGATTCCATTGAAGTCGTTAATCAGTAGTATGCCTTGTTGTATTTCTTCTACTGGTGGTACATGGTGACCATTTATAAAGGTGCAGGATGAATTCAGACTCTTAATCAAATTTGGGACGCAGGTGTCGTTACTTAAATCTAAAAGTTCGTTTCTTTTACATATTTTAATATTGTTGTATTTCTTACAATTATGAATAGTGCCGTAAAATTTATCTTCATATTTTAATAATTCATTATATTTTATTAAAACCATTTCATTATTCTTTTTTACTGGTTTAATAATTAGATTCGTATAAGTTTCCTTCATAGTTAGAGGAATTTTAATAACATATAAAATTGTTTTATCATTTGTTAATACATTTATTTTAGCAAATACCAAAGCTTCTTCTTCTGAAGCAAATGGCATGTTTTCTTCTTCTAATTTTTTCAGTGCAATTTTTATTTCTTTTTTATTTAATAACATGGAATTTAATATTCCATTTTTTGCCCATTCGATGGCGTACCTTATATTCACTAATTCCTCTTTAACAAGTCTTAATCTATATTGGATGCTTGAAGCTATCTCGTTTTCTAGGTTTTCATCTTTTCTTATAACATTAGTTATTTCGTTCATTATCTTTGTTAGATTATTTAATCTTTCATTAAAAGCTTGATTTATTATTACTTGCTTATTATTGTTATTATTTAATTCATTTAAATTCTTATTTATTAATTCCAAATCATCATGATCTGGACTGCCGGCAATATATTTCCATGCAGTACCGAGAATATTTATTGATCTCTTGGTTTTAGTACTTTTTATTGGTGTAAGGGATTCGAGGATTTGGATAGACTGTTGAATTTCATGGAAAAGGAGCGTAAAATAAATATTATTTTTCCGCACATTTTGGTTCGAATAAATCTGTATGTTTTCTAGGAAATCGCTATATTTTTGTACGTCGATAATATGTATGAGCTGGAAGGTTCCGTCTTGGATCTTCGCTTGTCCATTGCTTATCGTTATTATGTGGGTAGATGTATAGTCCAAAATCTGTATTTCAGCTGAAGCGGCGAGAATGAGAATCCTATAAAAAGAAATAAAGATTCATCTCTTAATGTTTGCTTTGTGTATTGTTCTTCCTGATTGTGTCACAATTGTTGTGTGTCTGTTTTCCCTAACTATTTATTGTCGTCGATTTATTCTAACATAAATGATGTCCCCTTCGTTATAGTCTCTTAATTGTTTCCTATTCTTATTATGTATTTCAATATCCTTAGTTTGTTTGTCTTTCAATTTTTTTATAGTGTCCTGTCTAGCTCGTTCGTACATTTCTGGGTTAGCTCTTACTCTTCTGCCGAAGAATACTTCAATGGGTCTTTTATTCGTCGTAGAATGGATAGAATAATTATATTCATAAACGCTTCTGTCCAATAATTCCTCAAAAGAATCGTGAGTTTCGTTTTGCTTGAGGCATCTTAATATCTCTGACAAAGTAGAGTGGAATCTTTCTACTTGTCCGTTTACAAAACTACTATCTGGTGGTGTTTTGAAGACTGTAATGCCTAATTGATCTTGAAGCATAAATAAAATTGATCTTGAATTGAAGGATTTCTCATTATCTATTACTATAGTTTGGGGAACGCCAAAGGCAAAAAGCAATTGTCTAAGAGGTTCTTTAACATGTTCGGTTGCCCTTGATTGGATTATTTTGGCTTGTGCGTATTTGGAAAATTTGTCTAATGCAGTTAATACAAGCGTTTTTTCTGTTATATAGATATCCACATGTAGTATTTGTCCAGGATATTCTGGGATAGGTGTTTCGGTTATTTGTGGATTGGTCGGGTGTCTGTCATATTTGAATTGTTTACAGGTATTACATTGTTTTACTAATCTTTCTATTTTCGCTGTCATGCTTGGGAAGTAGATTTTTTCTAACATCTGAATCTTGTTTTCTCGACTGTTACGATGTGCTCTATTGTGTTCTAGCAATATTCGCTCCGTTTGTTCTGTTTCTGACGTGATATCTGTAACCTTTGTTTGAGTAAACCTAATTTTATAGTTTCGAAAATGAATGGGGTAAAAGTTTTGTATTTGGCCCATTATTGCTTCTGATGTAAAAAGTCCGTTAATAACTGATGGATTCAAGTATCGTTTGAAGATTGATATTAACTCTTCTTCCGTATAAGAAGGTTGGATAATTAAATGTCTATGAAATGTCGGGAAAGGAATTTTAAATTGATAAGAAGTTTCGGTGCCTATTTGGATCCATAACTGGTTCTTGAAGGCATTGATCGGTGTTTCGACTGCGGGGATCATATCATGTGATGAGCTTTCATCACTGTGTTCGCTCATTGTAAGTATATTTATTTGCGGGGGACGAGACAGAGCGTCTGCAACTTTATTAATGCAGCCTGGCTTGTAAACAAGTTCGTGATCGTATTCATCCAATATTGCCTTCCAACGTTTCATTTTTAAGTTATGGTTTTTGTTGCTTAAAGCGTAAATTAAAGGTTGGTGGTCTGTAAATATTTTGACTTTGGAGGAACCGTACAGATAATTTCTAAAGGATTTAAGAGCCCAAATAATTGCTAATAATTCTTTTTCATTAGCCGCGTAGTGTTCCTCAGTTTTGCTTAGTGTTCTGGAAATGAAAGAAATGGGTCTTTGGTTTTGCTCTAGTACTGCGCCTATTGCGTAGTTAGACGCATCTGTTGTCAAATGAAATTCTTTGTTAAAGTCGGGGTATGCTAAGATTACGTCATCGGACACTAAAGATTTTTTTAGTTTGTGAAATGCTTCAATGGCTTCAGGATCTAGATAAATTTTTGTGTTTTTTGATTTATTTTTGGACACTCGTCCATCTTCCCCTCTGAGAAGTTTTGTAAGAGGCTTTGCCAATTTTGCAAAGTGGAGTACAAAACGACGGTAGTAGCTGGATAACCCTAAAAAGGATCTTAGATCTTTGAGTGTGTTTGGAATTGGAAAATTGACTATTGCTTCTACCTTAGCCGGATTTGTTTTAATTCCTTGGGGTGATATTACAAAACCTAAAAATTCAACCTTTTCTCTAAAGAATTCGCACTTATCTAGTTGTACTTTCATGTTGGCAGATGTGAGGGTATGGAAAATGTTCTGAATGTCTACTGCGTGTGTTTTTTCATCTTTGCTAAAAATAATGATGTCGTCTATATAAACGAAACATCTTTTGCCTATATGGTCTCTCAATATATCGTCTAACGCTCTCTGAAAAATTGAAGGCGCGTTTTTAAGACCGAATGGGAGACGCGTGAATTCGTATTTCCCGTTGTTAATCGAGAAAGCTGTTTTTTCTATGTCGGATTCTTTTAATCGAATTTGATGAAATCCGCTTTTTAAATCTATTACCGAAAACCATTTGTTTTGTCCTAATTGTGCGAGGACTTCGTGGATATCAGGAATAGGGTAGCGGTCAGCAACTGTTACCGTATTCAATTTTCTATAGTCTATGACTACTCGATATTTTTTCTTTCCTGAAGCGTCTTGTTTTTTAGGGACGATCCAGACGGGAGAATTATATGGTGACCGTGAAGGTCTTATGATTCCGTCTTTCAGAAAATTTTGCATCTGTTCTTCAACTTCAGTTTTCAGAGATGAAGGGTATGGATAATATCTAGTGTAAACTGGAGTATCTGATGATGTGCGAATATCTGCTACTACTTTTGTTGTGAATGTTAACTTTTGATCTGGTTCTGATTCTTGATTCTTATTAACTAATAAGTTCATGGTTTCCTTTTGTTTCTCGGACATATGTTCATTTCGTATTTCTATTGCGTTTACGTTTTGTGCTATACATTGTTTTATGCGAATTTTTATTTTATTTTTAATTATCATATAGCCGTGTTTTACGTGAATAACTGCTTCTAATTCTTTTAAACTGTCATTGCCTAATATTGCATTGAATGATTTAAGTGTTGGTAACAGAAAAAATTTTATGTTAGTGTCTTTCTGGTCAAAAATGTTTGCTATTGTATAATGGCTTATTTTGATATTGCCGCCAACTGAGTTTGCATAAAATGGGGCTTTATTTTGAATTGGCTTTGAAACGAGTGATGGCTGAATATAATTTTTATTCGAGCCGGTATCTATGAGTATTTTAAGTGTTTCACCACTACCTGTCTTACATTCAAAATATGGCAGCGATGAATTTGTTAGCCTAAAAAATGAATGTCGGTATAGTCAATAATTTCATTAGATTGGTCATTAATTTTTTCTTCTTGTACAGAGTCTTGGTGTATTTCTTGGGGAGTCATGTACTCAGAAAGTGTTTGATCATATTGTTCATTCTGAAACTCTACGGTTTGATTATAAATTTCGGGGTCTTCAGTATTTATATGATAATTCCTCTGAAATTTTTGTGGAGTTCGTGATGTGCTTTGGTCACTATTTGGTCTTTTACCTGCGTATTTAAAAGCTTGGGGCCTATTTGCATAATTAACTGCAGCACTTCGAATGCTTTGGTCTATATCCATTGGTTGAGGTGGTTTTTGTGCATTGGGTCTAGGTGGGACATTATTTTGAAAAGGTTGTGACTGAGGCCTTTGTTGAAATGGTTGATTTTGGAATCTCTGTTGAAAATTCGGTGGGGCGTTTGTGTTAAATGGATTTGGTCGATTTTGAAATATTGGTTGAAAATGCTGTGGTACAAATGGATTCTGACGAACTTGTGGTAGATAAGCTATTTCTGGGTAAAACTCTCTTTGTTGTCTAAATGGTGGTCCTTGTTTCCTTGGTGGTAGAACTGGTGGATTACCATAGGTTTTTCTAATTGTATTTTGGTTATTGTAGGCATAGTTTGAGCGAAAATTTTGATTCTCGAGTTTAAGGCATAAATGGAGTGCTTGAGGAAGGTCAAGCGGTTCTCGCATTGCTAACAATCTTGGGAGATCCCCTTTTAAACCTCTTATGAAGGTGTCTAGGGCCTTTTCTCTATACGTCTTTGTCAGAAGGTGAGTTGATTCTAAACCAACTTCCATACAACCTATTTTGTTTAAAATGAGTGAAAGATGTGAATAAATTTGGTGGTAAAATTCCTGAATCGTTAAATTTCCTTGCATTAGAGAAGTCATCTGGTATTCTAGAGTACCAAGATCACGTTTGTCTCCGTAGTGTAGGGTTAGACATTTCGTAATGGCTCTCCATTCTAGTGGAGTATTATACGATTCCAAAGCTATATCCGCGCTTCCTATTATTTTATTTCTTATGACATTTAAAATGCCGTAATATTTGGGAGTTCCTATTTGATTACTATAAATTTGTAGTATTCTGTCCACGCTCTTCTTCCAAGAGCTAAATTCACCTGGAACACCAGAGAATTCGCGAAGACATCGGACAACGTCCGGTATTTTGTCAAGGTCTTTAATATCGTGCTGTTGGGTCGTGTCTATTGTAACGTCTGCAAAGTTTGTGAAATTTGAATTGGGGTTGAGTGCAGCTTGCACAATATTTCGTCCTTCTGTCTGCATGGTTGTTAAAACTATTCTTGAAATTAAATTTGTGAGTTCGTCTATACCTAGCGAACCATTGGTAGTGGGTGTGGCATTTGAAGATGAGGTGTTAGGATTATTTAGTACGGGGGGTCTAATGAGGTTATTGGGATTCGCCATTTTATTTCAATGAGATAAAAATAAATTTCGGGAAAATATTCGGAATATTCGATTATTGTATTTAACTATTATGTTAACTTCAATTAAATATTTAAATTTTAGTAAAAGTAGGGCTTTAAATGGAATTGCTTTAATGTATCAGTAAATTCATCGATTGAAATTAATCAATTTAAGAACTTTATTATTTTATTTTAATTTTATTTCGTTTAATATATATAATGATTTATAAACTGGAAGGTCCGGCGTTGAAGCTACAACTTCACAGTTTCGATTATTCTTTTGATAAAATTCTTCAGTTATGTTTTTATTTTGTTTTTGAGTCTTTGCTCTTTACTGTTTATTCGTTTATTTTGTTGATACACTGGAGGGTCTGGATCCGGATCCAGATTCGCAGTGTGGATATTCTGTTATATTTGGTAATTTATTTGTTTTATATTTTTGTTCGATTTAATTTCACTACTAAATTTTGTTCTTTGTTCTAAGAAATTTCCTATATATCTAAAAATTAGAGATTTGGAAAGTTTGATTTAAATTTTTCACCTTTAATTAATATTTCAATAAATTTAATTTAAATTTTCCGTACTTCAATAGTTTTTAATAAATTCAAAAATCTTAAATTTTACTTAATTTATTAATTTTTCAATTTAATTAGTTTTTCAATAAACTCAATTTAAATTTTTTCTTAAATAATTTTTCAATAAATTCAATTTAAATTTTCCTCAAATTCTTATTCAATAAATTCACTTTAAATTTTCCTCAAATACTTTTTCAATAAACATTTAATTTTTCTCAAATAATTTTTCAATAAACTCAATTTAAATTTTTCTCAAAAAATTTTTCAATTTAAATTTTTCTCAAATAATTTTTCAATAAATTCAATTTAAAATTTTTTTAAATAATTTCACAATAAATTCACTTTAGTTTAAATAAATATATTCAATCAAATATTGGCACTATTCTTGACTTACAAATATATAAATTTTTCCATTTTAAATTATTGGTGTGTAGTCCTCTTCCAGGCTGGCGGTCCTGACAAACCTTGGACGTCCTTTTTGGCTGATTTCTGCCTACTTGGGGGCCTTTGTTTCCCGCGAGGATACGAGTTTTCCGGATCGGAGAAGTGTTAAAGATGAATTATGGCACTTGCGGCTCTTTGAACGGCTAATTGTTGTCACTTATTTCACTTTAACCAGTTTGTCTTTCTTTAACCGAAACCAAAAGTATTTTTTACTTTAACTGCTCGGGCGCCAATTAACTTATTTCATATTATAAAAACTAAAAAAAATATTTTCTTGAAGTCTTCTGACTTCTTTATTTGAATATTCACTTAAGACTGACTTAACATTTTTTATAACTTAATAATTACACCTGAACCTGCGCTGCTCCCGTTGCCTGCGCTGCTCCCGTTGCCTGCGCTGCTCCAGTTGCTGTTGCTGTTGCTGCTTATTTCGGAGAATGTTGCAATAGCTGACGTTGGCATTCTCACGGTTTAAAGAATGCCAGCGGATACGCGTGTAGCATAGACATAGTGTCAGCATATTTTATTAGTTTTAATAATTGTTATCTTAACTTATATATGTAATTCATGCAGCCTTAAATATAAAAATACAAGTGTCCCAAAGTTAGTTAGAAATAAAAAGTTGCCATTGAAAAAAGAGATTTGAGTGTACCACCTCGTCCTTTACTATCCACCAATATATGATGGCAAAAAACCGAAATTTCTTCTTTTTGCTCCGTAAAATCCGTAAAACTAAAGTGACGTCATTAAAATTTCTAGATAATAGATAAAAGTTCTAGATAATTTTAATACAAATATTTTGATATATTGTTTGATTTTCTGAGACATCTGGTAACCGAGATATTAAGTTTTAAAAAAAAAATCAGCACAGTTAAAATCTTGGACTAAATTTAAAACTTTTTTGGACTATATTTATATATACAACAAAACTAAATTTGGACTAAGATTTTGTCTTCCCTACGTTTAAATGAAATCTGTTAGTGCTTTTTAGTTTCAGAAATAGTCCTTACGAAGCTTAACTAGTGTGGTTTAAATCTTAGTCTTTAATGGATTCAAATTTAGTCCTCGGAAAGATTCATATTTAAACCAATTTATGACTAGTATTTACACCAATTTAAGTCTTAGTATTACTTTATGCTAGGATTAAAAGTTAGTTTAATTGGTTTTAAGTTTAGTCCCCAAGAAATAAAAAGAAAGTGTTTGTTTATTATTAATTTTATTGTACTTTTTTTAAATTTTACAAATCAATCCATTTTTGCGACGTTTGCAGTTTATGATGTTCAACCTCGATACAATATATCTAGTGTTATTTGCAGGGTTATAAACGATTTTTTATAAAATAACTCGTTCGATGAATTCTTACTAATTGTTTCTGAAATTGTTATAAATCCAAAACATAAATTATTCGAATAATGAGCAAATGCTTACTTTTATTCAGCGATACAATGTTTATAATGAAGCATTTGCAGGATTTTCACTGCTGTTTTTGTACTATGGCTTAATCTTCAATAGAAATATTTGCGCCATCCGCAAAACTTAAAGCAATTTCCCCATTTTTTTAGCAATTAAAACTGCTTTAAACTGAAAATAAGAAAAAACAGGATGAATATGAAATTGGACAATGTTATCGCCCGATACTCGAATATTTTTCATGCCTCTACGATCAATAGTAACTAGGTTTGTAAAAACGGCATAGTGGAAAATTATAGAAAATGCAAATTGTTGGCGTAAAGCCGGAAAGTGTGGCTAATTGTCCACGGCCTGTCGGAAAACCTGACTTTATTTCAGCACTTAAGGCCGCGGCTGGTAGACAAACCGTGAATAGCCGGCTTAAGGAATCACATTGCATTATATTTTGAGATCGCAGAGATTGTATTAAAAAGCATTGAGCGTATTTCTTATTTTTATTTTTTTTTTCATGCTATTCCTTTTGTCGTATTGAAGTAGAAACTTCAAAAACGCTATTGTTATTGAAATATTTTTAATTTGTCTTCACGTGCAAATCCGACGACAATAATTTTTATTTTGCACTTCTCTATCATTTTCCATTACGCCGTTTTCAATTTTGTGTTTGCAAAATTTCAATTAATTATTTACTTACTTTTTGTCAAAATATCATCCTCAGGTTCAATCTTAAAAAATGAAAATCACCACCTTTGCGCACTTTAACAATAATCTTTTTTTTACATTCGCAAGTAAATGCTTTTGATTTGACATCTCGTTGCTTGAGAAAATAAATGTCGTATGTGAAAATTTTCACCTGTGATATTATTGAGTAAATATAATTCAAAATCTAGCGGAGCAAAATTCTTCAGAATTTTAGGCCTATTTACAGACATATTTCACAATAGATTACGAAATGTTTGTGGACTAACCGCTATTTTTGCAGAATTATATCACCTTTTTTTAATAATAATAATTTAAAAATTTTAACATATAACATTTATTTTCTCAAGTGACGATCTGGTAAACGTAGTTGTAGAGTTACCATAATATTTTTTTGAATAAAGTTTTCAAATAGATTAGAATTGGATATTGTTTTCTATTTGATGTAGCCATATCCGCCCGAGTGTTTGTCTGAGTTAAGAAAAACGGGGCGAATTATATCGGGCAGTGCAAAGCAAACAGTTTAAGTTGAAAAAAGTAAAATCGGTGCTTCTTAATGAGAGGCACTATAATTTGACATGTAGAAAAAAAACTTGATTGAATAATATGTGGTATATATAAAATATTGGTATTAAGGCTTGCATTGAGGTTTTAAATATTGTACAGGGTCCGCCAAATAACTTTTTTTTTTTAAATTCTATAAAGAAAACTACTAAATATTTTCTCAAATTTCTTTTTTTATTTGAAATAACAATCCTTCCGGTTAATAATGTAAAATAATTCCATTCAAATGGCTGCCCCGGCTGGCCTACACGATCAGTCAAATTTTTAAGCACATTATCGATTGTGTGCAGCTGTATTTCACCAATGGCTTTACGAATATTGTCCTTTAAAGCGTCAATTGTCTCTGGCTTGTCGGCGTAACACTTATCTTTGAGGGCACCCCACAAATAATAGTCCAACGGAGTCAAATCGCAGCTCCGTAGTGGCCAAACGACATCAGCTCTGCGGCTGATAATACGATCTTCAAAAACAGGGCGCAAAACATCGATTGTAGCTTCGGCTGTGTGGCACGTAGCGCCGTCCTGTTGAAACCAAATGTTGCCAGTATCCTCCTCTTCAATTTTTATGAACAAAAATTCGTTGAACATGTCCCGATAACGATCGCCATTGACTGTAACGGCCACTCCTTGCTCATTTTCGAAGAAAAATGGCCCAATTATGCCTCTGGACCATAATCCGCACCAAACAGTGACTCGTTTTGGGTGCAGCGGCTTTTCAATGTATGCGTGCGGGTTTTCTGTGCCCCAAATGCGACAATTTTGCTTGTTTATATACCCGCCAAGATCAAAATGAGCTTCACCTGAAAAATGGATTTTTTTTGGCAAAATCGGCATCTTCTGTAAGTCGATCGCAGGCCCACTTAGCGAAGCGAAAACGCATTGGATGGTCAGTTGGCTTCAACTCCTGAACCAATTGGACATTGTATGGCGTCATACCAAGATCTTTATGCAAAATTCGTCTCACTGATGTCTCCGAAATTTTCAATTGTTGAGAACGACGGTGAATTGATGTTGATGGCGCTTCACGCACACTTTCTGCCACAGCAGCAATATTCTCGGGTGCACGCACTGCTTTTGGCTTTTCACGCTTTGGTTTATCGATGAGAATGCCAGTTTCTTTCACTTTTTTCACAAGATAACGAACATACGGACCTGACGGTGCTTCTCATCTTCCAAAATCCGTACGCAATTTTCGACCACATTCTGCAACATTACCATGATTTTCAAAGTAATGTCGCAATATTTCCCAGCGTTGTTCAAGCGTATACACAACCATATTCGTTCAGCGGAAAGATAAAACTAATTATCTGTCGAATCAGACATGAGCTAAGTGTTACCATTCACGAAATAAGCACTAGTTGAAAAAAAACGTTAGATGGCGGACCCTGTATTTGCAATGAAATAAAAATTAATTCTAAGATAATGCATACCCCTATAATTTCAGTTTTTCATTTATATCTATACTATTACATAAAATTCAAGTGCAAATTTTGTGTAGCCAATGAATTCCAAAAGTTTGGGGCTGATTTTACGAAAAAAATTTTAATATATCATATTTGTGCTACAGCAAAACACAACAAAAGAAATGAAAATAATAATTTTTTATTTCGTTTGACATGTCCTTAGGAGAATGGTAAAAAAAAAGTCCAAAAATGGCCTGTTAAATAATTAAATAAAAAAAAAATTATAAACAATTTTAATTTGCACAAAATAAATAAACATCAAATACAAACACTAATCCTTAAAGATTCTTTTTAATCTTTTTATTTTACTTTCAGTATTTTCAGTAATTAGCCACACAAATAAAGCACATCCAATAATGCGAAAGCGATCGATAGAAATTATTTTGCAGCTTTGCGCAAATTGAAAAGAAATACTTTAAAATTCTGAGCTTAAAGTGAAAAACTGAAAAAATGTTTGTGCCAGAAAAATAAATATGGTGCATTCATTTTTTTTTTTTGACATTTTTTTTTTGGCACTTTTGGTTTTTGGCGTGACGATATCATTTAAAGAAAATATTTCGGATATGTAATAAAATGTTTGTTCGTACTGATATTAACTCGAATTATTCAAAACCATCTTTTTTAAACATTTCTCGTAATGTTTTTTACAAAAATAAAATAAGCCTTAGCAACAACGATAATAATGCCACAAATCCTCATCAATCGTTGCACTTAATTGAATGAATGGCCTGACAGTTGATATGGATACAGTGCTGCCAGCCGTAAAAAAATAAAAATAACTATCGTTCATCTTTATATTTATAAACCCATATCAGGGGTGGGCATGAATGAAGCCAATAAGAGCCACAAACAGGATTTCTAAAGCACAAGTTCCAATATAAATATAAATAACATATTATTGTTACAATCAAAATTAATATAAATTATATTCTTATGTACGAAACATGCATATAAACAAGCCAAGAAAAGATACATTTAAGTTTTTTAAATATAAAAAGAATTTTCTAAACAAATCTTTGCTAAAATTATTAAAATTTAGTTAATTTAGTTAGTAGCCGTTCGCAAGAATTTTTTAACGAATTTTGTCGTGAAGTATAACGACTCACAGTAAAACACTTTACTAAATATTCATAGTATACGGCAAGCAGCATACTTTAATAGAGGATATTTTAATACTGGTATGAGTTGCAAGAATTAATGTAATGAAAGATCTCTTTGTTGCATTTACAATCCCATACTTTCTTTAAATTCTAAAAACTCCAACTCTCCTAGTCTTTTCCAGAAAGTTGGATATAGTGGATATAATTTTGGATATAGTTTTTTAGTTTCAACTAAATGGGGAAAAAGTCTAATAGAATTGAAGAGATCGTTCAGCAAAGGAAAACTAAAGTAAAATTAGGTGAAAGTCAAGAATTGAATTAAATTTTTAGAGTTTGAAATCCTTCAGCTCTTGTCCAATGTATAAAGGGTCTAGGTATCTAACTTTACTAAGTAAAGGACTACATGGAGTTTAACAGACACATTACCCATCGTTGACCTTTATATGCACATATATTAAGCACATATCCAGCAAATAAAAAAGTATGTATAAAAAGGCAAATCAAAATAATAGTATAAATACAATATGACAACAACAACCACAACAACAAAAACAACAGTAACAGTAACTAGAGCAGCGGCAACGTTAGTTAAACTAGCAATAAATGGTCACTGGCAACCATTGTCTGTCGTTGATTAATGGCCTCAGAACAACAAAAAATAGAGTAGAATAAAAAAAATAAAGCGCACAAAACAGCACTGATATCGCTTTTATGACGAAAGCAACGGAACAGCAATAAACAACAATAGCAAAAACACTAACAACAACAACAACAGGAATAAACAAACAATAACAATATATTTACTACACCATCATCAACGAACGGTAATTGAAGCCATTCAGCCAATAGACAAAATCGCTTGTCCGCAATTGCAATAATCATAAAAAAACGGCAACTCTTAAAAAAAACACTACAACAAAAACAACATAAAACCACATAATGATACAGTGAAAAATGTGGACACACCCAAGTGAAACACAGAGCGGGATTTACACCAAACACTATCATAAAAACGACAAACTTAATAGATAATAAAACATGTTAACTTAATGAGCAGGACGATTGGGTCAAAACTAAAACCACGCAAAAGAACAGTAAGGTCCTCTTTTTAAGTGCTGCCAAAATAGCACACATACACTTTTTTTTAGGTAATTGCAAAAAAATTTACTATTTTTGCAATAAACGTCCCTAGTTGTAATCATCGGACAGTTTTTTGACACACATACTACAATCAAATGAAGACATGAGATGGACTTTATAGTAAAAACCCACCACTTGAGTGCATATCCTAAAAATCAGATATATGAAGAGATACAGGATGTGTTACGCAGTCAAAGCCTATAATCAGAAATAAACCAAAATATCATATTACTTACGAACGACGATGACGTTTGACAGGAAAGAAAAGGACCAACCCTGTGCTACCCAAACAATTATCTTAATACAGAGTGAAAAATGTTGCCTCTAACAATGTGTTACGAAAAAAAAGACATTTCGATTCATTAAGGATTTCGAGATCATTTATTCATTACACAGTCACACAATCAAAGTAATAAAGAATTTGATCAACAGATTCTCTTTGAAGAGGAAACAAAAAAGAAAATTTTACTTGTACCAGCGTTTTAAAAAATTTGTATCTGCGTTATAAAGTTCAATAAAGGTTTTCAGTTTATTCTATATTTAGCTATTTAATAACATAAAAGGTAAGAAAACTATTAAATATATGCCATTGACGTAGTGGTTGTGATCGCAAAAAATATAGTGAAATTTTATGAGATAAATATCCGTAGAATATTTGAACCCTGTAGCACCCTTGATATGAATCTTCATTGACCCTTTTTGAAAATATATTAAAAAATTTTTTAAACGCAGTCATAGAAAGTAGCAGTGCTCCTTGGAAAATTTTAATTATACGTCTTTAAGGACAATATTCGTCTGCAGTGTCAACAAACTCAAAATAACACCAAAACTATGTTTTAAAAATGTCTTTCAATGATGCACAGCAAAAATGTGCTCTATGGAGAAAACCTCTTGGACAAATGAAAGGCTTGTAGCAATAACGTGATAAGCCGCATGATAAAAAATACGAAGGCTCGATACATACCAAACTTAATAACAGACACTTATTGAAAAGATTTTGTCACTTTTCTATCAAATTTTAGACCCGCTTGTAATAGATTTCTTGTAAAACTCAATTTTTTCATACGAAAATTCATTTTTTCAAAACCTTAAAGTTGATTACTTCAAAATATTTTCATTTTATTACACTGCCAATAACACTGTGCAACACATTTTTCTAACGGAAGAGCGGACAACACAGAATGATAGTACTAGTTTATAGTAAGAAAACCCTAAAAGGGTTTTGAAAAGTTAGCTCGCTTTTGAAAGATATAGGCATTGCAAGTTTGCCTCTTGCAGAGTATTTTTTAAAAATGAAGTGCTCATTAGGGCGTATCAAATTACAATTTTTTTTCGAAATTCGTATTCTAAGAGGTCTCAAAAGTTGCATTGGGTACAAATTTATAGAAAAATAGGATGCTTCCTCTCCCGCAAGGACAAAGTTGCTTTTTGAGAAAAACTGTAAAAAATGACGACCTAAGCTTTGATTTTTGTAAAAAAAATTACATTTGTTTAAAACAAAACTAAATATTGACTTAAACTAACAATATCTCGCAAAACAAGATGCCACTCTCGATTTCCACCCTCAGTGTCCTGTAGGGAGGATATGCAAATCTAAAGGTTCACTCGAAATAACACAGAACTCTTTATTGTTATCTGATTGTCCAAATTTTGGTGGTATGAAAGTGTTAACGTTTTCCTTAAATTTGGCCATAAAAAATTTGCATAATTTGCGCCAATGAATTTTCTTGTTTTCGAAAAATATATACGTAAATGCAATTTTATAACTTTTACAAATTAATTATAATAAGATATTTTATCTCGGGCATCAGAAGTGGTACCGATGATAGTTTTCTGAATTTGGATTCTACAAATATATCTGAAGTATATTTTTAAAACACCAGGTTAATACCACGATTCCTTTTCGTATTTCAATTTTTAAAACAAGTTGTTCTTCATACATGAAATTTACATATTATTTCGTCAAAACAACTTACTTCAGCATTGACAAAAATGCTAAACTAAAATTTTGAGTATTTGAGCTACCCGTTCGATTGGTCTTCATTGATTTAACAATTGTTGTTTAGATGTGTTTTAAAGAAATAATAACCATAAAAGAGATATGAACAAATTTGTGAAATTTCATGATATCAAGTATTTCTTTTAAATATTATAATAGGAAAAAAAATCTCGGTCTTTTCCTGGTGTTTTCAATAGATATTTTTAGACATCGTTTTATTCAGAAGTATTTCAAGAATCAGAGTAGTAGCGAAAATTATCTTCGTTATGTAGTAAAAAACAACAAAAACAAAAAATATCTTTTCAATAATAAACAAAACATTTAATAAAAAATATGCTTAATTAGCTCATCTTTCAAAGGCTATAACATTAAAAAGCGAGCTAACTTTGCAAAACATTCTTAGAGTTTTGTTGGTCTAGATCAGTACTATCGACCTGTGTTGGTCTCTTTTTCGTTAGATTCCATGACCCTTAAATTGTGGCACAGTGTAATCAAACAAGCTTGGGGCATAACATTTAATCATAATTCAAGGACGCTGAATTTAGTTTTAGCCTTTTTTTAGTTTTTCGGCTCATTTTCGAGAAATTCGAGTTTCAAGATCAAGCACATGTGAATATAGTTTTTGTTAGAACAACTTTATTTTTATTAGCTTAAGCGTCTTTATGTCTTGAGGTGAAACATAACCTGGAAAATACTTTCCTAGAACAGTTTAATCCTCAAAAGTGTTTCTAATAACAGCTTTGTTTAAACAAAACATATAGTTTTTTTAGCAATATTATTCCTTTAAAAAAATAACGCAAAATAAACAAATTAACCCAAATTAACCAATATTATGGGTCCCCAAATTTTCCAAAATTTTAGGAAAATGAAAAGAAAAAATAAATTTTTTTCATGAATGTTTTTTTATTTTTTCGGTTAAAAAATTCAGTCAATTATCATTAACCGAATATACTTTAGGGGTCATTTTGGGGACCATAACATTAAAAACCATAATAATAAACAAGAAAATGAACCGAATCGCCCAATATTGAGTCTAAGCATTGCTAGGCTGACTTTTTATGGGACCGAATCCAAATTTAGTATCTAACTGAACTAGAATTTAGTCAAAATTGTATTAATAACAAAAAATAATACAGAATTGTACTTAAATTTCAACCAAAAAGCTAAAAAGGACACTGTAATATTTCTTTTGGTTTAAATATTAGAACAGTAAACTTTTAATTTTGAGTTATTATTTGCAAAGTTTAAATTTAAATCCTCAAGGTTTGAAAAATTCAGAAATATTTTAGCTGGACAAAAATTTAGTCCGATATTTTTAACGGTGTGCGACCTCGTTTAACACTAGAAAGACCGGAAATTCAACACACCTTGGAAGATGGATAAAGATCATTTGAACCAAATACTTTTAAACTTATTTTAGAAACAAAGAAAGAAAAACGAAATTTATTTGATTTAAGAAATAACATAAAATTTAAATTGATTTTTTAATAATCCTCAGAAATATTTCTTTCACACATAAAAAATACACATTTTACTTGTTTCGTTTTTGCAGCCGGATTCCTTTTATTTAATGGATATTCATATATAAAAATGTATTTTTAATGCATTTAATTAACTATTACGTAGTGAAGTAGTAACAAAGGTTTTTTTACCTAGATATTCATTAAATAAAAATATCTGTATTTAGGTAGCCGTCCGATTATCGGTGCCACTGCATTAAATGCTATGTTTTGAACTCTTCGTTGTTGCACGCGGTAACTTTTAATACTGATTAAATTTTAACACCGTAACGCATACTTTCACACAGAAACAAAAGGAATGTCGAAAATAATATGAAAAAATATATGTGTAGTGATCGCAATGGCTGCAATAAAAAACCGTTTTCTGCTTAAGTCTTTAATAAATCAATGATTTTCCGAAGTTGGGGTAAATGTTTACTGTTGGCAAAACAGTACCGTTCTTGAATTAAATTCAAGATAACAAACTGTAGGCACAACATATTTTTGACAAAAATACTTTAACTTTACATTGTTGCAATGAAAGAGCCACTGTTGTCAAAAAACTTTATTGTTTTTACAAAGAATTAGTTGTACTGACAAATACGTTCTTATAACTGTTTTTTAAAATTGAAGTGTTTTTGTATTGGCAGTGCTTAATTTTTTGAGTGCATGTTTGCCAATAGGGTCAAATGACCCCTATCTATCTTTTTTTGTAGTTTTACTTTTCTTGAGTTTGAAACATTTCTGTAAACGCCAGCAGGCGTCTCCAATGACAGCTATGTATTTTACTTTGTATTTTATTCATCTTTGAACTGAAAGTAAAAATGTACATGAATATGCACTTTTAGCTGTAAATAAAAATTGTATTATAAATTATAAAAAAATTATAATTTATATATATTAGTTATAAATTATAAAATTGTATAAGTTAAGACTCAAACATTTTATCATAATGTACTTTCGAACTTAATGTTGGAAAAAACAGCCTTAAGCAAAACTAGTACTTACCACTAGCATAATGGTTGCCTTTTAAACTTCCTCTTTTGTTATCAACCATCTAAGGGTAAGAACCACAAAGTTCTAATAAAAAAAATACCCTAAATAATTCATACGCTGAATTTCTCATAAATCTATGTATTTATTCTCTGATTATTCGTTGTGTTTTTATTAACCTCTCGTTTAATAAAACAAACTTTGTGGAGTTATTTGCTCTAAATGCTGCTCAATATTTACAGAAAATCCCTACAGAATTTGGTGTTGAACAAGAGTCAATTCTCCTCATTTCAGGATACTGACATCCTGTTTTAAAAACTAGCTATTTTGTTAAACCCTCTAATTTACAATTGAGTTTTTACCAAATCCGCACAATTTCAATTATATTAGGATGCATTTAAAATAAATTTGATGAATTATTAATAAAAGTCACGAAAGAAAAATTTTGAAGAATAAATTGTGTGAGAATTATTGGCAGTCAGCAATGAAAATGGATCAAATGAACCCTGCCCATATTTCCAGTGTTAAGGGAAATTACCTAGCATTCTTTAAAGGGTTATAAGAGACTCATTAAACGGACGCAAAAGGCTAACATATTTTTAATAATACACTCAACAAATTAAACACTGTCAGGATAAAAACTTTTCATTTTGAAAAAAACTGTTACAAGGAAGTATGTGTCAGAACAACTAATTCTTTGTAAAAACAATAAGTTTTACTCCAAACAATTTCTAAGCTTTTTTGACAACAGTGGCTCATTCATCGCAACAATGTAAAGTTAAAGTATTTTTGCCAAAAATATGTTGTGCCAACAGTTTGTAATCTTGAATTTAATTCAAGAACGGTACTGTTTTGCCAACAGTAAATATTTACCCCAACATCGGAAAATCATTAGGGGTATTCACACTGACTTGGGTGCAGTGCTGCATGTTTATTTGATCTCCCTGGTTTATATAGCTGATGAGAGATGAATGACAGCTGGAAGAGGGCTGCCACGAAATTTTTTTCTGTCAAATTATATGCGCAAAATTTAGGCCAATAATTGGGCGTAAAAAAGTATTTTTTATACGAATAATTTTTAACTTGAACTTCGCCGCATTTTATATTATACTAGCAATCCCGGTCAGACGTTGTCCTGCCACAGACAGCCTTACTGCCATAATGGAGTTTTCATGACAATCGGAAAAAATAATTTTATATATCCGAACTGGCAGTTTCAGTTTCCGAAAGTAACCATATGAACTAAAGTACCAAATTTTAGTCTAATATGACCAAAATGGTCCGAAATATAACAATTTTATTGATTTGAGGGCGGTAAAAGGGGGTGTGGCAAAGATTTTTCCCTGGCGCACTTTGCTTCACTCCACACTTTTCCTCTAAAATGGAGCGTAAACAAAGTTCAACCACGCCCATTTTTAGTAAAGTTGTCGTCAGAAACCATACGAGCTAAATTACTAAATTTTAGTTTAATACGACCCAAAGTGTCTGAAATATAGTATTTCTATTGATTGGTGGATGGTACAAGGGGGTGCGGCTTTTTTTATTAACCGAAATATTACCATTAATAACAGATATTGTAAATTAGGTGGCCTAAGGTGTTACTATTTCTGAGATTTTAAGAGACACCGCACGAACGACTTTATGTATACCTATATAGAGAAGGGCGGTAAAAGTTGGCGTGGCCAACCACCACTAGGTCTCATAGCTTATACACACCAAGTTTCATTATAAAAACATGCACAACTCAGGAATTATAATGATTTCTGAAAAGTAGGCGTAGTTATAGTTTGACCACGCTCATTTTTGATTAGCTTGCCGATAGTAACAATGCGAACTCAATAACAATATTGTAGCCCCATACAACAAAATCCGTCTGGGGTGTAATCCGTAATAGGGGGTGGTGGAATTTTTTTTTTTATTTATTCGAGAAATTAGCCTTGACAACAAATCTTGTAAATTTGATGCTCTTTGGTCAATTATTGCCTATTTTTGCAAAGGCTGTAACACGTAAAAAAATACTCAATTTGGCAAGAAAACAATCTACCTAAACAAGTCTGGCAGGCAGGTAGAGTAGATTGGTAAATGGGTACTTGGGTACTTGGGTACTTAGGCACTTTACAAAAACAAAATGTACGGAATTTGCCAATCTACCCAACTGCCCAAGTCGGTGTGAATACCCTTATTGATTTATCCGAGACTTAGCAGAAATACGCATTATTCATCGCAATAATGAGTACGCATTTGAATTCCTACAAGAGTTCAAGTATTTTTGCCAAATATATAGTTGTTGTGGCAACAGTTTTTACTCCTGAAATTTAATTCAAGAACGACACTGATGATCCTACAATCAATATTTACGCCAACAACGGAAAAACGTTGATTTATTCGAGGGCAACAATATTATCGCTGTTGGCGCAACAACTTAACTGTTGAATCAAATGCGAAAGTTGCTGATGGATCACAAAACTATTTTTTATTGCAGCCATTGCGATCACTACACTTCAACATACCGGAGATGTACATAGTTTTGCTTTCGATATTCCCTTATTTTTTTCTTCTGTCTGAAAGTATGCGTTACTCTGTTAAAATTTATTCATTATTACAGTAACAGCGTGCAATAACGTCGAGTTGAATGCTAAAAAATTCGTCTCCTGAAATATTAAGTGCCGTGTGTGGCTTTCGATAGTTTTTCGAGCAAAATAAATATTATAAGAATTTATAATATTTGAAAGTAAAACGATATAAACCCTGCAAACCAAAGTTTCCGAATTTGTCTGAATTCCGATAAGTTCGTAACTAATTCGAGAATTCTTAACGAATTCGTAGCTATTTCGCAACACTAATTTCGGAACATTTCCGAATAATTCGAAAGAGTTCCGAAATCAAATTTTCAAATTTAAATTGTGAGGTGTTTTAAATGTTTCGAGTTAAAAAAAAATTGGTCGGCCATGAGCCTTTACGGTATTTTTAATAATTTTCCATTTGTAAAATAATTTAGCTTTAAATAACTTTTTCTTTAAAACAGATGATACTAGTGATGGTTCTAATTTTAATTTTCACAGATGCAAATACAAACGACATGTCAAATTCACATTTATATATGCTCCATAATAGTAGTTGCAAAGGATCTGTAAGTTTTGCCATGTCATTTGTACGAAACATATAGTCTGGGGCATCTCAAGCGGATTGATTAACTAAGCCTTGGTTTGAAATTGTTATTTAATTTTGTATTATATACTGTACAAAAATCAGTAAGAGATCGTATCGAATTTGATGCTTCATTTCGTTAAAAATTCGGTACTACAATTCGTTAAGAAATTGTTACGAATTCGTTATGAAAACGATAATTCAATTGTTAACGAGTTCGTTACGAAATCGATACGTCAATTCTTTACGAATTTATTACGAATTCGTTACTAAAATTCCTTCCGAATTCGTTACGACAATTTGTTACGAATTCGTGTCAACCCCTTCATACGATTTTCGTTACGAATCGGAAAATTCGTAACGGACTCGTTACAAATTCGGAAACTTCGGTTTGCTGGAAAGTACACAATAGTTGGCACAACAGCGCTTTGTTTTTTATTGTATGTCTAATAAAAGTTATTAGAGGCAAGCTATATATGCCTTTTAATATATAAAAAGTTATTTTACTTAAATAACTTTAACGGCTGCTACACGTACACTTTTTTATTTCCTTTCCCCGAATTCGTTGGGAAAGGAAATGTGTAATATATGTAAAATATTGTTTGTTGGAGTGTGTACTTTTATGCATATGAAATGAATAAAGTCATTCTCGAAACTTTATCTCTCAGAAGACCTCAAATGATAGCAATTTTTATGTGCTATAAAGTAGCAGAAAAATATCTGTATGATTAGCATTTGAGCACATATGCCTTGGGTACCTTTTATAAAAAAAAATTAATTTTCAATAAAATTTTGAACATTTTGTCTGCTACCGTGCAGCTTTCTTAGCGATACACGAGGTACCACTCAGCCTACTTTTAGTCTACATCAGTTTGTTTATTTATTTTATCTTCTTTTTTTTTTTGTATTAAGAACGGATTTCACTGTTACGGTAAAAATTTGGCTTCTCTCCATATTTTATCCACTTTACGTAATAAGAATTTCTGTTGAAAAATTCGTTCGTGCTGCTGCTGTTGTGGGCTGGTTGGTTAGTTGATGCAACCCTAAATTAATTTTTATTTTTTAAAGGCATGCCGAAAAAAAAGCAAAATCATTCTTTTTATTTTGCAAAGTTGGCTGCATTGTTGCGACGAGTTGTGCGTTCTTTTTTAAAAAGGGTTTTATTTTCATCATTTCCATTAAATCTTTTTCCTTATTTTTTATAGTATAAAAGCCAAATTTTTATTTTATATTATTTTTTGGAAAAAAATTCTATAGATGCAGTCAAGTGCTCCAGCATTTTATTTAAGCGCATGAATGGTTTTTACGGAGGCTGAATATTCATTCGACAAATTCAAGAAAAAGTTACTAAATTGCAAAAATTACCTCTTTTTAAGCCTTTTGGGTGGGGCTGAGGGATAGGGTGCCTTGCAAGTGCTTGGTTTGAAATTTGGACTAGAGCATTGCTAATGCCTGGCCCTCGATTCAAACCACTTAATGTTAATGTAAGCTTATCGCATCGTATGTGAAATATTTTTTTTGTTTTGCAGGAAAAACTGCGACGAGATGCTGCTGTATGTTGCCTGAAAACATTTTCTTAATTAGCTGCGCTTTTATTTAGCTTATTTCTTTTATTTTTTTTTTTGGAAATTTTCAATTTGGGAAGTTTGTGTATCTGTGTGTGTGTTTGGTTAGCGGATGTTGGATGGTGGCTTAATTGTTTGCACTTAGCGTATCATATTCGAGACATGTACATTCTTCTCTTTCTCACTCTAACATTATATTTTGTTTATATACATTTTGAGCTCATCCCAGTAAAGCAAATATCGATACTTAAATTGAGGAATATGATTTCGATATCGAAGCGATACCTTATTTGAAAAAATCTCAATATGTTTTTCGATACTCTATATTATTTTTAATTCTTAGCCCAATTGCAGTGTAATAATACATTTTAATTTTAGAATAACTCATTTATAAAAACTTGCATGAAATTATTGCTGAAATCATGGGGCATTACTGATGGACTACTGGGACATTAGACTTTAGAATTGACTAACTATGAGTTGTAATGATGTCATCATAACTTATTTAACAGTGAAATATATATTAAAACAGAAATATATAACAAACTTGCAATATTCTTTTAAAATAAAAGCCAAACAGTTTCTATATTTTATTTTACTATTATTTGAATTATTGTGACTACTGGGACACTGAAAAATCCCTCTCATCTAACTTTGAACATCAAAGAAGAATTTTATCCAAACCATTTAAATATTCAAGTCAGCTTCTTCTGTGTTGTACAACATATATCAAACGCTTACATTTTTATAAAGTATTAATATGCTTACGTTTGTAGAAAAAGTAAAACAATATTACAAAATTATGACTACGGGGACAGGTATTTGTGACTTGCAGGATAAATAAATGTATTAATAACTACTAAACCCGTGTGGCGTTAATACGCCAAAATTAAACATACCTCGATTTTATTTTAAGCTATTGAATAGATTTTAAACTGACCAAAATTGAAATTAAATTAATTTTGGCCTTTTTGCAATTAACGCGGTTTTACACGCGCAACGACGATATAGTGGTAGCATATTTAATTTCATACCCAAATTTATTTTAAATATATTGGAGTAAGAGTATTTCTTGATTTCCAGATGAAAAAGGCTTGAACAAAAATGTTTCGTTACCAGTTTCCAATTTCTTATTAAATTTTTGTATAAATTTTTAAAAATTAAAAAATTTTGCGACCAGCAGTTTAGAAATCTATTTTCAACTGTAAGAAATCATATCAGTATTACTTCGATATTGAATATATCAATTCATAGTTTTAGCTGTGAAATTATAAAAGATTATTCGTCAGTTTAACAGTTTCATAGCTATGAGCCGATAGGTGGCGCTAAATACCTCACATATTTTTAGGCATATGCTGAAGTTAAGAAGAGAAAAAGCAACATAACAACAACAATTATATGCAAACTTTAACTCGCTTTAACTTAAAAAATATAAATTTTTTAAGAAATAAAAAGTCCAGTTTGCACATCTTCTGGTCTAAACCTACCAAACCATACTAAATTTATTAAGATTGGACTTGTACTAAAAAAGCCGTTCAAAATTTGCGTTTGCGTAATATATATAAGTTAAGTTATTTTAATAATTTTTATTATTGTTTTAAATCCAATTAATGTAGTTATTTATATATTTTTCTGTAAAACGTAAAAAATAAATCAGAAGCTACGAGAAAAAATTACCTCTAACTTTATTATTTAAAGAAAATGTTGACTTTTATCCAAGTTGGTAAAATTTTACCTCTCAACAGTTTTTTAATAGGACTGTTAATAGGACATTGTTTCCTATGTGGCAAAAAACTCTGCTTTATTGCCAAAGTCGTTATTAAAAACATTTTATTACTTTGTCTTCCTCTTTTTCATTTTTAGATCTTCTTTACATAAGACGCCTTGAGAGTAACTTGCAGTACCTGAATTGGCTTTTGCGTTCATACTTGGCCCAATCATATCTTAAAGTTCAACATTCAATTCCTGTTCGCTGTCTCTTTAGTACATAATATGCTGTGATTGTTTTTTTTCTTTTTTTTTTCTTAGATTGAACCAACGCTCAGGGGATGCCCCCCTATAAACTGTTATTCCTTTGCTTCAGTCAAATAAAGTTACTAAACAATCCTCTCCAGAAACTTTTCTAACACCACCAACTACTCCATTTCTTTTCGTAAATAAATGTGTTTTAAAGTTCTTTTGATTAGAAATACGAAAAGAACAGTTAAAGCGCAGGACCATGGCACAGCCAGGATTCGAACCCAGAACCCCTGGGTAACAGTCAAGCAAGCTACCACTAGACTATCGAGACCGTTAAAGAGCATATGTATCTCCTTGAGGCTTAAAAAGGTTGTGTCTCTGTAAATGTAAACGGAGCTTCCGTTTTTGAGATAAAGTTTAAAAACTTTTTGGAAATTTTTAATACAATTTTGTTTATCAACCGCCAATAATCATTAGTGTAAAATAAAAAAATGGGATGTCTTTATCAGATACAATTCCCTGTTACAATTCCCGGCAGAAAATTTTTCATGATTAGGCTGAATATGATCGCCTTTACTATTAAAATAAGTTTCAATAGTACACCACAAGTTTATTTTTACTTCTAAGAAGTACTGAATTTACAAAGTTGTGTTTAAGGTAAGGAAAACAATTTTATATATTTTTGCGTGAATACTGGGACATGCGACTTGCATCTGCTCAAAGAAGAAATACTTGAAAACCGACATACCTCTTTGCTTCTTTTTTATGTAAAAAAATTAGTTTTTGCCAAGCTTTCTATGGAAGCTAGGTTTCCACAGTTGACTGTAGGGCATTTGAGAATGCCCGACAACAGTGTTGCAAACATAATCAACATTTTACTCCATAGCAACTCTGCATGAAACAAAACTTGCCGTATGCAAAAAAAGAATTTTTTAGGGAATGTTTTCCAATTTTTTTCACAGATAAATAAAGTATAGACAATTAGTTATAGCTTTTTTCTAAATTAAAAATAATTAATGGAAAATCAAAATTTATCTCATTTTCTTCCTTTACGTGGAATCAAGTTTTATATACATATGTCGACTTTTTCCGCTTATGAAAAACAAATATTTTCATTGATATTTTTCATGTCAAATAGTTTAAAATCATTGAAAAGTAAAGTAAATTTCTATCTTGGTGAGTCTCATATATGTATTTTGTATTGTAATTTTTAGATATGTAGATATCATTCTAATCTATACTTCATTTAGTTGGTGGCTTAGATTAAAAAAGCTGCAAAGGCAGCTGATATGATAAAGACCAAAAGGAGCAAAAAATCTTTATGCTAGGGTTAACAGTCTTCAAAAGCCTAAAGCCAGTACAAAAAATGATGCAAAATGAATATGCGAATCAACTTCTGTTGTATCTTTTATCCAAAACTCGTCAAGTTTCAATAGTTGCGATATTGAACTTTTATTTATCATCGATACAGTAACGGTATCGAAATTTTAGTTAATTTCGAGATCGTTGCGATATCGAAATTTTATTCAACCTAGATATTAGACGTTTTGTCGTTTCGAAAATGTTAAACGATACAATTTATCACTATTTCGATATCGAATCGATATCATTTGTTTTACTGGGATTGCATTTAAGACTCAAGTGTCATTGCTGTAAAGCCCGCATGATACTTCATTGCTTTGTCCAATTTTTATTCATTGACAATGAAACTAGAGCAGTTCAAATAGAGCTAAAGCTAAAATTCAAGAAGTGTGAGTGTATACGCATATAGTACGAATTGGACAAAAAATATGTGCGACGGACAGCTTTTTCAATGCATTGTTTTTGACGTTTCTCTCAACTCGTTCGTTGTTAAGTTTCGATCAGTTTCGATCAGTTTCGATCAAATATTAAGTGTCAAAAACAAGCCTTTCTTCCGCAGCCAAGAAGAACAGAGAGATAAAATAGTCACGTTGCGGAGATGTAAAAAAAGTGGCACGATGCATGCTTTCATCCTTTTCCAACAGTATATATCTGTCTAGCTCACGCGCCACTTCTTTTCAGATTTTGAGATTGGACAAAACAATGAAGTATCATACGGGCTTAATCAGGAGCAGACAAAATTTTTATATTTTTAACTCTTTCACAAAAAGGCTACCGATAATATATATTCTACTTGCTATATTTAGTGATGTGAGGCACACATACGGAACTACCCAATTTGACAGTAATAATTTAATATTTAATAAAAATTAAATAAACAGATATGGTTCAAACTTTTTTAAATGTTGCCAATTTACCGGTAACACTGTAGGAAAATTTTCGAAAATATTTTAATAAATGAATTCTTTGTTACAGCTGATAATGCACCAAATTAAAAAAATGTTTTCACATTATCTAACAGTATGCTTTTCTAATGGTCTTTGAGCTTGTAATTATGAAAATCACTATTCAAATTTTTGTTTGGAGACGTTTTTGGCATATAAATTTTTATATCACATATTTCAATATATCTTGTGTCTATATTTTTTGTGGAATAAACTTTTTTTTTCTAATTACTTGTTTTTTTTCGTAATCGAAAGAAATAAGGCAAAAGTAAGGAAGTAATATTTTTATCAAAATTTTAATTTTATCGAAAATGAAATAGTTGGAAAAATTTAAAAGTCCAAAGAATTACCATTTTTTAATTTTGTGTGCTTAGATAGCCTCTTAACGAAAAAAAGTTACTGCAGAAATGAGTTTTTGTTGAAATATTGAAAATATGAAATTAGAAAAAAAGCTAAAATTCGCATCTTTACCGCTTTTATGATTTTTCCCCATTTTGTTTCGGTAAATTTAATTTTTATTCAAGAATAATATTATATGACTTGGAAATGCCTTGAAAATGATTCCTAATGCTTTTTTATTTTCCTTTAATGGTTTCCTTAAATTCTAGTTCTCAATACAATGGGAAAAAATCCAAGTGGAAATGCAAGAAATAGATTTTCAATTTCTTGCCTAATGTTGTTGTAAAAATTACTGAGCTGAGAAGTCATGCGTTAAAAAAATTGTACTATTAAATTTATTTCTATATAGCAAAAGCAAGCTTTTCCATTTTTCCATTCCAAAAAAGAAGTTTTTCCATTTTTTTAAGAACTTACAAATAGTTATTGTTATTCATGGTTCACAAAAAAAATATCTTTTAAATGTATTTCCGGTTTGAACACTCATCTTAATAATATCTCGAATTGTATTTTTTTCTATTTTTCTTTTTTTTTTTTGTGGGAACCCGTTATTATCTTATTAATTTCATTAAATTAATTTTTTAAATAATTATTTAATAATTTCATTAAATTTATTTATTCTTTACAGCAGGTGCAGACATGACATTAAAGATCTATTTCTTTTATTTCCTTTTTTCATATCCTCACGCGTACTGTGTAGAGGTATATTAACTTTATCACTGCGTTTGTAACGTTGATAAAGAGGCGTGGCAGGTATAGAAAAGTATATATATTCTTCATCAGCATAATTAAAATTTTGGCAGAAAAACTTACCTTTTCGCCATACTTCTGCCAATTACGATTAGATCGAAAAAAATTATCCAAAAGATATACAGAATATTTCATTGCCTTTACTTGACTTGATTTACCAAATTGGCCTATTTTAACCTAAGATATGTTGAACTTTATTAGACTATTGGATTGTAATTATATTATTATTATTATTAACATAACTACTTGTCTTACTTTTTACTTTATGTTTAATTGCATTCAATAATTTTCTTAAAGGAAAGCCAAAGACAAAAAATTCCTGTGTATATAATTTGAGATTAAAGATAAAAGTTCACATTTAAATGAAGTGTTAAATCAAATTATAACTGACATTAAATTTTGTGAAATTAAGAGATATAATAAATACCACAATAACTATCAAAAAGAAATTCAAAAATAAATATCTCGAAGAACTGTGAACACTTTTACCCTTTAAATTTCTGTACTTCTTACTCTTTCAAAATAAATTGTCTTTTTGAAAACATGTTTTCAAAAACTTCAAAGATAATACACCTACTTTCAGAGACCTCCTACTTTATTTACATCGAGTATTGTAAGTCATGATTTTACATTTGACTTTTTTTTTTTGTGTGAGAAGGGGTATTAACTAAAGAGACTATAATTTGTTCTTATAATGTCATATTATGTGATAACCTTAAAATAAAAAAGTTGGCGGAAAAAGCAGAGAGTTTAGAAAAGCAAATTTTTCGTGACCCAAAAAATCAGATGTAGTGTGAAATGTGTCATACAAGTTGCAATATCGAGTCATATGTACAATATTTTCATTTGTAATGTAACATATCGTAACAGACGTTATATTTTTCACTTTAAAAATAAAACCAGCTAGAAATTATTTTCGACTGGACCAAAGTAAAAATACCCCCACAGCCGTATAAGTATATTCGAAGTATTGAGAGCTAATTATTTTGATGGCGTCACTTTTATGTGTTTGTTGTTTTTATCCAAATATTTGAAATTTTAAACTTAGCGTAAACTAAAAAAATTCAGTTTTTCCATTATTAATTCAGTTTTTCAAGGTAAAATGCAGTTTTTACGAAAATAAAAAACCTTACGTAGTTTTCAAAAAATTTTTTACCAAAACATTCATTATGGTTCAATTACTTTTTTAAAGTAGCCCTGCTTTAAACTTCAGCAGCAGCTTTTAAAGCAGCCCTGTTTTAAACTTCAAACCAACTTCACGCGTTGAACATTGAACATGAATTAAGGCCCATTTACAATAACGCGTGAGATGCGTTGCGTTTTACGCTGCGGAAGCTGCGGAAAAAAATCAATTTCCAATATAACGTGTGCGTGAACATATGATGTGCCGTACTTCTGCTTAGTAAAGCATAATTTTGAACAGTACCCGGCTCAGTACATTTTGTAAGTACAGTCCGTACCAAAAAATAGCATAACATAAAAAGTGGTTTTTAGAAGTGGTTTAAAATTTGCTCCAATTGGCTTTTGTGCTAAAAATTTTAATAAGGATGTGTTTCTTGACATCTTCTTTCCAATCGTGCTAAAAATGTTCATTTAAAGGAAATGGTGCTCAGTACGTTCCTACATTTAAAAAAATAATATATACTAATATTTTTAACAAGGTTCTTTAATTAATAAATGTCAAGAAAGTTGTCTAAACAAAAAAATTCGTATATTTTTTAATGCATAATTTTCTTACTCTCAAGTCATACTAAAGTATAGTCTTTAATAAAAAATGGCGTCCTATTTTTGATAGAATCGCAGTTTTAAGTTATCGAAATATAAACAAATTTTTTCACTAAGTCGCAAATTTTTTTAACTTTTTGAATGTTAACCAATATTTCTTGAGGGGAACTTAAAGATATACTAAAAAGTTAGTCATTTAAATCGGAATTTGAGCCCAAATTAAACAAAAAAGTTTAAAAGCTAAGTGAGTAAAACCAATTTCTTGGTGAATATAAGATAACATGGAGGTTTTTTTCTTTGTATTAATCACCAATAAAATTAATAATAATTTTGTGGTTGGAGTTCCGTTTAATATTTTAAAAAAAAATGCATTTTGTAGTAGAGGAATATTAAAACTAAGAAGTTAAATGGTTTAAAACTGAAAATTATGTACCTAGAAATCAGTCATATTTAGGCAACTCTTTCGAATTTTACCTTCTTTTTTTTCTCTTGCTATCACAGAATCATACAGATGCTGAAATGGTACAAAACTTTCATTCTTGATCTTGATTAATTTTTGATACGAATTATTTACAGTAGAATTCATGGTTTTTGTTTTATAGTCTTTATTCTCAAAAGTCTGCCATGTCTGCTATCGTACCTAATATATATAAGTTTTAATCCGACGAAACATGGCTCATGTCCCTCAACTAGTGACTCCTTTTAATTAGTCTTGAGCCCAAAACGCGATATTTCTTATACAACAATGAAAATCTTTCGTTGTTTTTTTATAATTTTTTTCTGATTTATGACTAAAAATAAAAGTAATCCTCCAAATTTTGTGGTTACACTTTATCTTCTCATCATCGGTGATTAGTAAAAACGGATGACTTTTTAAAAATACAACAATGTTTGCGAATTTTTGCAAAATAGTATAAAAAATTAAATTTCAGAAAGAAGTGATGCTATTTTTAAACGGACCGTCATTATTTTTTAAAACCAATCTTTCGGTAGATTTTGTAAAATTAAAAAAAATATTCGAAAATGTTGTTTTCATAATTCTTTTCACATTGGTTGATATTTTTGGTGAACATGCTAATTTTGGGTGATTTTTGGGTGAGGGATGTGAGTTTTTGCTTGTGATGATTTGATTGAATTTTTACAACCAGGACATATTACTCAACACTCATAATTGAAAAAAAAAACTTGAGGATATTTTGTTAATTTTGAGTGAAAATAATTCGCACCAGTACCAAATATCTTGTAGTTGATACCAATAGTTCGTACAGTACTGTTTGGAGTTGCTCTAAAGTGAACAGCTGTTTCGATGTCAATAGCTGTCAAATCTTCACGCACGTGAATTATTTAATTTTTCGAATATATTACGCTGCGTGCACACGCACGTTGTTTATTGGAACCAATTAGATATGTTTTCGTGCATTGATTCTTTGCGTAAATTTACGAAACGCATCTCACGCGTTATTGGAAATGGGCATTTAACCTCACTTTTCTGTTTGCGCCAATTAGCGTGTTTTCTTTTCAAGCAACAAAGCTGAACAAATAAAATCATAGCAATGGGTATTTTTGTAGAAAAAATTAGTAAATAAATTTAATAAAAATTTTATGGCTTATAACCTTCATATATTATATTTACAAATTTAAAGTTCCAGAGACGTATTTTCAAGCTCCAAAACAAATCTGCAAGCATTGTCAGCAGCCAATGTTCAAGTTCAAAGGCAAACGGTGGAGTCTCCTCTTCGGGTATTAAAGTTTACGATAAACGCAAGAGTTAGAAAATTATGTATTGCTTAATTTAGACATCAAGAAAATGAAAGGCTGGAAGCTATTGTAGATCCTAGGAGGAAAATAAGAACTTGAAAGGTTGGATTGGCAAATGCGACAACAATTTGGCGTTCTACAAAATTTGCATGATTGAGATTAAAGCTATTGCTGGCATTAGCGATTTAAAGTCTCATAGAAAGACATTTAAGCACTTAGAAAAGGCCAAAGCAATTAAAATACATGCTGGAAGTAGATTTTTTTTGTCGCAACAAATAAATGGAATTCAAAAGTTGCAAATATTAAAATTTATTTGGTAGCTTTCTGTGCAGAGCATTACATATCTCTTCTGTCAATGGATCATTTAGTTCCATTGCTAAAAAATGTCCTTGAAGATTCAGATCTTATTAAAAATACAGCGCTGGTCAAAAATGTTTTAGGCGGCAATCATCACGTGGAGCTTTGTAGTTTATTGCGAAACATTGTATTTCCGCTGTGCGTTGACGAATCAACTGACAATCAAAGATTAATGACTTTTTTTTTTGATTTAGTCAAAGTGACCAATTGTGATGCCATTTGTATTTATACCATCATAATAAGCACTTTTTTACAAAATGAAATCAAAAATTTGGTCGGATTTGCAGCGGATGGTGCAAATGTTATGACAGGTGCAAAATATTTAGTTGCAACTCTGCTACAGCAAGACTGTTCTAATCTTATAATTCTTAAATATAATTCTTACCTAAATATGTTGAAGGTTCGAAAAAATATATACAATTTTATACAAAATAGGCCAAAAATGGTAGCTGATTTGCAAAATTTATAAGAATATTAGCCACGGAAAATGCTGCACCCATCACAAACGAGTTGGCTCTCTTTAGAAGCGACGGTAAATCAACTTCTTTGTCGTTTTGAAGTTCTCAAGTTATTCTATTTTCACGAAGACTTGGATGCTTTTGATTCAACACAGAGAATTGTAGATATTTTGCATGAACCACAATTTGAGCTATATTTAATGTTTTTGAAATTTGTATTACACGACATAAATAAATTAAATAGGCTGTTTCAAAATGAAAGTCCTCAGAATCACATGCTTATTACTCAAGTCAGTCGATTGTATTTGAAAATATTTTGTTACTTTGTAAATGATGAATATATATAAATAAAACAATTTAAGATAATTGATTAACAAAATTTAATATATCTTAAATATGTAAATGATATATATATTAGAGCTATATAAGATATAATTTCAACTCACAAACTATCTTATGACGATGAAATATATTTTAGAGAAAATTGTTTAAAATTATTTATAGAGCATTGCAATTTACTTTTATTTAACTTATTTAATTTTGAAATAAGTTTGATTTTGAGAGTGAGATTCTTAAGAATGTGGAGATCTTAGCGCCACATAAAATAATTGAAAAGAAAGTGTTGAGTATCGCAAATTTGGCCAATTTATTACCAAATGTTCTCAATTCCGAACATTTGCAAGAATTAGATGATGATTGGCGGGAGTTGCGTCGTATCGATTTTCGAAATTGTAACGTGTTGAAAGAGTCCAATATTGAAATATTTTGGAAAACCATGTTTAACATCAAACGTGCTGATGGTGTTGAAGCTTTTCCGTTTTTAAAAAAGTGGGTTTCAGCGTTATTGACAATTCCACAGCAAATGTCGAAAGAATTTTTTCCCAAATTAATATTAACAAAACAAAAATAAGAAATAAACTAGAAATTCCAACCCTCTGTGGAATGCTAAGGACAAAAAATTATTTAAAAAAAAAAGCAATTGTGATTGTTCAAGCTTTGACGTATTAAAAACTATGATACACAAATTTAATAGTGATATGTATAACTAATGCAAATAATAATATATGCAATTTTATTTTTGTGGCATTGTTGTTTCTTAAGTACTCTCTCGAACTGATAACCTGAACAGAATGAAGTAATTTCATTCAATGAACCCAGTGGTAAATAGACACAAGACTTAACCAATTATTTCTTTTATGCCTACAATGTAGCTGCGAGACCTCCAACGCCTGTAGAGTTAATAATTGAGTTTTTAAAGTGAAAATTTCTTCAGGTGCGTTTAGTCATTTTGTGTGGAGGAAAACCTGTACTTTAACGAAACCCTTACTCATGACACGACATCCACAAATTAAGAGAAATACCATATTTCACAGAGTTTTAGGCGTATTAGCCAATAAATTGTAAAAATGTAATAAATTTGGTATGTTAGTGCTGTTTAAAAAAGTTGACATGACTACTACAATGTTTAGTTGACTACTACTACTACTAGAACTACTACTACATGACTACTACCTACTGCTGTTAAACGACAACACTGTGTGTTTGTTTGTTTGTCCGTCCCTTATCCCTTTCAGACCTGACGCTAAGCCACTGAGAATTTTTTTATGAGTTTTGGAGTAAATTAAATTCCTATGATCTGAATATATATTTAAAGCCAAAATTTTGATATTTTCACGTCCTTCAAGGATTTTCAAGAACAAAAAGTTTGTACTGAAATAATTTTTTTTTGCACCAAATGACCTCAAATCAATTGAGGTTTTAAAATATATTATTTTATTTGTTTAAAATATCTCCACTTCACTAAAATTGTGCTATTAATATTTTATTAAATGAAAAAACAACGTCCGCTGCTTAATTTTTTAAAAAAATAAGTGTGACGCGAGAATTCCGTGAAAATTTAAGAAACGGCAAAATGAGCATCGAAACAATATGAGAAGCAAGCATAAACAAAAATCAGCGCAATCGATACATGAAAATTTGTTTTACCTTCTGATTCTGATAACAGCGAGTACAGAGTAAGTAAAATGTGTTGTGGATATGTATTAGCCAAAAGTATTTATCAATGTAATTTTCTTTAACTACGACAAACGTTTTTAAATATAAATTTAAAAAAAAAAGACAAATCGCTTCTGATATGGTCGAACTTCGACCACAGGCGATACTAGTTAAAATTAATAACTTATCAATTTATTTTTAAACTTACACTCAGGGAATTATTGAATTTCGTATACAGCTGCCATGAAAAAGATGAGGCTGTAGTAGCCATACTAGAGTTATTATATATGAAATGAAGTCGCCTTAGCTGAAAGTTTATTGCAAGCACTTTATGAGAGCTCTCATAGCCCTAATTGAATCTTCAATTATCATGAAAAAAAAACAAAAATTATGTAGAGCGTATTTGAAAATAAGAGCTGTGGTTACAGTTGTGATACATTCAGTAATGTGGCTACTGCAACCAACTTTCAAATCTTGCGTGTAGAGAAACTCCAATACGGCTATTGTAGCCTCAATATGGTTTTTACGCTTGTACTGAAGACAACCACAAAAGAAAAATTTCTCCATTTTAGTTTTGGCTTTGCAGCGTGCTTGTTGGCAAATATTAAAAAAATTGATTTTAAAGTTAATCGGTATTTACTTTGATAATCGCTTTACTTTGATAATAAATATTATGCCTATTGTATTGAAAAAGGCATGGACTATTTTACAATTCCATTGTCTAAAACTATTTGTAAGCATGTTTCAGATGCATGCTAATGGTTTGTCGTTTATAATATGGGATTTTTAAAGTTTCATAAAAAAAAATTAAAAAAAATAGTTTGTAAAAATTTATGAACAATTAAAATTTTATATTTATTTGATCAAAAAAGTAATATTTTTTCAAATGATTTGAAATAAAAAATTAAAAAATTTTTAAATATAACACTTTTATTAAGCAAACGGCATTAAGAAATTGGTGATAACCTTAAAAGCGCAGAGGTAAGTAGCTTAAATAGAAAAAGTTCTGACAACCTCAACATAAGGATTTATGGCTGTCAAAACCGAATTCCTCTCACCATTGCAAAAGGCGCTGTTATGACCCCTCCACAATTCGGCTGTCAAAACCGAATCCCTCTCACCATAGCAAAATTCGCTGTAAGGACACATCCACAATTCGGCTGTCAAAACCGAATTCCTCTCACCATCGCAAAAGGCGCTGTTATGACTCCTCCACAATTCGGCTATCAAAACCGAATTCCTCTCACCATCGCAAAAGGTGCTGTTATGACCCCTCCACAATTCGGCTGTCCAAAACGAATTCCTCTCACCATTAAAAGTTCTTACAACTTTCTGTGAGGTTGTCAAAACCGGCAGAGCATCTCTTAAACAGGAATCTTACAGCTTTTATGGAAGTTGTCAGAGCCTCGCATATTAAATTTTTTGAGAACCGTAATATTACGGCTAGAATAAGCGAAGTTTTGATAGCATCGCCAGTTCTGTGAGTGTATGAATTAATTTGCTTGAATTTGCAATGGATTCTTATTTCGTTATTCAGCTGTACTTGAGGTTCCGAAAATCAACGCAGATTTTATGCCTTGCTGGTTTCAATAAGTTTTTCATATAAGCGTTAAATGCTTTTAAAAATTTTTTTAAAATTTAACTTGATAGCATTTTGTTTTTATGTTGTCTTATGCAAGCATTGAACGCTTTTTATTTTCATTTTTACTTTTTCGAATGGAATGAGCTGTGTTGATCTCATTTTATGTAATTTAATCGTTATTTTCCATATAAAATATATAGACGGACACACGGACATGACTAAATTGACTCAGGAGGTGATGCTGATCAAGAATATATATTCTTTTCTATACCTGCCACGCCTTCTTATCGGTGTTACAAACGGAGCGACAAAGTTAAAATACCCTTACCCAGTATGTGTGGGGTGTAAAGTTTTATTTTTGACTTAAAAGTCTGTGTCAGTGAGAAGACAAGACTTTCTTGCACTGAGGTTGATTGAGACTTGGTTTAATTCTCCTGATTTAATTTATGAAAATTTAATATGAAAGTGTTTATAGTTCTGTTAATGATTGCTTGAGTGCTAATTGCAAAGCAACATAAAATTGAGAGGTGTTAATAGAAATGTGTAGCAGGCATGTTGAAATGTTGCATGTGTTGAAAACAAAGTGTCAATCCGTGTAACAACAACAACAACAACTACAGCAGCACTGCAGCATGAACAACGGCAACAACAACGATAACGTGAACCGGCATAACAGACAACCAGCAACAGTAAGTTAACAATTATAACAGCAACAACATACTAAATAGCTATATGCATAGCTTTGTTACATTATTTCCCTATTATTTTCTTTATAAATTTTTTCAGGTTTTTTTTTTAAATGGAAAATTGCGCTTATTTTGCATTCCAACCCACCACGCTAACAACAGCAACTTCATGAAAGCTGAAACAATAAAAGCGAAACTTAAACCCCGCAACAACAACAGCAACGAGTGCAATTGCAACAAAAATAAAAACAACAACATTTCATGAATATTTACATTTGCAATTAAACGTAAATAAGCCGGCATTTAGCCGCCATTGTTAAAGTTGTAACAATAAAAATAGCAGTCAGCTACAAAACGACACAAAAATATGCTTTAAATCAGGCCCGTAGCTAGGATTTTTCATGGAAGGGGTTTGATTACAAAAATATATTGGTATCAATATAATTGTTAAAGTAAAGACATACGACCTTATCATCAAAATAGATTGCTCTATTATTATTCTTAAACGTGTGTATTATTAATTTTTTTAAAATACCAAGGTAAAAGTCGTCACAATATGTAGCTACTTAAATTATTTTCTCGAGGTAATTTGGGAATTGAGTCTAATGTCAAATGCCTGTAATTTTGTGTCAAATGGCCTAAATTGAAAATTCTTTCACTGTTTACTGGAAAACATAATTGTAGTAAATTATTTCAAGGTAATTTTTCATTTTTTTTTTAACACATTACCTGGACGATATGCCATATCAGACTCTTTTTGAACTTCATTCTTGAGTGAATACCTGTAAAATATCCCAATCAAAATAAGTTATTAACCTTTAAAAACTTTTAGTGTAAATTTGAGACAATTTTTAAAAAGAAAACCTTGTATCTCTCTTGCATGTGCTTAAATCCACTTGGGGTTTTAGCTCAGTGTAAAAACCATGACTAAATTATTATGATACCAAAAAAAAGTGTCCAATAGATGTCGTTATTAAGCTGTTCAAAAAATTTCCCTCAAAAGAAGTTCACTTTCAAAAAGGCACTATTCTTAGAAGAGTATGCAAAAAAAATAAAAACTTTAACTGAAAATATTTTGTGCTTTTAAATCAAGTGCAAATCTCCACAGAACGCCATGTGATAACTGTGTTTCCATAGTTTGTTCAATTCATTTTTTTACCCCATTAAAAAAATGTGATTAAACTTAGTGTAGTTAATGAAAAACAATCACAGTTTTATTTTTAACATTTTATGAACTATTTTAAATTTATAGTTCTAGTGTGGTAAACTTATCTGGAACATTCCTTTTTAAGTTTTTTAAACTTAATATTTTAAAAAATAATATAAACTAAAAAAACATGGTTTTCAGTGGTATTAAACTAAAAATCTTTGGTTGTTATGCATAATGTCAAATTGATACTAAACGTCTTTTACGTTACAAAAAGTCAAATGCATTTGAAGGTCAAACTATGTTTTTCGTTAACTATTTCAGGTTTTCTTCTTATTACAGTTTTGATAAAAAAAAAATTATTTTGCTTAACCCTTTCGATGGCTAGGCTAAACTAAGAACAAAATACATTTTTTTAAGTAATATTCCTTTCATTTAGGTCCCAAAAAGATGAAAAAACATACCATTGATTTTTACCTGCTCTACTTACGTTTTGCAAGCTTGTACAAAGAAAAAATTGTTTTGCTCCTGTTCGGCACAAAATTTTTTTTTCAATCCCTTGAAGGTTTTTCAACGCCTTAGATGTTTGTTTTAAACCATTTTAATATAATTAAATTTAAAGCCATAAAAAGATAAAAAACCATAAATTTGGTTATTGTCCGGTTAATTTTTTCTTATAAAATAGGCAAATGAAAAATTTTTACTTTCCTTCGGCACAAAATCAAAAATCCAAGTGACTTTAATGTCAAATATCTCTCTTAATTAATTTTTATCATGTTACTTCATCTTTTTTTTTTCATAGAACCAAACGATTTGATTAAAAAAAAGCGTTCTGATGTGTCCAATATATTGGGCAAATCCACTGAAAGGGTTAATATTGCTACCGCACAATATATGTATTTTTGTTTATACCACTGTAGTTTAAAATATAAAAATAAAAAAAGGCATTCAAATTCATACGAATTTTTTTTCGGTTATATTTGAAATGTAGTTAAGA
The DNA here is from genome assembly GCA_963920525.1 of Dichetophora obliterata. Classification (NCBI taxonomy): domain Eukaryota; kingdom Metazoa; phylum Arthropoda; class Insecta; order Diptera; family Sciomyzidae; genus Dichetophora; species Dichetophora obliterata. The sequence continues at coordinate 282,181,695 of OY986435.1, forward strand.
AAGTATGCACAATTTTATACAATTATTAAAAAAAAAATCACACCGGTTTTAGCTTTAATTAGATTCGAGATAATCGGAAAAATTTGTCACTGGTCAACCGATTTTCGATTATCATTGGTCAATTATGCATGGTAATGGTTGACTTTTCAAAACTAGATTTCGAATTTTACCCTTGAGATTAGTACAACATAGTTCAAAATTAAACAACAATATTATATTTTCAGTGCTGATTTAAAATAAACGCAATTAAGAGGTTTCTTAAAAAGCCTTCAAGTGTCAAAATTGTTTCTATTTTCTAAAACACGTTAAAGAGATTGTTAAATATTGTGTAAATATTGAAAGAAAAAACTACAATACATCTTCAACAAAGCGAAAAAAGAGAGCTGAAAACTTTTATTTATTTAATTTCACGAACTCTTTTCATGCAATTTTCACTATTAAAAGTTAAACTAATTTCTATTTAGATTTTTATTTTATTTGATTAATCAAATTCGTAAGTCAAAATTATATGGCAAGTTAAAAAAGTTTAATCTACAAATATTAGGAGTTTAAGCTATATTTTATCTCTCTTTGACATTTGCTGAAAAACTCGATTTATAGCTTAGGATAAGTTTACACACTAAATAAATATAAACTAGCACTGAAACACTGTGCCTCCAGGTTTTGTTTTAAACATTTTAATAATTTTCTCAAATATTTCTTAAAAATAATAATTTTATTACTTACATTAATTAACATTTTTTTATACATTCGGACCCTAGTTGAGAGGATTTAAGCCTCGAAAACCCCCTCGACTACGGGACTTATTTAATACATAAAAAGGAGAACACATATTTTTAAAGCCAGTTTAGTGGCTTTGTTTGTTAAGTGGACGGCATATAAATGTACGTCTGTTTATTCAGGCGCAATAAAAAAATAAATAGGTACTTATATACGTATAACTCAACAATACTCGAAACCCACAAACTCTACGGTAAGTGCAATCCCAAGTGTAATTTTGTTGTTAGTTGTTTGCGTTGATTGACTCACAACAATTATTCACATCAATTTCACGAAGTATTCAATGCAGAAAGTGCGCTTTATTTTGTATGTACTAGCGTGAATGAATGTTTTTTTTTTTTTTTGCAATTTATGTTCTATATGTATTTGTGCTTTCTGTATGTGTGTCAAGTGAAGCAATTGTGCTTCTAAGGGTTTGAAGGATTGCAATCGATTACATTCTTTGGAATGCAAATCATCAATGCTGCATTACAGGTAATTGCTTCCCTACAATAATTTTTCTTTCGTAGTTTTAAACTTAAGCTTTTAAACACTAAATAAAATAAAAATATATATAAAAAAAATCATGAAAAATTAATTTATATTTATAATTTAACTAAGACTTAACGGAAATCTGAATTGTAGAAATGTTGACAGCAATAAAACATTGTGTTAAGGCACTATTTGACAGGATAGCAACAATTCTGCAATTTTTCAACCGATTTTCGATTTAAACTACTTTCCTCAGAATCTTCAACAAAGTTATGTTCGTGTTAAAGGTTATTTTCGAAAGGACATAAACTCTCCCAAGACCCATTGGCCAATGAAGGCGTAATTTCTTATTTATAAACAAATTTAATAACTCAGTAAATTTTCATATGATTTTCATAAAAGAACATTAATTTTATTTGTAATAAAACATACTTTTAGAAAATATTTGCGTTTATAGTAGTTTTGCACAAGACTTTGGCAGTAAATAACTCTTTGCGCTTTCTTGTACCTTTTTTCTGCTGTATTTGATAATTTCAAATTTTTTCACTCAATTTTGGTGTGTGGAAGCTCGTGGTGACATTTGGTCTACCACTTTACAGAACATTTCTGAACAAAATATTTGTTTTAATATATATAGCTCAGAATCAAAAATTACTCAAAATATGCACTCATTTTCATTTTGATTACTCTTGAACCATTACTTTTTTCATTTTGGTTTCTTTAGCAAAGTTCTTCCTATTATTCTGGCCAACAACTTTGCTGAACAAATAAATATGAAAAAATCGCTTCCAGTTTGTTCTATTGAGTGAGTCTTACAAAGAGTCTAGCATAAAGTAAGCATAGTTAGCAACGAAAAAACTAGATCGACAAAACGTATTAGCAACAATAATTGCTTCTAAGCGTTGAATTATAAATTTATTATTGAATATATTTCAGGCACCAGAAATGGTACCGAAAAAAATTTTATCAATTCGGATTCTGCAAATAGCTTTGAACGAAACCCTGTCTAAAAATATGAATTTTAAAGCAGCAGGAAAAGGCCACGTTTTTTTTCCTATTTTGATATTTAAGTAAAGTTCAAGCAGGAAATGTGACAATTTAGTTCATATCTCCTTTATGGTTAATATTTCATTGAAGCACTTACTAACAACAATTGTTAAGTCAATTGAGACCCATCGAATGGCAAACTTAGAAACTCAAAATTGTAGTATAATATTTTTGTCAATGCTGAGTTGAGGGTTTTTAACGAAATAATAAAATTCATAAGGAAAAATTTAAAAAAAAAATCGAAGTAGGAAAAAAGTCGTGGTCTTAACCTGGTGTTGTTAAGTGGACACGGTGTTGTTCAAAAATATTTGTAGAATCCAAATTAAGGAAATTATCTTTGGTACCACTTCTGGTGCCCGAAATATAAAACCTTATATTAATTTTTTGAAAAAGTTAAAAAATTGCATTCAAGTATACATTTCTCCAAAACAGAAAAATCCATATGCAAAACATATGCAAATTATTAATTCGCCAAATTTAAGGAAATCATCAACACTACAATAAAATAGCCAAAATTTAGACAATTAGATAGCAATCAAAAGTTCTGTGCTACCTCGAGTGTACCTTTAGAATCGAATATCCTTCACATAGGACCTTGTGGGTAAAGATCGAGAAAAACATCGTATTTGACTAGATGTTGCTAGTTTAAGTCTTTATTTACTTTAACTTTTAAAGATATGTAGTGTTTCTTAAAAAAATCAAAGCATGTTGAGATTGTGATTTTTTATTGTTTTTCTCAAAATACAACTTTGTCCTTGCGGGAGAGGAAGACATCCTTATTTTTACCTAATTTTTTTTTTGATATGTTGACCACTCTATGTAACTTTTGAGACCTCTTAGAATACGATATAAATTTTTCGATAGGCCCTTATGTACATATTTTTAAAGTTTTATTTTTTATCTTTCCAAAACCATTTAAAATCAAAAATCGGTTAAGAAATTGCTGAGTTGTTTATTGGGTAATGCGTAAAGTACTTTAAAATCAGGTTTTTAATGGTAAATTTAAGTTTTGGCAGTGTATTTACCATTTCAAATATGGTTTCGTATTGTACTTGACAAAATCTACAACCTAGGCTATGTCACTTGACAAGTACATGCAATTTTTGGTTGTAGCACCGTTTAATTATTAAAAAAAAATTGTTAACTTATTTGACTTAAGGCTTAAAATATAATTCTAAAAATAAAAAAATGTGTTTTTTAAGTATATCCCTTATATAATTTGTAAAGGAGAGGTTCGTAGCAGAACTCTCTACCCGCTTGTAAAAATTTGTCAGCGATCACATTGTAATGTAGAACTGTAAGCGTGATGTCAAAAAATTTGATTCGTGTTGTTAAGATCTATAGCTACTTTAGTGTTTTTCAAAATGAAGTTTTGCACTGAAGTGCATTTCTGTCAAACATAAGTCTTCTGATGATTTAACAAGGTCAAGTAGGTTATGAAAGATGGCAACAGCAACAACTCTCTTTGAAGTCTATAACCAGCAGACTAGAGAGACTGTTTGGAAAGGAACTGCTCCTTCATCGTCAAAAGTCTTCATTAATTAGGCTGTGATCAACTCACTGGTTAATGCTTTACTTGATCTCACAAATATTTAAAGTTGCACTTTTCTTCTTTCACGATCACACATACGATTATACATAAGTAAGTTTACACTGAGAACATACACAAACCCTGATAAAAAGATCAAAAGCATTGATCTTATAAATAACTACTGATATATTAATACTTGTAAAAGTACTGACATAATGCAATTCGTGAGTTCCCAAGAAAGGTGCTTATTCGAACATTTGTCAGATCAAGTTCAGCGTTAAACAGCGAGAGGATCACAGCCTAATCACTGAATACTACTGAATATGAAGGGATAGCTACTTTCGAAACAGTCAGCCCTATTCCAGAATCCGCTGTAGCGTAAACTTTCTTTCGGATTCGTAATTTCGTATTCTGCAATCCGAATCATAACATCGTATTCGAACATTCGTAGCATTGCTATTCCACAATCCGAACGCATCAACTTTTGACAGCTGTTTTTCGGATTTTTTCACGAAAGCTTTACTTCGACGACATTTGTTTACGATTTGTTTACGACAAAAGAAAACAATTGAATTTATGTAGAATTAGGCCGCAAAATAAAAATTATAAATAATTTTTGGTTAATGTAAGTAAAATATTTTTCTTTTAAACCTGTGGATATGTTAGTTGAAATTTATTAATTACATTTCCTACATTTCGTAATCCATTTTCAAAGGGTTGATGGAATCTCGCAATATTCTTCGGTGAATTTTCAAAGATTTGTGAGAAAACTTCATCTTATTGTGCGAAAATTGCAATTGCATTGAAATCCAATCAAAATCACAGCTAAAATAAAATTTTGATCAAAAACACTTTAGTTTTTAAATTTTTCTTTTTATTAATTTGTCTGCTGTTGAAGTCAGTTGTTTTCGAGTTCTCGAAATTAATTTCGAAAGGGGGAAGTTTCGTTCGGAATTGGGACTAGCAAATTTTTCGTATTCGTAGCGAAGCTTTACGTTAGGAAATGCATTACGAAGGATTCTGGAATAGGGCTGAGTATGTCTAGTCTGCTGTGTGTTTAACTCTATACGTTTATGTAGTTGCTGTTGTTGTCTTCTTTCATCACTATCTTTACCTTAAGCTCTAAATTTTAACCTTATTAGTCTTAATGTTTGAACCAGACAAAGTTTTATATATAATATAAATAAAGTTTTAATAATCATTAATAATAAAGTTTTAATAATCAAACTAATGAAAAAAGTAATAAAGCCGTTCATTAAATTGTAAAACTTATTGTAAAAATAATTGCTGGCTTCAATTGCTGTTTCTTTTTCGTTGTTTCTTTTCGATGTGTTCTCATTCGTTTTCGTTGTGTTTTGCGTAGAGATAATTTTTCCAATTGTTTTTTTTCCTCTCCTATCTTCTGCGTCAGTAGCAGCATACTTAATACCATCGTTGTTTACTGTGTAAGGTAGATGTCATCAGTTTTAAAGCGGTCATGTCCGAACACATGTTATTAAGAAATTTAAATAGGCTTTGGAGGCCTCGCAGCTACAGTGTTTTTAAAAAATATTTAGATAAGTCATGTGTTCATTTACCACTGAAATGTTGCGCATATTTTTGGGAGTCTTAAGAGTGTTTGTGCCTTTGCAGTTGGTTTTAGTCAAGGTACTATATATAAGGAGGTAGTGTTAGTAAATACAATTCTCTCTTGTGGTGGGTACTTTAGCTGTCATATTCAGTTGTTTACGAACAAAAACAAAGCAAATAGCAAAACTTGACAATTGGAATTGTGTTGTGAATTTTTGTGATTTAATTTATTTAATTGATAGAATTTGTCTAAGAAATTGTGCAATTTGTCGAAAGCCTTTTCAAAAAGAAAATGGCTCATTTTTTGTGTGCCATCGCTGGAACGTTGCTTGTTCTACAATATTTTCACAATCAGTTGTCTATCATCTGTCTGCAATGTGTTCAAGCCAGGAATGGAAGTGGCATTTTTCAGATTGTGCCTTATTTCAGAGAAAAATAGTACCTTTTTAAAAATATTGTGCTTACATGAAAAAAGGCAAAAACATTTTTTTTTTTCATTTCCATAGGGATTTCTGAAGGCCTAAGATCTTTTCAATTTCTTAACCAATTTCAACAGTCAATATGAAAAGAGTTAATGAAATTTTATTTATGTTAAGGGTCCAGTCTGGTTAGACTGGCCGAAAAATAGGAAATTTAATGAATGTATTTTGAACAAATTAAAAAATATAGATACTTAAAACTTTTCAGGTATAAAAATAGTAATTTGAAGAAGATTTTATAAAATTTTCAGATTATTTAATTAATATTCAAAACAATAATCAAAATACACAAAAAAATATTTTAAAGCAGGACCAGGGGCGGCCTATCAACAGGTCGCAAGAATCATCTGAAACCAAAAATGAAAAATTTCCGGTTTAGTAAGAGTGTTATTATGGAAAAGACCACTTTTATTGAAATTGATTAAAAAATAAAATGGCGGCGTTTGAAAAATTGTTTGTCATTTTTTCTGAAAATTTTCGATACATTTTTATTGATAAATAATCCAATATGCAATGTATTGGTAAGACTTTGGAAGATTATTGGTAAGATTATGGTCCACGGAATATTAAAAAACGCGTTAAAAAAAACAATGATTCATTAAAAATTGACTAATTGCTTCTATGATCCACAAACTGATCCAGGGCATAATTTCGCCAAGCAAAAAATATATATGAATGTCCCATTATTGGAGACAACAAAAAAATTTTTAATATTTTTCTATTTCCATTAGAGCGTGGTTCCACTCGAAACAATTCAGGTTCGCCCAAAAAAACATGTTTTAGGTGTATACGATTTTCCTTATATCTTTACTTCTAAGAAAGGTATTGACTTATTTAAAAATAGTTTAACATAAAAGTAACTAGTCTTTTAAGTACAATAAAATTGATTTTTATTTAATTATGAATGAGGCTTGAAAAAAATGTTTAAACTTTTGGGAAAATATCAAATTTTTTGATTTTAACCACCCCGTTTTTGGAAGTTAGTTTTTAAAAATTATTTATTTTTTTAAATTCTTATTTAAATACTTTTTGATAAAATCACTTCGTTTCGTGAAAAAGTGCACGAATCAGAAATAAAATAGCAAAAAAAAACATCTAGTACTTATAAGATGTGTATGCGTACCCATTTAGTGTATGCTTTTTGTATCAAATTAGTTTTTAATGCATTTCAATACATAAAACGCAAAATTTTATCAATGCATTTCAAACTAGTGATACTAAATAAACAAAAAAATAAAGATGTTTAAAATGAGTATCTTCAAATGTTATAATTTTGTAAATTACAACTTTTCTATAGACATAGATATGCTTTAAATTTTTTAAGATTAAAGGGCTTTTGTAACCCATAAAATAATTTTCAGATATTGGGCTCAAAACTTAAAATTTGTTTAAAAAAAACGAAAAAACGGTTTTTTAACTACATTCGATCATAACAACCATACTACTGACACTATTGGCACATTTTATACCTTTAAATTTTTGTTTGACTATCCTCTACAACATACAACAATTCACTGAAAGAAAATAAAAGTTTTTACAAGCGTTTATGTAAATTATTGCTCTCAACAGTGGATTTTTTTTTTTTCATTTTTCCATTAATATGAAAAATTGGTGTAATTATGTTCAAGCTACTTTACTAGCAATGATAAGAGCAACGAAGTGTCAAAGTAAGCAACAAGGTGCATCAAAAGTTAATTACATTTACATGCAATTTGATTTTTTTAAATCCGAGAAATTTAAATAGTCCGAAATGAAAACGCACGTGCCTAAACTCTCGCCCCTGATCTCGAAAATGCCAAAAATAGCACAATTGTGGCTATAGTTCCATCCCTGGTTCAAGTTCTTATATTTTGTCTCATACGCTCTTCTTATGTTTGACAGCTGCGGTACCCAACTCTCTGGGACGACTCTACCATGTTGAAACTACCTTGCTCTCGACTATGTGCTATAGCTTCGTTAAAATTTCCAATTTTAATTTGAAATTTTTACAGTACACTCTCAATATATTGTATTTTTGAAATCCATTAAAAAAAATATATGTTTAAAACTTAAGCAGTAGACAACATCCTTAAGCTACAAGAATTACTAAATTAAAACATCTTCTTTGCTTTCTATGTCCAAAATTTCAACGGCTGCACGTATTTTATTTTTTGGATTGACATATGGGCATTTCCAAACTGACGTTACAAACTATTTGTACGAATAAATATTAAAAAAATAGAAATCAAAAGTCTCATTTTCAAAAGGTTTTTTTTTATTTGCGTAGTAATTAAGTAGCACTATATTAAGTAAAAACAATGACAACAATTAACCTTAAGGATCTACAGATATAAGCAAAAATATGTGCTGGCGTTATGTTACAAAAAACGGAAGTGATTTCTGACTTGGATTACAAAATTTGCAAAACTCTCTGAATTGGGCAAGACTTTTTCTATAAAACTTTTTTTAGAAGGGTTTAAAATAGCATAAGTTCATTTTCCCAGTGAAAAAAATTTATAAATCTTTGCTGGTTTTTTTTTTATTAGGATTTTTGATCTGGCGTTACGTTACTGGCGTTACAGTTTAATTGGGTATTTAAGTAATTAGATAGTTAAGTAATGATGCAATTAAGTAATTAAAAAACAAATTTAATACATTGTCCTTTCCTTGCCTAAACCATTTTTACATTATCTTTAGCCAATGCCTTCCTTTTTTACTTAAACAAAAAACTTACGAAACATTTACGAAAAAGAAAAAGTACATTTGTGAAACAGTGCAGACGATTTGATCATGATGGCTAATGAACTTATGTAGAAATTGCTGAAACTAATAAAATTAAAATGTTTCTTTTAAGTGATATAATTAAATAAAAAGTTTTTAATAAGTTTTAATTTTTTGGTCACGGTAGACTATTTTCTGGAAATGCTCGTATATATAATAACGATTTAAAACAAATATACTATAACTCCTGCCTTTACCTGTCTTTTTTGTAAACAACATGGAAACAGTTATTTTTATCCTATTTTTTGACCTGTTTATAATGAAGCTTAAAAATTAAAATAAAATAAAGTCTTACCCTCAGAATTTTATTCCATGGTTATAATATTGAAAATCAGTAAAAAAATGTACGAAAACCACTTAGAAATACATGGTATTGACTTTTTATTGTGATACACAAAACAGCAGTGATCTCAAATTGACGGTATTTTATTGTGTTTGCAAGGTTAAAAATTCAGATAAGTGTTGTCTGAATCAGATACCTTATTTCATTTCATGACAAGTACACTCAGAAAAAAAACCAACAGTGAAACTGTTAAATCCCATCCAACAGATGAGTTTTTGAAATTAACAGTCTGAACTGTTGATAAAATAACTGTTTTACTCAATTCTCATTTGAATTTTCAATTGTCCTGCACTAGGATGTCTGATATCAATACATGTTCACATAAAAGAAAACAAAAATTCAGTTAGGAATTAAGTAAAATAGGTTTTTTATTGACAGTCCAGACTGTTAATTTGAAAAAACTCATCTGTTGGATGGGATTTAACAGTTTTCACTGTTAAACCCTCTGTTTTTTCTCTGAGTGTATGATACCAACTTCAAAAGCGTATTTTTGGAAAAACAATTCTTGTCGGTTTTTATCATTAACTCGCGCTAACATCTTCTTCTAGACCACAGTGGGTCTGTTTGATGTCATCTTTCTATTATTACTTTTTCTATCATAATTAAACACCTTTGCGTATTTCCTACAAGGTTTTCTTATTGCAATGTTTTACAAGTATTCCAGGTCACCTTTTTCAAAAAGGCGGTTTTGCCATTTTAGCTTACCTGTCCTTCTGAGGAAATAATTACAATCTTTGTTCTCAAGAAATAACTAAATTAAATGTAGTTTATTAGTTGTGACGTAATCATAAACAATAAAATACTACTTGAAAATAGTTATCAATCTTGTAGATATTTTTTCTAAACAATCCGATTTGAAGAGGATCTTTTGGCATAGCTTCATTCATTTGAAAAAAAAACAATGTGTATTTAATATTTAAATGCATAACTATAGCAATTTTATTTAATTATTTTTTGTTCTCTTTTTAAATTTATTCAATTTATACAATACAATAATTTATATTAGTCTAATATATTTACTGTAGGAATCTATATTAATTATATTATTTTTCTACATGATTAAGTTTTAGAACGTTTATGTTTTTTAATACTTGTTCGTTATCAGATATTTGGCTTGAACTATACGTATATATTTATAAAGATTTTATAAGTAATGAAAATTATAGCAAATAAGAAATTTTGCAATGATCTTATAAATAACGATATGAATTTGGATACTAAATATTAAAGCGGTATTTCACCATAGTTTTTGTATGTGATACTAAGATATTTAGATTTTTTAATTTTTTTAAATATGGCAACACAGCTCGGTTTGTTCTGATATTTTTGGCAAGAAGACAACAAATGCAATTTATTCAATAAAACAACAGTTTTTGTTGGGTTTTATTAAGCAAACTGAATAAAAATTATTTTTGTAAATACAAGCACAATAATTGAGTTAATCAGGAATAACCAATGAAAGAGGTATGTATTTGGGTAATGTTGTTTTTCTTTCATATCGGGTTGTAAGCTTAGTATTTTTTTACAATTCTGAAACAATGCAAACCGAGTCTTGCAAATAAATTTATGCATTCAAGCTTTTCTTTAGAATTATTTTATTTTAGTGTTTGGAGAAACAGATACTTTTATTAACTTTTTCGCAAGTTTTTGCATAAAATATACTTGTACCAATTACAATCGTATTTTAATAGTATTTTACACAAATATAATTTATTTATAGAGTAGGAACAACAATAAATAATCATCTTAAAAGCTATAATATATATGTGCACATGTTGTTCTTTGTATCTGAAACCAATTTGCTTTTAATGTTGTTGTTTTTGTATTTCTTACAAATCACTATTTTATTTTATTTTACAATCTGTCTTAATTTTTTTGCATTTTAACAGTTTTTATGATTCAATAAAAATTTACAACACTTGAGGGAGACATACACTACAAAACCATCTACTCCAAATGCACTCATATCTGTACATCGAATACACAACACCCACATGCATACATGTATCTATTTAACACTCACACACACACACACACATGTACGCAGTCATTCACTTGCTCGGCTCAATAAGCTGTCGACTGATTTATCGATTTCTCAATGGCCATTCTATTCAAGGCATCGCAGCTGCTGTTGCTGCCCGCAGCTGCAGTCGCCACTAGCGTTGAAGTTGGCAGCAACGTCATTGTTTGTCTTTCCACACAATTGCGTTGCCTTGAAAAAAGCTCGTAAGCTGCGGTGGCTGTTGTCGACGTAGGTGTTGACCCACGCTGGTCAACGTTGTTAAAACTTTCCTGCATTTGTAGCGCCACCTGCTCAATCTTCTCAAGTTGCTCTTCCTCTTCATCAACGTCATCATCAGCTGCTTCTACATCGATGGCTGTATCGTCTTCATCCTCCTTCTGTTCCATCACATCGCTATCGTCGTTGAGCGATGCTGAGCTTGCAGCGCGCATGTTATGAGCGGCTGCTACTGCTGCTGCTGCCGCTGCAGCTGCATTGAACAGCGTCACTGAGCCACCTCCATTCATCTCCATGCCCATGGCGGCCGCCGCCAGGCACCCCACGCCCCCCTATACAAGCTGCGACAGTGGGGGACGTGGTGGGCTGCTGTTGCGCGCCGCTGCTGCTGCTGCATAGTATTGCATCGCACCCGGATGATGGTGTGGTGGTGGAGGCGGCACGAAGCTGGCCCCACCCGCACCATCGTGATACAGCACCGGCACGCGCACCAGACGCTGAGCAGCGTGCGCCATATTCGCCATGTTTGCAGCCTCTAATTCAGCGGCCAGCTGACGTTTCCATTTGTTGCGACGATTTTGGAACCAGATTTTCACCTGTGTCTCTGTCAGACGCAGTGAGGCCGCGAGTCCAGCGCGTTCCGATGAGCTCAAATAGCGTTTCATGTCAAAAGTAGACTCCAGTTGAAAGACTTGAGCGCGCGAGAAAACGGTGCGCGTCTTTTTCTTGCGCTTCGTCTGATTCGAACCATCACCATGAGGTGAGGAGCCGTCCGAGGGTGCGTCGGTGCCGTCATCATCCTCGATTATTTCGTCACCCTCGTCATCGGAGTCGTTGGAGCCATGCAACATGTAGCTGGCGTTGTTGTTACCGTTGCTGTTGCTGCTCGGATGAAGATGCGTGGACACAGACACGGGGGCGGATGAGTGATGTAAGTGTTGATGATTGCCACTGTTCGTGGGCGTACTGGGCTGATGTGGATGCATTAGTTGTTGTTGATGATGTTGTTGCTGCTGCTGCGCTTGCAGATGCTGATGATAGCTATTGTGTTGCTGGTGAGGTGAGGGAGATTTGTTGGAACTGCCACTATTATTGTTGTTGCTGCTGCTGTTGTTGTTATTGTTACTGCTATTACCCTGACTCGTTGCTGGCAACGGACTCAGCGATGAGGGCGATGAAGGATTCTCGGTTGTATTGGTGGAGGAGCTGTCTGCAAAGAGAAAACAATGAAGAGAAAGAGTTAGTAAAACTAAATTTAGTTAGATCTCTTTATAAATATTTGTAGCTTTGAGAGAAGCGTTAAAATTAATAGCACACAAATTGAGAGAGTGAGTGAGGTTGTTCCTTATTTGTGCTTGCTTTAGCTTTATTAAGCTTTAGTTTTTTATGGGGAATGACAAGAAAATTTAAATGCGCAGAATCTGTGAGTGACTGCAAGGCGCAGGACAACTTCCTTTTGTGGCAGTGTCCACCCCCATCATCACTGACTCCATTATGTTCGTTAGTTTGTAGCACTTACTTTCGTAATGGTGGAAAATGCAATTAATTAGCTTTTGTGGGCGTTTGTTTGTCTCGCTTCCTATGTGGTTGTGTTTGTATTCAAGGAAATGTTTTCTGGCGTTTGAAAGTGTTTGTATGTGGTTCTGTACCAAATCAGCCACCGAAGTCAAGCTTTGTTTTAAAATGGCACTTTGTTCTAAGTAGTTTATTTTTTTTTTGTGTTCTCTGAATGAAGATAATTTTTATATAAATTGACCGAAGAATTTAAGTTTTTATCGAAGAATATCGTTGTCATTAGTAAATAGATTATTTTTTTAAAAAGGTGAAATAATTATTAAGTACAATTCTTTTCTGTTTGGTTTAGTAATCAAATAACACGATTGCAAGTAATCAGATAATAATTACGATTATACGAATAAAAAGCAATCAAGAGAAAATAGTCCGACTACTTTAAAAGATTACTATTGATTATTTTAAGAATTTCGTCTAAAGCATAATAAAATTGTATTAAATTTCATAGGTAAATTTTTCTTTACTACGCTATTTAAGTTTGGTTTATTTATTATTATTTTTTTTTTATTTGTATACTAAGAACACGTTATTTTACTATACCAAGAAATACAATTTAGAATTAAATATTACATATTACAAAATTGAAGCAATATATATGAATCATTTTTAATTTTAAGCATAAGTTATTTAAAATTATAATTGAAAGAAATATACTAATGTTATTGTAAATATTTTTTATTATAGCTTTTAATTATATGAATTGTTAAAGTTGAGGAAAGACAGTATGATAAAGAAGACAGAAAATAATCAGTTGAGAGAGGACTGAGGGGAAGAGTGAAACTAAGAAAGATAACTGGTTACATTAACAAGACTCTATTGTAAGGTAAACATTTTAAATAAAGTTTGCCTAAAGCTCTAGCTTTCCATTCATGTATCTTAAATGGTTTGGTAAATAACTACATAATCGAATAGCGTTAATGAAAAATAATTTCGTTGAATTAAGGAATTTAAGATTAGGTACTATCAGCGCATTACTTCGAACAGACTGGAAAAATTGTAATTTTTCAAATAGATACAGGAGTGTTTTTGTCCGAATCAGTTTATATAAAAAGATACAAGCCCTGGCGTTTAGGTCCTTAGATAATCGCAGCCAAGAACTGATTTTTTGTACTGTAAAATATGATCTAATTTTCTAATGCCATTGATATATCTCGTAGCGCGATTGAATGCTACATGTAGTTAATGCTCAGAGTGTGAATCTAATTTGGTGTATATAAGTTCAGAGTACGGTTTTATAGGTAACATCAACTGTACTTCAAGCTTACATCTGGTTTCTAAGGGCGTAAGGTCAGCATACATTTTAAAATTTCTAAGACAACAATAAATTTTTAGGATAATGCTGTTAGCATGATCGGTGCACGTTTAGGCCCAACCAAAATAGACGAAACGAGGCGATAGCAACTTGACGAACGTTTGCACTCGTTACGGATGTTTAAGGATTTAACCTAAAATAAAACAAGTAGCTCAACTCGTCTGAATCAGCTGATCAGTTGGCAATCGAGTGCTATTTACTTATTTAATTTGTGCCTTTTTGTATTTGTAATGAAGATTTGTGAAAGATGAGTGAAATAATGATGAAATTGAATCAAATTGATGAAAATAAAATAAAAAAGCACTCTGCACAGCTGTTGTTGACGAGTTGCTACGCTAGCAGTTCGGTTCTTACGGAAAAGACCTGTAAAAATAAGTACAAGTACAAGTATTAGTATAAAAATAAGTACTTAATGGCATTAATTGAACATTTATTGCATGAACCGTTCCAAAAGTTTTGTCAATAATAATTAAAATATTGCGAAAGGAAATAAGTGCAGAGATCCTTCGCTGCACGCAGGTTGCAGTATCATATTTTCCGTCGAAAAACTCTTCTTTTTGCAAGCAAGCCACAACTCGAAAAGTGATAAAGTGTACGCAGCTTGCATGGCAGGTATTTCTAAAGAAGAAAAAAACCATTGAAAGATTTCAAAATGTTCGTCAATCATGGTTTGGAGCGCTTTCTCAAAAATTTTCGCCGCAAATTGCCCCTTCTTCTTATCAAAAAAGGCGTTAAAATAATTCGGAATATTACTTAGAATATGTTTTAAAAAACTATCTTATGCCGCATGCCCAGCCAATTTACAGAGAGGGTCACTTTTGTTTTCAGCAAGATTCTTTTCCAGCACACAAGGCAAAAATCATTTAAAGCTGGTGCAGAGCAGCTTTGCCATGTTTAACTTCTTTTGACGAATGGCCTCCGTCATCCCCTGACCTAAACCCCCTGGACTTCTCTATTTGGCGTATAGTGCTGAGCAAATTAACAAACATAAACACAGGACGGCAAATTAATTTAAGCGACGATTAATGAAAATATCAGATGATATACCTAAAAACCAGATGCGTGCCGCATGCTCGTCTTTCACAAATTGTTTTAAATTTTGAAAAAGAATTAATGGTGAAAGATTCGAATTTAATGATGAAGAGTTATAAAGAATGCTTAAAATAAAAAATCAAAATTTTTGTTTTATAGAGTTTACACAGTGCTTTTTATGTATGGCATAAAACAAGTGCGACAGTTATTTTGATTCACGCTGTATACTTAAAATTTTCAAGTTCAAGTACTATACCCTCAAGTATTTCTCAAGTACTTTGTTAAGTACTTGGTGAATTTTTGTACAACACTCTTTCAAATTATAAAAATGCATGAGTTTACATTTCAAAATTTCAGCAACTTCTTATTGTTTTTAATTGTAAAATATTAGTAAAAAAACCCTTAAAATATCATTTAAAGTTTATAAGTGTTGGCCTTCATCAAAATAAATTTTTCAAAAGATGATTCTGTTAGAGGTTGCCTTCAGGGATCTAATGTACTAGCATTTAGTGTAAATTGCATTAAAAACAAAAAGTAATACAGAATTGTTCTCAAATTTAAACCAAAAAGCTAAAAGAACGCTGTTTTATTTCTTTGGTTTACATTTTAGTACAGAAAAGTTATAATTATGAGTAAGTATTTGCAAAGTTTAAATTTTAAACCGCAAGCTTTCAAAATATGCAGTAATATTTTAGTGGGACTAAAATTAAGTCCAAGATTTTTGAATGTGTACTTAACCCTTTCAGTACTTTTAATCATCCGTTGGAGATAAAAATTTGAAAATTGGTATATCAAAAATGCGACCAAAAATTGAATAAACCTTTTAGTTTTACCGTTATTTAGTGTCCAATATATTGGACAGTGGTACCCTAGGTATGTAAAAAAGAAGTGATTTCATTTGGTTATTAATTCATTGTTTTATTAGCTGCATTAGCTGTATTGAACACAATTACGCAAATTGTATTTTATTTTTCATGAAAAAGAGCAAAACAATTATTTTCGCGTTTGACGCATAAAAATACTTCGCATTTTTGACAAAAAATAAAGGTTTTTTTTAACATCCTTCCATTTTGCAGCGACTAGCATTCTTAGCTTGAATAAATTTTGGAAGGTGTTGTGAAAAATCCTTACGCAATTCAGGTGGCGGTGTCTGATTTCTCTTGCGCTTTGCTGTGGAGCAATCATGGTTAGCATTGGTTGAAGTAGAAGGTCCAGAAATGGGAGTGAGTGTTGACAACGTACAACAGTACGTTCCTTTTGGAATGGGGAGAGTATTGGCGGGGTAGCAGAGGGCCTACCACGGAGCCTTGAACTTGATTCAATTTCGACAGGTCTTGGCTGAACTTTCACCAACATATTAGAAACATCAGCTCGAAAGCTAAGGGAATCTAAAATATCTTTCTTCGGAACTAGATTGGCAGTGCAGTCTTGCCTGTATTCCATCCAAGCGGCAGTCATCGCCAAATCCATGAAATGCATTATTACTCTTACTGTCCTTTCTTGAGCGAATATTAATGCGGTAATATTGTATCATTTGGTCAAGCAGGTCTACGCCTCCCATACTATCATTGTACAAACGAACAACTTCCGGCCGATCTACCTCTATGTACTCCTTTTTTTCTTTGTCCCATCTTTTTGCTTTGTCTTTATTACCAATTCCAATAAAATTTGACGCCAAATTGACCACTTTGTTGTCGAACCATCTGGTAAAGGTTACTTTTCCATTGGCACTAAAGCACTCCGCTGAATATCCCCGTCCACGTTTTGCCATTGTCTTTGGGTCAGGAAGGGGGGGTTGATTAAAACGGTTTACCCGAACTGTTCCAGCCGCTTGAATCCCCTTGTACAAAATTTCAAATAGAGCAAAAGAAGGGAAATAATTATCAAAGTAAAGCTTGTGTCCTTTGGCGTCGACGGGAATACGTTTAGCCAACTGTAACACAATAGTTGACCCGCTACCGATAGATTTTACGCTTTCTGCATCCAATGGAGTAGTAGAGCCTTGATAAACTATAAAATCATACGGCATTCCACTTTTTCCGCAAAGAAAATATACTTTTATACCCCATGGACAAGGCTTCCCTTTCACATACTGCTTTCCGGTAAACTTTCCCTTGAAAGGGATAATCTGTTCATCAACGCAGAGATTTTCCTCTAAAGGCAGTAAATGAAGACGACGACGCACTTGTTCAAGGACAGGATGGACTTGATATAGCCTATCAGTACATTGCGCAGGACGCTCAGATATATCAGTAATATGCAAATGCGTTCTCAAAGCAAAGAAACGGTTCACTGTCATATTTTCATAGAAAAATGGCATGCCCCAACGTTTGTCGAAAAACATGCGAACTCGAGGAAATCTCATGCAACTCATCATAAAATGCTGCGCGAATAGTATACGAATTTCAAGTTCAGTGCATGGTCGGAACGAAGATGAGCCTGAAATATAGAAAAGATTTTTTTTGCTGGTATGTATTTGGAGTATGTTTATATTTACCTTTTTGAACGGCGTAACAATTTGTATAAAACGCTGCCTTGGCAAAAAAATCGTCGTCAAAATATTTCATGAAGTATGAATATGGGCTTCCGATTTCAATGCACTCATTTCGAATAGGGTTAAACTCATTTTGGACAGGTGGTTGATGTTTTCTATTTACCCATATTATTTCTTTCCGTGGAGTGCATCGAATAAAAGGAGGGTCTTTTGGGCTATCACCAGTGCTAAGTATGGTGTCCACAGTTACAGGCAAAGTAACTTCTTCCACCTCTTCTACATTGTCACAATCAACTTCATTTTCTTCTTGGGTTCGAGCCTCATCGCTCCTGGGTACTACCATGGTTTCAGGAGGCACAACACGGTCAAAAAGGTACTGCATTTCCTCACAATCTTCATTTGCATCCAAATCTTCTACATCGGAATTGCTTTGAAGGGCTTGCAATATCTCTTCTTCGGTTAAACCACGCCGCGAAGCCATAACCTCAATAAGAAATAAGAAATAATAATAAGACTTTGAGTACAATTGTCCAATATAAGGGACATGCACATTTTGGAGCACCCCCGTAAAACGGTGCCTTATTTTTATTTTTTTCTTTCGCGAAATATATTTTTAGACTATTAATGAATACTTACGATTTTTTTTGCGTTCCAATTTCAACGAAAAATAGTGAATTTTTTGCAGTAAATTACTCAATTTTTTTTCAACTTTTGTGCACTTTATAAATTAAGAAAAAAACACACTAAACTGCACCAGAAAATTCAATTTAAGAAACATGGTAAAGAAGAACGACATAATTTACTCAAAAGACCCGTTACTTTAAAAACAAATGCTCTTATTTACGAGAAAAAGAGATTAAAATACAAAAACAAAATTGTCCAATATAATGGACGCTTTTACTGAAAGGGTAAAAACAATTTTAATATTAGTGTTGCCAAGATCACCAAGTACTTAACAAAGTACTTGAAAAATACTGGAAAGTACGTACTGTACCTGAAAATTTTAATTATAAGTATGGAAGAACTTGTGCTTGGTACTTTTTTTAAGTACCTTGGTACTTGTACTTGCACGATACTCAATAAAGTATATACTTAGTACTTCAGAGGTCTGTTACGGTCTTGTCAAACTGTTTCGTTAAGTTTCGTTCAGTTACGTTTGCTCATTTTGGGTAACTACATTAAAATTTATCTAACCGAACACTTACGTTTTTACTCGTTACGGAGCAAATCGTCTTTTTTTGTTGGGCCTTTAGTGTTGAGTTAATATAGAAACCTAGGCTTACAACATTGGTAACAAGTTTAAGTTTTTTATCACCTATAACCAAGTCAGGGATATTTTTAAAAAATATTTTAGATGCTGAGATTGGTAAAACGTAAGATTTAAGTGCAATTAGCTGCAAACCGTTTCTTATGGACCACTGGTTTATGTCTTGTAGATCTTCAATAATGGCGTTTTCATTTCTCAAAAAAATGTTACATTTTGTTTGCCCTCTTTCTGTCATCTTTGAGAAATCAGAATTTTTTTTTCTTCTTTTGAGTTAAACACAAAAGAACACGATTCAATTTTAGAGGTCACTATTTTCTCAAGAGGGCAGAATTTCCAAAAAGGGCAGAAAAAAGTTGCATGTTTTTGAAAAACGAAAGTCTACAACTCATGTCCTCCAAGAGACCGTTTCTACGAGAAAGATGTAATTGAATATCATCCGCAAGTTGAGAAAATGTCATTTATAAAAACTGAAAACAGCAATGGGCCAAGAATTGAACCTTGTGGCACTCCACTGCGTACCAATTTAAATTGAAAAAGCCTGTCGCCAACCTTAACTCTTTGCAATCTATTTGACAAATAGCTTTTTAAACGGCTTACAGCATTATCATAAAAGCCATACCAGCACTTTAGTTTTTACAAAGTAGGTAGTAATTTACAGTGTCGAAAGCCTTGGAAAAGTCGAACATGCAGAGAAGAGTAATCTGTCCTTCGTCATACGATTTTCTTACATCGTCCAAAATTTTCATAGTAGCAGTGGAACAGCTATGGCCAGCTCGAAATCTATATTGTAGGGGAGATAGCATATTATTAGTGTTCAAAAATTTGAGATTTGATCTGCCATAATCGATTCATTCACACACCTTAGGCAGCTAGGACATAAAAGTGAATTGGTCTTAAATTTTTGGCTTCTGCCGCAGATGATTTTTTTGCATTATTTAGCATTTGATTTAACTTTCTAAATGTGACATGCTTTCTTAGAAACACTGCTTCCAGTAGACATCCTATAGATCCAATTGTGATTATTCTTAGCCATATCAAGAAGCGCTTTCAAGAGACATTCTCATAAACTACTTCTGGAAGGCATTCAAATAGCATTCAATTAAAGTAAAAAAAAATTATATGTAATTGTAATTAATGTTTAAGATATTTTCCGTGGGATTTTTTTAACCCCCAACAAAACCCAACCACTTCCTACTTTCTACACAAAAATGCCGTGAAAATCGAGGGAAGGGATATTTTACGTGGGATTTTTTTTGCTCCCCAACAAAACCCTAACCCAATACCATTCTCATTCCCAATACCCAAACCGCGAGAAAATTGGGAAAATGGATATGTTCCATGGGATTTTTAAACCTTCCCTAACGACAAAAACCATTCTATTCCATAGAATGCTTTTTTAAATTTCTCCTGGAAAACACCTATTAGAATCCTTTGAATGAAGGGCTCAAAGAAATCTTCCATTGAAAAAATTCTTTAAGCACTTCTAGAGAAGACTAAGGAGCGCATTCCTTCCAATGACATGCATATGTTAAAAGAATGCCTTCTGGGTATGAAAGTGAAAAGGATGGAACTCAAGACTTTCCCTACTTTAGCTTCTTTTGGAATCACTTTTTTTGCTGGGTACTTGCGCACATCATTCTCACTTATTGCAGAGGAAGTGCGGTTCAACAATGACATCTACTATACTAATGTTTCCTTGAAAAGAATTGCTGAAGAGAAAGAAATTTTTAAGAACGTCGGGATTAACGTTACAATCAGATCCAGATTTTTCTCAATGCCTAGGTTTTTAAGTACTAGTAGTTCAATTTCGATTGCTTAATAGTTAAAACTGAAGCATTTCAAGCAATCCTGTAATTTCCCAATTTTCAGACGACTGGATTTATTTCCAACGACTATGCATTTTGTTTCGTTGTTTTATAGTATTTTTGACATAAGTATTAAACCACGGATAGAAAACATTTTTTAAAACAGTAGTTATAGTAGCAATATGATTTACAAAAAGATTATTAAGGACATTAGAGAAGGCATCTATTTTTCCATTAGATAAAATCCGATAAAAAAAATTAGATAAAAAATTTGATAAAATCTGATAAAAATCATACATCGTTCTAGGGTACTAAGCTTTTATCACGATAGAAGGCAGAGAAATTTATAAATTTAAAGTCTGAGTAAGAGATAGTCCTAAAGGAAGTTGTACGAAATAAGTTAATGTCGAGAAACCAGAAGATAAAATCATGATCAAAAATAAAATAAATCTGGTCAAACAAAAGAACAGTCATTAAGTCAAAGACAATAAAATAATCGAGAAGACTAGGAATATGATTATGCGAAAATCGCGTAGGCATAGTTTCATTTACAATTGACAGACCGACGGAAGACAAATTTTCGTACATAGATTTAGAAATGTTATCATGACATAAAAGATTAACATTGGATCCCCACAGAACACATCAAACCAAAGTCGACTGTTAGTTAAATCAGAAGGTTTAGAAAAGTAGGAATTAAAACTCAAACATATGTTTGAAAAAGTTTCACAAGAAAGAAAAATGTTTGTATTGCTATCAGAAATAAAAAAATTTAAAAACTCAACACTGTTACTCTTTCATTTATTAATTACTGTAGCATTTAAGTTTCTTCTGCAGTAAATATCCCCCCCCCCCCTTAATATCAGTTACATAACTTCTGAATAAGTTGAAGTTTTCTAATTCATAAACTGGGTCTCTAACGTCAGAAAAAAACCATATTTCTGAAACACAAATGACATCAACGGACAAGGCTCTTAGCATTAACATGCACAACTATAAGACTAGAATTACGTCTACAAAGAACATATATCAAGATTTTACAATTTTCATCAACACCATTACAATAATAGCTAAATCCAATCACAGGAAGAAAAAGAATTTAGTATGGCCACCCAGAGATTTATTTTATGCATAATTTGTGAACAGCTCAATATTTTTTTATACTTTCTTCCGTCGAAATGTAAAGAAATTTTTACCTAAGAATCGCCTTCAACATTAAGGGACGTTAAAATCACCTCTTCTTGGCTTAATAGGATGAAATGTAAAAAAGTAATATTTTCCAACCAAATTTTTACAAGATTTTGTATCATAACTTGAAAACTATGAAGAATATCTCTTTGTATTGTACGAAGTGGCGACCGTAGCCTAGTGGGTATAGTGCGTGGCCCCTAAGCTTAAGAACCGCGTTAGCCCGGGTTCAATTCCAGCTCAGACAGAACGTTTTTTCAATTGAATTAATTTTTTTGTTCGGTCGTCACCTCTCTGCAAACAATGGCAAACCTCAGAGAGTAAAAATTGCCATATATAGCTTCTTGAGAGCATAAGCCGTTCGGAGTCGGCATAAAACACGTAGGTCCAGTTCTCGGTCATTTCTGATCAAACATTTAATAACACACACAACACAATTGATCAATAGAAGCTAGGTCAAAGTCCTTTCAAGGGCTGAAATGGACAGTTTATTTATTTATTTATTTATTTATTGTACGAATACATAAGCTACAGTTACGAATGATCCTAATACCTAATAACAACATAAAAAAAAATTTTGTCTGAACTGGGGCTTGACCCTCGGTTCTTTAGCTTCCTGGCCACGCACTCTACCAGTAGGCTTCAGTCACTCTGCAATCATATAGTTCCTTTTATTCTGTAGTTGTTCGACAAACCAGGCGGAGCAATTTCGGTTTTAAATATTTTAAACTCAACTAATAATTCCTACATTATACGAATAATGCTTACCTAGGAATGAATTTTTTCTACTTAAATTAAGGGTATTCAATGAACACAGTATTGGCGATGTAAGCAGCATATGTTCGGTAAGTCTACAGCAGCGTTATTTGCAATTAAAAAATTTCAAGGGATTAAACATACTCATCTCACGGCACAAAAACATGGTGTATACAATACAGTACGTATAATGCTTATTATGCGACCGTGGTTTAGTTTTGTTTTTGACAAGCAGTGTTTCAAATAAATTTAACAATTTAAAAAATTAAAAATGTTCTTTTCATTAATGGATCTTAAGTTTCTGTAAAGCTTAAAAGAATTTCAGGATGTCAATTTATTTTTAATACAATTTCTCAATTAACTCGGTTTTTATTCAAAATGAATTAGTGGAAGTCCATTGAACACCATTATTATTTTTTATTCGTAAATAGTACGAACGCATTTTAAAATTACGAATGTAACGAAAGAAAATTACGAGAACTAAGTTATTCATACGAGAAATTAACGAATATTAATATTTATATGCACACAGTAGTTCGTACAATGCACTCATATGAATAATTTTAATTAAGGATATCATTAGTATAGAAAACAAATGAATTCGTAGATTCTACATCAGGTATAAGTAACAGTTTACGAATGAATTCGTAAAGATATCACGATACAGTTAGTTAAAGTAATACTCACATCGATATGTAAGACATCGCATACAGTTGGGTATTACTTGTGCCCGCCCTTGCGTATGCCCATGAACCTGAATCCAGAACCGTAAGTAAGAATTATCATATGTTCGATATTTTAAAGCATATATTCTTTGAATTAAGTGATCAAAAAGAGATGGCAGATATTTTTAATACGTGAATTATTGTACGATTGTGAATACGATTGTTTTTGTATATACTTTTTAATTTTGGTACCGGAATTGGGGGTCAGATTTTTCCTATACAAGTCGATACACTCTAATACACATAAGTTACGCATACGCCCTGATGTAAGCAGCTGTATTTTTAAACACTAAGAAATTTTACTTGTTTCGTTTTTAAAACAATGAAGAAGATAACCAGCTGCATTAAATAACTTAAGATAATAAGAGCGAATATATGCCACCATATTATGAAATCAAAACAGTTTATTTTAAAGTTGTATCAAGTATCAAAAATTTTATACAATTAAAATAAAATTAAGCTAAAAATAATTTTTCTTTAAAATTGGTAAATGCTTATGAACCTTTTTGATTGCATTTCACTATAGCAAGCCGACACCACCAAATTGTTGGCTCTTCTTGAGAATTTAGATACGCAAGCACATTTCGCACACCCATTGAACGTGAGTATGTGTAACTTAAAACCAATTTACATGGATAAATTCAATTGCATTCGCGAGGCTTAATGCAAGAGGCCAATTAAAATAGCTGAAATGGTAGTTAATTCGCGTTGGAACGTGAGTGTTGCAACGTCAAGCATGCAACAAACGGCTAAAGATTCACTAACAACTACAACAACCGCTCGCTATTTGCGTTAATGCTAAGTACAAATTGCAATTAATGCAAATCGTTATTGGAATTCTGTCTTAAATGTACGGGCCAAGTTAACGATGCGTTGGACTCAAAGAAATTTATTAGTCCAAGTCTAAGAATAAAGAATGCCTGCTAATTTGAGGTCAAATAAGTTATTTAAGCACTTATTTACGGTATGTTAAGAATGCTAAGACAGTGAATAACTATTTTGCTGCTTAAAAGTAAAAAAAACACACACATACTCACATTGAGTATATCAAAAGAAGCTTAAAGTGTGCAAAGAATTTCAAGAATTTTTTGCAAGTGTTACGAGTATTTAAGAGTACGAAAAAACCCTCCTTTTATAACCCCAATAAAAGCCAAATAAGAGGAGAACCTTAATGTGGCAAGACATGTTCTTGTTCCACAACAAATAGCCGTAACTGCACGCAAATGTTGGAAAATACAATTTTATAAATAAATGTAAGCCATTTAGTGAAAAAATTCATTCACATTAAGTTCCGCACCGCAACAGTCTAACATTTGTACTAAAATAAACAGGTCTTAATGAGCTGCAAATAATAAGCTTTTATGGTCTATTATAAGCATTACGTTCTTATGTCTTACAGGGTGATAAATATTTGCTTGCGCCCTCTATTGTCGGTGATTAAAAACATCAAAGTGCAATTTTCCTTTAAGTTTCTATTTATGTAAGGTCTATGAATGTTTTCCGTTTGGTGCTGTTGTTGTTGCTGTGTTCTTCGATGTGTGCTCTATTTGTAGCAAAAACCTCTTAGTTATAATTTACATTAAGTGTAAATGCCACATTAGCCAAAAGGAGGCAAAAGTAGGCAAAAGGAGAAAAGGGTGGGAATGGAAACAGCAAGTTCTAGACATATATAAGGGTAAATGAGAAAAAGTTTGAAAGCATGCTTTTCTTAAAGTATGTAGAAAATCTGGTGAAACACTAAGAATTTTGTTGAGTGCTGAAGTTGATCTCATTGTTGGTGTTGTGTTTATTGTTTTTGTTAGTGTTGTTGTATCAGTAAGGAAGACTTAGAAACGTAAGTATTCGAAAATTACACCGAATTGTATAATGAGCAGAGAGAGAGTAAAAAAGTGATGGAAAACAGAAAAACACAATAAAAAAATATGCAAGTATTAGTTGTTGTTGTGGTAGAAAAAGAAAATCAGGTTAACAAGAAAACTGTATTTTCATAAAATCACTTTCAGTTTCTTAGAAAAAATATTACGTTTTTTTTTTTTTGATTGATTTAGCTATTTTATTACGGACTTGTTTCGAAACATGATTTCATAAATTGAGACGATTTATATGCACTTGTATCTAACGCCTTAGATAAGGGGCGTTAAGCACCCCACCCCCCTTAGCAATCCAGAATATTTTTTATGTATTTAATAAAAACACACATATTCCAAATTATTTAATTTTGCCAAAACATGACGACGAATTAAAAATTGTAAATGAGTTGTTTGGTTAGATATTAAGTTAAATATAATAAAAATTAAATATTTTACTTTATTTTTTGCCTTTCGATGCTAACGTACTAACGCACTCTAGATAAGAAAGTACCGAAACCGAGGATTAATTAATAAATCAAACAAAGTTTTGACAATAATGTTACCTAGTTAAAGTAGATTTAAGTTCGCATAACTAAGCAATTTTTTTATTTTTATTTTTTTTTTTATTTTTTTTTTTATTAGTGCAACTGCATGCTGTCAAAGTTCACTTATTGTTCATATTTTTGCGCAAAGTGGTGAAAACTGTTTTTTTACCATTTTTAATCAATTTTTTTTTGGTAAAATAACAAAAAAATACTATATTTTTTAAATAGAGCCTTCAATGTCAGTTATTTATATATATGTATATTAAAAAAAGTGGTGCAAAAAAGTATTGAAAAATATTTTGTATTTATTTTTTAAAAAGTTCTCATTCTACGGAATTTTTTATGTACATGCTGAGCTTTAAGTGTGAATTGACTATAATTTATTAAAAGTGCTTATATATTTAAAAAAAAGGACATTTCATTTTTCTGAATCAGAATTGAAATTTTGCGCATATTTGCGCGAACTCAAAAAAATATTTCATGTGAAACAACTCTGCTAAGAACGTATTGTTGCTTTTCTAAACCATTGCATTTACTAACCATACCCATTTTTTCCAGTTTGCTTGTTTTTTCGACTATTTTGTTTTGATTGTTGTTGTTGTTTTTTTTAGAACAAATAATAAAAAATGTGTTTTTTTTACATGTTTTTCTATTTTTTATTGCATTTTTTTTTTTTGCTTAAGGTTTATTTGTCTTCGAAAGTGTTGTAAATATTTTTATTATTTTTTATTTATTTCACTGTCTTTGGATTACAATTTCTTTACATACAGGTTAAAATTAAAACTTACAAACTAATATGATAATTAATATTTAACAAAAGAAAAATATCTATATTTTTTAGAAACTCAAAATTAGGTACGAAAACAGTTATTAAGTAATTTCTTAAATGATTATAAAATCCAAATTATTTTCAATAGATATTTCATTATACAAAGACAAAGCACGAGTAATTGGCTCGAGTAACTGGCATAAGGAGTTCTATGGATTTCTGAATGAAATAACGAGTAATGGCGTAATGTCCTTGCAAATATTGTGCATATATGTTACTTAGTATCTGGTTAAATAAATGCATGTCTGTACATTAGATTGGCCCTTAGCTGTATGGAAGAAACTCTTTTTTACAAACCCAAAATGTGCATGGGCCTCAATTTTTCCTTTGCATGTAAAAAATAAACTGTTAAGTTTTCAGGAAAAAATATTGATATTTAAACGTGCCTTTAGTAACCTCTATATTAAAAAATTTTATTTATATGGGAAAATAGTGTAGTTTTAAAAAAAAATTTAAGCTCAAACTTTCTAAAAACTGGTTCACTTTTCATTTTTAATTTAATTTTTTTTTAACATGAAAATAAGATTAAAATTAACAGAGTTATGGTTTTTTACTTTTGGAGCAAAATCTCATTTTTTTTCTTGTATTAAAAAAAATCAAAAAAATCCAAATTTTTAAAGAAATAAGCGAAATTTCTTGGAAATATTTTCTAAAACTATAACTAATACAGATACAAAAATTTGTGCGATTACGTTTAAAAATTCGATCGTAACGAAACTTTTTGAAAGAAGTATTTCTTTTTAGAAATTTCGAGTTTGAATATTTTACGCTCGGTATTTTGTTGGAAAATACGTCTGGTTTAACATGCCTCCAATATTGCATAAGTTTTTTATATGCAGACCAGAAATAATAAAGCATATACTGTTACCAATTGACCAATTGTCGGAGGAAGCACAAGATGCCTGTAATAAAGACTTACAAAACTATAGAGAGCCTTTCTCTCGTAAATGCAGTCGTGAAAATTCAAATGAAGATGTATTTAGCAGACTCCTTTTAAGCTCTGATCCTGTTATTTCAAGCAAAGGCAAGCATTTTATAAAAAAATTCAACTTTTACCAAAACTGGCATTACAACTATTAGTTCTGGGAAGAGATGGCAATTAAAGGTATGTTAAAGAGGATGCTGATGATGATGATGGTCATGATGATGATTATGATGGCTCTTAAGATGGTGATGAGGAAGATGATGACGATGATAATGATAACTTTGATTATTAAAACTAAAACTCTATTCAACTGAATTGAAAAAAAATTTTGAGAACCATACATCTAAAAATAATAAAAGAAAATCTTTAACACTAAAGTATTGTAAAATATAATTTTAAATTAGTTGTCCGTACATAAATAAATAATTTTAAAATTCAAAGCCAATAATTTATCGCTCGTGTGAATTAATCCTCATTTTCGGGTCCATCCAAATAACTGTGTAACGTTTGCAGAACGTATAAATATAATTTGAGCAAAATTATTCTGAGCCAGGCTGTGAAATTAAAATGATAATGCAATCATCATTGCCGTAAGATGCAATATAACGGCAAAAATAGCAGATGATTTTTATCGAATTATGCTTCTCATTCCGTTCGTATATCATGTTGTTAATCAAATGAAATTACGATAAACAAACCACAAAAGTTTAATATGAAATCTTTTTAAACTGCGATAAAGGTCTTGTATCCAAATGAAATAGATAGAGAAAAGTTGGGAATCAAACTTGAATTAAAGAAAACTAAACAGACCAACAATAGAAATGAGGGTTGCAGAACAGCTCCTGAAACACTTAAATTATTTTGCGGCGACAATTGTAGCTGTATGAAATGGATGTTTTCGCAATTTTACAAAATTCTGGAAGTAATTGTTTTTATGCCGTGCAGCACAGCTTCCAGTGAACGAGACTTTTGCACATTAAAGTGTTTGAAAAATTGGCTTCAAAATAGTACTGGAACGGAATGCTCTACTGCTTTATCGCTATTAAATACTCATAAGGATATTTCTGTGAACGAGGAAACTGTTATCGACAAATTGGCTTGGCGCTCTACACAATTGGCTTCGTATCTATAACTATGTATAAATATGTCTATCTTTTCAAAATATCTGTTTTCGTTGCTTTACTTAAATAAATACTTGTCGTCCTGCTCAAAACCAAGCTATTGAATCAATTTTGCAAAGAATTTAAATAAATAAAATTTCATTTACTCTTTTCACTTCGACGGTTGAAATCAGTTAAGAAATTTTGAAATATCTTAGGCCTTCAGAAATCCCAATGGAAATAAAAAAAACAAAAATTTTTTTTTGCTTCAGTAAACCCCCCCCATAGGAAATACCAATCTACGGCGTTGCTTGTATCGCCTGCGGTCGAAATTCGCCCAACGCACAGTGCTTTGTCCAGTGGGAATAAATCAAGAATTTTTTTTAGGCGAAACCTTACAAAATTGATACCCTAAGTAAGAACATACTTTCAGTTAGAAGAATCCAAATTTTAATTTATCCAATATTTAGAAAAATAATGTAGAAAAATATAATTTTGTTATATTTCAAATTTAAATTCATATAACAAAAAAAATGTTGAAGAAAAAAAAACAAATTTTGAAATATTTTTTAAATATTTGTATTTTTTAACAGAAAATTTAAAAAAAATCACCGTAAACCACATTTTTCATATTTGAATATATTATTGCATGACTATTTGTCTTTCAAATTCCAAAATTTAATAGTCGATTTCGTACGATTCTTGGAGTTATGCCATTTTGAAAAATGGTCTAAAAATCATATTTTGTGGTAATTAACTAAATGTTGTCTGTGCATTTTTACACCAAAAATGTAAACAAACAAAGTTTATGTTCAGTTATTTAAAAATTACATCATCATTTTCAAAGTAAGTGTCTTTCGAATGAATTCCTCGTGCTTAAAAAGTTTACGTATTAGTTTATAAAAGTTCAGTTTTTAAAGATATGAATTAAGCAGGTATTTTAAGGTGATAGTTATAAAATATTTCGATTTACCCATAGGCAACACCATAGACAGGTATTTCATAAGGGGGGGGGGCGGTTTACTGAAGCAAAAAATTTATTTAGTTTTTTCATTTACCCTACGGGTTTCTGAACGTCTAAGAACTTTCCGAATTTCTTCACTGATTTCAATAGTCGAAGTTAAAAGAGTTAATGACACATTTATTCTAAGTGCAGTCTTCTCTGCAAATCTTAATAACGAATGAAGACTTCCGTCATTAAATTCATTCCCCTCAAGTACATATGGACCAGAACCGTTTGTAGTTTTTGTCATAATTGATTGAACAAGAGGTACAAGTTTCGCTCTATAATCATAAACAAATTCCCACTGGTAAATGGACACATGACATAACCAATTATTTCTTAAATACAATGTAGCTGCGAGTTCTCCGAATTCTGTTTACAATTCTCAATTACATTTGTTCGGACATGGCCGCTAAAACACTGATGACATCTACCTTACACAGTAAGCGACGATGGGAGTAGGTATGCACAATATAGGAAAGAACAAAAAATGACTTACAAAACTGGGGGAACACAAATCTTCTCTACGCCAAAAACACAACGAAAATTAAAAACACACCGAAGAGAAGCAAACAAAAGCAAATGACGCCACAAATTATTTCACAACAATTTTTTTAATTTACAAAATTATTTATTACCTTTTATCGATTATTTCACAATTTATATTTAATAACTCTTAGCTATTTTATGCATAAAACTTTGTTCTGGCTTCAACATATAGATTAATCATTAGGTATCACAAACACACTTCACTACAAAATTGACTGCTAGAAAACACGATGTATCTACACAGACGAAAAAGGTCAAACTGTTGCTTGCAATAATGCATTTAACTAAAATATGCCATCATTAATTTTTCATACATTATTAGTATTTTTATTTTTATTTTTTTATGATTTTCTATGATATAGTTACAAATTCTAAATGTTTGATAGTTTAAATCATACTTGATTTTAAATACAAATTCAAGTTTTTTTATAGTTTAAAATCAATTATTGAGCTTTAGGTCAGGTTACAACAATTTTTTTTTAATACAATATAGGATTTTATTACGTAAGTCCAGGGAGGAGGCAGCTGCCCTCCTGTACCCTCTGAAAACATATATGTCTCTGATAGAAATTGCTGTTGGCCACATACGTACATACAATTGCAATTAAATGGATTTGCTTAAATTTTTCTTATATGGGCATTTCCACAGAAAAATGATCCGTGACCAATCAATTAAAACTTATTAAAAACTCATTATTTTATGATATTATCTAAGAGAAACATTTTAATTTTATTAATTTAAGCAATTTATACATAAATTCATTTACCATAATTATCACATCGTATGCACTACGGCTTCTAATCCCGGGATCTCGGACTTTCCAGTCCCGACAGTACCGGGATTATATAGTCTAAAATGCCGAGATTTTCGGGATCTCGGGACTGCCCTCAAATTGCAAAAATGCAACACTTTATTTTAAATTCAAGTAAAAACTTTTAAAAAAAATAAAATGTACGTCAAATGTTCGAAACTGAAATAAAAATGTATTACAATAACAATTCCACCTGCTAGTGTTGAGTCCGAGAGATGTTTCTCTTCGGCTGAAAATTTTGTGACCAAATTTTGTGTCAAGCCTGGAGGATGACACCTTAGATGCCTTAGAATTTTTAAGAGCATATTTTGAAAGTCGATCAGCCTGACTAGCAATTCAAAGACTTAGTGATCTCAAAACATTTACCTTTTTTATGTTAGTATTATTATTTAAAAAAATATGAATTTTATGAATAATACTATATACATATTAGGGAGTCCAATCCCGGGATTAGTTCGGGATTGAAAATTTTTAAAAGTAAATAATTCAAAACGTTTTTAATACACTTTTTTGTTATTTATTACTTGAAACTAAAATATGTAAATTAATTCATTTATAAAGTAACAAAAACAAAACAAATTAAGGATATTCACAATTGTGTGGTTTTCAGTGTTGTTAAAAAGCCCCGTGGTGTTGTACCGCACTTTACCGAACGGTTCTTATATTTTTTCTAATTTAACTTGAAATCTCTAAAAACCAAAAGTGTGGTAATTTTAAGTAGCCCAATCAAATGTTTAACGAACGTGGTTTTTAAAGTTCCATAAACAACTGATCGGTTGCCAGTTATTTTCTAATTGCAAAAATTAAAGGAGCTCAGAATGCAAGTTAAACTTTTTTATGCCTTATATTAATAAAATATATCAAATTGGATAGTTAATTTATTTTCATAGTAACAAAAAGCTATAGTGGGAGGTTCCCAACCACAAATTCTATTTTGAAGGGTGCCCATATTGTGATTTTCAACTATGGCAAAAAAAAGCCATACTACTATACCACACAATTGTGAATACCCTTATTGTTAATAAACACAAAAAACATTAATAATATTAATGAATAGCACATTGTTTTAATTTAACCCTTTCAGTATATTCGCTAAATATATTGGACACGTCAGATTGTAATTTTTATATTTATTTTGCAAAGCTTTTTTTAAATCAAATCATTTGTGTCTATGAAAAAAAGATTAAACAACACGATAAATATAAATTTATGTATTTGACTTTAAAGTCAGTTGGATTTTCGTTTTTGTGACGAAGAAAAGCAAAAAAAAATTGTTTGGCCTATTTTATAAGAAAACATCAACCGGACAAAGATCACATTTATGTTTTTTATCTTTTTATGGCTTTAATGATAAGAATATTAAGCGGGTTTAAAAAACAAAGATCTACAGGGTTGAGAAACCTTTAAAAGATTAAAAAAAGACTTTGTGCCGACCAGGAGCAAAACAGTTTTTTCTATGTACAAGCTTGTAAAACGAAAGTAGCGCAGGTTAAAATGAAAGGTATGTTTTTTTTCATCTTTTAAGGGCATAAATGATAGGAATATTACCTCAAAAAATTATTTTGTTCTTAGTTTAGCCAAGCCATTGAAAGGGTTAAAGAACAAATAATATAAAAGAAAGACAGAACAGTTTAAGTTATTACTATATAAATGTTACACTTTTTTTTTACACCGTCTTCATGTTTTTTGTGTTTAAGTCAAACTAAGGTTGGAAAAGACTTTTCAAATTATTTTTTTTATTTTAATTATTTTTAAAGTAATACATTAAGCAGATAAACTCGTTTTATTTTTTATTGGAGAGTATTGTTCGAATATTATTACAGAAATTCTTCTAAAACTTTGCAAAGTCTTTGCTCCAGTGATTCACACTCATCGTCCTAACAATCTTTTTTAGCCTCAATAAAAGTTTTTTATAATTCTGTATTCATATCAGCTTAAAATGAAATGTTTGCATTTACATGAATATTTGTAAAAGAAATTTTTTATTTAAAAATCCCGGGATCCAGGAAAGACAATCCCGGAATTTAAAAGGGCTTAAATCGTCCGGGATCCCGGGATGGACTTCCCTAATACATATATACATAAATTGTAAGGCTTTCCTCTGAAAATTGGAAAATAAAAAAAATAAAAAATGCATTATTTTACAGATTTTTTTCTTCAAAAATATATATCTAAGTAAGGTATCCAGGTATGTCAGACAATCGAACAATATATCAAAATGTTTGTATTTTGTATTTATCTAGAAACTGTCTATTCAATATAATTACGTCACTTTATTCGTATTACTTTAATATTTGATATGCATTAATTTGCCAAAAAAATCATTTTTTTGTGTTCAGAAATCGTAGGGTAGGGCCATAGTGGGTGAAAAAACTTCACTTCAAAAATCCAAAATATTTTCCAATCCAATGGCCATATTTTGTTACTAACCACCATTAATCTAAAACAATAGTTCACCTGTTATAAGAGCAAATAAAACTTTTTAGCAATATTTCTTATGCACATTCATATCAAAAGCTCTTTTTTAAAGATTTGGCGGTTCGAAATTCATTAGAAAGCAGAATCCTTTGGCCAAGTGGCCTAACATAGTGTCAGTTTTCACTTTTTCAATCCCGTCTTATAGCAAAAATCTCATCCCATACACTTCACTACGCCTTAATATATATTCTCGTCCTTTATATATATAAAGAAATAAGATAAATTAACATTGCATAAAAAATTTAAGTAAACAGTGTTTTTTTAATTCTTTTGGATAATTTTTTATTAAAAAACTTTATTTACTTTCATACCTTGCACACGAATTCTTTTTTTTACAGTTTTATTACAGGATTCTTAACTATCAATTCCGAAATCTCGAAATTGCTTTTGAGTCCCGAAATTGGAAGTGGCAAATATGTAGTTTTTCTTTTTCGTTAATTTTTCATAAAAATAGAAGGCATTGGCCAAAGATAATGAAAAAATGGTTGAGGCAAGGAAATAAAGCTATATAAAATTGGTTTTTTAATTACTTAATTACATATTTACTTAACTACCTAATTACTTAATTTCCCAATTGAACTGTAATGGAAATTTAAGTAACGTTACGTTACGTTACGTTAAAAAGTCTTATTAAAAAAAAAACCAGAGAAAATTTTTAAATTTGATCACTTACAAAGAACTTATAGTTATTATTTCAAAGTCTTCTAAAAAAAGTTGTATACAAAAAGTTTTGCCCAATTCAGAGAGGTTTGCAAAGCTTGTAATCCAACTCAAAACTCACTTCTTTTTTTTTTTGTAATCTAAAGCCAGCACATATATTTGGTTTTATCTTTAAATCCTTAGGGTCTGTTGTCATTGTTTTTACTAAATGTAGTGCTACTTAATTACTACGCAAATATAAATTTTTATTTTCTTAAAATAAATTTTTTAATTTTTTGCTTTTAATATTTATTTGTACAAATCGTACGTAACGTCTGTTTAGAAATGCCAATATGCTTATTATATGCAAATATGCAATTTTTTATTTGCATATTTGGACTCAATATGTGCATATGCATTTTGTATGCAGTATGAAAAAAATTATGGTTTGTTTTCCGAAATAGGATTTCTCGGGTCGCATATCCGTGTCATCGAAATTGTCCAGTGATCATTCAATACAAATATGCAATTTCATATTTTCCGCTGTCTGCTTATAAGTTAAGAACTAAAGCAAGCACGATAGTGAAAGTCGGCGTATTCATTTTTCGGGCTGTAATGAACCTTCTCATATTTTATTTATTTCAATAATGCTCATGGCTCTCATTAATTCGTAAATTCAAGAATGCAATTCGTCGTTCAGACAACCTCTTTATATTGAATACCCTGTATAAACACCAGGGGCGGTTCCAGGAAAATATTTCGGGGGTGGGTTTTTATTTGTATTTATTAAATAGTTATTGGTAAAAACAAATCAACTGTGTTTTACATTAAAAAATTATATTAATATTTCTTGACATTTTTAACATAATGTCCATTACATTTTCCCACGTTATTTTCCACTTCACGTTGCACGTTCAACAATGCCAACCCGTTCAATCGGTCTTTACTTGTTTTGCTTCGCAGATACTATTTTAATCTGCGTAGAGATGAAAATGAGTGTTCGCTTGAAGCCACTGAAATCAGAAGGGTTGCGCTTAAAAATTTGTAGGAGGTATTGATATGTGTAGAATTGCATGTTGCAGTTGTTGAGAAGATCAATAAATGATTTCGCTGGTTTTTCTTTTGGAATCTTCGAAAACTGTCTGTAAAAATACAGAGTACATATAGGGTGTAATATTGAGGGCGAACATTAAAGTTTTTCCTTTATTATACTCTCACCTTTACCACATCGCAAAGTGGTGGGGTTTTATGCTTTTTTGGTATATTTGGCCTATTTGAGAATGTGAGGTATTTCGGGTGTTTAGGTGGAATATTCTACTGGGTCAAAATTTTAAAAGTTTAAATTCGTATTCGTGTAAATAAAAACTTTTCTATACTTTAATATAAGAAGTTTTTTTTAAGACTATTTCATTTTATACATTGGATAACAAAATAATAAATAAAAAGAATAACGCTATAAATATTTTGGTGAGATTTTTGTGGGTTTTTTGCCACATCGTGTCGTTTGTTGAAACGACCACAATCCCGTATTTTTCTCCATTACTGTATAAAAATTATAAAAAAAAATCTAAATTTTTCTTTATGGTTCCCTTAACCCGCATAATAAACACCAGTTCATCACATTTAAACACAAGATCTCCGAGAACTTCGGAGGGGATTTAAGCCCCCTAAACATCCCCTTAATCCGCGGCTGATAAACACCAGTGAAAACCTTACAGTAGAAGAAACAAAAGCCGATAGAGTCCGTAGATTTTATATTCAATCAATATTTGTCCCGAAAATTTATCGACAACTCTATTCCACTTTATATGCAAAGAATCGTAGAATAGACCAAAAACACAATTGTGTTTTTTAATTGCCTTTTTTTTAACAAGAAAATATTTAAGTCATTTAATATTGACATCGCGTAATATTTATATTCCTCTTACCAATGTATAATTTTGTAAATATTTGAGAAAAATACTCATTTTAAATTCCTAAGAAATTATTTCCAACAAATGAACCACTCCGTATTACAAACTTGTATTAAGAATATGGCCATATAATTTTGAACAATAAATAAAATTAGTTGATTTTTCCCATCTTAGCTGAAACTAGATTCGTGATAATTGAAAAAAATTTACAATGCTCTTCAGATTTTGTTTTCAATTCTGTATCCTGGTTTTCAGTGCTGGTTTAAGCCCCAGTTAACAAGAGTTTAGTTAATCGTAGACTAAAGTTAACCAGAGTTTAGCCACACAATCACTTTTTCAGAACTTGGTTAAGTAACCAGCACTTTTGTGTTTATTGATATGGCAGTACCATTAAACGTCATTGAAATTCAAATAAATATATGTAAAATCTGAACTCTCAATAAAAAAAAAAAAACAAAATGAGTAAAAGAAGAACCTGCAATTTTTCCATTAAGAAAATTGAATTTTTGTTAGCAACAATCAACAAATCGTCGCTGCGCCGAAGAAGACCGAAACCGTCCTCAGCAATTACAGCTTTGCTCAGTGTGAATTTATTTAATTGTATAAATGAAGTAAACAAATCATTTGTCAAAATCGAACGGTAAGTTAACAAAAGTTTAACCAATGAATATTGAGCGGTTAACCTTAGTTCAAACTTTTGCTAATATTCACTGAAAAACTTATTTCTTGGTTTAAACTTAGTTTAACCGAGAAACAGAGTTAAACTTGCACTGAAAAATTGGCCCTTAAAAAAGATTTAAAATTTAGTTTGTAGAAACTTGAAGTCTTTTCAAAATATTTTTATAAT
This sequence comes from Dichetophora obliterata, assembly GCA_963920525.1. Taxonomy (NCBI): domain Eukaryota; kingdom Metazoa; phylum Arthropoda; class Insecta; order Diptera; family Sciomyzidae; genus Dichetophora; species Dichetophora obliterata. The sequence goes on from OY986435.1 coordinate 282,218,555, forward strand.
GCTGATTTTATATGATTTAAATACAAATTCTAAGCGTTTGATTGTTTAAATCATACTTGTATCAATATAGTTTAAATGTTTGATAGTTTAAATCATACTTGATTTTAAATTTAAAATTTGAATTTAAATCATATAAAATCAACAATTATATTTTTTTAACAGTGCTATTTGTATTTATTTGTTGTGTACCATTGGACCGTATGTAAGGGATTGAACCCCGAAATGCCCCTTCATAACGGACCAAGCGCGAAGGAATGTAATTTTGCCATAAAAATATATTAATTTGTCTATGAATTTATCAATGAGAAGAGTAACTGCTTTAAAAAATTTTTGTTAAGTCATAACAAAAAAAATGTTCTTAGAGTATAACTTACCATGTGTTGGACTGTGAAAAGGCATTCGTTGTGGTGCCCAAGGCCAACCGGGCGGACACAAGGCTGCATAGCGCCCGGCTAGAGCGCCCCATTGCGATATGAAACCCAATCTGTAATAAAAGAAATACAATGAACATATGATAAAACAATTCAAACAATGCAATTAATTAGCATATATGTCATGAATTCGAGGGAAAAAATAACGAGACAAACATTAACCCTTTCTAAGGCAGAGAAAATATTTTCCCCTCCAACATAAGTAGTATTTTCTTAATAAAATTCAACAGAAAATGTTAGTGTTCAAAATATCTCCCTTGCTTCATAAAGGGTTAATTTAGCCTAAAGTGAAGATTTTAGTGCCATATGATGCCAAAAATAAAGTAGCAAAAATTAGCTCTAATAGGTTTTACAAGAATACAAAAATAGCTTTATACACTTACAATTCATATGAGCAAATGTGTATGTATGCATACATACCTACACATACGTAACTGCAACATTTTTCAGTATATCCTTAAAAAGGAAAAACTTTGCTTACGGCAGCTTTTACGATTTGAGCAAAAAAAAAATTACTTATTTCAACAAGTCTTTTACAGTACCCTTATTTCTTAACGTTAAAATATTTACAACACCAACAGCAACAACAATAATAATCAGAAGTAGTAGCGTATCATCTCTAGTAGCAGCTGCTTTGAATTTACCCTTCATGCTTGACTCCACAGACAAACAGACGGAGGAAATCGTTTTTCCGATTTTTTTTCTTACCACCCAATATTGTCTGCTGCTAGTTTATATAAGTGTGGACCAGCAGCAAATCCTCAACAACAGCAACAACAGCAACAACAGCAACGTCGTCAACAAAGGATTTATATCTGAAAGCATCTTAATAGCAGCATTTATTTACTAACTTAAATTTATATAATGTGCTAAATCAAACTTTCAACTCAAATCATTCAAGGGTACACAAGCCAATTTCTCAACAACCTCCCTGAAATTGCTGACCCACTCTACAGCAAAATACAATTCCCCAACCCACCTCAACCCACATCTGAAAACCAAAACGACAGCTTGTGTTGTTTAGCAAGCAGGTAATTGAGGGTTGTATATATCTATGTAGTTGTATATAGGGGCTCTTCTAACCTCTGTGTTAAGGGTAGCCAGGGGGTAGAAGGCGTTTGTTCGATTTTCTCATGAATCACTTAAGTGAGTTTATTAAACTTTCTACGCTGTCATGCCATGTGGCAGTAGCAGGAGAAGATAGAGTCGGGGGGAACTGTTAATCTTAAGATGATTTCATGATTTCTCACTGGTGTAGAGTTGTATGGTTAAAATGTTGTACGGCACATTAAATGGTGTACACAGGGTAAGTATTGTGCTTTATCTATGCCCTTACCGCCAAAATATGCGCCATATTTAAAATGTATGATATAAATAGGTTAAATAACAGGGCTTTGATCTGAGAAGAAAGTAGATTGAACCATCTGTAGTGGTTCTAAAGGTGTACAAATTTTTGAGTATGATAAAAGTGTTAGTCGCAGTCATTTTCGAAATATTCATATTTTTACGTTGACAATTGATACTATCAAACTGTGTTTCAAAAAGAGACGAGAGCAATATAAGTCATGGAATTGAAGTGCAATGAAAATAGATAATAGTTTAATTGTAGATGAAAGAATTTACCTTGAAGACTTAAAATATATAGATAGTTTTATTTTCTGCAAACCACATTTACTCGTAATATATTATAGAAATATAAAATTATATGATTGTTACATATATTTTATTAAAACCATACAAAAAAAAACCAAACAAACCTTTTTAAACGGGAAAAACACTCGGCATAAAAACCCAACATTTATTTCCATATTTACTTGAACGACACTTACTCAGCGCAAATCATAAATAGGCAAAAAGTTTTGTTGTGAAATCAACTCCTCCTCCTAAGCCAGTGAACCGATTTTGACAATCAAGGTGTTATTACATAATATTTGGGCTGTAGATGTGCAATGCTTTTTTATTGGGAAGTGATTTTGAAGTGATCGAATTTTATTAGGGCTATTCCCAGTTACGGGCAAATAGCTTTGCAAATGTATGCCCTACCAAATATTTGCCATCAACTGTGAGCACACTTTTTAGAACACTGTTGCAAACAAAACTCACAGCTGTTTTGGAGGGAAAAAAAAACAACACGAACAGTATTTGAGGTGTTTTTCATTATTATTTATCAAAGTGAGTTCCATATCAGAGTCCATTAATTTTGTTTTATTAGCGGCGTATGGTTAAAATGTGACAGCTGATTGATTGGCAAATAAGTTTTGCCCATGCTCGACTGTATGCAATGCGATTTTAGTGTTGCAAATTTGACACAGTCGGGCAAATGCAAATCTGTACATTTTGTTGTTGTGTTGAAAATATTTGCCATCATATTTTGCAAATGCCACGATGCCACGCTATTTGCCCGTAATCGGGAATAGCCCTATTGTTTTTTAAGTGAAAACTCTTTAGCACCGTTGTGGTTTGAAGCTGGATCAAACGAAAATGATATATTTTATTAACAAACCACCGTTAAGTGTGTACACAAACCAATTTCAAAAAAATTTTATAGCTGTTGAACTGTCGGACAATTTAGAATCTATTTTTATGAGAATTTCTAAAATCCAATCGAAAACATAGACGTTAAAGGCACTTAGCGAGTCTCCTCTTTGTGCGGTGCTTTCCAAAAATATAAAAAAAACATTTAAAAAACATATTACAAAATTAAATTAATTTAAAAACGAAAGTAAAAATATAGAAAGGCAAAACTCTGAGTTGCAAGTCTGTTTTTCTCATACTAAGGTATCGGTGTTTTATGAATAAGTCGGACTACAAAATTTTGAAGATATCTGAATGGTTTTGGTATCACAGTAACGGAAATTTTATTAATAAAATAAGATAAAAATTCCGATGGTATTTCAATAACAAAATTTACATCAGTTGAAAATGACCGAAAGAGTTGTCAAAATCATGTCCAGTAAAATCTAATCTAGGATGCACACAATATGTTTTCTAAAATTGATTGAAATCCGACCACCCGTTTAGATTTGTATTAAAGTCAAACAGAAAATGAGTTTTCTTAACCCTCATCTGACCCTCAAAAAAAGTCACAAACAAAACCCTACTGGATGAAATTTCACCCATGAGTATTTTGAACGCCTAATTAACTAAAATTTATTAATTTTCTTTTATATGCGTTTATTTTGTTCAATTACAGTTTATTAATAACGGTTAGTGCAAAAGCAGAAAGCAGTTTTATGCTCTCCACATATATATTTGCTGAAGGAAGAAATATGCTTTTCGGTCCTTTTTTCGCATATGGGTGAAATTTCACCCGAAGGTCGCTTAAGTTACTATTCAAATATTTACCATTATGTTTTATCAACCATTATGTTGATATCATATTCTACAATAAAGATACATTTTATACAAATACCATACATTTCATTAATTTACATTAAAAATGAGCGAAGTATAGCGTTTTAAACTTCAAAATGGGTGAAATTTCATCCAAAGGTCGCTTAAGTTACTTTTCAAATATTTACCGTTATGTTTTATCAACCATAATATTGATATCATATTCTACAAGAAAGTGACATTTTATACCAATACTATATATTTCATTAATTTTGCATTAAAAATGAGCTAGGTATAGCGTTCTAAACTTCAAAATGGGTGAAATTTCACCCGAGGTTTGGATGAGGGTTAATATTACAAATAAAAAAATTGATTTCTAGCCATAACTTTTGATTCTAAGGAGATATTAAGGTAATTTTTTCACATAAATCAGTTTTGAAACGTGAGTACTTTGTAAAATATATAAAAACAACATTTTTGAAAAAAAAATTTGGCCAAAAATATCATAAGATGGGTGCCCTTGATGTCTTGATCAAGGGAAGAAGAATCTGAAGATTCTTCAAATCTGGAAGAATTTTTGCAAATTAATATTATGTCTTATGAGAGGTAGTCAGAGATGCGATTTTTATTTGTTTTTTATTTTTACTACAAAAACAACTTTTAGTCATGTTTTTTATAAAAAGATTCTATAGTTTTAAGCCTTTTTTGAAAAATATATAAAAATGAATACACTGACCAAACGGTAGTTCAAATGTTCTTTTAAGTCCTTTGATTGGGCTTTTGAACAAAAAAATTTAAGTGAAATATATATAAAAACAGCGTAAAAACTTGCATCGAAACTCAAAAATATTGATTTTCAAGTTTGAAAGAACGATGTTTTATGAAAAAGTCGTTGTACTTAAAATTTATACAGTTTTCTAAAGGCTTCACTTCTACCATGCATTTCGACTACACACATACTCGTACTCTTTTTCGATATTAAATATTTCCCAAAAAAACTTAGTGCTATGATAACTCACAAGGGTATAATGCAAAAAATTTCATGGTTTTAAAACTGTTTTATTTTCCTTTTTTTTTCCTATAAAATGTGATTCAATTTATAGTCCTAAGTTGGGTACTCGACGTGATCCAAATATGATAGGATGGCCTATTTAAGGAAAGCATCAGTATCTGATCAGATGGCGAACAGATTTTGCTGTTCATACCATATCTCGACTTATTAAAATCAACCTTACAACGGCGTGTTTATTTCTTTAAAGCGTGCACAGAAATTTGAAGCAAGAGAAATACAGAAGCTGAATGATGTTTTTTAAATTGCTTTGCTGAAGATTCGCGCCGATGAATACTTTGATTTCCGCTTTTGTTAAATCGCGTTTAATTCAATTTAATTTTTTATTTTTCTCAATAAAGCCAATATTAAAAACATTAATTTTATTTATCAGCTAAATGAAACAATAAATGGCCCCCCTGAGTAAAATCCTGGCTACACCCATGTATATTCATAATGACATTATGGAATAAGAGACAAGATTTTTTATAAAAAACTCATATAACTTCTTTTATTTTTGAAGCGAAGCTTTTTACGCCTCGTTTTGTGATTTGCTTGAGTGAAATCTGAAAAACGACACTTTTTTCCATACACCTTTTTCTTAGAATTGTTGTTGTTTTTTACTTGCGTCTATTACAATAAGAGGATATAAAATTAAAAATATTTCTTTGCTAGCGTGAGGACCGAACCCGCACCTCACGATCGAGAGATCGACACACTAACTACTACTCCAAACCAACCAATTTTAATAATTGTGATTCATTCAATATTAACTGAAGCTATGTAGATGACAGAAATTTATTAAAGGAATCGTTCATTAGCTGGTTCATTAGCAGCAGACAAGGTTGCCAGCAATGCGGGAAAAATCCCATTCGTGGTCATTTTTAATTGGTCTTGGGAATTTTTTTTTTTAAATTCCCATGGTATTTTTTAATCCAGCGTGGTATTTTTTAATTGGCGTGGAAATTTGGAGTGGTATTTTTTAATTGCATGGGAATTCGGGAATCTTCTTCTTAAAAATTCTTATTCCCTTTTATCAAAACTTAATAATGGTATTGGATGAACGACGTAAGCGTAAAGCTATAAGTTTACGGTGTACATTTCCTCGAACCTACCTTTAAGAAAAACGATTAAATTACTTATTTGTTTTAATAACAAGTTTCCATCACAAAATTGCATGAAAATTTAGTAGACATTTTTTGACATATAGCAATACTATCCTGATTATTATTTTTTTGCAAGCGTAAAGTTTACAAAAATTATTTTAAAATGCCTAAAATGCCATGCCGAAAAAAGTAGTTTCGAGATAAATGAGTATAAAGAGAATGAATGTAGACGAAACGCTGTGGCTCGACACATACTAAAACGGCTGGAGAAGTGAAAATACAGTGTTCAGTTGCTTTTTGATAAGACGTAATGTAAAGTAACATATAAATCTAAAATTCACGGATCTATACGTCCAGTCACGTTGCGTTTATTATAACCACGTGTATGAGAAAGCATTGTTTCAAACTATAAGTGAGAGAACGTTCTGCTTAACTGATATTAGATTAGGACAACTATTGATGTAATATTTGCTAGAAATATCGATGACATCTATGTAATACACGTTTCATATTTTATATATTAAAACCCAATTATTTCATTAACATTTACTAAAATAATTCAAAATTAATGTAAAATAATAATGCAAGGTGACTTTACTGGTGGGAAATTATTTTTTTAGTTAACATTAGGTACTTAAAATTTTTCAATTTAAAAATTTTTTTATTAAAAAAACCATTAAATGATGAAACATCTAAAACTGCGAAGAAGCTTTGCTTCTCTCGTGTGTCCAGCGACGCCTCTGTTTTTTTTTTCTACCTCCATATTTCAGTCAGGACATCAAGGCTTTTTTATGATTCAACATAGTTTTTCATATGAAAAGCCCAATTTATTGAAGCAAAAATAAAAAAATAGCAGTTTTCTATTAATGGAAAATTGGTGGTAACAAATAAATGCATTAAAAGATTACCCTTAGTTAAATTTAAATAACCAATTTAAGAACAATGTACTAAGTACTTAGGAAAATTTATATATAAATTTATGTATAAATGTATTTAGGAAAATTTAAAAATATGCAAAAATATTCAATGTTAGATAAGAAATTGTAATTTATATCTGTTGTATGTGTTATTAAGATAGAACTATAAATAAAACTTTGTGAAAAAAGCTATATAAAACGATAGGAGTGTCACACCCACTTAAGCCAACGTGACCGTAGTTATTATGTGAGGGGTTTCTATTAAAAAATGGCTAAGTCCACTGTTTACTATTTTGAGAAAAACACGAAAAACTTATGCACAGCAACAAATGCAGAGTTAAAATTCGTAGGCATATACGAAAATCATACAAAAATGTTTTCTCAAAATATATACTTCTCTTTTTCGACTTTGCCATTATTAAGTCAAAACCATTCATATGTTGATAGATAAAGAATTTACATATTGAATATTTTAAAGTAGACTGACATGCAGCACTTAAACGTAATAAAAGTTGCGTTTATATACAGGGTTGCCAATATTCGAAGCGCCCATTTTAATTTTAAATAAATCAAAGAAACCGCAATTTTTTGTCTGATCGTCATGAATATCATTTAATTGGGTTCAAGTAAATTTGCTTACATTATTTCTTGAATACGATATCTCGTAAATGGTCGCCATTGGCCTCTACGACATATTGTGCCCGTTTTGCAGCATTTTCCATGGTTTTCTTCAACATTTCGATGGGAATGGCGGTTATTTCTTGACGGATGTTGGTTTTCAGCTCTTCTAGGGTCTTTGGCTTGTTGACGTAAACCTTTGATTTCAAATAACCCCACAAAAAGAAATCTGGAGGCGTTAAATCTGGTGATCTTGGCGGCCAATCGAAATCACCATTTTTTGACATCAAACGGCCAGGGAACAATTGCTTCAAAAAATCGATTGTAGTGCGGCTTGTGTGTGGTGGCGCGCCGTCTTGTTGAAACCAGTAGTGCCTGATACGCTTTCGACGACCGATTGGCATGAAAAAATTGTTTATCATATCGCGATAACGCTCCTGATTGACAGTAACTCTGTGGCCATTATCATCTTCGAAAAAGAACGGCCCAATGAGCATTTTAGCACAAACGCCGCACCAAACAGTGACTTTTGCATCGTGAAAAGGTACCTCTTGAATCTCGTGGATTTTCAGTGGCATAAATACGGCAATTTTGTTTGTTTACCGTTCCGTTCAACTGAAAATGAGCTTCATCGCTCATTGAGTTGAGTTTTCACTATTGACTTGTTTTGTTGAATGTAAATTTCAACAATTTTAGAGCGTTCGCGTGGCGTGTACTGTTCCATTGTAAACATTTGCTTGGAATGACGCTTCAAACGCGGTATGTCATTAGTCGATTTGGCATCACTGCGGAAAGTTAGAGTGTTGCCATATGGGCGCTTCGAATATTGGCAACCCTGTATACTAAGAGTATGATAGGTGGTATTCAAAAGCATATTTACAAAAATTTGGAAACACGTACTCCTATGTAACGAAATGGGCGAAAGTTTCAATACCTTTTCCCTACTTTAAATAAACTTTGACATTCGTGCCAACTTTAATTGACACAAAAAAGTAGCTACTTAAGTTTTTCACGGCTATCAAATATTCTTGTACTCATTTCCCCGTACGAATTTCCCATCCATATAAAACTGTAAAGTACACCCTCTACATACTTGATTGTTGTGATTTGTTTTGTTTGTCAACTTTCAATTGCATTGTTTTCGCACATTCGTAACTCAACTACGAGTATAGCCGTTAGTTAACCTCTGTTGACCAGTTCTACTTGGTTGACCTGTAGTGTAGTTAGTGACTGTAGGTTTGGGGGGCTGTGATTTTTGTGTGCTTGTTCAAGTTTAGCAGGTTGTGGGAAGGTTCTTCATGGGTTTAAATAGTTTAATGTTGTTGTTGTTTCCGTGATTGTGTTTTGTTATTTTCAAGGTGCTGCTTACACTGTCTACGGTTACGACATTCGACTCACCATGACCTCTTTCTTTTCCTTTTGTTGTTGCATTAATAACGATGCACATTAAAGTGTAGTGCAATGAGTTGGAATTCAAGCAACAAAAAATCGAAAAGAACTAGAAATCAATATTTTTCGTATTAATTTCAATTGAGTGTGAGAAAATTTAAGCCGACTTAAGAATAGAATGCAGTGTCTTGTGAACTGCAAACTATACAACCTGAAAAAGGGTGTTGTGCCTCATGTAGTATGCAACGGGTGGGTGGAATTGATTTTTAGCTATGGGTGGTGCACTTGCCAAAATTTTAGCCTATCTTTCTTGAGCTGCCAGAATGGTTATTAAATGGAACATCATATCATCAAATAAAGTGTAAATCGTTCTTTCTTTTTTTAGTTGTTAGTTATATACATACATTCCGTTGTAAGGTTTCGTATTGTTATTTTTTTGTTATTTATTTACACACTAAAGTGATTTGCTTGAAACGTCACTGAATGCCACTTAAAATGCTAGCATTTCTCATTTGTAGGGTTTCCCAAACGTTTTAGCTTTTGTCTAAGTTCGTGTTTACATCGTCAATTGAAAACACTTGAACAAAATAAAATAAGATTTTAGCTTGGCGATTAATAATTATGTCTGCCACAGAAATAATAGAGCTGGTTTATTTATTAGTTAGTAGGGTTAGCTGAAAACTATTAAGTTAGTAGGATTTTCAGCAGTTGACCTATAATATGCGTTGACTTACATGGAATTTAGTGTCAAAATTCTTAAATAGCTTAAAGTTTGTCATAATGATTTTTCCTTAAAAAAAAATAGTTGATGTATCACTTCAGGCCAATAAAAGTAAATTAAAGAATATGTTTGGTAAGGTTAATCCAGTTGCCTCCTGAAGGAGGGTCAATTAGACCATTTTGTTCCTAATTGGTATCGGTAGAAGGAGCCTTAATAGAAATATGTAAGGGTTTTCGTTGAATTCGGGAATCTCAGGAGGGATTCTAGAAAGGTTTTTATTATATTTCCTTACACTTTCTTGCAATTAAACTTTTTTGAGGAATTGAAAAATTAGTTTTGCTTGAAAAATTTTAAAAAAAGTTAAAAATAATCGTAAAGGAGTGAAGAAAACGTCAGTATTTTAACATGTTTTGATACTTATGATTATTTTTCATTTCTTATATTGTCGGCTTACAAGTCATATTACTCAAGTCCAAAACTGTGTATAAAATGTGAGAAACTTCAATTAAAGATTTATTTTGTTATTCTCTTTTCTACTCTTTTCTTAATGAGTTAAGAATTTGGAAGTTTGGCCACAGAACCAACTGTGTCTGAGATTTGCTACAATTCAGTATACCATTAAAATGCCCCAACTGCCCATTTTCAGCTAAGCGTACCAGTTCTTAGTGTATTTCAACAGACTTTACAAAGTTATTTATAAGTAGTGTCCGACCGAATATTCGGTTTCGGTTTCGGTTTCAGTTACGGCCAGTTTCGGCCCTTTTTGGCAGTTTCGGCTGGTTTCGGCTATTCGGCCTCAATATGGCCGTTTTTTTTAATAACCAGTTTCGGTTTCGGTTTCGGCCGAATATTATAAAATGGCCGAATATTCGGTTTCGGTTTCGGTTAAAATTCCGGTTTCGGTCGGACACTATTTATAATTATGACTTACTTGGTACTTAGTGTTTTTTACTTGTAAAAAAAACGTCTTGGTGCTGCCAAAGTGGAAGAACAGAAAAGAAAAAAAAGACAAACGAAGAAAAATATTTGCTTATATAAAACAATGCTTATAATTGCACGATGTGAAAAAATTATATAAATTAAAAAACTTGGCATATGACATAGTGCAGGTTGTATACCTGGTTTGATTCCACCCTAAAATTTGGATATAAGTACTACCCCAACAACACTCTGTTCGTACGCCTGAATATATTTTAATATAAACACTTTCAACTTTTGTTTACATTAACAAATCAATGTTTTTGATACAACAAAATTTGTTGTATTCTTAAAGCTTGAAATTTTATTTCTATGATCGCATTCATAGTTTTTTTGCAGAGCTGAGAGGTTTTGCTGAAAAATGCTTTGTGTATAAACATGTAGTAAAAGCTCAGTGTTTATAGTGCAATCATACTCCGAGCATAAATCTACTTTTAAAATGGTTTTTAACGCTTATATCTCCATCTCGCTTGCTCAAACAAGCAAAAAGCGCGCACTAATGACACCAATAAGCTCAAGAAGCTACTTTGTAAAGCGCTGAATAAGCGTTCGCTAAGATATAAATAAACTCAGCAAAGCTGCTTTATGAATCCACTGTGAATGCGGCCCTAGAAATTATATTTCTAGCTTTAAGAATACAACAAACTTTTTTGTATCAAAAACAATGGTTTTTTAATATAAATAAAAGTTAAGTGTTTATATTAAAAAATATTCAGGCGTACGAACTGAGTGTTGTTGGGGTAGTATATTTAAGAAACTAACTTATTTAAATTACTAAATTACATAATCATTTGACTACCTAATTAGTTAATTAACCGATTGACCTGCAATAGAAATTTAAGTAACGTAACATAACGCTGGATCAAAAAACCAACATCTTGGAGTTGAGCTAGAAATTGGCATGAGATGCATTAGTTTTCAAAGTGGCAATACTGATGAAGGGTCAACTTTCGCAATAAAATGTCGGTCTCGAATGGCTTAGAAAATTAAATTTTCGAAATTTTCAAAATTCAGTGCAAAATATGAAGTTTGTGGAATATAGCAGAAAATAAACTCTGTATAGAGTCAATCACTTAGCTGACTTGACATTTTGTTTCGGAAATCACTATATATTCCTGCGAAGTCATTTACTAGTCTGTGAAGTCATATACAAGTTTAAACAGTGAGTTGATCACAGCTTAATCACTCAAAGACTACTAAAGAGGAAAATGTATCGATTTGATAAGTGATTGACTCTATACAGAGTTGTTATTGTTGTTGTTGCCTTCTTAAAAAAAAACTTACTTGATCTAAAGCTCGCAATTTAATTCATATAATATTTTCATTAATTTATAAAAATGTGAAAACAAGTTTTCTTCTAAAGAACAAAATTAATGTTTGCAAACAAAACGCTTTAATTTAGTATTTGAATAATAATATAATTTATTTTAAATAATTTTATGAAAATGAGTAATATATGGCTTAAAACTATTTTAATTGATTGAAATAAAAATAATTGGAAAAGCTTTCTCTTAAAAAACTATTTCTTCTTTTTTATTTATTTTGGGTTGGAGATCGGTTAGAGAAAGACCTTGGAGATCAAGTAGAGATCCAGCCTTATCTCAACTTGAGATCGAAGGTCCATTTCCCTGGAGAATGGCTTGGATCTCGAGTGGAGGTCAAGTTGTTATCCAGCACTGGAGATTGGAGAAACGAACTGAGGCTCCACATGAGGCCAAGCCGATGATAGCAACTTCAGACATATTATGTTTCTTATAACGGCAAGAGGAGTTGAAATAAATAAAATTTTGCGGTTCTAGTAACTATAATGTCATATTTTTATTTTAACTGAACAAAAATTTGGAAATAAGAGGACTGCAAAGGAACGATCATTTCTCCCGATTACCGCATGTAATATTCATTTCCCGTAACCTTACGCCTATAAATTAATTTTCTGAGTGGATATAAATTGTAGGAAATAGATGAAAGCATACATCGTGCCAATTTTTTACATCTCCCCAACGTTACTATCTTATCTCTCTTTTCTTATTGGCTGCGGAAGAAAAAGCTCAAGTTTGTTTTTGACACTTACCGCCTAATGTTGTAAATCGGAAACGCAAACCAACGGCAAGTAAGACACTAGAAAGCAATACTTTTTTCTATACGAAATTCTTTTGCTTTTCCTGTCTTGCTTGTCGTTGGTTTGCGTTTTCGATTTACATTACAACATTAGGCAGTTAATGTTTGATCGAAACTTAACGAGTGACTAATGGAGAGAAAATGAGAAGAACAATGCATTAAAAATGCTATCTGTCGTCTATATTTTCTCCGATTCGTACTATATTCGTATGCACTCATTTCATTGCTCTAGTTTCATTGTCACGGGGCGTCTCGACAGGCAATAATTCATTGCTTTCCATCTGTCAATTAGCAACTATTGCTAATCGAGACCACTCAATTGCCATGGTTGGCAATTCATGGCGAGCAATATTGCTTTCCATGTATTGCCAAGCAATGAGCTGTATTTTTTCTTGTTTGACAGCCATTTTTCATTTTTCTCCAAAATTTTAAATGTAAATTTCTATAAAAATCAAGTAGCGTGCAGAATAAATTTATAAAATAATAAATTTATATAATAAATGATAAAATTATATGTTGATTTCGTAACATGACAAAACCCACCCTTGAAATATTGCCATTGCTTGCAATGGAATTTGACAGATGGTAAGCAATGGATTATTGCCTGTCGAGACGCCGGGTCAATGAAAATTGGACAAAACAATGAAGTATCATACGAGCTTAAAGAACCGCGGTAGCCCGGGCTCAATTTCCAACTCAGACAGAATGTTTTTTCAATTCTGTTAGAATCGCTGATGTTGGAAAAATTAAAGACGATGGTTGAAATTTTATCGACTTACAATTTATTTGTCTTTTTCAGTCTGAACATAGAGATTAAAATTAACCGGAAAAAACAATTTTTTACAGTACTGCCAAATTCCGGTATTTTGAGCTGTCAGATTGGCTAAGTGCTACCCATAGAAAAAGAAACACATTTACCCCATGAACACATTATATGACAAACGAAACAAAAGTGAACTTAAATTAATTAAGTTAACAATTCAATTAATTTTTATATTTGGTCGTCACCTCTCCACAGAAAATGGCACACCTCAGAGAGTAAAATACTGCTATGTAAAGCTTCTTGAAAACATAAGCCGTCCGGAGTCCTCATTAAGCTAGTAGGTCCAATTCTTGATCATTTGTGTTCAAACATTTAATAACACGCACAACGCAATTGATCAAAATTTTTGAAATTGAAAAGTTTTAAATTTTTATTTTAGGTCAAGCGTAACACCCGCTCCAATTGCGTAAAATATCGCTACTGGAGCATTTTTAGGACTCTCTGAGCGAAAACACGCTAAAATAGCGTGGCAAGTAGAGACTATATATATTTTATGACTCTCTGAGCGAAAACACGCTGAAGTAGCGTGAAAAATAGAGAATATACATATTTTATGAATCTTTGAGCAAAACCACGCTGAAATAGCGTGAAAAGTAGAGAAAATATACATTATTTCGAAACAAGTGTTGAGTTGTAGATAGAATTGAAAAAAACCCGCTGCATAGCGTGATCAAGGCTCATAAGCCGTGGTTATGTGCATTCATTTTCTTGATTTCTTTTCATCCATTCTGACAGTTCGACCGAGCTTAGTCTCAAGTGTCACAACCTTTTAAATGAGCCTTGAGCGAGATCTTTTACCAAAATAGCCAATAAATTCCGTGAAATTTCAAAACATTTATTTCAATGATTTCCTAATCAGTTTCTAGAGTGCACATTAATGAGCGCAATTATGAAAGATACTCACGCTCACGCTCACGATCTAACCCATTAAAAAAATATGTGTTCGCTCCCATGAGGAGCAACAAAAGAGCGCTCTTTTGCTGTTTTATTGGATCAAAAAGTAAGCATTTATGCTCTTGTGCTCCTTTACTGTTTTATAAGAACAATAGGCGAGCAATAAATGAAAAAAAAGAACTTTTAGTGAGGCATATGCTCTTTAGGAAACTCAATCATTATTTTCTGTGAAAAATTGACCTTCAACCTATTAACCCAGAGATCCCTGGTTTGAATCCGGGTTCGGGCATGGATCTTTTCACTTTATTTTTCCTTTCCTACATTTTAAAATTATGGAAAACTAAAAATCCACAACTGAATTGTGTAAAATGTGGAATTAAAGGGCAGGAACAACTAAAAGCTGGAAATGCTAGTCGAGGTTAAGGTATAACACTAGCTTCGGCTAAAAGCAATTCAAATTGTTTTTCGCGATTGTTTCGCCTAATCACACTCAAAAAAATCTCCTTCCCTTAAATTAGGGAACTGTGGCTTCAATTCATAGGCATGGGTTTTTCTATATTCTATAGAGGTTTCTCCTTACTGTAGAGAATTTTTACATGATTTAACGATCTCACGTCTTGATTTCGTTGTAATGTTATTAAAACAGCTTCTTAGTTTTGAAGACAAGTTCTTACTTAAATATAAGAAATGACGGTATGATAATAGTTAACTTTCCAACAATTTTTTACAAGCAGAAATAATTTGGAAAAAAACTGTATTGATATCAAGTCTGCTCGCAACATTCTATAAGCGAACGATTCTTAATGAAGCAAATTAAGCGACGATTGTTGAAAAACAGCGATGGTCGAATGGATAAGCCCATGCACTTGCACTCACGCGACCAAGGTTCAAGTCTCCGGATAATGGTAATTTTTCACTTTAATGTAATGTTAATAATAATAATGTTTGCAATTTTTCTCAGTATAAAAATCATAATTCTTACAGTAGCTGTTTAAAATCTTAAAAAAGGTTGTTTTTTTGCAAAAATTACAAAATTTTTCCAGGAATTTGATGAAAATTTTCTTAATTTCTGAGAAATTTTTTTTCTTACTTATAGCCGATGATTAAAAAAAGGTAAAACATTTCTTATTTTCAGAGAAAATGATTCTCGTAGTCATAGCAACTGATTTATAAACGGCAGAAAATTTCGACAGATGATAAATAAACGGTAGAAAAACTTACTTAAAAGTAATGAGATTTTACGACAATTGCGATAAGTATCTTCAATTTAGCGAAATAGTTCGTAAATGATTGGATAATTTTCCTAAATTATTTCCAACTTCTGGTGTCAATTTAACGAAAAATATATACTTCATTATTAGAAAATCGGCCATGGCGCTCAATGAAGCCTGATTTCCTAACGATTGGGTGTTATTTTTCTAGATTTTCTGGAAATTTTTTTCTGAGTGCAATAATTCACGTATGGTTCCAATCAAAACATATCAATAATCTATAACTTTCCTTTCAGGTCAAAGACCAAGACTTGTTTGTATAAACCGCATGCCTTAATTCTTTGATTTAAAAAAAAATATTTTAAATGTTCCTTTGCTGATCCATTTGGATCATTTATTGATCGCTAATTTTGAGCGATCTCTGGAAAGTTAAAGGGAAAGTTAAAGGGAGTTCTACCCTTCCTTGGACATGCAATGTTAAAAGAGAACACAAAATACACCTAGCTTGGATCAATGAGGAGCACTCCCAGATTGCTCACAGGATGATCCACTTTTTTACTGGAAAATGACTATTTACCTTACGCTCAAGGTTGCCAGCCAAAATTCGGAACAATTCCCACGAAAATTACCTTTTTCCCAAAGTAACATAAATTAAATACCACCAAAATTCCCATGGTAAATGTAAACAAAAAAAATCCCACAGCAATTAAAAAATACCAAAAAAAATCCCACGGTCATTAAAAATTACCACAAAAATACCACGTGTTTTAAAAATACTTCCAAAAATCCTATATGCATTTAAAAATCCCACAAAAAATCCCATACGTATTAAAAAATACCACGAAAAATCCCAAATGTATAAGAAATTTTGAAAAATTTAGAAATACCAGAAATTTTTGCATTTATTGTCATTGTTTCAAAACTATAACTAATAAATAACATACAAATTATTTCACATTAAGATAATTGTAATACATATTACATGTTTTCATCTTATATTTGAGATCATGAATTTTATTTGTCTGTTTCCATTTAATAATTTCTAAAACGAAATTATGCTTATAAAAATAAAATAATAAAAAATAAACGAAATAAAATAAAAATATTGTTTTCAAAAATTTTTGTGGTTTGTGAGGTGATAAGCAGTTCATTTTAACACAATATGATTTATAAAAAATTTAGGTACTTATTTCTAACATCAAATAATAAAAGTGACTTCAGAATAAAAAATAAAAAAAAAAAATAAATATTAGTTTTCAAAGATACTTGTGCTTTGCAAAGAGATAACCAGTTAACTTCAACACAATATCATTTTTAAAAAATGTAGGTACTTATTTCTAATATAAAATAATATACATAAGTGACTTCAGATATAAAAAATAAACAAAATAAAATAAATATAAAGTTTTCAAAAATATTTCTGCTTTGTGACTTCAGGTATAAATATTTTTAATTCATTAAGAACGTTTTAGAATAATATTAGTTTTGTTTTTTGTGTTTGTATATATCAGGGATGGAAAACGTGCGAACACATTTTTAACACTTCTTTTACACTAACTATTTACAACTAAAAAACAAAAGAAATAATAGTGGTATTTATGAACGCCGTATTTGTGATGTTAATAGCGTAAGAGCGATATTTTTACAGGAGCTCATTTTCCGACGTGTTTCCGACGCTTATGACACAAAATCGTGGTGCAAACAAAGCATATAATGCGTATAATGGCAACTGTGATTTAATTTTGATTTTAAAAGATAATTGCTGACCAATAGATTCGATAAGTAAACTTGCAAATATTTGGGAAATTCACAGTTCATTGTAATGTTTAAATATACTAATATTTTAATGTACTATTTTTTGACAACTGTGAGCACAACTTAAGTGAAAAATGCCTTAGGACATGTACAAGAGTGGCAACATTTAACACACCGGTTTAACTTGTGCTTACATGAAAAACAAAAACAAAAAGATAACAGGCAAAATAGCACATCTCAGAATTAGCACATAAAACTGTAATTAGCATGAACTGTGAATTGCCCAATTGTGTATTATTGTGTTGGTAGTATTTATATATTTCACTTTTTTTTTAATTTTAAAATCTTTTTTTGTAAGCTTAACGTTTGCATGCAGAAATGTGGAATATTCAGAAAAGGTCAGAATTTTAAGGTCAGAATTTTTTTCAGAAAAGAATGCGCTATTAGTTTTTATGCAATTTCGTAATGTCAACTTGTTCTTAAAACAAATATGCGATTTAAACGTTTATATTAAAAGTAAGTTCGAAGAAAAGCTTTTAAAGCGTCGATCATCGAATACTATGATCAAGATTTTGCTAAATAAAAGTGAAAAAAAAAATTTTAAGAAAAAATTCCCAAATTCCCATGCAATTAAAAAATACCACGCTGAATTCCCACGCCAATTAAAAAATACCACGCTGAATTAAAAAATACCATGGGAATTCCCAATAAAAAAAATTCCCAAGACCAATTAAAAATTACCACGAATGGGATTTTTCCCACAATACTGGCAACCTTGCTTACGCTATTTCATTTATAGCAGGCTATTATTTTTATTCGGCTAATTTTTTTATTCTGACGAAAATGAAATTTTTGTTTTACTCCTAAATGATTTAAAATTTGTTTTCGAGGGTGAATTTTCCAAATGTGCAACGCGTGATTTTACATGTAGCAGCTCAAATCACGTGTCACTAAAGACTACGCCACAATGTAAATAACAAAAAACAGTAAAAAGCAGTAAATTGTGAGAAATTTGTTTAAAGAAGCAAACAAAAGTAAGAATCTATTTGCAAATATTCTGTACTACATAAAAGTCTACACCAGCTTTGGTTTCAAATCCAGTATTTGCAAGATACTAAAATAAGCTTTTAATACAGCTTTGCCTTAAAATTCAGTAAAGGCTTGGATAAAAATATTACAAAAAAAAAATAATTAAAAAATACCGTGTGATTCGAACCCACGACATCCAGTTTGTAAGTTCACTAGTCTAACCAGTGGGCTATTGCGCCATGCGTTATAGAAGTAATAAACAAACATTTGAACTACATCGCCTAAATTGAGTCTCAGTGTTGCCAGAATTACTTTTTACAGGCCTAAATTCAAATTTAGTATCCAAATGTAACAAAACTTAGTCTAAATTGTACTAAAAACAATAATTAATACAGATTTGTTCCCAAATTTAAGCCAAAAAGATAAATAGAACGATGTAATATTACTTTGTTACTTAAATTTAAACCAAAAAGTTTAAAGGGAAGCCATTATATTTATTTTGCTTATATTTTTTATAGTAGAGTTTTAAATTTGAGTTAGCATTTGAAAGTTAAAATTTTAAAACGCAGAGCTTAAAAAACTAAGTAATATTTTAGTGGGACTAAAATTTAGTCCAAGATTTTTAACCGTGTAGCTAATACAAATAGGTATGTAAGTTTGTTTACATTTTGGCTATTTTTTTACATTTTGGCTTTTTTTTATTTTGCGTTCCGTTTACAAAAAAATTTTTCTCCGGCAACACTGGATAAAAGCCACTACATAACATATATTTATTTTTAAAACCTCGTATTTTAAAAATTGTAAAAAAGGTTTCAATTTTTTTTTTTTATGATTCTATTTTTTCCACAATTTTTAAAGTATATTTTTTTATTTTGAAATCCACTCTTATGCTGACGTTCATTATATTTCAACAAGCCTTGTCATTACGAAGCCCACAAAAATCGAGGCATTCCGCTGTAAGCCGTTAAACGCCGCTTAGAAGACTAAATTATGTCCTGATTGCAGGGTTTGACATTGTACGACACGCGCTACAAAGATTTTAATCATAAATGGAAAAAACTTAAAAACCCTATCACAAAATTGCTCATATTGTATCTTGTGGTAACAACAACCATAACAGTAATAATTATAGAAGTAATAATTTAAAAAGGCAACAATTTACTGACGACAAGCTACGAGTACGATTCCGCTCTCTTAACTGATAAGCATCTTGAGTCAATTCCCAATGGTAGCACAGCTTAAATCCTAGTGCTCTGAATCCCTACACGTTGTGCAACCGTGTGCCATTGATGTATAGAATATATGCTATGCTTATAACTGACATACTTACAAAATCCATGATCAAGAGTGTGTGATTTGATCGCACTAAGCGACGTGCGCGTTAATCTCTTTTGATAGATAAGATTAGCGCATTCTACTCTAAATGAATTTGATTGTATTGTGTACTCACACAAACACACATCCTCATCAACAGCAGCATAAAATGCAATTATTGTAATTGTGATGTAATATCAATTGTATTGCGTAGTGAGGCAAAGCAAATACAAAGCATAGAAAAAAGGACAATAAAAGGACACCCTTGCATAATCTATTCATTGTTATTTTGGGTGCTGTTCTTGTTGTTGTTATTTGTGCTGCTTTTGGGAAAAAATATGTTATGCATTCTCAACGATATTGAGTTACACATCAACGGTGCATTTAAGGTCTGAGGATTTATTTAATGTTTTTGGTAATTTATATAATGTCTGAACAACAGAATGATTTTCATGTTTCTATTTGCGTTGAGATTGAATAATTAAGCATAAAATAGACTATATTTAAAAGAAAGAGTTAAACTTTATCACTTTTACTCGAAATTCAAGGTTTAAGATGGATAGAACTAATCATTCTCACCGTTCTTATCGTTCATTAAAAATGAATGCATGTACCAACAAAATATTGTTTTTAATTATCAATAGATTCTATTCGTTTTATTTCATTCACTGAAATTCACTTGCTGATTAAATTACTTGGCGTTAATGACGACATTTTATTGTAGAGTGATTTTAATTAGCCTGACTTAAAATAGCACTCTTCCTACGATGAAACACATTTTTGTGCATCTAATTCGAAGACATGCTAAGAGCGAATATTTGTGTACAGTATATGTTCTGACTTAGAACAAGTTAGCTGTGTTTATAATAGTTTGGAAAGGCTGCTTGGCCTAGTCTTAACTACAGACAGTAACAATGTCACAGTTTCGTAGGCACTTCATGCTCTTACTACTATTGATAATTACCATCCACCATTGAGTATTTGGTATAAACCCGATAGGGAGAATATGGTAAATTCAAGATCTGTTGACACAGTTTGTGAATTCAGTTTTAAGAAAGCTGACTTTTCGAGATTGAATCATTTACTTTATAGTAAATTAAATATAATTATAGAATACATAAATGATAACAATCTAATTATTTCAATAAATTTTTTCTATACAGATCTCTTTGCCATGCTTTCTCAGTCTGTACGATTTCGGTTTCAAATTTGCGAAAAAGCCTGCGTACACAAAGGATTTAAAGACTCTTCGTAGCAATAGAAATAGGGCATGGAAGAATTATGTTTGTAGTTTGGACTCAAATGACCTAGAAACATACAAACGTTTGTTTCTAGAATTTGATATTCGCTCAGCTGCAGTATATAATGAGTATTTGGATAATATGAAGCTATGTATTTTGTCTGATCCAAAAAAATTTTGGGGATTTATTAATGTTAAGAACAAGACTAATGCATTTTCTACTTCTTTTAAATTTGAGGATAATTTCCACCATAATTTGTGGCCAATTTACTAATCCTTTTAAAAAATCATTTTGTTCAGATTCTTTTAATCTTGGCTTAGCTTATTTTGATTATATCAACAACGAACCCTGAGAAGATATTTTTGAGTATATTGTATCAGTCGATGAAGATTTTAGCGCTGGACCAAACGGGATTCCTGCCGCAGTATTAAAACAATGCGTCTCCATTTTGTGTCAACCACTTTCACTACTTTTTAATAAATCAATAAAATTAAAACAATTTTCCTCTTTTTTTAAAAAAAATTGTATATCAGTACAATTGACGTCAGTAATTATAAGCCTATCACTAAGTTGTCTTCGATTCCTAAACTTTTTGAGCTAATAGTGTAGAATCGAGTTAAAATTTACTGTAGCCAGGTCGATTGTATTGTCACTGACTTTAGCACAGATTTTGCTAAGTTACCACATAACCTCATATTATTTAAACTTAAATTAATGTGATTTACACAATATTTTGTAAACTGGATCTTATCAAATATGGTTCCGAGGCATGTTGTCTTCTGAATTTGTTGCAAAATTAGGTTTTTTTTTAAGGAAGACACCTAGGTCCACCTTTAGTAGTTTTTACTTAAAAGTAGTATTTTTAATCAACAAATCCTTACAATCTTGATAGTAACAATACATCAATTAGAAGAATTATGTTATACAAATAACTGCAATAAATGTTAAGCTGCTTTTAAAGTTCACCTACACGCAGAGAAAAAACATAGTTGCAACAATTATGTTTTAAGAGGATCATACTATGATTCGGATTATGATTGTTGCTAACATGTTCTTAAACATATAATATTTTCCTTGATCATGATAAAATGTTTAAAACAACTATATTTAGAAAAGGAACTTTTTTGTATGAACCAAAATATTATTAAAACAATCATTATTCTCTTATTGGGTCAAACATAGAATAATTGCAACAACTATATTATGAATTTACTTTTAGGATCCAGAATATTATTGAAAAAATAATTCATTTTTTTTTATTTTCATATACTCCAATCTCCACAGCTATAAATTATAAAAAAAGATATCTCCAAAGACTTACCATTGAATAAACAGAAATATTAATTTAATTGAAAAATCTTTTTGTTAAATTTTCTGTCCGAGCTGGGGTTTGAACCGCGGCTTTTTCGCTTAAGAGCCACGCACACTACCAGTAAGCCACAGCCGCTACTACCGCCCGCTTGACTAATGCTATTCATAAACACGGTACATTAAGTGCATTGTCACAAAAATAGCAATATTTGTGATAAACAAAATATGGTCAGAATTGCGAAATATGTTTACGGTAAATAGAAACATGTTTGCTACAATTAAAGTCGAAAATGTCACTTTTCTGCGAGCTGTTTTTACGATAAGGCAATTTAAAACAAAACACAACAATTGAACAGTTGACAAACGAAACGGCACATAGCCATGAATCGATAAAACTTATTGTGTCTGAATGAAGTGAAAGTTTTTCCTGCAAACTGTCCGGACACAATAAATTCTTTCGATTTTTTGTTTCGTTTGCCAACAAGCAAAGAATAGTTCAGACAAACATTCAAAATTCTAATATGTTTGTCTTTATAATAATATTCACATTTATCATGATTGACAGAACTACAACATTTTTGTTGCAACTAATAGTTGAGGCAATCGACGATTTCAATGATGTTATGATTCCAACTATAATGTTATTTTTGGTACCACCATAAGTAAATAATGACTTTATTAAGGCAAAAATTTGTGTTTGCAGAAATAATACAATAATTTTAGTAAAAAAATTATTATTGCAGTAATCATGTCTCAACCATGTCTTTTCTCTAATACAGCTTGATAAAAAGTAAATATAATAATAAGTGAAATAAAAATTAACAATTGATGATGAAATAATCTTATATGTATTACGCAAACGTAAAATTTGTGCGTAGTAAGGCTTTTTAAGGACATGTTCAATCTTAAAAAATGTAGTATGGTTTGGTAGGTTTAGACCTGTAGATGAGTAAACTGAACTTTTTATTTCATAAAAACTTAAATATTTTAAGTTAAAGTGAGTTTAAGTTTGCAAATAATTGTTGTTGTTATGTTGTTGTTGTTATGTTGTTGTTGTTATAAAAATAAGTGAGGTATTTAGCGCCACCGCTATGAAACTGTTATACTGACGAATAATCTTTTATAACTTCACAGCAAAAACCAGTGATGCCAACCCGAGGAGAGTAAAAATTCACAATGCGACATATAAGATCCGTGTTAGCAAATTTATATATTTTTTTAAGTGAAAACTTCTTTTGGCGCTTTGAACGATTTTGGTAGAGGGTAAATCGTTCGTTTGCATCATCGTATTTTTTCAAGGAATTCATTATTCGGCCGCAAGCTCACAAAGAAATCACTTGGCAACTCCTGAAATCAATGCATATAATCTGTTTGTTAGCATATAAATACTTAAGTTAGGTTGCAATAAGATGTTTGCAACCAAAACTTATTATTAGTTCGGTTTATATTGGTATATATATGCCTTTAAAGTTTGGCAATTTCTTCAGTTGTTGTATTTGTCAACATTTTTGAAAAATTTGCTTTTACTCAAACAGCTGCTATTCATGGTGAGATTTAAAAATGGATACATCTTCTTCTTTTTCTTCTTTTTTTCTGCTGGAACTTCGTTTGCAAACAAGAAAAATAATGTATGAATTGAGTGTTTTAACATTTTAATCTTTAAGTTGTGATAAAGGCATATGTTGAGCATTCAAATAATTACATGCATGCTCTTATTTTATTACATATCGTCAAACAAAGTTTGACAATTTTCATACTTGTTGTATTTGTCAGTGGCTTTTTATTTTCACCACTGCGGCATTTTATATTCAGAGTTGTCAACTATGGCTGTGTGTCAATCAGTCGTGGTAGGATAGAAAATATCAAGTTGAATAAAATTTGTGTGTGTTGAAATAAATTTGTCTTTTTTGCTGTTTCAAATGGACGATGAAATTTTGACAGTTACAAATTTTGACGTTTCACATTTCGGTCGTGTTTTAGCGCAAATATTTTATTTTATTTGCATTTTATCAATTTGCGACATATTTAATTCGAGAGCTTGTACTTGCAACATATTTCGTAAACTTGTTATATTGTAAACTTAAAAAACTGTTAAAAAATTAAAAAAAAATTAACGAAACAGCAGGCAAACAGAAAATATAGCATGCAAAGTGCTGTATATTTTACGCCGCCAATTCGGTTCATCCCCTCTAACGCTGCGCAACCGCTCGGATCTTGTAATTCTCTTTGCGTTGTTGTTGTAAATTTGCTAAGTAGTTGTTGTTGTACAGTAAGCTTTAATTTTTTCTGGATGTTTATTTGTAGCTACAGTCAGCATATGACATCGAACTAATTTAGAAAACAGTTTATACATATGAATAAAAGAGTATATATAATATTGGTAAATCTATTTGTTTTTAGTAAAAGTGTTACCGTATCGGAAACACATTTATATATATATATGTATATATTTACATATATATAGTTCATATATATAAACAATTTAGCTCATTGAGGATATTTAAAGAATATTTATGTATATTTATATAATAACAATTACGTATTAAACCTGCAAAATAATTCATATTTTCAGAAGTAATTGAATAACTAAGGTCTGCTTATCCTAAGCATTCTATTTTTTAAAACTGTTTAGCTTAATTTCTTATATGGATTATATATAATTTATAAGCTATAGATGTTTCTTAATTTTAGAATATTATATTTTTAATATACAACGCAATATAGATATGGTGAAAATGTATATTGTGTTAGTGTTATAATATAAATTGATATAAATAAGCTTTAATTTTTTATATTAATCAATAATGAAATAATTTAAATAAATTACTTTAATTATATGTATTTTTGATATGGTAACACTTTTGCTTAAAAGAAATAGTTTCAGTAATATATAAAAAAATTTAATAAATTTTTATAAGCTCTTAACAAAAATAATTCTAATTTTATATGCCAACTGTAGCTATACGATTAAAATTCACAACACCTACAAAAAATTTCCGGCTAACTGCGCCAACAACAACAACCAAGGAAATCTACAAACAAGGACGCACAGAGAAGAACAAGATCAGAGCGGAACTTTTAAAACTTTTCGATTTCATCCTACATGTAGGACGGGCTGCAGTATGAGATTTCGCACATCCTACATGTCCGTCCGACCTGTCAAATCCATCCTACATGTAGCATAGTCCGAAACCCCTTATTAGCATGAAAATTCTTATATAGCAGTAAGGCGGTCCGTGGCAGGACAACGTCTTCCATTTATATTTTATATATAGGTTTTCGCTTCGGTCGGCAGTCCTCTCACTGCTATACTTTTTTTTTTTAATTTAAAACTAACTAACTAATAAAAGTACTCAACTGAAGTCATTAGTAGTTTTTTACAAATTTTTTGTATATATGATTTTTTTTATAAAATTTCCATTAAACTTATAAAAGTTACAAGCAATGTTAAACATAACTAAAAGTAAAAATAGTTCACAACTAATTCTTTAAGATATGTTACAATAACTAAAACTTAACATAACATAAAACGTAACTTTTATGCATTTTAAAGGAACATTAGATTTTTTAAATCTGTAATCATTATAAATACAATAACATTACAATACATTTTACAGGCACCTTAAGTTTGTTTTAACCCATTAAAGACAACGTATGATATGTCATACGCGATGAAAGCATTTTTCAAAAATTCGTAGCCACTGCAAATCTTTTGCTTTCAACAGTGTGAGAAAGCCAAAAATATGCTTTTTCCATAGAAATTCTAAAATGTATATTTAAAGCCTTGTTGTTTTTTTCCCAGTCAGTTTAAGGTGTAGTATTTCAAAGAAAAGTGAAAAATTCCACTCAGGTGAGCTATTTTTTTTTATAAATATCAGGAAGAAAAAAATATAATTTAAAAAATGCATTAGGTTAGAGTTGAACGGTTGCGATATAAAATGAAAATTTACCAATTTTTAATTTTTTAAGTTTTTTTATTTCTTTACTTACAGACCCCTTATACGTTTATGATCTAATACGTTTCCTTTCAATTTGTTCTTAAACATCAGAGTTTCCCATCTAACATTAATACATTCGCCTTAAATGAGGCTGCCCACTGGCTCACTTCGAAATTAGATTCCTTAAAACAATTTTTTATTTGCAAGTGTGTATAAGCGCAAAGTCTTGAGAAATTATGTAAATACATTTTTCAGTGATAAGTAAATTTTTTTAATATTAAAAAATTTTTGACGCACAATTTGGTAAAAAAAAGGGGAAAAGTTCATCTGCCCTTTTCACAAAAACTTAAGTTATGACAATTTTAACTTTATTACTTTTTCTGAAAAATTTGTATGGGAAAATTGCATTTCAGAATTTTGAGAAAAGAACAAAACAAAACAAAAAAGTTAATAAATTTTGGTTAAAAAACAAAAAGAAAACTAAGAATGTACACCGAGAATTTGCCAAATGCATTTGCTTTGCTTAAGAGCACCAGTTCTGTAATATTACAGCGATTGAGTTGTCAATAGATCAAACAATTTTACGGTTATTATAGAGCCAGAGTCAATTTAACCGTAGTCCTACGTTGAGAAAAACTTTTAGATTCCACGTTAAGGTGTAGATGAGGAATTGAAGTTTTTAAATATTTTGAAAAAATTTATAATTGAGATACTACAAGGAACATGATTTCGGTCTACACTTAGCATAAAATAAAAATCATGTAAGCATGCTTTTATCCCAAAACAAACCGATTTTGGAAATATATAAAAATTAAAAAATATGTAGTTTTCTACACCAACGTAGGACTACGGTTAACAACAAAAGTATTCAAAAAATAAGAAAGAAAAGTAATCGTAAATTTAATAATGCTGGCATTTTAAAGAACTGAATAAATTAATTGAGATCTCAATAATGCAATTTTTTGAGAAAATTAAAAAGGAAAAATGCCATTGAGATGGAAAGTATGTTATTTTATTATTGTATCTATTTAAATAAAAAAAATATTTTGCAGACTCCTTTTGATGAAGCGATCCAAATAAAAATTTGTTAGTGTGAATTTATTTTAAAATTTTCTTCATTTAAAATTAACCGTAGCTATGATTTGAATCAGATCCTCTGATGCTGTTTAAGACCATCACACTTCCTCTGAACTATCGAGTTCTTTAGAAAAATATAAGCGAAATGAGTTGAAAAGTTACTCGTGTTAGAAGAGTACAACTTCATTCAATTCAACTACAATTTCGTTATTAATTTTAAGCGAAAAGTCTTTAATTTAAGAGTGCTACTTTTGCCAGCAAAAGCAAATGCAAAAACTTTTTTAAGCATGAATATGGCACTTGCTGCAATAAATTTCTTATTTACAGGGATCTGTCAACAGGTGTTTGACAGAGATGATGAAACAACACTATAGTTACTTTTACTATGCTAAAATTTGAAATCTACAAAATTTTTCTTATCATAACAAGTTTATTGTTGTAACAACAAACTGCTGTTGTTCTTGCTATGTTTTTTTCCTAGGTCTATATAATATTTTTTATAATTTTGACAACTAAACCGAATTGCAACTGAAATGTCATGTTACTTAAAGCAGGCAATAATAATATTTTTTTTCAACTAGCAGTTCCAAAAATTATTGTGTTTTTAGAGTTCTATTAAAATTGGTTTATGTCGTCAAACTTTTTATTATTTTTGCATAAAGTTTTATCAAGCAAAGCTATCGAAAACAACGAGCAAAACAAATCGATATATTATTTAAAAGTATATACATTTTTTTTACTTTAAATATTGTTAAAGAATTTATTACTTAAAAATATGTTAAAAATTTTATTTTCCTATTGCAAGAAAAATAAAATGCGCCTGTTAGAAGAGTTCTTAATCAATAAATATAAATGCTATAGATCGGAATATTTTGTTATGGACCTTTCAAAATTGTGTTAAATTGAATTTTTGCTCATTAAATGTTTTTTCTGTAAAATCAAAATATTTTGATCGATCAGGAAATGTCAACTCCTTACACTTGACTGCTTCTACCAAATAAAATATATAATATTGGTATCATTTTGAAAGTAAAACTTCCACTAAAATAAATCAAAACAATTTTTGAAAATATATTACATTTGCGATATCTCTCTACAGCTACCAAAATTTTATATGAATTTTGTGTGTTGAACATTCCTGAAAAAGAGGTTGAAGACAAAAATTCGTAAAATTACAATATCCCTGTAAAAATGTAAGTGTTTACTTTTTAAAACTAATAATGTGTTTGAATTAAGGTTTTCAAATTTAACAATAAAGTAAATCACATAAAACTATAAAATTGTATTTTTTGAAGACATTCAAAAACATAAACAAGCAGCGAGATCTTATTTCAATTTCATTTAGTATAAAGGTACTCTTAGCTTAAAGAAAATAAATGTCAAATCTGCTTCGAATTTGATCGGTTTTTGGAAAAAGGATTTTTTTTCAAATGTCTAAAATGATAACTACGCATTTGTTTTTACTTTTTTAACTTACTTCTTACTGTAGGTCCTAGGGAGGTTATCCTAGTGTCTAAATGATTGCCACCATTTTCAAGATACATCTATTAATTGATTTGGCTACCCTTCTAAATGTGTATAATACAATAAGAGTAATGTTTGTTTTTTTTTAATTCTTCATTTTTAATAAAGATTACAATTTTATAAAATATTCTAAAGACTTACACATAAAAATATGGCCATCCGTCTGCCAGATGCCAACTTATTTCTTAACATTTAAAATTATAAAAGATAAACTGTAGCATTTTTTTACTAATATTGTTTCATTATATATTTAAGAGGTTTAATAATAAGATACTTTTGCTATTTGAGTTATAACATTTATTTTTACATAAGTACAAACATTGAGTTTTCCTTGTAGTTCAAAGGAATCTTTCCAATCTTTCCAAAACCATTAAATCAAAAATCGGTTGAAAACTTGCTGAGTTGCTGATTGTGTAATGTGTCATGTACCAAAAAATCGTGTTTTTAACGGTAAAATCAAATTTTGAGGGTGTATTAACAATTGAAATTATGATTTCGAATTGTACTCAACCAGACTTATAACCTAGACTATGTCACTTAAAAAAGAGTAAGAGTACATTTCCACTGTAATCAATTATCACATTAATCTAAATACTCAATAACCATAATAATCTATCGTATCCTAGATAAGTGAAATTAAAAACTATTTATTCAAAAATTTTGTTTTTAAATCGATAAAATATGAAAAATCGTTCATTCTACGCTTTTAACTCCGGATCTGATGTATCCAGAGATGAAAAATGAGCGTTCGCAGATCTGAAAACTCAAGAATTATAAATCTGAAAAATACTATTACTTTGATTCCAGAGCACTTAGAGACTTCTAAAAACTCTTAAATTAAAGGTGTTGAATAGTGCTACTAAAACTTATACTAAATCAGTTTTTTGGCTCACTCTTTCAGAAAGTGCGATATTCTCACGAATTTTAAAAAAATTTTCCTTAAATCTGTTCGAAAAATTACCTGAAGAAATCAATTGTGGACCTTCTCCTTCCACTGATTTTTTAATTATGAATTAAAGCACCGGAAAAATGCTATTAGAAGTTAATTAAAAAAAAAGGATGCACCCTACTATGCAATATTGGGCTAGATTTTTCCAATTTTTCCCATTTAGAATACTACTACTTCTTCGCTAAGTGTCGATTTTTGAAAGAATACAAACTAAGTTCTGTTAACATAGGAAATACAGATAGAAAATGGTAAGATGTTTCATGTTCTTGCAGGTTGCACAGTGAGCAAAAAATTCTACGATCATTGAAATATGGTCTGTAGTTTAAGTAAAGAAGTTCGCCTCTCACACGAAATATGTTAGAAATTTCAAAGAGCATTAGCTCATCTGAGAAATAGTTATGCTCGCTTATGTTATACTCAAGTTTCGGGTATAGAAATCGGCGAGAGGACCCTTTGGCATCCTCTATAAGATCTAATCTTATTCTGTAATCTAGATATTCCAAAATGTAATTGCATTCTTCCCTTAGAGACTCATCATGCATATTTAAAGTATTCACTGGGACTCCACACTGCAAAAATATATCCTCCCAGTGTTTAAACTAATAATGCATTTTCAATGTATATATAAAAACAGGCGGAAGACCAGTTTCCAGCAAAAGCATATAATTGGGCGTAGTCTGAGGTAAAATTTTATTTTTGAGAAAAAAATCTCTGTAATTTTTCTACTTCTTCATGCTGCTGGTATCCCCATACATGGCATTTTAAAGTCATTATTGATCTTAACGCAGCTTAAAAAACCTTAAATTGTACGCTATGCGCAACGTTTCTGCTCCTAAACCACTTCTGTATATTAGGGCGTATTGAATTGCATTTTCGAATTTTACATTCTAAGAGGTCTCAAAAGTTGCATTGGATGGTCAATATCTCCCAAAAACAAATTTAGAAAAAATAAGAATCTCTTCCTCTCCCGCAAGGACAGAAAAACTACATATGTGTTAAAGCAAAAGTAAATATAGTCTTTAACTAACAATATTTTGGGAAACACGTTGCTACTTCTGGTTTTAACCCAAAAGGTCCTGTGTGATGGATATTCGAATCTAAACGTACACTCAAGATAGCACAGCAGTTTTAATTGTTTTCTGATTGTCTAAATTTTAGTGATATTGATTACAGTGTTAAGGCTTTCCTATTTTTCCTATATTTTTCGCATATGCATTTTCTTGTTTTGGAGAAATGTATACTTGAATGCAATTCTTTAACTTTTTCAAAAAAATAACTATAAAGTTTTATAACTCGTGCACCAGAAGTGGTGCCGAAGAGAATTTTCTCAATTTGGATTCTGCAAAAAGTTTTGAATGAAACTCTGTATGAAAATATCCTTTTTAAACAGCAGGAAAGAGCCACGAGTTTTTTTCTTATTTTGATATTTATAAACTGTTACTTTAAGCATGAAATGTAACAATTTTGGTTCATATCTCCTTTATGGTTATTATTTCATTAAAACACTTCTAAACAACAATTGTAAAGTCAATTGAGACCCATCGAATGGCAAACTCAGAAACTCAAAATTTTAGTAAAATATTATTGTGAATGCTGAGTTGAGGTCTTTTAACGAAATAATAAAATTCATACTAGGAAG
Source organism: Dichetophora obliterata (assembly GCA_963920525.1). Taxonomy (NCBI): domain Eukaryota; kingdom Metazoa; phylum Arthropoda; class Insecta; order Diptera; family Sciomyzidae; genus Dichetophora; species Dichetophora obliterata. The sequence goes on from OY986435.1 coordinate 282,249,919, forward strand.
GAAAATTTTCTTCAAAAATCTAAATAGGAAAACAAATCGTAGTTTTAACCTGGTGTTGTTAATTGATTCTTGGACAGGGTGTTGTTCAGAAATATATTGAAGAATCTATATTAAGGAAACCACTTCGGTACCACTTTTGGTGCCAGAGATATAAAACCTTATATTAATTTTTTTTTAAAAGTTCAAATTTAAGAATACATTTCTCAAAAACAAAAAATTCATATGCAAAATATATGCAAATTATTAATTCACCAAATTTAAGGAAAACGACAACACTATAATCAAAACCTCCAAAATTTAGACAATCAGATAGCTATCAAAAGTTCTGTGCTACCTCGAATGTACCTTTAGATTCGAATATCCTTCACACAGGACCTTGTGGGTAAAAATCGAGAGTGGCATCGTGTTAGGTAACATATTGTTAGTTAAAGTCTATATTTACTTTTGCTTTAAGACATATGTAGTTTGTCTTACAAAAATTAAATCATTTTGAGATCGTTATTTTTTAATGTTTTTCTTTAAAACAACAAAGTTGTTTTAAAGAAAAGGGGAGGAAAATAGCCTTATTTTTATCTAAAAGTTTTTGGGAGATCTTGACCATCCATGCAACTTTTGAGACCTCTTAGAATACGATCTCAAATTTTCGATATGCCCTAGTGTATATACCTTCCATACCAAATCGTCTGATAAATTAAATGATTGCGACTTCTTTTGGAATAGAAGTATTATTCTATTTTTCCAGAGTTTTAATAAGATTTTTTAAAATCGGCTAATCTTTGTATTTAGTTCCCATACAAAATCATGTTCAACAAAAATATTAGTCCACAGGAGGTACCTCTACACGGATATAATTATTTTGCTTGAATCAAGCAAATGTTTTATATAAAAGCAAATCAGCAAAACACTGCTCAAGCACTGTGTGATTTAAGAAAAAGATTGCTGAATTGAAATCACTCCTCATGTATTTAGGAAAAAGCTAAATTTTGCAAATTATTATAAACTTCAAAAGCAAATTTCTACTTAATTCAAGCAAATATTTGCTAAGTAATTATAAGCTCAAATAGCACATTTTTACTAAACTCATGCAAATATTTGCTAAGTTATTATAAAATCAAATAGCAAATTTTTACTTAATTCTAGATATTAATTCTTACACTCACTCGGCCGAGGTTCAAGACTCCGCATAATGATAATTTTTCAATTTAATTTAATGTAAATAATTATTTCACTTTAAAAATATGCTAGATTTCAGCAAAAATTAATCAAAATTTGCTATTCCAATTTATAATAACTTAGCAAATATTTGCTTGATTTAAGTAGATATTTGCTTTTGTAGTTTATGATAACTAAGCAAAATTTTGCTTGAAGTTAATCAAAATTTTGCTTAGTTATTAGAAACTGGAATAACAAATTTTGATTAATTTTTGCTGAAATCTAGCATAATTTTGGAGTGGCTGAGATTCAGGCGCAAGTTTTGCTTAACCACAATACAAATTTAGCAAAAAGTTTTCTCCGTTTAGGGTCTAACCGGAGACATAATGAAATTTATTTGGCTAGTATTCTAACCGAGTTTCGTTAAGATCGGCTAAATTTTTATGTACCTTCCATACAAAATCGTATGATAAATTTATGTAGGTCCAAGGTAGCTACCCCTAGTATTTAACTGATTTAGTGATTAACTGATTCAAGCCATTTTCAGAACAGAAGTATTACTCTATTTGCCAAGCCTTTTGACTGAGTTTCGTTAAGTTCGGCTAAACTCTGTGTGTACCTCCTATACCTCCTATATGCCCCTAGGGACAGAAATCCTCTATGTGTTTAACGTAGACCCTGCCGTGAAGTCTTAATTCTATGGTGCTCCAAAGCTTGCAACCAATATTTAGCGTCAGCCAACCCCTCTTCGGAATTCAAAAGATCCACCAGAAAGGTTCACCTAATTTCTTAGCACAGACCAACATTGAACAGTCTGTTAGACTATATACATGACCGTGACACATTCAGCCACTTAAATTGTACATGATTAGGTTATTTAAAATCACCTTGGGTCATATCGGTATAAATACCGATAATATAATCCTGACTATTTATCACGCAACTTCGTCATCATGATCAAAAGGGGAATCTTTGTCATGAAAAACTAGGAAGCGATGCTTACTATGGTGCTGTCACGTATGTCATCAGGTTCCCCAATTATTTGTGGACACAACTTAGACTGTTTAGTTTTCCCCGTCACCTGTTCTCAAATTCCAAAGGTAATAGTATATTGATCCGGTAGTTGCTTACATTCCTAACATTTACTGTTTGAAATAAACGAGAGTTAATCTACCATCTTTATCTTAGTAATGTAAGGAAATTACCAACCCGAGTTCAACCAAGTTTAACTCACACCGACCTTTCTGGTCTAACCACAACCAGAGCTAATGAAACCCCGAAGGACCAAGCCCACGACAGTCAGTCCCGGGGTCAAGGTGCCACCAGACAATGCTCTTCAATATCCCGTCCACAGACCAAAATTTCTTAGAACAATTATATTTGACTGTGACACCTTCAGTCACTAGAATTGTACATGAGTAAGTTAAAAATAACCATTGGTTTCCCGGTAGTTTAATACCGAGAGAACCACAATCCTAATTACGCAACTTCATCAGCTTAATTAAGGCTTCTTAAAAGCCTCTTTCGGAAAACTAGGAAGCGGGTGCCGTAGTATACCAATTGGCTTATACTCGGTCCAAGGATTCTGTGCCTCTTACATAGAACCCTAATTCTTAAACAAAGGTCTGCACAACAACGATAGATCAGGTCTCCTCATCATTGATGGATGACTGCCTTCGCTCTTCAAGTTATATTGGATTGATCGTCCATCGAAAGCATATAACAATAACAAAGCTATGATAACTTAATACCAAAACCATGATTTCTCCAAGATTTGGCACCAACAACCAAGGCTCAAGGTAAACCTTTTTATTTAATAACCAGATTTCCCGAAGTTCATCTGGCGGGCTTGCCCCTAGGGACTGACCGATTTCAACCGTTTTGATTTTTTTTTACTAAACGCTCAACGCTAAGGGCTCCCTTATGCTCCTATGCCCTCTATAAGTGTATTGCCACCAGCCAGTATTTTGTTGATTCGGGAGATGGGTAAAAGTTAGTTTGAGGGTAGATAGATAGAGTAGTATTGGTGAAGATTAAAAAAAAACGAATAATCTTAGTAATGAGAGGTTCAAGGTCGATATTTTTCTTAAGAAGCTAGAACCAAGCTAACATACAAAATTGTATTATCTTAGTAGCACTCCTTCTATTTATTCCAACTTTTGTTTATAAGTTTTCATAATAAGTATACATAATAAACTTTACTAGTATTGCCTGTGGTCTAGATTCGTTAAATTTTTTGAAATTTCAATCGTTTTTTTTTTCATTCTGAGGCTTTAAGAAAATCTTAATATTCAAATTATCGCAATAATTGTAGTATCAAAATAGCCGAAATTTTTTTAAATACATTATCTGTACAAACATTACCCAAAAAAACGTTCGTATACCGTTCTTCTTTTTAACAAGGACTTTTCATACAAAAATACATTGTACTGAGAAAAGCTATAGTTTCTGAGATATCGTCATAACTTTGTATCAAAATAAAGGGAATTTTTCAAAATGTACTATTTTTATGAAATTTAACTATCGCAATATATATTCAAACTTGTTACATAAAAAAATGTTTATTGTAAAGTATCCGTAAGAGATGGCGAAAAATGTATCAAGTATTTGTTGCACATCTTATCAATGTCTACAATTCGCTCTTACATAATGTTTTCCATCTCTTACAGTTCAGCTTTTATGTAATAAATGCTCTTTTAACGCTCATATTTCAGGTCGAGGGTGACCAATCTAAAATTCAGACCTTTTTTCTGATACCTTATTCACTATTCTACCTCTTCTTTGCACTGAAATTCATTACTAAAAATTAATATACAATTTCAACGTTAATATTTCGGGTCAGAGGTCATCAATTTAAAATCTAACATTATTCGGTACATCTATGGTGCAGTACCTTTCGAATGATATACGTTTCATTGAACTTATTTTAAAATAAATTTAAAAAGTGTACGACAACTTTTGGTGTTTGCGTATTAATATATAAGATTTAAGTGACATGCTTAAACCAATAGCAAAGCTGTTCATGATCCATGCACATTTACATTAAATTAATTGTATTAGTGCAGAAGTTGAGCACAAAAATTTCGAATTTCAAAAACTGAACAAATTTTTTTATTACTATTACTACTTCAAATTTACGAAAAAAGGAAGGGGACAGTCAATCATTATATATAAAGGTCGATATTTAAAGGAAGTTGTCAATATCCTAAATGTTTCAATGGATCCGATTCAAACTGCTCCAATCAACAGTATGGTAAATAATAATTTTATGAAAGCCAGTTCTCCTCAATATAAGAAATACAATCAATATTGAGCTATCGTTAAGTCCTTCAACCATTCATAAATGAAAATTATTTGCAAAATGGTCTTATTAAAAATAGATTCTTTGTGCCATGTTGTGAAAAAATTTCAATAAATACATGCTTCAGCTTACCACCAAGTACCAAGCTTAATGACAAAGTTCATTGCAGCCAGTATATCTTAAAAAACCTGGCTGCTCTATTTGCTCAAACGGCTCGCTCTAAGAATACAAAACTCTTATGGGAAATGTTGCCAAATGTGGCAAATTTGCGCAACAGCTTAAACACAGCTACTTGAACACGCGAAATGATCCATTTAGCTTACATTCCCGCTATGAAATTGTCAAAAAAAAAATATTGTCATATTCTTGAAACTAATCCAGCTTAATGGCTTGCTGTACCGAAAGTAGTCAAGCGGAAGTGAGCACAGCAGAGATTAAAGTAATATTTGTGCTACTTGCGGTTTTTATACGAGTGACCCGCAGCAGAAATTTTGAGCGAAGCATGCGAGAAGGAGAGAGAACAAGTCTAAGTGCAAGCTGTCATTGTGCCCAAAACAGCATGTTGACACTTAACACAAAATGTCAAAATATATTATTTACAATCGCTTTTTTTTTTTTTTTGCTTGCAAGCAAATTAAAGATTTAAATATTTCTATATGAGCGCACTTGAAAGCGGGCACTTCAAAATTGCCCGAATTTAAATACGAACTCCATATGAAAATATCCTAATTTATATTTACAAAAGAATGAATCCTCATTTAAATGCAGCTCATTTTAATGCTATTAGAAAACGTTACAAATGAATCATTCAAATTGAACCTATATATTTTTTGAGATTTGACCGTAACTGCAGGTACCCATGTGCCCATTATAATGAACTAATCATAAATATTTTGATGTCCACGTTCAAATGTAGACATAATTAGAATAGCTTGTTCCCTGTAAATGTTCTACAAAATATTAAAATTATGCATATTTTTTTACCCGCAGCATCACTTTGAACGCTTCCTAAATTTCTACCCTAATCTCAAAATGTTACTTCAAGACATGCATTTAATCAAACGGAAGAAAAGACCCTCATTATCTAGATAACTGAAACAAACGTTTCATTAAAATGTTACTTTTAACTTGGGGGCAAAAACAGTTTGGGGATTGTTTGCTATGTTTCGTCTGGTATTTCATGATAGCTTGTTCTGCCCATTTTTATTTTCGTTTTTTTTAGTTTTTGTTTTGGCGCAATCACAATTGCCTACCAACGTCACAGCAGGCTTTCCGCCACAAATGACACCAATGTAAATTTAAGCCAACATTTTGCTGGCGGCAGAATTATTTCGTATTTATTACATTAAGAGCCACTTTTGAAGTGGCTTGGCTGGAAAAATATTGCTTTGATTTAAAATAATTAGAACAGTAAATAGCTACAAGCGGCTTGACAGCAACAGCTGTCGTTTAGCAGTAAAGGCGCTTTTTTATTGTTATATTTTTGACGTGGGTGGGCCATTGATGGAAGGAGAAGTTTAGATACAATAAAAATATTGCAAGAAAACTAGCGATATCTCGGTTAAGTTATGGGTTAAAATAAAACTAAGTTCTAAGATTTTTACTGTAACATCTAACATTTCAAATTAAACATTTCACTCTTATTTTACTACACTGTTAGAAATCGTGGAATACATTTTAAAACAAGCAAAGTATTACCGAGATTTTTAATACAAAAAGTATTAAATTAAATACTTCTTAATTGAGTACAAAATTTTTAAATTTATTTTGTCTTACGTTTAATACAGTTAAAATATTACAACGGTATTTTAAACCCTTGGAATCAATTCGATACTATGGTGAATATTGAAGACATACTGTATTATATTTCAATAAAATTTTGTATTAAATTTTAATACAATTTAAATACTACAACGAAATTTTATACTCTTTGGAGTTAATTTGATACTATGGCTAATATTATAAGTAATTTTTAATACAAAATCAGGATAAAAATAAATACGAACTGAGCATTAAATTTCAATACTTATTTTTATTAAAAATAGTTTTTAATATTTGGCCAGTATTTAATTTTAATACATTTTTGATGTATGTAAGAAAAAAAGTATTAACATTTATTTCAAGATTTCTGACCGTGTATTACAATTAGAATGGAAAAACTGCAATTCAATGAAGAAGAATTCAAATGTATGTTTTTGCACTTTTTGTCTTGAATAATATAGCTTGAATAAATTGGTAACTAAGCAAACAAAATTGCATGTTCAACTCGCTTTGCAAACCAAAACTACTTGAAAAATTACTCATAGCAACTTATTTTCTTAGTAACAATTGAAGCACAGCCGAGAATAACGTTGTAAGCGACATTTTTTAGTGTTTTTTTTTTTTTTGCTCTCTTATCTTATATATTTATATTACGCAAACGCAAATTTTGAACGGCGTAAGGCTTTTTAAGTACAAGTCCTATCTTAATAAATTTAGTATGGTTTGGTAGGTTAAGACCTGTTAATGTGCAAACTGGACTTTTTATTTCTTAAAAATTTATATTTTTTTAGTTATAGCGAGATAAAGTTTGCATATAATTGTTGTTGTTATGTTGCTTTTTCTCTTCTAAATTTCAGCATATGCCTAAGAATAAGTGAGGTATTTAGCGCCACCGCTAAGAAACTGTTATACTGACGAATAATCTTTTATAACTTCATAGCTAAAACCAGTGATGCCAACCCGAGGAGAGTAACAATTCACAAATGTTACATATAAAATACGTGTTGGCAAATTTACATATTTTTTTTCAATTTAAAACTAACAGCTAATAAAATTACTCACTTGAAGTCATTAGTAGTTTTTTTACAAATTTTAAGTATATTTGACTTTTTTTATAAAATTTGCATTAAACTTATAAAAATTACAAACAACGTAAAACATAACTTAAAGTAAAAATAGTTCACAACTATTACTTTTAGTTATGATACTATAACTAAAACTTAAAAACATAACATAAAACGTAACTTTTATTAATTTTAAAGGAACATTCGCTTTTTTAAATCTGTAATCATTATAACTACAATAACATTGAAATGCATTATACAGGCACTTTAAGTTGTTTTAACCCATTAATCACAACGTATGATATGTCATAAGCGATGAAAGCATTTTTCAAAAATTCGGAGCCACTGTAAAGACTTTGCTTCCAACAGTGTGATAAAGCCAAAAATTTGTTTTTTCCATAAAAATTCTAAAAAGTACCTTTAAAGCCTTTTTGCTTATTTATTTCAGCCAGTTTTAAGTGCAGTATTTTAAAGAAAAGTGAAAAATTCCACTCAGATGAGTTATTTTTTTTATAAGCATCAAGAAGAAAGAAAATATAATTTAAAAAAATGCACTCGGTTAGAGTTGAACGACTCCGCTACGAAATGAAAATTTGCCAATTTCTAATTTTTTCTCATTTTTTAAGTTTTTTTTTTTATTTCTTAACTTTCAGACCCCTTATACGTTTATGATCTTATACGTTTACACACTTCGCCACACCCAAATCCTTTGATTTTTTTTTCTTTAACTTCAGAGTTTTCCGTCTAACATTAATGCAAATTAATGCCAAAAATTTCTAAAAATAAACTCAACGAGTTCTGGTGGTGAGCATTAATGGGTTAAGCTGTATACACTCGCCTCAAATGAGGCTGCCCACTGGCTCACTGCGAAATTAGATTCCTCAAAACAGTTTTTTATTTGCAAGTGTTGATAATCGCAAAATTTTAACAAATTATGTAAATAACTTTTTTAGTGATAAGTACATCTTTTTACCATTCCAAAAATTTGGTGAAAAAAAAGCTAAATCTACGAAAATTCTTAAAAATCCGTAGACTAACCTTATTTTAACACTGTTGTCCGTTTATCTGTGCAAGTGCAAGTATCCGTTGGAATCCGTAATGTCCGTGTAATTTCTGGCACCATTGGTTAAAACTATGAATTGATTTGTTCAATATCAAAGTAATACTGGAATGATTTCTAACAGTTGAAAAAAGATTTTTAAACTGTTGATCGAAAAATTTTTAATTTTTAGAAATTTACACAAAAATTCAATAAGAAATATCGCGTGTATTGCAAAAAAGCCAAAATTAATTTTATTTCAATATTGATCAGTTGAAAATCTATTTATTAGCTTAAAATAATATCTAGGTATGTTTGATTGCTTTTAACGGTTTTTCATATTTGAACTTGTGTAGAAGAAGATGAGAAGATGTTGAAGAAGATAAGAAGCGGAAACCAAACCGTGATAAATGCATTATTACTGAATATCACATTTTCTAAATTTTTTTCAAATATTATTAACTTGATTCATTAATAGCATAAATAAACTTTAAATTTTATTCATAAAATTTGTGATATATTAATACATGTATCATGTGATATATTAATTTCTTGTTTTTGTTTTGACATTATTCGGTATGTATGCGCGCGCATACATAAGGAACCTTTTAGGGTAATGGGTCTCAGGGACCGCTGAGGGTTAAAAAAAACTTTTTTTTTTCGAAAATGTCATTCAAATGAATTGCGATTAAGATGTTAAAATAAAGTTTACTATACTTCCATACAAGGTGATACGGTCAAATGTACATGTATTTACATACTCTTCATAAAATGCCTCTCATTTTTGTTGTTGCTTCAAAACTTTCTTGAAATGTTTAAAGAACATATTAGTTAAATTAAGAAAATATTTGTAATCTGTTAGTTTTATCGACTTTAACTAATTATTTACTAAAAAATTTTCCTAGTAAATTAAAGAAATATTTCATAAAACATAAGACTAAATCTTACTCCAAGAGTATGCATTCTTAAAATTTATGTTTCTTACATTGATTTCAATGTAAAATCTCTTACACGATTTAGAAAATATTCTTACTTCAAATAACGTATTCATCTAATCAAAGAACTACTCCTTGATTTATAGAAGTGAAGTTATTTTTGGGCTGTAAGAAAAAGAGCATATCAATTAATTTAATTTGTATGAGTTTTCATATGCTTAAGAACTTGTTCTTAAACCTAAGAAGAGAGATTTATTGAACCAATGAACCCGTAAACTAGACAAATTTTAATTTTCGCATTATTTGGACAAAGATTTTTTTTATTTAATGTAAGTTTTCAGTTTCAATCTACACTGAAACAAACATTTTGTTTTTATCAATTTTTTATGACATTCATGATTAAGAATATTGTTGAATATGACATTATGATGCTGAGTGGTGATTTTAATATCAACCTTCTTTTTTATTATTTACCGAAACAACTATTGTTTGAAAAAACATCGTCCTTAGGTTCATCAGTTGACAATGATACCATACCTACGCAGTTTCAAAATTACACCAGTATAAGCTTAAGTCATCCATGGAACCAATCGAATTTCTTTTTGATAAACTTGTCACGTTACGTAATTTTAAAGTTAAAAATATGTCTTGTCTTTGGAAGGCTGTGACCCGGTATTTCTAGGCCAAACTTGAACTTTCCCTTCCAACAAAAACGTTTTGGATCAACATCAAAAAACTTGGAGTTTGCAACACAAATAACGCTGAATGCACTTTAAATCCCGTAACTCACAGTTTTTTGTTGATAATGCTGCTCCTTCTAAAAATAACATTTTGTTAAACAAAAAACTGCACGCATTGACCAAAGAAAAGAAAAAACAGAAGAATTTTACACTTTTTCACATTTGTTACTAATTTTTTCTCAAAATATACGAGTATCTATAGGAAATGTTGTTCCGTGAAGCTATCTCCATCCCAGAATTAAATTCATACCTTGTTAATACGCCATTTTATCAATTAACTCATCAGTGCATTTTACCACGCTATATAATTATAAATGCTACTATAATTAAAACATGATCATCCAAAAAACCCTCATCACTGATAAGTAAAATAAAAAACAAATAAACCCTAAAAAAACTCATGAATAAAATTGCTTAAAAACGAAAGCTGTCAAAATAATGCACAACATTCAAGTACAAACAAACCTTTAGCAATTCATACATCTTCTTAAACGATCAACCGAATTAAACGATCATTCATCAGTTTTCATGCGCTTGAATTAAACAATTTATTTTCTGCTGTTCGTCAAATAAGCCAGTCAGACATACCAAAACATTTAATTTAAGCTTATATCACACGTGCACCACGTACGCGAACGGAACAACTAACCCCAATGTGGCCGATGCCATCGACGCTGGTACACATTCGTGCCAACCTTTTTTGGTCTAAATGAAGATGATCAACCGATAAGCATTTTTAAAACGCAGCCACACGTCAAGCAAGCGCCAACAATGCAACAAACTGCGTGGCAGCAGACGAGTTCTATCTGAGTTATAGTCAAGCCTCTAATTAAACATATAGCGGGAAGTCCTTAAAGTGTGTTAAGGCAATTGCGAGACAGAAAGGCAGACAGTCAGACTTTTTGACTTTGTATTGTCGGTCGCTTGCTTGGCACTCTGCTGATCGTTATCTGCCCCCGTTAAGCAAGGCAACCTTTTTTCTTTCTTTTTCATAACGCAAGAATCAGCAATTTTAGAGCAAGATCCTGAACGAGTATAGTCAATGTTGCAACTTTTTTAATACCAAGCCAGGCTTGAATATGATGATGTGTTTTTTTTTTATTATGGCCAGATTGGGGTAGATAATTTAAGTGCAGCATTTTTTTAATTCAACACATTCGTTAATCGCTTGACGTAATTTGATCTTTGATTATATATAGCTATATGTATTGTATGTTTTTTAGGTTAATGAAATAAATACGTTTGGAATTTATTAATGAACTCCTGTATTCATTAATTTCGAGGGTTAACAATGAGCACTCAGGGGTTAACCAGTGGTCGCTGATGTAATAATAGAGGTGAGGGTGCTTCGTCTGTTTGACTGGCGAACATATGTATGCAAACTTTTACGTTGCTTTGCTCATTTGCTAAACAGTTTTTAGATCAGATGTTCCAATTCGGTTATTTAATACTTTATCAAAGTGTTTGTTTTTTTTTTGTTATTTACTTTAAGCCGCTGTTTTTCTGCACGTTTGAACAATTAACAGTATGTTTTAATATTTACTAATGACCAAGCCGATCCACCAGGAATCTAAAGATGAGTTTGTTTTCGGTATGAGTGCTAATGATATTCAAAAGCGTATCAGTATTCTCTAAAACTTAGTCTATAGTTAAAAGTGTATATATGAATTTCTTATATCATTAGGCCTCCCTTTTTTAATTGTGATCTCAGGATTGAAATTGAAATTAAATTTTAATTTGAGAAAAGTTCTGCTACGAAAAGTTATACCAAGTTTGAAGTCTTCAGATCTGAAGAGGCGAACTCTTGGACATATGAAGACTGTGCTCAAAAAGGTGATCACTGCAGCTGCTCATTTAAATATAAAATTTAAATATAAAATAAGACATTTTCAGGTACCTGTTTCTCTGATGGACTTTATATTTTGTATTGTTATTCAGAAAGCTTATCTCAAAAACTAGTGAAATGCTTTTATTATGTTTTTAACTAGTTTTCTATTTTGATATGTTTAAAACTCTAAAACTTAATTAAGGTTAAAGTTTGAAATTTTTTCTTTTCAACAGATGATCTCAGAACTGTGTCATAAATAAACTACAAAAATTTACTTCATAAATTAACTTAATATCTCTCATAGGAACTACCTAACTGTGTATTTTTGTGTATGGCTTTATAATGTTGTGACCACTTATAGTGCGAATAAAAATGTGCGTTTAGCATGAAAGGGATGATCGGTCCCAACCGACCGCCCAAATTGTAAAGGCATACCCTATATAAGGATCATTCTATGGTTTGTGAGGTTTTTGGGTGTCATAAAGTATAGAATCCCTAAAAAACCAACATCTCTTATTGTAATTTTTATGTACAACACTAGAATTTTGAATAATGTTATAAAAAATAAATACAAACAAATTTTGTTTACTATAAAAAGTCAAATATGATATTTTTAACTGAGTAAGATAGAATATTAAATGACGGCTTAAGGCGAATTTACACAATTCACTTTCATTGCTCACTTTGGATGAATCATCTGATTTGAAAAATGTAAATTTAGTTTCATCTTTAAAATGAAGATTATTTTTATCCACCTTGAAGAGTGAAAGAAGTAGAAGGTCTTCCTACTTTTTATGAAAGTGAAAGCAAATCGAACTGATGTGTCATTCTTACTGAAACACAATTGCAAGGTGTTAACATAACTTCAAACAGAAAGTTTATATTTTTTTTATTTAATTGCTGAACATCAATCATACTGCTCCATATTTTCCAAATTTGGATTGCTAGATTTGTTTGTACAGCTTTTATTTATATTAATTTTTTAAACGTCAATAAAATAAATCAGCCAACTAATATATATTTACATTCAACAACGAATCATTCATCAAATTTTAAATTTACACTTACAGCCCTATTCTGGCAAATTAACAAATTGTTAACCAGTATTTTGAAAATTTCTATGTTTTTATTGTAATTTTTTGATTTCAAAACAAAATTTGAAGCTCAAAAATAAACAATTTTGATAAAAATTGTCAACTGCTTTTCAGTTATTGACAATTTCATTAACAAATTTTGATTTTTGAGCTTTAAATATTGTTTTGAAAACAACAAACACATAGAAATATTAAAAAAAAGTTAAAAATTTGTTATTTTGCCAGAATAGGGCTGTTAGTATAATGTAAATTAAAAATTTGATTCACTGTCATCGTTCAACGTTCACTATCATCGTTTTGACCAAAATGTGTTAATTCGCCTATAGATAATGTAAAATCCAAATTGTACTTAGGTGGCAAAATATTTAATTCATATAATTCCATATTCATTGGCGATTAAGGTTGCAGACAGAGTGAACACCGATTCAGATAGGCAGGCAGACAAGCGCAGGCAGAAACCTGCGAAAAACGAGATAGAAATAAAGCCAAACTAACTTTTATATCGCTTGTTCACATTGTTTGCCTGCGCCTGTCTGCCCGCTTGTCAACTTCGGCGTTTACTCTGCTTGCAACCTAATAAATATCACTTTCACAAAGAAAGCATAAGGCTGCCCGTAGGTAAGCGCCGAAGCAGGCAGGCGCAGACAGGCACAGACAGTGCCATGCGAAGAAACGAGATCGAAATAAAGCCAAGCTTCTTTTATCTCGCTTGTTCACATAGTTTGCCTGCGCCTGTCTGCCTGCTTGTCTGCTTCGGCGTTTACTCTGCAAGCTGCCTAAGCCTAACAATTATCTTCTGGCATCATATGAAGGCAAAGGCTCATTAAAATTTATGTGTAACAGAGCGAAACTTAAAAATGATTTAATGAACCGCATATTTCAGTTTCACTCTGACGAATGAAGTGTATATGGATTTGACAGTATAAGGATCCCAAAAATTAAGACAATTTGTTTGAATAAAAGATAATATAGCATATGCCTTATTATAAATCAAGATGGGCCCCAAGCAGAAATTCGGAATCAAAAACGTAAGATGCTATTAAAGTATTTTCAAACAAAAGTCAGTTTGAATATATGATTTTGTCAGTTATATCATATATAAATACCAAAAAGAGTATCGAGCCAGGTATAGTACCTTAAGGCACTCCTGATGACGCTATAAATGGAGTAGAAATAACATTTTCCAGTCGAATATAACACAATCTCCCAAAACACAAAACTCACTTTGCTTACTTTACTAATATTGAACGTGAGACTTTATCAAAAGCTTTCAAAAAGTCTGAATATATAGCATCAACTTCATTTCCTCTTATAAGTGCAGTATTACGGAAGTCCAAAAATAGAGCAAGGTTTACAACAGTAGAACCACCAGATAAAAATCCACGGTGAAATAGTGATATTAAACTTTTTATTAAAAAAAATATTCTTATTTCTTACAACGCTTTCAAATAGCTTCAAGCGCGTCGGAAGCGAATTTCATCTGGGGGGGCAGTAAAAATGGGGGGCAGTACAAATAGTGGTGCAAAAAAAGTTCACCAAAATTTCTTCACATGAAACATAAAGAAGAGAGAAAGAACAGGAAAATATATAATACAAAAATATTATCGTTGCAAAAAAACTGATATTTTGAATAACTTTTCCTTTTAAATTGTTTATCTAGCTAAAAAAGTGGGGGGCAACTGCCCACCTTTCCCCCCCGCTTCCGACGCCAATGAATAGCTTGCTTAGTGCCAATAGCATTGTGATAGGCCTATAGTTCTTAATATTATTCATATTTTCTGACTAAAAAATAGGTATCACATTGAAGTGGCCTATTATAAATGAGCTCACGGTGTGCAGGAAGCAACTTTTATTCAACCTGAAATGTCGACGCAATTTGAGTACGCAGATGCCTAAAGAAGCATCTATAGATGCTAAATCTATCGTTTTTAAAATCCTATGAGTTCGTTTAAAGGGGTGAATCGATTTTTTATATTAAAAAAATCGATTTTTTTTTTGTCATAAATAGGAAGTTAAACAATTAAATAATATGTCCTCAAAGTTTCAAACAAATATATAAATTTTTTCTGAAGTTATAAGCGGTTAAGTTATCGATTCTCTTTGAGCGCTGGAGCAAACACGTTTTTTCAAACTCGTTTTTCTCGAAACATTTTTATTTTTTAATTTCTGTAGACTCTACTACTACTACTCTTTATGTTTGTGATCGTCAAACTTTAAAAAAACATTTGAGAGCCATGAAGTAGGTGTCAATAAATAAATATGTCAAATATTATATTAATTCGCACATTTGGGCAGGGGCTTCAAGATCTTATTTGGAGCTTCTGGACCGAATTCAACGTCGTGCGATATATTTGATAGGAGATGAAAGTATTTCATCCTCTCTCAACTCTCTGGAGCATCGACGTAATGTAGGTTGCCTAAGCCTTCTGTATAGGTATTACCATGGGAAGTGTTCAAGGGAGATACATGGCCTGACGCCACCAGCTCGTGTGTTTCCCAGGTCCACTCGGGCAGCTGTCCAAGCCCACCCCTTAACCATTGCATCGATGCCTAATAGAACCTCGCATTACCGCGATAATTCGTTCTTTAGTCGCGCGGTTAAGTTGTGGAATAGTCTCCCTGCGAGCGTGTTTCCCGGCAGTTTTGAGCTGTGCAAATTCAAAACAAATCTTCACCGACACTACTCCATCTATCCACCCTCCAACTAACTATCACCCATCTTCCGAATCAACACAATGCTTAAGCATTTATAGGGGGCATCCCCTGAGCGTTGGTTCAGTCTAAAAAAAAAAAAAAAAAAAAATATTATATTAATTAGTCGCATTCCCTCAAGATAAAAATACAGTATGGCAGAAAATAAGCATGAAGAAAACCGAAAAAAAATATGTGCGCCTTGTGGAAATAAAATTTCGTTCCGTACTAGTAAACCGCGTAGACCGCAATATTTTGTTGTAAATGAAAGATTAAGTGACTTAATTAAACAGTACATTTGTAACTCTTATGCAACGTCAAACAGTGTTTTCCCTACAAGTATATGTAATACGTGCCGTGTAACTTTACAAGAACATGACAAAGGAATCTATAAACGACCGTTACAAAATATGCCTGAATATGAAAAAATTGTGCTACCGAAGGCTACCAGAAGTGAATCTTTTTATAAATGTATGTGTTACATATGTACAACGGCTAGTTCAAAAATTAAAAAGAATGTGGCTTTAAAGGGTGCTGGTCGCTTACGTTCTTTTAATAATAAAATCAATGAAAATAATAGACAATTGCCAAAGAAAAGTATCACTGCAGATGGTGCACATATTACAGTGTCTGTGGAAAAGAAATCTTTCGAGAGTAACAAATTTTGCAATAACTGCTACTCTGAAATAGCTAAAGGTAAACGACATTCTTGCACAACAACTGAAGCTCGTGATAATGTGTTAAAATTAGCTAATAAACTTCCAAACAAACAAAAAGAACAGATATTAAGTTCTATTTTAAAAAACAATATAACATCAAATATTTCCAATTTAAAAAATGACAAAATTCAATTAAGTAATAGTTCCGGTAAGAAAACGTCTCTTATTATAAATCCAAAAGAGAAAAAAAATATAATTTTTGAAGAAAACTATTTGGATAATTTTATGAGAAATTCAGGCACAAGCGTCAGACAAATGAGAAATGTTGCTAGTTTTATTCGAAGTAGGAATGGTAGAAAGTCGATCCCACAAAATTACGCTTCACATGTAACTGAAAAAGTTAACACTGAAAAATGTTTACAAAACTAATAAATTACAGTTTGACGTGGTTTCAAACAAATCTAAGGAAATTCGACCCGTGGTATGGGCTGATGCATCTGAACTGTTAGAAGCAGTTTTAGAAGCTCGCAATTTAATAGGAAACTATATGATTAAGGTAATGGCTGACGGAGGACAGGGCTTCTTTAAAATTTGCTTAACAATACTTCCAGAAAATTATTCTTCAACGTTTAAAGATGAAGATGAAAACTATGAGCCTTTTATTAAAAAGCTATATAATAAAGAAGGCAATGTCAACAAAGAAGCAAAATTGACAAGTGTAAAACGTTTAATAATGCTGTGTATTGTACCAAACATTGTGGAATCATACAATAATATTTCAACTCTGTTCGATTTAACTAAAATAAATGAAATACCTTTTAGATTTACTGCCGACTTTAAATTAATTTTAATTGTCAATGGTCTACAAACAGCTACTGCTTCATATCCCTGCCCTTATTGTTTTGTTACCTTACAAAATTTAAAAGAACGGAACCAAAAAGAACAATCCATCACCCTTCGAACTTTTGGAGACTTGCGAAAAGATTTTAATAAATTTTGTTCTCTTAGTTCGGATAAAAAAAGAGCTAAAGAGTGTCACTATAAATCCACCATTGCTAAATGAAAGTGATGATGTTTGCGTTATCCAAAAATGTATTATTCCGGAACTACATGTAATGCAGGGATTTGTCAATCACTTATTTTGGGATGGATTAGTTCCACTCCTCGGTAGACAACAGGCACTGATTTGGCCAACAAAACTAAGTTTAACTCAATTAAATTATCATGGCGAAACATTTGAAGGCAATGCCTGCCGTACCCTTTTGAAAAATGCCGATAAGTTAAATGATCCCGACATTTATAAAAACGTGGGAAATTTACGATTAGTTCCGTTCATTAACGCTCTCAAAACTATGAACAGGATCGTGAACTGCTGCTTTTCTACTCAAAAGGGTGATAATCTGAAAGAGTACATTGAAGAATTAAAAAAAATTTTTGAAGCAACAGAACTTTCAAAAACATTGAAAGTTCATGTAACACTGGAACACCTTACTCAGTGTCTGGAGTACCTAAATGGAGATGGACTCGGTATCTGGTCTGAACAAGCAGGAGAATCTATTCACAGGGAATTTTTAAAACATTGGAATCGAAGAAAAGTTAATTTAATGAATAACGCAGCATATTTAACAAAGTTGCATGAAGCAGTTGTTGCCTTTTCATCTCTAAATATTTAAAAATTAATATTAATATTTTTTAGAAATAATATAATATTAAATATATAAAATTTACTACAATTGGGGTAAAAGAAACCACTGATTGTTGTGTATATTTTTTAATTTGTTGTTTTGGTTGTAACTATTGCAAAGAGTATCATTATGAGAGCGTTTTAAGCGAGAAAAGAAAGAAAATAGTAGTATAAGTAAAAACTAAAAACATGTTTCGAGAAAAACGATTTTTAAAAAACGTGTTTGCTCCGGCGCTCAAAGAAAACCGATCACTTAATCGCTTATAACTTCAGAAAAAAAAATATATTTTTTTGAAACTTTGTGGACATATTATTTGATTGTTTAACTACCTATTTATGAAAAAAAAAAAATCGATTTTTTTAATATAAAAAATCGATTCACCCCTTTAAACGAACTCATAGGATTTTAAAAACGATAGATTTAGCATCTATAGATGCTTCTCTAAACATCTGCATACTCAAATTGCGTCGACATTTCAGGTTGAATAAAAGTTGCTTCCTGCACACCGTGAGCTGTAGTGGTTTAGTTATTGAAATTAAATATGTGTTTTAATAAGTTTGTAGATAAACCATCAGAATCCTTAAAGTAATGACACTAATGTCTTCATGAGTCAAATACATAGAGTCCATACTTAAAGAATTTAAAACTTTAACTTCATCGATAATTAAGTCGGAGGTTTGCTGTATCTAAGACACTATTAGAACTTATATCATTTGAGAACATCTAAGCTGAAATTTTAGAGCAGAATCTTTTCGAATATATGTACTACCCAAAAAGTTTTGGATTAATTTTAAATTTCCTGTCAAACTTGGATACATAACTTACAAAAATGTATTCTATTTATTCAAAATATTGATATAACTATCACATAATGCCGATATCTCACGAAATAGTTACAGCTTCTTGAACCATTTAAAATACTTATTTCTAAAATTCTTAAATTTCTATAGCCCTGGTTAAAGCTAAGGATTATTATACGTTTTGTTTTTTAAGCAATGAACTGACAACAAATTTATTCTATTTTTACTATATCTTAGGGTATATATTGTTGAATGAATTTTTAAGTCATGATTAAAAATTAATGGATTGTAGTAAAATCTTTTCAAAACAAACTTGAAAGATAGAGTTGATTAAAGTTTCTTATTTTACAATATTCCATAGCATGCATAATCGTATGCTATTTTAAAAATAAAACATTAAAATTGTGCGAGTCTAGCTTTTACAACAACACATGCAAAATGCCAATCTTTACTAATATAAAACATTAAAAGATGCCTGTTTGTTTGCCTGTCTTTTACGCTTCAACAGAATTTAATGTAATTTAGAATATAGGTTGAATAGGTAGAAGGATATTTTGAAATCTTCAAATCTTGAGATTGCAATAAATGCAACTGCAATTATAACAAAATTTACAAAATTTATAGGCTGAAAAATTAAATTGAATTTTTGTGTGTCGTTCATGCAAACTGCAAATTTTTAATCAGCATTTTATAAAAATTTTCTTTTAATCAGCATTTATATCAACAGCTGAACTCTCAAAATTAGTTTTAAAATTTTTGAAAATTGCATATGAACATACTATTTTAACAATGTGAAGTTATATATAAGTGCATACTATATCATTCAAGATTAATTGAAGGATCTCACCAGGATCCATTCCTTTAAATAATTCATAAATAAATCAAATAGGTAAAAAAAAACGCATATTTTTTGGAGCATTCCATGAAAATCGAAAATTCAACATTACTATTCCAAAATGGTCTTAGTGGTTTCAAACCAATCCAGATGCATACTTTAATCCTTAGGGCTATTTATAATAGACAGAAGATGTACTTTATACCAGCAGAGTTACCACTTTTTCAAAAGTTGCTGTAAATATTTAAAGTTTTACAAAAAGATATAAAATTAAAAAGGATAGTATGCCTATAACTATTCATACGACTTTTTACAACTAAATACTTCCCTCAATGTATAACTTTCATACTCCCAATGATATATACATAAAATTTTTGTGTTCAAGCTAATACAGACCTCTTTTTTAAAGTTAAAGTTCGTTAATTTTGTTGTCCCGCACAAAACACATATTTTCATTTTGCTACTTCAAATTAGTGGATACTACATATATCCACTGTCCATTCAATTCAATGTTTTTAAAAAAGTTTTCCATATATATTTGTCATTCAATACTCAATTTTAAAATAAGTGGTTTAGTGTCAGTGAAAATCGTTTTTGATAATCTGTACCGCACATAACTTATTTAAATTTGATATAAATTAAGTTATTATAAAACTTGCATTAACCTTCAAGCGAGTTTTAGGTCAATTTGACCCAAAAAGAAACTTTAAACGCGTTTTCCTCCGCTTATTTATGCTAAAATCAGCTAGATATTTTGGTTCAATGTGAAATCATATATAAATTTTATGAATTCGACATGAACTATGTCCACATGTCACCTTTGGCCTGTACAAAAAATACCCTTAATAAGTATTTTTGGGTCAAATTGACACAACACTGATCGCGTGATTTTTAACGTTCTGCTTTCATTCTCTAGAAATTTGCCGTTGTGCTTCTAACTTGCTAGTCATTATCATGGTAGAACTAGTAAAGGTATATGCATTTCTGACTGCTCTCTTTTTCTCATAGCCAGAATTGTCAAACTCAAGCATTTTGCTATTCTTGCCTTGTTTTTTGCTTTCTTATTGCTTTCAGATTTTGTATGAGCTGTCAATTTCGTTTTGACAGTTCCGGCAGTCTGTCTCTCCGAAATGCATATACCTTCTCTAATTCTACTATGGTCATTATTGTTTTTCGTTGACAAGAGATTCAACATTATTTTTTTGTGACATAAATACACAAAATAGTAAAACAAATGGATTCTTCTTGGCTCGAACAATTTGCTAGTGATGATAGTGGGGATTTTGATAATAGTGAAGAGGAATATGTGCCAGATGAAAATGATGCTATTTCGGAAGACTTTTACGACAGCGATGATTATGATGCCGTTTATATTGGATAAGAATCAAGCGAGAACGCTGCTATCAAACCAAATATTATGCTTCTCTCGAAAGAACCATACTAAAGAACCATTGCCCTTGTCGCGAAGATTTCATTGTGCAAGCCAATCATTTCGTAGAAAGAACAGAGAAGAACAACAAGATATAAACTTGCACCGACTCGACTAATTTTCGACAAGTGGGTTCAAAGATTGAAAGTGCTTTATTGTCCAGGTGATTCATTACTGTCGATGAACAACTACATACTTCTTTTCCGCGGTAGATCGATAAATTTTTACGCAATATATACCTTCAAAACCGGCGAAGTATGGATTCAAGTTGTCGGTTTCAGCTGATGCCGAAACTTATTATACCTAAATATGCAATATAAGTTGGGGTCGTGATCGCAATTGTGCTCCCCAAGTAAATCAAGGGAACCGTGTGGTGCTTGATATGACGGAAGGTAATATTCTACGCTCATTTCAGGGATCGTTTCCTCAATGGAACCAAAATATTTCTTTGCTTTATTCAAGTTGGAATGGAAGAAACGTTACTAGCGATAATTTTTTTACCTCTTACCATCTTGCCAGTGAATTGCGTAATCGGTAAATGACGCTGGTTGGAATGATTCGTAAAAATCGAAAAGAAATTCCGCCGGCATTGGTTGACAAAGAAAAGAAATAAGTTTTCCAGAATGGTAAATAGCAAAGAAAACAATTCGAATTCATCAAATTCAGTCAACTTTTAGCTATCCATCCATTCATCGAACAACCAAAAAAAAGCCGTACAAGATAAATGCACTTGCTGCGTAAAAAGTATTAGATCAGAAAGTTCTGAGCATCAGCAAAAATCACAGCACCAAAAACGCGTAAAAGAGTACGTTGCCATATGTGCCCATTGAATTTATCATTAGATGTGATAAATGCGTGAAGTACATTTATCGCGAGCATCGGTTCACAGTTTGTAAAAATTGCTCCACTTTAATTTAATTTCCATAATAAATAGCAATAAAAAAATCAAAAACACATTTTTTATTCAATTGGTTCTTTAGCTTTTCTATGCTATTTTTAATGGATAAATTTTCAGTCAGTTTTTCTATACAATTTCATATTGGGTCAATGTAGCCCAAAAAATTGTTTGCGTTTCTAATTACAAAGCTTACGTGAAGGTTAACATCATGTCGAAAAACAATAAATTATATTCTTCTCACACAAAAAAATACAAGATGAAGATAAGCCAGGAAAATGAGAACTTGCGCATGAATGAAAACGAGCGAATAAAGCAGCGAATAAAAACGAAAGAATTAAAATATGACTCAAAAATAGGTATTTCAACAAAGGGAACATGAAACCTTAAGAAAGCGAAAACAGCGCGAGAGAGCCAAAACCCAAAATGGGTGTCATCAGAAACTGCAACATCAGATTTTCCTTATAAGTGCCAACTAACTTTTGGAAAATCTATCCTCAAATGTGCTAGAAATCTACCAACTTCACCTCGAAAACGAGACTGTATCATTAAAGGCTTAGCACGCCGTTTTGAAAGGCTTTTATCCGTTAATATGAATACAAAATTGGAAAGACAACAAGAGAATAAGAACTTTTATGCAAAGGTTCAACAGTTTTTTTTCGACCTGATGTTATTTATACTTGCTCTGGTGTAAGGGACTTTTTTGGAAAAGTGCCAAAAAAGAAACTCTGCAAAAACATTATCTAACACTTTTTCTGCGCGAAGCATTTTCCGTGTTTAAACAGGAAAATCCCGATTTCAAAATAATATTTTCTAAATTTTGTGAATTGCGTTCTGAAAATGCCCTTATGCTTAAAGATACACTAGCGGAGCAATGCAAATGTAAAATTTCCCTGCAGTGTAAGCAACTAGTTTAAAACCAGTCTGCATACTAGTTGAAAACTGAGCAGTATTAGTTCAAGATCGTCTTTTTTTCATATACCCATCTAGTATTTTTAACATGGCGATGTCATAGGAAATATCAAATGTCTTATTCTGAACAGATGAAAACTAGTTTATAGTGTATATAATTATAGTTAGTTATGTTCTAGTTTGTTGTAAATAGTTGTAAACAAATAATATATTGCCAAATTTTAACTAGTTTCTAGTCTAACCTTTCCTGAGTGGTTAGCAAATAGTAATGTTATAATTAGTTTACAACTAGTTATAACAAACCAATGATTCAACCAGTTCTCTATTCGGCAATTTATCTACTGAATTTGGAGCTTCTACTGAAGCGACTATTAAGAAAATTGCAAGTAAAATTTACATAGTGTTTTATTATTTCATACAAAAGTACATTTTTTAAAGTTCATAAAGTACATTTGTGGAACTGGTTGATTTTAACAATATGTAATATAGTTTGATTTTGGCTAGTTTTACAACTGGTTTATTGTAACTTGACATAAACTAGTTGAATTTAAACTATTTTTGCAACTAGTAAATCTTGAAAAAATATAAACTAGTTTGTTTTAACTAGTATAAAGACTAATAATTTTTACTGCTGATTAGTCTTACACTGCAAGGTTATGAAAACTTTGTACTTAAACTAAAAGCTCTGAAGATGTCATATTCAGAAATATTTTGGCGGTCAAATTTATATAACATATCCTTGAACTCGAATTGTTGGCAAAATATATGCAAAATCTGTTCAAACCTAGACAAATTTAACAGCCCGGATGATTCGTCGATTCCGGTCATATGGAAAGAATGGGCTAAGAACACTGATGGAAGACTTTAAGTAATTTTTCAGGAAACCAGTAAAGGTGAATTGTTTGAAAAACTCAAAGAGAGGTATGCCGATTTTGTGAATCATGTGAATTTGAAAAGGATTCAGAACAGTTCCTTTAAGAACAACAAAAAATACCCATTAGTACGGATACTTCAGATTGATTTTGCAATGTCATTTTCTTGTGAATATCAAAATGAAGTTCAAAGCGCGCTGTGGGCAATGTCAAGTGTGCTCCTATTTACAGCTGCTCTTTTTAGTAATTGGGAGTGCAAAACATACATATGTTATATGTTAAGATTGTCACAATAAGGACAAGAACACAGTTTTCGTGTTTATCAATCATCTGTTAAACTAATAATATATGCTGAAAATGATAATAAAAACATACTAAATGTTATCTGGAGTGATGGTCCTGCTTCAGAGTTTAAAAATACGTATATGATTAGACTAATGAATTATTTAAGTTTTAAGTATAATAAGCCTTTTTCGTGGAAATAACCAGCCACATCGCATAGCAAAGGAGTCGTAGACTTGTAAAACAAAAGATGAAAAGTCAAGCCGAAGCATTTGTGGTTCAGTCAGCCAAAGATTTTTCAGAAATCGCCAGTAAAGTATTAACTTCCAACACGATAATTTATATACCAGAAAGTGAAATTCGACCCGAAATTGGCAGTTTGAATACCTGGAAAAATGTTAAGCCATTCCCGGGTATTACTTATTTTCATATGATTGAGTGCAACTTATGTGAACATGGGCGTCCACAGGATTTGTTCTAGGGTGGGGCAAAGGCATAAAGGAATCTAGAATAAACATAAACAAAATGTAACCTATTTAATGCTATTTACTCGGATTTTTGGAACTAATTTTGTAAACATTATACGCATACTACACGGGTTGACACACGCTTTTACACATAAGAAAATCTAATATATTTTAAAAATCATGTAAAAATATTTCTCGTATCATGTCCGAAATATTTAATTATTTAATTTTTTTATGTAATACATTATCTAAAGCAAATATTCTTAATAGTTTAATAAATTAAATAATGTAAGGCTTATAAACTTAAATGAAATCGCATTAATTATTATTGAGCCCCCAGGTTTTCAACTTTTAAAATAAGAATACAAAGATTTCCTAATATAATATTTTTTTTGTTGTAATACTGAAAAAAACAAACAAAATCTTTTGGCCATTTTTTAACTTTGGAAGCCTTAACTCCTTAACCAATTTCAAGCGGACTGAAATTTTTCAGATTTGGATTTAGGAGGTCAAAATCCATTTCATTCGAAAAATTAAAAATTTGAGTTGTCGCTATTCTCGATATGTTCCCCGCATGTTAAGGGAGAACTTTTTCACCGGGTCTCACACTGAGTTGACACCACTCTATTTATTTCTTTTTCTAACATGAAACAGTTCTAGCAGCTTGCAAGTTCCTTCAGTCGAGTACGGAAACACACCTATTATCTGAATGACTTATAAAATGTATTTTTTTTTTTAATTCAAAACGTATGAATAAATACATAAAGAGGTACATGTGTATTACATTTGGTTTGGGTTTCATACATTTTCTTAACATTCCAGAACCTCCAGCAAGGCTTCATTGTGAATCCTGGCTTGTTATAAGCACGTGACGCAAAAAAAAGTCCAGAAAATTCTCAAACTGGGTGGGCGCCGCTAAATAACGGGAATGTTAAGAAACAAAAAATTTTTGTTTGAAATCGAGTTTCTTATTCACGTTTATTACATAAAAAACTTTTACTATAATAAATTCTAATGTAAAATCGTTTGTTTAATATGATATAAGATTTTTTTAAAAAATTAGTCCTTGATCGAAAATTGGCCTATTTTATTAAATTTCCTCATTTGTTTTCTGCAACTTTCTTAAATTAAAATCCTGCAAAATTGTTTGTAATTTTATTAAGTTTAGGAAAAATTAAAAAAAATCCAAATTAAATCATATTTTTGATAGAAAAACGAACTGACTTTTGGGCAAACATTTATTTTTTTATAATGTGTTTTTACTTTGTCTTCTACAATGACTTTCAAACATAAATTTGCATATCGTCAAAGTTTATATTCGTTATTGAATTAAATTCCCCTTGCTTTCTGTTGCTCCGAAGAATGATCTTCGACTAACAAAGGATATCATTCCTTAGCATTCGTTAATTTCTCGTTGGAATAACTTCGTAGTTTCTTTCATTACAGTATTACAGTATATACTAACAAATTCATTCGTAGATTGACCGTACTTATTTTTCGTAGAAAATACGAAGTTTTAGTTGAGTTTAAAAAATTTACAACTGAAATCGATCAGACTGATTTGTCGAACAATTACCGAATATAAGGAAATGTGTAATTGCAAGGTGACTGTAGCCTACTGGAAGAGTACGTGGCCCGTAAGCTAAAGAACCGTGGTTCAAACCCCAGTTGAACAGAAGGTTTTTTTCGTAACTATTAGGATTATTCGTAAATGTATTCGTACATGTATATACGTTTGTTTTTGTACGAACACGAATAAAATATTTTAAATGTGTACCAAACTACGTCCATTCTACGAATTCTATTCTTGGCTGAAAATTACGAATAAAATTCGTAGAAAAATTTTTTTAATATAAGAATAAGTATTGAAAAGTGTTTGTTAAACAAGGGTAAATGAAATGGTATCGTAACTTATTAGACCGTGTTCATATTACGAGTTTTTGTCGCAAATGATACACAATACAATAGCTTAGCTTTAATTATAAATTAAACTTAAAAATGTATTTTTGTATTCTCTTCAAAATATATTAAATACATAATTAACATATCTTTATATGAAATAAAATAAGCCGTAGGTTACAAAAAATTCAAAATATACTTTTTGACTGATTATCAAAATCAGTAATTCGCAACACCTTATCAAAATACATAATTCGCAAAATTTAACACTTCTACAACTTAAAATGACGTTTTTATTCACAAAATTTCAAAGGCCTAAGTTTAAGCGTAACTTACAATTTGGAAAGCCTTTTGCTTGTCTCTTAAAATTTTAAAATTACAGCTTTTTTTATTTAATATGAAGATATATAAAACATTTTCACCACCAAGGGGAGCAAGCGCCCCCTTTCCCGCTGCGTACACCCATGTATGTGAAGTAAGAGCCAAACATCATCATCTACACGCAGAAGAAAGAAAGTTGAGCCTGAAATTATCTTTTTTTAACCAATTAATTCGTACGTGTCCCGCACGTAACGTTTTTTAATTATTTTTTTCTTAATGACCATGGTTAAAATTATGTATTTTTTTGCATTTATATCTTTTTTCCATTCTTACTGCAGACAATAAAATAGTGTACTACAAAAATTTAACACAACACTTGCTGAAATTGATCATGAAAGTGCGAAAATCGAAATCGATGTATATTTTATGTCCCGCACATAGCGCTTTATATTAATTTAAATATCATTAAATTGTTGCCATGTACTAAACTAAACGCTACGTTATCATATAAATAAACATTTTTAAAAAGTATTATAGTCTTCTCTTCCTCATTCCAATCAGTGGTCTATTAGAAGCACCTCTTCAAACATTTCAAAGTAAGCACGAATGCCCCACACATAACGATGGAATGCTCTTTTTATGCAACACTACATATCTTAAGATCAAGCAAAGATAAATAAGTATGTTGCCAGAATTGGAATCCGCGTTCATAAATCTTCTGAAATCGGCTACAGTATTGAAAAAAACTAATTTTTTCTAATTTTTATTGCAATAAAAATAAAATTTGGAAATCTATTACTTTAAAGGACCTTCTGCAGCTGGAGAATTGAATCATATCATGATGAAAGTTTATATAAATAATCATCGCTTCAATATTTATCAATACCATTCATAGGAAGTTATTAAAAAAATCATTAAAAAAAATGTCCTCTTTTTGGCTCAAAACTGGTGCAGGAAGAAAAAATCCTATCCTTTCAAACGTTTGTACCGTTAATGAATACTAACATATTTATCGATCCCCCTTGAGCCAGTTCGATACAAGAGTACTTTTTTCATATAGTAATGCTCCGCCCTACTATACATATATTCTTATGTAGAAAATTTTAAATAAATCGGTTAATAAATTTTTCATCCTTGATGGTGATGTTTTTCAAACTTTCCCCTGGTCTTATGTCTTAACTATTCTCGAGTTAGCTGTGATCAGTGCGTTGGTTTTTCTGTGTCAAATCTTTTATATTCTCAAAAACAAATTTTTTTTTCAAATCAACATAAACCATCATCACAATCTGTTTTTTTAAACATCAGAATTATATTTCCTTTTGAAGACTTACGTAACTCCCAAACCATGTCTTTACATCATCATTCATTTTACAAATGTTGCTTTTTTGATACCCAATGAGATTTCAACTTATTATGAGCGAAAACCACTTCATGACTTTGCTTCAACATTGCCCAAAAACGAATAAAGTATGCTTTAAGAAAAATGCCTTTATCTAATTCGGTTTAGCATCTATTGCATATATGATTAGAAATTTATCTGCACACTTCTTTACATATCTGAACTCTTCAGCAAATCTTTTTCTTTGAAAGGTGTTATTTTCGTTTTTCTTTTGTGGCTCAATTTGATATTTTTAGTTAGTTGGTGCTCAAATATAAAACATAGAAAGGAAGTCTTATCTGTACATTATCAGAAAAAGTTCTGATCGAATAATTTAACGTTATTCAATCAAATGAGCGATCAGGTGCTATAACCAATATTATGTCCCTAAAAACCAAAAAAACCAGCAATTGACTTGAAAACAATGCAATAAAATTTTTAGAAATTAATTTTTTAAATTCTCACACAAATGATATAAGATTACATTCAATGGGAGAAATGCTTTTCTTAGCAAGTACCAAAAACTGCCAAAATCTTAAGCCTGCCAAAATCTTAAGCCTGCCAAAAGTGTTTAAAAAAATAGTCATGCCATCTCCTAAGCTGGTCTGTGTCACCTTCTTCGAAACAAACTATACTATCAACTACTTTTCTCTGGTTCTTTTTCTTTCCGATTGTTGTAGCACAAAAATAACCAAATTGTTAAATTTGATCCATTCTCATCTCTTTAAATATTTTTGTGTACTTTTGCATCAAAAACACTTGACTTGACGGCAGTTTGTGGGTGAAAAAATGGCTAAAGAATCCTTTGCCCTCGGATTCATTACCAAAAAATATAAGGATCTTTTACAACGAGTTCTTGCATACAAAAACATGATGTACAATTTCCATGGAAATGAAACTTGTGGATATCTATTCTTGAAAGAAGTACTTTCTTAAAACTTTTATCAAGAACACTTGTAGAACTATGAAAAAAATTATCCCTGTCAACAGGCCTTCCATTTTCTTTTCACTTTCCCCAAACAGTCTAGCTTGCATCCACTTACCTCGACAACATGGCGGCATCTTGTGGTCCACCCACAGCACCAGGCTGTGGCAGATGCGGTATGGGTGTCACCAACATGGTCCCATTGCTGCTGCCGTTCTTCTTCGTCGGCTCGCTACGACTCAAAATGCTCGATATAGAGAAGCTTGTGTAGCCGTTAGCCGTTGTGGCCTTGTTGCCCGCTCCAACAACGCCACTGCCCGCGGTGTGTGTAATGCTACCATTGCTGTCGCTGTTGTTGTTATGATTGTTATTATTTATAAATTTATTATTGTTGTTCGCCTCGTCAACATTGCGTTGCGGCGATCTGCTGACTCCCGTTGGACTCAAGCGCTCTGAAGCTGTGGGTGCAGCCGCTACTGCGGCAGCTTGATGCAGCAACTGTTGATGTGCCGAGTGTGCTGGATGTGCGGGATGCAAATGACTAAAGCTGTGCAGCGCATGATGCAGCGCTACCGGGTGTCCGCTCAAACTGCTCAAATGATGTTGCAGATGATGATGCAAAACCGTCGGCGGCACTACGGAAGAGTTAGGACTGTGGAAGTTAGCGTTAGCGTTGGCGGAGGTTGGTGTGCCACCTGCGGATGTTGTTGGTGTGTCACCGCTGGAGTTTGGTGTGCCGCAGCGACCACCGCCATTCATTGTCGGCGGCGTTGAGGTACCACGTAACGGACTATCGCAACGCACTGCCTGAACACAGCCCAGAGGACTGGGTTCAGGGCTTGAGACAACACTTATATCGACCTCAGCTTCAGAAGAGGACATTTTATCTTTAGATAAAAATAGTTTTGAATTTTTATAAATTTAAATTTTTATCGTAACTTTTAAGTTTTTTCTACGTTTTTCTTTAATTCGGTAAACTTTATAAGCTGTTTGTACGAACTTTATGCATTTTTATTGTTAGAACTTGTTGATATTTTTCAAAAGCTTTCTTTTTTCTCTCTGTTCAATCTTCACTTATAATTCGCAACTACTTTTTCGTCACATTGAATTCTAAACCGTTATTTGTTGCCGTTGGGCCGTCGTCACTTTGCCGTTAGACGTCTTCACCGGTTCATCAGCGATTTGCATTTAAATTTGAAAAACTCAGCACGATGCTGTTTCGACTTTTGTAATGCGGTAACTGAGATGGGGGGGCAAAGCTAAAAAAATAAAACACAAAACTTGCATCGCTTCTGTTTAACTCCGTTAATGCCGTTTGTTTTATTTGCTCAATCTATCGTTTCTGGTCGCTTATTTTATTGTTTTTCTTCAGTTTACCCCCGGTTGCGTCGGCCAGCGTCTGTTGTTCGTTGCTGCAGAACTGAAACTAAGGTGGTTGGTTGGAATTCTTTTAGTCTTTGCCTAAAATGGTTTTTGGTCGGTAAGAGCACACCAACACAACAGCACCAACAACACCATCCTCCTAGTCAACCCCTAGCTGGGATGCCTGATGAAAATTGCGCGAACTGTTGGTAGTAAGGGAAAAACTCCCTTATTTCGATGAGCAAGAAGTGCCGCAATAGACGTGCTTCACAACTGCTATCTCACTCTTTCGCTCTCTGACGCTCTCCTAGGGGTTGTTTACTAAATCGTCACAACACACAGTGTTTCTAAATTCGCTGCAAACCACACTAAAACACTTAAAAAAATACACTCTTAGCATTGACTGAATGAAAAAAAAAATCAAATCCAAAACGTTTGCTCTTGTTTTGTTTTTTACCCATCTGTTTGTTTTTGCAACAAACGGGTACCAAACAGCACCATTACCATTCATAGTTTTTCATGCACCGTTTCCACTTTGACGTTTAGCCATAGAATACCATAAAATGGAAACACAAATGGTGGAGAAGGGC
The DNA here is from genome assembly GCA_963920525.1 of Dichetophora obliterata. Lineage (NCBI taxonomy): Eukaryota > Metazoa > Arthropoda > Insecta > Diptera > Sciomyzidae > Dichetophora > Dichetophora obliterata. Next base: position 282,280,835 of record OY986435.1, read on the forward strand.
GTTGGGGAGTTAGAGGTGTGTCCTCTTATATCTAGGCATTGACTTGAGCGAGCTTACTATTTCGATCAATGTATGTACAGAAAGGTCAAGTGTTGTTCAATTGAAATATTAATGGGTGGTTGTGTTAACCTCTCTTGTGTCACAAGAGCCTTTGATGGATAATCGTATAGAAAGGTTTTTCAGTGAACATTCAGTGGGCCACACTTCAGTCAGTCCGAGTGGAAACTATTAAGATTTTCGGTTTTCCGAGTAAGTGTTGGAAGTGGTAGTAAAGTTTGTCGATACAGACTTTAAGAAATTAAAACTCTTTGCACTCATGTTTAATATCTTAAAGTCTATCTTTTTGTTACTTTCTCTTGTCCCTTTTTTAAATCAATTTTTAGTTTATTTATCTGATGCAGTACCAGAATATTAAAGTTTAATTTGAAAAAATTAAATTCTTATAACTAAATAATGGATTACTTCAGAGACCATCTCTGAAAGGATTTGAAATCTCAAAAACTATCTCTAATATGATCGTGTCAGTAGAAGATTGTTAAAGTAATTTTTATCACAACTTTAACTGACTCGGTACGAGTAATTCACCAACTCGATAGTACAAATTTAAATCACTTGATCTAAAGCTCACAATCTTAATTCATGTAATTATTCAATAGATCATAAAAATTAATTAATTTAAATAATATAATGTTGTGATACATTAACATTTATATCTGATTTTTTACTTGGGTCCTCACACCTAGGGAAAAAGCATAGTAAGAAACAAAAGTTTTGCTCACTTTAAGGAATTTTTTAGTATTTTTGTTAAAACAATAGTTATCTTTCTATGTTAAAAAAATATTTATAACTTTATGAAATATATAAAAAAAAATTTAAGCCTCAGCTTAGCAAAAGTAGTAATCAGGATATTACTTTAACAGTGAGAAATCTGTTGATCTATTTAAATAAGAAATTTTTGGTAGCAATTGTAAAAATTCCTTTAAATTTTTTTTGCAATTTTTTTGGCTAACAATTAAAATAAAATTGCTATTAAGACTTTTCTCTTAATTTAAACAAACGAAATTGTTGCTAAATGCAACTCTGCTAATACAGGTAATTTGTAAAGTCGTTTCGCTATTATTATTTCAACGTACCCGATAGCTCAGAGAAAAGCTAGTATGTCAAACTAGCATCTCAGACAACATCAGTGGACCTGGTCAAATCTAAGCTAATGTATCATAACTTTAAAATAAAGAAATAAAGAAAACGAATGAATATATTTTTAAAGATTTTGACAATATATAATTTCTAGAACAAATGAATACTTGATAAATTAAACTAAAAATATTAAAGTATGTTTAGCACAGAAAATACTGAGTGCTACATTACTTCCCCTCGAGTGTAACACTAAGAATTAAAACACACCTTTTTCCCAGATCTTAATTGCATGGGAGTAATCGGTTCAACAGGAATATCCAAATTTTGATTCTCTTCTTTTCTAATCTCTTTTCTCTTCTCTTCTAATTTCTCTTCTGAAATGATGTATGCTGGTTTAAGCCGGTCCACAGAAATTATTTTTTCGTTACCCCTAACTTCAACCGTAAATTTTTTCTCGGATTTCGCTAAAACTTTATACGGACCAGTATAGAGTTGCTGCAATGGAGATCTGACAGAATCAGTTCGAATAAAAACGTACGTGCTAGTTAGCAAATCAGAAGGAATGTAAACCGGACGCGAGCCGTGACATATAATCTCTTTAGCTTTTACTTTTTGCATATCAGATTGGAATTGTTTTACCTATTCATTATTGCATGAAGTCAAGGTAGTTGAATTTAAAAACTCTCCTGGTAGTGACAGCTGCATGCCATAGACCATATCAGAAGCAGATGCTCCAACATCAGCATTCACTGCTACACGAAGACTTAGCAGTATTAATGGAAGAACTTCAACCCATCGAGTGCTTGTATGACACTTAATTGCGGTTTTCAAGGTACGGTGCCATCGTTCAAATTGCCAATTACACTGCGGATGATATGAGGTTGTAAGAGTTACTTTAGCTCCAATTAATTTGGCAAATTCGCGAAATAATGATGACTCAAACTGACGACCTTCATCTGTCAGAATATGAGCTGGGACTCCAAACCTCGATATCCAACCATGTAGGAATCCTTTTGCTACCGATTCTGCCGTGATTTCTATTAAAGGTATCGCCTCAGCCCAACGTATAAACCGATCAATACACGTTAAACAGTATCTGAATCCCTCCGATGATGGTAGAGGTCCCACCAAATCAATGCTTACCATCTGGAATCGTTCATCAGGAACAGAATGAGATCTGATTAGACTTTTTGTATGTCGATTAATTTTTGACTTTTGACAAGTAATGCATGATTTACACCAAACTGATACGTCCTTTTTTATCGATGGCCAAATGAATCTGTCACACACCAATTTTGTAGTCGACTTCAATCCAGGATGTGCAATGTTGTGAATCATCTCAAATACTTGACGATGTAGTTGTTTTGTAATAAAAGTTCGAGTTTTCGCTGTTGAAATATCGCACAAAACTTCCACATTAGTATTCGGAATTTGAATTTTTTAAAATTAAGACTGTGTTCTGAAGATTGTAGATATCTTGACAGTTCTTCATCAGATTGTTGGAATTTTGGCAATTCATCGTAGTCAAGTGGAGAAGGCAATGAAACAACATTTAGACGCGAAAGTGCATCTGCAGTAACATTTTCCTTTCCAGCCACATACTGTATATCCACTGAATGTTGACCAATGTAGTCCAAATGACGCAGTTGTCGCGGTGACGATTTCTCAGGTCGTTGTTGAAAAGCATACGTGAGAGGCTTATGATCCGTAAATATACAAAATTGTCGCCCTTCCAGAAAATATTGGAAATATTTCAATGCAGAGTAAGCAGCCAATAACTCACGATCATACGCACTTTACCGCTGTTGAGTCTCAGACAGTTTTTTTGAGAAAAAACCGAGAGGCTTCCAAGATCCTTCTATAAACTGTTGTAATACTGCACCCATTCCTATGTCCGAAGCATCCACCCAAAGTGAAGTTGGTGCATTTTCAACAGGATAAGCCAGAAGCCCAGCATTTGCTAGATTATGTTTGCAGTCATCAAAAGCTGATCTTAAATCATCAGTCCAATTAATGATACGTTTGTCATTTTTAATCTGACCTTTCTTCAATGCATGTAATACAGCCTGTGACTTTGCAGCATTTGGTAGAAAACGTCGATAGAAATTTACAGTTCCGAGAAATCGACTCAAATCGTTGATTGTTACCGGCAGTTTGTAGTTTTGAATCGCTTGTACACGCTCTGGATTTGGCTTTAAACCATCTGATGTCACGAAGTATCCCAAAAAACTCAATTTATTCTTGCCAAATTCACACTTTTCCACATTAATAGTGGTTCCGTAATCTTGCAATCGCTGGAATAATTGTCTCAAATGAATCTCGTGCTCCTGCATAGACTCGGAAGCTACAAGAATATCATCAATGTACGTGTAGCAAAAATGAATATTTCGTGTAACATCATTCATGAATCGTTGGAAACTCTGAGCTGCATTACAGAGTCCGAAAGTCATTCGAGTGAATTCAAATAATCCGAAAGGCGTTGTGATGGCGGTTTTCGGAATGTCGCACTCTTCGACCGGTATCTGAAAATAAGCTTTAACGAGATCTATCTTCGAGAATATCTTCTTATTTGCAAGCATATGTCCAAAATCATGTATGTGTGGCACAGGATATCTGTCTGGTGTGGTTGCTTTATTCAGCGCACGATAGTCACCACATGGACGCCATTCATTATTTGATTTTGGCACCATGTGAAGAGGACTAGATAAAGCACTTTTCGATGGACGACATATCCCCAACTTCATCATAAACTCGAATTCTTGTTTAGCTACCCTCAATTTTTCAGGAGGTAATCTTCGTGGTTTGGCGCATACTGGTGGTCCTCTAGTTTCAATATGATGTGTAACTGAGTGTTTTACCTTTGGAAGTTTAAGGTTGGGTCTCGTTATATCTACAAACTCAGAGAGAAGATTATAATACGAATTGCCATTACAATACACTTCAATGATGAGCTCATATCCGTTGAAAGTGATCCCTTTAACTTCAGCTGAGTTTTAGTGTCAATCAAACGATTATTTTTCATATCGACCAGCACTCCATAATGCATCAAAAAATCGGAACCGATAATGGGCTGAGTTACATCGGCGATAACGAAAGACCATAAAAATTGTCTGCGTAAATTTAAATTGCAATTTATTACTTTCTGACCAAATGTTCGTATATTAGTATTGTTAGCAGCGTATAAGACTAATGAATGAGCTGGTGCAGATTTTTGCTGATCCGTCGCTGGAAAAATAGAGATATCTGCACCTGTATCGATGAGGAACCTTAACTTCGAGTGTCGATCTTGAAAGAACAGGCGACTTACTTGCTGGCTACTCCCATCCGTCACCTTAGATGAGGCAGCTAGCGGTTTTCCGCCTTGCTGAAATTGCATGACTGATGACATTTGGTTGCGTTTGACCCAAATTTGAAATGATACCAACAATACGGCTTTTCAGATTTGGATTTGGATCGATTTCGAATATTGTTGGTATTTGTGCGTTGCTGTGAACGGGGTCGTCTATTATTATTTATAGAAAGTGCGTTGATCTTGTTAAGAATTTCATTAACTTGCTGTTCAAGAATATTCAATCTCGACGACGGGGGCATTGTTGATTGCGTTAAAGGCAATGGCTATTCAGTAATTGCCTTGACCAAGTTGCAATCAATTTGATCATATATCTTGTCTGCCATTGCTGCAAGTTTTTCGAGACGGTCTTCACTAACGGAAAGAATCGCCTTGGTAGTAGGAGACAATCGCTGCAGCCAAAGAGATTTAAGTAAATCATCTGAAACTTTACCAGACGCAAGCTCTTTCATTTCTCGTAACAAAACTGTAGGTTTCCTATCCCCAATGTTAACATTTTCAAGAAGTTGTTTTAGGCGTTTCTCTTCGGAGTCCATATAAACGTCTAGAATTGCTTTTTTAGCGCGTTAAATTTGTTTTTAGCTGGTGGATCATCAACAATATGACTGACAGCACTGAGAACACTGTTTTCAATGGATCCGACTAAAGTATGATATTTGGTTAAATTGGAAGTAATTCCAGATGTTACGAACTGGCTTTCTAGTTGTCGGAACCAAAGTTTCGGATTTTGACGCCAGAAGGGAGGAACTCGCACCTTGACAGCAGAGCTTTCCGGTACAGAAGAGCATGACCGAAATTCGTCATCGCCACTATTGACGTGGTCGTTAGCCATCGCACGTGTTAATATTTTAGTGTTTATTTAAGACGTGTCACTAAATGGGGTCACCAATGTCGCTTTAGTAAATGAAACATATAACTTTTCCTTTAAAAAAAAAACTAAAACGAATGAATATATTTTTAAAGATTTTGACAATATATAATTTCTAAAACAAATGAATACTTGATAAATTAAACAAAAAATATTAAAGTATGTTTAGCACAGAAAATACTGAGTGCTACAAATACATTATACGTTTTTGTCCAATTTAATGCTGCCCTCTCCACAGGTCCAACGTTGTCACAAAGTCTTTAGTCCCTTCCCCTCGATTTCACATTACCCTCATATTTTTTTAGAATTGTAGGGGTTTTTGACATTTTTTTATAAATTTCTTAAGAAAATAGTATTTTTAATTGAAGGAAGCTATTAATAATTACTTAAAAACAATGAGATCTAAACAAGACTATTTTTTTACTGAATCACCAGATTAAACTTTTTCCGAAAAAAACCTGAAAAAATACATTATAGCGCCTGTACAGTACTAAACGAAACTTCTTAAAATTAAGAACAAGAGAGATTGTTGTAAAAGAGACAGAGAGAAAAAGAGAGAGACCATCTCAAAAGAAATACAATCAAGGTTGCCAGTAATGCGGTAAAAATCCCATTCATGGCAATTTTAAATTGGTCTTTGGAAATTTTTTTGTGGGAATTCCCATGGTATTTTTTAATCCAGCGTGATATTTTTAAATTGGCGTTGAAATTCAGTGTGGTATTTTTGAATTGCATGGGAATTCGGGAATGTTCTTAAAAATTAATTTTTCACTTTCATTAAGCAAAAATTTAATAATGGTATTCGATTAACTGCGAGTATATATACAGAACCGTAAAGTTATAAGTTTACGCTGTACATTTTCTCCAACTTATATTTAAGAAAAACGATTGAAAAGAATTTTTGTTGTAAGAACATTTTAAAGTAGACATTTTTTGACATATGGCAACACTGTCCTGAATTTTTGATTTATGCAAGCGCAAAGCTTATGCTCATATTACACGATGCTCGTTAGCTCGGCGTGCACATGGCCGTGCAATATGGTTGTTGTTGTACTCTTCAAAATTTTTGACAGTTCAGCATTGGAAGCAACAACAAAATTATCTGCTCGCCGAGCAAACGAGCATCGTGTAATATGGGCATTACAAAAATAATTTTAAAATGCCAAAAATAATAAATTACTAACAAAACAATAATAAAAAATAATTGCAAGCTTACTAGTCAAATCCACTGGTTTTCTATTATCTTTTAAAATTGAAATGAAATTACAGTTGCTTATTATATGATCTACTTGCACCGCAATGTCGTAAGCTGCGTATGTAAAATCACTTACATTTTTGTTGTTGCAAAATACGCTTCAGTTAATATATCGCCCTTATGCTTTTAACATCACAAATACGCAGTTCATTGAATACCACTATTATTTCTTTGTTGTATTTTTAATTTTTTTTTTATTTTTTTATGCATATGGGATATTTTGTGGTATTTTTCAATGTGTATGCGAGTTTTTGTGGGATTTTTTAATTCATATGGGATTTCTGGTGGTATTTTTAAAACGAGTGATATTTTTGTGGCAATTTTTAATGATCGTGGAATTTTTTGTGGTATTTTTAAATTGCGGTGGGAATTCTTTTTTTTTTACCTTTGCCATGGGAATTATGGTGGTATAAAATTTATGTTACTGTGGGAAAAATGTAATTTTCGTGGGAATTGTTCCGAATTTTGACTGGCAACCTTGAATACAATACAAAACTTGCATAACAAATAGTCTGCTTATTTAATATTTACACTGTCATTGGTTGGTGCTTCAATTGGTAATAAGGATTTTTATATCCCACATATCTATTGTGGGATATGTCTATTATAGTTCATGTCAAAAAATCTATGGCCTCTAGGAGGGTAAAATGTATGAGCTGGTCCCATTAATTCGTCCGCTCATCATTTCTTCTGAACACACTTCACTCTACTGCCACCCTATACAAGGGACAAGGGAGTCCCAATACAAATAACACAAAACGAAAAAAGTTTCTATTAAAAGTTGAAAAAATCTTTAATCCCATTACCTCAAGAAGTTTTACTATTATTAGAAGAATAGTTTATAAAATATTTATAAAAAATCAACAAAAAAAACCAATGCTTCCGTAATTCTTTTTATATTGTGGACCTTAGATTCATTATAAGGAACATTAAAAAATTTTATAAAAAAAACTAAGGTAGTAAAAAGTTAGCTTTAAAATTAGTTGTTTATGGCTGCCATTTTAGTTTTTTGACTTCAGATTCGTCGTCTTTTCGCCGACTTTTTTCGATTTGGAACCAATTTGCGCTGTGGTTAGAGAAAAACTAAAATCGTAACGGAATTTTTTTTTTGTTGAAACTATATATTTTTGCGAAAACTGCATCTTCTTACACAACCTGATCTGCACTCGCACTCCTGACTACTTATTTGAAAAGCTACAATTTTGTAGGTCAACTAGAAATCTGAATCTTTTAATCCCTACTTATAATTTTTTAAACTCTAACAGACTTTTTCACGTGAACGCCATCAGATTGTGGAACTGCCTTTAAGTATAAAAAGTATTACAACTAAACGCAACTTTAAGCATGTAGTTTTCCAGCATTTCTCTTAAGTATCTCTCTTTCACTAATTCTATGCAATTGTATTTTAAAAAAACCTCAATTTAATTAAAATTACTTAATCTTTATTTGTTGTTATTCTTGATTTTTGTCGATTTTTTTATTTTTGTTTTGAATTAAGTATTATTTTGATTAGTTAAATGATATTAATTGTATAAAGTTAAATTTTTAATTATTTTTTTTTGTTGTTTATACTTGTTATTTTGTTGAGTCTATATTCTTACTGCATTTTAAAGACTCTGTCTTATTTGTGAACATTTTCTTTAAATAAATAAATAAATAAATAAATATTTTTTTTGTCAAAAAAAACAACGATCATTTGGCCATCATAATATTTTTTGGGGTGGAAAGTTTGCAATCCGGTGTACAATCCGACGAAGGAGATATTGATGACGACCTTATTGCAATAAATCAACTTCCAAGTGCTCTCTACGAAGTGTCCAGTTACATCGAAATTGAAAGACGAAGTGGCCGACTAAAGTCGGATGAAGATGTTTTTGTAGCTAGATCCAGTAGCGTAGCAAGGGGGAGTGGGTATGGAGGAGCCGATCCGCCCCGTTGTGCACCAAAGGGTGCAAAATTGACAAATAAATTTTTTTCATCATTAATCTGTATTATAATTAGCTAGATGCGAAAAAAAAAATTATTTTTAAACTTTTGTAGGCAAATGTATGACAGCACTCATTAAATAGGTTGTATATTTAGCTTTAATTCGCAGTACTTCAAAATGTCTTTGGAAACAGTTTGCCTGATATCTAGATGTTTAAAAAATCTCCTTTTTATCATTTTAAACTACTCCCCTCGTTGAAATGACATTTATAATTTTGTATTTTTATAAAAAATATATTCATAGAGGATATCTATTTTAAATTGCACTATTTGAAGCACAAATTATAAATATTTTATTAAAAAAAAAAATGCAAGTAAAATGAATTTTTATATTTAAAATGGCACAAATATATGAAGAAATATGCAAGGGACACCTGAGCAACTTTTCTTTATCTAACATATATCTAAATTCCTATCGTATGTTCTCGCGATATTTTTTTACGGTTTTCAAGAACAATGGGTCCAAAACAGAGTTCAGTACAGAAAAGGCCCTTTTTTGCTTATTTTCTACATCAAATGGCAACCTAGCCAGTTTATACACAAGAAAGTAGAGTATAAATTAATTTTTATTGTTACATATTTCTAATATGAAGTAAGGTTTTAAAAAATATATTTTAAATGTACCTAAAATTTTTATTTTTTTGAGGCAACATTATTCATAGAATTGGATTTGGCATTAGCTTAGTTCAGTTCTGCACAGCGTTGCCAGAGTTATCAACATAAGCAAAACATTTTTAATATAAAATAGAGATATTCTGGTATATAGAATGTTGGATATGCCTACAAGTTACACAAAAATTATCTTAATTATGAAGTTATTTAACAGAAATACATATACGAATACCACTAAGAACTTCAAGTTCCAAATTAAAGTCTTAAAGCAAAAGCAAATAAAGCTTTAACTAAAATATCTTACCCAATACGATGCCACTCTCGATTTCTACCCACAGTGTCCTACGTGTAGAAATTTTCAAATCTGTTGGTATACTCGATATAGGCCAGAACTTTTTATTGTAATCTGGTTGTCTAAATTTTGGTGATATTGATTACAGTGTTTACGTTTTTCTAAATTTGGCGAATTAAAAATTTGCATATATTTCGCAAATGCGTTTTCTTGTTTTTGAAAAAAGAATACTTGAACGCAATTTTTTAACTTTTTGAAAGAAAGGAATATTTGGTTTTATATATCAGTCATCAAAAGTGGTATCGAAGACAATTTTCTCAATTTGGAATCTTCAAATATTTCTGAACACCACCATATCTAAGAGAATCTATTTAATATGCTAGGTTAATACCAGGATTTGTTTTCCTGATTCGATGTTTTAAAAAAAAATACTTCCTAGCCTGAAATTTGTTATTTCGTTGAAACACCTCACCTCAGCATTGACCCAGCCCTGCAGTCAAAAATCGTACTAGTTATGAATTAAACTAGTTAGGTAACTAGTAAAAATAAAACTAGTCGAAAAAATACTGGATATTAAACTAGTGAAATCTTACTAACCAAAAAGTTACTAGATGAGTTGCTATCTGTATTCCAGTTAGTTCAAAAATACAAGCTATTTTTCTAGTTATAAAAGAACTAGTTGCTTAATTTATAGTTAACTAACTAGTCGCATTTTGACTAGGTAAAAAAATACAAACTGTTTTTCTAGCTCATAACTAAGTAGTCATAAATGTACCGGCTTCTTTGCTTGTTGCAAACTCGCTAGTTCTGCATAAATTTGTAAACATTAGGTCTGTTCGCGTACTTTTCAGGTAAAAAAATGAAAAACGTCAAAAATAATAAAATTGAGAGAGAATTAATTTTAACTTTAAAAAGTAAACGAACGCTTTTCTGGTAAAATAATGAAAAATGTCAAATACGTCTAAGAAAATCTAACAAAACTCAGCTGCTACACACACAAATCTACCATTTGACAGTTTTTATCTTTTTACAACATGAAATTCTTCTTGTGAAAACTTTAAAAAACTTGAACGGAGAGAAAATGTGATATCCTCTCTATTACGCAATTCTCTCAGTAAACGAACGCTTTTCAGGCACTTTCTAGTAAAAACTTTTGAAATATTTCGTTTGCATTCGACTACGCGAACAGACCTATTAAATAAATTGGATTTTTCTTTGTAAAAACAGTAACAATTACGTAACGTTTCAAAATTTAAGAAATCTTTATTCTGTTACATTAGATATTGAATACAAACTTTAGTTGCTACAAAAGTTTGTTTATATTTGCATTTTTTTATTTATGTATAGAGTCAATCATCGGAATTGACTCTTCACACACCCCGGAGAAGCTATTTGAAAAATTACTTCTAAGCGTTAAAAAAGACATTTTCAAAATGTTAACAAACCCAAATAATTATTTCGTTTTTGTTATTTTTTTTTAACTTTCACATGGGTATTTTCGTATTTGTTTTGAATCGCACATTCACCTTAAAATTTTTATGTTATTGTATTGCTATGAATTTAAAAAATATTTTAACTTATTTGGTCTTCCATTTAATTTTAACTATTTTTTACTTCAGCATTTTTTGTCATATTTTTCGACTTAAATAAAATATGTTTAAAATTATGGTATTAAGAATGTGACAGTTTTTTGCAATAAAAGTTCACTATACTGTGAGTATACTGTAAAAATTTGAGACCAATATTTAAAGTATTAACGAAGTTATAGCACATAGTCGATAGCTCCTCATAACTGCGCGCTGTATGTTATGAAAAATTTAAACGCATTTTTCCTGACACAAAAAATGGGTTAAAAAAATCTATCAAGCCGATTGAGCTGAAATTTCAATACGTTATAAAATACGCCAATGGGTCTCGCAGGTAGTAGAACTGTACATTTTTATTAATTTTTTCCTATCTTCCGATTTTCTACAAAAAAGACGCGATTTTTTAAAATTTCTATTTAGATGTCCACCATTCTGTTATTTTTTATGAAAATGTTTAAATCAACTGCCTGCTTGAATGACAAGTCTACAGAACAATAATCTATTTAAATTGTTTATTTTAAATGACTTCAAGTGCCGTTATCACCCGGACCAGCAAATTTAACAAATTTTACAAATAAAAAAAAAATGAAAAATAAAAAAGTGTTTCTTGTACAGTTTGAGATGTTTATAAAACCATACAAAAAACTTTAAACGATTGTATTTTATTTTCTTATGAAAAAATCATTCCGAAATAAATCTTGAAAATAAGGGCAGAGCACTAGACTACATCCTTAATTCAACACAAATATTCGAAGTTATTTTCAATTTAGTTTTTATAAGATAAATGTGCAGCTTTTTCAAAATAACAATCTGCTTAAGAATAGAAATCTTAATATAGTTTCAATAATATAAGTATAAAGCCAATTTACGTAGTACTAGCATTCAACTGGTTTCAAAAAGACAAGCTTAAATCATGCCAGTAAAAAGCCTAGTTTTGATTTGACTAGTATTTTACTGGTTTAAAAGTTGCTGGTATCACAACTAGTTAAAATTATGCCAGTAAAAATACTACATCTATTTTATATCGAGAAAAGGACAATTGTCTTTTCCTATGACATCAACACAGGAAAATAACCAGTTTGCGCAAAGTAAAAAGCATCTGAGCCGAACTAGTACTGGTATTTTTTTGACCTAGTACATTTTCTAGAATTTTAACTAGTTGGCTACACTGCAGGGAAATGTTTTACAAAAATTTTTAGTTTCAGAGCTTGCCATTCGACGGGTCTCAATTGAATTAAAAATTGTTGTTAAGAAGTATTTTAAAGAAATAATAGCCATAAAGGAGATATGAACAAAATTGATAAAATTCAAGCTAGGGTGAATTTTTTTTCAAATATCAAAATAGGAAAAAAATCTTGATCTTGTCCTGGTGTTTTGAATATATATTTTGAGAAAGGTTTTTATATTTAGTGTCACTTCTGATGCCCGAGATATAAAACCTTAAATTAATTTTTTTGATAAAGTTAAAAAAATTGCATTCAAGTATACATTTTAATGCAAATTATTAATTCACCGATTTTAAGGAATACGTGTATACTATAATCAATACCTCCAAAATTTAGACAATAATATAACAATCAAAAGTTCTGGCCTATCTCGAGTGTACCTTTAGATTTGAATACTCTTCACACAGGAGACTGGGCATTTGGCAAGATATTGTTGAAGTGTGCTTTAAGACACATGTATGTAGTTTTTCTTACAAAAATCAAAGCATTTTGAGATCGTTATTTTTTACTATTTTTCTAAAAAAAAACAAGTCTGTCCTTGCGGGAGAGGAAGACATACTGTTTTTTCTAAATTTTTTTAGATGATCTTGACAACCCCAAACAACTTGTGAGACCTCTAAGAATACGATATAAATTTTTTTTATAAGCTCTAATGAACATGTTATCATAAATAACACTGTATATTAAATTTTTTTAAAAATGTTTCTTAACCCTATAATGTGCGACTGGGCTTTTCGAGGCCCATTTTGACTTTGAGAAGTCATCAATATTTTTTCTTGGCTTTGAGCGCAGAAATATTTCAGAAACTACCGCTAATGTTTTTTAGACGTTAAAAAACACACTAAGGGCCAATTTTTCAGTGCGAGTTTAAACTCTAGTCAAATCAAAATGAGGTTAACTCACCAAAATTGGACGATTAATATTTTAGCATTCGTTGAAGTTAAATTGTCATATAATGTGTTGCTTTTTTGCCTAAACCGAGTTTAAACGTCCAATTTTGGTGAGTTAACCTCGGTTTAATTTGACTAGAATTTAAACTCGCACTGAAGGATTGGCCCTAAAAAGAATTTGCATTAAGTGAACCTACTAGTTCAGCTGATTAAAAAAAATATTAGCAATTTTCAAGTAAAGTTTAAGCTAGTTTCGGGTTATTATAATAGAATAGAGAGTGACATTTAGCTTGTTCTTCTTCTCTGTCGAGCTTGAAAAATGTGTAAAGAAACGCATCTAACCACATTCAAGTTACTTGAATAGAGTACGGAAACAGTCCTATGGTGAATTTCCAAAGGTTTTGACATCCCAGTTTTGTACTTCTCACATGAAAAATAGGACAATGAATAGAAACGCTCAAATTTCAATTCAAAATTATTGTCAATAATTATAAAACAAATATTTTATAAATTCGCAACTCTACCTTTATTATAACAAACAAAATTGCATTACCCTGAATTTTATGGAACGGAAAGACTGTGAGTAATGCAATGCTCAGAACGGCAAAAAGAGGCGCAAAACGTTCTTGTCGTGTAAAAAAAAGCATAGAAATTCATATGCCTGGAACACGATACCACACAGAAAATTTGCCAGTACCATGGCTACGCTGCTGAATAGTTATGAATCAAGCACAGCAGTTCAACGATCGTTACCGATTTTTAGTTTTTGTGAATTAGTGTTTAAAAAAAAGATAAATCAATCAAAAGTTAACTTGTGCCATGAAAATACAAGTTTGCTTTTTAAGGCATCCTAACTTTAAGAAAAACAGTAAAAAATCACGATCTCAAAATACTTTGATTTTTGTAAGAAAGACTACATATATCTTAAAGTAAAAATAAATAAATTCTTTAACTAACAATGTACCGCCAAACAAGATACCTTTCTTGATTTTTACCCAAAGGGCCCTGTGTGAAGGATATTCGGATCTAAAAGTAGATTCGAGGTAGCACAGAACTTTTGATTGCTATCATTGTCTAAATTTTGGCGATTTTGATTATTGTGTTGATGTTTTGCATAAATTTGGTCAATTAATAATTTGCAGATCTTTTGCATACGCATTTTCTTGTTTTTGAGAAATGTATACTTGAATGAAATTTTCTAACTTTATGATAAAAATTAATTTAAAGTTTTATATCGCGGGCATCAGAAGTGACACTAAATATAAAAACCTTTCTCAAAATATATATTCAAAACACCAGGACAAGATCAAGATTCTTTTCCTATTTTGATATTTAAAAAAAAAATTCTTCCTAGCATGAAGAATTTATCAATTTTGTTCATATCTCCTTTATGGCTATTATTTCTTTAAAATACTTCTTAACAAGAATTGAAAGGCTTATTGCAATAACGTGATAAGCCACATGCTCTAAAAAATTGATTTTTTTTTTCTCTATACATATCTCAATGCATTGCCAACAGCCACTGAAGAGATTTTGGATATTTCTCTTTAAATTTCGAACCTATTTGTAAAAGTTTCCTTGTTCAATTCCATTCCTACATACAAAAATAAATTTTTCAAAACTTTAGAGTCGATTATTTCAAAATATTTTTTATGTGGCTTATCATTGTCATGCAATAAGCCCTTCAATTGCTAAATCAATTGAGGCTCAGAAGTGGTACCGAAGATAATTTAATTAATTTAGACTCTTCAAATATTTCTGAACAACACCCTGCCCAAAAGAATCAATTTATAACATCAGGTTAAGACAACGATTTTTTTCCTATTTCGATTTTTTTAAAAAATTTTCCTTCCTAGCATGAATTTAATTATTTCGTTAAAACTCAGCATTCACAAAAATTGTATACTAAAATTAAGAGTTTCTGAGCTTGGCATTCAATGGGTCTCAATTGACTTAACAATTGTTGTTTAAAAGTGTTTTAATGAAATAATAACCATAAGAGAGATATGAACAAAATTGTTACATTTCATGCTTGAAGTAACTTTTTTAAATATCAAAATAGGAAAAAAAATCGTGGCCTTTTCCTGCTGTTTAAAAAAGATATTTTTAGACAAGGTTTCATTCAATACTATTTTCAGAATCCAAATTGAGAAAACTATCTTCGGTACCACTTCTGGTGCCCGAGATATAAAACCTTATATTCATTTCTTTGAAAAAGTCAAAAAATTGCATTCAAGTACACATTTATTCAAAATAAGAATATAAATATGCGAAAAATATGCAAATTATAAGTTTGCCATATTTATGGAAAGCCTTAACACTGTTATCAATATCACCAAAATTAAGATAATCAGAAAATAATTAAAACTTCTGTGCTATCTTGAGTGTACTTTTAGATTCGATGATCCATCCCACAGGACCTTTTGAGTAAAAACCAAGAGAAGCATCGTGTTTGCCAAAATATTGTTATTTAAAGTCTATGTTTACTTTTGCTTTAACAGATTTGTAGTTATTCTGTCCTTGCGGGAGAGGAATAGATCCTTATTTTTTTATAATTTTTTTTTGGATATCCTGACCTTTGAGACCTCTTAAAATATGAAATTAAAAAAAAAATTGTAATTCGATACGCTCTAATGTACATATGTCTTACAAGACATAGTAATGGTATGATCTTACAAAATTTTCGTTCCTGTAACTAATTAAGAATAGCAGTGGTAAATGTGGGCGTAATTCACGCTACAAAAAAGGAAGTGTGTTTGACAAGCTAGTTTAGATTGTAAAAACTCAGCGAATTTTCCCATATAATTTGTTTTTGTTTTTAATTTTTAAATAATTGGAAAACAGTAAAGTTTCATAATAAATCCACTTTACCTATGGTCTATGCTTATTTAAAAATATATAGAGTTTCCAAAAAAAATTTGCCGTAACTCACGCCACATAACCAACGCAACAAAATTTCCTAAATTTAAATTGGATGATTAAGAAATTAGGTAGTAAAGTAATTATGTAATTTAGCAATTAACAAACAATTTTAATATATTGTTCTTTTCTTGCCTCAACCATTATTCTACTATCCTTAGCCAATGCCTTCCATTTTTACTAAACAAAAAGTTTACGAAACATTTACTAAACATTTACGAAAAAGGAAACTACTTTTGTGAAACAGTATGATTTGATCATGGTTAATGAATTTATATAGAAATTTCTTAAATTAATAAAATTAAAATGTTTTTCTTAATAGTATCATAAAATAAAAAGTTTTTAATAAGTTTTAAGTTTTTGGTCACGGTTGACTTTTTTCTGGAAATGCCCATATATAATATTTGGTGAAGGGTGCAACTATCATAAAGATTGATTACAAATTTTCATATATTTTATATAGAGTAATAGTTGGATTGATGCCACAATTTTTTCGTATAATATAAAGTTTTGCTATATGAATGCAGCTAACAGTATGTAATGGTTTTTTGGAAGGTAAAGTTTTCAATATTAATCCTCAAGCTCGATAGACTTTAATTTACTTAGTACCTTTTATAGCAATGACCTATAACAAGTTAATCCAACCCCAAATCGGAACGGCAACTGGTTGGATTTAGTCTTTGCTAATTCGTATGATGAAATAAAGATTACTGCAACTACTCAGGCTGAACACTTATTTTCTGATACACTCCACCACACTGCTTTAACTGTAGAATTTCCTAGTAACAACATGTCTTTTACCACCTCATTTAATAACACAATTGTGTTCGACTTTCTTAATGCCGATTATGACAGTATAAAAATTGATTTGAATGCCTATAACTGGAACGATCTATTAAATTTGGAAATAGATAGTGCTATTTCACTTTTCTACCAACGCCTTTTCACAAGTATTGAAAAATTTGTGCCTAAGATAAAGAAAAAAAATAAACTTTCAGAACCATGGCTTGACCAAAGTCTCAGACATATTAGAAACCAAAGAAACAAGCTATACAAATTCATTAAGAAAGGCGTAAATGTAAGCGATGAAATCAAAATGAGATATGAAGAGCTCTACAATGAGTTCTCTATAAAATCAAATGATGCTTACATAACTTATACCAACCTTATTGGAGAAAAAATTCTTAGAGATCCTAAAAAATTTTTTGATTTCGTTAATGTCAAACGTAAATCAGCTAGATACCCCTCATCTATGTTTAAAGGCAATACAATTTCTTCCAACCTCCAAGAGATCTGTAATCTTTTTGCAAATCACTTTAGAGAAGTTTTCTGTGCTCCCACAACCCAGACTCTCTATTCCTCCCCCTCTCCTAATGCGACAGACATTATAAACAATATCAGTCTGACGCTGGATGAAATTGTTAATGCTATCATGGAACTTGATTCAAACAAAGGACCTGGACCAGACCTCATACCACCAAGTTTGTTAGTTCAATGTATAAACAATCTTGCCATTCCCTTATTTATACTTTTCAACAAATCCTTATCCTTAGGTGTTTTTCCATCCTACTGGAAAATCTCCCATTTGACACCTATATATAAAAGTGGCGATAAAAGGTCTGTTGAAAATTAAAGAGGCATTGCCATCTTGTCAGCTATACCAAAATTATTTGAAAAGATAATATGTGATAAGCTGATGAGTCTCATTAATCCCCGCTTAAACGAGCAGCAACATGGGTTTCGGAAAGGCCGATCGACCACCACTAACCTAATGATCATGGTCTCCGATGTGTTAAATCAAATGGAAAAAGGACGCCAAGTAGATGCAGTTTACACAGACTTCAGTAAAGCATTTGACCGTGTCGACCATAATATCTTAATTTTGAAGTTAGAAAAATTTGGCATTTCCGGTTTATTACTCAATTGGATCAAATCCTATCTCTGCGAACGATCCCAGATTGTTAAATTTCAAGGCATTTTTTCAAATGATATACCGGTCACCTCTGGTGTACCACAAGGTAGTCATCTTGGCCCAATACTTTTCAACATATTCATTTCAGATTTATCTATTACTCTTTGTGACATTCCCCATCTTATGTACGCAGATGACCTTAAAATATATAAGATCATTAAATCAGAAGTTGATGTAACTTTCCTACAATCGAAACTGCTGTCCCTTGAGCAATGGTGTAATCAAAACAAACTTCACTTAAATGTTAAGAAATGTTGCGTGATAAGTTTTTCCCGTAAGAACTTGATACCAGAATGCAGTTACCTCCTTAATAATATTGTTCTGAGCAGAACCAACCATATTGTTGACCTTGGAGTTGTCCTAGATAATAAGCTGAGATTTAATCTACATTTTGATAAAGTCTTATCGAAGTCTTATCTTATAGCAAATAAACAGCTAGGATTTATAAAAGACTAAAGAATTCCAAAATGTGTGGGTAACCAAAACGTTATACTGTATCTTAGTGCGACCACTTCTTGAATATGCTTGCATCATTTGGAATCCAGCCTTTGAATCTCATAGCGACAAAATTGAATCCATTCAAAAACAATTCCTGCTTTTTGCGTTAAGAGATATCTTTGACCCCCGTGACTATAACAACTTGCCACCGTATGAACAAAGACTCAGGCTCCTCTCTCTGATGCCTCTATCATCAAGAAGAACTTTACTGAGTTCATGTTTCACATTTGATGTTATTAACGGAGCTATTGATAGCGAATATATCTCCAGCAAAATTACACTAAATGACCCAATTAGACGTACTAGGCATACGCGGCTCCTAAATGAATATATTCACCACACTATTTACGCAAATAATGAACCCATTAGTAGGTGCTGTAGAATTTTTAATAATATTAGCGATATATAAATCCACATTTAAGCGAACCCTCTCAAAGTCTCTCTTTGACTCGGAATAATTTGTCCTTTTCAAGCACTGCTCCCTACAGAGTTGTGATTCTTGGTCTAGTCCCCCTCCGTCATCCCCTAAAAGTAGTACTTAAGATATATTAGCGTAGTTTAAGTATTCTTTTGAAATTAATTTAAATAATATGTAAGTAAAAAAAAAAAAAAGAAAGTAAAAAATGTAAATAGAATTAGTAAATTGCCTTGCTTGGTGAAATAAATAAATAAATAAATAAATCACTGAGTGTATGAATAGGTTTCATACAGGTTTCAGATATGGAAAAAAAGTCAAAATGTTTTTGAAGCAACCATCGAGCTTGCTAATTGCTTCTAAAAATTAACTGCAGATCTTAACACAAAGATTGGTCACAGTCCTTGATCAGGTCAATGTAGAAGAGTTAACGATGATGAGGTGAGTGAAGAAGAGTTAACGATTGAAATACCAAGGCTAAAGAGGCACCTTAAAGCTGCAGACATTGATTTCAAATCACGTATAAACTGGACCTCAATTGATTTTTACAAATGTATTTATGAATGGGGATTCGAAAAGTCGTTGCCGCATCTAATTCTTTATTTAAAATTATTTTAAATGGAGCAGTTTCTGCAATGGGCGGGCAATCAAGACTTACAGACCTCTCAATATTATGCATAGAAGCCGAAGAAGTTAATTGATTTGGGAGAGAAACATTGATTTCGATGAAGTTATCGAAAAGTTTGTATCATTGTAAGCAAGAAAGAAGAAATTTGAAATCTTGATGGTGCCTTGAGGTTTTATGTTACAAAGGGATATGTTACAAAGGGAAGGCTTAAGAAAATTATTATAATAATAAAAATTAAAAAAAAAACAGTAGTGAAATCGGCCAAGGTGATAGTTTACTTTCGGTTTTTTATTGTAACTTTTGATAGTATTTTTTTTAATATCATCTTTTCTTTGCTCTGTGTAAAGCGATCACGAAGTATTTTGAATACATGGCAGCACTTTTAATTCTGTGAAAAGAAAATTAAATTTTATGTCAGCATAACTTTTCTTTAGGACCTGAAAAATTTTTTCGTATTTGTAATAAATGTATCTGGACTTCCTAAACCTAGATATGAAATAATATTTCACTCTTTTGAAAAAAAATTTGGAAATTAAAGTTTTGGAGATAAAATTCGTGTAAACTTTAAATATCAGTTCCATTTTATGAAAATCAAGCGATTTTTTATTGTTATTGACATGAATCTGAATCCGTACAATCAAATGATTCTGCCTTAGTTTTTTATGCCAAATGAGCTCTGACTAGAAACTTACAAAATTTTTCGTCTGCGTCACTTTCTTCTATAATATATTATTTCATAATTTTACTATAATTCACAAAAATCCAAAATATTCCCTTTATTTATTAGATTTCTTGT
Organism: Dichetophora obliterata; assembly: GCA_963920525.1. NCBI lineage: Eukaryota > Metazoa > Arthropoda > Insecta > Diptera > Sciomyzidae > Dichetophora > Dichetophora obliterata. The sequence continues at coordinate 282,301,264 of OY986435.1, forward strand.
AAGGAGTTGCATTTTTTTAAATTAATATTTTCTGCATTCGCTTTTCTCAATAGACTCAATGAAAAAAACATTTCACTTTAATACTATGTACACTGAAATAGGTTAATACAGAATATACAGAAGTACATTTGAAGTTATTTATTTCACGTAATTATTGTTTTCTTTTTATTTTTGACACTTATTTTATTTTGAGTAAAAAATGAAAACGTTTGCAAATATGTGATAACAACAGCAAAAAAGCTGTCGCATAAAATCGAAAGTTAAAAGCGATTGTCAATTTGATAATCACCTTACGAAGATTATGGTTTTGATTATCAACTATCACCTTAGCAGATTCCACTTCTGCATTTGCATTTAAAAATATGTATTTTCTGTATGGAGATTTTAGGTTTGGATAGGGAAATCCCCCCTTTGGAGGTGCAAAATCGATTTTCCGCCCCCTAAAACAGAAGCCCAAATGGTCCCGAAAAGCTAAACAGAATCTAAAATATGACTTGCTCCAAATTCAGCACTATTTTTCGACAAGCTGTGGGAGCAATTAAAAGATTTGTCAGCCTATCAATTGTTTTAAAAATTTTATGATTATGAAGTGTTGAACCACATTATGACAGAAACCCACAGACACGCAGGAAGCAAAACAGTGCATTCAATTTGAGATGCGTGTATTTGAATCGGTTTCTGGTGATTTTACTCCTTTCTGGTATTCAGACATTGCCATCAGTTGCCACCAAACTTCAAATGGTCAAACAAGCAATGCTACGAACTGCTTTCTTCAGCATCAAGAAGAATATACACTTTGCTGATAACAACAATTCAGATAAGAACAATAAAATGGTAAATATACATTTATGTTATGATAATTTTATGCTTTCATAATTACATAAAATCTGACTTCTATTTTTTAGCATCATCCTTTCTTCAAATTAATAAATAGGAAATTCATTTAATTGAGCGTTTTAAAATCATACTTTTACAAATATCACCAAAAAATATCGCATTTCCATAAATTGTTTATAGGTATAATATTGAGCATGTTTTTCTGATTTACATTAAATCAAGGTTCACTAATATTGACAGTGAAAAGCATGTAGCTCTAAAAAATTTGTAAAGAATTTTCATATTTTTAAATCAAATTTTGAATTTAATAAAAATTTGGAAATTATTTTATTTATAACATTGCCATTTTTTTAAAAAAAGAAATACAAGTTCTGTACCACTGCACTCGGAAAATAGAAATATGATATATATAAAAATCGATAATAGAAATTTTCTTTATTTCAAATAAAATTTACTTCAATTATAATAAATTTTCAAATGTTCGAAGAAAAATTTCCTTCCTTGTGGGAAATGAAAATATTTCATGTCTCTAATAATGATAAGTATTTTTCTCTCGATGAAAAAATCTCATTTATAGATAAAAATTTAAAGAAAATGAAAAATGTTCTCTATTGTTGATAAATAATTCACTATGCGAAATACTTTCTTCAGTAACAACAAATCCTTTCTCAAAAATTAAAAAGGCTTCTTCTCAAAAATCGATATATTTTTCTTATATTGAATGAGGTACGAAAAAAAAAGAAAGCGTGAGAGCAATTGATTAATGTTGTGAAAAGCAAGTGTTGCATATTATGACGATTGTTACTTCAAAAGGTTTTGTTTTACTTAACATAGCTACACAAAGTAATGTTGTTTATTACTACTGTTTCTTTGGATGCATTTACAGGCTCAGTGAATAAAGGCCTAACGAACTAACGCCTAAAAAAAATAATGAAGTAATGCCTAAAAATTGCAACAAAAAATTATATAGGAATTAGGCGGTTGTTCATTATGAAAGAATGTCTAATATTTTAGGCATTCCTTCATTAAAATTGTTAGGTGATTTTTCATAATGAAAGAAAGCCTAAAAATCAAAAAGTATTGTTGCGAAAGGTAAGTTCCCTTTTACAAAATGTTAAAATAATGGTATTAATTTTCCCTTTTACAAAATGCATACACTATCTTGTAAACATTCTGTAAAAGGGAAAATTAATTGCTTTTATAATTTTAAAAACTACACTATTTTAAAATACACTATCTTGTAAACATTCTGTAAAAGGGAAAATTATTAGTTTTTAAAATTATAAAAACAATTGATTTTCCCTTTTACAAAATGCATACACTACCTTGTAAACATTCCGTTAAATAGAAAATTATTAGTTTTTAAAGTTATAAAAGTAATTGATTTTTAATTTGTTATTGTTTGTTTTTTTTTTAAGGTGATTTTTAAAATTAGACTTTCCTTCATTTTTAAAGTTAGACGTTCTTTCACTTTCTTCTTAGGCGTTCTTGTTTAGGCATTCTTTCATTTTGAAAAATTAGGCATTAGTTCGTTAGGCCTTTATTCACTGAGCCGCATTTACAAAATAGTTTTTCAGAAAAAATTTCTGGAATATTTATAAAGAGTCCCAAAAAACAATGTCACAACAATAATTCTACCTCTCAACACATTTTTAACTTATATTTTTAAAACTGAATCTAAGAACTGAGTTAAAACAAACGCTTTACAAAAATAATTTTTTAATCGTAATTGCGGATATACTTCTGTGTTTTAAAGAATAATGTACGCAATAAAGAAATATGTTGTATAAATGTTAAGAAAATGTATCTTGCTTTTAAAGAAAGTGTTATTTTTGTGAGAAACTATAAAGGCAACTTAAAGAAAACATTTATTAAAATTAAATAAATATTTCTCTGTTTTCGGGAAAAATGTACACAATAAAGAAAACGGTTGAACATATTATAAAGAAATATTTTTCTATTAAAGGTAGGTGTCTTTTATTAATGAGAAAATATTTCTCATTTTTATGGAAGCTTTTTGCCATTTTTACTGAATTTTTGGGATCATATTTAGAGAAAAGCATTCTCTGGAGAAAAATTAATACCATTTTTCACTTAATATGATGCTTTTTTTCTCATATTGCGATTAATTTTTTCCTGAGTGTGGATAGGCCAATTTTAAGACTTTTAGTAATTGTTGATAAAATCAGTTAAAAAATTTGGAATGTTGACTTTTAACCTGACTTTAATTCCAATTATGTTAAAAAAACAGGTTCTCAATTTTTTTTTTTTTTTGTAAAATTATGTTATGAAAAAACAGAAGAATTGAGTTTAAAAACGTTCTAGTGATTTATTATTTGCATATAACATATTCTGATATGTCCTTTGACCTATCCCAAAAGAATACCTACTGTATTCGAAAATCGCATTAAAAGTTCATTCAGTTGCACAACCAAAGAAATCTAATCAGATATATATTTTTTTTTAATAGCAACTGGAAAAGATTAATCAATTCGCCGTGAAAACACGTGTTCTTCTAACAATACTCTTGCCGTAATTAAAGTGGAACAGAACGAAACGGAACAGACCAGCATAACGCATTCTCAGTGAAAACTTTCAGCCATTTTTATGAAAAATGTGTGTTAGTGAATGGAAGAGAAAGAGAGAAGGAGAGATACAAAGGGCTTTGCAGAAATTTGTCCTTACTTGAGCGAAGATTACAACACTAACGTAAGAGAGCACGTTTTAATAAAAACTTGTTAAACTTTTTCACTTTTTTTTTTCTTCTTTTTCAACGGCATAGAATGTTGAAGAATGTCGAACTGCAGGCAATGAATTAAAGTACGAGAACTAATAACGTAAACTTTGTTTATCTCAACAAAAGTGAACGAAAGAGAGCAAGAGTGTGAAAAGGTGTGCACATGAGAGAGTGCTGCAAAAACAGGCGCAAGGGGCGTGTTCATAACAGTCAATCGGGCGTAAACCAATCACCGAATTGCTGAGCGAACTGCAAAAAGCTTTCATCCTGGCAGGATATTTGGCATAAAAATAAATAGCAAATCAAAATAATAACAGAAAAAAACCGCACACGTAAATAATGTTACACCAAAAAAGTCACCGACGGAAAAATTGTTTTTCATCTGGGTTGATAATGAAGTGTATTTGGGTGTGCATCTGTGTGTGTGTGTATGTTTGTGTAAGTGTGTTTGAAGAAATAAAAATTCTTCTGCGTACGTATTCATGCGCAATTTCATTTATTCCATTTAGGATATTGCGCTGCCAAGTGCGTTGCAAGGGTCACCGCACAGTGGCACATTGGGGCGTTATGGGGATGGATGCCAAGCTGGTATGGGCCACAGGCTAAGTTTTGCTTTTGCCTTGTACCTGTACAGATTCGAAAAACAATGTTTTTTTTTTACTTTTTCTTCTTCCTGTTCTTCTTAACCTTAGTTTCCACTGTTGGTATGTTGTAAAGGTGTGAACGCCTCTTTAACATTTTGACTAGGTATAAGATATATTTACCTAGTTTTGTCGGAGTTCTAGGTGGGGGGGAAAATTTTATGTGTTTTTTTGTGTGTTATTTTCATTTAGTGTGTAAATATTGTTTGTTGTTGTTGTTGTTGTTTTTGTTGGTGCATATCACAGAAAGCAATTTAATTTGATTTCATATGTAGTTCTGTTGGCAAAGCAATTTCACAAAATTTGTTGTTAGCTTTGTTGTTAGCTTTGTTGTCTCCTTTTATATCCTGCCAACAGGTAGGGATTTAGTTTAACTCGAAAGTGTAGTATAACAAAAAGTCATCTTTGAATAAATAAAATGATTCGTTGTGGACTGATTGCTGAAGTTTAAAGCAAAGGAAGCCAGAATTCTCTAACATTACTAACCATTATTAATTATATAATTTATTAGTTTTTCACTAAATTGCATAAATTTTCTTTGTCCACTTATCTCTGCTACGTCAACTGTATCTTAAAATATCGACCCATTTGAAAATATCAACGTATTACTACCACTTTTCTAAAAATAGTTATGAGTCCGCTCCTGACATTTTCTTCCAACACTGACTTGCTTGTTTTGATCTCTCTGTCTCTTCCGCTCTCACTCTTCTTAGTGGCCATATTTCAAATAGCATTAGTTCCTGCCTGACTTTGCTTAATAGTTGTGCTTTATTCATTGGAAATTTGTTTTCAATATAATGATATTATAACAGAAATAATTTGTGTTTACTTGAGTGCTGATAGGGTTACCATGAGTACAACAATTTCAATTTGATTAAACTAAAAAAATTGTTTGCAAAGATTAAGAAAATCTTTTGATAGACACTATTTAGGATTGACGCCAATTCCGCTAATGTGTTTTTTAAATTCTCCCGATAAATGAAACAGTCTGTGAAATTCCAATGAAATTGTTAGTTCATTAAAATACGCTAACAGATTAAATATCCTGTTTTGAGGAAATAAATAGTAGAGCACAAAAATCTGCATCATTCGAATATCTGATCTTAAGAAAAGAATTGCGGAACACATTTCATTCGCCATTACCGGTTGCCAACACTACTTGCTCTTCATTGTGCAAAGGTAATGCAGAGAAGTGCAAAAATTTTAACTGTTTTATTGTTAAACATTTTGAATGCTTTGCTGAATGTGCTCTTTTGAGATAAGACTTATACATATTTCATATTCGTTACAAGCATATTCGTTTATATAGTTTTGTCTTTCCATTGTTTGAACGATTATGCATGTAAAGGGTGTTTTTTTTAGAGGTTTGTTTTTCGAATAGAGATAAAACTGGCATTTTGTGGTCAAATCTGGCAACTCTAATGTCATTTATGTTCAGTTTGGTTTGCCATTTCATCATGAACAGGTTGACAAAAGAACAACGCTTGCAAATCGTGCAAATTTATTTCGAAAATAATGGTTCAGTTCGCGAAGTTTACCGCAAGCTCCGTCCATTTTATGGTCGACATAATCGTCCATAAGAGCAATTAATTCGGTTAACCATGGGTCGTTTTCGCACTACGTTTACTCCATGTGATAATACGCATCCGCAGAGACGTCGAAAAGTGCGCACCGAAGAAACAATTGCCGTTGTAGACCAAAATGTTGAAGAGGACCCGAATGAATCGATTCGCCACCGTGCACAGCAATTGGAGCTTTGTCCATCAACTTTATGGAAGATTTTGCGCAAATATCTTGGCTTGCGACCTTACAAGATCCAGCTTGTGCAAGAATTAAAGCCGCGAGACCATGCAATGCGTCGTGATTTTGGTGTATGGGCCGAAAATGAGATTGATCTCGATGCTGATTTTCATCGCAAAATTTTGTTCAGTGATGAGGATCATTTTTGGTTGAATGGCTACGTCAACAAGCAAAATTGCCGCATTTGGAGTGAAGAGAATCCACATGAGACCCTTGAGACGCCATTACATCCACAAAAACTGACTGTTTGGTGTGCTCTATGGGCTGGTGGAGTCATTGGGCCATACTTCTTCCGAAATAATGCTGGAGAGTCAGTTACCGTTAATGAAGACCGGTATAGAGCCATGATAACCGACTATTTTGTTCCCGAATTGGATGGCATGAATGTGGATGAGTTGTGGTTCCAACAAGACGGCGCTACATGCCACACAGCGCACGTCACAAACGATTTATTGAAGAAAACATTCGATGAGCGCAAAATTTCGCGGAATGGATCTGTCAATTGGCCACCAAGATCGTGTGATTTGACACCATTGGATTATTTTCTTTGGGGATATGTGAAGTCGCTCGTCTACGCCAACAAACCAGAAACGTTAGGGACTTGGAAGTGAACATTCGTGGCGTAATTGCCGACATACGTCCCCATATGCTCGAAAAAGTGGTTGAAAATTGGACCAGTAGAATTGGCTTTATTCGAGCCAGCCGTGGCGGCCACATGCCCGAAATCATATTTAAACATTAATGGCATAAAATTATCCTTCCAATAAAGCCAAATTGATGGACATTAAAACGATTTTCTTGTGTTTTATTTCAATTCGAAGCTCTATACCTCTAAAAAAACACCCTTTATAAAATGCATAAATTGAAATTTTTGCACTTACATAGCAGATAATATTAGAATTCTATGAAATAAAATTAATAAATTTAAGAATAAAAACTTTTTAATTTTGTTTACTTAATCTTAATTAATCTTGTTTAATTAATCTTAATTACATGTTCCCATTAAAATAATTTTATAAGAACCCAGCGGTTCAAATAGACCTGAAACAATGCATTCTCTCAAGTCTGATGGGTAAAGGTAAGGCCTGAGTATTCAACACACCACTTGATTTCCTTTTTCCATTAAGATGTCATACTAACGTAGCACCTGCTATAGCAAAATCTGAATAAATTCAAAAACTTCGTAGTAAATTGAATTATCCAATGCTTAAGAATATCACAAAACCCCTAAAAATATAAAACCTCTAAAAAATCCCATTCCACTTTTTTCCCCCTAAATTTAAGGGGAAAACCCCTAAGTTGGTAACACTGTCGTATAGCGTAAGCTCAGGCATGAATATCTTCTAGAATATTCCTTCGAAAATTCAGGCCTCAGAGAACGCTGAAAAATCAAGCCTTCTATCAGGTAGTGAATGCTCTGGAGTGAGTATTTAAACGATAAATCAGGTAACATTGGTTGTTTTGACACAAATTATTTGTAATGAACCTTAAAAAAACTATTTTTATCTTAAGGTCATCAAATATATTTACATATAACTAGCAGAGTACCCGACCTTGTTCGGATAGAACTAATTTGAGTTGAATTAAATTAAATTAATAACCAAAAAGGATTAATTTATATCAGTTTGCTTGAAAAAATATTTTATTAAAGCACATGTACACGGTCTTGGACAATCTACTTAACTTACGAATTTTACCATAAATTTGTTATCGGAATAAAAAGTAGATTTGTTTTTTTTTAATTTTCAGTGTTTCAGATCAAAAATCAACAGATATGGAGAAGAACAGTTTTGTAAAAATAATTTTATTTCAACATTGAATACATTGAATACATGAATACATCTAATAAAAGATATGTAAGTTTTGCAAATTTTTATTATGTCTTTTTGTAATTATTTTAAAGCTTCTGCGTACATAATATTTAAGGACTTTTCATTTGGTGTCAAAAAAAAAATGTTTGACTCCCAACGCGTGAGTAGCTGACACATAATTGGCCATGAGCGAAGCTGTTTTCGGTCAAGTCAAGTTCTGCACCTTTTAGTGCTTGTCCTTGGGATTAATTAATAGTCATGGCGAAGCTCAGACGGATTGGAAATTGCAGCCTCTTAAACTGAATGGCATGTCAGTTGGTATAATTGGGATGCGAGGCAGAAAAAGTCATCTCCTTTGCCGCACCCTGTTAGAATAGTAGCCTCAATAAAATTTTGCAATAATTTCTTAACCGAGAGCGTCTGGTGCCATGCAAAGTCGTGGTGAATCTAAATTTCTCAATAGCATTATAGGTGCTCCAACTTTTAGGCTGAGGCTATGAGGAGGTACTCCTGGTAGCTCCAACATATTTAAAAACTCGACAGGATAATTAACTGACTACTTCTGATCAGGAAAGGTATCTACCGATTTATAAGTGCGAGTATCTTCCTGCAGCTGTCGTAAAAGTTGGAAGTTGATTGCATTGACCGTGATGTTTTTCGGCGCCAAAGTTGCCCTCTCTCATAACCAACTTTGACCAACCTTATAACTACTTACGACATTCGGAAAAACTTTTTGTCTGAGCTCTTCTGCTGATTTAACTATTGTTAAAATTGGACTTAAATGAGCTTTACCTTGCGATCTCCATAGAGGTCGACTACTTCGCATTGTAAGATTTTGATTTTAATTTCATTAAGTTCTTTGGTGGCATTACGACTTCGTTTCTAACCTCAACCGCCGCTCAGTTGCAAATTCGAAGCAAAGTCGGGCTTTGACTAACTAACTGATAAACGTTTGGCAGCATTACACCTTCGCTTTTAAACTCAGGGCCATCTTCCGGTCTGAGATCGAAACAAAACATAATTTTCACAGATTGGACAATTTCAGCGAAGTTTTCAGAAAGCTTGATCTCATTCCTGAATTTTCAAAGCAAAATAAATCTTATTTTACACCAGATTTCATCAGGCATTGAAAATGCTGACGGCTGGGAAATAGAAAGAGGCCTTTTCTTATTTTAAAAACTGATATTAGCAGTGTATGTGTCTGGCCAGACTCGTATAGACACTTTAAGGCAAATGTTGCATTTTTGTATGGTTTTGGATTATCTTCTTAGATTTGGTTTGGACGTATGTTTTTTGGATTATATTTTTTATGTATGTCGAGGTATTCATCGAAATATGTATATGGAATATTCATATTAATTGAAAAAAGTTTGCTGACTTTTATTGAAAACTATTGAATTTATTACGTACTATAAGGAAACAAAAATTAACAATATACATATATTTAGGAATTATAAGAAACACAACTGAAACATATATATTCTACCTTTAAAATGCTGTTGACACACTAGATTGCCTTTGAGTTACTGGAAATAGATAAAGAATTTTTGAAAACAAAAATTTTCATCCAGCATCAGATGTTTTTAAGTTATCAAAATCTTTGCAAATGCTATATGCCATAATATCTATAATATTGCACTAGAAAGGCAAAGTCCGAAGTTTTTTTGCACGTTTTGTAGTTAAAAGCATAACCCATTTGCTTCATGTAATCCACTTCACTTTTATTTTCATTATAAAACATTATCGCTTCAGGTTTCTTAGATTCACCACTACAAGTTTTAGTAGAAAATATGACAACACAGAAGACTGATATAAGATCTTCATGAAATCCAAACAAGATTGAAAGAACCTTGGATATCTTCTCAGGAAGATATATTTTATTATATCGAACAGTATCTACCTACAAATGCAAGTCCCATTTTAGCTAAATGTTTTCTACCTTCTAGAGATGTAAAAAAATTGTCCGCTTTCAACTTTTCTGCCGTTTTTAGCAAAGGGTTTTAGCAAGTTGCAATAAAACATTTTCGCCTTGATTAACATCACGCTGAGCACCTTCTTCACGGTCAGTGTACACTTTTCTTTCCAAAATGTATTGTGGAAACCAGGGTGTCTACATTTCTATACAGATGGGTCAAAATTAAGAGACAAGGTGGGGTATGGGGTCTACTCAAAAGAATTAGAGCATCCTTGGTTCGTAGGCTGCCTTATAGTGTTTTTCAAGCCGAAATGATGTTGCAACATGGCTCTCAGATCAATAAATCTCTCTCAAATCAATGGAGCTAGTATCCATCAACTCCAAAGTAGCCAAAAAATGCCGTACTGCATTAAACGAAATGTCAAATTTTTTTAACATAAGCTTAATATGGGTACCTGGGCATAAGGGCAAACGTAGAAATTAAAAAGCAGACGAGCTTGCTAGGAAAGGTACATCGATGACTTCAATGGTTCGGAACTAAACAAGCATCCCGAAGGAAACTGTAAAACTGCTGCTGTGTACATCACATCTAAAGTCAATACAAGATGGGCTGGACCATAGGCGTCCGCAGGATTTGTTCTAGGGAGGAGGGGCGCAAAGGCATAAAGGAAATGGTGTAAAAATCTTTCTCGTATCATGTCCGAAATGTTTTCAAATTTCATTTAATTTTTTTTTATTATGTAATACATTTCAATTGTTTTTTGCTAAAAAAAATATTCTTAATAGTTTAATAAATTAAATAATATGAGGCTCATATCCTCAAAAGGAAATTGCATTAATTACTATTGCTATGAGACCCCAAGTTTTCAACTTTTAAAATAAGAATAGAAAAATTCCCTAATATTAAACAATATTTTTTTGTTTGTTGGACAACTAGAAAAATCTAACAAAATTTTTATGCCATTTTGTAAATTTGGAAGAATTTAACTATTCAACCAATTTCGAGCGACCTGAAATTTTTCAGATTTGGATCTAGGAGGTCAAAATCGATATCATCCGCAAAAATTAAAAATTTGAGTAGTCGCTATTCTTAAAATGTTCCCCTCAAGCTAAGGGAGATATTTTTCACCGAATCTCACATTGCATTGACATTAATCTACTTATTTCTTTTTCGAACATGATACAGTTCTAGCAGCTTGCAAATTACTACAATCGGGTACGGAAACATATCTATTATTTGAAAGATTTAAAAAAAAAAATTAATTCATAACGTATGTATAAATACATAAAGAATAGTGAAGTCAATCCCGGGATCCCGGACGATTTAAGCCCTTTTTAAATCCCGGGATTGTCCTTCCTGGATCGCGGGATTTTTAAATAAAAAATTTATATTACAAATATTCATGTAAATGCAAACATTTCATTTTAAGTTGATATTAATATAGAATTAGAAAAAACTTTTATTGTGGCTGAAAAAGATTGTTGGGACTATGAGTGTGAATCATTGGGTTGACATTGCGTTGGTGGTCCGCGGCAAGTTCATTGACACCATCTCTGACATCATGAAGGGAGCACTCCGAATGGTGGAGGAGTGGTGTCAAGAACAAGGCCTTACCGTAAACGCAGGCAAGTCAGACAATATTCTCTTTACTAGAAAGAGGGTAGGCCTGAGGACAGAACCACTCAGACTTTTTGGAGCTGAAATCAACATGTCCACGAAAGTTAAATATCTAGGGGTAACCCTTGATAGCAAACTGAACTGGAACGAGCATGTAGAAGATAGGATTCAAAGAGCCAAGAGGGTTCTGTTCCAGTGCAGACGCGTTTATGGTCTCAAATGCGGGCTAAACCCAGAGGCTATGAAATGGGTTTACACTATGATGGTTAGACCTGTCATCACGTATGCTTCGGTGATTTGGTGGACAAAAGTCAGCCAGAAAACCATTAAGAAGAGACTGGACAGAGTCCAACGGCTGGCGTGTGTTGGAATAACAGGTGCAATACGCACCACTCCAACAAGCGCAATGGAGGTTCTGTTAGGTATGCTGCCGTTGGATTTAGAAATAAAGAAAACAGCGGCGCTGTCAGCCCTCAGGATGTTGCGAAATGCTACGTGGCATGGGGCAACGGCCCTGCATGGTCATATTCGCATCCTTGATATTGTACAGAGAGATGTCAGGGAGGCGTTTATGCCTATGGATGGAAGGCAGAGAGTAAAAATAACAGAAAAATGTTATAAAACTCTTATAACGGATGGAGCCGTTTGTGAAGAAATCGCTGGTAGCGATATCAGTATATTCACAGACGGCTCTCTGATGAATGGCCGGGCCGGGGCAGGCGTGTACTCAAAAGAGTTAAGCCTATCCTGTGTACTGAGGTTGGGGAGGTTTGTGTCTGTATACCAGGCAGAAATGCTTGGCGTAGTGCATGCGCTGGACCACCTGATAGATGGCCGGATCAGTGGCAAGAAAATTGTCATCGCTCTCGACAATCAGTCTGTGATTAGGTGTATGCAACGGACAGACATCACTTCCAGGTTGGCCATAGAATGTCTTACAAAACTCAATAGGTGCGCCCAGACGAATGAGCTCACACTTATGTGGGTGAAAGGACACTCTGGCACAGAACAGAATGAAGAAGCTGATTCTTTAGCAAAAGCAGGATCAGCAGAAGAATTCTGTGGACCAGAAGCACGTATCGCCATAGGCGACAATATGGTGGCAGGCCTTATTAAACAATGGACGGACTCGGAACACAGTAAAAGGTGGGAAGAAGCTGTTAATTGCAGGCAATCAAAGGCGGCCGTGAAGTGGTCTCGTAGTGAGGCAGCAAAAGTTATCCGATACAATCGAAGGACTTTAAGCTGGCTTACTGCACTGGTCACAGGACACGGTCCCTTCATGTACCATCTTGGGAAGATGACTCTGACCGAGGACGATGCGTGTAGGTTATGCCTAGAGGAGCCGGAAACAGCAGCACACATTCTGTGCCAGTGTCCGGCGCTGGCAAGCATAAGATTGACCACTCTGGGAGGCCCATTTATTGGCGAAGCCGAGATTGGTCAACTAACCTATAAGGATATGCTTGAGGTGACAAAGGATGCTTACACGAAGAGCATGCTCACATACGAGTACTCCGAGCAGTAGTACCCTTTGTCCAATGGGGGACGAAAACGGACCCACTGTGGTCTGCTTCGGCAAATCCCCAACTTATTATATATGAGTGTGAATCATTGGAGCAAAGACTTTGCAAAGATTTAGAAGAATTTTCAACATCGTGAAGTCAGCTATGTATTTAAAAATGGTCAGATATTCTGACTTAGGAAATAATTTTGTTTTATGGTGAAGGCAATCGAGATAGAATCAGAATGGTGCTTCTAATCAGCGGGTTATATTTGTAATAATATTCGAAGAAAGCTCTGCAATAAAAAATAAAACGAGTTGATCTGCTTAATGGGTTACTTTAAAAATAATTAAAACAAAAAATTTATTTTTAAAAGTCTTTTCCAACCTTAATTTGCCTTAAATACAAAAAAACATGAAGGCGGTGTACAAAAAAAAAGTGTAACATTTACATACTAATATCTTAAACTGTTCCGTCTTTTTTATATTTTTTGTTCTTTAATCCTTTCAATGGCTAGGCTAAACTAAGAAGAAAATAATTTTTTGAGGTAATATTCCTACCATTTAGGCCCTTGAAAAATGAAAAAATCATACTTTTAATTTTAACATGCGCTACTTTTGTTTTACAAGCTTGTACAAAAAAAATTGTTTTGCTCCTGTTCGGCACAAAGTGTTTTCTTTATCTTTTAAAGGTTTTTCAACCCTGTAGATCTTTGTTTTTTAAACCCTCCTTATATTCTTATCATTAAAGCCATTAAAAAATAAAAAAAAACATAAATTTGATCTTTGTCCGGTTGATTGTTTCTTATAAACTAGGCCAAACAAATTTTTTTTTTTGCTTTTTTTGCCACAAAAACGAAAATCAAACTGACTTTAATGTCAAATATATCTCTAAATTTATTTTTATCATGTTGGTTCATCTTTTTTTCATAGAACCAAACGATTTGGTTTAAAAAAGCTTTGCAAAATAAATACAAATAAAAATTACTTTCTGACGTTGTCCAATATATTTGGCAAATCCACTGAAAGTGTTAAATTACTACAATGTGCTAGTCATTAATATTATTTATGTTTTTTGTGTTTTTTAACAATTAGGGTACTCACAATTGTGTGGTATAGTAGTATGGTTTTTTTTGTTGCCATTGTTGAAAATCACAATATGAGCACCCTTTAAAATATAATTTGTAGTTGGGTACCTCCCACTTTAGCTTAATGTGTTTTGTTCTGTTTTTGTTACTTTATAAATGAATTAATTTACATTTTTAAGTTTCAAGTAATAAATAATAAGAAATTGTCTTTTGTATTTGAAAAGAAATATTGTTTGAATTATTTACTTATTAAAATATTCAATCCCGAACTAATCCCGGGAATGAGATTTTCAATCGCGATAATCCCGGGATAGAGAAAAGCTTCCGGGATTGGACTCCCTAATATGGGGTTTTGGGTTTCATACATTTTCTTAACATATTCCACAACCTCCCTGCAAGGCTTGATTCTGAATCCTGGATGTAATATAAGCACGTGACTTGAAAAAAGTCCAGAAAAATCTCAATCTGGGTGGGCACCGCTAAATAACGTGAATTTGAAGAAGTATAAAATTAATGTTTCAAATCGAGTTTCCTATTTATATTAAAGTCATGAAATTCATCTGCGTTTGCTAAAAAAACGTGAGAGAGTGAATCGCTACAACAACGCGTAATATGAACACGCCCTTACAACAACGGGTAAAACGTACTATTTAAAAATGCATGGTTCAGAATTTATCGAAATCAAAAAAGCCGTAAGTTACAAAAAGTTCAAAATAGGCTTTTTGATTGGTTTTCAAAATACGTGTTCCGCAAAATGTTACACTTATATAATTAAAAACAACGTTTTTATTAACAAAGTTCTAAGAGCCCTAAGTTTAAACTTAACCTAAGTGAAGACAAAATAATTTGGTGCTAGCATAAAATAACAACACGATGCGTCAAAATAACAACTTCTTGCTATAAATGTATATTTTATTTTATTTTCTTCGTCTAAATTTTTTTTACAAAGCAAAATAAGGGCTAAAACGCCCAATATAAAAAGACCGAAAGTTTGGCATACAACCTATCAAAGAGCTTTTCTAAGAAAGGTTTACCTTCAAAAATTGTTATGTTTCATCAGCTGTCAAAGTTACCAATAACATTATTCAAAATATTCAAAAAAGATTGTCATTTCATCATGCATTTTTCACATTTGCCGAATATGTGGAAATAATTAAAAAAATATTGTTGAAGCTCCGACTCAGTTGTAAATATGCAACGTGAATTTCGTCGTGAAATCGGTCGCCATCATGGAAAAGTGGAAAAGTTTGACCGTGAGTGCATTTTTAAGACCCTCGCCAGAGAGTCAACCACTCATATTTTGGAAATGTTAGCCGGAGATTTGATTTCGGCCAAAAATTCATCTTTTCGGACGCAGCCAATTTTTGGCTCAGCGGATTCAAACCACCCCCCATAGAATCGACATTTTAATAAAAATTAATGCATTTAAATAACTGTTTCATTGATTCACTTAAATTTGTTCTTAAACACCTTTGACCCATTAACAACGGTTCCCTAACGCTTCGTTAGATTTTTTAAAAATTTCTTGTGCTTTCCTATATTGATCACAAGAACTACCACATCACATTTTAACTTTGAATCTTTCAAGGTAGTCGAGATATTAGTTGGGTAGTTGATGTGTTATAAATGGACACAAATTCCTTCTGCAGTGACAGCACAGTTTTATATCAGGAATTTTCTATCAATAGCAGGTATAGTTGGTAAATTGGCTAAGAGAGCTTTTACATTTTTTTAAAATATAAAATTTTTCTAATGATAAAAACACAAATTTTGTGAATTTTCAACTTTATCAGATTTGACTTTGAAAATGTAGTAGCTAACGTACAAATTTCTTGACACACTCCAAACAGAATTTATATCTCTATGTTTTCTTAAAGCAACAAATAAAAAATTAAACACTTAGCTGTTACCAATCCTGAGTTATGATCAATTCTGCAGAAGCAATTTCATGGGTAAAAAAATACCCAACCGCGGTTAATGGGTTAATTGTGACTCTTTTGCAGTCAAGAGTTTTTATACAATTCACTTTCGAATTAAAGATGTTAACAAGCATAATTGCCGTTGTTAACAACAATCCACAAAAGCATTTACAAAGATTGATTTTTTGGTGCAATTTGTGGCACAGCGCCATCATCGAACCTTATTTCTTTCGAAATGAGAAAGGAGACACCGTCACCCAGTGTTGCCAGAAAAGGGAATTTTCAATCCAAAATGGAAAATGGGGAAAACTTTCTTAAAAACGGGGAAAATGGGGTTGACCGCGTTTTTGTGAAAAAAGATTAATTCCTCTATTGTTATGAATAATGTTATGAGTTTTTTAACATCTTGTATTTAAATACATTTTCAAATTATCTGAGTCATCTTGAGTTTTAATTTAATTTTATTTCATCGTTTTGAAAAACAACACGTATCCTTCATTGATAACGTTGAGTTTCTATTTTCTTCATTTATTTAAAAAATCTAAATTAATTAATCTCGACTTAGAATATAGGTCACTGAAAAATATTGATTCATTAAATATAATAACACAATATGTGCAAAATTTATAGCTATTGCCGTTAATTGTCAGCCATAAATTTAAATAAAACTAATATAAGAAATCGGTTACACACTAAAATAGATATGAAAAATCAAAACTGCGTAGGGTTAGAAATCGAATGAATATTTTTGCAGTACAAGTAATATGTACAAGATATATAAGTGATATATATTTTTAAATCATATTTTTAATTACATTGCTAAGGTTTGTATTGACATGGTTTCTATTTTAATTAAAACACTCAACTTTTAAAAATGGGGGAAAAACGGGAAAACTTATTGAAATGCATGAACAAAACGGAAATGATCTCTTCCAAAATCTGACAGCAAGAAAAGATTTTACTGTAGATGTACTGTGAGCATTTTGTGTAATTTTTGTGATAAGAAATTATGCATATTAGATTTTTGAGATAAGATATTCTTTGAAGAGAATAAAGACGTTTATCTCGGTATCTTAGATCATTTATTCATTAGATTTAGAATCATAATACTGTGTTGAATCTTGTTGGAAAAAGTTTTTAGTCTAAAAATCCTATTTCCTAACCTTGGGTCGTCCTTCCGAATAAGATTCCTTTTAATACATCCACCAAAGTTTCAGTGAATATTGAGTATATTAAAGAATTGAGAGACTGACTTCAATTGAAAGATTGAAGAAATAGGCTAAACACACATTCAATACCTACCCTTATTTTTGTCAAGAATGGAATAAATAGCAGTGGAGGAGAATTTTTTGAGTCAGAGCTGATAAGTATAATTTAAATAGGAATTAATGTAAAACCTCTGTTGCATATGTAATTCGAGATATATTAATAAGTATACTCGAAATGCTTTTTGTAATTTAAAATTGTTTATTGTTCATTAAAATAATTTGTTTTTTATTGCTTTTCCAATATTTTTTTATAAGAAAATAAAAATTTAAGAAAATAAAATAAAAAAATTTGTGTAATTTGATAAGAATTGTGTAGTTTTCAGGAAGCTTTGTGTGATTTTTAAATATTTTGTGGCAACACTGTACGGTATAGAGCTACTCTTATGTTAACCAACATAAGCTCTGTGGTCAGAGCTTGACAACATCAATATATCCGGGCTGTGGTTCCAACAAGATGGCGCTACAAGCCATACGAGCGTTCATCAATTGCTCGGCGTGATCATGGCGAATAATGAGGTAGGGTAAGTAGCTTTGACAAGACCTATCGTTAATGTCACAGTGTGCTTTAGAGATGCCAGTTTTCTTTATTAATGCTATTTCTGGGATTAACACTTGGAGGAAAAATTTTATGAAGGGTAAATAAGATTAAATTAGGATATGTTCGTGTATTATGAAAAAAATAATCTTTAAAGTAATTGCATAGCATAATCTTGAGTAATATATTGTTGCCCATTATTTTTTGTTTTGTTTTTTAATTTTTCATTTAAAAATTTTATTCCCACATGCAACATCATCTTGGGGGTTACCCATGTAACGTTCATTAACTCGTTGCATGTGAGAATAAAATTTTGCGTTAAAGTTTTGCCTTTCAAGTTGCATTACATTCACATTTTTTACTAACACACTCACACATTTAGAAATTGACCACCAACTTGCTTTTAACTTTTCTTTCAAGTCGTGTGGCAGCTTGACGATCTAGTTTTGAACAGCCGATCGCAGTTTTTCAAATAAATTTTTCGTGATTCAAAAACTTACAAAAAATAGTAAAAAAAAATCCTATGAGGTGAGAACGATTGTTTTGTATTTTCTATGAAATTATTAATTTCTTGTGGCACTTTTGTAAGGCGAGTATTGTTGTTTTCTTGACCACGGCATTTTGAAAATAAAATTGACTGTTAAATTGTGTGCAGCCTACGTGACAGTTGGCAATTCAAATGAGTATTGACAAGAAGTACGTGTGATCAACTTGAAAGCAAAATCTTAAATGTATAACTACAACATTAATCAAACTTTTTTTTAAATTGGGACATTTTCAATTTTAAACCTATTAAAATTTGCACAAACTACCTCCATTTCTTTAATTTTTTTTTTTAAATTCTGTTTATGGCTTTTTTAATTTTCCATGTGAAACTTGGTCAACCCATGTCCAAGTGCTGCCTTCATAATATTGAATTTGGTTCAGTTTAATTTTTTTAATGATATAACCTGCCATAAGCTCCAGCCCATCAAAAAACATGTACTTCCCCGTTTTGAAGTGTTTTTAGTGTTTAGTGTTTAGATTTCATTAGAAACGCTTAGAAAAATTATAGATTTTTCATTGGATTTTAATTTGTGATATGGCAGCACTATATTTTATGATTTTGACACTAACAATAGGTCCTGTCAAAGCAACTTACCCTACCTCATTATTCTACCATGGGCGTGATCATGTGACTTGACACCCATTGATTATTTTCTCTAAAGCTACGTGAAGTCTTTAGTCTACGCGTACTAGCCAACCACTTTGTATGAGCTCGAAGCCAACATTCGAGACACTATTGCAGGAATAACTCCGCACATATCGAGCCGAGTCCTCAAAAATTGAACCAACCGCTAGCAAAGCCGAGGCGGCCATTTAAGTGATGTGCTACTGCATACATAATTCCAGTAGCGGATGGAATATATTCCGAATAAATGAAGCATCAATTACCTTGTAATGACCACTACTTCCGACTATATTACCTTACTATGCATAAAAGACCTTACATTTAACATTGAATGAGACAGGAAGTAAGTGATCGCCTCCCTTCAGCATTACCTAGAAGTTATGGAGTAACATACTACTTGTATTAAGTTATAAAAATCACTGCATTACTTTTCCTTGTATGCTACATTACAGGTAATGAGGTATGAGTTAATTACTTCTGCTATTGGCAGACGCATTACTTTTTGAAAAAAGTAATGCTTCCTTACCTGGTAATTTATTCTGTATTAGTTCTATGGTAGCCACTGGCAAATCCGCTGCTGGGATGGCATTAATTTAGCTTTAAAATAAAGCCACAACCAATTTTATATCTAACTCCATGGTCGTAGTAAGGGCAAGAGGTGGGGACAGCTGCCCCCTAAATATTAGAAAAAATAAAACAATTAACTGCTGTTGCGTAAAATGCTTTTATTGCTGCGGTTTTAGAACAACATATTTCTCTGTTGAAAAGTTTTCATTAAAAACGATAAGTTAATCGCCTGGTCATACTGATAAATACATCATGTATAGTGGCAGCTCTAAAGTAGTCGAATATCGTATAATACCTTTTCGATCACCGAAAAATATTTTGCCATCTATAGACTATTCGAATATTAAACAGAAATTTTGCCATCACTAGCAAAACCAAATCAGCTGTTCAATTGGAAGGTATCTTTTCAGAGTAAAGTGTTTTTAAGTAATATTCACTTTTAAAGTGTTTCTATTAACTTGTTCCAGGTAAGAGGGCCATAGGTAAGAGGGAGTTTCGAAGTTCAAACTCTTCCCCAGAGGTTCAAAATTTCAATCAAAATTAATGCAGTTCAATAATTATTTCAATTAATCGCTAAAATATGTTCTAAAAACACCGTTCATTGTGTATCTTTGATAGTCAAGAATTTTTATACAATTTACTTTCGAATTAAAGATGTGAGTCTAAACCTGGTTTCATTTTTAAGAAATGTTTGAAGTAATTCATGAGCTATGAAAAGTTGAAAATACATTTTTCAGAACTCTGACCCAAGGAAAAGTTTTAAGTCGATCGTTTAAGTAATTTTTGGAATTTTTAGGTTTTAAGGAATGTTGGCGTCGGAGCTCATCCAAAGTGGTTGTGTAAAAGTTTTTCTGTATTTAAAATGTAATTTATTTAAGAGAAATGAGATATGGTTCTTACATTTTTCCGCGAGTCGTAACATACCGATGTTGTGTTAAACTTTCTGGCTGCAAAAATATAAAAGCATTGTGTGAGATGCAAAAGCAAAGCAGCTTGTGTAAGATGTATTACCAAAGTGTACATAATGTGTGAGCAACTGGCGTAAAATGTGTTGCTAAAGTGTTAATGGATCCTGCGCAAATGAGGTAAATTGAAGATAGCTTGCGCATAAATTATGATATAATTATTTAATGATCATGCGCAATTGATATTGAATTGAATAATCCTATTTATTAAAAGTGAAAGATTTTTGTTATTTTATCACAAAAGCTATTTCTTTGTATGCATATAATAAAAATCTCTTATAAACTATAACCTTAATATATTCCCTATTGTTCACTTAATTATTAACTTTTTTTATTTGTTTACACTTACACCCGGCTGTAGCTAAAATTTTTCACAGTTTTTCTTTTATGTACTTCTTCATACATATAATAAAAATTTCTTATAAACTAAAGCGTTAATTTATTTACTATTCACTTTATTATTAATTTTCTTTATTTTTTCACTCTTAAACCAGGCTGTAGACAACATTTTTTACATTTTTTTCTTTCCGAAGTGCTTCATTTTCTAACAAAGCTTCTGGGTTGTTTTCTTTGTGTTCTTCGTAATAAGTTAACTTGTTAACGCTTTTAAGAGCAATTTATTCATAAAAGTGCAATTTCGTTTATCACAATATTTATGCAAATTGTTCATTATATATGATATGTTTTATACAGAATAAATGGAAAAATTTGTGAGCAAAGTACATAATACATAATCAAAACTTATGGTTAAAAATGGTTAAAAGAAACATATTTTGTATTTTATGATCAGCTTGATCATGACTTGTGCGCAAACAGCTCACAACATGGGAGTCGATTTGCAGCCATCAAAATTTTTTAGAACTACGACCTCCTTAAAACTGCTAGCTATGAAAAAACACCACCGTTTTCGTTTTTTTTTTGCTTCATCCTTTAAATATGCTAAATATCAGTTTATATTAGAAGCTAGACATCTTTGCAAATTTTATTCTCTGAAAAAATTTGAAGGTGAAGCTGAGCTTTTGTATAAGCTCTGGGAAAACAGAAAAATGAGCAAGCAAATGTTAATGGAGTTTTAGAATGGATAGAAGACTAAGGTACGTCTTGAAAAGGGTAAAATAAACACTGGCAAATATTATTGACAACTGTTAGACAGGTTTGACATTGATTTGAAGTAAAAACCACTGCATTTGACAAAGAAACAAGTGTCTTCCACCATGACAACGCACCGGTTAACACTGTAGTCACCATGGCGAAAATTCATACATTGGGCTACGAACTGCTAACCTATCCACTATATTCCCCAGATTAAGCCCCTTGCGATTGTTACATATTGTAATATATCAAACCTGAGAAAATGGCTCGGCGTTAAGAGATTTTGGTCGAATGAAGCGGTCATCACTGAAAGAAAGGTATATTTTGAAGACCTTGATAAAACCTATTATTTGGAATTATAAAAAAAAAATTGGAAAAACGCTCGATCTAAAAGGAAACTTTGTTGAGAAATAAAACGCTTTTTTGCCGAAAAAAATACTATTATTCAAAATGTCACTGACTTATTAAATTGTCCTCGTATATAAAAGGTTTTCAAAAATAAACTTTTTATTGCCTTTCGTATGCCTTTATTCATATCTATAAAACTGATATGGTCTGAATATTTTCTAAAGTAATAGAGATCGAGTTATTTTATGATCAAAATATAAGGAAGACTTTCTTTTCCGTCAAGCTGGCAACTCTAATCATATAAATACATACAAATTTATTTAAATATTGGTCATACATGCTTTGTATTGAGCTGATTATTTTGAAAGTGGCCACTGAATGGGAAACACATGCCCTGGGACTCCAATTCTGTGGATGAAACACAAAAATACGAAAGCTGCAGACAAATTCATTGAGTGAAGAGCATTTTCATCGTTGTGTCAACAGCAACAATAACATCAAAATCGACCTACACACCCTCCTTCCTCCCACACACCTTAGGCATGCGCACCACCAAAAACAACAACAATATCTCAAAGAAAAGGCCACCCATTGAGCAATGAAAGCTGAACGAAACGATTTTAGAACAAATTGCGCTGCAATATAAGCTAGAGAAAAACAACAAATAAATTTTTATGCTTCAAAACTGTATGGTTGATGAAGTAAAATAACTCCGAATGAAAATGAAAACCGAAAATTACAAAAACAACAACAATACCGGGGACAGCCCCAACAACGGGCAATAATAAAAGGAACCTAATTGATGTATGAGTGCTTGGAGAATATTTTTTAACTTTTATCGAGTTCGCTTTGTGCTCAGCTGCGCTTGAAAGGATTTCAATTCTCTGTTCGTTTTGTATTCCTTTTGGATTTTTCTTTTTTTTTTCTTTTTTTGTTGAGTATGTAATCGAATTACCCTTATTGTTGTTGTAATTTGAAATAAGGTACGGGGAAGAGACTTCCAGCATATGCAAGCACTCTGAGCGATAAGGATAACTGTTATAAAAATGAAATAAAATAAAACACTTTTTGAAAACTTTTGTTGATGTAATGTAGATGGTTGATAGTTCCTTCCCAACTTAACTCCAATTAGTTTACAATTTAAGTTTATTGATCGGGGCCAAAAAGAAGAATATAAACGGAAAAAATGAAAAAAATGCTGAAAAGATATGGATATATATAAGCAATGGACGGTATTCAATGCCAGTGAAGTTTTGTTTTAAGTGCATCAATTAAGTTTCTTCAGAATAAAATGTAATATATTTATTTGAGCCTATGTTCTAAGAGCTGAGTGTTTTTTTGAATACTTGGTTTTAAGAAGAGAGAACCTTTTCAATCAAAGGCAACATGTACATGCGAAGACCCAAATGAAAAATAAAAACTGACTCACTTCCTCTGCACATGGCCAACCTTATACAAGTCTAGATTAAGAGCGCTAAGCAAGCTCATCTTTAGCAATTTAGAGGAACTCTCAACTGCAAAAATCACCAATCTTCTAACATTCATCAACCTCACTGGATACTCACTCTACTTACAGGAACACGAGGTTATCGTATCAAAACGGCTCAATAGAGTTACTTGGATCCTGCTAGTTGTAACATCACCATTTAAACCAACCAACCAAGACTGACCATAGATCTGGGGAATCATTGATGTTAATAGAAAACAAAACTAAAACATGAATTAAGATTGTGAGCTTTAGATCAAGTGAGTTTTCAAGAAGGCAACAACAACAACAACAACAACAACTCTGTATAGAGTCAATCACTTAGCTGACTAGACAGTCTGTTTCGGAAATCGCTACATATTCCTCTTCAGTAGTCTTTGAGTGATTAAGCTGTGATCAACTCAATGTTTAAACTAGCATATGAATGTACAGGATCCTCTAATTCATTCTTATGAATTGTATGGCTGCTAATCATATGACACTTCAAAGCAGTAGGCCATTTTAGATCACCGCCGTCAACTCTATCAAGGGTTGCCATCTGTTCCAGTTGCTTCTTCATTTATTTCAATATTCATTGGTGTTCGATTGTTTGTCGAAATGCACCATAGAAATGAAACGAGTTTTTGCTTCGCCAGAAGCTAGTGTTCCAACTGAAAGGTGGCTATTTTCACAACCAAATGTTCAATTATACATGACTTTGACCGAAAAATCGATCAATTATTAGATTATTTAATTAATTTGACATTAATCAAACTTATTTGGCCGTGCTCTGCCATAGTTAAGTTAATTAGTTTTTATGATCTATTGAATAATTACATGAATTAAGATTGTGAGCTTTAGATCAAGTGAGTTTTCAAGAAGGCAACAACAACAACAACAACTCTGTATAGAGTCAATCACTTAGCTGACTAGACAGTCTGTTTCGCAAATCGCTACATATTCCTCTTCAGTAGTCTTTGAGTGATTAAGCTGTGATCAACTCACTGTTTAAACTAGCATATGAATGTACAGATCCTCTAATTCATTCTTATGAATTGTATGGCTGCTAATCATATGACACTTCAAAGCAGTAGGCCATTTTAGATCACCGCCGTCAACTCTATCAAGGGTTGCCATCTGTTCCAGTTGCATCTTCATTTATTTCAATATTCATTGGTGTTCGATTGTTTGTCGAAATGCACCATAGAAATGAAACGAGTTTTT
This sequence comes from Dichetophora obliterata, assembly GCA_963920525.1. Lineage (NCBI taxonomy): Eukaryota > Metazoa > Arthropoda > Insecta > Diptera > Sciomyzidae > Dichetophora > Dichetophora obliterata. The sequence continues at coordinate 282,325,769 of OY986435.1, forward strand.
GCTTCGCCAGAAGCTAGTGTTCTAACTGAAAGGTGGCTATTTTCACAACCAAATGTTCAATTATACATGACTTTGACCGAAAAATCGATCAATTATTAGATTATTTAATTAATTTGACATTAATCACACTTATTTGGCCGTGCTCTGCCATAGTTAAGTTAATTAGTTATCAAAACTAAAACAATTTTTCGTGAGAACACCCCTGGCATATGACATGGGTATTGTATTGCCTTTTTCTTTTTATAAATTAATGCATGGGATGGGTGGGTGTCTGCAGGGGAGCAAGAGGATGCAAGGAGTGCCCCATTGATGTCTGACTTTTGTTTGCCTTTGTCACAAGTAAGAAACGAGGCCAACGATGTCTCACACGAATTCCAAGTGGAGATGTGGGAATCGACTATGATCAAGTCACATTATCATCATCGGGGTGGAAAGCGGATTTCCGGGGATGATTGGCAATGCGATACAATCGTTATGATCATTTCATTGAAAAACTTCATCGTTGTCCGCAATGCGGTGGCAAAAAAGAATATGGTTACTTAAGGGTCCGGTGAACTTACATCCTGCTCCTTGCTTCCTAGATTACAATAACAGTGTTGAGCCATTTAAGATAAAGATGACTAAGACTCAATAAATTTGTATATTTCTTATAAGTTTAATGTTTTTATAATAAAATAACAAAATTTTTCATTCAATGCCAGCAATGCAAGAAATCAAGGTTAAAAGATATACATATCTCAGGAGTTTATTATTGAAGTGAACTATTTGAAAGTTTGACAGTATATTGAGGCATGTTTTAGAATTTATGCATGCTCAAGAAAGTGTATGCATATATAGTTTTAGTAGGTGTGCTTCCATGGGTGTAGCGTGCAGCCCTAAACTTAAGAAAAATTATTTTTTTAGTGTTATAGTTAGAAATTGGTAACAGTTTTTCTTAAAATTAAAATAGTTTTGAAGTTTTTATATTTATCAAAGCTTAGTTTATTTATTTATTGCAAACTTATGCCTGACACATTTATTATTTTGTAAAAAACGTTTATCTATGAAAAGCTTTGATTGGTAACTCTGACATATATGTATATTACATTTTGAGCTGCACAATTCGTTAGTCAATTTTTCACCAACACTAACGTTCGTTGTCATAACTACACAGTAAAAAATATGAGCATAACTTTTATACTATTTTGTATACACATAAATCCAAACCAAAAATGTTTTAAAATTTATATCATCAAATCTTATAAATTTTTCCAGACCATTTTTCTCGTCAGACCAATCGAAACCACTATATTTATACATTTCCCGATTTCGGTGAATTTTTTCCCTTCGAAACAGAATATATTTTAATTAACACATGATATATATGTTAAATTTTTAAATTATATTTGTTTTATTATTTTTATAATATTTAGTGGTATAAAATTTATAAATTATTTGGAATAAAAAAAGTTTATACCACACAAATGTTATAAAAAAGAAAAAATTTACCCTCAAATTTTTTACTGTGTAACGAAACTAAATCAGCTGTTCAAAACGAAATTTCTGATTGGATTTATTTGTGCATTTTTTTAATTTATATATTTTTATATGGATTGAAATATAAGATAGTTTTTTGGTGGTAAGTTTATATTAAGTTACGGCAAATTATAAGGTCTATGTTTATTTTCTAATCAATTTGCTTTACAGTCAAGAAAATAAAATTGAGTGACAATGAGAGAAGAATAGAAGAGAAAGATGATTTGCTTGCACCCACTTGCAAGCTTTTAATTGCAAAAGACTCTATCAACGTCTGCTGCTTCAAGCACATGTAATAGTGACAATTTCTGTGAAAACGACTTGGGCAAGTGGGTTAGCCGGTGCACTCTTATAAGTACATTTCAGAAATTGCAAATGTTCAGATACCCTTTTGTTCTTCATCAAATCTATGATTTTAAGCAGGACACGATTGAACCCAAACTCAAATTTTGTCAAAATTTTCTACAAACCTATGCGTCGTGGTTAATATACTCAAAAGTTAAAAGGTGCACTTTGCTTCCCTCTTTCCCCCTAAAAACGTTCAAGCCATTTTAGGATCACTCATTTAAAGCTTTTTACAAAATATAAAAATGTGCATGAGGATTGTAGAAGCAAAGTCAGTGGCACATAGGATCAGCAGAAGCAGCTCACGCATTCATTGCCAATCTGCTTGTTGATGTTGTGATGCTGTCTGGTCACAAGAAATTACTAGAACAAAATCGAAAAGTTTTTTCTTCGATTATTTCGGTTATGGTTTTTTGTTTATCTCACGACTTGCCAGTTCGTGGAAAAGACCAATTCTCCAATCATCCAGTTTAGTAAATACTGCTTCACGCAAAAATCAAAATCAGCTTACAATCCATCCAGCAATATTACCTTTCAAATATTGGAAGGTGTCGCTATTCATAAAATATCTCGACTTATTAAAATCATCAACAGCTTACAACAGCGTTTTTATATCTTTAAAGCGTGCACAGAAATTTGATGCAAAAGAAAAAAGAGAAGCTGAATAATGATTTTTTTTTAAATTGCCTTGCTGAAGATTCGCGCCGATGCATAGTGTGATATTTCAACAGTCTAGGTGAACAAAATTATTTCTGTAGGTTTTTGGTGATGAAATGTATCAATTATAAATTAAAAACATATTTTTTCATATATTTTAGAAAAAAAAATCGATATATAAATCATTACAGTTTAATTTAAAAATATTCAAAATTAGGTGAAAATCTTATCCCAACTTACATATAACCAACTTACTAGGCAGTGATATTTTGACAATCCAGATATTAAAAATTATTTAAGTCAACATATAAAATGCATAATTAAAAAGAAAAAAGTTGTTATTTTTATTATTATTGCAAAAAATATTAAAAAAAAATAAAAATAATATTAGACAAAATCCTAGTCACTTTCTGAAGTATTTTCAGAGCCACTCGATGAGTCAGGGTAATCTACTTCTTCGAGAATATTTATTTGAGGTTCTTCTAATAAATTCAGTACTTCAGGAGTGATTTTGCTGCGCAAGGTTTTGGGTGAACTCCTTATGCTGGCTATGAAAGGATCAAATGAAGTAAGTAGTCTATGCAATAAGTCGGTGTTTGCATGATTTCTAGAAGTTTTTCGAGTAAATAATTCTCTATATTAGTTGCCCGATTGGGAGAATACACCAAAATAAAACATCTTTTCCATGAGTCGATATCATATTCCTTTCTAAAGTCCTCCTGCACTTGATTCTTTTTTTGCGCTACCAAACTTTTATTGTCGAATCCTCGGACCTGCCACAGTTTTATTGACAGTCTGTTAGAAATGTGTAAACAACATTAAAAAAACCGGATGTAGGCATGAAGAGGAGATAGGCCAAATGAAAGAAACTCCGCGCTAACTACTTTCTTCGAAATTATATCCATATTATTCATTTCACTTGGCTTAGCTCCGCAAAGAAAACAGTATTGGGTGGATGAGCAAGATGATAAGGCATTGCAAATTTTTCCATGAATTATGCAAAGTACAAAAGTAGAATTTACCAAAACCTCGAAATTGCCGACGAGTATTATCGTTGGTACCAAATTATGAATTTGTTGCTTTATTTTTTTAGCCTCAGTAGTAATCAATTGGGTGGTCTCCTTAGCAAAGATAAATTTCATCGGTCTGCAGAGTCTTGTTGAAGATAGAGATGGATTTTGCCATCATATAGTTTTACCGCATTCAGAATTTACGTTCAATTGGATTGGCACCATAGAAATAGAAAAAAGATTTTCATCTGTTTGTTGTTCGCATGCAAACGTCTGCTTATATTGGGTCTACGCAGCACCATCACAACCTCATTTAATTATTAAATCCAGGTTAGAGTCTTTGGGAATTTCCGAATTTTCAAGAACCATTTCTAGCACCTTTGCCAATCTAATTATAGTATGATCAACAAAGCCTGAAGTGGAACTTCCGCAGATACCTCCGTAGTATTAATTCCTGAAGGATAACAACTCTCTTTTGTCATTTTAATTTGGTTATAAGCAAGATATAACTTACTTCCTAAGTTTTTAGCCCGAATGCGTAAAATTTTGTATTGATGAGTTGAGAGATTACCATCAATCATTAAGGCCAGAGCATCATCTGCCAAAAATTGTGTTGGCTTTTGAAAAAACGATTCTCGGGACTTCTTCAGCACAGTTCCTCTTTTTGGTGAAGAACAGGACAACTCCCTCACAATTGCAGCGGAGTCTTTTTTCCTTCCTGTCTTAATTTCATTTCCACTGCAAATGCCAATTCTTCTCGTTTTTTGTTTGCAACAAGAGTTGCAAACTTTCGTTTTTTTGATTTGAAACCATAAGCATCAAAAGGTTTTTGCGGCCTACCGCGACCATTATTTGGGGTTGAAGATTGTGCTGTTACCACATTACAAAATTTAAGGTGTCCTTGAAGCCAATTCCCATTATTGTCGCTTTCTTCTACTTGGTTTCAACACTGCAGCAAAAATTCCGAATATTTGCTTTTATTGAAAGTAAGACTGGGTGCGATAAATTGCAGTCATTTATCTCTTCTAAATCATATGCTAATAATGCATTAAATCTTTTCGAGCTTGGTGTCATAACCCATACATCAAATAAATCCTGGTTTGATATTTGTAGAGCCACTTATATTTAAACGAGTATTTGAATTAAACTAAAAAATTAACAATTTTTGAGTACATTTATATCCCCTTTTTGTCCACCTATATTATTGAAATATCGCACTGTGCAATGAATACTTTGATTTCCACTTACATTAAATCGCGTTGAATTCAATTTCGTTTTCAATTTAGTTCAATATTTTTCTCAATGAACCCAATATTTAAAATAAAATTCTTTTATTTATCAGCTACATGAAACAATCAATGGCCAAAAGGCCCCCTTTAGTAAAATCCTGGCTACGCCCATGTGTGTTTCCATACACATTTTCGAATAGAAGCTGAGTGAGTAAAATGAAATTTGAGAATAACGTCAATAGTACTAAAACAACTTCTAGCTAGTTTCAAGCACAAAAACAGCTGATCACCTATCAAATGTAAATAAAGCCAGTTTAAATTTGCCGATTTCGTTTTTGTAGCAAGCAAATTAACTTACCGAGACTTTTTAAAGCATTAATATTAGATAACTTTAAACTTATTAAATATTTTATATGTAATTTAACAATTTGTTAATTAATTTTTCACCCAACAACATAGGTAAGGTTAGGGCAAGTTAGGTAAAGGTAGCGGCAGGTCCTTACTCCGGCCCACTTAGACCAAATTGATTCATTGTGATACCACAGAATTAAGGATGGATTCAAGTGAAACTTTTGTGTAGGATTTTCTTTATGAAGCAGAAGCTGTAGAAACATGTGATATTAAATCTGTAGCAAGTGTTATGACTTGACCTCAGTCAAATCAAGAGACTAAGCGTTCCTCTTCGCAAACTTTTCCTACCACCACTAACGACAACTTTTCGTCGTAAATTGACGTGTTTTAAATTTCCTTTGATTAGAAATAAGGAAAGAACGGTTAAAGCGTAGGACCTGGCCGGGATTCGAAACCGGGACCCTTGGGTGAAAGTCAAGCGCACTACCACTAGACTATCGAGACCGCTACCCCACAACATAAGCAAACAAGAAATGTAAATTTGACATTTTCTTATTCTTCTTGATGCTTATTCTTCTTAATGCTTGTTCCTGTAATGATGGAAGAAATTTTTCCAGCACAGTTCGAGTAACTTTCGAGCTCCAGAGAGCGATTTTATGCTTGTTCTTCTAGCTAGTTTTGAGCCAGAAAAAGTACGGCAACACGTACTAGCACATTGCAAGTTACTACAATCGAGTAGGGAAATAGATCTAGTGTAGAGTGTAAAGACAGATCTCAGAATTGGCGATTATCCTATCGATGACGTTTTTCATGTGAAACAAAGTGAACAATTTTTGAAGCGAAGCTTTTTACGCCTCGTTTTGTGATTTGCTTGGGGGAAATCTTAAAAACGACACTTTTTTCCATACACCTTTTTCTTAGAATTGTTGTTGTTTTGCTTACGTCTATTACAGTGAGAATCGAACTCGCACCACCTCGATCAACAGTTATACACAATAAGCACTAATCCAAAACCCTATGATACATCATGTGATTCATTCAATATTATGTATTAACTGAAGCTATATTGCAGTAGATGACAAGAATTTATTAAAAGGATTGTGCATTAGCTATCCTACATGTGAATGCGTGAAGCTATGTTGCAGCAGATCATAATAATCTTTAAAATTTTTGTGTATGGCCTATCCAAACAAAAAAAGTAGCACGGTTTTATTGAACTGGGTGAAAATTATCACAAGGTGCCAATTGTTTTAGATGTAAATAGATTTTAGTTGCGAATTCAGACAGAAATGTTCTCAGGCATATTTTTCGAACTTTTTTAAAAAGTTAATATATTGAACAACGATATTTTAACTTTAAAGGTATTTATATTGTAACACTCATTCATCATGAAAAAAAAAATATTTTTTTAATTCAAAAAATTGTTGATCATGTTCAAAATGGCGCTCAATGAGACACTCTCAAAGAAAAGGGGCAAGGGTGGTGTTATAGATTTTGACTTTTTTATTCATCTGAAAAACGAAAGCCAATAATATTATTAATCACTGTGAGTGCAGGTATGGCTGGAACTAGAATGAATAAGAAACTATTGAAAATTGACAGAATGCAGCGCTTTTAAAATTTAAGTTCTTAAAACAGCTTGTTTTTTAACGGTTATTACTATTATCCGAGCGAATATTCGGGTTCAGTTTCGGTTACGGCCGAAACTAGCTAAAACTTTTGTTAAAAATTTCTTGCATCAGTTATTTAGTTCAAATATAAAAGTTTGGTTTAATGAAAATATTTACAACGCATTGTACAAAACCAAAATTATGAATTCGTCTATAATTTGATTTATCGTGTTAACGCAAAACATTTTGGTTAATTATGAGTACGATACTATCATTTTCGATTTTATCATCTCTATTGTAATTAACATTAAAATTTTAAAGGTACTGAATCCAAAAATTGATAATTAAACTTTCGAACGAATTCTGTGTGTGTGGAATAAAGGAAAAGAAAATGGAATATTTATATTTTTATATTTATATATAGTTCTATAAAAATGTATGTTCATTGTATGTGCATACTATTTTGAGTGTCTACGGAAGTGTGTAATAAAAATTGGCCTATAATTTTCTATTAGACCTTTTTGGCCTGACTTCAACACTGGCGATATAAACGAAAGCTTCCAATCGTCTAGGACTGTGCCCTCATCAAGAGACTTATTAAAAATCAACGTTAAGCCAACATAAAAAGAATAAGCACATTTTTTAAACAAAATTATTATAATAAGCCTCAGTTAATTATTATAAACTTCAATATTCAAATAATACTTTTATTATATTAAAATTTGTTCTTATTTGCATGAAAGTACTTTTCTTTCCTTTTAATAAAAAAAAATTATTTGTAAAAACTTAAATTTCCATATAAATAACCCGTTTCGGTTTCGATTTCGGTTTTGGCCAAAATTCCGGTTTCGGTCGGACACTAGTTATTATGTGTAAAATATACTATGTTTACGAAATAAAACTTTGATTCTAGTTGCAGCGAAAGCCACTGATGTTGTGAATAGCATATTTCAATTTCAGATGAATAGTTTTTGTTTTTTCTACAACACCATGCCGAAAAAAGCAGTGACGAAACACTGTGGCTCGATACCTACTAAAACGGCTGTAGAAGTGAAAATAACGTCAGAGAGACTATATTTTTGATATATAAAAAAAATAAATTTCATAAAAATTCTAGGCCTTAAACAATACCGTTTTGATAAATATAATTTACGAATGATAGGCGATACAAATATTTGTACAACAAGATTAAAAACAACTATTGATGCAATATTTGCTAGAAATATCGATGATATTACATCTATATAATATACGTTTGCTATTTTAGATATTAAAAACCAATAATTTCATTAATAAATTTTCATAATAATAACACTGTGCACCAAAAAGAGCCTTATTTTTTTGTGAGTAAGAAACCGACCTTATCAGTGTGGATTTAGACCTGGAAAGTCCACCATCGACCAGATTTTCACTCTAAATCTAAATCTTGGAGAAGACTCAAGAAAAACAAGTCGACACCCACCATCTTTTTGTCGACTACAAAGCCGCCTTCGACAGCCCAATAAGGAAGCACCTGTGCTCCACCATGTCTGAATTTGGTATTCCTGCAAAACTAATACGACTTTGCAGGATGACACTGAGCAACACCAGCAGCGCAGTTAAAATCGGGAAGGACCTCTCCCCACCATTTATTACCAAGCGAGGTTTCAGACAAGGTGATTCCTTATCGTGCGACTTTTTCAACTTAATGATGGAAAAGATCATCCGAGCTGCTGATCTGAGACGTAGTGGCACAATATTCTACAAGAGTGTTATGCTGCTTGCGTATGCTGATGACATAGATATCATTGGCCATAATACGCGCGAAGTCAGTGCAGCATTTTCCAGATTAGAAAGAGAGTCAAGTCGAATGGGTCTGTCAGTGAATGCAGATAAGACGAAATACTTAGTGTCAACAAACCAACAGTCCCAGCGTCTTGGAACCCACGTTACCGTTGACAATACCTCCTTCGAGGTTGTGAAGAACTTCGTTTATCTGGTATCCAGCATTAATTCAACCAACGACATCAGCATTGAGATCAAACGAAGAATAACTCTTGCCAACAGGTGTTACTTTGGGCTCAGTAGGCAATTGAGAAGCAGAGCCCTCTCTCGACGAACGAAAATCACGCTCTATAAATCGCTCATCATGCCCGTCCTACTTTACGCATCACAAACCTGGACGCTGAGCAGTTTAGATGAAAAGACTTTAGGAGCATTCGAGAGAAAGATTCTTCCTAAGATCCACGGACCAATCTGCGTCAATGGCGAGTACCGAATACGGTGGAATGATGAACTGTATGAGCTGTACGCTGACATCGACATAGTCAAGCGCATTAAAATCGAGCGGCTTCGCTGGCTTGGTCATGTTCAGCGCATGAAAGACGATGCTCCAGTGAAGAAAACATTCGATTCGGTACCCAGCGGCAGTCAACGCAGAAGAGGACGACCGCATCTTCGTTGGAAAGACCAAGTAGAGGACAACCTGATGAAGCTTGGAACTGGCGCCAGCAAGCGAAAGACAGAAATGGCTGGCGCAAATTCTTAGATGAGGCCAAGACCGACATACGGTTGTAGCGCCAACTAAGTAAGTAAGTAAGTAAGAAACCGACAAATGTTTTCAATTATTTTTTGGCTCCTTATCACGAATCTGGCACCTTAATTTTTCCAACACATCAGGATTTTGAGAAAACCCTTATTCAAGGTCAAAAAATTCTCCTAAGACAAATCAACTTGAATCGTCAAAACTAAAAGTGGTACGCGATTTTTGTATATGGCAAAAATGTTTGTTATAAGTTGATATAAAATTATCTTTTTTCTTTTTTTTTTTCTATTTTTATATCTAAAAAAATATTTCAGAGCGTGAAATTTAACTATTATGTTCATATCTCCTTTATGGTAATTATTTCTTTAAAACACTTTTTAAAAACAATTTTTAAGTCTATTGAGACCCATCGAATGGCTAACTCAGAAACTCTAGTATAACATATTTGTCAATGCTGAGGTGAGTGTTTTGAGGAAATAATAAATTTCATGGTGTTTTATATAGATACTCTTGGAAAGGATGTTTTTCAGAAATATTTGAAGAATAAAAATTGAGAAAATTACCTTCGGTACCACTTCTGATGCTCGATATATAACACCTTATATTCATTTTTTTTTTTTGAAAAATTGTAAAATTGCAATCAAGTATGCATTTCTCAGAAACAATAAAATGCATATTCGAAATATATGCAAATTATTAATTCGCCAAATTTAAGGAAAACGTTAACACTTTAATCAATACCACCAAAATTTAGACAATCAGACAACAATCAAAAGTTCTGTGCTATCTCGGGAGAACCTTTAGATTCGAATATCCTTCACACATTACACTCTAGGTAAAAATTTAGAAAAGCATCGTGTTTGGCAAAATATGTTTAGTTAAAGTCTGTATTTACTTTTACTTTAAGACATATGTAGTTTTTCTTTCAAAAATCGAAGCATTTTGAGATCTATATTTTTACTTGTTTTTCTCAAAACAACTTTGTCCTTGCGGTAGAGGGGGGCATGTTCTTTTTTCCAAAATTGTTTTTAGGAGATCTTGACAACGCAATGCAACTTTTGAAACCTCTTAGAATGGGAAATTCGAGAAAGCAATTGTGATTCGATACGCCCTATTGTCCACATCTCAACAGTTTGAATTAATTTTGCATTTTGGAATCTATTGTTTGGATGTGGTGGATCTAGGGTAATTTTGTTGTTGAAAGACCCTATATGTTTTTTAATGGGGATGATTTTTTACCAACACATAATATTACATTTCCCCATGGTGTGCAGAATACAGCTATGCTAAAATAAACTATTTTTGAAAAACGTAAAAATTAGGGTAAAAAAGGGGTGGGGGGATGGAAGAATAAAACATAATTTTTTATAAACTTATAGAAATTATTTTTGGCATATACAAAAATCGCGTACCACTTTTAGTTTTGACGATTCAAGTTGATTTCTCTTAGGAGAATTTTTTGACCTTGAATCACGGTTTTCTCAAAATTCTGATGTATTGGAAAAATTTGGGTGCCAGATTCGCGATTAAGAGTCTGGAAATAATTGAAAATATTTGTCGGTTTCTTACTCACGTTTTGGCTGTCGCACCGTGTAATTAAACACATTTACAAAAATAATTCAAAATTAATGTAATCAAATAAAATAATAATGTAATGTAATGAAATTTACTGGTGGGAATATAAACGAGTATTTTTTTAAGTAAACTTTATGGCATTTCAAATTTTTACTAAAAAAATCAATTAACTATCAAATTTATGAAACTACAAAAAAATCTGGCCTCTCTCGTGTGTCCAACGACGCATCGGTTTGTTTTTTTGAGTTGTAATTTAATTTAGCGCCAGTATATAAGGAAAAAATTATTGCTTTAAAAAGTAACATGTTTTTCTTTGAGCAAAGCAAGTTATTCTCCAAGTAATTGTAAATGTACACGATTGGACTAAATTTTAAACTTTTTTGGCATACATATAGGACAACACCAAAAAAGATTACTTTTTAATCCAAGGAAAAGTTTAAAATTTTTCAATACAAAAAAGATTAGTTTTCAATCCAAAAAAAGTTTAAAAAAAGCAATATAAAAATCAACTTAAAATAAACAACTTTTCTGACTAGTTCATGATTTGAACACACGTTCTCTGTTGTGCTGGTCCAAAACCTTATCCACTCGTCCATCTCATTTGTTAAGAAAATTACGCTTATTTAGCATCATAATGAATGCAAGTAAGTAAGCAAGCAGAAACGTGGGTTAGAGACCCAGCTATATTAAAGTAAAATAAAAAAATGTTCTGACCAGTTCGTGATTTGAACACACGTCCTCTGATGTGCTGGTCCAATACCTTATCCACTCGTCCAACTTGCTTATTATGCATCATTACGAATGCAAGTAAGATCCTTTCAGTAACTTGGGCTTAAGACCCAGCTTAGTTAAACTAATGTTTGGATTAAAAAGTAGTACTTTTTGGATTTAAAATTCCTTTAAACCAAAGTTTGGATTAAAAAGTAAAAGATGAGAAGAAATAATCTACATTACAATTCCTCTGAACTTGACCAGCGCTGGCTCGAAAACGCTTCCTTCACTTAGGCAACTGGTTTTCAATGACTTTGACAAACTCTCGAAATCCTTCGTTTATCGAATCCTAGGATTAGTAAACAGCTCAAATTGGTTTAATTAGAGAAACAAAGATTTACCCTTGTTATAAAAACGGGCCTTATTGGCCTAAGTGTTTCAGGTTTGAGGCAGCCACTCTAACCTAACCTAATTGCTAATTCCAATAAAAAAAGTTTTTCTACCGAAAACTTCATCAACCCTGAGCCTTAAACTTTTTGAAAATGGGCACAATGATTGAAAAACGGTAAACGCCACTAAATTTAGAAACCTCGAATTAAGCTTGTTTTATATATAGGCATGCGCAGTGCAATACATATGGGCATTTCCACAAAATGTGGTCTACCGCGACTGATCTCAATTTGTATTTTTAAAAAATGGTAACAAACATACAGAATGTCAACAAAAAATTACAAATTGTGACAAAAGTTAACGAAAGTTGGAATTTTATAAGTATAATAAATACTCGTATAATACAACGCTTAATGTGATTCGAATAACACTTCATGTGGTTTTCTAGTTCAATTAAACAAATAACACTAAAAAAATGTGTTCGTTTTTTAAGGGAAAAATCTGTTACGTATTATATTATGGTTTGTGTTAAAATAATTAATCAACGAAACCATTATGAATATATAGCAACATTATTCTAGAATATATTAAAACAACTTTCTTAAAAAGAACTCGTGCACACTTCGCAGATTTTTTCGTTTTTATTAATGAGGACAAAAAATACTTAATTATTTTGTTACGTAACGCGTCCTTTTTAGTTCTTTAACACTAAATATAGTACTACCAGAGTAATATCCAAAAATCAAAACAGGGCATCAAAGTTTAAAGTGTTCTTTGTTTTTTTTTTAGCAATATAAAAGGCGTACCAAGGAAATGCCCATATATTTTTTTTTTTTATAAATTACAATGCACCTGTAAACATGTAGCTATTGGTTTTTTTTTTCAAAACCGTCAAAAGTAGACCATTTTGCATACGATTTTCTTTATATTTTTTGGTAGTAAATTTTAAAACTAAACAATCTGTTTAGTTTTAAAATTTAAAGAGCGGTTTCATAAAATCTTTCTGATTACTTTTATTTACTCCATAACTTTTCATACAAACTGATCAGAAATAAAAAACAATTTTAGGTCTAAAGTCATCTGCATCTTTGAGATGTAATTTATTTATTTATTTCGTTTCAAAGATTATCGAGAATCTAAAGAATCATCATTGTTTCCAAAACATTGTATCTCCTCTTCTAAATCAAAGAATACAACCGACACGATCTTAGAGGCCTGCATATCTTCAAATTAAATAAAAATACAATTTTGCCATATAATTATAGGAATATAATTGACTACCGAAAGATAGTTATCAACAGTATGCTGTTTGGAAGCCAAGTAGTACATACAAATAAACATAACTAAGTCTATATCTAAACCAAATTGGACTTAAATTATTATTTGCCTGATCTGCTTGGCGCCAGTTTAAACAACTTTTTAATCCTTGCAGCTGATCTCAAACTGCGCACTTTACTGGTCCAACGCGAATACGCAAAGAAGGTTTTTATCGGTTGTATCTTAAATACAATATACAAATCATGCTATTATTGCCTTTGCTTTTTTCAGCTATTTTCCTTCTACACGCAAAGAGTGGAAAGAGGAAAAAAGGGTGCCTCAGCAGCGTTTTTCCTACGCATATCTTAAGCCTAGCCAAACAATCTAAGCCGAAGGATCAACAATTTTGTTGTGTGCCGCTTGCAAGCAAGTGTGAGCTCTTAAATTGGATTGCAATTAGTTAAATATTTTTTTTTGCTACAACTTCAAATTTATAAGAAGCCATACTGTATGTAAATAAAGTGCAGATAATGATTAAAATACTTCTTCATGTGATTTTCTCAAAATAAGTTTATCACAAATACCATTTTTGGTTTATCACTTGCTGTATTATTTCTGTTGGTATTTTTTATTGATGCTCATTGGAATAGAACAAAAATATGCATAGTCAAATTAAAAGTCGACTCTAAATTTAGTATAAGCATTTTTGACAGTTTTTTAATATAATATGTTGTCAAAAATCTTGCACTAAATTTAGAGTCGATTTTTATTTTGAATATTTTGTTATGGGCCTATGACTTTAAACTCTGCTTAAGAAGCTTAACTTATTCTCATAGCTTTTCCAGTTCATGTTTCCTTAAACCTCTACTGCAAGCATTACGATCCAGCTAACAAAACATTTTTTTTGTTGGATTTATATTTGAAATGGAGTAATAAGATTACCAAACAAAACTTTTCTCAGAAAAGTAAGTCCGTATGCTGGAAAATTTTTTTGCCATATATGGCTTCATGTGCACTTTAAAGTTACATTTCTGGAAATGAGTTTCGAGGTAGCTCTGCATTTTGAAATTTTAATAAAAATAAAAATTAATTCTTATTTTTATTTTGCAACTTTTTTTAAATAAAATCGTTTGGTTCTATGAAAAACAGATGAACCAACATAATAAAAATAAATTTAGAGAAATTCTTGACATAAGAGTCAGTTGCATTTTCGATATTGTGCCAAAGAAAAGCACAAACATTTTTTTTTACCTATTTTAAAAGAAAAAATTAACCGGAAACAAATCAAATTTAATTTTTTTCCATTTTATGGCTTTAAAGATAACAATATTATGAGGGTTTTAAAAACAAAAATCTAAAGGGTGGAAAAACCTTCAAGGGATTAAAAAAAAATGTTTGTTTCGAACAGGAGAAAAAAATTTTTCTTTTTACAAGCTTGCAAAACGTAAGTAGCCAAGGTAAAAATCATAGGTATGTTTTTTCATCTTTTTAGGACCTAAATGATAGAAGTATGACCTCAAAAAAATTATTTTGTTCTCAGTTTAGCCCAGCTATTGAAAGGGTTAAGGAAGAGGGATCACACGACTAAAATCGAAATAATGAAATAAAAATGTTGTATGACACTTCTAGGAGCCAAAATGTGTGGTCTTTAACGTCACACATTTTTTGGCAATGAAAAAACTTAAATTAAAGAACTCTATCGAAAAAGAGGATGGAATAAACGAATCGAATCGAAATAACGAAAAAACTGTTGTTGTGAAAAAGGAGCCCAAATGTGTGGTTTTTAATCTTTATGTGTTCGGGACTGTAAGCTTACGTAGACGTTCGGATGTGTAAACTTTTAGCAAGCTTGCATTTATATAGGATATCTTGCTAACATATGAAAAAAAAAACCAACATGATGCACATTTCAACATTTCAAGTGAGGTGAAAAAGTGTATTTTTCATTAACCCTAGGATGGGAAACTGTGCCTAACTAGGGTGCAAATAGCAGGCGTTGTGTTGCGTGCTTACCGTGTTAACAATGATTACAGTGTTATATTTGTTTTTGTTTACATTTACATTACTTTAGTTTGTGATGTCAGTGTCTTCAGTGTGAAAGTTGTGTATAGGTTTTGAACTTTTTTTTTTTTTATTGTGAGGGAAAAATGATGGGGAAACTACAAATGATCATCATACCTGCCAACATCATACTTGTCTATGCAAAAATATGATAGAACAGGCCACATTTCCCGTTTTCTTAACCCAGTTTTCTAAGCCCAGTAGGTTATGTTGCTATTGTTACCTCTGGAAAATATATATCTACTCTCCGAGACATTATGCAAAACTGCCTAAATACTCTTGTCAACTGGACTATCAGCTGTGGGCTCAGCGTTAATCCTAATAAAACTGAGTTAGTAGTTTTCACAAGAAAACACAATGTACCTCAAATTAGCCCTCCTAAACTGGGAAATACAAGTCTTATCTTCTCAGATCAAGCAAAATATCTGGGCCTTATACTGGATAGGAAACTAAACTGGAAGCCCAATCTGCTCGAAAGAGCCAAAAAAGCGAACATTGCCCTATACTCTTGCAAAAGGGCGGTGGGTAGCAAATGGGGCTTACAGCCAAGTGTTACTCACTGGCTTTATACAGCAGTTGTAAGGCCAATATTGCTATATGGTGCTATTGTCTGGTGGCATGCACTCGAAAAACAGACTCACCATAACCTTCTCCGTAAAGTTCAAAGATCAGCTGAACTGTGCATTAGCGGAGCCATAAGAACCACTCTGACAGACGCATTAGACACAATGCTCCATGTTACACCACTTGATATCCTAGCTAAACAGATGGCCGCTAATACAGCCATCCGCCTAGTAGCCACCTCCCAGTGGAAAGAAGGTACACTAGGACATTCTTGTATCAGAAAATTTCTCCCTCCTTTACCTAGGTCCATTGACTACATCACACAAAAACTACTCTTTGAGAGGAAGTTCGATGTATCCATTCCCTCTCGAGAAGAGTGGGAACAAGAAAACCGTTCACTGACAATGTCATTGAGATCTTTACGGATGGATCAAAACTTGATGGCAAAGTAGGTGGAGGAGTCTACTCAGAAACATTAAACATCAATATAGCCTTCAGGCTCCCTGACCATTGCAGTGTATTTCAAGCTGAAATCGCTGCTATACATGAAGCGTTAACTTGGCTTCAGAAAAATGATATATCTTCCATGGATATATGCATACTTTCTGACAGTCAAGCCGCTCTGAAAGCCCTAGGAACTGTTGAAATAACATCTGAAACAGTTTTCAACTGCCGCAGATCTCTAAACGAGATGGCAGAGCAGCTTAAAATTATCCTATGCTGGATTCCTGGACATAGGGATTTTCTAGGTAACTGCAGAGCAGATGAACTCGCTCGCACAGGTACTACCAAACAACTATCTTCAGACAAGACAAACCTTGGTATTCCTCTCACCACATGTAAACTCCTTACACATGAGTTATCCTGTATTAACACCAACAAAAGATGGTCAGCAGGTAACACTTGTAATATAGCACGGCAAATTTGACCCAAACTCAATCTGAAGCGTTCAAAAGAACTCATATCTCTTAGTAGAGATCACATTGGCACCATGATAGGGATCCTGACAGGGCACTGCCTTATTGGCAGGCACGCTCAAAGATTAAACATACCCCACAACGACTTCTGCAGAAGCTGTAGAGATGAGGAGGAGGTGGAATCTACAGAACACCTTCTCTGCACCTGCCCAGCGCTGGCTCAAAAACGTTTTCTTTACCTAAACAACTGGTTTTTCAGAGACCTCGAAGAACTCTCGGAAATATCGATTTACCGAATCCTAAGCTTTGTGAACAGCTCAAGCTGGTTTGAATAGAGAAGGGAGATCAACCCCTGTGGTACCACAATGGGCCTTATAGGCCTAAGTGCGTCTCAATTTGAGACAGCCACTTTAACCTAACCTAACCTATGTTACTGCCTCCTAGAGTGTTGCCCAACCAACCTAGGGTTAATGAAATAGCATTTACCTAAAATATGTGTGACAGCATGTGCGTCACACACTGGTTTTTTACATCAACTGCAAATTTTTCGTGTAGTCTTAGGTCGTATTTATAGTGGCGATTTGTTGCTTTGCCGAACCGAACCGAGAGGGAAAGCAGAAAAACGCTGCACATGCAATCATATGAAATAAGCTCAAAGTGCGTATAGGGCCAGCCGAACAAGCAGTTTAAAGCGACTTGTGCGATGTTTTTTAAAATGCCGATTGTTGTTTTCTCGCTCGCTCGCACGGTTTGCATATGTTTAGTTTCATTTTACATGATGCTTACTTATAATTTTCATTAATTAGCATAAAAAAGAAAAAGCAACAAGGAAAACTCCAATAAAATACTGGAATATATATTTTGTTTTTGCTGTTGCGCTTCCTTCTCTTCGTTTTTTCTTGGGATTAAAAAAGTGGATGAAAAAAATAAAGCCTTTGTTTTTCTTATTTGTTGTTGCAAAAAAGAACAAGCAAAATTTAATCAAACAAAAAACAACAATAACAACGATCATTTTTTTCTGTAGAAAGCTTGCTGAGCCTTTCACAAAGAATTTGCCTTTCTACTAAAAAATGGTATTATACGTAAAAAACAACAAATTGCAGCACACTTGAGCTGCCTGCGTCCCGATCTATTGACCACCATGGGGTAACCAAATGATTCTTCTGTCCATAAAAATTGCCAAAAAATCAAAATGTTTTTATTTTACGTGCAACCAGAGTTGTACCAACGGTCGCAACGTTTATTCCTTGCATAAGGTCCACATTAGGGCAAGTGTCTTGCATACAGAAAACATAAGAAAAAATAGTAAAAAAAAAGTCAAACCACCTGGTTAAGCAATTCGTCGATAAGCAGCTGCAACTGAAAGTTAAAAAAATTTCTTATGTGCTCTCAAAATTTTCTTATATGTGTAAATAAGATTTGTTTATTGTTAATCTTTTGCAAAAAAGCAAAAATGAAAAAAAAAATCGATATATGAGCTTTTTTTTCTGGACGTTCTCTTTAATTATGTTGCTCTTTTCTCCATGATACAAATACAAGGTAAGCTCAGATTGGTAAGAAGTCAGACAAAAGTTGAGCTAGATGTCAAAGACAGCCTTTCGAGTTATACTTTTTCTATTTGTTGTTGTTGCGAACGGCTTTAACCAATAAAACCCCAAATTTCAAATATTGGCCAAAGATTTCATTAAATTTCATTTTCATTTTGTTATATTATTTATATTAAAAAACTTGAAATTAATAATTTCTTTTTTGTTATTAGTGTGTAACAAAAAGATGGGTGCATATCGCACTCTAACTATAAAAAAAGCAGAAATCTAAATTATTAAATATTAAGGAGAAGCAAAAATAATTTTGTTTTTCAAGGGGCTCGACGCAAAACAAAGAGACAAAGCAATTTTTTTTATTAAAGAGAAAGAGAACTAAATCCTTTAAGTTTTAAAATGCTTGTTTTTAAATCCCAATACTATATTTTTTTATAAAGTTACGGCCTTTCAAAAATCACAAAAAACAATTAAAAAATTTTCAGCTTCCTTAATTTTTTTGCTAAGTTTATTAAAATTTGTTTAGGTTCTTTTCTTTATTTGAAGTACGGTGTTGCTCTTTGGAAGGTGTTAAACATCTTAATGTGGCTCTTATCGGCCTCACTCGTGCCCTCACCTGGTATATCAGTTTTAAAAAAACAATTTTTCTCAAAAAATAAAAACACAGTTTAAGTTATTTTTGTGAACACAACTAACTACAAAGTTTCAAAAAAATTTGAAACACAAAGGTCAGATTTTGCTAAAAATAGGTCAAGTTGATATGGAATCGCCGTGAGGCTGCCGAAAGTTGGTTATTCTAGTGGGAATTTTCGTCGGTTCCCAAACCAAGACTTACTGCATTATTCTGTATCACGAACAGGCCCGTAGTCAGAAATTAAGAGCCGGGCAGGCTGAGCCTCCAGTTAAAAATAAACAAATTTTTTTCATACATTTGTACATAAATATATATATGCATATTAACATATTTTCAAATGAATTTTTTATATATTTACATGTTATTGAATGAGTTCATTGTTCAAATGTATATTTTAGTAAAAAAAAAAGTTAAGTATATTAACATTTTAAATATAACATAAATGAGTTCAATGTTTGAAAGCGAATTTCTAATGTACTATATTGATTTCCACTACAGTCACAGCTCTGCTGTTTAATACAAAGGCAATCGTCTTAGTTTCTCATTAAATTTGCGAAGAATGGTTTCGGGACAAATTTTTCCCAAATAATGGCCTTCAAAAGCGATCAATGAAAGTTCTCGCAGACGTATTGTAGTCATCGATAATCTTTGAACTCTATTGATTCGGTTTACACAGGAAAATGATTCTTCGCATACCGCCGTACTGTTGCCGAATGTTTCGATTGCACAAAACAAATTATAAGTATCAGGAAACGCATCGCGCATTAGATACAATTCATTCAACGTATCAAAACTGATTGAATTTGGTGATGTTTTCTGATGCTCATCCCTTTTTTTGTCCAGATATAATTTCGAAATCCTTCCCATTCATCCTCAAGTAGTTGCAAGTGTTTTTTCTAATCAGAACAGCAAACTGGGAGACACAAAAAGTGAAGAAATTGCTGGAAAAACGACTGCACCAACTGCAATTTCTTTTTTGTGTATATTTAGTTTAAGACACTTAAAATAATAAATTATCTGAAAAACTCGCTCAAAAAATCTTGAAAACAATTAAAATAACAACATTCTATAAATTTTCACCAAAACTTAACTTTCTTTACAATTTTTTGCCAGCTTTTATTGGCAATAACTTGTGAAATTTTGTTTTCTTAATTTTCAGCTGTCAAATGAAACTGCTGCCATATTTTTGGCGTATGCTTATGTTCATAATGCAAAGGTCTAATTACACTGTGATCAACTGCGAAATAAACGAAGGCAGTTGTAAAAGCATACGGAAATTTGGCTAGGGCAGGCTCGACGGATTCAAGCCTGCCCTAGCACCATACTAGCTATGGGCTTGATCACGAACAAGCACACCAACGATAAGAATGACACGAGAAGCAATACATTTTTCCGTACAAAATTGTATTGCTTCTTGTGTCTTTCTCATCGGTGGTGTACTTGTTCGTGATACAGAATAATGCAGTTACTTACCGTGGTAGTGCATCGTCAATCTGTTTGACGTCAAAAAATCAATAATTATTCATCTGTTAATCATGTACTTTCTATTTTTATATTTACTTTTGTTCTTAACTGTGAATTCTTTATGGTTTAAGTCTAGAGTTCAAATAATTATTATATGCTATAAGTTGGTTATTTATGTTTTACCGTTGTACATCGTAAAGATCATTTTTTTTTCTTACAGTACTAATTTATCCTTAAATTAATACAAATACAAAATAAAAACGCAACAACAAGGAAATAAAAAACAGCAGAAAACAATAGCAAAAAAGTCAAACAAGTGACTTGAAGCGGCTTGAAGTGCGTTTCAGCTGAAGAATAGAATCGACTAGTCTTGGGTCAGCAGCTGATATACGTATTTTAATAAGGGTTCTTTGGACGCTCATCTTTTTAAAATAAATTCTAATAAAAAAACTAGCAAAAAGACAACAAAGAAACCGCAGAAAACAGTTGCAAGAAACTTGAAACAAGCTGGTGACTTGAAGTGACTTAAAGCGACTTACAGTGGCTTAAAGTGCGTTTCAGCATCGTTTTTTTGCAGTTTAGTATCTTTACTTGTTGTCCACTGGTTTGAAGAAAGCAAAAAGCGCACACGAAATCACGTGACTTTTTTAGTGCTTCGATTACAAAAATAAACAACAACAAAAAAAAGGAATATATACAAAAAAACAAAAAATAGTCAAAAACCTGCTGCAACAAGTCAGCGGCAGTAAGCTCGCACTATACGCACTACCAGCAGCTTTTAGCTTGCAGCGCTTACAGCTCGGCTCGGCAAAGCCACAAGTCGCCACTATAAACGAGCCCTTACGCTTTCCAATTTCACAAAACTGACAACGGACGAGGTGCATGGGCTATTTGTCATTAGAAATATCAGTGTCAGAAATATTGTGCCAGAAGCGACCTAGTCCTTTTCAACAGACGCGTCCAATCAGCATGCCCTGCAATGCGAAACTGATCACTGCACTGTGTTACTCTCCAATTACTGGAAAATATTTAATAAAGTCACATGTGGGCATTTCCATGGTCCCGCACGTAAAAATCGTGATGATCAGGAATCAGGGTTGTAATGATTCCTTTTTAATTTCATTCCACCTTAATTTCAATTTCTTGAAATTAGGATTTGGTAGTTGTACATCCGAATTCCTCAGGAATGTAATTGGAAAACTTCTCAATTACATTACAGAAATTGACAATTTTTTTAATTCCATTCCAAGGAATTGAGGTGTTCAATTACCAACTACAGTTTCTGTAATGGAATTGACGATTTTGTTCCAATTCCATTCCTAAGGAATTGAGATGTTCAATTACCAATTACAATTTCTGTAATGGAATTAATAATTTTTTTCAATATCATTTCAAGGAATTGAGGTGTTAAATTACCAATTACAATTCCTGTAATGAAACTGACGATTTTTTTAATTACATTCCTGAGGAATTGAGAGGACCAGTTACCAATTCCTAATCCTAAGGATTAGGAATTAAATTGTAATAAGTACTTTTTGACCTAAAGCTCTTTTGAACTCTCTAAGGGACAGGCGCATCAGTAAATCATAACTGCGAGTCAGAATCAGTTGTGAGCTATTACTACTTCACAGTTGCCTATTGGGTAAAACGATCCTGGAACATTTCGAGAAGTTTACCTTTGGCAGCATCTTATCTGATATTTTTAGAAATAGAGATTTTTAGAATCACCAATTTTAACCATTCTCAGTGCACAAAAACGGCATGTTCGATAATTATCGTTAAAGTGGGTAGCCTAATTATTACAACCAGAGCTTCAGTTGGCACGCTCTTATTGCTCCAGTGATACTAATCTAAAAAATTAAAAATAAATAAATAAACCCTGTTAGAATAAGTTTAGTTCTAGGTTAATCAGCTTGTATTAAGCTTACCGAAAAAATAAATAAATAAAAAATAAATGCACTACATTCTTTGCAGCTTTGTCAGCTTGTTAGCTGCTGTAAGTTGTTGGACCTTGGGCCACCAGGTGTGTGCCGCAAACGTTACCATCGGTCTAAAAATGGTTGCAAACGTCCAATATATCATTTTCGGTTTGAGGCCCCACATTTTGCCGTGGAGGCGTTGGCAGGCAAAAAGGGCACATGTTGCCCTTGTCTGTATGTAATTGAATCTCAGTGTTCCAACGGAGTTGCTTGTCAAAAATCACCCTTAAGAATTTAACCTCATTAGAAGAGTCAATGACTTCACCGTCCAGGGTAGGCCTTATCAGATTTAGGCTTCTTTTCCTAGAGAAGGGTACAATAATTGTTTTTGTCGGGACAATCCTTTTTCATTACACCAATTTGAAATTATACGGGGCCACTCTGCATTCTATCCCGTATTGTCGGTTCATGAAAGTCCAGACTTGAGATAAACAGATCATCTGCATATCCTCTGTTGTCAAAACCCTGGTTGTTGAGACTTGTGAGAAGTTTGTCCACGACTAGGATCCACAAAAGAGGTAAAAGTTCCCTCCTTGAGCTCAGCCTCTGGTGGCAGTGGTGGTTTTACGAACTCCACCAAGCTCAAACGGTATGATTCTGCTTTTGAGCATGATAAGAATCCATTGAATGATTAAAGAAGGAATGTTTTTAATCTGCACAGCTGATTTAATCAAATTGTATGACATGTTGTCAAAGACCCCTTGAATATCAATGAAAGCACATAGCGCTGTTTGTTTCGCCTCAAAAGCCTTTTCGATACTGCCGGTTGGGTTGTGTATTGCGGTGACTGTGAATTTGCCAGCTTGATAGGCAAACTGAAACCTGTTTACAGGGATGCTCTTCAAGCTAGTCTCCTTAATATTGTGTTTCAGTATTTTCTACATTGTCTTTAAATAGAAGGAACTTAAGCTAATTGGTCTATACGATTTTACACACATTCGTTATAAAAAAATTTAACCTTTGTCCATTCGCGAGGAATATGGCCTAATGAAAGACTAGATTTAAAAATCCAAGTGAATGGAGAGACAATGGAATCAATGCCTTGCTGTTATAGACACGGATAGGTTCCATCAGATCCCGGAGATATGTATAACCCTTATTTGGTAATGGCCGAACGTACACTATCGGACGAAGAGTTTGCCTTGAAGTCCTTTTTGAAAAATACTTCAAATTCTCAAATGTTAAAAGTAGTGACGTCGATCAAAGTTTGTTAGACAAAAGGTTAATTTTTTAAAATTTTTTTTCTATATCTTAGATCTATAATTTTTTTAAATACTGATCGAATTTTTTTGGCTAAGAAAAATTATTACAAGCGATGATGTCTTTTCCTTTTCACTCTTAAAGGCCCTAGCAAATAACGGAACGATATTGGAAATCAGTCTAAATATAGCTCCGAATACTTACGCTGGGAATAAAGTTCATTCTATTATTAGGCCGCAATAAACAATATTAAAGGTAATAAAACCATCTCTGTTGATTTCAATTTTTATTCAGAATTTCAATTTATGTATTGCTTTTTATACATATCTAAATCCCTTTATGGATAAATGGCTGGAGTACAAAAACCTCACGTGACGACAACGATAACAAAGCAAAACCCAATAACAATGAGCAGACATAAAGATGCTTACGTCAGGACAAAAAACCAACAAAATTACACTGACTGCAAACTATATCAAGAAGTATCCAAACAAAGCAATTCGCGGATTTTATGACTTACGTGTAGAAAGTAGCTGACACTCATGGCACCAGTACCACAGACATACGAACCAGCAAACACATAAAAGCTACATCCACGAGTGGACCAGAAAAAAACTCAACAAAATAAAACAGCAAAAAGAATTCTCGCAACAATAATAAAATCAATTCAATTATTTTTATAACCGGACCTGGCTTATATCTAGTATAAAGTGGAGAAAAGAAAAAGAAACAAAGGATCAAAGCTCTGAACATTTGAGTTACAAAACAAAGAAATGTGGGAAGAAAATTGAGAGTATCTGCTGCTAGAAGCAAGATACGCAAATCCAAGGAAAAGTTAAGGAGTAGCAAGAATAACGCTTGTACGTTGTAACAGACGACAGGACAGTAATTGCGTCGAGTGCGACAAATATTACGATGCTATATTTTTGCTTTTTCAATTTAGTCAAAAGATGACGCTCAATTTATTTTATGGTTTTATATGTTTCTTTTTCCGTTTGATATGGTACTTGGATTTTTTTTTTACTTAAAAACAAATGAAGGTTCTTTGAATGTTGTTTTATTATTAAGGAAATTTATGAGATGTTGTTAAAGAGATAAATTTAACGTTGAGATTGAAACCTCAAGTAAGAGACTAAAAGCTGTTAGTTTCTTAAAAGCTTTGAATTTCTACAGTCCCTAAATCCTTTAAATCCTTACAAAACACGCAACATACAACTCAATAAATATTTCTACAATATTAAACAATACATGATATAAATACACCATCGAGTGGAAGTGATTTTAAGTTCGCACTTTTACTATGATCCTGTACAAACATCACCTGCATACATATTTCTTTTTATTCATCCTTTAATGGGGTTGAACATTTCTATGGCAACATTCACTGCTTCAGTGTTGTCCATAAGTAGATTTATGCACACTATGAAACCATACAGAACTATTAGTATGCTTTAAGAACTATAAAAGCAAAGATAGGGTTCCGCTGAGCGAATGTTTGTGCTTGAGTGGTGCTTGTTTGCATGCGTGCGGTATAGTGCTAAGGGTATTTATAGCAATATTTTAACTGTTTTCTTTTAAGCATCTTTTTTTATTTGATAACATTTTTGTGATCAAATTAAATTCTCACTAGTTTAAATAGAGCGTAGGTAGCGGCCAGGTAAAAGAAAAATTTTTCAAATAACGATAATTTATCCTTGCAATAAAATTTGCACTTAAATTTAATTGATTTGAACAAGTTTTAAACTAAAAGTAGCAATAATCATACACAACTACATGCAAATAAACACAAATAAATAGTAGTGGTCCTACACATACACAAGAGCGCCAAAATCGTCTGTGGTAAAATCGGTATCGTCTACGTACACTCAGAAAAAAGTTTATCAGAATATGAGAAAAAAGGCATCATATTAAGTGAAAAATGGTATTGACTTTGCTCCAGAGAATGCTTTTCTCTAAATGTGATCCCAAAAATTCCCTAAAAATGGCAAAAAGCTTCCATGAAAAAGAGAAATATTTTCTCATTAATAAATAACACCTTCTCTTTAATAGAAAAATATTTCTTTATAATACGTTCAACCGTTTTCTTTATTGTGTAAATTTTTCTCGAAAACAGAGAAATATTTATTAAATTTTAATAAATGCTTTCTTTAAGTTGCGTTTATAGTTTCTCACAAAAAATAACACTTTTTTTTTAAAGAAAGATATATTATCTTAACACTGATACAACATATTGTATTTCTTTAAAACACAGATCCGCAATTACGATTAAAAAATTATTTTTATCAAACATTTGTTTTAACTCAGTTCTACGCATAGTAGAAGTTTTAATATCAAATTGTGATTCGGTTTTAAAAATATTAGTTAAAAATGTGTTAAGAGGTAGAATTATTGCTGTGGCATTGTTTTTCGGGACTCTTTATAAATA
This sequence comes from Dichetophora obliterata, assembly GCA_963920525.1. Taxonomy (NCBI): domain Eukaryota; kingdom Metazoa; phylum Arthropoda; class Insecta; order Diptera; family Sciomyzidae; genus Dichetophora; species Dichetophora obliterata. The sequence continues at coordinate 282,351,728 of OY986435.1, forward strand.
TTCCAGAAATTTATTCTGAAAAGCGATTTTGTAAATGCATCCAAAGAAACAGTAGTAATAACCCTAAAGAAACAAACTAACTTGTTTTTAAAAACAACTAATTAAAAAACTAATTTAGAATAAACTAGTTTATGAACTACTTTGTATTATATTAAGGCGGCACCCACTTCAATTATGAATAGTTTTGATTGCATTATATATGAAGTAATTCAAGAACTACTTCAAAACAAGTGGCTTATTGATTTTGACATGATTTTATTAAAAATTTTTATTGGATTACAAGTTTATACATATTTAACCATGCTATTTCATCAAATATTCTTAATATCAAATATCAAATATCATATTGGCTTTCACTTATATGAATTTATGTATTTTTTTTCAAAACAATAAAATAAATGATCTCTTTTATGTATAGAAATTTAAAATTTTTATGCTTTTAAATTCATTTTCAGTAAGTTGAATATTAACTAGTTTTCAATTGATTTATTTTAAAGAAGTTAAAAAAATTATTTCAATTCAACTAATTTAACAATTAGTTGAAAACATATGCAGATGAAAGTTAATTGACTTATTTAGAGGACATCACCATACAAAATATGTTAGTTCGTTCTATGGAAAAAAGTCAGAATTTCAACTAGTTGTGGTTGACAAAAAAATACTTTTTCAACTACTTTTAAATTAGTTGATTTTTCTTACAGGGAAACAACATCAGTTTTTGTAGCTATGTTAAGTAAAAAAAAACTTTTGAAGGAACAATCGTCATAATATGCAGAATATGCAACACTTGCTTTTCACAGTATTAATCAATTGCTCTCACGCTTTCTATTTTTTTCGTACCTCTTTCAATATAAGAAAAATATATCGATTTTTGAAAAGAAGCCTTTTTAATTTTTGAGAAAGTATTTGTTGTTTTTGAAGAAAATATTTCGCATAGTGAATTATTTATCAACAACGGAGAATATTTCTTATTTTCTATATTTTTTTCTCTATAAATGAGATTTTTTCAGTGAGAGAAAAATACTTATCATTATTAGAGAGATAAAATATTTTCATTTCCCACAAGGAAGGAAGTATTTCTTCAAATATGTGACAATTTATTATAATTGAAGTAAATTTTATTTGAAATAAAGAAAATTTCTATTATCGAAAATAGAGACATTTTTTATCACAAAAAGATAGGTGTTTTTTTCTGAGTGTAAAATTCTCTTTTATAAACTAGAGAAAAATATATCTAAATAAAAATTTATTATTTTTCCTGTAGAAAAAAACTTGTACATATTTTTTATGTAGTTTAAATTTAAATTTTTTAACAGACACGATGTTGCGTTCGTGATTTCGGTACGAGCTAAACCAACAACAGCTTAGTAGTCCGGTCAAATTAGACAAAAAAATAGTGTTCAGTATGTAAAAATTCGCATAGAGCTGAAAATTGGTACAGACGTTGGGTTCACCATTACAATTAAAATGCGGAGCTCTCAACAACGAAAATCAACAATCTTCTAAATTGCATTAACTGCACTTAATAGTTATAAATAGGGCTAGGATTTCGATGACATGTCATCTTTTTTTCTGCTGCTTCTAACACATTTCCTGATTATTTAGAACGACCATTTATGTTTCCTAAATTCCAAATATGAAACGTTTTTAAGTCAATTTTTCGTAATTTTTCATCGTTTTTTATCTGTCTTAATTTTTTGGTAATTTTTACGAGATTTAGGGCATTTTATGGTAATTTTTAGCGATTTTTAAGTTATTGTCATTTTTGGACATTTTAAATTTTTAGAGCATTTAACGATTTTTAGGTCATTTTATTGTAATTTTAAAAAAATTGTTTTCGTATTCTTTTCGTACTAAAAAATGCAAAAATGCAAAATTTTAACATATTCCTTTAACAATAACAATATCTCTCGAAAAAGGAGTAGCTTTGTTTATAGACCTCGATGAAAAAAAGACCTGCGCATAGTGAAACCGACAAAAGGGTGTGTAGAAATGCTAGAAGAATTATTATTTTTATTAACTCTATTATTGACTCTAACTCTATTATTGTACTCTACTGCTAAAATTTTCGAGGGCTAAAAATTTTAATACTAAGAAATTAGAAGAGAAACTTACATGCGATGACATAACGTCTATTATATATGTTCCTCTCGTCAGTGCAGAAATAGAAAGAAGTTTTTCTGTTTACAAAAACATTTTGCCAGACAATCAACGTTCTTTTAATTTACTGTAAAGCTATGTATAAAAATAATTTTAAAAAATTTTAAGTTTAGTAATGTATTATTTTTTAAGCTTTATTTGTTGTTTATTTTTATGTAATTATTTGCGTTTTTTAGGTAATTTCTGCAATTTTAAGGTCGTTTTTGGTGATACAAAGTAGCCTTTGTCCCGACCAGACACGTAAAGAATCTACATGTCAAGAAAAAATCCATCTATCAGTCAGAAACAAATTTCCAGAAATTCTAGAAGAACAGCACCCAATTGTTAGAAAATCAGGCTTCATTTAGTGCCATGGCCGTTTTTCTAAAAATGAAGTGGGTATATTTTTTTCGTTAAATTGACACCAGAAGTGTAAAATAGTTTAGGCAAATTTACCCAATCATATACGAACTATTTCGCTAAATTGAAGAAATTTAGCCCAAAAGTGTTGAAATCTTATGGCATTTGAGTTAAGTTTAAGTTTTTCTAGCGTTTATTTATCATCGGCTTTTACTAAGAGAAACATTTTCTCTGTAAATAAGAAATTTTCTACTGTTTAGTAATCATCGGCTATAACTAAGAGAAACTAAAATAAGAAATTTTTCTTGGAATCCTTGGGAAAAATTTCAGAATTTTTGCATAAAAAACGTTTTTTAAGATATCAAACAGAATCCCGTGAGATTTATTACTTTTATACTGACGAAAAACTGCAAACATTATTATTATTTACATTAAATTAAATTGAAAACTGACCACTATCCGAAGACTTGAACTTCGGCTGCGTGAGTATAAGTCCATCAGCGTATCCATCGACCATCGCAGTTGTTCAACAATCGTCGCTTAATTTGCTTCATTGAGAATTGTTCGCTAGTAAGCAATTTTAAAGCATTTTTTTAAATATAAGAAAATCATCCTTAAAATAAATCATTTGTGGTGTACAAATAGAGATAAACTTACATGTATTTCTATGAAATATCCAAGTTTTGTAACTTTTATTTCTCCAAATTTAAGAAATCATGATATCACTTGATATCAATACAGTTTTTCTTCAAATTATTTCTGCTTTTATACAATTTTTGAAAATTTAACTCTTATCGTACCTTAATTTCTTATATTTAAGTAAAAACTTGACCTTAAAAGTAAGAAGCTGTTTTGATAACGTTGCCACAAATTCAAGACGTGAGATTGTTAAATCATTTAAAAATTCTCTACATGAAAGAGAAACCTCTATAGAATATAGAAAAACCCATGCGTATGAATTGATGCCACAGTTTCTTAATTCAAGGGAAGCAGATTTTTTTTGAGTGTAGTAGTTTTCACATGATGCGCTTTCAGCAGTTTCACAATTACGTTTTTGGAATCCAAATCGTTCGAAGAATTCTGAGCAAAAATAATTTCGAAAAAATATTCAATGTATAGACTTTTTTTTAGTTTTCTTATTCATATGTATAGATTTACTCTATAATTTTACATTTATTTATTTTGATATTATAAAAATTATACATCAATCTTATAATGATGATTAAATTTTAACAGTAGACTTACTTGTTCACTTTGAATGAAATCAAAACATAGCTCTTTTCTTTGTTTTGTATAGAGTTACAATGCTTTAAATTCAAATACGATGAGTTTTTAAACGATTTAAAAAAAATTTTTAAGTTTTGGATTAGTTTTGTTTTTAATGAATGAAGGAGAGAAAAAAGAACATTATCATAAAAAATTTGTACACAAATTGATGTGAATGAAAAAAAGAAATCTGGAAAAATTTAGAAATTCTAAATTCTAAATTTTATATTGATACTAGCTGAACCCGGTGTGCTTCGCTACCCCCCTCGTATAATATAAAATTAAAAGTATTAATATATTTACAAAAATTTATTTATTAAATTTAATTATTGCAATGCTTCGCCTCTTTTTTTGTTGTAAACCAATTAAAATTCAGCACTGAATCGCATGTAATTTGCATCATGCTCCCCGTTTTTATTTTTAGACCAATCAAAAAGCAGCATTTACACAATCAGCTGTTTCGCAATCAGTTGTGGGAGAATGAGAATGCACAGTAAAAAATTTGAGGGTAAATTTTGTCTTTTTTATAACATTTGTGTGGTATAAACTTTTTTATTCCAAATAATTTATAAATTTTATACCACTCAATATTATAAAAATAATAAAACAAATATAATTTAAAAATTTCATATGGATATCATGTGTTAATCAAAATATATTCTGGTTCAAAAGAAAAAAATTCACCGAAATCGGAAAATTTAAAAATATAGTTTTTTCAATTGGTCTGATGAGAAAAATGGTCTAGAAGAATTTATAAGCTTTGATGGTATAACTTGTAAAACATTTTTGGTTTGGATTTATATGTATACAAAATGGTATAAAATTTATGCACATATTTTTTACTGTGTGGGGTTACCCACTCTCTATTTTAATTAACACGTATTATAAAATCAGCTGTTTTGAAGACAGTGGTGGAAGAAAGAGAATGGGGCTACCCCACTTGTTTAATTAATATGTATTTTAAATTTGTGGTAAAGCCGTTAATAAACGTATTAAAAAAATAGGTGCAGAAGTGTGCATGGTCGAAAAATATTATCATGTAATAAGTGTTCCTGGAGGTCCAGCCTCCAATATATCGCAAAAAAGGGGCGTGCTCCGCCCACTTTTCTTTTGGTACGTATTTCTATTCATGACAATACCATATCAAGCAAAAACTGCCGCCGTTGATCGTAAAATGCCCAAGATATGACGATTTTAAATTTTGGGTTATATGTGCGAGGCCACGCCCCTTCGTCCACTCACAACTTTATATATCTAGTCAAGAATTTATTATTTCGTAAGAATATCCTATTGTGAAAATTTAATGACGTTCGGTCCAGTAGTTAAGACTATATTGCGATTTTTAATTTTCCTAAAAAGGGGCGTGGTCCCACGCACTTTTCTCCTGGCACGTATTCCTAATTATGCCAATACCATATGTACCAAATAGCAGCAACGTAGGTCAAAAAATGGCTAAAATATGGCGATTGAAATTTTTGGGTTATATGGGCAGTGCCCGCCCCTTTGTCCAATAAATATTTCATATAGCCTATTATTCTTTCCAGAGTCATAGTAAAATGCTGTGAAAGTTTCAGGAAGATCGGTCCAAGGGTTTGGCCTCCTATAAAGCACAAACAAACAAACAGACAGACAGACATTCATTTTTATATATATACTAGCTGACATACCCGGTGTTACTCGAGAGTCATTTATATAAAAATTTTCATATACACTTTTCGATTTAATGTTTTTGTAAATTTTGGAATTTTGTAAAAACGTGTTAAATTTAAGTTTGAGACGACTATAAAAATATTAGTAAAAAAATTTACCAAGCTTTTTTAACGAAAAAATTATTTTATCACTTTTTTTTACAAATCAAAAACTGTTTTTTAGTTCTAAACTGAATTTACTGGCTACTGGTAAGCATGATACTTGCACTTCGCTAATGAAAATCAAATTTATAAAAATCTTCCTAAAATTTTTTAGTAGTTTTTCCAGTTGAAATATAACAATTAGATTGTCTCTAAATAAAAAATTAATATAAATTGAGTCAGATAGTCGATGCAATTTCTTAAATCTTCTGAATTCCTATTTTATACGAAAAATTGCACAGTCGTTTTTTAATGTAAATTAGCCAAAAAGGTGTAAGTTAAGAAAGCAGTCGCTTTTTAATTTTTATTATAGTATATACAGCAACCTGTAGCAATATTATCGACGTTAACAGATCGACATAAATACCAGCTGAAAAATCTGCAAGAACAGTGCAAGAAGTGCCGTTATGTTATTTGCTGCAAGTTTACGCTGTGTGCGAAAAGTACTAAATTGGATAACAGTTACCGACTTTTCTAATATATTGGAATCGTGTTGGTAATGCAGTACTTATTTCTAATTTATAATATTTTCCAGGATACTTTTCTGCGGGGGGGGGGGGAGGGGAGGCAAAACGTATAGATTTTTAACCATAACTTTTGATTGGAAAGAGATATTGGGGTAATTTTTTCACATAAATTATTTTTGAAACTTGACTTTTTTGTAAAAAATATAAAAACAACATTTTGGAAAAAATAAATTTCGCGAAAAAAATCAAAGGGGGTACCCTTGTTGTTTTGATGACAAAAACAGTAAAATAATTTTTGCGCTTAGCTGGAAGAATTTTTGCAAATAAGTGCTATGTCATATGAAAGGTAGCCAGATGTGCAATTTTTAATTGATTTCGTTTTTACAACAACAACAATTTTTGAGTCATTTTTTGAGTAAAAAGTCAATATATTGGACCTTTTTTGACATAATCATAAAACATATATACACTGACTTAACGGTACAGTTCAACCTATTTTTGTGAAGTGATTTTATTGAACTTTTGAACAAAAAAAATTTGAATGAAATATATTAATGGACAGCGGAGATATTTGCATCGAAAGACCAAACTTTGATTTTCATGTCGTTTTTTTCTCATTCTTAGGCAACGATGTTTTATGAAAAAGTCGTTATACTGAAATTTTTCCAATTTTGAAGATATGTGAATGTTTTTGATGTCAAAATAACAAAAAATTTTTAAAATTAAATACAAAAATATCTCCGATGGTAAAAAGTTTTATAATAACAAAATTACCGTTAGTTGAAAAATTTCAGAGGGGGCGTGGCAAAAACTAAGTATGAAACATTTTAAGTTGGAATGTACTTAATATGTATACCTAGTTTGAGCAAAATCCGTTGAGCCGCTTAGATTTGTATAAAGGCCAAACAAACAAACAAACAAACAGAAAATGAGTTTTATTACTATAGATAGATTGAAAGCAGATTAATTATAATTAAAGTAAAATGGGGCGAAAAAGGGGGATTTGGTAATAAAAAATCTATGGCTACCTTATCTGTAGATAAAAAGTAAATAAAACTTTAGGTAAATACATCCCAAGTAGAATTTTGCGATCACAGGTTACTTAAGACACATTTTTTACACGACGACGTTGCAGCGATACTGATTTGGAAAATATTTTGTAGGAAAAGTTCGTAAAATTCCTAGGATACTACTTTACCACTAGGTCACAGAATGTGATAACGATTTATCAAATGTTACCTTTAAAAAACGCATCACTCATCATTCATCAAGATGTACATTTTGTAACAATTAGCTGATTGCGACCCAAGTTATTTAAAATGGTGGACGCAAATTATTATTATATTTAAAAAGTTTTTATTAATGTAAGAAATTGTTGCAATATTTTCTGAATTCAGCTTGCGCTTAAATTCTTAAGAAGTTTTGGCTGTTATTTTACCGAAAATCTTCTTTCCCATCTACATTTAGCTCCAAATAATATCAAAAAATACTTAAGATTATGTTGTACTCCTATATATTATATAAATTTTAATTATAAAATAATTATATTTATGGCTGCAAAGTGTAAACAAAACATGTAAACAAAATTAATTTTTTTGCTATTGGCAACTCTGTAATGCATTTATACATAAATGTGTATACTAAAATGTGATAAGTCACTTCAAAGTAATTTTCACTAACACAATGTCGGCATTGTGTTGCACCACTTTCGAATCATAGTGGTCTCTGTAACGTAACCAATACGTAACATCATGTCAATTTTGACACAAAAATAAACGCTACGACGTCGCTGCAACCCAAATGTGGACCATCAGTTCTAGTTGGGATTTTACAAAAAAAGTATTTTGTATAGCAAACATTGTTAGTGGTATAAGTAAGTATCTGAATTATAAAAGGGAGCGGTGAAGTGGGCGTGGTTCATAGTAATATGGCGACGTTAACAGTATTAAGAGCAATATACTACCAAATAAAAAATAGTCCGTTGTAAGGAACAAATTTGTACAGAGAACAAAAAGTTTAAAACTTAAATTTGGCGTGAAAAAGGGCGTGAAAGGGGGCGTGGCGTATGAAATGTTTATTTCTACCTCGCCTGGAGTATAATGTGTATACAATTTGGAGTAAATCTGTTAAAAACTATATGGGAGCAATTACATAATTTTAAAAAAGTGGGCGTAAAAGTAGGCGTGGTCGAAAAAAGTACCCTATTAATCATGCCAGAGTCCCAGTTAAATGCTGTGAAAATTTCAGGAAAATCGGTCCAGAGGTTTGGTCTCCTATAAGGTACAAACAAACAAACAAACAAATAAACAAACATACATTCCATTTTATATATATAGATATATAAACAAGATTTCGTTGTAAAAAGATATATATGTCTATGGACTCAAAAATGGTGTAATGCCTCGACCATAACAACGACGTCAACTAGGAGTCGTACTAAGTTTATTTGCACTACTACAGCGTGTAATATGTGCGAGAGCAAAGGAGCCCGAAAATCATAGTTTGCCTGTTCCTTCCAAATACCACGGCACGCCCCTGCACATACAGCATAACAGCATACAGAAAACCTTCAACGAACGATATCAAGTTTTCCAAGTATTTCTTAATGACTTCTAATCAAAAACAACTGGCAACACTTTTGAAGCCACACACAATTACAAGCTTTAGACACCACACACACTTACAAACACATCCATATTATCGTTTTAATTTGAACAATTATCTGAAGTTATTCCATGAACGGCCAAGCAAACAAATCGAGAAAATCATCAAAAGCGCCAAGGATATAAAATTACCAATTTGTAATTAAAAAAAAATAAAACTCAAACGAGGATTCGAGTGAATAAGGACAAGGGAAAAGCACGCTAAGAGAAGTGCAAAGAAGATCAGCGCCAAATATTAACAGTTACTGTACAGCAATGAAAGGAGGGAAAAATATTTGACGTGCCCATGAAACGGTGCAAATCCTTTTATTCTGCTTCCTTGTCTATAGTTTATCTTGTCTTCACCCTGCGCTCTTTCTTTTATCGGTAACATTTGTGAATTAAAGTAATAAACAGACGCACAGAAGCGGCTAATAAATTTGATACCATTGTATGTCCAACATGCCGACCACCAAACAGACATACATACAGACACACAGACAGAAATGCACTGATAGACAAACGTGCGTGTTTAGAAAAGGTAAGTCCTTTTGTGAAAAGCTGTAATGTTTATTTTCATTGATGTTTCAAGCCGTGCAGAGCGGTTGAGGTAGGAAACTTTTAAAGCAAAAATTACTTGTTATTTGAGGTTTTTTTCTTTCTTTCATTATTAAACCATTTTTCACACACGAAGTAAACCATATTCATGTAAGACAAGTATAGTACGCCAGCGTTCTCACTTTTAATCTAGAAACGCAAAAGTTTTTTTTAAAGGACTTTATAGTCACAAGGCAGATACTTTTTAAAAAAAATTTACTTAAATTCTTTAAAGCTTCCAAGCATGTTCTGATGAAAGGGCATTATCTATTTTATCAAAAAAACGTATGTGACCTTCTCCGAGAAAAGGGACCTAGTGTGTCAAAAAACGGGTTTGGACTTAAGAGTGGATTCTGGTACCTAAAAGAGTGTATGTAGAATAAGATGACATGAGTTAGATTTCTGACTAACTATAAAATCATAACTAACCATACCAAATCGCATCTCCCAACTGAAGGTGTGTTCACAGTGATAATGCGTTTTTCTCAAAACTACAACTTCACACACTAGGTCCCTTTTCTCGGAGAAGGTCATACATACGAAATCGACCAGTTCAAAATAAAGTAACAGTACACGAAAAAGAGTTGTTAACTTTGTCAGTCCTTTTGTATCGCCGATAAGGAGGATTGGCTGGAACACTCAGAAAAAACACTTATCTTTTTGTGATAAAAATTTATCTATTTTCGATAGATCAATTTTCTCTATTTCAAATCAAATTTTCTTCAATTAGAATAAATTTTTACATATTCGAAAAAATATTTCTTCACCTTTGGGAAATGAAAGTATTTTATATCTCCAATATTGATAAGTAAAAATTCTCACTTTTAGAGAAAAATTTATACAGAATGACAAATGTTCTCTATTGTAGATAAACAATTCCCTACACGCAGAGAAAAGACAGGGTTGAGACATGATTACTGCAATAATAATTTATTTACTAAGGTTATTGTACTATTTTTGCAAACACAAATTTTTGCCTCAATAAAGTCATTATTGGTTCACGTAATGGTGGTATCAAAAATAACATTATAGTTGAAATCATAACATCATTGAAATTGTCAACATACTATGATTGCCTCAACTATTAGTTGCAACAAAAATGTTGTAGTTCTGTCAATCTTGATAAATGTGAATATTATTATAAAGACAAACATATTAGAATTTTGAATGCTTGTCAGAATTTTTCTTGGATTGTTGGCAAACGAAGCAGAACATAACCAAAAATCGAAAGAATTTATTGTGTCTGAACAGTTTGCAGGAAAAACTTTCACTTCATTCAGACACAATAAGTTTTATCGATTCATGGCTATGTGCCGTTTCGTTTGTCAACTGTTCAATTATTGTGTTTTGTTTTAAATCGCCTTATCGTAAAAACAGCACGCAGAAAAGTGACATTTTCGACTTTAATTGTAGCAAACGTATTTCTATTTACCGTAAATATATTTCGCAATTTTGACCATATTTTGTTTATCACAAATATTGCTATTTTTGTGAGAATGCACTTAATGTACTATGTTTATGAATGGCATTAGTCAAGCAAGCGGTAGTAGCGGCTGTGGCTTACTGGTAGTGTGCATGGCTCGTAAGAGAAAAAGCCACCGTTCAAACCCCAGCTCGGACAGAAAGTTTTATCAAAAAGATTTTTTCAATTGATTTAATATTTCTGTTCAGCCCCAAACAATGGCAAACCTCTGGAGATATCTTAAATAATAGCTGTGAAAATTGGAGTGCATGAAAATAAAAAAAAATTAAATTATTGTTTCAATAATATTCTGGATTCTAAAAACAACTTCATAATATAGTTGTTGCAATCATTGTATTTTCGACCCAACAAGAGAATAATGATTGTTTCTATAATATTTTGGTTCATACAAAAAAGTTCGTTTTCTAAACATGGTTGTTGTTATCATTTTATCATGATCAAAGATAATATTATATGTTTAAGAACATGTTAGCAACAATCATAATCCGAATCATACTATGATCCTCTTACAACATGGTTGTTGCAACGTTGTTTTTTCTCTGCGTGAAAAGGTTCTAAATACATAAAAAATTTCTGCGTGTAAAGGTTCTAAATACATAAAAAATTTTTTGTAATCAAACAGTACGAAAAATTATGAAATTTTTTCTTCGTACATGTCTAAATACGCAACCACTGGGGACATCGTACGCAACCGAAGTTTTCGTTTTTATTATTTTTGTTTATAACTTTCAATTAATTTAAAATATCATATTAAATTCTGTGCTATTTACGCTTTACATGCAAATAAAATTTTTCTTCAAATTTCAACACATTTCGCTGGCTTATTGGTTTTTGTTAAATGAGCTAAAACTGCGGTATTTTTGATGTCCCCCGTACACAACCTAGTAGATACTTTATATTTAGGTTAATGTTTTAATAAATCATTTAAATATACACATATACTGAACAATACTGGATGTTAGAAAAAAATAATTAAATTCGTTTTACCATTAAAATGCACCAAACTCTACGTAAAAGTACTGAAAAATGTCCCCGTACGCAACACGGAATGCGTGATATTAAAATTTAATAACTAAATCTACGTCAATCAAAAATTTAAGTCTACGGCACAGCCTACGTCTTGTCAACAAGCGAAACGAACATAACGAAATGAAAACAAAGAAGCAGGAACGTAGCTACTTTTTGAGTAAAAATGTTGAAATGGGAGAAAAAACCTTTTTCAAATTTGGCATTTTTTAAAAAATAGTAGGTACTGAAAAATATATGTGAAAAAACTTTATTGTGGACATGTGTTTTGTAAATGATATTTTTTTAAATTTTAAAAAGCCAAATTTAAATTAGAAAATTACATTCTAAAATCTTACCCCCTATACATAAATTGTTCTTACGTTTTATCGACTCGCTCTTGACCACAACAAGATGGCGGCATGCGCAATAAGGGGTGTTCACATTTCAAATTTTCTTCAAATCATGTGTTAAATCGTTTGACTACAAAAGTGTTCACATGCATCAAATTTCTCGTCAAATTTCACTTTTACTTGAACACCGAAGTAAGGAGATCTACATGGCGGAAAAAATTTTAGTAGCACCTGTTAATAAAATCGTTCCCGTACTGGGAAATTCGTACGAATTCAAGCTATATTCTGCTTTTTCCTGCTATTTCCTGTTCCCGTTCCAAAAAAATTCGCAAAAGAGAGCGAAAATTAGTAACATAGTCCTTGTCAGGTGTTACTATTTTCTGCTATACACATTTGGCGAAGCAGAAATAGCAAGGTACTAAGTTTTGACGACAAATGTCAAATTAGAGTACCAGCCATTAAATAAATCAAAAAATGTCGATAAATGTGTAAATGCATTATTCGCCAGGCACTTTTCAATTAACGGAAACAGGAAATCCAATTTATTCTTTTGATATGGCATTTGTCCGATTTTTGCAAAAGAAATAAACATATGTTTTTGACTTTTCCTTAAAAGTTGAAACTTTTTGTGAAAAACCTGTTTCCGTACTTTTTGGCATTTTTCAAGCAAAGAGAGCTTTTTTCGCTTACTCTCTCAAATTTTACAACTACAAAATTTCCCGTACAAAAGTACGGGAACAGACCTCGTATTGGAAGAAGAAGAAATTAATTTCTAAAATAAATATTAATAATTATTATGTATATAATAAAACGATTTGATGAGTGTTCACACCCGTCAAATCGCCATCAAATCCATATAAATTTCTTTTGATCAAATCGTTTGTCAAATCATTTTATGAGAGATTTGTTGAGTATGAACACTCCTATTTGTTATCTGAAAGACCCCTTTCCCACACGAAAAGTTTTTTTCCAGCACGTCGGCGGTACAGGCAAGTCTGTACTGGCAGGCTTTTTTCTTTACTGTTCTTTCTTTGATACTGTGCTGTTCTTTCCTTTGTATTTTCGACTTGCTGGCAAGAAAATTTGCCGTGTAGAAAAGGGAAAAGTTTAATCAAGTTACACGCATTTGATTTCATCATAGTTCATCTTAAATTGTTTGTAGGGTTTTGATTACAACATTCACTAGAATTATTAAGTTTGATTACAATTTACTCTCCCGAATTTTACGCTGTCATTTTCAACCATTAAGATCCCCGTGGCTGAGAATTGTAGTGAAGGTTGTAGGCTTAAATATGTTAAAGTATTAATTGAATTGCTCTAAGAGCTAGTCATAAACATGGTGTAAGAAATAGATGTGTTAGTGAGTTTGACACTTCCCTCTCAAAATGATAAAATTATGTTTCCTCGCTCTTGTCAAAAACAGCTGATGATGAATTGCAATGAAAACAAATTTTGTTAAATTCGTGTCTTTCTGCAAGTTTATAAGATTTGTACTTAGATTACAGTGAGAATAAAGTGATATGGAAAACAATAAAAAATATATGAGACGTAAAAAAAAAACAACGATGTGAATGCAAGACAATTTGCATGCTGGCCAAAGCGTCATGTCGGCGTATAACATTCAATGACAAACTTGGCAAATCGGCGAAGACAACTGCAATAACTTTTTGTCAACACAACACGGCACAATTAATTGCATTAAATATTTATTTACACTTGATTCGCACAATAAAAACTATAGCTCATCATCTGGCAACTCAAACAAATAACACAATTTGACAACTATCAACATTTCTGCTCTTTCGCTCACAATTTTTTGACAGAAGCGAAGAAATTCATGGTGTTGTCAAAAACTCACTAGCACCTGGTTTTCTTACACCATGGTCATAAAGAGTTTAGAAAAATTAGCTTAAATCATACCCGTAAAAAATTTTGATAATTATTCAATATAGATCTGTTTCGTGGGTTACTGCTTTCATCAGATCCTTTATATCCTCTCTTAGAAAAATATTGAAGAAACAGAATAATGATAATAAAATCAATTAATTCATTTTAAATTAAGATCATGATACGTATGATGACAAAATTGATTTCATCTGATCTCGATTTCTCTGACTTTGTGTCAGTAATTTTTCATTTTATTTTCTCTCATTCTTAAGATTTATATAAAATTTAAACAAATCCATGTAATGATTAAAAATAAAACTATTTTTGAATTAATAAACTTCATTAAACATTGTGTGGGAGGCGAGTGAAGGATGAGGCGATAATTAACAACTGGAGGTATTGCACTTATATTATTTATTTTGTATGGGAGGTGGGCAAAGGGCGTGGCATATATTGATATAATTTTAATATGATATTATGTGTTGATTTCCATTCTAATACTTTTTCAACTCGAGATATTGCAATTTTATTCTTGATTTTCTGTGGGAAGTGAGCAAAAGGCGTGGCAGATCTTGATAAAAATTGTATATGAAAAATATGTGAATGTAGTTCATAAAAATTATAGTTCATCTTTTTCTAATATTTTTACAACTCCAGATGTTGCACTTTAAGTCTTAATTTTGTATGGGCGGTAAATGAAAGGCTTGGCAAATATTGATGAATTTTTGAAATGGTCATTTTGTGCATCCAGTCAATAAAAAAATTAGTTAATTTCGTTTTTAAACTTTCTACAACTCGAGATATTGCACTAATATTGTTAATTTTGTATGGGAGGTGGGCAAAGTTCGAGGCCGATCTTGATGGAAATTTGTGTGGCGTAATAATGACAAGACTGATTATATAAGAGGAGTATTTTTTGGGCTTTTTTGTATTTAAGCTAATTAAATATTTTGTTGTGAAATGTTGGCCACCGTAAAACAAATGTTGGCAATGAATTTATACTATTTTTCCACAAAACCCCTACTACACTAGCAACTCTGCTCGCCCCATACTTAAGTGTCAAAACTTTGTTAGACTATGTTGCAAATCCTATAGCGAGTTGATAGAATGAATTAAAGAATTAAATGAAATACAAGTAGTTAATCCCTTGTAACGTTTATTTTTTCGCTCTTCTGGACAAAGGGATGATGTTGATTCTCTATGAACACTAATGTGGAGGGTAGCTATTTTATTTTATTGTTGTTAATTTTTTTTTTTTTTTGTATAAATTCATTTTCCAGTTGACTTCAAAGTAAAGTAAAGCAGTTTAATTTGCTATTTTACGGCAAAATAAACACAATCAGGCATTCACTGAACACAAAAACAACAGCAACAAAAGGTTTAAAGGAATAACTTGCGCGGCTAGAACATCAATGATCTGAAGCCAATAAAATGGCGCACACAGCATCTAAGAAGCATTAATTTCTTAGATCAATAAAATCCTAAGATATGACAGATATTCGCGAACAAAATCTTTTTGTATCTTTTAATTTGATTTTTAAAAATGGCAAAGGAAAAACAATATTATTTTTTTTTGGAACAACTTAGCAACAAAGCCAACATCAGAGGAACAAGCCGCCGCTTCAATGATGTAGAATTAAAAAATTAAGAAAAAAATGTAAGTTTAGTACAAACTGCAAGACAAAAGCGCAGCAGGATAACCAGAGAACGAGTGCTCTAAGGACCCCCGGTGAGCTGATGGCGCGTCCTGGATTGCACTTGTGTGAATCTTATTTGCGGCGAGGACTCTATGAATGAAGTATTAAAAGCAAACAGGCAGATAGATAGCCAGTTGGTTAACAAATAGACAGTTAGGGTAGACAGACTTGCCACAAGCCTCCGCCATTAATATTAAGGATTTAAATAAAAAAAAAATGGGCGTTACGTTTGTGTTGTTGCAATAAAACGCTTGTAAATAATTGATCTTAATTTAATTTGCTTATTCATGGCAAGCTACCGGTTTTTCTTTTTTGCTTTTTATCGAGCTGTCATAAAGGGTTGAAATAATGAGGATTGGTATTCACAATTACATAATAAAAAGATACACCAAACCCCACCCCTTGCGTTGTATCTCTTTTTTTTCTGAATAAATTGCATATGATCTGCATATCGTTTATATAAAAGACGGACTTCAATATGTTTTCATTTAACTGATCCAATAGTGTTAAATTAAAAAATTTAAACGTTCTTTTCTTTTTTTCATATGGTGTAAAACAGACGCAGAGCAAATATAGTTTAATTTGAAATTCAGATCAAATTAATAGAAATTCAAAATTAATCAAATGAAATTCAGAAATTATTTTGAAATTAAGATTAGATCAATTGATTATTTGAAATTCAGAAAAGATCCTTTGAAATTTAGAAAGATAAATTGAAATTTGTTAATTCAATTTCAAATTAAGAATAATCAATTGAAATTCAAAAAGGGCCAACTAAAACTCAGAAAATTCGTTTTGAATTGAAAGTTCAAAAATTTTATTTGAAATTCAGAAAAGATTAAGTGAAGTTCAGAAAAGATAAACTGAAATTCATGACTTTATTTGAAATTGTGAATGTATCAATTTAAGTTCAAAATAGATGAATTAAAATTCAGAAAAACAATTTAAAATTCAGAAAAAAACTATTGAAATTCAAATTCATTGCATTCAACTCAAAATATAGATTTAAATCGATTTTAAATTCAGAATAGTTAGGTCAATTAAATTAAGAAAATATCAATTGAAAATCAAAACAGATCGATTGGAAATCAAAACAGATCAATTGAAATTAATAAAAGATCGATTGAAATTCAGCAAAGATCAATTGAAATTCAGAATAGATCAATTCGAGTTCGGAAAAGATAACATGAAATTTCGAAATTCCCTTTAAAACTAAGAAAAGATCAGTCAAAATTGAGAAATTCTTTTTTAAATTCATAATAGATCGGATGAAATTCTGAATATATAAATTAAAATTCAGAAAAAAAAATACCTTACAACTTAATGATTTTATCCATACCACATCCTAACAATACTTTTTATAAACCATTTTGAAATACATAAAATTAATGTAATCGTTACAATAAACTAGCTGAATAACCCGGCTTGGCACAGGTCTGGAGAAATAAAAAACTATATATCGAGATTTTTTAACATTATTTTTGAAAAAACACCAATATAACATTAATATGAAACTGTGACACTAACCGTATTGAAAATTAATAAATCGGTCACTTGTGACTTCTGACTCACAGGTAACAAATATGTAACAATTGCTTCTGCTGGCAAGCTACGTTGAATCACACTTATGTGCGAGCTGGCTAAAGCAATGATGCTAATGCCTGGTTTTCACTAAGTCATTTTCCATCTCAAATGTCGTCAGTCTAATGAAAACGTATTGTCAATCAGAGTATGGGTTTGAGAGAGGGTTTGTCAATCAGAGTATGACATCAATAATCGATACGCCAACATGTTGGCATTTTGTTTTGTGTTTGACGAAGAACAGCTGATTTTCTTTCTTCAACTTTGGCGCGTTTTCCGAAAAATTGATAAATTCAAAAATTTTTAATTGTATTCAGATTTTTAAAATGGATGCAAGTCCCAGCGAAAGTACCGGTACCCCAAAAAAGCAGGTTAGAAAACTGCAGGAAACGTGGACCAACCATAAGGGAGTGCTACGATCGGAGGTGACAACTAAATGGAATAGCACCCGCTGCTACTTCCGTGTAAACATTCTTTACCATAACAACATGCAATCTTTATAAATATTTGCATTTGAAAATAGGCGTACTTCAACAGGTTGGGTCAACAAAAAGTGGACAAACTGCAGGAAAAGGGACTGCAACTAACCCACTGCACAACCTACTTAAGTTTTTAGAACCCACTAAAATGACAAAATGACAATGACAAAAGTAAAGTTATTATAAATTTTAGACTATTATTAAATTTTTTGTAAAAGCCTCTTTCTCCGCCGGAAGAAGAAGATTTTGCTTCAGATTCCAAAAATTCGATGCCATTAATATTTACACCAGCAAAACGCAATCGTATTGGAAAAGATGACGACGGATACTTGAAAGTAGTGGAACGGGCTTAAGAGACATTAAGCGCAGAGCCTCAAAGACCGATATTTGGGATGATGTTGGTGATTTCGTGACATCAAATAGGCGTGAATGGGCCAGCACAAATCCTCAGTAAGCCAATGAATATAAGACTGCTATTTATAGAGTAGTTTCATATTTTAAACTTTTTTGTTCCAATATACAGTAATTTTGCATACATAGTATGTTAAAAGAATCAAAATGTTGGTAGTAACATTTTGATCTATTTTTTGTTATTTAACACACCATTGATGAATATTTTGGTGTTCTTTTATTTTTTGTTAAGAAACCTAATAAATCAACTTTGCTAATATACATTAAAACATTTCTTATCTAAGCCTAAAAGGATTTTCGGATTGTTTTTATGGCTTCGTCAAACCCCTATTTAGAATGGTTTCAAACAGATAATACCCCCTTAAGGATTTTTGAAATTAAGAATTTTTGAATTTTTTAATATTGCAATTTAAGAATATGTATCTTACATAAGCTTTAAGCTTAAAAATTCTTAAGTCGTAAAACATCTAAAGTACCAAAAATATCTAAGTCTAAAAATACAGAATTTCAAAAACCATGTAGGCCTAAAATACTTTAGTTCCAAATCGTCAGTTCTCTAGATTCGGAAAATACAACAAAATCACAAAATACAAGACAATATGTTATGTATATATTTTTTCCCCCATATGGAGTCATAAAGTACTCCATGAAACTTTGTCGAACACTCATGGCATTGTCTGTCCCAGGTCCGCATGCCAACTAACAGCCACCTTCTCGCCTTCTATATCATCGTCGACGTCAAACATCCTCAAATATACAATACTGACTTGCGCGTTATTAAGAAGTTGCGAGGACAACATATTTTATGTTTTCTGGTTTAAGGTCTATTGGCCTCCTGAGAATTCGAAATCGCGAGGCGCATATGCCACACACATTTCTGGACACATTTCTTCCTCGGGATAGCCTATAATTGAAAATTTTATGGGACATGACTTGTTCGCGATAAGAAAATGGTTTCAGCAGGAATGGCTTCAACGGAAACGCATCTTCAGCAATGATTACAAATGGCATTGGGACTTCTACATTTGTCAATGGCTTCGGCTGCGGATAGTTGATAATATTATTAGCTAATGCAGCTGAAAGCGGACATCTGAAAAAAATGTTGCTATCAATTAACAAATAACGAATATTTTGTATAAGTCTTGCCTCGCGAAAACACCGCCATGGAATTCCCGGCCATACGCCCCAACTTCTACAAATAAAAAATTGTAGTCGGCATCAACCAGTGCCATGAGCACAATGCTATTGTGCTTTTTATATTTGCCATGCTATATAGATCTACAAGTCTCATTCAAGTTTTAGGATGACTTTTTTTTTTTTTGTTAAATTATATAAAAAGAAATTTTGATTCGTCAGACTATAAAACATGCATTATTAATGTGGTATTAAAAACTTGATGACTTGTAAGGTTTTTTTATAAAATTCGCCAAAGTTGAAACTTTTTTAACAATAATAAGCTAAATGAAACCCAAAAAAATAAAGTCAAGCTTAAACAAAAATAACTTCGAGCACAAAGTATATTTCAAGGATTTGTTTTTTGCACTTTTTTATTGTTTTGATCGCCATTGAATTTTATATAAAATACAATAAAAAATGTTAATAAATAAAAATAGAAAAATCGTTGAAATATGACTGTAAATTTTTCAAGGAACGAAAATTTAAGAAAAATTTAGAAGAAAATATCTAGCTAATTAAGTATTATAAAAGTCGAAGGCTATAACTTTCATAAAAAATCTTATTTCTTCCTCCTGTTTCTGTAAAATCCTGCTGCATCTAGCTGCTATTAAGAAAAACCACTTTATTTGAAAAAAGTCTTAAAAATCAAATTTTGCCCTAAAATGCACTGATTTCCAAGACAATTTGTAGGTACTCTTGAATTTAAAGAAAAATATAATAGAATTCATAATTCAAAAAAAGTTGTGAACTTATTTTGTGTTAGCAACTATTTTTTAAAAAAAAAGTTTTTTTAAATTTCGTTAATTTGGAAATATTTTTTTTATCTAAAAGTTTGCGATTTAAAATATTTTTAGCATGACTTTTGAGTGAAGTTAAAGCAACAAAATTTACTTTTTAAAAACATAAATAAGCAATTTTATGCGGGTTTTTTTTTATTAAAAAAAATGGTTTGTATGGGAGGTAGGCGATGAAGTTGACCTAGAATTCTAATTTTTTTTGTGCTGTTCCTTAATTTATGCTAAAACTCGTTTGTTCAAAATTTCATGGCTCTAGCTTTTAAAGTTACTAATATAATGCAAATGTCATCCTTAAATCGAAAAAAGCGCACTGTGCATCGTCGCCAACTGAGTGAGATAACTTTTAAACAGTTTCCTCACCACTCAGCAGTGGTTGATTTTCCGTAACATATCCAAAAGTCAGCAATCCT
Organism: Dichetophora obliterata; assembly: GCA_963920525.1. Lineage (NCBI taxonomy): Eukaryota > Metazoa > Arthropoda > Insecta > Diptera > Sciomyzidae > Dichetophora > Dichetophora obliterata. The sequence continues at coordinate 282,372,328 of OY986435.1, forward strand.
TTAATGGAAGAAATACAGACACAATCAAGCCAGCTTCAGACTTTTTTCACAACTTTAATGAGGATTAATTTTTTTATGTTTTTGTTATATTTTATTTTATTTAATATTTCATTTCATTTATAAATATAGTCATTAAAATAACATAAGCATAAAGACAAGAGTAAAGCAAAAAATACAACAACTAACATGAAAATATGAAATGGCAGAAAAACTGAGAAATTGACACTTAAAATCTCATCGCCTCTGTGCTGCAGTGCGCTAATGAGCGCTTGCACAGCGTATCACAAAGATTTCTGATGAAGCCTTTAGCAGGGCCGAAATTGCAATAAAATCAGCTAGTGATGTTTTCCTTTTCATATTGAAAACGTTGTTGTTGTTTCTTTGGAAAGATTCGTTAGAACAATTAATTGTTCTAACCTTGACCGAAAGCTCAATAAACGATTTTAAACTATAAAACAACTAGAATTTGTATTTAAAATCAAGTATGATTAAAACTATCAAACATTTAGAATTTGTATTTAAATCATATAAAATCATCATAATATTTATTAAAAGTATATTGTGTAATAATAAATTATAAATAAGTTTTTATAATAAAAGTAACAGCGTTCCATATAAGTTAAATAAAAATGAGAAATGAATGCCTACTAAGCAATGTGTTTATTGAAATTTTCTGTTGAGGTAGTCAGCATCTAAACAATTTTGTTTGATAGTTTTTCATAAATTTTATTTTGCCACGGAACTGCTCCGCCAGTGTTAAAATATTCTGAGAAATTTTGTCTAGGTAATATTCTTTGCACTTTTCGACGGATTTTTAATAGTTGTTGCATTCATTGCATTTAAGGAAACTGTTTCACTTTGCCAGAATGTATAATGTATAATGTCAGAATGTATAATATCTCCAATTTCTACATTTTCCACATTGAAGCCACCAGTTAGGTATATTTGTTAATTTTTCTTGCGTAAGAAGTTATGGAAATAGCAACAACTTAAAGCTTTTTCGGTGACAAATTTTTAGTTTTTACTAAAACACAATATCTTGATGCTAACAGGCCGAAAGCATTTTCAACAAGTCCCCTTGCGCGAGAAAGTCTAAAATTGAAAATTATTTCTTCTTTCTTTAAAGAATTATGGCTAAAAGGCTTCATGCTATTTTCCATTAAAGGAAATACGTAGTCGGCTGCGAACACAAAAGGCATTTTTTACAGCTTGCTGTCAGTGGTTCAAGATTGGGTATTTACAATTTTGTTTCTTTAAGTTTTGAGAAAAAAGGAGTTTGACTGAAAAGTTCAGCATCTGAAGCTCTACCATTGACACCGACGTCAGATATTTAAAACCCGTAATTAGCATTTACCATTGCCATCAAAATGATCGAAAAATGCTTTTTGTAGTTGAAATAAAACGATCCTGTTCCAGATGGTTTCGTAATATTAATGTGTTTCCCATCTACACTTAGCATTATTATTATGATACGTCTTTTGTATATGCTAGAAATAACTAATAGAATAGGGAAAAAAAATGCATAAATCTTTTTAAAGCATTGTTAAACTTATATTCTATATAGAATCCTCTTCTTCTGTCTATTGTATTGTAATACCCATACACACGCTCACGCGTACATACCCATACAAATTCACAAATTGCAATTTTAGTACATGCAATTAATTAAATTGTAAAAGCTCGTATTATAATAATTGCAATCCATATGTGCGAGTGTAATTTTGTACACGTATATATTTGCAGAGATTGTGCACACAGAAAAAATGTGAGCAAAGATTTTATGAATTTGTTTCTACAATAGATGTTAAGAATTGTCCATATAATTTCATAGCAGCATTTAATAGCGTTCCTTACATTTCATTTTATGAACGAAATCATAGTATCTGTGAATGTGAATTTAAAGATTAGTTCATAATACTTCTGAACGAATTCATTGATTTTATGTAATTTTTCAGAGAAAAATATGAATTTATTCCTAAATCAATCCTTTCTTCGATTTTATGAACGAAATCCAGATATAATATGAACAGATTTGTACTGTGTATGAATGTCGCTCTCGATGAGAGAGTGTATGTGTGTTTGTGCATTGCTCTCGGTATTTTCCACTCAACACTTATAATATTTGCGCTTTTGCAAAATGGCAATTAAGTGCTTGAAATAAATAAAACATAGTGTTCTTATTTGGTTTAAACCGCCATTGATTTTGTTTCCCGCTTTACCCGAATCATGTTTCATTTTCGTTGAATATTTATATTCGTATATTTTTGGTTTTTACTTTTGCGAATTTGTTGTTGTTTTAAGTTGAGTGCCTGCCTGAGCGTAAATAAAACTGATGTTGGCGCAAATTAAAAAATGCGGTTGCCGCCATTAATAACGATTGCTATGAATTTAACTTTTAATGGCAATCGATGATGCTTCCGGTTTGCTTGCATGTGTGTGACTATGTATGTGGAATTGTGTGTATGCCATCTTTCACCATCGGACTTAATGTTAATGTAATCACTTTTGATTATATTTATTATAATTTAAACTTATTTTCTCGTTCTGTCATTTAAGCAAAAACCTCATATCCATTCATCCATTTTTATGCATCTATTCTCTTATTATATTTAAATCAAATTGATGGAGATAAGGCACATTTCATAACACAACTTCTATTTGCACTATTTGAAAAGATTGTTCAACGCTGCTTAGCATACTTTTTTTAGAAAATTTTAAAATTTTTTTTGCAAAAAAGTCTCAAATTTTGTGCTACAAGATTTTTAAAACTGTTAGCTGTAAAACTCAAAGTTGAGCTAAATGTATGCTGCCCTAGAGTGGCCCTTATTATTTTTTTGAATTACGAATTACAGAACTAAGTTTTGTACCCTCACAAAACATAAGTTAACTGTGAAATTTTCAGAAAATATATCGACCCCTTTGCGCAAATTTATCGTATATGCCAAAAAACTACTTTTACAGGACCGATTTTATTCTAATTTTCTGTACTCTAGCTTACAATATCAAAACCAAACTTTACATACGCTTAGATAATTAACTAATTTACTATAAGGACTACAGCTACAATATTTTAGCAGTTAATGCGTTAGGGAGTGTAGGACAAATTTGCATCAAAAAGTTAGTTTCGAAAAAATGGCACATACGATAAATACGCGCAAAGGTATCGATATATCATAACGACAAGATTATTCAACGTAATTGCCCCTTTTTTTTGTAAATATTAATCATAGTTTCCGAAAATATTTTCACTGTATTTTATTGAAATAATGTCATATTTGGATATTTTTTAATACAGCAAGAAAATATAAAATTTTTTTCGAAAAGTAAAAAACCACAACTATGGTAGTTTTGGTCCAATTTTCATGTTTGGTAACTCATTATGAAAAAAATTAATTAAAAAATGAGATGCGTACCAGTTTTTTACTTCAAAAATATATAGGGACCTTTTTGAAAAATAGCACTTTTTCCCACACACATAAATCAAATTTTCAACTTTAAAGCCCCTTGCGGCACGTTTATATATCAATAGTTTTTTTTTAAAGTTTACTTTTTTATTGTAAAGTAACAAAACCCTGGTCCATAATTAAAGATAAAAAGAAAAAATTTTGGTCCATACAAAAAAGGACCACTTTAATGCAACCTTGTTCTGCGTAAATTGTAGATTATCTTTACTGACAGAAGGAATAAGACTCTACATTCCATATTCCCCATAAAAAGAAAAAATATGCACAATATTTCCGAATTTCTGTATATGAAGCATTTCACGGTCACGTACAGAGGTTCAGAAATTCAGCTGATTTTTTGAGGTTATTTTATAGCCAATGCTAAATTTACTCATTGGAAGTGATGTCCTTTTGTTTAATTAAATATATTTTATTCTGTTTCTTGATTGTACGTTAAAATATTCTATAAATTTATTAAATTCAAGAAAAAAATAAGACATCTACTGTCACGTGTCGGACTGGTACAGGCAACGTTGCAAATCGTTATGTTCGATTTCAAATTTAGCGAATTTTAGCGAACATGGGGTAGAGGTATTTGAAAGCCAAATGTTTATTACACATAAACATGCTTTCGACGTAAAAAGACTTTAAATAAAGCTCACCGTTTATTTAAAAGAAATTGTATTTACATCGAATAGCTGCGTTCCATTCGCTTCAAAATAATCCAGATTATTCTTTTTTTACATGCAAAGCAAAAACAAAAATAATAATCCTATAACAAATAATAATCTTTTTTTTCGTTCGTTATCTTCTTACCGTTTAGACGTGTTTTTGCGAGCTCTTACTTTTAAAGATATCTTTAACCAAACGTTCAAAATTAATATAAATAAATAGAAATTAACAGCTTTGATCGGCGTGATCATACATCTGGAAGCGTGATAACGTGGATTACATCCTTTTAAAATACTTGATATTTAATTTAATTTTCAATATAAATATATATATATATATATATATATATATATGTATATTTATTTAGAATTTGCTTCTTTCCTTCTTCCTGTTTTGTTTTTAGCGCAAACAGGTTTCTATAGAGCAAATTATTGTATTTACTTTTACAGCTGTTTTCACGCTACTGCAAAAACTCTAGTGCTTATAAAACTTTTCAATTCGTTGGTTCTATAAAATCAGGGCTGCAAAGTTTCTACAGTACAGTGTCTTTAAACAAAATAAACTGTTTTTCACTAAAAGCATTTAAGTTCATTTTTCTCCTTTTACTTTCATCTATATTGCAAAACTTACTATTAAACTGAAAATGATCTGCAATTTCCGAAACTGCGCTGTAAAGGGTGAATCAGACCGGCTGGTTACTTGCTGGTTGTGTGATTCATTTTTTCACATCAAATGTGCAGCGTTGACTGCGAGGATCTTCGATGCACTCAACGAAAGTAAGGGACTTCGTTGGTCATGTGAAGATTGCAGGTTTACAAACGTTGAGATCTTTAAACTTATTAGACAATCTCGGAAAGGTTTTTTGGAGGTGGCTAAGGATCTAAAGGTAGCACAAGATAGACTGAGTGAATACGAAGATTTGTTTAAAAAGTTTAAAATTATGGAGGAAGCTTACAATTCTCCAAAACGTAAACGTTCAAACAAAAATCTTCGTAGTTCAGCTAAAACTACTGATATAGCCATGCCGTCACCCAATAATAATACTGTTCTACCTTCTACTTTAACTGTTTTCCCTAATGTGAACATACAGATTGAAGATCAATCAATTGGTACTGTCAATACTGATCAAATGACTGATAATATCGCACCAACTAAGGTCGCTGCGTCAGCTGATCAGATTTCTCTTTCTGTTGAAGCAATACCAATCATAGAGGAAAATGCTTATTCTCCTCGCGTTTCTGCCACAAAAAAAACTTACGCTGAAACTTGTATTTCCTCAAATGTGGTCCCTGCACCTTCTCAGATTACTCCGGTTTCTACAGGACCGATACCGACACAAGTATCGAACAGCAGTATCAAAGCCCCTGTTCATAAAGAACTTGTGATTATTGAGCCTGCAAAATCTATATTTGTTTCTCGTTTTGCAGCTGATACATCCGGTGAAGACGTGTTATTCTATATAAACTCTAAGCTGAATGTTGTAAATAAAAATATCTCTGTTTACAAATTCAATTTTTCATACGAGCGAATTACGTCCTCTTTTAAAATATCTTTGCCTGGTGATCTTTTTCACAAGGTATTGGATCAAAAGTTTTGGCCTGACAATACGATGGTGCATGAATTTATTTCTAGACCTCGGCCTACAACTTCCTTGGCTACTTTTTCGGTTTTTAACAAGAATCAAAAAAACTAGATTGTTGCTTTCAGTTCCTTATCCTTTACCAAAACGTTCGTGGCATTAACACAAAACTAAATAATTTATTAATTTTGAGTCACAACCTTCACTTTAATATAATAGCTTTTAGTGAGACTTGGCTGAAACCTAACACTCTAAATACTGAAATTCTGTGCAACAAATTTAACATATACCGCAAAGATAGAAACTCCATTCCTGGTATTTGCTCTAAAGGTGGGGGTGTGTTGATTGCAGTCAAAGCGACACATTTCTCTGAAGAGTTATTAATTCCAGAATCCTTGGACATTGAATTCTGTTGTGTTCATGTTAAGTTTGGTTCCTTGAGCCTTTTTATTACATGCTCATATATTCCTCCCCTTTCTACCTTAGAAGTTTATAGCAAACATTTGGCTTCTATTAGTAAAGTTTGCTCAAAACTGCAATCAAATGATCATATTTTAATAACTGGAGATTTTAACCTGCCAAACGTTTCTTGGAACTGCTGTTCTGAAATTCCTGAAATATTTTTACCTTCGTCTGAAAGTTCATCCGATAATTACTTTTTAAACGAGCTCTCAATCCAAGGGCTATTCCAACTTAACTGCATTTTTAACAAAAATAATCGTTTGCTTGATCTGGTGTTTTTTGATGACAGCAATATCGCTTCTGTGTCTAAATCAGATCCTCTGGTTACACCCGAAGATTCTCATCATCCAACATTAGAAATTATTTTAAATTTTCCAAAACCATCTGCGCCGTATTCTGATTCTCAACCACCTATTGAGTTTAACTTTAAAAAAACAAACTACGTGATTTTGAAGAATAACTTGTCTAATATAAACTGGAATTCTATTCTAAATATTAATACAAATAGTTTATCTTCTCAGAGTCTTGATGATGCGGTATATGCGTTTAATAGAACGCTCAATGATTGTTTTCTTAAAGCTGTTCCGCAAAGGAAAGCCTCCTTGACATCGGGTCCGGTATGGTATACAAATGAATTAAGAAAAATGAGGAATTTGAAATCTAAATACTAAAAAAAATATCAAAAAACACATAACATATGTGATTTTGGATGCTATACCTCGATTAAATACAGTTATCAACAGTTATGCAAACAATCCTATAATACCTACTTAGCAAAAGTAAAATTAAACATCAAATCTGATGCTAAATCCTTCTGGAACTTTGTTAACACAAAACGCAAGATTGATTCCTATCCTTCTTTTATGAAGTATAATTCGGTTGAGTCTGATAATGATAATAGTATTTGCAATCTTTTTGCTGACTTTTTCAAGTCGACTTATTCATCATCGTCCTATGATTATTTAAGTTATCCTTTCAATATTCAATCTGGGGATATATATTTCCCAATAATTGACACAAACACAGTCTTATCATTTTTAAAAAATATTAAAACATCATATAAAAGTGGTCCTGATAACATACCTTCGTGTATATTAAAATACTGCTGTGAAGAATTAGTAACTCCAATCTCTTTACTATTTACTTCATCATTAAAATCCTGCTATTTTCCTGCAGCCTGGAAGCATTCATTTATCATTCCGCTGCATAAATCCGGAAATAGGTCTTTAATTGATAACTACCGTGGCATCGCAAAATTGAGCGCTTTGCCTAAACTTTTAGAGGCAATTGTTACATCACGACTATCGCATAGCGTTAAATCTTTAATGTCTCCTTTCCAACATGGATTCCTTTCTGGAAAATCCACTGTTACTAACCTTCTCGAATTTACATCAAAAACTATAGAAAACTTTGGAAAAGGCATGCAGACTGATGTCATTTACACGGATTTTAGCAAAGCTTTTGACGTTGTAAATCACAAACTACTGATCTTAAAATTACATCTTGTTGGATTTCCTATACCGTTGGTAAAGTGGATTGAATCTTACTTAAGCAATAGAACACAATCTGTTCTTTTTAAGCTCAAGAAATCACACGAGTTTCCTGTTACTTCAGGAGTACCTCAAGGAAGTCATCTTGGGCCTCTTCTGTTTCTACTTTTTATAAACGATTTGCCATCTGTCATAATGCATTCCAGCATCTTAATGTTTGCTGACGACGTCAAACTCTTCCTTTCTTTTAAAAATGATAATGACGCTGTATTTTTGCAAGCCGACATAGATCATCTTCATAACTGGTGCAAAACGAACCGTATGAACCTCAACATGAAGAAATGCAAGCATATGTCTTTCTCGCGCAAACCACCAATTAAATGTACCTTTAAAATTTGTGGTTATCCATTGGAGTCCTTAGATAGCTTCAATGATCTTGGAGTTACAATGGATCCTAAACTACGCTTTAATATTCATGTAAATAAAATAATAAATAGAGCAAATAGTACTTTAGGATTTATTAAACGTTGGGCAAAAGAGTTTAATGATCCTTTCATAACGAAAACCTTATTCACTTCCCTAGTGCGGCCTATCTTAGAATACGCTTCAGTTGTTTGGTGCCCAAGATACGGTTGTTACATAGACGACATTGAATCAGTGCAGAAACAATTTCTTTTGTTTTGCTTAAGCTATCTTTATTGTAATACTGATTTTCACTTACCACCTTATGAATATCGGTTACAACTCTTAAATCTTCCGTCTTTAAAAAATCGGAGAATTATGATAAATGCTTGTTGGATTATAAAACTTTTACATGGCTATGTAAACAGTCCATATTTATTGAGTAAAATATATTTTAATATTCCTCTTCGTCCTAGAAGATCTTTTGAGTTACTCCACATGAACTTTTGTAGAACTAATTATTTGCAAAATGAACCTCTTAGAAGCCCTTGCGGTGATTTTAATTTTGTATCTGATGTTATATTCTTAAGTGAATCCATGGACTCAATCAAACATAAAATTATAGATTACCTGCAGTACCGTCGTTGATTATGTAAAGTTCTTTCAAACATATATCTGATGCATCTGGTGATTTGTAAACACATTAATATAACAATCTAAATGGACCTAAGCGTAAAATGGAAAATTTTGGTGTATAATATATCTAAATAATCTGAATGGACCTAAACCTGGGATCTTCAATTGCCTCATATCTTCAAGATGGTTGTGACAACATTTGTTGACGGTACCGTGGTGTCTTGGTGTCTTTTTACCTCTTGAAACACTACGTTAGATCGATTTGTAATATATTAATATGAGTGGCCGATAAGACCTAGTTTGTCTTGGTGCCTGCGTTCGCAACTGGTTTTCTTTATTTTATGAAAATTGGTTTGGTGAAGTTGACCTAGTTTGTCGAGTAACCACCCTGTCAAGCCAGGATTTCACCGGCTTCAGGGAGACAGAACGATATATATTATATATATATACCTATTGGAGTGGTGTTTTATTGGGTATGAGACCTTGTTTGTCACACGACTCCGCCGTATACAAAAATTGTTGCTAACTTGACCTTGTTTGTCTTGAAAACGCAACCCTGCTATGCTGTCTGATTTTATCGATTTTGACTTAACTTTTTTTCTATTATTTTTTATACTTTAATAAAATTATATACTTTAAGCAATTTACTAAAACTTTTTAGTTTGTTAATAATACATTATTTCATTCAAAATCATACTTTATATTTTTGAATTGTATTAAATATCTTATTTTATAATTTTAAATTTGCTATAAAACCTGTTAAGGTTTAGCAATCAAGTAAATAAATAAATAAATATCGTCACGTGGTGAAAAATCCCGTCACGTGTCTGACAGACTGACACTGTTGTAGTTCAGTTGGGTGATTAAGTTATTAGGGACGCGGTTAGAAATCTTGGACTAAATCTTAGTCCCACTAAAATATTACTGCATTTATTAAACCTTGCAATTTAAAATTTAAACTTTTCAAATACTAACTCATATTTAAAACTCTTCTGTATTTGAATTTAAACCAACAGAAATATTACCGTATTCTAGCTTTTAATGCTAAAATGGATAAGCTTCAGCCCCTTTGCTTTAAATTTAAGTACAATTCTGTATTACTTTTTGTTTTCAATAATATTTTTACTAAATTCTGGTACATTTGGATACTAAATTTGGATTTAGACCCGTAAAAAGTTAGCCTGGCAGTGCTTCGACTAAATATCAGGCGGCATGGTTCATATGTTTGCTTATCGCGGTTGTTATGAATAGGCCAATAGCGTACGGTTGTTAGAGTAGTGAGTTTACAAACTGAATGTCGTGAGTTCGAATCTCGCGGTTGTTGCTATTTTTATTTTATCTTTTAATCCAAGGCTTAACCAAATTTAAAATCAAGCTGTATTAAAACAATATGTTAGTATTTTGCAAATACTGCATTTGAAACCAAAGCTGGTGGGGACTTATAAGTAGTACAGAAAAGTTTTAATTTTAGTAAAAGATTGGTAACTCAGCAGTTAAGTAATTATGTAATTTAGTAAATAAAAAACAAATTTAATATATTTTTATTTCCTTTTCTCAACCATTTATTCAATATATTTAACCAATGCCTTCAATTTTTACTAAAAACACAAAAATTTACGAAACATTTACTAAACCTTTTCGAAAAAGAAAAACTACATTTGTGAAACAGTGCAGACGATTTTATCATCATGTTAATTATAACATTTAAGGAAAAAATGCACATTATGTGACTGACAGCCCTATTCTGGCAAATTAACAAATTTTTAACCAGTAATTTGAATATTTCTATGTGTTTGTTGTAATTTTTTTTATTTTAAAACAAAATTTGAAGGTCAAAAATAAAAAATTTGATAAAAATTATCAACTGCTTTTCAGTTATTGACAATTTCATTAACAAATTTTGTTTTTTGAGCTTTAAATTTTGTATTGAAAACAACAAACACATAGAAATATTTAAAATACTGGTTAACAATTTGTTAATTTGCCAGAATAGGGCTGTTATTATCTATTCTATTAGTTTTTATAAAAATATACAAAAAATTTACGGATTCGTAAAAAAAAACTGTTATGAATTAATATTTAAAATTTAGGTAAATATGCACAGACATGCACGTCCGCAGGGTTTGTTCTAGGGGAGTGGGCAAAGGAATAAAGGTATCTAGAATGATAGATAAACATAAACAAAATGTAACCTTTATAATGCTATTTACTACAATTTTTGGTACTAATTTTGTAAACATGATACGCACACTACACCGGTGGGCACACGCTTGTTCACATAAGAAAATCTTATATATTTTAAAGATCGTGTAAAAATCTTTCTCGTATCATGTCCGAAATATTTAAAAATTTAATTTAATTTTTTTTCATGAAATACATATCAATAATTTTTTGCTAAAGCAAATATTCTTAATAGTTTAATAAATTATTAAATAATGTAAGGCCTATATCCTTTAATGAAATTGCATTAATTACTATTGAGCCCTCACGTTTTCAACTTTTAAAATAAGAATACAAAAATTTACTAATAGTAAACTATATTTTTTTATTGGAAAACTGAAAAAAACGAACTAAATTTTTAGGCCATTTTTTAAAATTGAGAAATATATCTTCGGTACCACTTCTGATGCCCGAGATATTAAACCTTTTATTCATTTTTTTTAAAAAGTTTAAAGATTGCATTCTCCAAAACAGGAAAATGCATATTGGAAAAATATGCAAATTATTTATTCGCCAAATTTAAGCAAAACGTTAACACGTTTATCAATATCACCAAAATTAAGACAATCAGATAACAATTAAAAGTTCTCTGCTAACTCGAGTGTACATATAGATTCGAATATCCTTCGCACAAGACACTGTGGGTAAAAACCAAGAGTGCCATCGTGTTTGCCCAAATATTGTTGGTTAAAGTCTGTATTAACTTTTGCCTTAAAGACTTATGTAGATTTTCTTAAAAAAATTAAAGCATTTTGAGATCGTGCTTTTTTACTGTTTTTCTCAAAAAACAACTTTGTCCTTGCGGGAAAGGAAGAGATCCTCATTTTTTTTCTAAAACTTTTTTTGGGAGATCTTGACCACTTTATGCAACTTTTGAGACCTGTTAGAATGTGCAAGTTTAAACTGTAGTCAAATTAAACTGAGGTTAACTCTCCAAAATTGGACGTTTAAACTCAAATTAACTGGATATTTCAGCATTCGTTCAAGTTAAATTGACTTAAATTTTCATATAATGTGTTTCTTTTTTGCCTAAGCCGAGTTTAAACGTCCAATTTTGGTAAGTTAACCTCAGATTAATTTGACTAGAGTTTAAGCTCGCTCTGAAAAATTGGCCCTTAGTCTTTTTTAGTACCACAATAGGTGTGTGGGTTTCAAAGGTTTCACAAATAAGCTATGAATTATTCAATTCAGTTTTATTTTTATTGAAGTAATTCAAGTAGAAGTAATACTATTATAAAAAGTAGTAGTATGTTATGTAAAATTAATCAAAATTTGTATTTAAAACATTTAAACAATTGCGTGGATTTCTAGAAAAGAAAATGTCATTATAAATGTGTGTGTGTAAGCATGAAGCAATAAGACAACAAAATCTTAGCAACAGTCGCTTGCGGCCTTTTCGGTTTCCAACAAGCTAAGGAAGCTTTGATGTTGAAGCTTGCAACACGGCCAGCAAACGGACCACGAGTTACAAAACTTCTTAAGAATAAGAATAAGAAGAAAATGTATACTTAACCTATCGCCAATGATCGTTCCACACTGAGTGAAGAAATATGCTGAGCGTTCGCCTTTTATAGGGCTGGAGAGCGTTAACTGAGTGCATGGTAGAAGAATACAGGTAGATGCACCAGATGAGAGCATACTGCCGGAAATGTCAAAACGAAGCAAAACTTTTTATTTATTTTCTTTTGTTTCCATTCGCCACACACCTGAATTTGACAGATATTGCAGTATGGAAAGAGAACTGCAGCTACCTCTATCCTTATACCATGACTGCGTGAAGCGCAGCAATGAGCTCAAAAGAGAAATAACACGCTCAAAAATCTTGGAATTAATTTTAAGTCAAGGGTTTGAATCATGCATTTTTTAATATATTTTTGATTAAAACTTATACTTTCAAGTATATTAAAAAATTGATTTAATGTTATCTGTATTAAAGTATAATAAAAATTGTATTATATACAAGTTATAATACAAATTGTCTTAAAATATAATACAAATTTCTATCAAGAATCTGTCAAATTGTCATTCTGATTCTGAAATCTGACATTGTCAAAATAAAACCTAAAGACATAGTTTTTGTTAACGAAAAACCGTATGTTATAAAAGAAACTTTAAATGAATAAATATTTTGTTATTGGTTGACCAAATATTTTTTTTTATTTCACTTGGAATTTTAAAAGTAAGTAAACATTTAAAAGATTTATAGCTTTATTCCATAAATGTTCCATAAATTTATTCCTTAAATGTTGATTTTTTCCTTTCACCTTTTCAGGACAATATGTATTAAATGTTATACATCTTGTATTACTGTTTAATACAATCTGTATTACTATTTAATACAATTTGATACAATTGTATACAATTGATACAATTTGTATTAATATTTAATAAAAAATTTTTTATTCGTTTTACTTTTTAATAACTGAAGTATTACACTTGATTACAAATGTATTAAAATATAAACCAGAATAGTATTGCTCTAAACTTAGTTTCTATTCCAATTCTGTATTAGAATTTAGTATTATGGGATTAGAATGTAATTTTAATATTTGACATACATATATTAGATTCTAATGCAATTCTGGTGTGGTCATATATACAATACAGTTTTTATTAGAATTTAATCCAAGCTTTCTGAGCGTGTATGTATGCTCACAACATTGAGCTTAAGGCTGCTTTCAACTCAAGGGGAATTCCCCCATTTGGGTGGAATTTTGACTCGATGGGGGAGTGGAGAATGAGTTAACTTTTGGGGGAATTAATTTAATTATACTTTTGTTTCTAAATTCATTTAAATTATCATAGCAAATTTCAAAATTGTATTAACATGCTTAGAAACTTCTGCTAAGTTTCTTTATTGCTGAACATTTCCATTGCATTAAAAACCTCAGTCGGCAACATGCGATTCTTCTGCTTTCCTTTTCTGGCATTCGCTTTGACTGATTTAATCAGCATTTGAAGTGATCACAACCAAGAAGTGATTACAAGAAGTTAACTTATTTTTAAGTCCCCACGCGTACTGCGTAAGGGCTATATTAACTTTGTCACTCATTTTGTAACGCTAATAAAGAGGCGTGGTAGATATAAAAAAGTATATTTATTTTTGATCAACATCACATCTTGAGTTGGTTTAGAAATGTCCATCTGTCTGTCTGTCGACACGATTACATTTAAAGCTATACATGCTCAGAAATCTTGGATTAAATTCTAATAAAAACTGTATTGTATATATGACCACACCAGAATTGCATTAGAATCTAATATATGTCAAATATTAAAATTGAATTCTAATCCCATAATACTAAATTCTAATACAGAATTTTTATTAAATATTAATACAAATTGTATTAAATAGTAATACAAATTGTATCAAATTGTATTAAATAGTAATACAGATTGTATTAAACAGTAATACAAGATGTATAACATTTAATACATATTGTCCTGAAAAGGTGAAAGGAAAAATCAAAATTTATGGAATAAATTTATGGAACATTTATGGAATAAAGCTATAAATCTTTTATATGTTTACTTACTTTAAAAATTCCAAGTGAAATATAAAGAAAATATTTGGTCAACCAATAACAAAATATTTATTCATTTAAAGTTTCTTTTATAACATACGGTTTTTCGTTAACAAAAACTATTTCTTCAGGTTTTATTTTGACAATGTCAGATTTCAGAATCAGAATGACAATTTGACAGATGCTTGATAGATATTTGTATTATATTTTAAGACAATTTGTATTATAACTTGTATATAATACAGTTTTTATTATACTTTAATACAGATAACATTAAATCAATTTTTTAATATACTTGAAAGTATAAGTTTCAATCAAATATATATTAAAAAATGCTTGATTCCAACGCTTGGCTTAAAATTAATTCCAAGGTTTCTGAGCGTGTAGGAATAAAATTGAAAACATATGCTTATATTAAAAAAACTAAGATCAAGTTCGAGAATGAGTAAAATCGAAGGATTTTTGCCGACCTCTTATACAAAGTGATTTTATTAAAACGGGTTTTAGCAAAAGTCTCTTTAAGAAATCAGTTTAGATGAAAAGACTTTAGGAGCATTCGAGAGAAAGATTCTTCGTAAGATCTACGGTGAGTACCGAATACGGTGGAATGATGAACTGTATGAGCTGTAAGCTGACATCGACATAGTCAACCGCATTAAAATCGAGCGGCTTCGCTGGCTTGGTCATGTTCAGCGCATGAAAGACGATGCTCCAGTGAAGAAAACATTAGATTCGGTACCCAGCGGCGGTCAACGCAGAAGAGGACGACCGCATCTTCGTTGAAAAGACCAAGTAGAGGACAACCTGATGAAGCTTGGAATTTCCAACTGGTGCCAGCAAGCGAAAGACAGAAATGGCTGGCGCAAATTCTTAGATGAGGCCAAGACCGAAATACGGTTGTAGCGCCAACTAAGTAAGTAAGTAAGATCTCTTTAAATGCCACAAAAATTAGTATATTGACTTGAAATTTTGCACACTTGCTTTGGCGTGAAATATTCATCACATATTTGTTTAAATCTGACGAAAATCACGCCTAACTCCCACACAAAGTGACTTTACCTAAACGTTAAGATCTCTTTAAATTTAAAAAAAAATAATTCAATGATTTTTATTTTGCACGTAAGTCTTATCCGCAAATATGCAATATATGTACAAAGCTTTTATAAAAAATTCAATAATACAAAAATGCTTGAAATGCTTAAAGAAAAAGTAAAACATTTAAAAACATGTTTATTAGGGTGTCCCAAATATATATATATATATTTTTTATTTTGACAGATGTCCGCTGCTTTAATACTTCCATTTTTTTATTTTTAAAGGTCAGAGAACCAAAGCATGCGTCTTATACAAAAAAGGTTTGGTTTTTAGCCTGAAAGGAAAGGGATAGATTTATTTAGAGGAATTAATTAGAACCATACGTGAATTATTGATTAGGCGAAATAGCCGTGAAATGCAATTTGAATTGCTTTAGCCGAGGCTAGTGTTATGTCTTAACCTAGGCAAGCATTTTCAGTCCTCAGTTGTTTCTGTCCTCTAATACTACATTTTCCACAAAGTAGTTGTGGATTTTTAGTTTTTCATAATTCTTAAATGCAGGAAAGAACAAAGAAAGTGAAAAGAACCATGCCCGAACCCGGATTCGAACCAGAGACCTCTGGTTTGATAGTCTAGCGCACTCTCTACTAGACTAAAAAGGCCGACGTGACCTTAAAAACATCCTCTGTGAAGCGCATTTCAATTGGTAAAGGCTTAAATTTGGATATGTCATAACAGACAAAATTTGAGGGAACTTTTTTTTAACCATTTTTCTTAAATGATAATGGCTCTAAATACAATTTACCAGCAAAACTGATTTTTTATCATACAAATTGTATGGAAAAATTAGAAAATTAATTTGCGAACTCTAAGCCTTTACCAATTGAGATGCGCTTCACAGAGGGTGTTTCTAAGGTCAAATGGAAGTGGAAAAGCGGCGGACATCAAACACGATTTTTTTTTAGGACACCCGAATGTTTCTACTTAAATTTTAAAAGGATTAACCCTATTCATTTCTTATAACCTATTTTATGTTATGTTTTTATGTTATTTTATGTAAAGAAAAAAACTTTAATTTTTGTTATTTTTTTTAAATGTTTTGCCAAATTTTTTTGTGGATGTTTGCATGTGGGCTAAAAAATCTTACTTATTACAATATTTACTGAATAAAGACTGTTTTGGTGGACATATATTTTGGGGGGGGGGGAATCGGTTGCAAAATGGTGGAAACTGATCACCAGAATTGGGGAATTTGAATAAAACGAGTTGGCAGCCATGGCTGCTTCACACTTTAATTTATAATGGCTTGTGCACACGCTTCACTGTACAGTTTAAAAAGGGTATTCATGAAACTTTAGAATTAGTTACTTTACATATATAGACAAATTTAATCTTTAAAAGTGAAATATAAAATAATAGTGAATAATATAAATAAATAAATAATGGTCTGCTACAAAATTAAATTTATTTTTATATTAAAAAGAAAAAAATTCAGTACTTCTGTATTTTATTTGCGTTGCTATTGCTCTTTAATTGCATTAATTTTATAAGCATAATATTTTTACAAAAGCAATACACAAAACATTCAATTGCTTAAAAATTAAACAAAATTTTACAATTTAGTATTCAGTCTGGTGTAACATAAATTATATGGGCTGCTATTGCCTTTTTATTATATTAAGCTAAAATTGCTTGTTGAAAAAGAAATATAAAGAGATTTAATTTAAAAAATTTATTGTGACAATATTACATGAACTTGAGTTGAGTTTTATTTACGAAACTAATGCAAAAAACAATATTCCAAAAACCTTTTTTTGTTTTTAATGCATCTTCTTCCGGCTAGGTAGCGTAAAAATGTAGTCGTTTTTAGAGAGGTTCAATATATTTTGGTCCCAATTCATCGGAAACAAAAAAAATTAAAGTGCATATTAATAAGAGTACTTGTCTCTAAGTCCTATAATAGAATTATTAAGTTTCGTTATAATTTTCAATCGTTACGGGAATCTTAAAAGTTAAGAATAAGAGATTTTTTAAAAAAGTCGCGCCAATTTTTTACTATTGAGCCAAACTCACAATACACGTCTTAAATTGAGTTTTTCATTTGTTTTTTTTTTCAACGTATACTTAAATTTAGAAGTTCAAATATATTCATTTGTATGAATTTTGGAAAAATATTTTCTACCTTTTCCAAAGAAAATCTATTGGCCTTATAATTTTTAGTAAGTTTTAAATCAGAAAAAAAGTTCATCAACAGCTGATCTTAAATATTCTTAAAATCTTTTTCACAAAATTTAAAAGTTATTTGTAAAGAGCTTGCTATTTAACAAAAAAGTTGCTTTAATGCTTTAATGAAGAGGTTGCCAAAAATGTCTTAATGTCATTATTTATCTTAACGTTTTTGTCGAATTGAAGGGACTCCTTACTTTTTATATTTTGAAAACAAAAACATATATTCAAAAAAGATTTTTTTAAAAAATTATCCAAACTTACACTGAGGCTTAAAAAAAGTATCCATCAATTTTTGAAGGAAAAAAGTATCCAAATGGATCCAAATGGATTCAATTGGATCCAAACGGCAACACTGCTTAGGAGGTCAAAATCCATATCAATCGCAAAAAATAAAATTTTTGAGTTGTCGCTTTTCTTGAAATGTTCCCCGCATGCGAAGAGAGATATTTTTCATCGGTTCTCGCACCGCATTGACACCAATCTACTTACTTCAGTTCTAGAATCAGTTCTAGCAGCTTTCAAGTTCCTACAATCGATATACATACCTATCTGTAACATACTATCTAAACATACATACCTATTATCTGAATGATTTAAAAAATTGATTTTTTTAATTCAAAACGTATGAATAAATAAATATAAGATTTTTTTTGGGTTTCATAAATTTTCCTAACATATTCCAAAACCTCCCTGCAAGGCTTGATTCGTAATCCTGGTTTAATATAAGCACGTGACGCGAAAAAAGTCTTAAACAATTCTGAAACTGGGTGGGCGCCGCTAAATAACTTGAATTTTAAGAAGTACAAAATGGTTGTTGCAAATCGAGTTTCCTATTTACGTTTATGCAATAAAATACTTTTGACTATAACAAATTCTAATGTAAAATCGTTTACTTAATATGATATAAGATTTTAATATTAAAAATAAAAAATTTTAATATAAAATAAAAAATGTAAAATTTTGCCTTTCTTCTCCAGTTTTACTTCTCAGGTATGTTTTGAGTCTCAAAGCGCCGAAAACGAGCGTTCCACAGTGTTGCGTCTAAAACAAGCTAGCTGTATAAAATTATTTTTTTACGTTTTTGTTCTTATAAGGTCAAAATAAACAAAAATTATAGAGGGGGGTCGGATGTGCACTGTTCACCAGCTGACAAGCATTTTACAGCCCCCCTTTTATCCAAACATCGATATTTACAAATCAATAAAAATGCTATATTTTAGACGGTGTATGTCGGTCGCATTAGACCAAAAATAGGCGTGGTCGAACTATATATTCGCCCAATTTTTCAGAAATTATTAAAATTGTCTACTGGCCCGATTATAGATTTTTTTTAGTACGAGATGGTTTAGAAAAAATATGTGGCCAAACCCCCTTTTACCACCCACAAATTAAGAATAATTCAAATTACACAACATCTAATTCAAGTGTTCATATTTCTCCCGTAAATATCCGAAGCATAAAAACCCTACAATCTGTTTATAATCTTCATTAAACGCACGTGATAAGTTTGGTGCATATCATAAGCTTAAAAAAAGCAAGTACAAATGGTTAAATAATTTTAATTAAAAGTTTAATGGCCTTGTTTTGTAAAACGCACGCATTTCAATTTTCATATGAATTAGAACAAATCCTCTCTCCCTCACTAAAATTTTCCTTTAAAATATATTGCCAGATAAAAAATCGAACGCAAGTGACTGCGTTCGTTTTACGAAAAAAGGCCATTAAAGTTTATTGAAGTATGGTGTTTGAATGAGTATGGAGTACAACTCTGAGTAAAGATTATTTTCTTCTACTTCTACTTATATTCGGTTAAACATACTTTATTCATGATGAAAGCAATAACGTGGAAAACGACTTCCGATGCGGCTTGCTTACTTCAATATATTACAGCACGGTCAGTTATATGTTATTTTTTGTTCTATTTTACCCCCTTTTTTCGTGACGCGTTCCTACAAATAGAACAAGACGAAAATAAAAGTTTGAGCAAGTGACTCAAAAACCATTAAAGAAATTAATTTATTTTGCACTGAACTCGGTGGCATTATGTGTGTGAATCTGCTAGTGAATGGAAATGTGCGTGGCGCACATGTGAATAAACGTGTGAAGCTACGAGTACATCAAAGAGATTGCAATAAGAATGTAGTCTAGTTCGTCGACAAAAGAAATAGGCTATATTGGGGAATTTCTCCTGAGCTTGCTATGAAAAAAAGTTTTATAAAAATTGTTAGGGTTTGCATCACTGGTTTTAGCTGTGAAATTATAAAAGATTATTCGTCAGTATAACAGTTTCATAGCGGTGGCGCTAAATACCTCACATATTCTTAGGCATATGTTGAAATTCAGATGAGAAAAAGCAACATAACAACAACAATTATATGCAAACTTTAACTAGCTTTAACTTAAAATATATAATTTTTTTAGAAAGAAAAAGTGTAGTTTGCACATTTACAGGTCTAAACCTACCAAACCATACTAAATTTATTAAGATTGGACTTGTACTTAAAAAGCCTTACGCCGCACAGTGGGTTGAAATCCCAAAAAATGGAGATTAATTCACCTAGAAGTCTGAGGTGACTTTTGACTTTTTGACTTTTTGACTTTTTGACTTTTGTTTTAGTTAGGTTGGGTGCAAATAATAATTCTGTCCGTCCGTCCGTCCGTCTGTCCGTCTTTCGATATTATGAAAGTCGTATTATTGAAGCTATCGTCATTAAATTAGATATTTAAGCTTGTATTTAAAATGTTAATGCTTGTATTTAAAATTAAGTTCAGAAATGAGCCTAATCGGATGAAAACCACGCCTACCTCCTTCACAAAGTGACTTTATTTTAAATGTAAAATCTCTTCAAAATCTACAAAAAATAAAAAATCCCATGAAATTTCGCACGTAAGTTTTCCTCTTCAATATAAATTCTAATTATGAAATTCGGCAAAATCAGATGAAAGCCACGCCTACTTCCCATACATAATGACTTCATCTAAATAGAAAAACCTTCGTAAATTCCTCAAAAATTAATTCATTGCATAATATATATAATTTTAATAATTAAAATGGATTCTGAATTCGGAATTCGGAGAAGTTGGAAAAAAACACGTCTTTCATCCATACAAAGTGACGTCATCAATATAATAAAAAGTTCAAAACTTCGGACCAGTCGAAAAGCATTCCTTATTACTTTTTTTTAAAAAAATTTATAATAATATTTTATACGAGTAGCAAAAATTTATGAATTTGTTAATATTCCTCTAGATGCCCAAAGTCGTCATACTCCTCTGTATCGACCTCGTCACTTTCATCATTGTCACATGACAAAAAAAAATTAAAGACAACCCTTCAAACCAAACTTTCCGAATTTGTCTGAATTCCGATTAGTTCGTAACTATTTCGAGAATTCTTAACGAATTCGTAACTATTTCGCAACACTAATTTCGGAACATTTCTGAATAATTCGAAAGAGTTCATTTAAATTTCAAATTTAAATTGTGAGGTGTTTATAATATTTCGAGTTGAAAAAAAATTGGTAGGCCATGAGCCTAGCAGCATTTTAAATAATTTTCCATTTATAAAATAATTTAATTTAACATGCAACTTTTTCTATAAAACAGATGATACAAAATATGGTTTTAATTTTAATTTTTACAGATTCAAATACAAACGAAATAACAGATTCACATTTACATATGTTCCGTAATAGTAGTTGCAAAGGATCTGTAATTTTTGGCATGTCATTTGTACGAAACATATAGTCCGGGGCATCTTAAGCCCTAACTAAACTTTGATTCGAAATTGTTATTTAATTTTGTATTACATACGGCACAAAAATCATTAAGAGATCGTTGCAAATTTGATTCTTCATTTCGTTACGAATTCGATGCTACAATTTGTTAATAAATTGTAATGAATTTGTAAAGAATTCGTTACGAAAACGATATTTCAATTATTTACAAATTTGTTACGAAATCGATACGTCAAATCTTTACGAATTTGTTACGAATTCGTTACGAATACGATACTCCAATTCTTTACGAATTTGTTACGAATTCGTTACTAAAATTCCTTCCGAATTCGTGTCAACCCCTCCATACGATTGTCGTTACGAAATCGGAACGAATTCGGATGCCGAACTCGGAATAATTTCGAAAAATTCGTTACGAATTCGTTACAAATTCCGAAACTTTGGTTTGCTGGGAAGTATTTTAGTTTTTGTAAGAGTGACTATTATCACGATTTTTGAAATAAAAAAGATTCGGGTAAAAACGAACAACTTTTTATTGCTTAATAGTTTAATAGAAAATTTTCATTTCTACTTGATGATACGGTATTCTTATTTAAAACTCCACGTATATTTCGAAAATAGTGAAAATAGTTCAAATTTTCACATATTTTTAACAATATTTTTTTCATATTCCTACACAATTATTTTTAACCATTTTTTTAATCACGCTTAAGTACCTGAAATTGAAATTTTTATAATAAAAACATCACTGTTGATGTACAAAAAAAATATTAATTTTTGAACTATGTCAAAACGCAAAAGGCAAAAAAACGAAAAATTTCTCAACTTTAAAGCTATGCAGCATAAAAAGTAAACAACATATATCATTGAAATAAGATAAGAGAGCAAAAAAAATACTAAAAAAAAATTCGCTCACAACGTTATTCTCGGCTGTGCTTCAACTGCTACAAGGAAAAGAAGTTGCTATGAGTTATTTTTCAAGTTGTTTTTGTTTGTTAAGCAAGTTGAACATGCGTTTTTGTTTGTTTAGTTACCAATGGGCTAAAATTCGGTCACAGACAGAAAAAGTGCAAAAACATAAATTTGAATTCTTCTTCATTTAATTGTAGTTTTTTCGTTCCGGTATTTTTTTTACATATACCGTTAGAAATCTTGAAAAACATTTTAATATTTTTTGGCTTACATAGATGACCACACCAAAATTGTATTAAAATTAAATACTGGCCAAATATTAAAAATTATTTTTAATAAAAATATGTACTGAAATTTAATGCTCAGTTCGTATTAATTTTTAATCCTGATTTTGTATTAAAAATTAATTATAATATTAGCAATAGTATCAAATTAATGCCAAAGAGTATACAATTTCGTTGTAGTATTTGAATTCTATTAAAATTGAATACAAAATTTTATTGAAATATAATGCAGCATTTCTTAAAAATTAAATACAATATTCAGCATAGTATTGATTTGATTCCAAGGTTATAAAATAAATCTTAAAATATTTGAACTGTATTAAAATATAAAACAAAATAAATTTAAAAATTATGTAATAAATTGAGAAGTATTAATTTAATAATTTTTGTATTAAAAATCTCTGTAATACTTTGCTTGTATTAAAATTTATTCCAAGATTTCTAACCGTGTACTCTTTCTTTTGCAAAACTCAAGCAATATCGTTTTAATTTTAAAAAATGCATTTATGATTGCATCTTAATAATATATTATCTTAAAGTTAAGTGGAAAAATTAAATAAATAATAAAATGGCATTTTTAATTTTACTCATATTATTAGGTCTTGAACTCTCTTTTAAGACGAATTTGTGTACTAGTTACACTAAAAATTACAATTTTAAATTTGGTTCCGTTCAATTTCTTTCTAAATAGTAAATGCATTTTTCTTTTCTATGAGCAAAATGCTTACTATACCACTCGTGCGATGAGACTATCTGGCTCTTTATTTCTTTTGAGGACTGAGCCATAATGTCTACAAACATCTGCAAAGAGCCATCGGAAATCTGATGAAAACAAACTATATCTAGAGCATTTTAAAGCAAATCCTACTAAAACTAGCTCAAAATAAAGCAGACAAATATTATGTGAAAAATTATGTTAAACGATTTAAGAATTAGAATAATACTGGTGTAGGAGAATACCCAAGTTCAAGAGCATCGAATATTCAAGCATGTGTTAATATGTCCTAAGATTTCCAAGAAAAATTTCACACGCTTCACTTTATCGCAGCACAACTTAGCAGCATTACTAGAAGAAAAAAAAACGACCGATCGAAGAGACATTCAGGTGCGATCTTAAGCATCTAAAACCAAGCAGGTTTTTGATAGCCGAGCGTCATATTGTCACAGAATTTCATATACAGTAACAGGCGCATCCCTTCAATGGGATCTGAAATAAGTATATGAAAATCTGTTTATTCGGATAAACAGAGAGATCAGCTAAGATCAATGATTGCTAACACTCAGAGCTGCGTTGACAATTTTTTTGTTTTGTAGATTTTTCTTGTGTGAGATAGGGATTACACTTGAAGTGCGATCCTTTGTTATTTTTTGGTTTGTAGCTTTGTTATTTCTAGCTACTGTAAAATTCTGTTTTTTTCTGTTCTTTTATAACATTAGGTGAATCTATTTTTGTTTTGTTTGCCAGCTCTTGAGTTCCCTTAGAGTATTCTTATATCGGTTACTTCATCTCGATACCCATTTCTTTTGGCTTAATTTGCTAATAAGGACTTTAATGTGATTCATATCAGCTGAGAACTTCTTCCTGGTAATACTAATGGCAGAAGTGAGCAGCTAAGATTTACTTTTCAATAAAATATATATCTAAGTAAGAAACAATTTGAGAAGGTCCTTGTTGCGAGCTAATTAAAAGAGTGTCGAAAATAAATGTGCATTATTTAATGTGTCGCTGCAATAACATTGTTTTGAAAAGTATTAGATTTCCTGATTGAAGATTTGATAAGCATTTCACAAATTAGAAAACACTAATTAAAAGGCACTCGAATTACGATTGACATCATTACACATTGAAATCGAATAGATTGTCAATTGGACATTTTTAACAAGAGAAAACTATGAAGATTGTTGAACCAAATACGTCAATTCAAAATTATTTGAGTTTCAAAAATGGTTTCAACTTTAGAAAGTCGATTTTTTTCACTAACAACTAGTAATAAAACCTCTATTGAATGAATTGTATTAAATAAGAAATATGAAAGCTGTAACACAAGCGTATGTGCAATAAATCACTGGTGGACCAAAAAGGCGCAATTTCATCTTTCTTGAGTTCTTTACAAGAACTTTAAGTAAACCTTGCCTGCGACTTTGTTAAAAGAAAAAAAAAGGAAAAATTTAATCGGTACATAACTTATTAATACCAAACTAACTGAAAATATTTAATTACATCAAATAAATGTAGAACCTATTCGTAAAAGTTTACTTATTCAATTGCATATCTACATACAAAACTATATTTTTTTTAATTCTTTAAAGAGCGTTTATTTCAAATTTAGAGGATATGACAAACAAAAAAATGTTTAAAAATAGTTATAAGCAAAACAAGCGAATATCTAACAAGGGTATCGTGAAAGGAGGGAAGAGCAACTAAGAACATGCGCAAACCCTAATAAAGTAAAAAAAACCTTTGATCTGCTAAACTTGTAAAAGTACTGACATAATGAAATTCGTGAGTTGCCAGAAACATTGTACTTATTCGAAAAATTATCAGATCAAGTAGAACTAGATTAAGTAGTAGAACGCAAGGTGACCGTAGCAAATGGCACGTTGATAATTTCGTGTTGATTATACAAACATACATCTACTTAAAAAACTTTAATTCAGCTGCTTTTGTTTGCAACAAGTAAGATGTTTCTAATTGGAGGTAAATTATATTTATAAGCAAATTTACCGCACTAAAAACAAAAGACAGAACAAAAAGAATTGTGGGTTAAAAGACACAATTTATCAGCAAATTTACCGCACATAAACTGTTGCTATGAAAATATAGCTATCACCAGTGTTGTCACTTGAAAATTTTTAATAGTGTAGCACCCAAAAAAGTGGTAGATCTACCACGATTGGGATAGAGTGACAACACTGGCTGTCACAAGACCGTAAATCCGACGTAAGTTCAAAATGAAATTGAACTTTTTATTTGTTAAGCATTTATCTTAGGTTGTGAGATAAGATTCTGTTTTTATCTATACTATTCTAAGCTTCGTTACGTGGTGCATAACCAAATACACACAAAGCCCATACAACAGAAATTCACGTGGCATTTGCTACGGCCACCTTGCGTTGCATTACGCGAACATAATTGAACCATAAGAATGTACGCGACCCTACTCAGAGAAAGCTAGACGTCGACAATCTGCAATCAAAACGGAGAGCCGAAGCTTTCACCTCTCGACTCTCAACTGCTTCAAAAGACTCCTCTAATCGATGATATATGTCGCCTACAAAGCAACCCTGCAGTCGGTTGTAACCCGCGCTACTAAGGAGCAGTACAAAGAGATGAGGAGGAAAGAGAGACGTATTTTCAGTCCGAAAAAAGAGAGACAGAAAAGCGCAAACATGAGAAGATGTACGGAGACAGAACTTCGGCCTGAAAATTTTTCGAAAAGATAAGACGTTTTGCCTATGGTTACCTGCTGAGCTGTTAAAGAACAGAAGCAAAGCTCTGTTTAAATGCATTCACGACCTTCTATGCAGAATATGATCGGAAGAACGTATTCCGAACGATTGGAATCTTAGTGTGCTCTGCCCAATCTACAAGAAAGGCGATCCCACTATTTGTGCCAATTACCGTGGGATAAGCCTTCTTAATATCGCATATAAGGGTCCTGTCGAGCGTTTTATGTGAAAGATTGAAGCCCATTGTAAACCAACTGATTGGACCTTATAAGTGCGGCTTCAGACCTGGAAAGTCCAAGATTCGACAGCCAACAACCAAGGTTTAAGATGGGCCTTTTTTTACAGAAATCCGATGAATCATTCAAGAGCCGTGCCTCAAGAATGAACTAATTTTGAGAGCAATTCATTGGACCGAATTAGTGCGTCTGCCAAAGTCCCTTCAAAATTCAAGGGATCCACCAGACAAGGTCCTTAAATACCACAGCTCCAAACCAACATTAAAGTTGTTTTTACTACGTAAATGACCGTGATTACTTCAGCCACTAAAATTATACAGGGTTGCCCATATTCGACGGACCCATGTTTTTTTTAAAAAAATCAAAGAAAAAAATAAAAATTTGGCGGTTGGCAATCTTAATCATTTAATTTGTTCCAAGTATATTTGTTTACATCAATTTTTGAATATGATATCTCTCAAATGGCCGCCTCTGGCGTTGATGGCGTATTGTGCCCTTTTTGCAGCATTTTCCATCGTTTTCGCCAACATTTCGGCCGGAATAGCGGCTATTTCTTCACGAATGTTGTCCTTGAGCTCTTCTACGGTCCTTGGCTTGTTAACGTAAACCTTTGACTTCAAATATCCCCACAAGAAGAAGTCAGGCGGCGTCAAATCGGGCGAACGCGGTGGCCAGTCCAAATCACCACTTTTCGACATCAAACGGCCCGGAAACAAATTCTTCAGAAAATCGATTGTTATGCGACTTGTGTGCGGTGGAGCGCCATCTTGTTGAAACCAGAACTGCCTCATACGCTTTCGACGAATAATTGGCATCACAAAATTGGTCATCATGTCGCGATAACGCTCCTGGTTGATGGTAACAGCATGGCCATTTTCATTTTGGAAGAAAAACGGCCCAATGACCGTTTTCGCACTAACGCCGCACCAAACTGTGACTTTTTCGTCATGAAGAGGCACTTCTTGAATCTCCTGAGGATTTTCAGTGGCGTAAATACGGCAATTTTGCTTATTTACGGTCCCATTCAATGTGAAATGGGCTTCATCGGACATGATAATTTTGTTCCAAAATTCCTCGTCATCTTCGGCCATTTCGAAGACTCTTTGGGCCCATTCCAATCGACGAGGCTTGTCCGCAGGCAACAATCTTTGCGTCAATTGAATTTTGTACGGGAACAAATGCAAATCAACGCGAATAATCCGTTGTAAAGTGGACCGAGCCATGCCCAACTGCTGAGAACGGCGTTTTTGGGATGTTCTTGGGGACCTCTCAACACTGGCTCGTACGGCAGCGATATTCTCGGCCGATCGCCTTGGTCGACTTTTATTTGGCCTCTTCGGATTAGAAAGAGCCTCACCAGTCGAAAATTTTTCGTATAAACGCTTAATGGTGTTCTTAGAAGGCGCACTTCTCACATTTTTTAATTTTTTAAAAGCACGTTGAGTTTTCACAATTGACTTCTTCTGTTGAATGTAAATTTCAACTATTTCAGAGCGCTCGCGTGGCGTGTATTGTTCCATGGTAAAAATCTGCTTGGACTGACGCTTCAAACGCGGTATGTCATTAAGCGATCTGACATCTCTGTCAAAAGTTATGGCGTTGCCAGATGGGTCCGTCGAATATGGGCAACCCTGTATATGACTAGGTTATATAAAATAACTATGGGCGATACCAGTATATAATACTGATAATTTAGCCACATTATTTTTAACGCATCTTCGTTATCACATTTAAGGACTGGGTGAAATCTTTATTATGAAAACTAGGAAGACGTGTACCGCTATTAAACCAATGGTACTGATGCTTATGATAAATCAGATTTCCCCGTCATTTGATGGATGCAATTATCAGATTGTTTAGACTTCCCCGTCATCTGTCCTGAAACTCCAAAGGAAACAGTATGTTGATCCGGTAGTTGCTTACCTTCCTAACATTAACTGTTTGAAATTATCGAGAATTCCATCTACTTTCACTCTCTTAGTAATTTACGGGAGTTACCAACCCAAGTTAAACAAGGTCTAACTCACAGCGACCTTTCTGGTCTCCAACCACAGCCAATACGGATTAACCCCGAAGAACCAGTTCATGACAGTCAATATCCGGGCAAAGGTTCCACCAGATAAGGTTCTTCAACATCCCGACAACAGACCAAAAGTTCTTT
This sequence comes from Dichetophora obliterata, assembly GCA_963920525.1. Lineage (NCBI taxonomy): Eukaryota > Metazoa > Arthropoda > Insecta > Diptera > Sciomyzidae > Dichetophora > Dichetophora obliterata. The sequence goes on from OY986435.1 coordinate 282,400,800, forward strand.
AGAACATTTCTTTATGTTTGACTGTGACACCTTCTGTCACTAAAACTGTATGTCTAGGTTAAAATATCCATTGGTTTTCTGATAATCTATTACCCCAAGAGAACCACAATCCTAATTACGCAACTCCATTAGCTTACTTAAGGATTCTTAAAATCCTTTTTCAAAAAACTTGAAAGCATGCCGTAGTATATTTTGACACTATACTAGGTCAAGGATTACTATGTCTCTTATATAAAACCCTTATTCTAAAACAAAGGTCTGCAGTCAACGATTGATCAGGTCTCCTCGTCATTAAATTGCTGACCGTCCCCGTACTTCAAGTTATATTGGATTGATCGTCTATCGAAAGCATAACAATTTTATTTGTTATGATTACTTAATTCCATAACCATACCTTCTCCAAGATTTGAAACCAACAACCAAGGTTCAAGGTGGATCTTTGGTTTTACAGAAATCGGATGAATCATTCAGGATCCGTACCTCTGGAGTGGAGTCATTAGAATTTTTGTTTGGCCATTAATGTCATTGTATCAGCACTACATTAATTAAATATACAAAAATCTTAACATTTGTATGGGAGCTCCTACGGAGGGGTCGAAAGAGATAGGCTGCACAGGATAAAATGTTCCTCCTGGAGCCGTCTCGCGATGTAGTGCGAAAACCTCAGGTGACCCGAAAAACTGACTTTACACTTAAAAACGTTGTGAAACCCACATTTCCTCCCCCACGTTTTCAATTTAAAACTTATTTGGTAAAAACTACGTCCTTTAAAAGTGACGTCGTTGAAACCATACTGCTTTCAATATTTATTTAAATATATTTTAACTCCAGTCCTGTCAAATATAATTCCTTACTTGTTTTATTTGTCGAGACGATGGCTATAGCTATAATATTATGTATAAATACTTTCTTTAAAGATCTTGCCAAAAGATTTTTTAGCGCTTTCTGAACGACAGCTGATAAGCAAAATTAAAAATTTATCAGTTTTCGCTTTCAGTGATCAGTGAATTATTACAATGCACAAAAGCAGAATCAACTTCATTTTCTTTGATCTCGATTTGCCGATGCTGAGCAAAGAAAAATTTCCAAATTTAAATTGTTCGCGCCCCTGCGCAAATTAACATCCAGTCTGCAACAAGCAGTCAACACAGCGGCTAGAAGATGGCACGCTGCATGTCAGATGTTTTGCCAACAAAACCCAAAAATGCTCTTTAATATGCAAAATCTCTGCACGTAAAAACAATGAATCATACAATGGGTCCAAAACAATGGGTGGGACGAGTAATCTTTGCCAAAGATACAAAATAGTTACAAATATATTTAGATCAACTGGGTATTGTTTTTGACTGTGAATGCAGTGAGAAATGAAGATCGTTGCACATGGCAGCTAAACAGCTTTGCTGTTCTCCACTGCTATGTCGCTTGAGTCCTTCACATGCGCTTAAACGAATTAATAGATTAGTATTCATACATAAAGGTTTGTTTTCATGATGTGCTCGTTAGAATATGGTGGTGAATTGTTTTGCGTGCTGTCTTATAGCTTATTACTTTTGTGTTGAGTGTGTAGCAGTAATAAATATTTTGCTGCGTTGAGCCTCAAGTAGATCCTTTTGCTGTTTGGGCGTGTTTGGCCATTGTAAATGAAAATGGAATGGATCCTTTTGTTTATGCTTTTGTTTTGGTGGTGTCTTAATTCTATTTCTTCTTGCCGACTGCGTAGCCAAGTATGAAGGTAAACATTTTGCCTATTTTGAAACATCAATATGTGCTTAAACCACAATTTTTTAAGAGCATTGAGATCTTACAGGCAGTCATAGTTGTTGCATTTTTTGTTTTGTTTTTATGTAGATTCATATGTTTTCGCTTATCTTTTTCATATCATATCATTGGCCAATGAAAGTATAGTAAATGTTTTTTTGTTTCAGATTATCTTGGTTATAATTTTTTGCCGACTTTAATTTTTGCACACACGGCAACTTATCTTTCAAGTTGTGTGCAGCCATTTCTAAAGGTTGTTGTATTCGATACTCTTTTCGCTGGCTGAATTCTTAAGCTCAGATTTAAGACATTTCGATTCTTATCAGTTTCATTATTCTTTTTTGGCACTTATACATTTTTTAATGGATATACTATTTGATACTTTTTCGATTTCTCTACACATGCTTTATGATATGTTAAGGACTACATTTTTTTAAAAAAAATATATCCTTAAAAGTTCGCAACTTTTTTCTTTGATGTGTTGTTTCGGAGTAAATTAAAATATGCAAGTGTTTTTATTCTACAAACTAAAGGAGTTATTGCAGATACTGTAAAATTTTGATGTCTGATCAATATACGTTACTTGCTTTAGAAAAAGAACAAAAGCACTCATCGGTTGGCTTCTTTTTAGCACAGCACTGACCTGATGAGTCTATCGTTTTCCTAATTCTGTTTTAAAAGAAAAAGTTTATAAGAAGTACACCAAAATTCGGACTCAGCTAATTCAAACTTATTCTTAGATTTGGGTTTATATCTTTAAATCCTTATGGTTGATTGTTGTCATTATTTTAAATAATATAGTGCTACATAATTACTACACAATTATAAAAAGAATAAATGTAATGATTTAAAATTTTGCACATAAGCTTTCGTCTGAAATATTTACCATATATTTGAAATTTGTCAAAATAGTATAAAAATTGCCCTACTTCCCAACTTTATGAAAACGAATAAGTCTTTAATTATTCAAAAAAATTTAATTTAATGAATTAAAAGCATGCACATATGCTAAGAATAGTAAAATTTACTTTGAGTTTGAAACTTGGCAAAATCGCACAAAAGCTCGGCCAATCTTCCATACAAAGTGACATCATCACAGTAGCATAACTTTTATAAATGTCTCAAAAATGTGTGTATATACAGTATATTTGACAAATAATTTCCATATCTTAAACATGTGGTGGCCGCAGCCTACTGGGAAGAGTGCGTGGCCCACAAGCGAATCGCCTGGCCGATTTTCGGATCTGGTATCAAAAGTTATTTAAAATAAGGGCAATAGAGGTGCACTTTACCCTATCACATCTTCAATTTTCTGAATTTTTTCTGAATATAAACATTTTTGTTTATAAACGTGCATAGCTAAAGCAAAACTGGTGACAGAAATGAAATCCTCGTACCCAATTCAACCTAAGACTGGTCTCACATTTATATGTTTTATACAAAAATGTATCGTAAAAAATTCCTTAAGAAAAAAATTCACAAAATTCTAAGTATAATCTTAACGTTGGTGCGTATGTATTTTTGACCATCGCGGCTGAACCACTGAAGCTATTCACCTTATATTCACAACATGTGTTCGTGTGGTCCTCCGAAATTTTTTTGTTGCTTTAGATCCGCCTAGGTAGCGCTGTGGTCGGTTTTTATCGGTTTAGAAATATGTTTTTTTAAATCTACCACAGCGCCACCTAGGGGGATCTAAAAAACAAAAAATTTCGGATTACCTCACGAACACATACTGTGAATATAAAGTGAATAGCTTTAGTAGTTCAGCCGTGATGGTCAAAAATACATACGCACAAACGTTAAGATTATACCTTGAATTTTGTGAATTTTTTCTTTAGGAATTTTTTACAATAAATTTTTGTATAAAAACGTTTAAATGTGAGTACGGTATCAGATTGAATCGGGCACGAGGATTTCATTTCTGACGTCAGTTTTGCTTTTGATATGCACGTTTATATATAAACATATTTTTAAAAAAATTCCTAAAGAAAAAATTCAGAATAATTAAGATGTGATAGGGTAAAGTGCACGCATATCGCCCCATTATTTTTTTTATAACTTTTCTACATATATCTACATATATCTCCTATTAAAGGTAGGAACTTTTGAGCTTAAGCCTTTCGATGCACCAATTATTTGATAATGTAATGAAGTGTTTTTTTTTCTAAGCCCTTTTGTATAGTCGACTTTAGAGCTTACTTATATCCCGAGAAACAATTTGTGTCCGTACCAAACTAGTCTATATTATGTCCATAAAGTGTTCAAAAACGAATGACTATATACGGAAACAATAAACTGACGAGTGTCCGATTAGGTCTTCGATCGTACTCTGCCCAGGGTGTTCCAGTACTAACACTTTTTTCGGTGCAGAGGTCGGGCTTTTACATACACGGACACCGAACATAGGAATATCTGCTACTTTATTGACATAAAATATGAAATTGTTTCTCGGGAGGGATCGCCCCTCAATGTGACGTCCGAACAGAAATATTAATTCATTTGAGAAAAAATTCTGTCTGAGTTGGGCATTGAACCCCGTCAACAGCAGCTATTTAGCTTAGCCATCACTGAACTTGTGTCTCTTGTCCGAAAAAAGTGGTTATCGTAGTATATAAAACCATAAAATAAAACCGAGTTCAACTTAGAGTAATTAGAAAGAGTCAATATGTAAAAAGACGCGTATTCACAGACTTTTATGCGAAAAGTAATTTAAAATTCGTTATTAATCTGCCCAATTAAGCATTCATATGTCATAAATTCATAAATTATGTCTAAATCATATAAAAAAATCTACGCAGCAAATAACAAAACAATTCCACATGGAACTTAGCATCGAATAAAAGCCAAAGCCACCAAGTCAAAATGTGCTTATATGGGAGCAGTTGTCAGTCCATTAAATTAACACATTGAAGCACACATTTTGCGTCAAGATTGCTGCCAGACCCAAAAGATTTGTTCCCCTTTTAATATAAATGAATATACATATTAATTTAATCCTCTAAGTCACTTTTGAAATAAGCGAAAAAGTCACTAACACCCACGACTTTGTTGATTATTAAAACCCCAAACTTAGCTGAAAACTCAAAAGTATGAACGCAACTTAGTTGCAAAATGGAAGCAACAACGAAAAGCGCTTCATTTGCCTGTGTCTACGCGCCAAAGCACTTAGATGAAGCAATTAGGCGATTCCCATGTTTGCAATTATGCCCACGATCCCATTCCATTCGGTCCCATACAAAAAGCTTTTGCATACCAACTGGCAGCCTTTGTGTGAACTTGGCCGCCGCCATTTCCAACGACCCTTGTTTATTTTCGTGGGCGCTTTATTTTTGTGAATCGAACAAGCAAGCAAACCAGCTTTTATAATTTCACTGAATTACAGTAGAGTGCTAACATTTGTGTATGTTTGTTTGTTTTAGTTTATGTGGATGTGATACTAGCAGCGGGCTTCATAATTTTTCAGTGCTACCTAGCATCGATTACCTGTAACTACTAATGGAATCAGTTAACGGAATCGGTTAAGTTTCTACATATAAAAGTCACTCAAATGGGAAAATATTTTCAAAATTTTAAGTTGCATATATCATATTTATGCTGATCATACGATATATGATCTGATGTAAAGAATAATACTGCATTTGATGCCTTTGTTTTGTATGAGTAATTTTTTAAAAAAGCACATAAATGTTCCGTATTTTTAATATCCCTTTTGAAAAATCTGCTAATTTAAATGTAATTGAAAAAGTAGTTTTTTGTCAAACACAACTGGCTAAAATTTTTACTTTTTTCCACAGAACGATCTAGCATATTTTGTATAGTAATGTTCACTAAATAAGTGAATGGACCATCTGCTTGAAAATTTGTTGATTTTAAATTAGTTGATAATTGGTTTAAAATAAATAAATTAAAAACTGGGTAATTTTGCACTAATAAAAAATTTTGTTTTGAAAGCATAAAAGTTGAAAATTTGTATTTATCAAAAAGATAACTCCCAAAAAATCGTAACGATTTAACCGAATATTATTTCTTAACTTATTTTACTACTTTAACGCTAATCAACACTTTTAAAGAGATATTGTTGAATTTTACAAAAAAAAAACAGAAATATTTTTAATGGTTCTCCAATTTTAATTTTTTTATGAAAGAGTTTGAATTAAAAACATGAATTCTAAAGTATGTTTTTAATAAATTAAATCCAAAAACTTTTTAAGTTGAACTAGGAAACTTAAAGAAAAAATTAAAGTTTTTTCTAAATGACCTTGTTATTTATTATGTTGATTTTATATGATTAAATACAAATTCCAAATGTTTGATAGTTTAAATCAACGATTTAATAAAAGCCAAATCAACGGTTTAAAACTATCAAACAACTAGAATTTGTATTTAAAATCAAGTATGATTTAAACTATCAAACACTTAAAATTTGTATTTAAAGAAAAAGCTTTTATTAAGAAATAACAATATTTGAAATTTTTTGACAAATTTCTGAAATGTTTGTTCAAATCGAAAAAATTCAAAGCAGGTGGCACAATAAACAAATGTGACTTTTTATTTAAAGGGTAAGGTTGGTAACGCATAAATCGGCTTAAGTTTTAAGAGCAATTGGATGCAGCTTTGTTGTGCTTAGTTCATATGAAAGTTCAAAATATTGTTCAAAATATATTGGGATTAGAAAAAAAATAAAAACTTTGTTGAATTAGCAAATTATTGGTGCATCGAAAGGCCAAAATTCAGTTCTCTACGTATAATATATAGTAGACATGAAGTGCAACACTTGAACAATTTTTTCAATTTTTTTTTTAATGTAAGCAAACCAATAAATTTTATATGAACTTTGTGTTGTTTTTACAAATTTTTGGTTAAAGCTAGCTCAATAATACTTTTTAAAGCAAAGCTTTTTACGCCTCGTTTTGTGATTTGCTTGAGTGAAATCTTAAAAACGACACTTTTTCCCATACACCTTTTCCTCAAAATAATTGCTGTGTTTTTATTTGCGTCTATTACAACAATAGGATATAAAATTAAAAAACTTCTTTGTTAGCGTGCTAATCGAACTTTCACCATTTCGATCGAGAATTCTACACACTAACCACTACTCCAAAACCCTTTGTGTCAAGATGTGGTTCATTCAATATTTAGTCTTAACTGAAGCTATGTTGCAGTAGATGACAGAAATTTATTAAAAGGATTGTGCATTAGCTATCCTACATATTCTATTGTGCGTGAAGCTATGCTGCAGCAGATCACAATAATCGATCAAAAGCATTGTGAATTAGCTATCCAAACAACAAAAGTAGCAAGGTTCCATTGAACGGGTTGAAAATTATCACAAGATGCCAATTGTTTTAGGTGAAGATTTCAATTGCGAATTTAGACATGAATGTTCATAGGCACTTAAGGCGCTCAAAAATTTAAGGTATTTTTAGAATTTTTTTAAAAAGTTAAAATATTGAACAACGATATTTAGACTTTTAAGTAATATACCTTACTCATTCATCATAAAAAAATTTTTTTAAAATCCCACCGGCGGATTTGCCAGTGGCTACCATAGAACTAATACAGAATAAATTACCAGGTAAGGAAGCATTACTTTTTTCATAAAGTAATTACCTGTAATGTAGCATACAAGGAAAAGTAATGCAGTGATTTTTATAACTTAATACAAGTAGTATGTTACTCCATATCTTCTAGGTAATGCTGAAGGGAGGCGATCACTTACCTCCTGTCTCATTCAATGTTAAATGTAAGGCCTTTTATGCATAGTAAGGTAATATAGTCGGAAGTAGTGGTCTTTTTTTTTTTTTTTTTTAGACTGAACCAACGCTCAGGGGATGCCCCCTATAAATGCTTAAGCATTGTGTTGATTCGGAAGATGGGTGATAGTTAGTTGGAGGGTGGATAGATGGAGTAGTGTCGGTGAAGATTTGTTTTGAATTTGCAAAGCTCAAAACTGCCGGGAAACACCCCAGCAGCGGATTTGCCAGTGGCTACCATAGAACTAATACAGAATAAACTACCAGGTAAGAAAGCATTACTTTTTTCAAAAAGTAATGCGTCTGCATATAGCAGAAGTAATTAACTCATACCTCATTACCTGTAATGTAGCATACAAGGAAAAGTAATGCAGTGATTTTGCAAATATCCGAATAACTTAATACAAGTAGTATGTGACTCCATAACTTTTAGGTAATGCTGCAGGGAGGCGAACACTTACCTCCTGTCTCATTCAATGTTAAATGTAAGGCCTTTTATGCATAGTAAGGTAATACAGTCGGAAGTAGTGGTCATTACAAGGTAATTGATGCTTCATATATTCGGAATATATTCCATCCGCTACTGGGACGCTCGCAGGGAGACTATTCCACAACTTAACCGCGCGACTAAAGAACGAATTATCGCGGTAATGCGAGGTTCTATTAGGCATCGATGCAATGGTAAAGGGGTGGGCTTGGACAGCTGCCCGAGTGGACCTGGGAAACACACGAGCTGGTGGCGTCAGGCCATGTATCTCCCTTGAACACTTCCCATGGTAATACCTATACAGAAGGCTTAGGCAACCTACATTACGTCGATGCTCAAGAGAGTTGAGAGAGGATGAAATACTTTCATCTCCTATCAAATATATCGCACGACGTTGAATTAGGTCCAGAAGCTCCAAATAAGATCTTAAAGCCCCTGCCCAAATGTGCGAATTGTACTCCATTTTCGGCCTAATATATGAGGTGTAGATCATGCGAAGATCAGCTGAAGTGAAATAGTTTTTGCACCGTTTTAGAAAACCTAGGCACTTACCCGCTTCTTTCGACACATCGAAAATATGATCATTCCAACGAAGATCACATTGTATCAATATGCCCAGAACGTCAAGAGCGGCTGATTCCACAAGATCCACACCATTCATATTGAAGGGAGCTAATGGGCAATCCATCCGCTTGTGGGTTAACAGACAACACTGGGTCTTGCTTACATTGAACTCTACTCTATTAGCAAGACCCCACTCGGAGATTTTTTGTAGATCATTTAGTAGTGTGTCATTCATAGTTTGCCTTTTTCTCTCAATCTCCATAGAGCTTGGGCGTTTTTTGAATGAATATGAATGACAAATGCTGCTGTCGTCCGCAAACGAATGAATTGGGTTATGCGTCAACGACAGAAGGTCGTTGATAAAAACCAGAAACAAGGTTGGCGATAGAACTGAACCCTGCGGTACTCCTGCGTTGATGGCGTGCTTCTCGGACGAAATACCGTCAACTACGACTCGAATCGTTCTGTCTTTTAGAAAACACGTGATCCATCGAGCAAAATTACCACCAAAACCATATGCAGCAAGTTTTGACACGAGCGCTTTATGCCACACTCGGTCGAACGCTTTTGAAATATCCAGAGCAACAACCCTGCTCTCGCCGAAAAAGTGAACGCATTTATTCCATTCTTCGGTTAAGAACGCCATAAGATCACCAGTAGAGCGAGCCTTACGGAAACCATATTGACGGTCACTGAGCAGTTGGTTGTGCTCCAGATAGTTCGTAACGTTGAAGTTTATTACGCTCTCCATAACTTTGGAAAGCGTAGAGCATATCGCAATGGGTCGGTAGTTTGCAGGGTTCGTGGCATCACCCTTTTTAGGTACCGGCTGGACATTTGCCACCTTCCAACAAGATGGAAATATTCCTGTTCTGTAGGAGATGTTGAAAAGGTTGCGCAAAGGCCGAGCCAGCGAAGAAGCACACATTTTAAGCACAATTGGCGGTATGCCATTCAAGGTAATTGATGCTTCATATATTCGGAATATATTCCATCCGCTACTGGGATATTACTCATTCATCATAAAAAAAATTTTTTATGCATGAGCATGAGCGGTGTTGTAGATTTTGAATTTTCTATTTATCTGAAAAATAAAAACCCAAGAATATTACTAATCACTATGAGTGCAGCAATGGCTGGCACTAGAAAAAAAATACTGAAAATTGAAAGAATGACGCGCTTTTGAAAATTAAGTTCTTAAAACAGCATGTTTTCTTCGGGTTATTAAGTGTTAAATATACGATGTTTTTGAAATAAAACTTTGATGTTCCAGCTATAGCCACTGATGTTATGAATAGCATATTTAAATTTCAGATGATTCGACTGAAGAGTTTTTGTTTTATTTACAACAAATTGCCGAAAAAAGTAGTTTCGAGATAAATGAGTATAAAGAAAATGAATCTAGACGAAACACTGTCCCTGGACACTTACAAAAACTGATATAGAAGTGAAAATAACATCAGAAAGACTATTCTTTTGATATAAAAAAAAATCAATATTATAAAACTTGTAGGCCTTGAACAATGCCGTTTTGATTTATATTATTTGCAAATGATAAGCGATCCAAATATTTCTACAACACGATTAGGACAACTAGAAATATCTTTGTCCTAATCGTTTCCCAAATTTAGAAAAAATTTGCTAGAAATATCGATGGCATTACATCTATGTATATAATATACGTTTGATATTTTAGATATTACAAAACAATAAGTTCATTAACATTTACAAAAATAATTCAAAATTAATTTAAAAGATGTAAGGTAATAAAACTTTCTGGTGGGAATAATATTGTTTTTAGTTAACATTATGGTATTTAAAATTTTTTAATTTAAAAATTTGTTTAATAAAAAACCATAAAATTATCAAACTTATGAAGCTGGGAATAAGCTTCGCTTCTCTCGCTTCTCTCATTTAAAACTTCGGGATATTTTTTGGTTTATTTTGAATTATGTGAAATTTGTTCTGATCATATGTGGAATATAATTTCGTGTTAATTGGCGTCGCCAGAGTGAATGGCGCAATGTGCTCATTTTACCGCATTTTCCATTACATTTTGTAGTGTTTCGGGCTGATTAGCGGCCATTTCATGTCAAATATTGCCTCTGAAGGCTTCCAGGGCCCGTGGCTTGTTGACATAATCTTTGGACTTCAAATAACCCCACAGGAAGAAAGAAAACTTAGCCTTATCACTCACGATAATTTTTTTGCCAAAAATCATCATGGGTTGGAGCCATGTTCACCACGAAATTCGTATAATCCAAGCGACGTGGCTTGTCGATCGGTGAAAGCCGTTGTGTTCATTGAATTTTTTATGGGAATAACTTTAAATGTGTGAGGCATGTCGACTCGAAAGATATATTACTAGGTGGCAACCCTATTATTTCAAAATTTTATAATTTTGAAATTCTGACGACGGATTCGGATTCAGCGACCCATTTTTGGTTTACCATTTTTTTTTTCCAGCCCCGAATTTATAAAACTACAAAAAATAAAGGTGGCAGCCCTATCCACCATATTGAAATTTAAAATTCTGACTTTAGATTCGAAATCAGCGACCCCTTAACACTAATAAATGACGTTTAAAACTCTTAAACAGACATATTATTAGGTGGCAACCCTATTATTTCAAAATTTTATAATTTTGAAATTCTGACGACGGATTCGGACTCAGGAACCCATTTTTGGCGTACCATTTTTTTTTTGCCAGCCCCGAATTCATAAAACTAAAAAAAATAAAGGTGGCAACCCTATCCACCATCTTGAATTTGAAAATTCTGACCTTAGATTCGAAATCAGCGACCCCTTAACACTGATAAATGATGTTTAAAACTTTTAAAAGTACATATTATTAGGTGGCAATACTGTGGTAAAAATTTAGGTGACAACCCTAACCTCCATCTTAAATTTTAAAACTGTGACAATATATTCGAAATCAAATCCGTTGTCAGAATATCAAAATTACAAGAATTCGCAAAAATAAAATAAAATCTAGGTGGCAACTCTGTCCGCCATCTTAAATTTTAAAGTTTGACAGCATCTTCGAAATCATTTATCCTAAAACTTCACACCACGGAGTCCACAGAATCCTTAAAAGTCCTATTACGCTTAAGCTCTCTCTAAAGAAGCTCATTGAATTTTTGGATACTTGCTTTAATTCAATAATTTGGATACTTGCGAGGCTTACAAGCTTTTGCCGAAGGGCATCAAGCTTTCCATTGCTTGAAACTTCGTGCCGTTCGCTTGTAAGCTAGAATAGGTGCAAGCTGTGCGTGGGCTTATTTATATTCAATTACAAGCTTTGCTTGATTCAAAATTATCAAGCTCAAGCTAGCTTGAACTTGTATTTTAAGCAAGCGCTTGAAATAGACTTCAAGCAGGCTTGTGCAGTTCTCTGGTGTACGTGTACTGAAAACAAAAGAAAAAGCTATAACCCAATCAGCCAAACAAGCTTGGAATAAGCTTGTAGTAAGCTTACAAGCGTGAGCATCGTGCTTGGAAAAAGCTTGTAAAAATTGTTGTGAAATACTTTGAAATAATAGTAGAATAAGCAAAAAGGAACCGTTGGAAAAATATTCCTTGCTATACTATTATTGTAAGCGTTTACTATTCTATTGGTTATAAGTGTTGTCAATAAGCTTTTTACAACACTTTCTTTGCAATTGGAAAAAATCGTTGTAAAATTATTATTGAAAATAATTATTAAATAATTGGAAGTAAGTGTTATTGTAAGTTTTTACAACTATTTTTAAAAAATTGTTAAAAAGTCTTATTAAAATACTATAAAAACATTTATTAAATAATTGTAAGCGTTTAACAACTGTTTTTAAGAAACCTTATATGCTGGCAGTTAACATAAGAGCCCAAATTCATCTTCTCAGTAAATGAATCCATATAAAACACCATCACATCCAAATCTATAGGAAATTTATCTATAATATACAATCGGTAAACACATTGCCACTCAAAAAAATTAATATTAATTACAATATTTGAATGGTCCAATTTGATAAATTTTTGTTAAAGGACTAATAAAATAATAAAAATTAGTTTAAGCATTAGAAAATTCTAAAAGAATGTGTTCGAATTATCATTGAACACAAGCCACTGAGATCAAAATTGTTAATGAACTTTATGCAAAGGAACTTTATTTTTTATTGCAATGGTAATTTTCAATGCTTGCGGAATTTCCATATAATGTGAAAGTTGTGAAACTATTACCTCTGAAAGCATTTTCCAATCATGCTTTGAAAACGCTTGTAAATTAATCTTCAAGTAAACTTACTGCAAGTATTGTTATAAAAAGCTTACTTTTATCATTTTTGGATACAATTTTACAACACAACTTTTAAATTCACTACGTAGACAAGTATTTTCAAAGCCTGTTTGGAAAAGGCTTTAATTATTCTATTATATGTAAGCTTACTCCAAACACTATTACATAATGACTAATTGGAAAGGCTAAAGGTTTAAATGGCCCACTCTGTACAAACATTCGATTAATATAGCCTGAAGAAAAAAGTCGAATCAGTTTGCTCTATTGAAATTAAAATGATTTTGCAAATTCTTCTTCTTCCGAAAAATACAAATCCTGATTATTTTCTTAGTATAAGTAAAAAATGTGATTCGAGACAACTGGGTACGGAAATCTTTGTTAAATTTTTGTTTGAAAACAAGAGCAATCGCAGACCTGTATTAGTATGTATGTAAGTATATACTCTTATAATTTTTAATAGAAACGTCTTTTTTTCTGTATTTAAATTGAAAAATATGATTGACGTAGTTATATTCCCCTTTTATTATTAATGAGTAATGGCAGCCCTGGAAATTCTTACTGGGTTTCAATAAATACCTTAGATTTGGTAAGTATCTAAGGTGTTAAAATTTTTGGGTGCTTTTCTAGAGGGGGAAGGACTCTGCTTTGCTAAGCACAACAGTTTTTTCGGTTAATACTTGTTATGTTGTACTTTTTGATGTGCCTCGCATATTCCTTGACTTTCATGAAACTTCGTTGTTTAATGAAAATGTGTATGTTTTTTGTTGCTTTTCTTATTGTTGTTGTTGTTCTTTGTAATTTGTGTGTGCTGTTGGCATTTATGCGTACACTTTTGCATTATTTCACAGCAAACAAATTTTCTCATTAACAGCCTCCGACTTAATGGATCCCTTACCGGAGGATGTATGCGGGGAGCGGGGAGCAATGTGTTTATGGCGTAAATACCCAGGCTGGGATGTGTTAATGGGCGACGTGGTTCGTTGAGTAGAAGTAGTTAAATGCTTGGAAATTTTCACAAAATAGGTACCTACTGTTGCCAACTTAAACTTATTCAATTTGTGAATATCTTTAGGTTAGAAGCTTTAATTCTTATTTGCTAGGAACTAATTGGTATTCTTGAGTTTTCTAAATGCATATGTAAATAATTTAAGGAAGGGTATGATTATGAAAACGCCAATGGGTGAGCTGCCTAGTTTTCGATTTTGATAAAAAATGTAGGGATAATCTTATGGGTATCTAATACTAAGAACCGTAGTCATTTATTTTTTATTCTAACTTCGGATGGACACCCATTCGAAATCCGACATTGAGCAATTTTAGTAGTCTCTTTAAGTAGGCTAAAGCTTTTTTATTATAAAATATATAATTTTCATTGTAATTTTATTTGCTTCTTAGAAGATGTGTTGCTTATAAAAAAATGGGATAAGCCATTAAAAACTTGATAAAATTTGTTGATTTTTGAAAAGTTGCATTAGGTCCTGTGCCCACATTATTAGTTCGAGACTGCTAATTTTTATCAGCCATGTAGTTCTTGAACTCAAGATTAAGAAAGTATGGTTTAAAGTATCTGGACCATCACATTCTTAAAGAAAAAACTTTTAAAATAAAAAAAAGTACAGCAGTGAGGGGACTGCCGACTGAAGCGAAAACATATATGTAAAATATTAGTATTCCCTGGAAGACTTTGTCCTGCCACGGACCGCCTTACTGCTATATAAGAATTTTTATGCTAATCGGAAAAAATTTTATATTTTCACCCCCTCAACCTTTGATTATTTCTTTCAAAATATTTTTTATTCAGATAGCATTTTTATTTTATAATTACACCAAACTATATCATTACATTTAAATTGAATATTGTTGATATAAATATAAAATACAGGGAGCACTATTGAATAAAAAATAATATTCATTAAATTCATTATTAATTCATTCATTAAATTTTTCTTGACCATTTTATGAATAAATTCATTATTTTTAATTGTTTTTTCGTTAACTTGACGAAAATTTTCATTAAAGTGTATAAACGAGTTCACAAATTTTAATGAAAGCAGCTCTGAAATATGAATTTATGAATAAGTTAATGAACACTCTTCATTAAAATTGCCAAACAATCTCGTCGTCTAACGGAACATTGCTTTATTGTAGCGGTGGGTAATGAATAACACAAATTGTTCTACTTCATTGTTGCTTGTGAAAGTAAAAAGTGCATAGAAGTAAATTAGAAGAAGATTAATAAAAGTGCATTTACCAGTGATTAAAATATTTAACGTAATTAATAAAAAATGTTTTGTGCTTTGTGCAAACAAGAATACAAAATATAGATATCTTTGTAGGACATATAAAAAAACTGCATTTTATTTCTAAAAAGGACAAGTTGTGCTGTCAATTTTGTGCACAATTGTTTGGTGGTGTTAATATTTATAAAAGACATCTTAAAAGAAAGCATTCTGATTAAGAGTCTTATTAACTATCGGCAAATGTTTGCAGCAATCAAAAACAAAAAGAAGCGCTAGCGCTCCGAGCTGTGCAGCCGACGAGTGTGTTGCCAACTAGTGTATTACCAACGAAGCTGAAAGCATTGCTAGCGCAGAAGATTCAGTCAATTTTGATTGAAATACTTCTTAATTTTGCGAATCAATTTCTTCCTTAAATACTTTTTTTTCATTTTATGTAATAAAATAAGACTTATTATTTGCCATTTTTACTAAAGATATTAAACATATTAATAAAATAATTAAAATGTATGAAATATATACTTTTGAATATTAAAACAATACATTTTCATTTAAATTTATTAGGTAACGTGTGTAATGTTCCACCATTTCTTTCAACAATTTCATAAATAAAAAATTTACTCAAATTTCCATTAAAATTTAAAAAAATTTTAATGAACTTCTTCATTAATTTCAAGACCTTTTCATTAATTTTAATGAAATTGTTCATTAAATTTTAACGAACATATTCATAAAGTTTAATGATTTTTTCGTTTATTTTAATGGTTTTATTCATTAAATTTTATTGATTTTATTCATTAAATTTTAATGAAATTTTTCATTAAATTATACGTTATCATTAATTTTGTTCATTCAATTTCAAGTTTATGAATACAGTTCATTATATTTTAACGAACGTGTGCGGTGGTTCAAAAATAACGAATATTAAAGTTTTTTCCTAAATGACCTCTATGTTTTTATTATGTTGACTTTATATGATTTAAATACAAATTCTAAATGTTTGATAGTTTAAATCATACTTGATTTTAAATACAAATTCTAGTTGTTTGACAGTTTAAAATCGTTTATCGAGCTTAAGGTCAAAGTTAGAAACAATTAATTGTTCTAACGAATTTTTCTAAAGAAACAACAACAACAACAAAGTTTTTTTTTTTTTTTTTTTTTTTTTTTTTTTTTTTTTTTTTTTTTTTTTTCAATATGAAAGGAAAAAAAACCACTAGCAAATTGATTTTATTGTACAATTTCTGCGTGCTAAACGCGTCATCAGAAATCTTTGTGATTGCCCGTGCAAGCGCGTAGACGCACTGCACCATCGGGGCGATGAGATTTTGAAGCTTCAATTTCTCATTTTTTTCCCTTAATTTCATAATGCCACATTTGTTGTTGTATTTCTGTTTTACTTTAGTTTCTATGCCTATATTATATGTAGTCCAACAGCCTGCTGGAATTCTGCACTAACAAAGCATGTTTACTGAAGTTGTTTTTAGAATTTTTGCTGATTTTGTTTTTCAGCTGTTTCCGTTTGGTCGAGCTCTACCATTTGATTAAAGTTTTTTCCTAAATGACCTCTATGTTTTTATTATGTTGACTTTATATGATTTAAATACAAATTCTAAATGTTTGATAGTTTAAATCATACTTGATTTTAAATACAAATTCTAGTTGTTTGACAGTTTAAAATCGTTTATCGAGCTTAAGGTCAAAGTTAGAAACAATTAATTGTTCTAACGAATTTTTCTAAAGAAACAACAACAACAACAAAGTTTTTTTTTTTTTTTTTTCAATATGAAAGGAAAAAAACCACTAGCAAATTGATTTTATTGTACAATTTCTGCGTGCTAAACGCGTCATCAGAAATCTTTGTGATTGCCCGTGCAAGCGCGTAGACGCACTGCACCATCGGGGCGATGAGATTTTGAAGCTTCAATTTCTCATTTTTTTCCCTTAATTTCATAATGCCACATTTGTTGTTGTATTTCTGTTTTACTTTAGTTTCTATGCCTATATTATATGTAGTCCAACAGCCTGCTGGAATTCTGCACTAACAAAGCATGTTTACTGAAGTTGTTTTTAGAATTTTTGCTGATTTTGTTTTTCAGCTGTTTCCGTTTGGTCGAGCTCTACCATTTGATTAAAGTTTTTTCCTAAATGACCTCTATGTTTTTATTATGTTGACTTTATATGATTTAAATACAAATTCTAAATGTTTGATAGTTTAAATCATACTTGATTTTAAATACAAATTCTAGTTGTTTGACAGTTTAAAATCGTTTATCGAGCTTAAGGTCAAAGTTAGAAACAATTAATTGTTCTAACGAATTTTTCTAAAGAAACAACAACAACAACAAAGTTTTTTTTTTTTTTTTCAATATGAAAGGAAAAAAACCACTAGCAAATTGATTTTATTGTACAATTTCTGCGTGCTAAACGCGTCATCAGAAATCTTTGTGATTGCCCGTGCAAGCGCGTAGACGCACTGCACCATCGGGGCGATGAGATTTTGAAGCTTCAATTTCTCATTTTTTTCCCTTAATTTCATAATGCCACATTTGTTGTTGTATTTCTGTTTTACTTTAGTTTCTATGCCTATATTATATGTAGTCCAACAGCCTGCTGGAATTCTGCACTAACAAAGCATGTTTACTGAAGTTGTTTTTAGAATTTTTGCTGATTTTGTTTTTCAGCTGTTTCCGTTTGGTCGAGCTCTACCATTTGATTAAAGTTTTTTCCTAAATGACCTCTATGTTTTTATTATGTTGACTTTATATGATTTAAATACAAATTCTAAATGTTTGATAGTTTAAATCATACTTGATTTTAAATACAAATTCTAGTTGTTTGACAGTTTAAAATCGTTTATCGAGCTTAAGGTCAAAGTTAGAAACAATTAATTGTTCTAACGAATTTTTCTAAAGAAACAACAACAACAACAAAGTTTTTTTTTTTTTTTTTCAATATGAAAGGAAAAAAACCACTAGCAAATTGATTTTATTGTACAATTTCTGCGTGCTAAACGCGTCATCAGAAATCTTTGTGATTGCCCGTGCAAGCGCGTAGACGCACTGCACCATCGGGGCGATGAGATTTTGAAGCTTCAATTTCTCATTTTTTTCCCTTAATTTCATAATGCCACATTTGTTGTTGTATTTCTGTTTTACTTTAGTTTCTATGCCTATATTATATGTAGTCCAACAGCCTGCTGGAATTCTGCACTAACAAAGCATGTTTACTGAAGTTGTTTTTAGAATTTTTGCTGATTTTGTTTTTCAGCTGTTTCCGTTTGGTCGAGCTCTACCATTTGATTAAAGTTTTTTCCTAAATGACCTCTATGTTTTTATTATGTTGACTTTATATGATTTAAATACAAATTCTAAATGTTTGATAGTTTAAATCATACTTGATTTTAAATACAAATTCTAGTTGTTTGACAGTTTAAAATCGTTTATCGAGCTTAAGGTCAAAGTTAGAAACAATTAATTGTTCTAACGAATTTTTCTAAAGAAACAACAACAACAACAAAGTTTTTTTTTTTTTTTTTTCAATATGAAAGGAAAAAAACCACTAGCAAATTGATTTTATTGTACAATTTCTGCGTGCTAAACGCGTCATCAGAAATCTTTGTGATTGCCCGTGCAAGCGCGTAGACGCACTGCACCATCGGGGCGATGAGATTTTGAAGCTTCAATTTCTCATTTTTTTCCCTTAATTTCATAATGCCACATTTGTTGTTGTATTTCTGTTTTACTTTAGTTTCTATGCCTATATTATATGTAGTCCAACAGCCTGCTGGAATTCTGCACTAACAAAGCATGTTTACTGAAGTTGTTTTTAGAATTTTTGCTGATTTTGTTTTTCAGCTGTTTCCGTTTGGTCGAGCTCTACCATTTGATTAAAGTTTTTTCCTAAATGACCTCTATGTTTTTATTATGTTGACTTTATATGATTTAAATACAAATTCTAAATGTTTGATAGTTTAAATCATACTTGATTTTAAATACAAATTCTAGTTGTTTGACAGTTTAAAATCGTTTATCGAGCTTAAGGTCAAAGTTAGAAACAATTAATTGTTCTAACGAATTTTTCTAAAGAAACAACAACAACAACAAAGTTTTTTTTTTTTTTTTTTTTTTTTCAATATGAAAGGAAAAAAACCACTAGCAAATTGATTTTATTGTACAATTTCTGCGTGCTAAACGCGTCATCAGAAATCTTTGTGATTGCCCGTGCAAGCGCGTAGACGCACTGCACCATCGGGGCGATGAGATTTTGAAGCTTCAATTTCTCATTTTTTTCCCTTAATTTCATAATGCCACATTTGTTGTTGTATTTCTGTTTTACTTTAGTTTCTATGCCTATATTATATGTAGTCCAACAGCCTGCTGGAATTCTGCACTAACAAAGCATGTTTACTGAAGTTGTTTTTAGAATTTTTGCTGATTTTGTTTTTCAGCTGTTTCCGTTTGGTCGAGCTCTACCATTTGATTAAAGTTTTTTCCTAAATGACCTCTATGTTTTTATTATGTTGACTTTATATGATTTAAATACAAATTCTAAATGTTTGATAGTTTAAATCATACTTGATTTTAAATACAAATTCTAGTTGTTTGACAGTTTAAAATCGTTTATCGAGCTTAAGGTCAAAGTTAGAAACAATTAATTGTTCTAACGAATTTTTCTAAAGAAACAACAACAACAACAAAGTTTTTTTTTTTTTTTTTTTTTTTTTTTTTCAATATGAAAGGAAAAAAACCACTAGCAAATTGATTTTATTGTACAATTTCTGCGTGCTAAACGCGTCATCAGAAATCTTTGTGATTGCCCGTGCAAGCGCGTAGACGCACTGCACCATCGGGGCGATGAGATTTTGAAGCTTCAATTTCTCATTTTTTTCCCTTAATTTCATAATGCCACATTTGTTGTTGTATTTCTGTTTTACTTTAGTTTCTATGCCTATATTATATGTAGTCCAACAGCCTGCTGGAATTCTGCACTAACAAAGCATGTTTACTGAAGTTGTTTTTAGAATTTTTGCTGATTTTGTTTTTCAGCTGTTTCCGTTTGGTCGAGCTCTACCATTTGATTAAAGTTTTTTCCTAAATGACCTCTATGTTTTTATTATGTTGACTTTATATGATTTAAATACAAATTCTAAATGTTTGATAGTTTAAATCATACTTGATTTTAAATACAAATTCTAGTTGTTTGACAGTTTAAAATCGTTTATCGAGCTTAAGGTCAAAGTTAGAAACAATTAATTGTTCTAACGAATTTTTCTAAAGAAAATCATATAAAGTCAACATAATAATAACGAATATTTTCATTAAAACAATACACCAAATAACTAATTTTATGTACTTTTTCCATTCCGTGTAGAGCTGTAGCTAAAATAAAATAAATTTACTTTTTTTATATATGATATTTTGTTTGATGTGTCTTGAAGTCTCTTTTAATGCCTGCATTTGAGATCTTGCTACAAGGAAAAAGAAAACATAGCAAGCAAAGTGCAGTTTATTTTCTGCTCCCGATTCGGTTCATCCGTACATCCGGTTCATCATTAATGCACATTATTTCCATCTTTTATCACTTCATTGTATTTTAAATTATGGGTTTGAATATAAAAGACAAAGTAAAACAAAAACAAAAATATTAATTAAACTTATTGAAATAATTAATATACACTTAAAATACATAACAATTTACACATACATAAAATTTGTATTTACATACATTTCATTGAATTTAATTTACACTATTTTCACTGTTTGCGTCATTAATCATTGCATTATATTTTTAAAAAAGATACTATAGACTTATGGTAGCTGAAATAAGAAACAAAAAATTTTGGACGATGCAGTCCCACTCATGATAAAATTATTATTAGGTAGCCTTGATAACTACTTATTTTCTCACGAGCTGCAATTTCAAACAAAATAAAACAATATAAAGTGCATGTGTCACACACATTGGCAGCTTTCAGCAGAGTCAATAGTTGGCAACTGTTTTTTTTAAATTTGAGTGAGAAACCTTCGCAATTTAATGATCCATTCACAGCAGATGACTCCTCTGAATGCGGCCAATGTGTGTGACACACGTTCTCTATTTTGTTTTCTTTTGCTTGACATTCGATGTCACTCCTACCTATTTCTTATTATAGCATGGTCCCAGTCAGAGAATATGCTGGCGACATTTATAAAACTACAAATGTTTTTATGTTGGTCATGAAACTCAAATACACGCTCTTGAATATTGGCTACCAGGCGCTCAGCAAATGCAGCAAGCATGGCAACATTTAACAAGGTAGTGTTAGGGCGGAGAGCCGGTGACCGAAACTGTCAAAACGAAGTTGGCATTTCATACAAAATCTGCAACCAATGAGAATGCAATATGAAAGCAAGAATTGGCAAATATATCAAAATGGATGAGTTGACAGTATGGCCACTTAGAAAGAGAACACATTCAGCCCTAACACTACCTTGTCTAATTCCACTATGGCAACAACAAACCATCAATAAGTTTATCTGCTGACAAATCGTTCCTTCACAAAGAAATCATGAAGGATATTTACTGTTTTTCTGTCAGTGTATTTGTAGATCTGTAGCTGAACTAAAATACATATACAACAACAATTACCAAGCAAATCTACTACAACGATGAACAGAGAAGAGCAGTATCACATCGGTTGCGCAACGTTAGAGGGGATGAACCGAATTGGCGGCGGAAAATAAACAGCACTTTGCTTGCTATGTTTTTTGTTTTCCTGGTAGCAAGATCTCAAGTGGAGGCATTAAAAGAGACTTCACGGCCAGAACAAAAACAAAAAGCAAATATCAAAAATTTTAAATTTATTTTATTAGCTGTAGGCTAAAATATATATACCGCTCTACATATACATTAAAAAAAAAGTAACATTCAATAGCTGCATTCCCGTGGTCGTTGATCTAGAGCGCGGCTCTATTTTATTCACAAAACAAAAACAAAATTTAAAACCAGCTCGATTTCTAACTTTATTTCTGATCTTAAAATGCTGCCAAGTTTCAAGCTTTTTTTATCAAAATGAAGATAGTTGGCAAATCTAAATAACTATTCATTTTCTAATTTTGACGTTTCTCCGCTCAATGGGCGTTTTGGTATTGTTGTTTTATTTTGTTATTGTTCTTAAAACATCTGTTTCAAGGCTGTGATGACAAATTGATATAAAGTTGAACTAACGTTGTTTTACTGAGATTTGATCTGTTTTAGTGCCACGGGAATGCAGCTAATGTTTCGCAGCGGAGCAAAGGAAGGGAAAGAACGATGCATCAGCAGAGGAACTTATTGATAGTTGCTTGCTATCTTGCTTGTTATCTTTGCTGTCTGTATTGATGACGAGAGTAACTCGGAAAAAGACAATGACGCAAACCAAAGATTTACCTTCAACCAAAATCATTCAACGCGCCTAAAGAAGTTTTCACTTCAAAAATTGAAAAAAATTTCTTACTTTGACACCTAGAACGGGCATGTGGATGACCTCATACAAATCTTAATCTTTAAGAAAATATAGTCCCTACTTTAGTCTTTCCATGATTCTCAGTTTAGTTCTGTTCAGAAACTTTTCAGAAAGATACGATTTTTAAACTTATACTTTTTTAGATACTTGAAAGTTTAACTTAAGGCACAAATTTTTTTTTTTTTTAAACATTGAAGTAAGTGTAAGTTAGCAATAGTTCAAGCTATGAAATTGAAGCTATGATTTAGTATTAATATTTATAGGCCATAAATAATATTTATTTTTAATTCTAGTTAACATAAAATATAAGTGATTAGAATCATTAAGTTACAGATTGCAGTTCACTTTCTAAACTTACATAAAATTTATTTTTATTTTAGCCAGCGATACGTTGAAAAAGTTAATTTTAAGGTTTAATACTTTTTTATTATATTTTAATGTGTGAGTTATATAGAGAGAATTATACAGATTACATGATTGAAGAATTCTAAGGTTGAATAATATTTGAGTATTTTCAAAGAATTTTGATTCAAAGGATTAACATTATGATAAAAATTTGTATTTGTTATTGTGAATAAATTCCTGGATCTTTCTGACCAAAAGAATTCTACAGCTTCAACGTTTTCTTCAAAAGAACAAAAAATAATTGCATATTCATAACTGTAGTTACACAAAAATCTAAAATGGCTTGAAGACTTAAAATATGAAAAGTTGAGTTTCGTTGTAGACTGCCCTTTCTAACAATTAATTATTTGCCACAATTATTTATTATTATTTTCTTCCTCTCTTTCTTTTGCAGCGATGTGCTCAGGTTGAAAACTTTTTTGAACTGACAAAATCGCTCTTCACAATTTGACGAGTGTTCATTCACGTTAGTCAAATCGTTCGTCAAATCAGCAGAAAAATCAAAGAATTTAAATTTTCATTAAATGATTTGACAAACGATTTGATGAGTGTTAAGACTCGTCAAATCGCTATTGCTGAGGTCAGACGATGCTCGTTTGCTCGGCGAACACATGGCCGTGCAATATGGTTGTTGTTGTATTCTCCAAAATTTTTGACAGTTTCGCTTTGGAAGCAACAACAAAATTATCTGCTCGCCGAGCAAACGAGCATCGTCTGACCTCAGCATATCAAATCCATATATTTTTCTGTTGGTCAAATCGTTTGTCAAATCATTTGATGAGCGATTTTATCAATGTGCACACCGCTAATAGTGGTTCCTCCTGCACCATCACAAGGACCTCTTAATCAAATAACCGCAATATGCGCGATACAATCGTCCATTCAACTCATCGCACGTCTGTGTTCCATAAAAAACAATGCAAAATGAAAATTTAACGATATGATTGATGTTTGTAAGGGCTAGTATCAATCCACACGTACACATGCGGGGCGTCAAATGATTGACCGTGTAAGGTGCGCATTACGAACTATAAGACCTTACAAGACATAACGAACTATAAGACCTAACGAACTAACAAAATAAACGAGTGCACGAAACGAACTAGTCCTGCGTCTACACGGGTCAGTGAAAGTTCGAAAGTGAAGCATATATATTATCTTCGAAAAGATTCGGAAAAAACTCTAAATTATCTGGAAGTTGCAAGCGACTACTAGTACAAGTTGATTAACAAGATGTCGCCGAATGCGAAGATTCTCGCTGCAATTGCAGTTTTATTTGAAAATCATTTTTATATATATATAAACAGAGTTGTTGTTGTTGCCTTCTTAAAAACTTACTTGATCTAAAGCTCGCAGTTTAATTCATAAATATAAAATATTATAAATTTATTAATTATATAATTATAAACTATATATATTTAATTTACTTTAATTTTTGCGTCTTATTTATCTTCACTTTCATTTTTGTTTGCATTCATAAACAAGTTTTTAGTGTTGCTTACTGTGAAAATAGCATGTATCCCGGAAAATCCCAAATATATCCCCGAAAGCACAACAAAAGCAACACTTTAATCCCTTTACTGTCTGCAAGTGCCAAAATTCAATGTCTCTGAAATTTCGATGATAGTAGCACTGATTGTGAACAGTGAACTGCGGACAGTGAAACAAATGTGAGTATGTTAGTAAAAATGTTTAAATGTATTGCGTTTTTCGGACCTGCACTGTCCCGTGTAGACGATGGCTAAAAGGAACTAAATTAACTAAAATAACTATATAAACGAACTAGTTTATTAAACTCAACTGCACTAAAAAGAGCGATCTTTTTGGTAAACTTAAATGCCCAGTCCTACACTGACTGTGCTTGCTTGCAATAATAGGCAGATAACGTGTGATTTACCGATCGTGTCGCGATGGTACTACGTGGTCGACTCTGCGTTAAACACAACTCCGTTTTATCGATGTGCGCGTCACTAAGTTATCGATTTGTGGCCATCACTATAAGTTTTGACATATTTGTCAGCAGTCAAAAAACCATTTACATTTTCTTGTTTTCTGTGAAGTACGCTGGGTCAACGGCAGTTTTTCATAAATTAATCTAAATTATTTACAGAAAAAACAGAATTTTTATAAAACAATAATAAAATGTCATTTATTGGGCGTGCTTTGATGAGAAATGTAAGTGAAATAATTAGAGAAACTAATGCAAAACAATGCGAACATAAAGATTACGTAATTTGTTTAATGTTGCTGTTGTCATTTGTTGTAATCACTAACATTTTATCATTTAATTTCAACAGATTCCTGTACTATGCAAGCAGTTAGTAAAACAGCAAAAGCTTTACACCAGCAGGTTGCTGCATCAAAGTAAGACTGCTCTAATCAGGACGTTTTTATTTTCGCATCAACATATATATATTTTCTGCAATTTCAGCTGCTCCGCTCTCTTTATGCCGAGTTCAACAACCAGCGCCAGACTTCAAGGGCCTTGCAGTGATAGGCAGTGATTTTCAGCAAATTCAGCTCTCTGACTATAGCGGCAAATACTTGGTCTTATTTTTCTATCCTTTAGATTTGTAAGTTACAATTGTTGTGAAGTTAATTTTGCTCTTAATGAATGCTATTTTTGTACCTATCAGCACATTTGTCTGTCCCACTGAGATAATTGCGTTCAGCGAGCGTATTGAAGATTTCCATGCCATAAATGCTGATGTCGTTGGCGTTTCAGTGGACTCGCATTTCAGTCATTTGGCTTGGTTAAATGTTGATCGCAAGATGGGCGGTCTTGGTGGTCTACAATACCCGCTACTCTCCGATCTGACAAAGAAAATATCTGGCGACTACGGCGTTTTGCTGGAGGATGAGGGAATTTCTCTGCGTGGGACTTTTCTCATTGATCCTAATGGTGTACTGCGTCAGTACTCAATCAATGATTTGCCCGTTGGTCGGTCCGTTGATGAAGTGTTACGTTTGATTAAAGCATTCCAGTTTGTAGACAAGCATGGTGAAGTTTGCCCTGCCAATTGGAATCCAGAATCAAATCCCGATACGATTAAACCAGATGTCAAGGACTCACAGGAGTACTTTAACAAGCACGGTTAAGGACGGCGACATTGCGGTCATGTGGCAATGTGTTGTTTCTTATTTTTGATTATAGTTTTTATGTTGGTTTAAGAAATGAGAAAATAAAATTTTCAAATACTTTAAAAATATTGTTGCTCATCGATCAAAATAACCACTCATTTTCTGTGATTATTTTTTTTTACAATGCACCAGAATGATCTCTTTTCGAATTAATTTAATAATGTTCCTTTGGTGCAGATTCATTTATTAAAAAAATTTCATCTGAAAAAAGTCATTACAAAAAGTTGCCTTTTAAAAATATCGGGAAATTTGTATTTTTCAAAGGCCGCTTGACCGACTAAAAAACCGTTCAAATTATAAAAAGTTTTATAGCTAAAAATGTGCGCGCTGATAAGACAAAAATAGTGGTATTACTGATTTTTTTTTGTCTGCATTTGTGACCAGAAAGTAAAAGAAACAAAATAACTGTTTTTTAAACTGTTGGCTTAAAAACGGATTAGGCTGTGGTGTAAGAATTATAAGGCGTTCTCATCCCATGACATTTTCCAATATTTTTCTGTTACATGCTGCCTTATTTTGACAATTGAATGGGTATCATAAAAAATTGCAAATGAAATGCCAAAAAAAGGCAGCCTATTTTTTACCTTATGATTATACCATGAATCAGGTTGATTGCTTCAATGTCAAAATCTTGCAACTTGTAAATCTTAAAAAAATCTTGCTAATTTAAAAAAAAATAGTCCTAAAAACAAAAAATATTAAAAAATCTTGAAATTTTAAATAAGGGTCTTATTTTGAAAAAGTGTAAGAAAATTTAAAATAACAAAGGAACTCTACCTTAGAGCCCGCGCTCCAATTTGATTCATATTTTTATCATATGTATTTGAACCTAAACTGAAATATCCAAAAAAAGTGCACTAAAAATTGAGAAAGTTTGAAAATTCATTGCAAAATTTGAAGTGTGTGGAATAAAGCCCAAAATAAAAAAAAAAAATAATATGAAATCTTATTAGATAAAAAAAAATATCCAAAAGTGCTAAGACAGCGCAGACAGTGCTAGACTTGAGGGAGGATTATTTACAGACAAACTGATTTGCCCTTGTACTCAATGTTAAAAACAAACTTAAAATTGTTATTTTAAAGTTTTCACGAATTTTATCTCCTAAAGCATCTGCGAGCGGGCATTTTATTTGCATATGGGCATTTCTACCAAAAGGTCTACCGTTACTGAAAAATTAAATGTTACTGTAAACTCTTTTAAGCCTCCATAATAAAGAAAAAATTTATAAATCTGTATTATTAGAGTTTTGAGAGCTGGTCTCAATTTGAATTAAAAAAAGACCAACAAACATGATGAATAGCAGCAAAAGCTGAAAAATGGTGACAAAAGTTTATATACTTGTATAAAACAAAGATTAATTCGATTTTTTTAGTTTGTTTTTACGATCCTGAATTACAGTTTCAGTCGAATTAAATTTAAACATTCGCCGACGGTGATACCAACTTGGCGAATTCGATTTAATTTTTGTTCGATTCGCAGACGGTGATAGGGGCATAAAGTAGCACTCGAGTGTGGAATGAGAGGTGAGCATTTCCAGGCGTTTACTGGGGTTGCTGGCCGCTAAGAATAAATTATCTTGGATATCATTCCCGAAAATCAGCGTTTACATTAACGACTGGAGCTGTTTTAGGCCATGAAAGATAGTTCGTCTCCTGTTGTAGCGCATTGGCAACCGCTCTTCCGGTTGTACAGGCTGTTTTACCTATGTCCTTGACAGCTGCTCAGCAGGCAAAGCCGGTTGAGACATGGTCCTTGGATATGCATAGCATGACAGGTGGTGCAAGATCACAGGAGGTTGTTGACGCGGTGGTTAAGAAGGTTGGCCCCACTCTTGGAGAAAGGGTACATGAGGTGAAGCCAATACGTGGTGGTGGTGCAGTTATTCGTAACTTTTCTGTGGAAATGCCCGTATGATAAAAATATGAAAAATAATTGCCGCGTGGGTCCTCAAAATTTCAAAATGTATCACTTTAAAATTTTACACGTTTTTAAAAATTTTACCTTTTTTAAAAAACTTGCCACTAATTTAAAAGGTCGAATTTTTTAACTTTTTTCGGAATTTGATTTCATAAAAATCTGAATTCGTGAAAAATTTACGCATTGAAAAATCCGCGAATTAAAAAAGACAATTTATAATTAGGTTTTCCAGTATTTTGAGTTGAATGACATTTGGTAAAATAATGTCACGAGAAATAGCGGTTATATCACTTAGCTTGTTGTTAAAACAAATGGTTATACTTTCTCAATGTTAAAGCCGTTATTAAAGTCCAATGTATAGATAAGGGTCTGGAAAATATAAGCAAGCATTAACCATAACCTAGTTATAGATTAAACTGAAAATACCATAACCTCATTTATTATTAATAAAACAATTATTAATAAAACGATAAGATTTTCTCATTTATAATTCATCATACTTTTATTTGCTAAAAAACATAGCTGTTTATTACTAGAAATCAATTGAGATAAGGTAAAGGTTACAAGCGATATAAGAGTTTTGTCATACATACTAAATATTTAAAGTGAATATAAAGAGAAAAATTATAATCATAGTACTAAGCGCTAAAAATTCTTAGTAATAATTCTTCTTTTTATTAATAAATAGTTAAACGGCACAACAACAAAAATACCAAAAGAAATAGCGCGACTTCTGAAAAATTACTTTATATTAATCAACATGCTAAAGAAAATGACGGTCGCAATTTTTTGTAGTACATAAACATTGTAAAAATTTAAAATTTCCATAAAAATGTTCCATTACCGAACGAGCCCAAATCCTTAAAACTTTCCAAGCAAATTCAAATTGATAGAACTAATAAGGCTAACTGTACAACCCCAAACCTTTTCTTGTTTTGAACCATATGGTGCACGTTATAGCTAATGCATTCTTTAAAATTTTCATAGCTAGTCATTTCAAAGGTAAGACAAAGATTGCTAAGACAAAAAATCAATATTTAAAAATATTCAGAAAACTTTATAAAAAGTTATTAATACAAATGAAAACTTAGTTTTTTTAATATGGATTGGAATATGAACTTTTAATATTTTACAAAAGTCACAAAACCATGAAATGAAACAAACTTTTCACGAAACGCAGTTTTGTCTCAAAACTTGTCAAAGTTTAAAACAATTTTTATTTACAAAAAAGCAGAAGTTCGAAACCATACTATGCAAGTATTCTTCTGCTTACATTAGTAAGAATATTAGGCTTTACCTCTGCTTCAGTAGACCTATCACTATGATGAATTTAAACTGAATCG
Source organism: Dichetophora obliterata (assembly GCA_963920525.1). Taxonomy (NCBI): domain Eukaryota; kingdom Metazoa; phylum Arthropoda; class Insecta; order Diptera; family Sciomyzidae; genus Dichetophora; species Dichetophora obliterata. Next base: position 282,430,171 of record OY986435.1, read on the forward strand.
CAAATAATTCAGATTTTAAGTTTGCTTCGAATATAATCTAAATATATTTCAAAACATTATTTTACAGTTGAAGCCCCGTTTAAGCTACAAAATTATGAGTAAGTCATCTTCTTTAACATCGTCGATTTATGTAAGGTCGACTTTTTTTCCTGTTAAAACTGTGTTATTTCTTAAGCATCGTAAATAGCTAGCAATATTTTTAATTTGACATATTTAACGATTTATAACTGATGTGCACTTTTTCCATGCGGCTCCCACGACTCTTTGATTAACTCATTCATTGTGCTGGAGGAGGCGGCGGTGGAGGTTGAGATAAGCCCATTAAACCAGGTGGTGGTGGTGCACACGGAGGTGGCGGAGGCGCCGCACCGGGTGGTGGAGGCGGTACAAAACTACCAGGAGCTCCACCCCAACCAGCAAAAGAATGTAGTGGCATAGCGACAGGCGGTGGTGCTGTTGCTGCACCTGGCGGACCAGGTGTCCAGGGCGGCAACGATGTACTTGAAGTGCCTGGTGGTGGCGGAATCATTGGAGGCATCGGTGGTCCAGTGCCGGGTGGTTGCAAACAGCTACCAGTGCCAGGTGGTGGAGGCGGCATTGAAGTAGCCCCCGGTATGGGCGGATTCATGCCAACATCGCCGCCCGGTGGTGGCGGTTGGGCTGGTGCCATCCACGGCATTATGGGCGGTGGTGGCGGCTGTGGACTGGGCGGTACAGGTGGCATCAATGGCGGTATACCAGCCATGCCAGCGGCAGCAACGGCCCAGGCTGATGGCGGTATAGGTGGAGGTGGCGCCGTTGGGTGCATGGGTGGTGGCACCGTCATGTTATGATGACTGGGCGGTGGCGCTTGTATAGCTTGCATCGGCTGATTTGGTTTGCGGTCAAACAAGCTGTAGCCACGATTGATGTGCGCCTGTACCAACGGATCCACAGCGGGTTTTTGTGACACAGGCGGGCCTTCGCCCAACTCGGCCATTAGGCTCATGTACTCCTCATCTATCTTGGCTTGTGAATCTTCGGTGCCGTCTTCGACACCACCGGAGGCACCAGGACGTTTGCTGCGACAATCCTTGGATATATGACCGGCTCCACCACAGGAGGTGCACACAATGCTATTGGTCACATTTGGTTTATCGGGGCAGAGCCAACTTTTATGCTCAGATGAGCCGCAATTAGTGCAGCGTTGACAGTCAGTTTCACGTAACGTTCCATTTAGTTGCGCCAACTCACGCAGCTGCATGCGACGCAAATCATTGTGACCTTCGGGCACTTCAATGCCTTGACGTATAACGTCTTTAATCTTGTCAACGGCTTTTTTAACGGCTTCCGGATTGGCAGCAGTTATGAAGGCGTGTAAGGGTTCGTCTTCACCCGGTAGGGGCTGGCCGTCTTTGCGTCCTACCTTGCCTTCTTTCACAGACCCTTTGCCTCGTATAATAATTTTTGCGCCAGTTTCTTTCTCCATCGCCTTCAAAGTATTGCCACGCGGTCCGATTAGCAAACCGACAAAGTTAATATCAGGATGCAGCTCTTGTGGAATGAGAACTTTATCGCTGACGCGTGTTACAGGGGGTCTGTGAAATTTAAAAGACATTTTGAGCAATTTCCTAAAAGGGTTTCAAGTTCTTTTGACTCACTTATAATCAGCAGGCGGCTTAAATTCCGGATTAACGCTTTGCATCTTTTGAATCAGCTGATGACGTTGATCTTCCAAACGTTTGCGAAAGCGAAACTCTCGCGTATTTAACCGCTTGCCATCAGAACTATAAATTGGTTCCGGGGATGGTGATCTGCGAATGAGACAAAAAAAAAAGCAAAAACAAGCGTACATTTTAAAAGCACTCTTCTCAATTTTACAAAATATTTTTTACTAATTATAAAAAAATACATATATTTACATAAAAATAAATACAAAAAATATTTAAAAATATTTATTAATGAGTCCTAAATGCAACCTGAAAAATGCAACTTGATTAGCTAATTAGTGTTTGTTGTTTAACAATAATTATTTATATTTCTGCTATGGGGGAAAAAAGAGAAATTCGATTAATAATTGTGTTGAAATTAAGCAATTGTACACCACAGTTGACGACACCCAGCTCAGGCTCAGTTAGTTTTTATGTTTTTGTTAAATAAAATAGCCGGTCGCACTCAATGCTCAATATTTTCAAAGGCCGCCACTGAGACTGTTTGGGGGGGAAAGAAAATGCTTCCAGATATTAATAAATTCTCAACAATTTGTTTGCATTGTTTAATGCTTACATGTGTGCTCGCCCAACTAGTCCCAACTAGAGAATATTCGGTCTTTCAAACACGCATCTATTTCAATAAACAAAATTGCAATTAGTGGCTTTTTGCATTCTTAGTACTACTTTGTATCTGATACTGAAAAGCATTTTTCATACCCATTATTTCTGAAACTTAGTGTTTGTGTATGTAAGTTGTAACTTGTCAGTGTTTTCCATGGGCTTTAAACAAATCATTAATTTTAAACTAAACTAAATAAATGGGAGTAAACACATAATCGGTTTGGACAAGATTTGGACAATCACATTAATAAGGTTGTAGCTGTTGAGTAAAATTACGTGTATCGAAGTTACAGTTCTGTCGATTAATAATTTTATTGAAAATTTTATGGAGCATGTTTTTAGATATGACATATATCTCAGTAAAACGTTTATATGTGCAGCACTTCAAATGCAATTCTAAGCAAACATAACTTAATTCGTTTTAATATTATATTTTATTGAAACAGTATGAAGGTATTTTATGTAAAAAAAGATATCAGTAAATTTTTTATTAAAAAAATAGTAATTTAAAAACTTTATAGCAAGTATTTATATGTGCGAAACATCTTTTTTATTGATTTTATGAAATAAAATAGTAATATACTAGGGCGTTCAATATGCTGCCGGTCTGCAAGTGACGGCACCACGACTCTTCAAATGCATGCCATTTTTGACGGGTGGCAACCTTAACATGAGCACACTTTAAACGTCAGATCGATCTGTCAATGAATAGTGACGTTAGAATGTTCTAGACAAGGTTCATTTATAAGGTTGTGGCACTTGAGAAAAATGCACTCTTTTTTCCGCCTTTGCTTGAACGGTCACTGTGCTTTTCTTTGTTCTATGCATTAATTTTCTTGATTTATTTTCATTCATTCTGACAGTTCGACCGAGCTCGCTCCCAAGTGCCACATTACTTATAAATGAGCCTTGGTTCTAAATAAGACAATTTTGGTATTGTTATAAAAATGGATAAAGAAGATGTTTATGCCTTGATTAAGCATAACTTTTTGCGTAACAAGACAGTTCAAACGAGGTGGAATACAAAATATAAACACGCCGTGGTAGCACCAAAAACAGTGAGCACTCCAGAATGTATTAAAAAAATCCACGATTTCGTATTGGACAATCCGAAAGTGAAAATGCGTGAGATAGCTACAGCCGCAGTAATATCAAATGTGTCGGTGGTTTAAATTTTACCTGAACATTTTGGCATGAGAAAGCTGACTACAAAATGGGTGAAGGTTCTTTAACAATCGTTCGAAAAAATTAAAGTGTTCTCACTTCCGAACATTGTTTGGAATTTTTAAACAAAATTCGACCATGGATGAAACATAGATTCACCACTATACACCAGAGTCTAAGGAATGGTCTCAGTGGAAGTGCACCAAAGCGAGCGAAGACTCAACAAACGGCCGGAAAGGTGTCGGCGTCTGTTTTTTGGGATTTGACTGGCATTTTGTTCATCGACTTTTTGAGAAAAGAAAAAACAATCAACAGCAATTACTGCAAATTATTGGACCAATTAAAGCGAAATCGGAAACAAACGGCTGCATTTATTGAATAAAAAATCATAGTTTTCAATCAAGCTCATAAATCGATCGAAACCATGGACATGATGACAATCGCACGAGTTACGCTTCGAACTGCTTCCTCATCAGCCCATATTCTCAAGATATGGCCTTTAGCGACTATTGTCTGTTCCCAAACTTAAAAAGGTGGCTCCAGGGAAGGAGATTTGCGACAAATGGACAGGTCGAGTTGGAAACTGAAGCGTATTTCTGAGATCTTGAGAAATCTTACTATTTAAAGGGCATCACAATGTTAGAATATCGATGGAACAAGTGTGTCGAGCTGAAAGGGGACTATGTGGAAGAATATTCAATAATTTTGGCCAAAAATTGTGTTTTCTTTGTTAGGCCGGCAGCATCTTGAACGCCCTAGTATATTGATTTCAGTAAGGAATAGGTCTTTCCTTCTTATAGTGACATGGCTTAGCCTAAAACACATGAAGTCTTTCAACGATCTGAGGATGGAGTCAGATTTTCTGCCATTCCCCTTAAATAACTGTCTTTTTAGATGCTTCACAGATTCAAACTGGAACTGAGTTTTATAAACTTGGGCCAAAATAATGTCCCATAGGTTTTCTATAGGATTGAAGTCAGGACTAACAGCAGGCCACTCCAGCACGGGTATATTACGAGGTATAAAAATTATTTTGTAGCTTGGTGCGTTGTCCTGCTGAAAAGTCCACTTATCCCCGCATAGATAGCCTGCGAAATTAATAAGCACATCATCAAATAACTCAATAAACATTTGTGCATTTGGATTACACAGCGGAAATAAAACACAGCGGAGAATTTCCAAAGAATCCGAAAGCGGCCCAAATAATCAATGATCTGCCCCCATGGTTACGCGCATATCTAGTTTGTCGTGGCTGTCGCAAATCGCACCAGTATTTCTGGCAACCATCGAAGCCGTCAAGGTTGAACCTTTTCTCATCACCTAATATGATAATTTTTTCTCACAAAATTTGTATTTGTCGGCAAATGCTATAACTGATGATCCTCCAATATATGTTCGATTTTGCTTCTGGTAACCTCTAAATCCAAATGTGCTGCGATTTCACTACAACTCTTTCCTTTCTCCACAGTAAGACGTTGAATTTGTCTCTTTTGCATCGTTGGTAAATTACGGAATTCTTTTCACCTCGTGTACACGTGAATACGTACTTTTGTTACTACACGTGTAGAACGTGTTTAATATTCACGTGTAGTTCTAGTACGTGCTTTCAAAAACTAACTTCACGGAGTTCGAACTTCCGTGTTCGCGTGTAGGTCGAAGCACGTGCTTAATTTGTAGCTCTAATATAAATATTTGCTATTGCAAACGCGAGTTTTTACTCTTTTTCGATTAACGATACTGCGAATTCGAGGAAGAGAAATCTCTATTCGATTGAGAAACACACCAAGCTTTAGAAAAAACTTTCGCACACTCAAAAAAGTTGTATTGTCATAACCAACGGAGAAAAAAATAAAAAAAATACCTGTGCACATATAAATATTTTACTAAGATATAACAAAAATGTATAAGATATTTCATATATGTTTAACGACTACAATTATAAATTAAAGGAGCTTATAAAATCAAAGCTTATTTGGTTTATGAAAACCGCAGCTCTTGCTATCTTGAATAATCGCAAAATCGTTCCTTATAAAAAAATAATCATGCTATCTTTACAAACTGAACTATAAAGTGCTAAAAATATCTAAGAATTGATGAAAAATTAATTTGTTTTAACTGCGTAAGTCTTTTCCGTTCAAAAACATTGTCACTCCCAGGACACGACTGCAAAAAAGTCAAATAAAATTAACTACTTTAAAATAGGGGTCGCATTGAAGTGCAGTGGCATAGCACCCATGGCCAAAAATAGTTCGTTTTGGGACTATGCTGTGGTCGCCACTCATTGCTATAAATCAGTCTTCAAAAATATACACATAAATGATAGATTTTTAAATATATATAAAAGATGCGAGTTGCCATAACCGACAAACAAATTTTATTTTACCAAACCAAACATTTTCTTTTTCATGTTTATTTCACAAGAAAATCCACTAATTTAATATCATAGATGTAAATAAAAGTCGCCTAGCATAGTGAAAACTCGGGGTCATGATATGTAACTTATACATGGCAGTGAAGTCAAGGAGATCACAAAAGCTTAGTTACTTAGTTGCTTTAACGAATTAAATTAAAAGGGTCGAATTAAAAAATTTCATTTAAAAGTAAATCATCAGCAACCTGGACAGGAAAATCATCATTATTTTACTTATCAGAAATCAATTAAAATTGACTGGATGTTAGCAAAACTAATGCGAAAGTATGTAAGTTTGCCACTTAATTTTTATTAAAAAATTAAAACTACTCCACAAAATGCATTATCTTATAATATTTCCATTAAGTATTGCATTTACTCTTAAACACTTGTTAAGCATTAAGTAAAAGAGTCGCAAGTAAAATGTAATACATAATTTTACTTTATAATAGGTCTGTTCGTACTTTTGTAGCAGAAATTCACAAGTTGTAAAATATTAGAGAGTAAGCATTATCGCATACTAGGTCTGTTTCCGTACTAACTTCAAGTAAAGTCCGAGTTAAGTTCTATCTGTGAGAGTAATTCAATTATCTGTCAAAATGTGAGAATATGCAAAAAAGTACGAAAACGACTTCAAGCCAGTTTCGAGCAGAACAGTTGCTGTTGACAGCTGATTGACAATAAATTGAAGCAATTCGAAGAAGATTCGTACTCGAAGAAATTTTTCAAGTAAAGTTCAAGCTAGTTTCGGGTAATTGTAATAGAATAGGGAGTGATATTTAGCTTGTTCTTCTTCTCTCTCGAGCTTGAAAAAAGTGTAAACCATAGTAGAACTAGACAAGGTAGTGTTAAAATTGGCAAAAATAGCAAAATGGCTGAGTTTGACAGTTATGGTCACTAAGAAAAAGAACACATTCAGCCCTAAAGGCCCAGTTATAATAGACGTAATGTAAAGTAACGCAATGTAGTCAACTGTCATCGTGACGGGACGTAATGTAAGAAAACGTTGTAGCAATTATAATAGGCAGTAGCCAGGCAGTTGTCGTAAATAATTGCTCGTTCCTGTACAAATACAATTAAATCTTCGTCATCCATAGCTGTGGATACATAAAACTATCACATTAATAACGAAAACTCAACAAAATCGTAGTTCAACAATATAAAGTAGCGCAATAATCGAATCTAACCTCAATGTTTAGTTGTTCTTTGAACAGACGTAATGTAAAGTAACGTAGAAATCGAAATCCAACGGATCTTTACGTCCCGTTACATTACGTTACTTCTATTATAATCACTTGTATAAGAAAAGTATTGATTGAAACAGTAAGTGACAGAACACACTGCTGCAGTGACATTTCACTACATTACGTTCCGTCTATTATAACTGGGCTTTAACACTACCTTGTCTAGTTCTACTATGGGCAAGAACAGCACAATGGTTGAATTTGAGTTATGGTCAGTGAGAAAGAGAGCACATTCAACCCTAACACTACCTCGTCTGGTTCTACTATGGTGTAAACAGACCTAATATTTTCATTAAGTATTGCATTTACTCTTAAACACTTGTTGAGCATTATTTATTTGTTTATGTCTATGGATACAATCCTTACAGATTAGAATAAATATATTTAACAAACAATTACTTACTTCATTTATAAAAGAAAAAAAATTTAATTTCAATATTATGCATTAAGAAGCATAGATACTAAAAACCAAATAATTAATTTAAAATAGTTTTAAAGCTATCCCTAGAAATAGAAAAATCAATGCTATGTGTTCTGGAGAGCACATTGAAATCATTCATAGTTCTAAAGATTTTCTCATTGATCGCATAATTACGTCTATGAAATGGAATGGCGAAAATGTTATGTTGACGTAAATGTCGGGAAGGAAAAAAGAATTTAATAAGATTTAACAATGAAGGACAATCAATTTGACCTGAAATTATACCAAAAAGTATCATTTATGAGCGGATTCTTGTCCTGCTTTCGAGAGATTGAATTCGTATAAGCAAACATCGCACGTTATAACAGGGAAATGGCTCAACGAAATTTAAAGATCTAAGCGAGAATTTAAGAAATTTTTTTGTACCCGCTCAAGTCTAGCAGAATGTGAGGTATAGTATGGGTTCCAGATAAAAGACGCATATTCTAACTTCGAACGTACAAATGTAGTGTAAAGTAATTTATGTGTATACGGATCTAAGAACTCCGAAATATTACGCCGAAAAAAAGCAAGTAGCGAATATGCTTTCGGAATTATATAATTAACATGTGACACAAAGGAGAATTTAGAATCAAAGATTACTTCCAAATTAAGATGTTCATCTACCTCTTTTAAAAGGCTACTATCCAGATGATAAGAGGAAACAAAGATACTTTTTGATTTAGCAAAAGTAGCATGATAATATTTGGAAATATTTAATGAAATTTTATTAGATTTGCTCCAAGCTAGCAAATTATTTAAGTCTGTCTGAAGAAAAGTAATATCTAATGGGTAATATCTGAAGAGAAGTAATATCTAATATCTAATTCTAGAGAATATTTTTAAGTCGTATCTAACAAAGAGAAATATCATTTATAAACAAAGTGAAAAGCAAAGGACATAGAATACTACCTTGTGGAACCCCCGAAGTTGCGATTAAAGAGTATGAGTTTATATTATTGATACTTACATAACAGTACCAGTCTATTGCTAAGTATGATTGAATCCATTTCAAGAAATTTGATTGAAAGCCTATATTTGAGAGTTTATTTATCAACTTGATGGCCAGATTCAAAGGACGATATACAATACTCAGAAAAAAGGGCAAGATTTGTGACCGTGGACCGACCAGTAACAAAGCCATGTTGATTTGAAATAATAAAACATTTTAAGATAAAATACAACTTTTCTTTAACAATCCTTTCAAAAAGTTTAGAGATAGTTGTCAATTTAGAGATGGGAATATAATTTTTGATTTCAGTCTTAGCGCCACATTTAAAAGCAGGAGTGATATGTGCGGTTTTCCAATTATTTATAAAATCACTTGAAGATAAAGATTTATTAAAAATATCCAAAAGCGGCTTCGAGAGAGAAGAAATGCAATTTTTTAAGAAAAAGGCAGATAAACCATCAATGTCGCATTTACGGGAGTGTTTCAAGTTCGAAATACCATTCGTTATATCACTTAAGTCCAATTTAAGGTCACCTAAGCCAAAGTTAGTTTAAAGTTAATACATAACTTTACTTTCTCCTGTTCCATTCCTGTTCCAACTTGTGTAGTAGAATATTACAAGTTTTAAAATTTTCAAGTCGATCAAATGCCCTCTTTGTTTGAAAAATTGCAAACAGTATGGAAACAGGTTTTTCGCATAAACTTGCAACTTTTGAAGAAAAGTCAAAAACATCTGTTTATTTCTTTTGTAAAAAAATTTTAAAAATTGGACAAATTTCTGATCAAAAGAACAAATTGACTTCCCTGTTTCAGTTAATTGCATTCTATTAAAAATGTTTGTATTGTTTTAATGGCTGGTACTCTAATTTGACATTAGTCGTCAAAACATGGCAACTTGCGAATTTCTGCTTCTCCAAATTATCAACATTTGACAAGGACTTGATTAATCATTTTCGCTTTTATGTGAAATATCAGAAAATAGCACGAATTCGTACGAATGTTCAAGTGCGGGAACAGACCTTTTGTGCCATAAGAAACGGTTAATGCCGCGTTTATAGTGAACGCTTTTTGCTGAACTGAGAGATTTTGCTGAAAAACGCTTTGTGTATAGTCATATGGAAAAAGCTCAAAGTGTTTAAAGTCACTTGCTCACACTAGTTCAGTTTCCGTACGCACTTCAAATAACTTTAAGTGTCTTGAAAGCGTTTCTTTACTCATTTTTCAAGCTCAAGAGAGAAGAACAACAAGCTAAATGTAACTAGCTTAAACTTTACTTCAAAATTTCTTCAAGCATGAATCTTGTTCCAATTACTTTAATTTATTGTAAATTAGCTGTCAACAGCAACTGTTCTGCTCGAAACTTGCTGGAAGTCGTTTCCGTACTTTTTGCAAATTCTCACATTTTGACAGAATATTACATTGCTCTCACAAAAAGCGTCCGCAAAGAACGCGGCCTAAAAGAAATCTTTAATAAAGGTAATATAGTGCAATTCAATCAACTTTGATAAGCTAATAATCAGATCTTTTGGAAAAGCAATGCGGAATTATATGTGCATTTCACTTTGAATCAGTGTTTTTGCTACTGTTAAAAGTTCAAACAAGTGACTACATTAGTTCTGTTCAGATTTGTTGATTTCATTTAGGCTCCAACATTTTTGTTGGTATTAAATTATAGAATGCGCGAAGAAATTTGTTTAAAAATATATGTACATTAGGGCGGGTTGATTTTTTTATTTGTAAATCGTATAGCAAAAACATAAACTACACAAAATTCTAAGAAGTTCTCCGAAGAAACCATGTATCTAAAATAAAATCCTAATCCGCGCCTCTCGACTTGAAAATTTATATGCCCCCTTTACTACACTCAAAATTTTTTTACATTAAAAAAATATTCACCCAAGTAAAAAAGTTTGTATATAATTTTATATTTAATATTTTTATAAGGAACATAGATAAACAAGTCTTATTTTAAAATGCAAATAAAAATAAACAAAAGAATTGTTTTCACTCAAACAATATTTCAGTAATTTTTCAGTAATTTTTTTACCATAAACAAATTTTGTGTCATTAAAAGAAATAAGGTCTTTAATACATACAAAGAAGCAATTATAGAATTCAAAGAAAACTTTACTTATTGGTTATATGTTAATTTTGTTAAGACTTTTTTACTCTCCATTCTAGGTACTTTGGCACGACTTTCTATAGTTACTACTATTTAATCTATATTTCTATAGATAAAATAAACTGGATTAGAGGTCATGCTTTTTTCCTGTTTTAAGAAGTATGTTTTGCATATTTTATTCCAAAAAAAAAATTATTTTTTAATATTCTTTGTTTTTTGCAAAACGCAGTTTAGGTAAAACGTGTTTTAACTATTTTTCATATAGAACGCAAATGAGAGGAGATGCAAATTGGGGTTCAACTGCTTTTTTGATAATTGAATATTTTGATTAGTCTTAAAACAAAACCTGTATTGCATAAACTAAAATATAATAAAACATAATAGCTATATTAAAAAAAAAAAAAAAATTTTAGCGAAAGAGGAAAAAAAATTTAAAGTCGAGAGGCGCGGATTAGGGTTTGATTTTAGACCTAAGGTTTCTTCGGAGAATTATCTTAGAATTTTATGTAGATTACGTTTTTGCTATACGATTTTTCATTTTTTTTCATCCATACAAATCAACCCCCACCCCCCCCCCCCCCCTAATGTACATAAATAAATAAAAATATATGTTATCACATATGTAAACACAATTCTCATTTTATTTCTAAGTTTGAGCTCGCACTTATGCCAAGTTTCTTGCTTTTTGCAAACCAGCTTTTTAAATATCTTTAAACTATCTCTTTTAAAAGATTCCGAACCATTTTGAGTCACCTCACTTGACAAGTTTTTAATTTTTTTAATTGTAGGTACTATTTATCACAATTGAGTTCCAAAATGCATTTTTGCAATGCATCAGTGCGTTTAACTTTGAATTGGTCCGAAGATTATTAACCAAAACTGCGCAACTATACTATTTTTAAGAATATCAACAGAGTTGCGCAGTTTTCGTATTTAAACTTAGCACCAATTCAAAATAAAGCACACTGATGCATAGTAAAAATGCATTTTTGAACTCAGCCTTATTAAAGAAGCAAAGCTATTTCTGTTTCTATTATTTAGAATTATGCTGACTTAAAATTTTAATGCTTCAGAGTAAGCACACGATCGTGAAAGTACAATTTATTTTAGTGCTCGGTAATCATCTCTGACTGATGATGCCAATTTTGAACTATTGCAACCATCATCAAGAAATTTAAGGGTACTGTATGCAGCATTATTTTTGTTTGAAGTTATGGAAAAGAGTTATAATTTTTCAGTAACAGCCCTATTCTGACAAAGTAACTATTCTTACCCAGTATTTTTAATATTTCTATGTGTTTGTAGTAATTTTTGTTTTCAAAACAAAATTTGAAACTCAAAAAAAATTATTTAAGGTATAATCATAGAAAATTAGAGAAGGTAGAAGCATTTCGGAGAGACAGACTGCCGAAACTGTCAAAACGAAGTTGACAGCTTATAGAAAATCTGAAACCGATGAGAAAGCGAAAATTGGCCGCATTCAGCAAAGTCAACTGTTGTGAACTGTTGTGGTAGCGATACCGTAGAAAAGTTGACAATTATTTAATTTAGTTATTATAATTATTTAATTATGTAAATAATTTAATTTCAAAGGTTTCTCACTCAAATTTGCAGCGTTCTTTCAGTGTTTCAGCGAATTTTAACACAACCACCAGATACCAACTGTCGTCTCCGCTGAATGCGGCCCTTGATTTCCTTTTGTTCTCATTCGCAAATAGCTGACTTTGAGAATTTTGGATATGAGAAAGTCTAAAATGCATATCTAGTTCTGCCATGGGTTTTATCAAAAGTTATAAAATTAACAAAAATTTTTTGTTTGTTTAATGTGTTCTTTATATGTTCTAGAATATGCACACATGTTTTTAAATCGATATTAAGAAAAAAAAAAGAGAAGTTATAATGGTTATCGTTAGCCTATGTCTAAGCTCCCTACAACGGAGTTTTTTAAAACGGTTCGATAGATAACTAGAAATCGATTGCTTCAATCTCATTGAATCTTATTGTATTTTGTTCGTAATATTGTCCTTTAAGCATCCTCAGTAAATTCAAGTGCTTATTCCTTTCTTTCTTTTTTTTAGACAAAAATTTATCTATTTTTTAACTTTATACCAATGACCGAAAATAACGATTATTTTTGAAATTTTAGATCAAAATATCATGTATAAAAAGTTGTTGTATAATACTTTTAAATTTAGCAATGTGATGCTAGAGATTTAATTTTTTCATGATTTTAGGGATTAAAATCACCCCAAACCAACTATTTTTGATTGATATTTTTTCGATCAGAAATAAAAGTTACTTCTTGGTCGTTAAATTTTTTCAATCGGAAATAAAAATTATTTCTTAGAAATAAAAGTTATTTCTTGGTTATTATTTTTTCGATCAGAAATAACAGTTATTTTTGACCGTTATTTTTTCAATCAGAAATAAAAGTCATTTCTTGGTTGAAAGCCCCTGCAGCCAGTACTCTTTCTTCCGTATTTAGGTGTAGTACTATATATTATATTTAAATTTAATAAATAAATAAAAAAATCACGATCAAGGAGTAACTTTTATTTCTGATAGAAAAATAACGATTTAAAAATAACTCCAAAAAATATCGATAAAAAATAACTGTTATGAAATTATTGATTAATAGCGATAATCGTTATTGGCGGTTCCTGGGTTTTACTCCAACTTTCACCTTAATTAAAAAACGCCTGAGGTCGTGCGTAGGGGGGATGCCAAGTTAATGATCTATACTTTAAAATGACATTTGATTTGTTTGTTTCAGATGCATGGGAAAGGACATATCCATAGAAAAGTTTTGGATGTCTTTTTTTCAATGTAATCTTCAGCGCCATCTATAAAAAAGCCAGAGAGTTGTTAAAAAAATAAATTTTTATTAAGTATTTTTTATGTAGAATAAATTTAAAAAAATAACTTCTTGCATCTAAAAAAGATATTTGAAAAAGCTTCTTTTTTTTTCTTGTTACACGTATATTATACCTTAATGAAATTGTCACTATCTGAAAAGCAGGCGACAATTTTTATCAAAATTTATAATTTTTGAGCTTTAAACTTTGTTTTAAAACAGTAGTCCCCAAACACATAGTACTACAATTTTCGGATTTTGTGATTATGTTAGTAGCTCTCTCACTCTCTCCACTGACACAAATTGTTGTGGAGGTATAAAGCAAGAATTGAATTATTATAAAAAACTATTTTTAGTATTTTATTATTATAAAGAAACAAAAACGGGAAGCCTTTTTTTAATTTGTATCAATTCGTGAATTTTTACATTCCAATGAGCCCTTAATAAATTTTTCAAGGTATTCTTTCTCTAGTTTAAGAACTAACGCATTACGTTATTCATTTTCCACAAAAGAATATTGAGGATCCATATTTCTATAGTTTCTTTAAAAAAAATATATTCCAATGTGCCACTGTGCGTTGATCAACCAAGCATTATTGCAGTCTTTAAAAATGTTCTGCAAATAAAAAATTATATTCGTATTCCGATTTAATTTTGTACAGTGGATAAGCTGCGTGAACCTCTTCGTTTGAAGTCTCAGCGCCAACTGAATAAGAGAACTTCGTACGTGTGATCGTGGCGGTGTAATGTTCGAATTCGAACTCGAGTACGCGAACTATGAAATGGGGACCAGTTTGAAAATAAAAAAATCACATCAAACACATAGAAATATTAAAAATACTGGGTAACTACTGTTACTTTGCCAGAATAGGGCTGTAAATATGAATGTGAATTTCAGTGAGTTTTTTTCCCCGATTTTAACAGCTAGGTTCCGGAAAACAAGTGCAATAAGTCGGAAATGATACTGCAAAACGAGTGAATTTGAATTCAGTGTTCCACAAAACCGATTTTCGAAATCATTTTATTTTCACTTTCGAAACAGCTGATAGCTGTCAGTTGTAGCTTTAGGTTATTGTATTTATTTTTACACATTAAACACCTAAAAGCATAAAATATAAACAACATTTGTAGTTTTAATATTAATTATTGTTAATATGAGTGCTGTATTTGTTGTAGGGATGTCAGTGGCAAAAATACATCGATGTATTTCTTCGTTTCGATGCATCGAAAAGTGCATCGATATTTTTCGATGCATCGGAGGACAAACATCGATGCATCGATTTGCATAGGATTTTTCAGATATTACAAAATTGTACACAATTTAAAATTACTTACTATAACTGAGCTAATTATGATTCTTACGGACTATTGAATCAAGTAAAAAACTTTTTCGTAAAAAAGAAATTCTGCAATCGAGTTTTTCTAAAAAATCTAAAAATAAAGGGAGACTTTTGTATGACTTAAGAATTTAAAATTTTCAAATTGTTCTAATATAAAGTGTTCGACCTGATTCAACAGCCCGTTAGAAACATAGTCAACTTTGTTATAGTAACAAATTTGAAATTTTGCTTATAAATAATAAGTGAAAGAATTTTTTTTACGAATACCAGTACTTTAACAAATTTATTAGCGCAAAACACTAAACACTTTTCAATTATTTTAAAGAGAATCTTACATATTTTTCAAAAAACACGCTTATTTTTCATATGATATTATATATATATGTAGAATTTATCAAAATTTTTACAAGGTAATACAATTTTATGTTTCCCAGTATTTTTTGTCTATGCTTTGCAGGAACAATTGTTTGTTTAATGGGTGCCCAGCTAATCTATTCCTTTGCTGAGTAATGATTTGAGCGTCTTGTGAAAAAAGTCGTTCGGAAGGAACCGCGCTACCAACCAATGTTAAATATTTATACGCCACTTTGTATGTGGGTTGTGTCGCGAATCGCGGGATCACTTCGTTTTTTAAAAAACCGCCAAACCACACTTTTTGGAGCCATTTCAATTTGTTGATCAAATTCACTCACATTGCACTATTGAAAAACTGAAATGGCGGTTCAATGACAGTTCAAAACCTCAGGCGGCTCAAGAGATGTCAGTTTACAAAAAACATCGAAATATCGATGCATCGACTTATTATACATCGAGTGGGTAATTTCCGATGCGTCGGAGCAAAACATCGATATTTTCGATGTATCGACGTTTTTCCGACATCCCTAATTTGTTGCTGCTGTGCTGCAAGGTGATGATCAGAAGTATGAGGAGGAAAAACTAAAAAGACGAACGTTAAAGACACAACTAATCCATTTGAAATACCTGATGTTGCGTAAGTACAAAGTACGAAAATTGAATTGAGGAATATTTTTAAAAATTTTTGATAGGTTCGTAGATTACTATTGGGTCAATAAATGTGCATTCAAAATGTTGAATTGTGCAGAACCTCATATTAAAAAAACAACTATCCCCTCCGTGATTAAATTTACCACAGCATTGCGTTTCTTTGCCGAAGGCAGTTTACAGCGCTCCGTAGGAAAGAATGCTGATATTTGTTTAGGTCGAAGCACAGTTTCAAAGACTCTTTCGTAAGTGCCCGATGTGGAAGATACAGTGTTGCGCAAAACAATAGCAACAAAATCAGTGCACTGCTACAAAATCGTGTATCTTTTTAAATATTGGGGACACACAAAAATGATTATAGGAACCAAAGCATATATTCATACATCATACTAAAAACAAATCATATTCAAATTTGGTTTTGTTTTTTTTTATTAAATTAAAAATTAATATGACTGCATTCAATTTGTCTGAGAGCAAAACAAAAGCAACATAATTAATATTTGGTGTTAGATCCCTTATTCTTGATAGCCGCTGCACATCTGAGCGGCATCGACTCTATTAAATTAGATATGTGGATATTAGTGCAGTCTTATTGGAAAACCTTTGACCAGAAACTTTTATCTTCAAAATCCCATAAAGATTTTTAATGGAATTCAAGTCATTGTGCTTGTGTAGGCCATTCAAGGACTTGAATCCCATTGCCTCTAATGTAATCTTTGAAGTGTGCTTTGGGTCGTTGTCAGGCTGAAACGTTCACTGCAGCGACATATTCCAATCTGCATGTGATCGCACCTTGCTTTCTAAAATGTCTTTATATACAAATCGATCCATAATTCCATCAATTTTTTGAAGTGATTCAACTTCATTATAGGAAAAACAAGTCCAGACCACAATAACACCGTGTCCGTGCTTAAAATTTATTTTGCAGTTTCGGGCTTCAAGTCGTGTGCATGGGCGGCGCCGTAACGTGCACATTCCATCTGAATTAATCAAGTTTAACTTTGTTTCATCGCTAAAAAACGGTTTTACATTTTTGAACGGTCCAATTTAGGTGCTATTTTGCAAGACTGAGTCTAAAAAAACCATAAATTGCAACTCGTTGTCACAATTTCAGACAGAATTGTTTAAATTATAACACTTCACCTTGTCTTTTATGCTTAGCTGTAAGCAAAGGTTTCTTTGACGGTTTGTATCTTCTTAAATCGTTCTCAACGGCTCGTCTTCGAATAGTTATATGATGGATATCTATATCAAGTGTCCGAACAACCTCTTTGGATGTGGCAAATGGATTTCTTTTGAAGACGCCACAAATGTTCCCGTCATCACGCAGCGATGTCTTCCGCGGCCGCCCTCTTTAATGTAACGCTGTTACGTCTTTTGTGATAATATACTTCTTTATTAATCTGCAAACTATTGTACGATTAATATCAAACTTTTTCGCGTTAGATATTTGCGAATTTCCCTTTTTATATTCGGAAACATTTTTTAATTTTAGAGCTTCACAGTATTTATAACGTGCCATTATAAATGGAACAGTCTATGTCACAACTAGCGCAAAAACAAAACTAAACTTAAATTTTTATGACTCACACAACACGTACTTTACAATAACGGAACTTTTACCGATAATTCTTGGAACTTCTGTTCTCTTTTTACTTTTTTCAAGTTTTGTTGCTTTTGTTTTGCTCTCAGACAAATTGAATGTAGTCACATTAATATTAAATTTAATAAAAAAACCCAAACCAAATTTTAATATGATTTGTTTTTCATATGATGTATGAGTATATGCTTCGGTTCCT
The DNA here is from genome assembly GCA_963920525.1 of Dichetophora obliterata. Taxonomy (NCBI): domain Eukaryota; kingdom Metazoa; phylum Arthropoda; class Insecta; order Diptera; family Sciomyzidae; genus Dichetophora; species Dichetophora obliterata. Next base: position 282,447,830 of record OY986435.1, read on the forward strand.
ATAATCATTTTTGTGTGTCCCCAATATTTAAAAAGATACACGATTTTGTAGCAGCGCACAGATTTTGTTGCTATTGTTTGGCGCAACACTGTATGTCAAAATTGGATAGAACTTGCAATGCCTTTGGATAAACAAAGTATATCCAAGCGCTATTTCATGGATAAATACCACATTCCTGCCGTAATTTGTTGTGTAATTGGTTGGGTCATATTCACCTTATTATGCAACCATGGTTTAAAAGAATATAAAATAAGTTTCAACTTATTTTTGCTTATTATTTTATTTCTTGAACAATTTCACGCGTCTTAACCAATTAATGCTCACTACCAGAACCCGTCGAGTTTAGCTTTTGAAATTTTCAGCATAAATTTGTATTAATATTAGAAGAAAAAGTCTGAAGTTTTAAAAAAAATGCATAGGATTTGGGTATGTCGAAGCGTATGATCATAAACGCATAAGGGGTTTTCTACTTACAGACGTAAGTAGAAAAATAAAAAAATAAATATTGAAAAAATTAAAATTGGAAAATTTTCATTTCGTAGCGTAGGCTTTCAACTTTAACCTAATGCACTTTTTTAATTTTATTTTCTTTTTCTTGATGTTTATAAAACAAAATAACTAAGCGGATGGCATTTTTAAATTTTTTTTAAATACTTCACGATCTGGACCGAAAAACTAAACAAAAAGGCTTTAAATGTCAATTTTATAACTGGTTGGAAGCAAAATCTTTACAGTGGCTGTGGATTTTTGAAAAATGCTTTTATCTCGAATGCTACAGTGGTGGTCACGAATTAAGCACACACTGTGTTAGTAACTGTAATTTGAATTTTTTTACATCTTAGCTTAAGAATTGTAATCAAATATTTTTTGTTGAGTATTGTTTACGAAGTTAACTCTGTGTACCGTTAGCAAGTTTCTTGGTTATTCTTAAACTTTCTGACATATTTCAAGTAGTATCAATCAATGTGGTTTAAATGCTGGACACCAATTAGCACAGGTTAGAATTACTGTTCCATATCTTATTTTATTTTCGTTTATTAAACTTTACTAGTAAGATATACAAAATTTATTAAGTTTTAATTTGAGTTCTAACAAAAAATTGCAGAAAGGTATGGCGAAATTCTACTGATTTTCAGAGGCTCAGAGGCTCAGCGGCAGTTGATTCAGCAAATGCAAAATGGTGGAAGCACAGTTTCAGAGATTGCTCTGCTTCTTAGATGTTCATGAAAATTATTATATAACGCACTACAACATTTAGAACAGTAGTAGAGCATTAAAAAAGTAAAATAGCGACCTAGAGCGCGAAAAAATAGCAAGAGAGGGCCATTTGATTTATAGAGCTTCACTTAGTGATCCTTTTAAGACCTCATATAAAATTTAAAATTAAATTTTATCAACACGCTGGAACACGCCATTTCACTCGCTTTGAGTTCGAAAAAAAAAATTAAATTGAATCCGAAAAAGTGAAATGTGGAACACAAAATTTCGTTTTACAACAATTTTAATGCCAAATTCGAGTGAAAGTGAAATGCAGACAGAACCTAGCTCTAAGTTATATTATGTTATTTTTTTGTTTAAGATATTGACCTATTCTTATTTATATCGTCAACTGGACTATTTTTTCTACTAGACTAAACTGTTCGTAGGTATCCTTGTTATCTCGAACAAATTCTTTAAACCTTTAAAAAAATTTAAAAATATTTTATAAAATAATTTTTTTATACAAACAAATACACTGATACTTTGAAAATTGTGTCAAAGTATCATTGAAACCTGTTGTGCATCCTCGACGTGCATTACACCAGAATCTTGATGACACTCAAAATACTGCAGAGGGCTTTAACGCTGCAGCTACAACAAGAATACAAGGGATGTGCTATAGAATAGAAGTTCGCTCAAAAATTGCTCAAACCTTTCTTCAGGATTCTGCGGTATACCCAAGTCTCCAGTTCGTAGTTTGCGGCTGATTTCTTCGATTTGTAATTGAACTGCAAATAGAATTGGGTTAAGAAAAAAGAAAGAGAAAAATCGAGGCAAGCCTCGATATTAGTACAATTTATACTTAATTTTGTTTTTGTTTTAAGGGACAAAAAGTTATGAAATAAAGTTCATTTCGCAAAATTATAAAGTTGGCAGTGATTGTAAAGATTTAAGTTTGATGATGTTTATAGCGAATACGTAAAAGAGGAAGACCAGGGAGTTCAGAAATACACTTTAATTAAATCGCGTCGATATCAGATAACAGTTTTCAGCTCAAATACTTACTCCATTTTCTCTATAAATGATAACCAACTACGTTAAGAGATCAATTATTTAATATACAATCAAAAAATTCAGCTTTGTTACGAATTTTTAGTGAACTCCCTTTTTTATTTTTTTGCCAACGCACTGAGAGTTTCTGCGGTTCCTAAACCTCAAACCAACTGACCAAAAATCAAGTAAGATTAATTAGTTAGAAAATATATGCATTGGGTATTAATATAAAATATTTTTTAATTAGTTTTAAGCTTGTCTTCAAGCGAACGTCATCCCTTTTACGACTGCTCGTCGTCGGTTTCCTTTAAAGAAATCGAATTAGTTAGAAAATGTTATTTTCAAAATTTGTTTTACTTAAAATTTTGCTTGCTTTACGTTGTAGCCTGGCCTGGTTCGAGGCAATTCTGTAGACTTTCGTTACGCTTTGAAAGCATTTCATTGGAATTTTAGCTGCACGTTATTTTAATAATGTTTTTAAAGTTTTACGCTTAAGACTATTTTAAATTGTATACTTAGTAATAATTTCAAAAAATCGTGCAAATGTTGGCTTATAATCTATAGCAAAGTTTAAAGGTTCTAATACGCTACCTAAGTAAGCCTCCTGTTGTGTGGGATCCAGTGTGGAGGGCAGTATAGTCGGCATGCCAGGAATAAAGGTTTTGTCGTTCTCACTGCCACCCCAACGCGACTTCTTTTTACGTTTGCGATCGGTGCCGTCTTCTGTACAGACAAATTTTAAAACTATTTTCCATTATGTAGGATTAACTTACGTGAGTTTTCAGAGATGCCATTGAATGAATCATTGCTGTTGTTGCAATTAAACATTGTTGCGAAATTTCGAGCAGAGTTGGTGCTGTTCATGAGTTCTTGTATAGTTTGCGTTAGATCAAAACGGTTATCGTTTCTTGTTTCTTCCCTGATCGAATCCAATTTAGAGTCTCTATCTATACGAGAGTCATCGCGATCTCTGTCTCTTGTAGAACCACGTCTGCCTCGGCTGTAATTACGATCTTTGCTGCTGCGATCACGACTGCTGTGGTCGCGATCTCGGTCACCACCTGTCCGCCGACGGTCATGGCTACGACTGCGGGAGCGGTCACGTCGATCACGACGTGGTCGACTTCCGGAACGTCGCCTCCTGCGACTGTCGTAGTCATCATTGTTCCGCGAACGACTGCGCCGAGATCGAGCTTCACGTTCACGGTCGTGGTGACGATCTCGCTCTCGTCTATCATAATCATCGCGTTCACGTTTGCGCCTATCCCGATCGACGTCACGATCGCGAGACTCACGATGACGATCACGGTCTTTATCCTTATCACGATCCCGTTCGCGATCACGGTCGCGATCTCTGTCCTTATCACGTTCACGATCTCGGTCTCTATCCTTATCCCGCTCACGATCGCGGTTTCTGTCCTTATCCCGTTCACGATCGCGGTCACGATCCCGTTCCTTCTCCGAAGAACGATCCCTGAAAGATTTAAAATTATAGTTTTCTCCCATTTTCATTATGAAAAATTACCGTTTCCGGTCCTTGTCTTTGTCTTTATCACGACCACGTTCTCGATCTTTATCCTTGCTAACATAATCACGCGATTTTGATGGAGAACGCTCATCTTTGTCTCTTATTCCATGTGCCCTGTAGTCACGTTCTGCTCCCGAGCCATTATTTATTTGCATCGCTATACGAGGTAGTATATCCTCAGCTCGTTCCATCGACGCCGGATATGGAGGAGTTGTACTCATTTTTTATTTAAATCTTAATCTGTTGATAATTATTTAGTGAATGCATATAAATTAAATTCTTTATATCATTAATAGAAATTTTCACTTTAACACCACAAGATTTTCTGAAAACTTTGGTAATGAAAAGAAAATGGCTGCCAAATGGAAAAACTGCCAGCTTGACATTTATTTCTTAAGGGTGCAAATCTACCATACTTAGAACCAGTGATGTGCGGCGTAGAGAACATGATGTCGACAATACTATTGTCGACGGTGTCGAGAATGTCGTGTAGACAATTGCTTTTAACGACGTGTAGATAACTAATGTAAAAGGCTGCATGTTTATTGTAATATTTAATTAAATTGAGTCCAAGTTCGAAGTATTCCTTATTTTTACGCCTTCTGGGCATGGCTTGTGTTTGTTTAATTGTAAAATTTGTTAATTAAACGACTTTCCAAAAGGTTTTAAGAATCAGCATAATCTAAATGGAACTTGCATTTTCGCAGTGTTGCATTTTGTTGAGATTGTTTACACAATTCTCGACATTGTCTACATTGTCGACACATTCTGCATTGTCGACACCAAAATGTCGACAATTAAAGACGACGCGTCGAGGAACATCACTGCTTAGAACTGAGCGGTCTGCAATGCGATGTAGAAGAACATTCGTAACGTAACGTTGAAAACGTCTAAACAGCGAAATATATTTGGCAAGAAACGAAAAGCAGAACAAAGGAATATTAGGGGTATTCAAAATTCAGTGCACTTGCCTGTGCAGTTGAGTACTTGTGCACTTTACAAAAACAAATTGTACGTACGTCAAAAATCTGCACAAGTGCTTTTCTACTATTACCTTCAACTTGAGGGCTTGAGCAGTTGTGCACTTGTGTGCATTGAAAAATGTTTTGAAATGCTTGAAATGTTTCGAAATGGTGATGGTGGTGTGTTCACGAAAACCTAACTGCACAAGTCCTCAAGTCCTCAACTGCACAGGCAAGTGCACTGAATCGCAAGCGCGTCGGAAGCGAATTTCATCTGGGGGGGCTGTACAAATAGGGGGGGCAGTACAAATGGTGGTGAAAAAAAGTTCACTAAAATTTTTTCAAAGAAACATGAATGTGAATACACAAATTTTTTTATTTTAGTTTAAAATAAAAATATATAAAAATATAAAAATATATAAATTTCATTCTTTAAAGGATCTTTCATATGGTAATATGAAAATATAAGAAATAATGGTTGCTTTTATAAAGCAAGACTAGGTATATCTTTACATGGTTTAAATGCAATAAGGTACAAAAAGTTATATCAATTTAAATTATTCAAAAATGTTTTTTTCTGTCCTTGCGAGAAACAAACTCTTTCACCATCTCCATCGAATTCAATTTTTCAGTTTGATCTTTGTGAATGTGTATAAGTGCCGCATGAGTGAGTCGTTTCTGTGTCATAGTTGCTCGAAGATACGTTTTAAGTCGTCTTAGTCCACTAAAAGAACGCTCAGATGAAGCTGCTGATGCAGGCACAGTCAAAAGCAAAGCAATAAGTTTTTCAACTTAATTTAATAGTTTTTTTACAGTATCCGAATTTTTCGCAAATTGGGATACAATGCCACGGGATGTTTGGCCAGGCAATTGCTTCAGTAATTTCATATGCAAAAAAGTCATCTGCATAAAGATCTAGTTTTGTTTTTAGATTTTGTTCAGAAGGCACTTTTCCGTTGAAGGCTTTGATTACAATATTTTCCAACGATTCCAGAGTGTCAAGATCTGTTTAAATGTACAATAAGATTTACAAAGTGCCAGTTTACACTAGCTTCACTCAACCGACTCACCGAATGTTAAATCAAAGTGAGTCGGTTGAGTGAAGCTGGTGTAAAAATGCAAAAATAAAAAAAAAAAGTCAAATATCAACCTGTTTGATCGAATATAGCCGTTATCTCATTTGAGGGAAGATCTAAAATTTCGAAATAATCTTTTCGTAGCCGATCATATAATGGCAACTGTACTGAAGGAACGGGATTTGATGTTTCTTCAAAGCGTCGAGGTGGATTTTCATCAACTAATTCACAGTAGGGGCTTTCGCATGGTCCAAAACATTGGACCAACATGGCAGATTGTACAACATGTAGTACCATTCGTAAGCTAAAATGATAGTCGAAATTCTTGGTTTTTTTCTACCGATTGTACAATATTGTACAATTATGTAAAATTACTGCTCAATTGTTAGGGCATCTAAAAGTTGCTTAGCTATTAGCCGGATGTGTTCTGCTTGAGAGCTTGCAATTAATGATGTTGCTTTACAAGTTGGATCGTTCGAACGCTCAATCAAATAGTCCCATTAGTTTTCCATCTAACTTATCGTACAACATGTCTTCCAATATGGAAAGCCCCTAACACGGGGGTTACACGAGACAGTACTGTTAAGACAGTCGCAACACATTCACAAATTTTTACCCACACACACTCACTTTTGCAGCTGTCTGCTACTGTCTGCTCTACTGTCTTAACTTTGTTGTAGACAGTTGGCGAAACAGTATCTAAGACAGTAGAATCATATTTAGCATATCCAATGACAGAAGATGATAACATTTAATAGAATTAATTGGGAATTTACAATACTTTGGCGTGCTCGTAGTTTTAACAAAAATTTCATCATAAAATATAAATCTTTTACTATTTTGTCTACTGTCTTGCCAACTGTTTTACCAACTGTCTGGATTTTTATTCACATACACAAAGTTTGACCACTAATACGTATTTTTCACTGTCTTAACAGTACTGTCTCGTGTAACCCCCGTGTAAGAACATGTCAAATTTTTTCTTACCAGAGTTGCAAAATTAACAAGCATTAAGCTACATACTTAAGGGTGCTTTTAAACTGAAGTGGTAGGTTTGCAGTAGAAGCTCTACATTTTGTTCTATCGTTTTGCAAACACAGAGAAAGAAAATGCTTATGAAGAAGAGAGAAAGAAGAGGAAAATATATAATACAAAAATATTATCGTTGTAAAAAAAACTGATATTTTGAATAACTTTTGAAGTTTTCCTTTTAAATTGTTTATCTAGCTAAAAAGGTGGGGGGCGACTGCCCCCTTTCCCCCGCTTCCGACGCCAATGTACAAGCTTTATTAAGAGCTCAATGTGGTTCCACTTGGACTAAAGGCCAAGTGTGCAGCGGTATCACAATGGACCTTATACTGATGATATCTCTAAATCAGATATCCAGCCCAACCGATATTCGAGGGGAAATCACTAGTCAATTTTAATTAGTATGCGAAACTTGAGGTCAAGTAAAGACAGACTACGTATTAATTTTTTACTTATAACGTCAGGATTTTTTTGGAGGACTTTATATATAATTTATCAGCTCAAATATTGGTTGAAAGTATCCTTTTAAACTTTAATCCTTACATAGTCATTGAGATTCCTAACGAACTTCTCTGAAAAATACTTGCTGAGGGCTGAAGTGTGACTAAAAGTGTGATCACAGAAAGCATTTAAGTTTGTCACAATTTTTTAACTAATTTTTTTTAATGTCCATTTTTTCTACAAACAATTATAAAAAAATTTAAATTGAAAAGTAATTTGATTAAATAAATATTAAAATAAATTTTACTTGAATAGAGTTAAAAAAAAATTAATAAGGAACAATTGAGATCATAAAATGGGTATTATTAACAGATAACAGATAACATTAATTTACTGATAAAAATTTTTAACAATGAATATAAGGGGGCGACCATAAATTACGTGAGGTGATTTTTGCGTTTTTTTGACCCCTTCCCCTTAGTGAGATTTCGTGAGATTTTGCTCGACCCCTCCCCACCCCCTCTAATCTCACGTGAGATTGTTCAAAATGCGTGTTTTCAGCGTTAATATGTTAATCTATGCTTCATTGTGTTGGACTTATTAAAGTCCAACTTCAGCTTCATTGTATAAGTTATTAAAAACACTCGTAATTTATTTTATTATTTTTTTTAGGACTACTCGATAGTGACTACTGGAATCAGCATGTCCATGTGATTTTCGGTAAAATCATCTGCTCCTTCAACCTCGCTCTGATATAGCCCCTCTAAACCGTTATCGCTTGCACACAGAAGCTCATTAGCTTGACGTGTGATAATCCGTAAAGGTCGCACTTTATGCGCTGCTGCACGGTAGACTGTGCGCCGATGCTCTGCAGCTCTTGTGATGGAAGAAAAGTTAAAACCACATGTATTGCAGCATCTTTTTTCTAGATCACCACGTACACTGGGGCAATAGAGGTCATAGGGCAAGTCCATGAAGGCATGTAAATGTTGAATCGGTAAGTACTGGCGAATCAAAAAGGGAGCAAATACTTTCCGTCATGCTCACCAGGATCTGGGATAGACAGATGCCCATCAATCTGCATGATAGGGTGTGGAGGTGGCCCCAGTATTAAGGCGCCTCACGCTCCATAGAAAAAAAATGTTGTTCGACACATCCTCTAAAAATCAAGTTATTTTGTAACCATATTGGCTGGTTTAATAGTTTGCAAAAAATTTAATTGTCAGGCCGTAAAAAGATCTTCCAATCTGCATCAAAAATTGTAAATGTTTGCAATCAGATTAAAGAAAACGCTATTTTTCATGCATAGTTTTGATATTTTTCATTTCATTTCTATATAAAAACTTTCAAAATTCAAATAACTTCATTACTTTTATATATTTTTTTTTTTTAATTTCTCACGATATTTTTTCAGTAGGTGTTTATTTTATATTTAATATTTTACTTTTAATAAATATCAAATTAAGCAATTCTGCCCAGGAATCAATGCGAGCACTCAAAACCTTTCCAACGATATCTTGAAAGGGAGGATAGCATTTGAAAGAATTAAGTTTTTTTAATTTTAGTAAAAAAAAAATTTGAAAAAAATGCATGAAAAAATCATTATTTTTAATCCGAATGCAAAAATTTTAATTTTTTGATACAGATTGGAAGACCTTTTTTCTGGCTATAATTTCTGCCAATTTATTTTTTACAACAATTACACAAGCCAGTATGGTTACAAAATAACTCGATTTTTAGAGGTTATTTCAAATCATTCCAGCTCACAGATGGCTATCGCTAGAGTCAAAATATTTGGGGAATCTTTATAACATAAGCCATTGAGCATTTGTGCTGAACAACTTTTTTCGTGAGGTGCCTTACCCAGTATGTCCAGAGTAGCATGCATACAGGAAACCTGCATGCTGTATGCAGGCAGAAGCATGTACAAGACATGTATGGTCATTTAAAAAAACCAACAGTTATCCAAATTCGCTAAGTATGCGTGTTGTTTGCACACAATAGCTTGCATACTAAAATATGCATGCTGTATTAGTACTAAGACATGAACCTTACATGCATAATAGTCTTGCTTAAAAAATATGAACTACCATTGTGCATTTAAACTTTAAGGAGTGCAGTTGTACATAATTTATTAACAAAATATAAATTAATATAACAGAATATAACAACTTTAAAAACGGAAATAAATAATATGATTAATTAATGACAACAGCAATTTTTTCTTACAATATTAATGCAAATGTATGCATACAGTATTAACGGTAATGTAAGCATGCAGTATTAATGACAATGAATGCATAGAGTACTACTAATTCCCCATGCATACAATAATAGTAATTGTGCGGGTACACAGTACACATGCTCTTGTTTGACATCGCCATGTAAAATGGAAATGAGCTTCCATTTATGATGGCATGCATACAAAACATAAAACGTTGCCTACTTCATCAATGCTGTATGCATGAATGTACTTACTGGGATGTGCTTCATGTGTGCCAACCACTGAACTAAACATTTACGGACTTAAACACGGACAGCGCTCGTCGAATCGCGTGTTTAGCTAGCCGGTGGGAAAACAATCGACGAACTACTACGCTTCTTTGCTGCACTCGCATAACCGCGAAAAATATTATAGTGTAAAATTTAGTCATATTTTAGTAAAGAAACACGTTTTACTCAATTTAACCAGTTATCTCATAATTCTACACTTTTCTTGCTGATAAAAAACTACGTCATTTTTGCGAGAACCCCCTCTACCCCACGTGAGATTTAGTGAGATTCTGCTTAACCCCCACCCCCCTAAATGCCACAAAAATAACACTCTTCTTTTAACAGCAAAATGTTTCTTATTGAAATTACTTACTCCTAAAGTTCTGCTTTCAAATCGGGCGCTGGCGATTCGCCTCGCGTGCGTTCGTCTGATCTTGCCGACATCTTCATTACCACTGAAACTTGAAGTTTCACTCTGAACCTTCAAACACATACGACAATATTTTACACAGAATGATGTAAAAATTTTTCGTACGTCCGAAACAATGAACACATACGACAATATTTTACTGATAACAGTAAATACATACATACAATACAATTGTATGAAAAAATTGTCGTATGTGCCAGTGGTTCTCACATACGACAGTATTTTATTCAAACGATAACATAGGACCATCTGAATATCTCAAAAACTAAAAGAGGTGTCAAAAAATATATGACGCCATTTGAAAGATCTTATTTAAAAATGTGGGATTATATAATTAACTTGAAACACCCCAGTCTACACATACGACTTTATTTTACTCAAGCGACGATGTTTAAACTGAAAATGGGCCTAATTCCAGTTTCCCATCCTAGGGTTAATAAAAAATAAACTTTTTTCCCTCAGTTCCTTATAAAAAAGTAACTTTTTAAAGAAGTATGTTAAAATGTGCATAAATTTTTTTTTCATATATTGACAAGATTTCCCATGATTGCTACAAATATAGACATCCGACCGTCTACGTAAGTTTACAGCCCCGAGCACATAAAAGTAAATATTCCTGTTCGAATATTCTTTGCTTTTTATCTTCCACAGTGATGGCAAAGATTTATGGCGTTATTTCGTAAAACGAGCCCAGTCACTTGCGTTAATTGCGATATTTTAAAGGAAAATTTTAGTGAGAGAGAAAGAATTTGTTTTTATTGATATGTAAATGGAACTGCGTGCGTTTTACAAAATAAGGCCATTAGGCATAATTCAAGAATAGCGACGCTCTCTTTTTTAATATTTTTTGGTTTATTGTATGGATTTTAGACTCCTAAATCCCAATCTGAAAAAATTTTAGGCCGTTCGCGGAAAAAATCTTGCATTTTTTGTGTTCCGCATTATGGGTACCAAAAGAAAGGTAATGCGAGTACCTATTCAACGAGGCATATCAATGCATAACTTTTCAAGATATATCCATTATATTTACAATTTGTCTGAAAAACTAGTGATTTCCCTTTTACGAAAGCACTGCACTAAAAATGGTTATATCTTAAAAAGTTATGCTTGGACTATATTTGATACCTTGTTGAATAGATACTGTCATTACCTTCCTTATGATATCCATAAAGCGTAGTTTTGTTGAAAAATTAAAAATAAGAATTGTCGCTATTCTTGAAATGTTCCAGGATTTATAAAGTTCAATAAATTCTATAAAATTTTTCTTTTTTGTTCTCACTTTTATATTTTTTTTTTCACGCACGTCTTTACTCTAAAAAACTTTCGGCATTATGGCAAGTCGGTGTGAATTTCACTACACACTATACAGACGGTTTGCGCAAACACAACAAAAATTAAAATATTTTAATTTAATTTTAAAACAGCCAAATACACTTTCCATGAGTTTGCACAAACACCTACATGGCCTTTTACTTACTTACTTTTCTTCTCAACAAAAAAATCTTTTAAATCGCTGCACGATTACGATTTCTTGGGCGCCGCGACTTAGAAATGTTTTCTGATAGAGAAAAAAAAAATTTTTTTAACGAACAAAAAATCGATAGCTTAATTACTTATCTATTTATAGGTTTTTGGAATTTTTTCTTACCAAAAGTGATGTTTAAAATAAGTCTACATCTTTGCCATTATTCAATCGATCTAAAAGATTGACTTGTCATTTGAAAGATAATTAAATTACCTTTTATATGATATGAGATCTCTTCAAAGTATATTTTAAATTTTACAAATTTTTTATATCATATTTGATTTTTTTGATTGAATAAAAAGAACCGTTATTTTCTTCAAAATTTTGTGGTATTAAGATACTTAAGTTATAATATATTCTAAAAGCTTAAAACTTTATATTTCATTTGGTTCATAATAATATATATATTTTTGTAAAATTTATACTATACAAAATAGAATATACCTAAATATTTCTGAAGATGGCACCTTTCTTCATCAGCGATCTTTTGTGTAACTCTGAAGTACAAGAAACTAACAAATTTAAATATATTGAAGTCGCAGACCGAATAGCAATTAGAAAATAGCTTTCAAAAAAATTTATTGTAATATTTTACCAGCAAACAGAAAAAATTATAAAAGAAACCTTAAATAGTATTCATCGCAAGGTTCTTCTTCAGATTCCAAAGTCCTTATCTCCTCTTGGATTGTTGAAACACGCTGACGTTTTTGGCCATTGACCAAAACTGATCGATGTAAAATTTCGATTTTTTTCACTGGCTGGAAAATCCTTATAACTCTTATAAATATTACAGCTACAATGTTGTGTTAAGATCAGTTATTAATTGTAATGGTAATATAAAAAAATATGGAGTCAGAAAGTAGAACAACAAAAATACATATGATTGAAATAATAACATTCCGTTTAAGGCAAACTGATTTCATCGTAAAAAAAAACACCTAAAAAATCACATAAATCATAAATGCCATATATCAAATGAAAGATAAATTTGTAAGCTTTAATTTGTTACTTACCATACTTCATAATAAAAACGGTAGTTTTTGAGAAAATAACAGTACTAATAGCTACTCTCATAGAATAGAAATACTAAACGGATTTGATTAATTTAACATTTTTATGAAAGCTTATTTTGTTTTCTTTAAAATAATAACTCAACCATCTCAATCGGCAATACAATAAGAAAAATAAAGCAAGTTTCCTAAGACGATCGCCAAAGAAAAATATCGATAGCTCGAAAACAAATCGATAAATAGATTTTTCCTTCGGCCATTCCTATTTTTATTGAAAATTGTTTACGATTCCACTGTCAGAACGCGGCGCCCAAGAAATCGTAATCCCCCCAAATCAATGCGCTCCAGTTGCAACTGTGTTTACACCAGTGATGTGCGGCGTAGACAACTTGACGTCAACAAAACTATTGTCGACGGTGTCGACAATGTCGTGTAGACAATTGCTTTTAACGACGTGTAGATAACTAATGTAAGAGGCTGCATGTTTATTGTGATATTTAATTAAATTGAGTCCAAGTGCGGAGTATTCCTTATTTTTATGCCTTCTGGCCATGGTTCTTGTTTGTTTAATTGTAAAATTTGTGAGTTTGTGTTAATTAAACTAATTTTAAAAAGAATTTAAGAATCAGCATAATCTAAATAGAACTTGTATTTTCGCAGTGTTGCATTTTGTTGACATTGTTTACACAATTCTCGACATTGTCTACATTATCGACACTTTCTACGCGTTTTGAGCATTTATCGCGTTTATTGGTATGCCAAAGTATATCTCTTTTCCACACAAGTTTATGCCTGCGTTGGCCCAAATGCATATCCAACTAATTGGGATTTTGATTTGGCGGATATGAGATTTATCTCATTTCTACGTAGGTCCTTGGGTTGGACAATGGCCGCAAACCAGTAAAAATGAGTATATTGTTTTGGATTGTTTTTGATATCAGGATTGTTTTTCGAGTACCTTAAATTGATAATCACTATCATTTAATTCGATGTTGCTTATTTATATAGAATTAAGTATACTTGAATACGCGTTTTATATATATATTAAATTTTTAAATTCCGCTGAAAAGTCAATTTATTCTCTTTAAATCCACAGTGGAAAATCCTAACTGCCAATAGGGTGTATGTTTTAGTACGTAGGTGCATTCTGTCTGTCCCGGCTGATCCGGACAGGATCTAGAATGTAAATCGTGCATGCGTATAGGTCGGGTATACGTATCTTTGGAAGATTCATACCTCCGGACAATTAAAAAAAAAACACGACTTATTTTAAAGGCCCAGTTATAAAAGGCGTAATGTAAAGTAACGTAATGGTGTCAATTGTCATCGTGACGGGACGTAATGTAAGAAAACGTTGTAACAATTATAATAGGCAGTAGCCAGGCAGTTGTTTGTCGTAAATAATTGCACGTTCCTGTACAAGTACAATTCAAACTTCGTAATCCATATCTGTGGATATATATAGAACTATCACATTAATAACGAAAACTCAACAAAAAGCGTAGTTCAACAATATAAAATAGCGCAATAATCGAATCTAACCTCAATGTTTAGTTGCTCTTTGAACAGACGTAACGTAAAGTAACGTAGAAATCGTATAATCGTATTGTATAAGAAAGTATTGTTTGAAACAATAAGTGAAAGATCACACTGCTCAATTGACATTAGACCACATTACGTTTATAACTGGGCCTTAAGTGTTTTACCATACAAAATTTAAAACACTTCACAGCGCACTTACGTCACAGGGTTGCATCATTTTTTAGAGGACAAGACCAAGTAGAGGACAACCTGACGAAGCTTGGAATTTCCAACTGGCGCCAGCAAGCGAAAGACAGAAATGGCTGGCGCAAATTCTTAGATGAGGCCAAGACCGACATACGGTTGTAGCGCCAACTAAGTAAGTAAGTAAGTAATTTTAAACTCACTTTTCAGTGTTTTTTTATAATTAATTTTTTGCAAACATTTCCCAACCAGTGACGTAAGGAACCTACATGTCAAGTTTGAAAAAAATTCATTCAGTAGTTTTCACGTGATGTGCGTCCCGGCAACACAATATTTTTAAAAATTACATTTTTATTCCAAAAAACATCCTTTAAAATATTCAGTTAAAAAAGAATTTGCGAAAAATATTCAATGTACAGATTATATGTATAGATTGAGTTTATGTAAACTTACAAACTATTAAATGCCTTACATCAATCTTATAACTTGAATTAATTACATAAGTGTAAAATAGTTACTTAATAACTATTTTGATTGCATAAAAAAAGAGTCCTTACGTGCGAGTTTTGCTTTGTTACGTCAAATACTAATTTGACAAAAAACATTTCCCCGTTGGTTTCTTTTCAATACACGTTTTGGTGTGGGCCACGATCATAATACAAATGTTAAAAATGTTAAGCTTAAGTAGGCGGGCAAACTACTCATCGATACTAATGTCTCTAACAATAACATTTTTTTTTAATTTATTGATCACCAACAATTTCGACCACAAGATTTGACACAATCCACTTTTTATCACTTGAAATCGAGCTCTTCGATTCTCTCGTAGATGCTGAACGGCGTCGCTTGGTATCTTTCCGCTTGGCTTTAGATTTCTTCTTTCTTTGTGCCAAGAGCTTAGCAAAGCCAGCAGCTGCTTCCTTGGACGTAAGTTGACATTTCTTCTTTGGTACATTTGGACATTTCTTTTGGTATTGCCAAAAAGTGTACGTTAGGCGCCTTTAGCGTTGCTTGCTGATCATCTTCTTTAATCAAGATGTACAATTTGCGAATCTTGCTCGCTCTCTTTGGACCCACTCTTCGAGCAACTGTTGTGTCAGTTAAGCCAGATATATATTTATCACCCTTTTTCGCAATTGCAAGAGCCAAGGCAGACATATTAGAATCAACAATACAGCATTGACTGAAAATACCTTGCTTCATAGGGAAACACCTTGCTCTATATGTTACGAAATGACCACTTTTATCCTGTCCAGAATGCACAACTACAGCCAAAAGTAAATAGAAATTCTTTGGAAACGTTGCGCCAAAAATGTTGATAGTCATACATATCGCCGGTGTATCGCCAATGGGCAAGCTGAATGTAAAAAGCAACATTGTCGATTCCCATGGAGTTGCATTCTGGACATGAAATTAAAAAATTTTGTTATAAATGCAACAAATTTTTTATATATAAAATAGCACTGCTAGTGCTGGTGTACTTATCTACACAAAGTCCTCGTAAATACAAATAATATTGCGCTTGGTCTTTTCGACGGAGTTGCGGGCATCCTTTTCGTTGACTGTAAAACAGCAACCTTTATACTTGGATTTTGATATCCATAGACAATATGTCTATTAAACGCGGGTCCAAAAAATTTAATTGATTATCATATGATTTATTATTATATTATGTATATTATTTGAATCACAACTTCGTTTTCACACAACGCCGGTCAAGAGTTTTTTTGAACGAACTGTCAATAGCTATAACAATGGTTGCACAAATTATAGCATAAGACAAACTTTTATAGCAAAAGTTCAGAAAGTTTAACTTTTTCTATCCTCTAGTATCTCAAGAAATGACAGAGGATATCACATGCTATAAAAATAGAAAATTTGTGCCTGTTTCACACTCACTTTAGTCAATTCCGTAACATAGGGTTCGCATGCTCTTTCTTTCTAACTAAAAATAAGATAAGATACTGAAAGATCACATGGAAACGCAGCTTAAGCGATTACCGAAATCGTAATCCAAGGTAGTGCAGGCGCCGTAGTGCAGGGCACTCATTGGATTCTAGTAGGCTTATTTACTTCTCCTCGTCAATAAAAGATTGCATCCTTTCTTATATAGTATTAAAATTTACAATAATGTGAAGTTAAACAAAAATTTTCGCTTGTCACACAGCTATCGAACTGTCAAAAATCGTAACGTTGCGTAGAAATCTATTTTCTACAGACTTCTACGCTGCGTCACGCCACGTTACGATTTCGGTAACGACTTGTACACATATATCATTAAATAGATTTTAGCTTGACAATTGGCAACGTCGCGCTACGTTACCTTACGCTTGGGTTATCAAGCCTTTAAAGGCCCAGTTATAATAGACGTAACGTAATGTAGTGAAATGTCACTGCATCAGTGTGTTCTGTCACTTACTGTTTCAATCAATACTTTTCTTACAGTCCACCCTAAACAAGTGCGCGTGCGTGGTTTAACTGTCAAAATCGGCTCATGCCTATACATTTTGTATGAAGCCTACCGAAACACGCACCGGACTACCGCAACATGAATCGAATTTCCAATTTTGACAGTGCGTTCGTATGTGAAGTTGGCTGCATAAAACCAAAGTATTAGAACAAAGAGCAATTAGCTGCTTTTAATTAATTAATCTCAATTGCAAATGGAAGTATTTGCTATATTAATAGATTTTTACACAATTCTAAAAGTTTCTTTAAGATTTTTAAACCATCAGACTGAGCTGGTTCGAGAGCAGCAGTTCTTTCCGCAGCGCACTTGTTTAGGTTAAGCGTAAAATAAAATTGCGTGGCGTTTGGGTACGCAGCGCAACGCGCACTTGTTTAGGGTGCACTGTTATACAAGTGATTATAATAGAAGTAACGTAATGTAACGGTACGTAAAGATCCGTTGGATTTCGATTTCAAGAACAACTAAACATTGAGGTTAGATTCGATTATTGCGCTCTTTTATATTGTTGAACTACGCTTTTTGTTGAGTTTTCCTTATAAATGTGATAGTTCTATATATCCACAGCTATGGATTACGAAGTTTTAATTGTACTTGTACAGGAACGTGCAATTATTTATGACAAACAAGTGCCAGGCTACTGCCTATTATAATTGCTACAACGTTTTCTTACATTACGTCCCGTCACGATGACAATTGACAACATTACGTTACTTTACATTACGTCTATTATAACTGGGCCTTTAGCCTTTAGAAAGCATTTATTTCATTGTGGTATAACTGTATTCCGTCACCTATTCGTGCTCCGCTGTCAAACTGCTCGAAATTTTCCCCACGTGCGAGTTTTGTTGATTTTGACATTTGCTGTTTGTTATTAGGTGAAAAAGTTTAGTCAAGTTAAATAGTTCTTGTTTAAAATTTAGCTGTTCTTTTTTAAAATTCTTGTTTAACTATGGCTAAATCGAAGAAAGCAAAAAAGTTCAGCTCTGACATAGTGCACGTCAAGAAATCTGGTGCTTCGCAGGCTGCGAATCCCTTCGCAAGACCTGGAGCTACGAACTACAAGAAAATGAATCCATTTGAAATTCACGTGAACAAGGAAAAATTCCAAATATTAGGACGGACTTGCAAACACGATAAAGGATTGCCCGGGGTGTCCCGTGCGAAGGCAGTAAAGAAGCGGCAAGAAACGCTGGGACAGGAATTCCGGGAAAAACACAAGACAAATCGTTTCAAAGACAGAAGAATAGGCAGACATCTTAATGGAGCAGAACTCAATGAAGAGCTGCTGAATGCGCGTTTTGTGGCCGATAAAGTTTCGCAATTCAAGCAAACAAAAATGTCGCGATTTAATCTGAACGATGATGAAGTTTTGACGCATCGTGGCCAAACACTGGAGGAGATAGAACAGTTCCGAGATGAACGCTCCGATGATGAAGATGGCGGAGATGAAATCTTGGATGGTGAGCCAATTTATTGTGCTGAAATTGTCTTATATTTTTAATGCATTTCTTTTTGCAGCTAACTTCACTGAAACAGCTCATTTTGGAGGCGACGCTGAACAGCAAAAAGATCGCAAAACTGCCATTGATGAAATGATTGTAGAACAAAAACGCCGTAAAGCAGAAGTGGCAAAAGATAAGGATGAGGTTTTCAATATGACAGAAAAGTTGGACACGAATTATAAAGGCTTAATAGGGCTGATGGGCAAAATGAGCAAAAACGAACTTAAAGCTAAAACTGCGCCCGATGACTACGATAAGATAATGCGTGAAATGATATTCGAGCCACGTGGTGTTGTCGCAGATAAACTGCTGTCGGAAGAGCAGTCGGCAGAGAAAGAAAAGCAACGTTTGGAAGAACTGGAAAGAGCACGTTTGATACGTATGCGTGGTGATGATGATGCAGAGGGGCAACAAAAACCAAAGCATCGCTCAGCAGATGACTTGGACGATGGCTATTTTGCCTATGGCGCAGAGGAGGAGGAAGAAGGCACGCTGACGTATACTATGGATGGTAAGCTATAATCTGAAAAATTCATATTGAGCTTGAATGGTTTTCTATAAATAATTGTAATTTAGGGGAATTGGGTACAAAATTTAATGGAGACAGTGAGAGTCACGATTTGGAAGTCCCAATTGAAGACGATAATGTTGAGTTGGAGAGTGAAGTGGAAGAAAATGATGATGAATCTGAAAACGACACTGACAAAGATGATGATGAGGAGGGAGCAGATAATTTAAGTGACTTGAAGGAAACCGACTCAGGGGCAGAGACTGAATCCGAAATAGAAAAAAAATCATCGCAGTTGTCAATATCAAAAGCGGCTCACCAGAAAAAGTCGACATTCGATGCAGCGCAAGTTCCGGAACGTTCAGACCTACCTTTTACCATAGAAATGCCAAACAACTATGAAGATTTTGTCACACTAGTCAAAACACACACGCCGGAAGATCAGGCTACGCTGGTGGAACGCTTGATAAAGTGCAATCATCCTAAACTAGATGGTGTAAATCGTGAAAAGGTGGTGCAACTATTTACATATCTCTTAAAATACATCGATGAGTTATTCGTGGATGCCTCCACTGAAGATGTTGCCCTACATTTTCGAATACTTAGTCATTTAAATCCCTTCATCTACGATTTAATGCATTTGAATTCCGAGAAAATGTCTCAAAATTTGCGGGAAGTTATCAAGACAAAGTATGGAAACTTTAGAAAAAATTCCAAATCTTTTCCCACACTCGAAGTGTTTGTTCTGCTTAAATTAGTTTCGAACTTTTTCACTACGTCTGACTTTCGTCATCCCATCGTCACGCCTTGCTACGTATTTGCACAGCACATTCTATCGCGAGCTCCGGTTCGCACGCGTCAGGACATAGCAATGGGCCTCTTCCTAGTCACCATTCTACACGAGTACACACACCAATCGCGTAGATTCTTACCCGCAGCTTGGAACTTTTTGCTGGGTATAATATACCTGGCCATACCTAAGCGTCCAGTGGAAGTGCTAAAAATCGTGCCACCCTTTCAGAGTTCTGGACTTTTCTGTAAACTTCTAGCTATTGCCGATACTCCAAAAGATGGCGAAATGACAGAACAATTAATGAGCAGCGAAGATTTGGTTACAACCACACTTACGCCGGACTTCAAAGTACGCGCTCTTAACACAGCGCTCAAACTTATCAATGATGGTATTGGCAGTGATCTCAGTGAAAATATTGGTTCCAATTACTTGGCGGTTCCTCTGATGGAGATGCTTGAGCGCCTGCCCATTGAAGTTTATCCAGAGTACGTTAAGAATAACTATGCGCTGACTAAGTTGGCGCTCAAAAAAGTGGCCGACAAGCAACTTATAAAACTTGTGCCTCCTGAGCGAAAACCTAAGGCGCTGCGTTTACTGGAGCCACGCATCGAAACGGTGTACGATGACAAGCGACGCCCAAAGATGACGAAAGAGAAGGAGGAGCGTGCCAAACTAATGCACAAAGTCAAGCGCGAGACGAAGGGCGCAGTTCGTGAGATACGTCGGGATACCGAGTTTCTGCAAAAGATACGCATTCAACAAAATATTCAAAGGTGAGCTGAAACACATTTTCTTTCAATTTGTTTTTTAAACTTTTTCTGTGAATATTTTTAGCGATATGGAGCGTAAAGAGAAAGTCAGGCGTATCTATCAAGAAGCTTCTGTGCAACAGGGCGAGCTCAATGAGCTGGCGAGAGCTAAAAAGAAGAAAAAGTTTTAATACGTATAGTGTTAATAGAAATTTAGTTTTTGTTTATATATTTTGTACAAAAGAGTAAGAAAAAACATATTTTATTTACAAATAAAATAAAAAATATGTTTTGTGTTAAAAATTATTACTGCTAAAACGAAAAATCCAAGATACTTATTAAATTCAGTTAAATACTAAGAACAAGTTTTCGTTATAAAAACTAAGCATACAATTAGTACCAAAACAAATCCGTAAGCTATTACAACTACACGTCTAAGTCCTACGGTTTTTCCGAAATCTCCCGACATCTTCGAGTAGCGGCCTCTACAGCTCCAGAAACTGCCGCACGAAATCCTTCAATAAAAAAAATAAATTTTTAGGTATACAAATATTTTTGGTAATTAAAAGATTAAAATTTCAATTTAAATAAATTAATATTATTTCATTAGGAATATTTACCTGCTTCTTCCAAGAATTTCAGTCCAGCTGCCGTGGAACCTGCCGGACTTGTTACATTTTCTCTTAACTGAGCCGGGTGTTCATCACTATTACGCACCAAAAGTCCTGAACCCATGACAGTCTGTGCCGCAAGTCGATAAGCTAGATCTCGTGGAAGACCCATGCACACACCCCCATCGGCCAGTGCTTCAATCATTACAAATACGTAAGCGGGCCCACTGCCACTTAGTGCGGTTATGGTATCCATATGGTTTTCGCCGACTTCTTCACAGGTGCCAATGGCTTGAAAGAGGCTTTGCGTAATTTGTGCATCAGCGTCAGTCGCTTTCGTACCGCGCACATAAACCGAGCAGCCAGCCTGTACGAGTGCCGGAGTGTTAGGCATGGCGCGTATCACACGCGCATTCTGTGAGAGATGCTGCGACGAAAACAAAAAAGAAGAAATTTGAAGAAATTTTTTAAAGAAAATATATTAACTTGGGGTCACTACCGAAATTTTGAAATCTGTAAAATAATCAAAACACGGTGTAAGAAAATATAAAAAAACAAATGCGTCGTTGGACACACGAGAGAAAAAAGCTTTTTCGCAGTTTCATAGATTTGATAATTCAAGGCCTTTTTAATAAAATAATTTTTAAATTCCAAAATTTTAATTACTTGTAATGTTAATGAAAAAAAAACAAGTTAATATTCATACCAGTAGATTTTATTAAATTTTATTATTATTTTATTTTATTACATGTTACATTAATTTTGAATAATTTTGTATACCATAATGTATTAATGAAATTATTTGTTTATAATCAGAAATAGTAAATGTATATTAAAGATGTAATGTCATCGATATATGTAGCAAATACTGCATCAATAGTTGTCCTTAATCGTGTTGTACACATATTTAGATTGCTTATTATTCGTAAATTATATATATTAAAAAGGCATTGTTTAAGTGCCTGTTAACAATAATGTCTTAATTCGCAATTAAAATCTACACCTATAACAATTGGCATATTGTGACAACACTGTGAATGGATTGGTCGCTTTTTTTTGCAAACAAGCTTGCGACATAAGATTTGATTAGCTTACGGATTTTAAGCATAATTGAAGGACGCTGAATTTAATGGAGTTAACCTTTTTTTAATCCTTCGCACAGTAAACTGTCTCCATATAAGCGATGGATAAAAATGGAAAGAGTCTTCCTATGATAATTAAATTTTGTATGCTTAATTAGTCCAAGGAAATTACGAAAAATATTAAAAATGGTCGAAATCGGTAAGACCCTAGGGGTTCCTCCCTTGGACTTATATTAATATTTCACTTGATTTTGTATGGGAGGTACATAAAAAAGTTGGCCAATCTTAACAAATATTCGTCAAAATGATAGTGAAATAGAGTAACAGATGTGTACTGAAAATGATCGAAATCGGTTACATTAATTTTTTACTTGATTTTGTAAGTAAATTATTAATTTCAAGCATTTAAAAAAAAATATATATATATATTTGTAGGGCGAAGTAGGAAAAGTTATTTTCAGTTCCTAGTTGTGTAATGTATTTATTTTGGTAATCCGAAAACAAGGCACTTATTTTTATAGGAATTGTTTTTTGCAATCAAAATAAACCAATTTTCATTATTTTTCATTCGAATTTATGAAATTTTGCAATCACTTAAATATTTTAATTTATTTTTATTTTCGATAATATAATTAATTTTTTAAATAACTATAATTTTTTATAACAATGAGCTTTGCTTGTACCCCTTTTCCACACGGCAATTTTTCTTGCCAGCAAGTCGAAAATACAAAGGAAAGAAGAGCACAGCATCAAAGAAACAACAGCACAGAAGAAAAACTTGCCAGTACAGACTTGCCTGTACCACGGAATTGCCGGCAATAAAACTTTCCGTGTGGAAAAGGGGTATTGGTTTAGTTTCGTTCAAAAATAGATATTTGGCAATTGTTTATATAAAGCAACTCAAAGAGCTATGCTCAAAATCTGAGTTTGTCAAAAAAAAAAAACACTTTACTCTAAAGCGCTCCAGCGCAATCAGAACATGTATTATTCTAATTTTTTGGATTGCTAATAATGACACAAATAACTGTCGATATACCACAAATACCAAATTTTTAGGATTTCGAGACACATTTTTGATTTTTGTCCACTGGGCTTCGGAACATTTTGGAGAAATTCGAGTTTCAAGGTCAAGTACATGTTAAAGCCCTGCGTCGGTATATCTATTTAAAAGTATACACACTGTGATTTATTGCATTGCTCACAGTTGACTGTCATCTAAAATAACACTTGGCAAAATTAGAGTATGGCCATGGTAGAACTAGTAAAGGTATACGCATTTCAGACTGCTCTCTTTTTCTCATAGCCAGAATTGTCAAACTCAAGCATGTTGCTATTCTTGCATATTTTCACTTTCTTATAGCATTCTCATCGTGTTCAGATTTTGTATGAGCTGTCTTCGTTTTGACAGTTGCGGCAGTCTCCCTCTCCGATATGCATATACCTTCTCTAATTCTGCCATGAGTATGGCAAATTACACCATGGCACAATTACTGACAAGGTAGTAGCATAGACTGGCTTTTTCCTCACGAGCGGCGATGGGTAGTTGTCAAAATTAGCTGTTCATGCAATTATTGACCCTGTTCTCACTCGCTTTAAAAAAGGCAGAGTAATGGCGTTATTTTGACACTATGCATCTGCCAGGTGTTCTTACTACCGACTTTTTTAAGACCGCCTTACTTTGAATTCCGAGAACAGTCAATAAAATGTGCTGTTAAATTTTGGAAAATTTATTATTTTGCAAGTCTTAAATAAAACAGCAAGGCAAACAATTAGAAATAAGTAAAAGTGAAAACCCAACCAAAGCAAAACAAAATTTATTTGCGCTAAAACATAAAAGAACCAAGAGGAAAATGACAAACAATGAAACTTTAAAGTAACAGACGTCAAAATGAATCGCAAAATTTTTAAAATTTTTGAAAATGCTGCCTTACGTAACTTGTCATCTTCCCACTTCCCACCTTACCTGTATACGTCAAAATAAATCCGATGCTCCGCCTAACGTAAGGCGAGTGAGAACAGGCTCATTCAAAGAAAAGTGAAAACATACTCAAAGACTTAAACATAGCTAGTCAACCGCAGCAAACTAAAAACATTTCAATTAACTTCGCGAATAACGTTAATGAATCAAAGAAAAGTTAAAAATAAGCACATAGCTAGTCAACAGCAGCAAACTACAACTTCTTTAGCTATTTTTGACAACTACCAATCGCCAAAAAAAACTGTCACGGCTACCTTGTCAAATAATTATACCATGAATTAGACAAGCTAGTGTTAGGTCGGAGAGCCGGTGACCGAAACTGTCAAAACGAAGTTCACACTTCTTATAAAATCTGCAACTAATGGCCGCATTCAGCGCAGACAACAGTTGGCTACTGTTGTGTGAAAATTCGCTGAATGGTCGAATTTTGGGAGCGCTAGCTAAAACTGATCAGGCAGCGGACGCCATTTAATCGAGCGAACAAATTCTATGCTACATGAACACAACTGTTTGGTTAACTGTCAGATACTGCTACTGACGCTTTTAAATTAATAAACACAGAAAGAACGCAGCAAATTTAAGTGAGAAACTTTTTTAATTGAATTAAATTTACATAAAAATTAAATATAATTAAATTGAATCTAACTTCTGACGTGTAGAGTAGCAACACATTCAGAGAAAAACATCGTAAACTTAGGTAGCGCTACCATTACAGTTCACAACAGTTGTCTACGCTGAATGCGGCCAATGTGCTAGTTTACACTAGCTTCACTCAACCGACTCACTTTGACGTCTACGGAAGAGATGAGGAAGTGGGAAGGTGAATAAAGTGAGGCAAGAGCATGGTGTAAGAAATAGAGGTGTTAGTGAATTTGACACTTCTCTCTCACAATGATAAAATTATGTTTCCCCGCTCTTGTCAAAAACAGCTGATCGTGAAATGCAATGAAAACAAATTTTGTTAAATTCGTGTCTTTCTGCAAGTTTATAAGATTTTTACTGAGATTAAAGTGAGAATAAAGTGACATGGAAAACAAAAAAAAAAATAAATGAGACGCTGTGCGTTATGAAAAAAAACAACGATGTGAATGCAAGACAATTTTCATGCTGGCCAAAGCTTCATGTCGGCGGCACCTTCCAGAGCACGTTTCTGATAAAATGGCCAAAACATTCAATGGCGAACTAGGCAAATCGGCGAAGACAACTGTCGGCGGCACCTTCCAGAGCACGTTTCTGATAAAATGGCCAAAACATTCAATGGCGAACTAGGCAAATCGGCGAAGACAACTGCAATAACTTTTTGTCAACACAACACGGCACAATTAATTGCATTTAATATTTATTTATACTTAATTCGCACAATAAAAACTATAGCACATCATCAGCAACTCAAACAAATAACACAATTTGACAACTATCAACAGTTCCGCTCTTTCGCTCACAATTTTTTGACAGAAGCAAAGAAATTCATGGTGTTGTTAAAAACTCACTAACACCTGGTTTTCTTACACCATGGGCAAGAGTATTAAAAATTTTAAAATTTTTGCGACTCACTTTTATTTGACATTTGGTGAGTCGGTTGTGTGAAGCTAGTGTAAACTGGTACAATGAGAATGCATTATGAAAGATAAAATTGGACTAAGAAAGGGAACACATTCAGCCCATGATACAAAGAACCTGTTCTCACTCGCCTTAAAAAAGGCAGAGTAATGGCGTTATTTTCACACTATGCATCTTTCAGGTGTTCTTACTACCGACTTTTTTAAGACCGCATTATTTTGCATTCCGAGAACAGTCAACAAAATGTGCTGTTAAATTTCGGAAAATTCATTACTTTGTAAGTCTTAAATTAAACAGCAACTCAAAAAATTAGAAATAAGTAAGTGTGAAAACCCAACCAATGCAAAACAAAATTTATTTGCTCTAAAGGCCCTTATAGACGAGCAACTAATCGCACAACTGGTTGATAAAATGGTTGCTGGTTGATGAAAATAAGCAGTGTGTAGGTGGGTTTTTGGTTTTTTTTCAGTTTTTCAACCAGTTTTCCAATCAGTTGCTGAAAATCAAAAAGTTTTGATTTTTTCGGCTGAAGCTCATCGAGTTGATCAACTAGTTGTCGTGTTTTTAGCAAACTTAGCAACTAAACGGAAAACTGAATTTTTTCTTCAATTTTTGTTGAAGTTCTGCTATGGGCATTTTATAAATAAAATGTTTTGAATTGAATTTTAACATCTGCCATCAATTGAAAGTTGTGTCTGTAGGAAAAACACAAACCAGTTGATCAACCAGTTGTTCGATTAGTTGCTCTTCTATAGGGGCCTTAAAACATAAGAGAAAAACGAGGAAAATGACAAACAATGAAACTTCAAAGTAACAGACGTCAAAATGAATCGCAAAATTATTAAAATTATTGAAAAAGCTGCCTTACGTAACTCGTCACCTTCCCACTTTCCACCTTACCTGTATACGTCAAAACTAATCCAATGCTCCGCCTAACGTAAGGCGCGTGAGAACAGGCTCAAAGAGCTACAGGTAAAGTATTCCCGGCGCAACAAACAAAATTTACTGCGCACCTCGTCATCGGTGCTCGTCAAATGTGACACTTGATGAGCATGGCTGAATTATATAAGGTTAAGTAACCAAGAAACTGTTCTCTTTGTATGCTCTTTGTCAAAAAACAACAACAAAACTTGGATCGGAAAATGTCAAAGTAAAAGAAAAAGGCAAGTAAGCAATAAATTTAAATTTCTGATTAGATGTCAGCAACATGGAGGAGCGAATTGTGCTGTTGACACCATCGGTCTGTTAACGATCCCAGGTACAAATCAAAGTATTTACCACCATCAAGGGGATGTTATCTTGGTCGTCCAGCAGTAGCTCTTCACAGCAATGGCAAAGTTAGACACACGGAAGAGTGTCATCATTCTCGCGAACTTCGCTGGTAAACAGGCAACGTGAAACAACTCGTGGCTTGCCATCATAAATGTCCTTAATTTTACCCAGTCTTGTTCTGCCATCTTGGCAAGATCGTCATGGTAAACACCAGCAGCGCCAGATAGCATAATGCATGATGCTTTGTAATGGTTTTTAATGTAGTCACTCAGGTCGGACTGGCCAATGGTTTCGATGTTCTTAGCTGAGCTGCCACAAAGCTGAGTGTTCGATTATAAAATCAAATTGAAACAGAAAATCTTTCTTTTTATTTTAAACTTCAATCAATTATTTCTAATTTGAAATAAAAATGAAAAGTAAACAATACTTTAGAGAACTGAAGTTTTTCACTTGTGGATTGCAGAATGTCAAAGTAAAAGAAAACTACACCAAACAGCTGTTTTTGACATCCGGCGACATATTTGCGCTCTCAGCTTACTCAACCTTATAATAATTAAACCATGTTGATGAGTACATTCAAAAGAAAATGTAGAAAAGTGACGAAGATAGCAAAATGAAAACGAACAAACAGTCAAAATTCTGTCAAGCACATCAAGCAACGTAGCCGCTTTTTGTGTAAATCGGTAAAAAAGGGAAAAAGCACCCCTACAAAACATGCAAATTTTTCTTCACAAACAGTACTAAAAAATATATTTACTTTATTTTGGACATGTGCTTTATATAACAATATTTATTTCATATCAGTAAAACAAGTTTTCATAAGAAAATGAAGGCATTTTAAAATCTTTACACCCTATGAATAAATTGTGACTACGTTTTAACCAAGGAGCACTTTGCACGTCATAGCAAAGATGGCGGACATGCGCAATACTTTATCTGTAGTTCTTTGTATCATGCATTCAGCCTATGGTAGAAATTCTTCTATGGTAGAACTAGGCAAGGTAGTATTAGGGTGGAGAGCCGGCAACCGAAACTGTCAAAACAACTCACAAAATCTGCAACTAGTGAGAATGCTATGAGAAAGCGAGAATTGGCAAAAATAGCAAAATGGCTGAGGTTGACAATTATGGTCACTAAGAAAGAGAGCATATTCAGCCCTAGCACTACCTTGTCTAGTTCTGCCATGAGTTCTACTATGTACCTTGTCTAGTTCTATCAAAGAGTAGTAAAGAGTTTTCAGTTCTGCACAGTTGCGTTTGTGCAGACATTTTCAATAAGTGATGATTGGGCAAAAGTGGATGCGAGGGAAGGCGATAATATTGAAACAAAGAGTAGTAAAGAGTTGTCAGTTCTTCACAGTTGCGTTTGTGCAGACATTTTCAATAAAGCAAGATTGGGCAAAAGTGGATGTGAAGGAAGGCGGTAAAATTTAAATTTGTGCCTGACTTTGCTCAGCTCTGCTTAGCTGACGTTGCTTTGTGGTTGCGACGTTTAGGGGCATGTCACACGTTGTCTGCTTGTCCGTCAAACATTGGAATTTTCGCCATTTTTTCCCCATTACATTTTAGTTTGTATAATTAAAATAAAAGAATTAAGAAGCAATTTATTGGAACGAGAAGAAGGTAAATTTATTAAGTACTCCTTTGCAAACATTATTTTTACTATTATTTTATTACAGCCAGTAAGCAGCTTAGTAAAAAAAAAATTTGTCTGAGAAACCAAGTTCAGTGAGCATTATTTTTCGACTTGGATTTAATAAAAATGTTCATTACAAGTTTAATTGATGTAGTTTAAACATTCCCAGATATTTTATTTCCATTAATTTACCTGTGAATTGAAATGACAAATAAATGATAGTTCCAAATTTTTAAATAATGAAACAAATTTTGTTAAGTTAATATATTTTTGTATTTTTGTTTTCGTTTGTGTGCGTTTTCTACAATTTCTTGGTTTAATTTTTGTATTTATTGCAAACATCAGGTTTCTGAAAAATATTTGTTTGCTATTGTTACCACAATTAGCAGCTGCACACTTTATTTTTTAAATTTTAAGTTAAAAACTAGCAAATATACTTCGATATATACACAATTAAATAAAACACAACCGATCGCAGTACGTTTCTCAAAGAAATAAAATATTGTGACGTAGTCAACTAAACAGATGATTGTCAAACTCGATTAGCAGAAGTAACGGACCTGCGCAAAGCATTATCTCTTATTCTATCATTCTTGGGCATGCTACACATAAGGGGTATTCACGATTCAGTGCACTTGCCTGTGCAGTTAAGGACTTGTGCAGTTGTGCAGTAAGGTTTTCGTGAACACACCACCATCATCATTTCAAAGCTGTCAACATTTTTCAATGCACACAAGTGCACAACTGCTCAAGTCCTCAAGTTGAAGGTAATAGTAGAAAAAAACTTGTGCAGATTTTTGACGTAAGTACAATTTGTTTTTGTAAAGTGCACAAGTCCTCAACTGCACAGGCAAGTGCACTGAATCGTGAATACCCATAAAGTTTTCTGTTCGATAATGGCGGAAGCTAAATTTACTACGTTTTTGCTACCATTTCGTGCAGGCAATGTTCCTTTATGGAATCGATTCAATAAGACGGCTACCCTCTATAGGTTGTTTATTTATATACACGGTTAGAAATCTTGTACTAAAATTGAAACTTTTCTGTACTACATATAAGTCAAAAAATGGTTTTAATACAGCTTTGGTTTCAAATTTAGTACAAGCTTGGATTCAAATATTTAAAAAAAAATAACAAACAACGCGAGATTCGATCACACGACGTTGAGTTTGTAAACTCACTATTCTAACCACATAGCTACTGGCTTATACATAAAAAGCGCGATAAACAAACATATGAAAAGAGTCGCCTAATATTGAGTCGCAGCATTGCCAGGCCAACTTTTTACGGGTCTTAATCCAAATTTAGTATCCACATGTACTAGAATTTAGTATTATTTGTATTAAAAACAAAAAGTAATACAGAGTTGTACTTAAATTGAAACCAAAAAGACTAAAATTGAAACCAAGAAGCTAAAATTTAAACCAAAAAGCTAAAATTGATGCTGTAATATTTCTTTTAGTTTCAATTCTAGTACAGAAATGTTTTATATATGAGTTAGTATTTGAAAAGCTTCAATTTGAAACCGCAAAGTTTAAAAACATGCAGTAATATTTTAGTGGGACTAAAATTTAGTCCAAGATTTCTAACCGTATATATATAGATAAACATATATAATGCTATTATATTAACAATTTTATTGCACTGCTTACAGACTAGTTTCATATTTGTTTACATTAATTGACATCAATCTCATATCATAAGGCTTTCATGACGAAATGCGCAGATCGTAGACAATACTTTTTACGATCTGCGCAATCTATTTTTTATCATTATTGTATGTATGGTAAAGGCTTGATTACCCAAGCTTAAGGTAACGTAGCGTGACGTTGCGAATTGTTAAGCTAAGATCTGTTTAATGATAAATGTGTACAAGTCGTTACCGAAATCGTAACGTGGCGTGACGCAGCGTAGATGTCTGAAGAAAATAGATTTCTACGCAACGTTACGATTTTTGACAGTTCGACAGCTGTGGGACAAGCGAAAAATGTTGTTTAAATTCACATTATTGTAAATTTTAATACTATATAAGAAAGGATGCAGTCTTTTATTGACGAGGAGAAGTAAATAAGCCTACTAGAATCAAATGAGTGCCCTGCACTATGGCGCCTGCACTACGTTGGATTACGATTTCGGTAATCGCTTATCCTCAAGGCAACGTCGCACTACGCTACATCCCGCTGCGCCACCTCACGTTACGCTTGGGTAATCAAGCCTTAAGCTGCGTTTCCATGTGATCTTTCAGTATCTTATCTTATCTTATTTTTAGTTAGAAAGAAAGAGCATGCGAACCCAATCTTACGGAATTGCCTAAAGTGAGTGTGAAACATGCATAAATTTTTTATTTTTATAGCATGTTTTAGTTTTTTTAAAGTAATTTAAAATTTTTGGCACATGCCATCTTCATCGTTGTTTTCTCTATTATCTTTGTTTTCTTAAAAACAAATCTAATTTTGACAATTCTGGTAGTATTGTCAAAGAGATCACGATTAGCCACGAGACTACCTGTATTATTCTACCATGAGTGTGCTATTGAGCCTGTTCTCACGCGCCTTACGTTAGGCGGATCATCGGATTAATTTTGACGTCTACAGGTAAGGTGGGAAGTGGGAAGGTGACAAGTTACGTGAGGCAGCATTTTCAAAAATTTTAAAAATTTTGCGATTCATTTTGACGTCTGTTACTTTGAAGTTTCATTGTGCCTCATTTTCCTCGTGGTTCTCTTATGTTTTAGCGCAAATAAATTTTGTTTTGCATTGGTTGGGTTTTCTGTTTGCGTTGCTGTTTAATTTAAGACTTACAAAGTAATGAATTCTCCGAAATTTAACACCACATTTATGGACTGTTCTCGGAATGCAAAATAAGGTGGGCTTAAAAAAGTCGGTAGTAAGAACACCTGACAGATGCATAGTGTCAAAATAACGCCATTACTCTGCCTTTTTTAAGGCGAGTGAGAACAGAGTCATTGTTTCTTTTCGCTTTGCTATGACTTTTTTGTTTCCTATAAAGGCCCAGTTATAATAGACTTAATGTAAAGTAACGTAATGTTATCAACTGTCATCGTGACTGGACGTAATGTAAGAAAACTTTGTAGCAATTATAATAGGCAGTAGCCAGGCAGTTGTTTGTCGTAAATAATTGCACGTTCCTGTACAAATACAATTAAATCTTCGTCATCCATAGCTGTGGATACATAAAACTATCACATTGGCCGCATTCAGCGCAGACAACAGTTGGCAACTGTTGTGTTAAAATTCGCTGAATGGTACAAATTTGGTAGCGCTAACTAAAACTGATAAAGTAGCGAACGCCTTTTGATCGAGCGAACAAATTCTATGCTACATGAACACAACTGCTTGCTTAACTGTCAGATGATGTTACTGACGCTGTTAAATTAATAAACGCAGAAATATCGCAGCAAATTTAAGTGAGAAACCTTTGCAATTGAATTAAATTTACATAAAAATTAAATTGAATCTAACTTCTGACGTGTAGAGTAGCAACACATTCAGAGAAAAACATCATGAACTAAGGTAGCGCTACCGTTACAGTTCACAACAGTTGTCTGCGCTGAATGCGGCCATTAATAACGAAAACTCAACAAAAAGCGTAGTTGAACAATATAAAATAGCGCAATAATCGAATCTAACCTCAATGTTTAGTTGTGCTTTGAACAGACGTAATGTAAAGTAACGTAGAAATCGAAATCCAACGGATCTTTACGTCTCGTTACATTACGTTACTTCTATTATAATCACTTATATAAGAAAAGTATTGATTGAAACAGTAAGTGACAGAACACACTGCTGCAGTGACATTTCACCACATTACGTTACGTCTATTATAACTGGGCCTTAAGAATTTTGCACTCATCTAAATATTTACATTTTTTAGCTACATTGGATTTGGTAGATTGAATAAATTTACCAATTTCAATCTTTTTAAATGAAGAGAACATTTTTATGCGCTTTACTTATAAATTTATTTTAATTCTTGGAGGTACTATGTATTTAAGAAATTTTTAAATTTTTTACAAATTTCCAGGTACTATGAATTTATAAAATTTTTTCATTTGCAGCTAAATTTTTTAACTAGATTAGATTTGGTAAATTAAATGAATTTACCTATAAATCTCTTTTAATTGTTGCAGGTATTTAAAAATTTTTTTCATTTTAAACAAACTCAGAATGTTTGTTTAAAATATTAAATACCATGTAAAAGTTTGAAAGCTTAAAATTTAAGTATTTGTTAAATCTTCAAATAAAAAATAAAAATCGTA
Source organism: Dichetophora obliterata (assembly GCA_963920525.1). Lineage (NCBI taxonomy): Eukaryota > Metazoa > Arthropoda > Insecta > Diptera > Sciomyzidae > Dichetophora > Dichetophora obliterata. The sequence goes on from OY986435.1 coordinate 282,480,741, forward strand.
TAAATATTAAAAATTACTTTACTTCATTTTAATTACCTTCTTTAAACAATAATTGTTATGGTGACATAAAGTCTCTTTATTTTACTTATATTGTAAAATGTATGTAAATGTATGTGAAATTTAAATATTGTAGACTCATTTATAACTTTCAAAATTATATATCTTTTCTTTCTTCTATTACAGGTTATTAAATTTTTTCCTTCTTTCACACACAAAAAATTCTTACTTCTCTTTATTTTCCTGGACCAACAAAAGCTTTTTGTATATATTGTAAATACATTTGTTCTGTATACAACTTTTTGTATATATTGTAAATATATTTGTGTAAATATTTAATGTAAATATTGTAAATACTACATTTTATTATGTAAATTTTGTAAATACTACGCATTATAATGTAAATATTGTAAATACTTAATTTTATAATGTAAATATGTAAATGTAAATATGTACTGTAAATATTGTAAATACTGCAAGTGTTGTTAGTAAATTTAATACTTTCACTTGTGTAGTTTTAAGTTGTAAATATTTACTTTATTATATTTCTTAGGTTAGTTAAATTCATTCAAATTGTTTGCCCATTAGTTGATAATTTATTGCATTATGTTATAAGTTTTCAATTCAGTTTTAAGTTATTACATTATGTAATAAGATTTTTATTTAGTTTTAAGTTATTACATTATGTAATAAGATTTCCATTTAGTTTTAAATTATGTAAGAAGATTTCATTCTAGTTTCTAAAATATTATATAATATAATAAGCACCGTATTATATTAAATAAAAAGAGTCAGTGCTTATAATTTGGAATTTTAAAATTAAATAAGAAAAATAAAATAAGGTGAGTACATGCAACACATTATATCTAGAATTGAAATTTGGAAATTTTGTAAATCTTTCGTTTTTGGTAAAATGAAAACTTTTTTAAATGCCTCCAACAAAGATTTCTAAAAAATGAAATTTTTTATTATTATTTTTATTGAACTATTGAAGAATATGAAAATCAATTCCGCTCATAATACAGATTTTTATGCATAGATAATAAATTATATGCAAGTCTTATTAAAAAATCAAAATACAGAAAAAAGCAAGGAACTTTATGTCACCATAACAATTATTGTTTAAAGAAGGTTTATTAAACTGAAATAAAGTATTTTTTAATATTTATACCATTTTTATTTTGGATTTGAAGATTCAACAAAATACTTAAATTTTAAGCTTTCAAACTTTTACATGGTATTTAATATTTTAAACGCATTCGTAAACATTCTGAGTTTGTTTAAAATGAAAAATTTCTAAGTACCTGCAATAATTAAAAAGAGATTTATAGGTAAAGCACATAAAAATGTTATCATCATTTAAAAAGCTGGATATTGAAAAACTCATTTAATTTACCAAATCCAATGTAGCCAAATAATTCAAATTGAAAGAATTTAAATCAATTTATAATAATTTAGAAAGCTGGCAATTGGTAAATCATTTAATTTACCAAATCCATGTAGCCAAAAAATTTAAACCATCTAAATCAATTTATCATAATTCAAAAAGATGAAAATTTGTAAATTGATTTAATTTACCAAATCCAATGAAGCTTCAAATGAAAAATTTCCTAAATTCATAGTACCAGGAAATTAGTAAAAAATGAATAATTTCTAAAATACATAGGGAAATAAGTAAAAAATTAATAATTTCTTAAATACATAGTACATGCAAAAATTAAAATAAATGTATATAGTATAGGTAAAGGGCATAAAAATGTTCTTGTCATTTAAAGAGATTGAAATTGGTAAATTTATTCAATTTACCAAATCCAATCTAGCTGAAAAATGTAAACATTCAGATGAGTGCAAAATTCTTATAAGAAACAAAAAAGTCATAGCAAAGCGAAAAGAAACAAAAATTACACAATATAAAAATGTTTCCTACTCGCTTCTTTACATGCTTTTTATTTCCTATGTTCTTCGCACTCATACTTCGCTAAGCGTCGCCAAGAATCGCGACCACAAAGCTACGTCAGCTAAGCAGAGCAGAGCAAAGGCAGGTGGCAAATATAAATTTTATCGCCTCTCAGGCATTTTCCAATCGATTTCCATCAAAATTTTTGAAATCAATTAAATAACTTTGGAAAAAAGAAAAAATTTACTGTTACCTCACCAATTCATTATTTTATATTATTTCCAAAAAACCTCTAAATTATTAAATTTTTGCTCAAAAAATAGATCAAATTATGTTTCTGTTGTAGAGTTTTTTGTTGTTTAAATTTTATTTTTCTCCTCTCTTTCATATGACATTTAATTTACCTTCCAAAATTACTTTATTTTGACAAATAATTCAATAAACAGTTTTTATCTTCGAAAATCATGAGCTGCACCCTATGATTTTTTTAATGAAAATTAATTTTTTTAAATTGTTTTTATATTTTTTACAAAGTTCTACAGCATAAAAAATAATGTATGTGAAAAAAATTTTAAATATTTCAAACCACTCCATGGCTAGTGGTGTTAAAATATCATGGAATTAAAACTTTGCGACTAGGTCTTTCAACCCCGGGATACCGAATTCCCGCGATCCCGTGATTTCAGACCAATTTCTAGTGCCAGAATCCCGAGATTACAAACCCTAAGTCCCGGGATTTATTCACAAGAAAATATAAAAATTTTCAGCAACCACAAATGCAAGTGCAATGTAAACGATGGTTTTTTATATTATCAAAATCATCCCGTATTTTGAAAGAATACACTTTGAAAGAATATTTTTGAAGATTTTGGTAGAGGGTAAAGCTTTGGTTTGCGTCATCGTATTTTTCCGAGGAACTCTCGTCATCAATACTGACAGCAAAGATAACAAGATAGGAAAATTAGAAAACATAACCTCAAAAAATGTTTGCATGTATTTGTGCATAAAAATTTTAACAATTATCGTCTCTTGTTCTTAATCGGCCGCAAGCTCACAAAGAAATTACTTGGCAACTCCTGAAATTAATGCATATAATATGTTTGTTAGTATATAAATACTTAAGTTAGGTTGCAATAAGATGTTTGCAACCAAAACTTATTATTAATTCGCTTTATATTGGTCTATATATGCTTTTAAAGTTTGGCAATTTCTTCAGTTGTTGTATTTGTCAACATTATTGAAAAATTTGCTTTTACTTAAACAGCTGCTATGCATGGCTTTTTTCTGCTGGAACTTCGTTTGCAAACAAGAAAAAATAATGTATGGATTGAGTGTTTTAACATTTTATTCTTTAAGTTGTGATAAAGGAACATGTTGAACATTCAAATAATTACATGCATGCTCTTATTTTATTATATATCCTCAAACAAAGTTTGTCAATTTTCACACATGTTGTATTTGTCAGTGGCTTTTTATGTTCACCACTGCGGCATTTTATTTTCAGAGTTGTCAACTATCATTGTTTTGTTAATAAGTTTTTTCATAACACAGGGGTTACACGAGACAGTACTGTCAAGACAGTGAAAAATACTTTTTAACTGTCAAACATTGTGTCTGTGAAAAAGAGCACAGACAGTTGGTAAGAGAGTTGGCAAGACAGTAGACAAAATAGTAAAAAAATTTCTATTTTATGAAGAAAATTTTTGTTAAAACTACGAGTACGCCAAAGTATTGCAAATTTTCCATTAATTCTATTAAATTTTCACGTATTCTGTCACTTGATATGCTAAATATCATTCTACTCTCCTAGCTACTGTCCCGCCAACTGTCTACAAAAAACTTAAGACAGCAGCAAAAGTTAGTGCGTGTGGGTAAAAATTTGTGAATGTGTTGCGACTGTTAACAGTACTGTCTCGTGTAACCTCCGTGTAAAGGGTAAGTGTAACAAGGAAACTTTTCAGTCGTGGTAGGATAAATTTGTATTTTTTGCTGTGTCAAATGGACGATGAAATTTTGACAATTGCAAATTTTGACGTTTCACATTTCGATCGTGTCTTAGCGCAAATATTTTATTTAATTTGCATTTTATTCAATTTGCGACATATTTCATTCTTGTACTTGCAACTTATTTCGTAAACTTGTAATATTGTAAACTTAAAAACTTAAAAAATAACAAAATAATAAAAAAAAATAACGAAAGTGCTTGAGTTTGTGTGTGCGTGTGTGTGGGCCAACAATCTCCCAGTGCATCAGCAAGTGCAGCAAAGTTAAATTGGCTTTCTTTGGTGGCGAACGTCCTCCAAGTGCCACCACCAGCAAGTGCAGTGCAAAATTTGCTGCTAGCCAAAATCCTCCAAGTGCTATCAGCAGCAGCACCAGCAAGTGCAGCACAATTCAATTGACTGGTCAACTCTCCAATATTTCAGAAGCACCATTTCAGCATGTCTCAAGAGCAGAGGCAAATTTCTGCCATTATACTCCGGCGTGAATTAAATAAATTGAAAGCGGAGAATTTGCGCTTCATTTGTTTGTGCTGCTGGTGATGACACTTGGAGGATGTTGGCTAGCAAGAAATTTGCGCTGCACTTGCTTGTGCTGCTGCTGGTGGCACTTGGAGGATGTTGGCTAGCAACAAATTTTGCACTGCACTTGCTTGTGCTGCTGGTGGTGGTACTTGGAGGACGTTCACCAGCAAAGTAAGCCAATTTATCTTTGCTGCACTTGCTGATGCACCAGGATATCGTTGCACCACGCACACACAAACTCAAGCACTTTCGTTATTTTTTGAAGTGAAAACTTCTTTAGGCTCGTTGAACGATTTTGGTAGAGGGTAAATCTATGGTTTGCGTCATCCTCATCGTCATTTTGCGAGTAGCTCTCGTCATCAATACATGCAGCGAGTAGGTTTTTAAATGACGCTCTTGGATCTTGACTACAAGGCGCTCAGCAAATGTAGCAAGCCACCATCAATAAGTTTCTCTGCTGACGCATCGTTTTTTCCCTCCCTTTGCACCGCTGCGAAACATTGAATGATATAGCTTTTTCAATGTATATGTAGAGCTGCTGTAGGTTAAAATTAAATAAATTTAAAATTTTTGATATTTGGTTTGTGTTTGACTGGTGAAGTCCCTTTTGATGCCACCACTCATAGTACAACTAGACAAGGTAGTGTTAGGGCTGAATGTGTTCCCTTTCTTAGTGACCATAGCTGTCAACTCATAACTCATAACTCAGCCATTTTGGTATTTTGGCCAATTTTTGCTTTTACATTGCATTCTCATTGGTTGCATATTTTGTGTGAAGTGTCAACTTTGTTTTGACAGTTTCGGTCATGATTCAATTAAATATAAGGTTAAGTAACCATGAAATTGTTCTCATACAACAACAAAACTTGGATTGCAAAATGTCAAAGTAAAACAAAAAAAGACAAGTAAACAATCAAATTAAAATTTCTGACTAGAAGTCAAACTATTGGATTTTAATATTAAATTTGTGTTTCAAATAATTTTTAAACAATTTTCTTGGAGTTTGATTTTTTGTTACTACCTCAAAATGCCGAAAAAGTACGCGATTCGCCAAAACTATTGGAACAAGGAAAACGTTTCCTTTTTAAAGTGCCCAGTGACATTTTTAAACGAAAACACTGGATGGATGGAATTTGGATCGGCGAATGTCAAAGTAAAAGATAACAACACCAAACAGCTGTTTCTGACATTCGCCGAGAGATATGTGCTCTCAGCTTACTCAACCTTATATATAATTGAATCATGGTTTCGGTCACCGGCTTTCCGCTTTAACAGTACCTTGTCTAATTTTGACATTCCACCACTTGAGATTTTGCTACCAGGCAAACAGAAAGCATAGCAAGCAAAATGCGGTTTATTTTCTGATGCCGATTCGTTCATCCCCTCTAACGTTGCGCAACCACTGTGAACCTTTCCATTCTCACTGCGTTGTTGATGTAGATTTGAAATGTAAGTGTAGTTGTACAGTTAGCTGGAATTTTTTTTAAACTTTTTTAGCTACAGTCGGCATATGACAACTCATTTATTTAAATAAGAGTATAAATCAATTTTTGAAATTTTGTATAAATGGCTGAAACTATTTCTTTTAACAAAATGTACTACCAAATCAAAAATATATACATATAATTCATATCATTTTTTTAAATTATTTCATTATTGAATTAATTTAAAAATTTAAATCTTTTTTATATCTTTTTATATAATAACACAATATACATGCACACTATATATAGTTTGTGTTGTGTATTTAAATAAGAATATATAAGAAATAGATATAGTATATAAATTATACATAATTCAATATAATAAATGTACATAGACAGATTAACCGCCTAGTGTTGTAAATTGAAAACGCAAACCAACGACAAGCAAGATACGAGAAGCAATAGAATTTTGTATAAAAAAGGTGTTGCTTCTCATGTCTTACTTGTCATTTGTTTGCGCTTTCGATTTACAATATTAGGCGGTAAGAAATAGAACGCTTATGATAAGCAGACTGCAGTAGTTCAATTACAACTGTAAATATAAATTTATTTTGCAGGTTTTTTGTGTAAGTGTTTTTATGTACATATATATAAAGCGTTATAAAAATACTTCGATTGTCATATGCCGACTGTAGCTACCAAATAACATCTACAAAAAAATTAAAGCTAACTGTACAACAACAATTACCAAGCAAATCTACAACAAAAACGCAGAGAGAATGACATGATCACAGCGATTGCGCAGCGTTAGAGGGGATGAACCGAATTGGCGGCGAAAAATAAATAGCACTTTGCTTGCTATTTTTTCTGTTTGCCTGCTAGCAAGATCTAAAGTGGAGGCATTAAAAGAGACCACTTGAGAACTTGTTTATCCCCTCTAAAGCTGCGCAACCGCTGGGATCTTGTCACTCTCTTTGCATTGTTGTTGTAAATTTGCTGAGTAGTTATTGTTGTACAGTAAGCTTTAATTTTTTGTAGATGTTTATTTGTAGCTACAGTCAGCATATGACATCGAACTAATTTAGAAAACAGTTTATACATATGAATTAAAGAGTATATATAATATTGTTAAATCTATTTGTTTTTAGTAAAAGTGTTACCGTATCGGAAATACATACATACATATATATAGATACATATATATATATACATATATATAGTTCATATATATGAACAATGAGTTAATTGAGGAAATTTAAAGAGTATTAATGTATATTTATATTTTTATTTATTTATTTATTTATATATTATTATAGAAAATAATGAATACAAATAAGAACTAAGTTCTTTTACAGTATAATGGATGCTTAATAATAAACAAAAAATATATATAATAACAATAACGTAATAAACCTGCAAAATAATTAATATTTTCAGTAGTAATTGGATAACTAAAGTCTGCTTATCCTATGCATTCTTTTTTTTAAACTGTTTAGCATCAATTTCTTATGTAAATTATATATAATTTATGCAGATATTTCTTAATTTTAATCTATTCTATTTTTAATACACAATGCAATATAGAAATGATGAACATGTATATTGTGTTATTGTCATGATATAAATAGATATAAATAAGCTTTAATTTTTATATTAATTCAGTAATGAAATAATTTAAATAAATTACTTAAACTATATGTATTTTTGATATGGTAATACTTTTGCTTAAAAGAAATAGTTTCAGTAATATATAAAAAATGTAATAAATTGCTATAAGCTCTTAACAAAAATAATTCTAATTTCATATGCCGACTGTAGCTACACAATTAGAATTCACAACGTCTATTTCCAGGTAACTGCGCCAACAACAATTACCAAGGAAATCTACAACTACATGTAGGATGGATGGGCTGCAGTATGAGCTTTCGCACATCCTACATGTCCGTCCGACCTGTCAAATCCGTCCTATATGTAGGATAGTCCGAAACCCTCTATTAGCATGAAAATTCTTATATAGCAGTAAGGCTGTCCGTGGCAGGACAACGTCTTCCAGGGGTTACTAATATTTTATAAATAGGTTTTCGCTTCGGTCGGCAGTCCTCTCACCGCTATATTTTTTTTTAAATTGAATAAAATAATGAATAATTAATTACTTTTAACGAGAATATTTCATCCATCGATGAAAATATTGCTACTAAAAAAGTGTGTAAAATTTTCACACAAGGAACCAATTCGTTTCTAGAAGTAAGGGACCGATGAAGGTTAAATTTTATATATTTTTGTTCTTTGCCTCAACCATTTTGTCATTATCTTAGATAATATCATAAAATAATAAGTTTTTAATAAGTTTTAATGGTTTGGTCACGGTTCACTTTTCTGTGGAATGTCCCTTAGATTTATTTACAATAAAGTACTGGTAAATAATAGTTTTTCAGTAAAAAGTGAAATTAATCGAAAGAAATCTATAAACAACTGATAATAAAATTGTTTCAATTGGGCTTATCAACGTTTACACAGTTGGGGGTCAACGTCTACACAGAAATTTAAGTTTTTGTAACCAGTAACTCTTTGCGTAGACGTTCAGCATTAACTAATCAAGATAGTTTTGTTATCAGTTGTTTATAAATTTCTTTCGATCCATTTCACCTTTCAATGAAAAAAATTTTATTAACTGGCATTCTATTAAAAATAACACTCTGTGTAGATATGTAAAGTATAAGTATGTAGTATATTTGGTATTGTTATATTATTATATTTAGTATTGTTTTCGAAGTAGTTGTAGATACTTGCAAAAGTAAAATTTATAATAGGTATTCTGTATTAAAAAAGAAATTTCTATGAGAAAATCTTCTTAGTATCTGGTATTTACCTTTTCTATTGTGTTTATTTTAATTCCCATGGCAACTGAAACAAAAAGTTTTCCATCGCTTTTGGTTTTTATTTCATTCAAAACTGTCGGTACCACCTGCGGCTTTACTGAGATAAAAACAACATCAGAAGTCTGTACAATCGGTTCATTTTCCGTTATGACCTTAATGCCCAATTTCTATAAAAGAAAAACTCTATATAATTATTAGCACTTAAAAAGCAACGAACATTTTTTTACCTCCAGAGATTCCATAGAGGCTTTATCACTGGGATGCACACTGGCCAAGATTGCTTCCGATTTAGCCAAACCTTAAATAAAAATTTAACGAAACAGTTTTAAACAAACTTTGATACACGGTTGAGGTATTAATGCAATTTTAAAAATAATGTTTATGCGACCGTAGAGTAGTGATTAAATGGGTGGTTAAATGTGTTAAGCCAATAGAACCCAGATTCAATCCGACCATCTGCACAGAATGTTTTTCATTTGATTTATTATATCTGCTCAGAAAGTAAAAAAACTGCGATTTAAAGCTTCTTGAGAACATAAGCCGCTCGGAGTCGTTACTAACACGAAGGTCTAGTTCTCGTCTATTTGTGTACAAACTTTTAATAACACGCACAAAACAAATGATCATAAACAGCTCGGTCAAAGTCCTTTCCAGGCCTGATATGGCCAATACATATGTTTTTCACTCTTTATTAATTTTTTTACCGGCAGATATAAATCCTTTGACCAGAGCTTGGGCAATTCTACCACCACCTAAAAATCCTATTTTTCCAATTTGGTTCATGTTAAATTTTTTAAACTAAACTTTTCTAAAATAAAAATCGAAAAATTTGAAATGTAATCACAGATTATAGTTGCTTTTGTATTAAAACGACTGTTGAATACGAAATCTGAACCTTGACTGACTGCACAGCAAAAACAACGTTTGTTGCTTTTATGAATTGGATTCCTGATTAAGAAAAGAATTACATACTCGATAATTTTTAAACTGATAAGGTTACTTCAGATATGGGTTTCACTTGTTTTGAGTTGTGCCCGTCTAGCGGCAGGCTTATATTAGTAGTTGTTTACATCTTTTCTATCACATCCCAATAAACATTTTTAGGAGCGCTCATGACTATGTCTCCTAAAAGTATAAAATTTCCGATGATATTATGTGCGCTCATTATAATAAGTCTGAAAAGAGTGCTGTTCATGGCATTTTTATGTGTGCTCATAATTCTAAGTACATAAAGAGTCTTGTTTGGCTCTATTAGCACCCAAAATTATAAGTCCGGAAATAAACTTATTATTGAAGATTTTATGGCTTTTATATTAAGGGCTTGCAAACACGAGATGCCGGAGTTTTTCCGGTCCCGACAGTCCCGCGACTTAAAATCCCATGATTTTACAAAACAAAATAAATTTAAGAATTTTGTTATAAATTGAGAAGTATCAAATTAATACTTTTTGTATTTGAAATCTTTGTAATACTTTGGTTGTATTAAAATTTATTCCAAGATTTATAACCATGCATCTGTTGGAATGACTGTTGGTTCAGCCAATCTGTTGTCAAACACGTCAAATATGCTTTTGATAACTTTGTTCCCATTCGTGAGTCTATAGTTAGAACCAAGTTATATCCAAGGTTAGGTCAAAGTCGCTATTAATAAAAGAAGCAAACCTTATGTTAAATGGAAAAGACACTCTATTTATGAAAACTGGGAATTATACAAACATGCTCGCAATACTGCTATTTCTACTATTAGACTGTCTAAAAAAAATTCTTCTTTAAAAATTAAATACTGCTCTTCCTGTCGTAGTTTAGGTGTTAGTTCTAAATATGATAAAAAGTGTGAAATTGAACCAAATATTCTTAATAACTATTTTCTGTTTAGATCACCAGCAAATATTAATGTTAATCAATGTAATGCTCGTAACACTCGTAATCACCTTGTTAATGATCAGTTCTCTTTCTCTTATGTTAATGAAAATGATGTAATATTGTCAATTATGAAAATTTAGTTTAACGCCTTTGGTAGTGATGGCATTCCATTACAATTTATTAAAATTATATTGCCGTTTATCATAAAACCTCTTACACACGTTATAAACCACTGTTTCATGCTTTCTCAACACTTGAAAGCTAGCCACAATTATACCAAGTGCTAATGGTATAGTCAGTAATGCTTCCTATTAGTATTTTATGCTCATTCTCAAAAGTCTGTGAATCCCTGGTGTGTAAACAAATTAATGAATATTTTAGTCTCATAACTGCTTTCACCGTACCAATCTGGTTTTCGAACCGGACATAGTTGCGCAACAGCTATGCTAAAGATTCGAGACGATATTCGCATAAATTATCACGGTGGTAATATCGCTTTCCTTTGTCTTCTAAACTTTTCTAAAGCATTTGACAGTGAAAATCATTGTCTTTTAGTTCGGAAACTGAAAATTGATTTTGGGTTCAGTAATGGCGCTGCTTTTTTAATTGCTAACTATATCGATGACAGGAAGCAAAGAGTAAAAATTGGCAATGCACTGTCTGACTATGCAGAAATAAAAGCTGGTGTTTCGCAAGGATTCATTCTTGGACCACTGCTTTTTAGTTTATTTATTAATGGTTTTTTTACTATATGTAATGATTGGACTATTTGAGGATCTATGCTGTAGGCTAAATGAAGACCTGAGTTCTATTTCGAAGTGGGATTCTGAAAACAATCTCTGCCTGATTGTCAATAAATCGTACATCCCTATATACAAGGATAAACTTGACTTCAACGAAATTCCGACAATTAGTCTTAATGGCAATCCTCTAAAAATACTTGATAAAGTGAAAAATTTAGGATTTATATCAATTCAGAACTTACTTGTACTGATTATGTTAATTACATAATAAAAAGAATATATTATACTCTTAGATACCTGCGTTTAACGTCTAAGTTTACTCCTACTCATTTTGCCTATAATAAATTATCCCGAGTTAGTTTACAGTAAATTGGACTTTAGTTCTGAGCACAAAATTCTTGTTGCGTTTGATGACTTGACTAGATATATTTTTGACTTAAGACGTTTTGACCATGTATCTGAAAAAATAGGGAAATTTTTGGATGTACCTTAGCTGAATATTTCTGCACAAGTTGATCATCAATAAGACTCCATCATACTTTTTCGAAAAACTTTGCTTCAGTGCATTGAACAGAACTCTTAATATAATATTACCAAGATACTCTTTTTTACATTCTAAGCGGCTCTTTTTCATCAACGCCATCAAGCTCTGGAACTCGTTTCCTTCAAACATCAAAGGTATTGTCAGCATGAACAAATTTAAGCTATCAATTATTGCCTATTTCTCAGATCCTTAATGTTTTTTCCCATTTCTCTTCTATACTGCTTTATATGCTTCTTGTCCTCATTCATTTGCCTAGCTTCGATAAGTAAAGCTTGTTAATTTAAATATGCTTTTTCTCTTTCTTACTTTTTCTTTTTATTATATATATATAAAAAAAAAGAAAAAAAAACAAATTTTGCAATGTTAAATTTTTAATGGTTAGCTTTAAGCTCTATTCTATGTTTTTTGTTGATTATAATGCTTTTAAATTTTAAATTTTTAAATTTTGAATTGTTTTTGCTTTGTTTAATTTTTATTATTAGCTATAAGCTTTATTTCATAATTATGTTAAACATAATGTTTTTAAATTGCTGTACGCTAAAAACTTTCATAGATCTTACTGTAGTAATTATTTAAGTACAATAAATACAAATACAAATATTTTACTTTTAGAAAATATAAACAAAAAATCTATTTTTTCAAAATCTTAACTAGTTTTGCCTCTTAAACCAATAAGGGCGATGATTCCATATGGCATTACTAAGTCGGGTGTCACAAAACTAACGGTATCTCATAAAAATTAGTCAAAAACAAAATTAAGAAAAAATTAGCCTATGTGAGAAAAAATTGTCTTGTCTTTAAAGCGTTAAATTAGCTCGTCGTGTGCGCTCAGGCTCATAAATAAAAGTCTTACAAGAGTCATAAAAGACTGTCGGAATGTTTGCTGGGATGCGATTACGTGAAAAGATTTGTGTGTGGTGTAAGAAACAAATATTTATACAACAATGTTTCTATATTTCTTATCAGTTGGAAAATGATTATTTACAGTTGTGCTTTTCTTGGTGATATTTTGTATGTACGTCATTTAACACTGAGACGATATTAGCAAAGACTATATGCAACAGGGTGTTAACCCGATTGAGTCAATTACAGAACATTTTATTATTTATATTTCCTTATATCTGTTCGTATTTGTCATATTAAGATGTCAATAACATCCTGTATTCTAACAATAGGCATTGCTATTTTAACACACTTGGTCGTAAATTTTCACCTGCGATTTAAAACGAACCATAATAAGGCGAATAGCTGAGCCAACATTTTCAATAATTACATGACTATAAAGCGAGAGAGGATTTTAAAAACGGCATTGTTATGTACAGTATTGTGTTAAAGTCAAGCAACTATTTATTCCAATTTGAATTAACCCTCAAATGACACACAAGTGCGGATATGTACCTTTGAAAACTTTTAACAGCTGTCTGAAACCGAGCTACCTGAAGATTTTTTAATCAATTAAAATTATTTCGAATTTGTTTTTTCCCTTAAGGGCTAACACCACTGTGAAGTCATAAAAATCAGTCATGTCTTTTAAAATTTTTGAAAGCAAGGAAACACAATTTATGTTTGTATGTGTTTTTTAAGCATAATTTGCATAACGTTAAAAAATTTTGTTTATTTCTATTATTTTTAAATGGCTGTAATAGAGCGTCATTATTGGAGAGCCTTTAAACTAGAGGTGTTGCGCTGAAGTAGTTCTTGTGCTACAACAAAAAAGTAAAGCGTTTTTAATTATAAAAGGTAAGTGTAAAGAAATACGTAAAGAATTAAATTTTAAAAATTTGGGAGGCGTTTTAATGCAAAGTTTATATTTTTTTAATAAAAAACCATCGAAATGACATAATAACTCAGACAGTTTTTGAGATATCAAAAAAGCCTACGTATTTATCTAGCCAATATAACCATAAATAAGTGTATGAAATTTGATCGGATACCGGATAAAAACTGTTGGAGTTGTGCTGCCAGCCGCGAAATTTAAAGGCTCTTCAATAATGACGCTCTACTACCGCGAATAAAAAAAATAAGACATTTTTTTACATTATATAATATATGCTTAATAAAACCCGTATGAATATTTTACATAAATTGTATTTTCTTGCTTACAAAAACTCTAGCAGACATAACTAATGTAAATGAAGCTTACAGTGGTGTTAGCCCTTAAGAACATTAGGGGTATTCACAATTGCGTGGTTTTTAGTGTGGTCGAAAAACCCCGTGGTCTTAACACCATACTTTACCAAGCGGCTTTTATATTTGTTGTTGCTTTACATGAAAGCTCTAGAAACCAAAAGTGTGGTCATTTTAAGTAGCTCAATGATATGTTTAACGAACGTGGTTTTAAAGCTCCATAAGCAGCTGATCGGTTGCCATTTATTTTCTAATTGCAAAAAATGAAAGAAGCTCAAAATGTAAGTTAAATTCGTTTTTAAACAATATATTTATAAAATTCATCAAATTGGATAATAAATTTATTTGGATAGTAATAAAAAGCGAAAGTGGGAGCTTCCCAGCCACAAATTTTATTTTAAACGCAAGTCCCTGGTTGTGGATTTGAACTATGGTAAAAAACCACAATTACACAATACCATACAATTGTGAATACCTTTATTGTTTTAACAAAATCTTTAATTTATTTGTTATTTATGACCAATGCAATGATAAAACAAATTTCAATTTATCTATTAAAGAAATATCTTGGACTAGGTAGAGATTTAAAATAGCCCTACAGCATTTTGATGACGTCACTATTATTTATAGGGCGTGAAATGTATCAATATTTTTAGAATTTCAAACCCGCAGTACGTTTTCAATATCAAAGCTTGTACATATTTAAAATATTAAGTCAATACATTCATTTTTGTGAGATTTATGAAGGTTTCGCTGTAATGATGACATCACTAGATTAATTTTTTTGTTGAATTTGAAGAGAGTTTACCGTTGTGATGAAGTCACTTTGTGTAGGCTGTGAAGCTTCAATTCGTGTCGGTCTCACTATAGGCAACTATCCCTTACATGTAAGAAATACCTTTTCATTTATCGATGTAAATATCGATATGTTTTTTTAATAAGAAACCCCCCTTGGGCTAATCCTGGCTACGGGCCTGAGTCACGTTGCTTGGGAGGTAGACGTGGTTTTCATCGGATAGACGGACATGGCTAAATCGACTCAGGAGGTGATGCTGATAATATTTTTTCTATACCTGCCAAACGGAGTAAAAAAATTAAAAAAATAAACTGGCCATTTCAGCCCTTGGAAGGACTTTGACCTAGCTTCTATTGATCAATTGTGTTGTGCGTGTTATTGTTGTAAGTGTTTGATCACAAATGACCGAGAACTGGACCTACGTGTTTTATGCCGACTCCGAACGGCTTATGTTCTCAAGAAGTTTTACATGGCAATTTTTACTCTCTGCGGCTTGCCATTGTCTGCAGAGAGGTGACGACCGAGCAGAAAAATTAATTCTACTGAAAAAACTTTCTGTCTGAGCTGGAATTGAACCCGGGCTACCACGGTTCTTTAGCTTAGGGGCCACGCACTCTACCCACTAGGCTACGGTCGCCACCTCAAACCAACCCACTATTCTCAAACCAACAAAGCAAACAAATTCAACAAAATGCCAAACGGAGTAACAAAGTTAATATTCCCCTAACGCGTTTTTATATGCGAGGGGTATAAACACAAAATGGCAGACTTTTAAAATTTTTCAAGTGGTTTCTTCCACTTATATTGCTTTTAACTTTGTTAAAAATAATAAGGAATAGTTCTGGTTCCGGATTTATCTACACGCGTGAGGAATGTAAGAAAATTTCGAAGAAATCAAAAACTTCAAAGTGGTTTTCTTTCAAGCGAGTTTGAGCCTAAGTTGTAATAAACTACTTGGTTATCCATTCCTTATATATTCGTCATTTGGTCCTTTGCTATGTAAATTAAAAATCAGAAGAAAAACCAAGGCATAACTAAAATAAAGCAAAATATATTAATAAAATTATAAAACTAAGACCTATACTTTATACAGTGAGTGAAAGAACAATATGTAACTTATTAAAAAAGGGAAGTTTTTAGACTTTGAAGCTGCAAATCATAAATAATTTGGTACTTGTTAAAACTCATTCACAAAACGATTCATCACTACACTCAAAATTTTGGCGTTTCAGACTTAACAAATGGTATCTGCTAAACAAAAACACGGTGCTGAGCTTGTTAACTTGCTAACAAGCTGCTAAGTTTTTTCCCAAACAAAATTTTGACAGGAGTTAGCAAATTTTTTAAGTTTAGCAAGTTAGCAGGGCTTAACAAATGTAGTGAATATCATTAATATAAATCAATACCTCATGTTAAAAATAAAATAAATCTATAATCAATATCAGATATATATAAAAAATCTTTCGAAAAATATATACGTATCAAAGAGGGATTATGGATTGATACAACATATTACACAAGAATAACTTCAAATTCAAAAACAAATATCTACTAGATAAGCTGCACCTAACGAAATGTTAATAAAACAAAAAAAGAAAAAAACCAAAAATCTATGTACCATGTTGTAAGAAATTTATTAAGTTTCATTGTTACACAATTTTAAAAGAGCTTGTTTCGACCTGGAGGATTTTAAATGAAGTTGATTTGTTTTTTTTTTTAAATAAGTTAATATTCTTGTGATTTAAACTTACGCCAAAGAAATTTCTTGCTACGGATAAGAACTAATGGTGTAAAATATTTTACATAATCTATAATTTTTAATGTGCATTTTGAGCTAAAAATTTATCGAAATTTTATGAAAACTACGTATATCTCCCATACAAAGTGACGTTATGAAAAAAGAAAAACCTTCATAAATTCCAATAACATATGCAAAAGTATTGACTGTATATTTTACACAAAAGCTATAATATTTAAAGTGTACTCTATTTGAAACCACAAAGTATACAAAGTAATGCCATAAAAAATAATACCTTCATACCATCGAATATACTTAAATACGGTTTTGGGAGTATTTACATCTAAGACGAAGACAACTCCTAACTAGTTTTGACCGTGGATTTGATTCTAAGCTACTCCAATTTAATAATTTCAACATGTATTTTCCAAAATTTTTGATAAAGTGAAATAGGCAGAGAGTTTTTCGTAACACTTATTCACTAGTGTTAACAACACCAATTATTCAATAGCCATTTTTATAATCGCAATTCTTAAATGTATTGAAATGTTACACAATCGGTATGTAATGTCTTATGGCTTCCGGCTACAGAACAAAAAGTTCTAAATCATATTATTGTAATCATGTTGTAGTTTAAAAATGTTTTATCTTGGGATACTTAAGCTTTTGTATATTTTTGTTTATTTTGGACAGTTAAAAAAACAAGCTTTTGAAAGTGTTTTTTTTCAGTACATGTAAAACAATAATCTCAAGTGTAGGTCGTAAAGGTCTTACATATATCGGGGCTGTCAAGATAACACTCAAGTAAGAAAAAAATTATTTTAATTAATTTTCACCTAGACATAACGTTGTAAGGGAGAGCTCCGCATAGTGTAATGCGATTGAACAAAATAAGCTAAAGATGAAAAAAGTCGTAAATTAAAAAAAACGAATTAAAAGAATAACAGCTCAAAGCAGGGTTGCCAATTCATTTTTTGGTTTTTCCCGCAGTGGCTCTCAAAATTCCCCGAATTTTCATCAAATTACCCTCAAAGAAAAATTTTTATTGAATTTATTTATAGATTTTTTTTTGTTTTAGATGTAAGAATTTTATAAATTTTATAAAAAAAATTCATTTTGATAAAAAAATACACTAAAAAATTAACAATCAATAAGGAAAATGTGTTTTCGAGTCGCGACTTCAAATTTTGAAGCTTCAATATGTCGATGGCCCGATTCCAAAGTATGTTAAGGGTGATTTTATGCAAACAATTTTTTGAAAATTGGTTTCGTTTAACTAATTATTATTGTACGACTATTCTAAAATATTTAAAAATATATTTAAATCAATGCTGCTTATAACGCAGATTCTAAGCGCTTAAAATCCGGTGCTCAAGAGTACCTTCAACTAGCCAGAGTAACTTAAATGCGTTTTTCTCTATACATAGTTTTTTAAAACGGGCCACACTACTGCAAAAAAACTAATCGACTGTTTTTACTATTTTTTTATTTTTTTATTGTAATTCTACACACCTATAACCTAAATGAGAGTCATTGGAAAATTTGTATAGATTAACACGCATACATACATACGCAACATACATTTTTCTTAATTTTTGTTTTTTTTATTTTAATGTTTTTATTTTAAAAATATATTTTTATACAAATTTACAATATTTTGCTCCATTGCCCTGAGGCTACGAAGGAGCTTACCCATCTGGCTTAGCTACTATTCTTACTTTTCTTAAAATATATAATATATTTCAGTCTTATCATTATGAAATCATTTTTCATATCATATATATGTACAAAATCTATTAATTGTTAGTTAGGATGTATATCTTCAATTTATTTTTATATGAACTAATTGATACTTCATTTCTTATATCTTCCGGCAAACTATTGTAAGCATTAGGTCCAGCATACAAGTAACTTGCTTCGTAAGCTCTCGACTACATCTCGCCACTTCTTAAACTACTAGTAAAATATTAATTTTCTTAATTTTAAATGTTTTCATTCCATTTTGGTAAAAGATGTGCGTATAAGGGTCTGTTTTCGAATGCATTTTGGTTTTTTTCTTGAGACGATATTAAAAGCACCTTTTCACCTTGTTTTAAGCATAGCAGCTTTAACGCCATCATTATATTTGACGTGCTTAAAGCAAAAGAAAGATTTTAATAGCGGTATTCACGGGTTGATGCGAAACGCATTTGCGCCGATGCGAAAATGCAAGATTGAGAACTTTCGCAGCACTCCAACAACAAACACATTAGAAGCAATTTTGCAACTCTTTTTGAACTACGCACTGCCCAAACCTATTGCGAGAACGCACAAGCAGTGATGCGAAACAGCTGATTCATTGGTTGTTTTCAAACACAGTTGCCACTTGGGTAAAACCTTAAAAAGCTTTAGTTTGTGCGTTTAGTCTAACAACTTTTTGTGATTTTGAAATGAGGTGGCAATATATTTACTGTTCATTCAACATATCATTTTTATTGCATAATTAAGTTGCAATATTGATGTTCACGCGTTAGTGCGCAAAATATCTTGCATTTTCACATTCGTGCAATTCGCAACAAGCCGTGAATAACCCTAATGCAACACCGGAAAGTTGTATAAACGACTAATACCCAGAATATAACCAATCTTATGAGAGAAAATGTACGTTTTGAAAATATATTTTTTGTGCTTCTTTCAGAACACTTTTCAACTTCTTCCAAAGCCGTTAAATTAAATGCAATTACACAATCAGGTTATGATATAAGATGTTACAAGACACTTTCCTTCTGAGTTTCGTGAGCGTGCTTACAAATTTTTTTCACAGAAAACTTAGCAGCTAAATATGCAAAGAATAGCCCATATATAAATGCAAACTACGAGTAGTAAGAAATTAGCTTCGATTGAACCAAAGTTAAAATACCCCACGGCCGTATTTATGTTTATTTTAAGTCTTAAATGTTGTATTATTTTGGTGACGTCACTTTTATAGGTCGTGGCTTTTATCCACATATTTCATATTTGAATCCCGGAGTCCATTTTATTTATTAAAGTTTATCTGCACAATATCAAGTAAAAACATTAATTATTTTGGAATTTATACAGGTTTTACTTTGTTTAGGAGTTGGGGGGAATTTTCAGTTTTTTTTTTAACAAAATTCTAAATATCGAGTGCATAGTTATGATTTAAACAGCCATTCTACTCATTTTTGTCGAATTGATTTCTCAATTGAAACTGATTTGAAAACTGATTTCAAAAAGTCACTTTGTATGGGAGGTGGACGTGGTTTTAATTCTTTATTTAAAAATTTAGTACTCAAAGTGTATATTAAGAGTTAAAGCTTAGCTGTAAGACTTAAAATCATGAGATTAATTTTTGTGGAATTTAAAGAGATTTATAAGAGACCGTTTTAGTTAAGACACTTTGTGTGGGAGGTATGTGTCATTCGATTAGGCTCATTTTCAAAGTTTATTGACTGTATTCTTTCATATAAAGCTTATATGTTGAATTTCGTTACGATAGCTCTAAAATTACGGTTGTTATCATGATACGGATACGCGATGTGGATACGGGCAGACATACGGATATGGCTAAATTGACTCAGGAGATGATGCTGATCAAAAATATATATACTTTTCTATATCTCCTTATCGGCGCACAATGGGGTATTTTATGGCCAAAGGGAGCATTAATTAAAAAAAATAATTAAGGTACATAGAAGGGCTTAGTATCCTATGAAAGAAGATAATAATTCTGTATCACTAGGTAAAAAAATGTTAAACATGTTCTAACTTTTACCCGCAATGCACTTTAATAGTCATAACTATTTTTGTGACATATGTGTTTATTGGGAATTTTTAAAGTTTTTTTTTGTGCATTATTTTTAAATTACTTCATAAAACTATGATTTAACCTTTTGGTTCAGGTATTTAAGCAACATAACATAATTTTTTTTTAAATAGTGTTTTACTATTGTCGACGCACGATCGTTCGTACTCCGATTCTTGCTGATTTTCAGTTTTTTTTCTTATGTACTGAAAGTCACGTAAACTTACCAATTGAAATGAATTGCCTTATGTACTTTTGTTATCAAATCTTACCTTTTGTATTGAACCTTATGCTTGTTTAAGATATTTCGAATTTGTATTGGAAGTGTATGTAGACTGAACATCGCCTTAAGCTATTCTGGCACTTCCCTTAATCTTAATCTTTTTTATTCTTAAAAACCACAGATTGGTAAGGTTGTAATCGTATTCTAAAATCATAGATTATCTCTAAAATCTTCAGAAAATTCTCAAAAATATTCTATCATTAAATACTCTCGTAAACTGCTAATAAATTAGAAGAAATATTCTCATTTTTATATTCTCATCAATTACACGAAATGTTCTATCATTAAATACTCTACAGAAATCTTATTTATACTATTGTTAACTTGCCAACTTGGTTATTCTCAAATACATGAAATATTTTATACAAAATTCTAACATAATATTTCATCCCATTAAATATTCTCAAAAATCGAAAATAATATTGTCGTTTTGGTTTTCCAACTGGATGTTCGTAAAATCACAATAAGATTGTTTCGATTATTAAGTTCTATATATGTCTAGTTGGTCTAACTAGATTCTTACACCCTTTCTTGCAATTAGAAAGGAACGATCCATCTAGTGGACGCCGCGATATAGCTATTTTAGACAACTATGTTTATAGAGTAAAGTTGATTCAAACTGTTTAGATTTTCGTAAGCTATGTACCTTCTAGTTACATTATGCTACCAAAAATTTGCATCATTTCTGTTTACTTTTGCAGTATTTAAATTTTTTTTACATACTTCGTGTCACAAATCTATGATTTCCTTGAGAAAATTAAAAACAAAAAGTACAAAATAGATTTTGCTCTTTACTTAGAATGCATAGTTTATATCAAGCAGTTATTAAATATCAAGGTTTATATTAAAAATTTCAATTTATGAAGTTTTGTGGAATTTATTTACATTTATTTGTATTTAGTTACAATATGTTGACATTTAAGACTTAGTCTTTTACATGCCTCATTTATAGCATACATAACAACTTATTTGATTAAAATATTTTGTGAATTATTTTATATTAGAAAGAAAAAATATAGAATTATTAAAAAGAAGAATTATTTAAACAAATAGTAATTTCAAATTCATTAGTTTTTGAACAAGAAAAATATTAATTATAAATTGATATTAAGATATTAAAAGAAAATATTTTAAATTGGTTTCTTATTTCATAAAGAAAAAGTTGAGAAAAAGAATTAGTTGAGAAATAGAGTTAAGATTTAAGAACTGAAAGAAAATGTAAATAAAACACATAGAAAAAGAGAGTTAAGAGAAATGTTCGAAAATTAAATGCTTAAAGTAACTACTATTGGAGACATTTTTAATGCTGTTTGGCAGTGAGTCTTATTGCACTAACGAAAAACAATCTACTTTAGTTAAGAAAGTTATACTAAGGAATAATAAGGTTCATGTTCGACTTGATCTACAAAATTCAAGCTTCTCAAAAAGATAGTTTGGGCATTGCGAGTGGATTATCCTAAGCAGGAAAATGCAGTTTCTTGCATCAAGATAGTTGGTTAAGCTACGGCCTAATAACTGATAAGTAAAGCTTGAAATGTGATCAGACCTTTTGATATCATAAACGTAGCGTGTAGTGTTATTAAAAGTAACTTGCATTTTTTGCAGAAATCTCTCGAGTCCATTCTACAATAGACAACTTCCGCGTATTTAATAATTAGCAGTAATAGCGTTAATACGAGTTTTTTTCTGATGTCAACAGGTACAAAATCTGCAGTCACTCGAAGACTTCGTAAGCCATAGTAAATTTTACTGACGCTGGAGTTAACATGGTCATCGCAAGACAGTGAAGAACTTATTTTATATCCAAGATTTGTGGCCTTACGTACAAATTTTAGCTGCACGCTTCTAAGGAGAATCGGTGGAATATCTGGATTTTCAAATGCAGTCTTTGAAAACGGTAGGACATACGATTTGAGAGGGCTTAGCATCAGTTTATTAAGACTCACCTATACCGCCACTATATTTAATTTGTCATTAACTTTTTCAATTAAATCTTCAACTAAAGTTGAGTAAACCTGAAGTAAAGATCAAGTTCTTTACAGAGTAAAGTGTGGTCTACAGTATCAAACACTTAAAAAAAGTCTAATATTCAAAGCAGACTCATATGACCCCTATCATATGTTACTTATACTTATATGTATACTTATATCATCCAGAATTTTTACTAAAGCAGAGGAGCAGCTATGTCGGGGCCGAATGCCTGACTGCAGCTTAGACATCAGGCCAAAAGTAGTAATATGACGAGAAATTTGTTCAGCCATGAGAGATTCACATACTTTAGAAACTGAAGACAATAGGCTAATTGGTCGAAAATCGGATGGTTCCGAAGCATTTGATTTTTTTGCAATAGGAATGACTGTCGCTACTTTCCATATCTCAGGGTATCTCGAAGTTGTAAAGCAGTGGTTTATTATGTGTACAAGTGGACTTAGAACATAAGGTAATATTAATTTCAGAAATTTTACGGATATACCGTCAATAACATTTTAAAATATTTAACCGTTTTAATAAAATCATTTTGTATGGGACGTAGGCGTGGTTTTCATCCGATTTGGTTAATTTTCGATATTGATCTTTATGTTTTAGATAAAAGCTTCATTACGAAATTTCATTACGATAGCTTTAAAATAACGGCTGCAATCGTGTCGGCAGACGGACAGACGGACGGACGGAGAGACAGACAGTTTTTCTTATTTGACCCATTCTAACTTAAAAAAAGTAAAAACTGTCCTATGTCTGCTAAGTGAATTGATACCCATTTTCAGGGTTCAATACCCCACTGTGCGGCGTTACAAACGGAGTGACAAAGTTAATATACCCCTAACGAATTTTTGTATTTGGGGGTATAAAAGTATCTCAGATCAAAAAAGTTTGATATATAACTAATTTGTACCAATCTTGTTTATTTGCCTAAAAAATTATAACAGAGCAATAACATATGCTGTTTTTAAAACATAAAAATATTAAACAAGCTTTGTGAATCTGTGAGTATCTATATCTAGGTGGTTTTAAAGAAAAATATTTAACAAATCAAGGTCAAAACTAAAGAAATGAGAAAAAATGTGAAAGTAGTTACCGTTTCCACCTGTAACTTTTCCAATTCTCTAGACACAAAAAAGTTTTATATACCCTCTGTCGACACGATACCGTAGAGAAGGTCTTGTCTCGTCGTGCCCTTCGTAATTTTGCTCGATGACGGATGCTGTCATTCGGCCCCAGGTCTACAAAATCCTGAAGTTTTTCTCCATTGTTACACAGTGCAATTAATTGCACAATTAAATTCTTGTTTTCTAAGTGTATGTGTAATTATTTTTAAAAGATTACATTTAAAGTGATAAGTAAAAAAATTATATGAGATTAAGATGAATAGTGGTGATGAGTGATGGGTTGAATTTACGTAGTAACTGAACGTAACGTATAACACTAGGGTGGGCCGAAATAATGATTTTAAGTTTTTTATGTGGATATACAATTCTGGGGGTTTTTTCCTCGGTGAGGTAAAACGGTCTCCCACCCATTTCGGCTTCAATGTAATTTTTCCAAAATTTTCCACTGAACCACTTTAATCGTTCGCTTTTTTTTAAACTGTTGTCAAAAATTATTTTCTCGACTTAAGAAGCATTATTTTGTAACGAAGTACAGCTCATAAAAAGTAAAAAATTGCAATTTTTAGAGCGAGCGAGCTCAATAGATCAAATCTATCAGCTTGTTTAAAGAATGTTTGACTTATCATACCTCTGAAATGGGTTAACCGATTTAACATTTTTTTTTAAACTTAACTGCTCTATGCATCTAAAATTGTTTCCTAACGAAGCCGAAATTTGAAAATTCGATTAAGTTTACAGGTTAGTTAAAATGTATATTTCCATATGTTTTGTTGTTGTTTTTCGCTGAATTCAGTTTGCTTCTTATTGCTTTTGTTGTGCAAATAAAACAAATGTATGTATCTGTCAAAAAACCGAATGATATGGAACGACAACAAGTTCGCGTTTTTTTGTCGGTGTACGATTGAACGTATCAATAATATTGATAAAAAACTTTTTAACAACAAAAAAAAACCAACTTCAAAACCACTACAAAGTAAAAAATTATTTAAAATTACTTTTCACATTAATTCTTTTTCGAATTAGATAATTTATATATATTTTATTAAATTGGAAATCTTATTATAATAATTTTTTCTATTTTGTATTATTATCATAAATGTATTAATTTCTCCATGAATATAAAACGTTTAAAGCAGGAGCATTTATTTTATAAAAGTCTGATTATATTAGCGACAACTTTTAAGGTTTTATATACATCTAGAAATTAATATATTTATGATAATAATATTTTGTATTATTTACATTAATAAACATATTATAATAATAAGATTTTCAATTTAATATATATAAATATATTATCAAATTTGAGCAAGAACTATGTGAAAAGTAATTTAAAACAATTTTTTACTTTGTAGTGGTTTTGAGATTGATTTTTTTCTGTTAAAAGTTTTTATTTCTTCCTTTTTAGAGATTATGATAACAATTTTGCCCATTCTTGTAACGAATTTTGATACCTTAGTGTCAACATTAACTGAGAAACAGTATTTTTCTTATACTTCCACACCCTTTTTTCCAATAACGGCCACTTTCTTGACCGTAAATTTTCATAATTACGCCTACCCCTGTACCTATTTTCAGTATCCTAGTGTAAATATTATTCGAGTTACGGCGTTTTTCTAATATTGCCACGCCTTTGTCAAATAACTCCCACTTTCTTGAACGTAATTTGTAATAATTATTCCAAGCCCTGTAAAAATTTCCTGTACCCTAGTGTCAGTATTAACTGAGATACAGTATTTTCCTTATATTGCCACGCCCTTTTGTCCAACAATTTCCACTTTCTTCACCGTAAATTTTCATAACTATGCCTGCTCCTGTACCTAATTTCAGTACCCTAGTGCCAATGTTATTCGAGTTACAGCGTTTTTATAATATTGCCACGCCCTTTATCGAATAACGCCCACTTTTTGACCATAATTTTTAATAATTGTGCCTACCCATATACTAAATTTCAGTGCTCTATTGTAAATATTATTCGATATACAGAGCTTTTCTTGTATTGCGACACCCATGTGTCGAATATCCGCGTCCAATGTCTCTATCTGTTGACAAAAAATTGCGGCAATCGGGCAAGTAATTTAGGAGTTATCAATGTATATACATTTAAAAAAAGAAACCAACCAATTTGAGAACCTCCTCTTTTTTGAAGTTGGTTAAAAAGTGCTAGAGTTTGGAATATTTGCGCATAAATTGTTTTTAAGTGATTATTACTTTGGTTTTTTTGTATGGTAAGTAATTTATTTATATCTGATAAAAATTTATCGAATCACTTATATTTCTATACAAACAAAAAAATACACATTTTATAGTTTTTTAGATTGAATGTTTCTCTTAAAAAAATTTTTCCAATTTTTGACATTTTTGACATTTTTCCACATTTCTAATTTAACAATACAAAACGACTGGTGTTATTAGGGTTGAGGGTGAATTCGAAAATCCAAGTATGCAGTTATAAGTCCTCTACGACGCAAAGTGGGACAATAACCAATTGTTAAATCCAAAATAATTTTCCAGTCAAAGTATTAAAAGAAGCGAAACAATTCGTTTTTAAGTGTTCAAATACCACTATCCTTGAATTTGCTTGGCCGGATTTTGGATTTCAATTTTAAGTACTCACAATTTTTATTGAAAAGTGAATTTATTCATAAGTTAGTTTTTTTTTTAAATGTTTTTTATTATTTTAAAATATGGAGTTTTTTTTTAAACTATATTATTTGAGCTTAATGCCAAATAAGTTTATGTAGCAACAGGTTGCAACAACAACGAAATAACAAAAACGTTTGTAACTATATAGAATTATTTTTGTATTGTACTTACACCCTTTTTTTATTAATCACAACAGTATTTACACACTTCTATGAAAACATTTATTATTCCAGTTGTAAATGTCCTAAGTACAGAAAATGAAATTTCTTTAAAAATTATGAATGGTTGTATGGTTAATAGCTTGATGAAATTTGCATTATAAGTATGTATAAGTGGACTTTTTATCGAATCAGCTGATCGCCTTAAAAAAAAGTGACAAAAAGGGGTTTGTTGAAAAACGCCAAAAATGCAATAATTGTAATATTTATGAGATCTCGGATAAGTTCATTCATTACATCTCCCTAACGCTCCCTAATAAAAACGTCCCAGCAAAAAAAGTGCTTCCAAACGAAGATAAAGTGGAAGGGAATGTCTTGAATTCCACACCGTCCACTTTCTTAGAAGGCATTCGTTTAGCATATGCATGTCATTGGGAGGAGTACTTTCACAAGTATTCTCTAGAAGTGCTTCCAGAATTTTTTAATGTAATATTTCTTTGAGCCCTTCAATAAAAGGATTCTAGTAGGTGTTTTCCCGGAGAACTTTAAGAAGGCATTTCATTTAATGAAACGGTTTTTGTGGTTAGGAGGGGGTTTAAAAATCCCGTGGAAAATATAACTTTTTACGATTTTCTCGCGATTTTGGTGTTGGAAATAAGAAGAAGTTGTATTTTTTGGTGGTTTAAAAAATCCAACGGAAAATATCTAAAACATATATTTCAATTATATTTAACTTTTTTTACTATTTAAATTTGAATTTACTATTGCATTTAAATATTATTTAAATGTCTTCCAGAAGTAATTTATAAAAATGCCTCTTGAAAGCACTTCTTGTGAGGCTAAGAAGAAGCACAATTGAATCCAAAGAATGTCTTCTGGAGGCAGTGTCCTTAAGCATGCATGTCACATTTGTATCAAACATCTTGGTGGAGTCGTATATCCATTTTTTTGAAACAACATAACATAATTCATAATAGAAAAGTTTATTGGAGCGAGAGACTTAATAAAAATCCACCATCAACGTACCAATTTATGTAGCCAGCTTACGCGTTTGCAAAGCAACTGCTAAACATAGTACTATTTTGCTATTTATTTTACTATTTTACTAACATAAAAAGAAAGACATCCACTAAGTACATACAGTTTATGTGTTCACAGACTAATTTTTTAATATAATTTTTATGGTCGAAAAAAGCTTGAAAAGTACTTATAAACGTAGTCATAGAGGGTACAAAAGAAGTCCCGATAAAATATTTCCCAACAAATTTCACTATAGGTATGAAAACTCTACAACTATGTCAAAGGCATATACTATTAAGTTGTGTTACTTCTTATGCAAATTCCAATTAATATACTTTTTACGCTCTGGAGCTTAATTTTCGATCAATATATTTCGTTAAGTATTTGCATGACAAAGTTTTTTTTAGCCGAGGATCTTATTTTGGGCATCCGTTTCAAGCCGAAACGAACGATTAGGAGGACTCCAGTATAAAATTTTGAAAAAAAAATGCAAAAAAGTCAAAATATGGGAGTATATGTTTTAATATACAAATAAAAAACATACCCTTGAATGTGTAGTGTGTTTCCTAATCCATGAAAATCTTTATTTCATTTAATCAATCCACCCTAATAGCACTTGTCAAATGTAAGTATGTACATACTACTGACCCAATATTAGCAAATTACTGAAAACCTTAATAATGCCAATCAACTAATTACAAGAGTATATACATAAGCAACCGTTTTATATGTCTTTATGATCGGAGACTATGAAAACTAAATTAATATGCATAACATATAAAATGACTTAATAAAAATAAATATTTAGTGAATATTTTTCTATATTGGCAATTTTTTAATATATGATGTGGGAATTACTTTGTTCTTTTGTACTTGTTTAATGATGTATTCAAAAAAACTTTAAAATATTTTTCTTGAATTTATTTTCTTGTCAAAAATAAAAAAAAAATATTTTTAGTTGTACCGAAAAATTTAAAACAAAAAAAAAAATTTGTAAAGTGTATACTGATAACACTGCACGATAATATGTCTGATGATTGGGTTATTTTATATGATACTAGCTGAAACATGGCGCGTTGCTGACACTCTCCCTTGTCAAACGCCCATAAAATGTTATCAGTTAAACAGCATGTCTAAATTGAGGTCAAAGACTGAATTCCGAGACTGTGCGACCTATATCCACAAAGTTATTCGATATAACAATTTTGGGTAGTATAGAATGTAATCAATTAAACTGCATGTGTACATGGAGGTCGAATACCGAATACCAAAACTGTGCGACTTATAACTCCAAAACTATTCGATAGCACAAATTTGGATTTTATGGGAGGTGCCACTCCCCTTTTCCCTACGCCCATAAAATTTTACCAATGAAACTGCATGTGCAAATTGAGGTCGAATACTGAATTCCAAGGCTGAGTTACCTATAACTCCAAAGCTATTCGATATCGCAAATTTGGGTTAAGTTGGAGGTGTCACGCCCCCCCGACAAACTCTAAAAACTTTTATCAGTAAATCTGCATGCGTAAATTTTGGTCAAATACTGAATTCCGACTCTGTGCGACCTTGAACTCCAAAGCTATTCGATATCACAAATCTTTGTTGTATGGGAGGTGCACTCCCCCTTTATCAACGCTCATAAAATGTAATCAATGAAAATACATGTGTACAATGAGGTCCAATACTGAATTCAAAAACTGTGCGACCGATAACCCCAAAGCTATTTGATATCTCTGATTTGGGTTAAATAGGAGGTTTCTCGCCCCCTTTCCGTACGCCCATACAATGTAATTAATGAAACTGCATGTATAAATTGAGGGCGAATACTAAATTCTGACGCTGTGCGACCTATAACTTCAATGATATTCAATATCGCAAATTTTGTTAAATGGGAGGTGCCACGCCCCTATTACCAATGAACATAAAATTAAATCAATGAAACTGCTGGGTACAGTTAGGTCGAATACTGAATTCCGGCGTTGTGCGACCTATAACTCCAAAGCTATTTGATAGCACAAAGTTGGGTAGTATGGGAAGTGTCACTCCCCTTTGCCCTACGCCCATAAAATGTAAGAAATGAAAGTGCCTGTATAAATTTAGGTCGAATATCGAATTCTTACGCTGTCAACCTATAACTTAAAAGCAATTCGATATCGCAAATTTGGGTTGTAAGGGAGATGTCAGGCCTGCCTGTCCAACGCCCATAAAATAAAATCATTGAAACTGCATGTGTAAATTGAGGTCAAAAACTGAATTCCTATAACTTCAAAGCTATTCGATATCACCAATTTGGGTTGTATGAGAGGTGCCCCTTGTCCAACTCCCATAAAATTTTATCACTGAAACGGTACGTCTAAATTGTGGTCGAATACCGAATTTCTAAGCTGTGGAACCCATAACTATAAAGCTATTCGATAACACAAATTGTTTTTATATTTATGGGAGGTAAAAGAAGGTGTGGCATTTCTTTTTAAACCATCTCGTACTCAAAGCAAAGCCACTTACAAAATTTGAGCTCAATCGGACCAATAGTTTCGAAGTATTGTGATTTTTCCAAAAGTAGGCGTAGATGAAGTGTGACAACGCCCGTTTTTATTAAAGTTAATGACAGTTATCATTCGAACTTATTTACCAAATTTTAATTTAATACGACCAAAACCGTCTTAAATAAAGCATTTTTATTGAATTGTGGGCGATAAAAGGGGTGTGGCATTTCTATTTTCCTTAATCTTTGCGTAGCAGTTACGAACAAACCAGTAAAAGGAAGTATCTAATTTGGTCCAGTCGTTTTCAAGTTTTAAGCATCCGAACAAATCACGATTCATTTTTATATATACAGATATTGATTTGTGGACGGTAAAAGTGGGCGTGAAAACATGACTGCCTCTTGGCTTAAAATAGGTTGTGCGTCGGGTTTGAAGCCCACCCGTAAGAACAAATTTCAATGAAAACAAATAAGAAAAGAAGAAAAATGATCCCCAAATCTGATGACGACTACCGCAAACGAAAAACTGATAATGATTTACGGATATGCACCTGGAATGTCCGAACCCTTAATTGGGAAGGTGCCTCTATCCAACTGACTGATGTCTTGGAAAGATACAAAGCTGATATCACTGCTATCCAAGAAATGCGATGGAAGGGACAGGGTTGCATTCGGCATGCACCCTGTGATATCTACTACAGCGGCCATGCGGAGAAGCACGAGTTTGGATGCGGAGTTGGCAAGAGACTACGGCCCCACGTCCTGCGATTCACACCTGTGAACGAACGACTTGCCATAATCCGCATCAAGGTTAGATTTTTCAATATAAGCCTAATATGTGCGCACGCTCCGACAGAAGACAAGGACGATGAGATCAAGGAAATTTTCTACGAGCGCCTTGAAAATGCTTACGAGCGCTGCCCCCGTCACGACGTAAAAATCGTGCTTGGTGACTTCAACGCTAAGGTGGGCAAAGAAAATATTTTTGGTCCAACAGTCGGAAAGTTCAGCCTCCACGACAACACCTCCGATAACGGAATGAGGCTGATTGACTTCGCCTCAGCACGAAACATGGTCGTAAGTAGCACTAGATTCAAGCATCTCAATATTCATAAAGCCACCTGGATGTCCCCTGATCAAAAAACAAAAAATCAAATTGATCACGTTTTGATCGACGGAAGGCACTCTTCCAGTGTATTGGATGTACGCACGATCCGTGGTGCAAACATTGACTCGGATCACTATCTTGTTGCAGCTAAGATCCGTACACGTCTGTGCGCAGCTGCAATCGAAACAGACAGCCGATGCTTTCGCCACTCGACTCTCACTCCTGCTTCAAAGCACTCCTCCAATCGATGATATATGCGCAGTGGACACACATTTCCAACTCCATGCGTGCGGCTGCTGAAGAGGTGATTGGCTACCAACGCCCTCGCCGAAACCAGTGGTACGACCAGGAGTGTCGCGACGCCACTGCAGAGAAAGACGCCGCCTACAAAGCCACCCTGCAGTCGGTTGTAACGCGCGCTGCTAAGGAGCGATACAAAGAAAAGAGGAGGGAAGAGAGACATATTTTCAGGCGGAAAAAAGAGAGGCAGAAAAGCGCGAGCAGGAGAAGATTGAGATGTATGGTGACAGGAATGAGGCCCGAAAATTTTTCGAAAAAATAAGACACCTTGCCGATGGTTTTAAAACCGGGGCCTCTTCCTGCAAGGATGAAAACGGGAATCTAGTGACAGATGTCCAGAGTACACTGACGTTATGGAGGGAACACTTCTCTAAGCTTCTAAATGGCGACGCTGACAACAATCCCGCCAATAGAGATGATATTCCGGAAACCCCAATTGCGGATGACAGCGTCGAGGTTCCGCTGCCCGACTATGATGAAGTTCTGACAGCTATAGCTCGGCTTAAAAATAACAAAGCCGCGGGAGCTGATGGCTTACCTGCTGAGCTGTTTAAGAACGGAGGCGAAGCTCTACTTAAATGCATTCACGAGCTTCTATGCAGAATATGGTCGGAAGAATGCATTCCGAACGATTGGAATCTCAGTGTGCTCTGCCCAATCCACAAGAAAGGCGATCCCACTATCTGTGCCAATTACCGTGGGATAAGCTTTCTTAATATCGCATATAAGGTCCTGTCGAGCGTTTTATGTGAAAGATTGAAGCCCATTGTAAACGAACTGATCGGACCTTATCAGTGTGGCTTCAGACCTGGAAAGTCCACCATCGACCCGATTTTCACGTTACGACAAATCTTGGAGAAGACTCAAGAAAAACAAGTCGACACCCACCATATTTTGTCGACTACAAAGCCGCCTTCGACAGCCCAATAAGGAAGCACCTGTACTCCACCATGTCTGAATTTGGTATTCCTGCAAAACTAATACGACTTTGCAGGATGACACTGAGCAACACCAGCAGCGCAGTTAAAATCGGGAAGGACCTCTCCCCACCATTTATTACCAAACGAGGTTTCAGACAAGGTGATTCCTTATCGTGCGACTTTTTCAACCTAATGATGGAAAAGATCATCCGAGCTGCTGATATGAGACGTAGTGGCACAATATTCTACAAGAGTGTTATGCTGCTTGCGTATGCTGATGACATCGATATCATTGGCCATAATACGCGCGAAGTCAGTGCAGCATTTTCCAGATTAGAAAAAGAGTCAAGTCGAATGGGTCTGTCAGTGAATGCAGATAAGACGAAATACTTGGTGTCAACAAACAAACAGTCCCAGCGTCTTGGAACCCACGTTACCGTTGACAATACCTCATTCGAGGTTGTGAAGAACTTCGTTTATCTGGGATCCAGGGGATCTGGGGATCTGGGGACGCTGAGCAGTTTAGATGAAAAGAATTTAGGAGCATTCGAGAGAAAGATTCTTCGTAAGATCTACGGACCAATCTGCGTCAATGGCGAGTACCGAATATGGTGGAATGATGAACTGTATGAGCTGTACGCTGACATCGACTTAGTCAAGCGCATTAAAATCGAGCGGCTTCGCTGGCTTGGTCATTTTCAGCGCATGAAAGACGATGCTCCAGTGAAGAAAACATTCGATTCGGTACCCAGCGGCGGTCAACGCAGAAGAGGACGACCGCATCTTCGTTGGAAAGACCAAGTAGAGGACAACCTGACGAAGCTTGGAATTTCCAACTGGCGCCAGCAAGCGAAAGACAGAAATGGCTGGCGCAAATTCTTAGATGAGGCCAAGACCGACATACGGTTGTAGCGCCAACTAAGTAAGTAAGTAAGTAAGACTGCCTCTTGGAGCACCTACACAGCAAGTTTCACTATAAAAATGTGTAGAGCTCCGGAACTACCATTATTTCGAAAAAGTGGGCGTATATTTAATGCGACCACGCCCCTTTTTTGTACAGTTACTGACACTAACCATCTGAACAAAATTACTAAATCTTAGTTTTTACGATCGAAACCATCTGATATATATCCTTTATTTGGTTTGTGGTCGATAGTGCAAATTTGGCTTGTATGGGAGATACCACGCCCCCTCGTCCAAACGTTACCAAACCTCACAGGAATACTCACTCTCCTCGGCAGACGTTCTTCTGTCACAGACTGTCAAATGTCAAGAAATGCAAAATATATTCACCATTTTCAGTATAGCTGCCGAAAGTAGCCATATGCACTAAATAACCAAATTTTAGTCTAATACGATCAAAACCGTGCGAAATATAGCATTTTTGTTGTTTTGAAAGAGGTAAAAAGGGGAGCGGGAAAATATTTCCCTTGAGCCATCTCGTAATCGAAACAAATTGACTGCCCAAATTTCAGCTCAATTTAGGTTATGCCTGGCCCACTTTACTTCACTCGACGCTAACTCCCCAAAAAGTGAGTTTAACTAAAGTGGTGTAACGTGACGTTACAAGTATTATATACTTTTTATACACTAAATAAACTACAATATTAAATAATTTCGATGTACAAATATGTTCATATTATATCACTCAAATATCCCTACTTATTATTATAAATATAAAGACGTCACAAATATTATATTTTTATACACTACGTAAACTATAATATTAAATATTATCGATATATATATTCATATTGTACTACTTAAATATTTATACTTATTATTATTAAAGCAGCAATAACACACAACCGCACTACGACACCAGACCATAGAAAAAAACACACGCTACATACCTACTCAATAAAACTAATTGACAACACACAACCGCACTACTGCATAAGCCACTAATTAATACGCACACCACCTATCTATGCATAGCCAGGCAGGCCAAAGACAAAACTGAACGTATAATTCCCAACTGGTTTTCTGTCCATATCGAATAAAAGGGCGACACAAAACCAACCAAAGCAGTCTTGCTTTAGGTAAGCTATACTAATGACTCAATGGCGAGCCAGCTTGCTGGTTCTTCCCTTTGAGTCTCTGCTTGAGATGTCGCACTTGCGGTGAGAACCAGCCCGTGGTTCGTCCAACGCAGTCGGCATACTCTATATTTTTGGTCGCAGTGACTCAATGGCGAGCTAGCTTGCTGGTTCTTCCCTTTGAGTCTCTGCTGGAGGTGTCGCACTTGCGGTGAGAACCAATCTTTGGTTCGTCCAACGCAGTCGGCATACTCTAATTGGGATTTGCTTGGTTTGGTTGCAGGGACTCGATGGTGAGCCAGCTTGCTGGTTCTTCCCTTTGAGTCTCCGTTTGATGACGTCGCACTTGCGTTGAGAACCTGTCTTTGGTTCGTCCAACGCAGTCCGGCATATATTAACTTTCTAAAAATATTAATAATGAGTCTTGCTTTAGGGGCCCTGGCAGGATTCACCGATTTACCGATCTACCGATTACCGATCTTCGCTTTAGGGGCCCTGGCAGGATTCACCAATTCACCGATTTACCGATTACCGATCTACCGATCTACCGAATACTGATTCACCGAATACCGATCTTCCGATTTACCGATCCACCGATCTACCGAATACCGATCTACCGAATACTGATTACCGATTCACCGATCTTCCGATTTACCGATCTACCAATTGCTGATAACCGATTCACCGATTTACCGATCCACCGATTATCGAATACCGATCTACCGAATTACCGATTACCGATTCACCGATTTACCGATTGACCGAATGCCGATTTTGCCGCCAGCTGGACCTATAACCTCCGACCATTCGACCGCTTACATTCACTGTTACCCAAACTGCTGACGTTATTCTGCATTAAGTATTTTTAAGGAGAATAAATCAATAAAATACAGAATTATAATATTAAACCAACACCAACTGCGTTCTCATTTGATGAAAGTTTGTGGATCTTTCACTCGATCCTGGCACGGCTGAGCTGACCTCAGCCATAAGATAAAACCACTGTTACAGTGGGACAGGCCTATTTTTTGTGCACTTGCCGAAAGTAACCATATGAACTGAATTACAAAATTTTTGATACACGATACAAACCGTTGAAATAAAACGTTTTCATTGGCTTGTGGGCAGTAAAAAGGGGGCGTGGAAACCAATTTTTAGTACAGTTGCTGACAGTAACCGTACAAACTAAGCCAACATTTTAGCTCAATTGACCCTGTAGTCAATTTTAATGATTTCTCAAAAAGTGGGTGAGGCTATATAGCGATGACGCCTTTTTTTAGTACAGTTGCCGAAAGTAGCCACACGAACAGGTATTAGGTATCACATGTTAGTCTCATACGGCCAAAACTGCTTGAAATATAGCATTTTCACTGATTTGTGGGCGCAAAAAGGGGGCGTAGAAACCAATTTTTCGTACAGTTACTGTCAGTAACCACACAAACCAAAGTACCAAATTTAAGTCTTATACGACCAGAAACGTCTGAAATAAAGCATTTTCATTTCTTTGTTGGCGGTAAAAGGGGGCGTGGAAACCCATTTTAAGTATAGTTATCGACAGTAACCGTACATACTAAATTACAAAATTTTAGCCTTATACGACCCAAACTGACTGAAATATAACATTTTTATTGATTTTGGGGCAGTAAAAGGGGGGTGTGGCACATTTTTCCCTTCAACCATCTCGTACCTGAAACAAATCGGCTGCCAAAATTTCAGGACAATCGGTTTAGTAGTTTTGGAGTCCATAGACATCACACAGACAGACACACATCGTTTTGCTTTTTATATATATAGATATTGATTTTTGGGCGGTAAAAGTGGGCGTGAAAACATTTTTATATAGTGACCGCCTCTTGGAGCACCTATACAGCAAGTTTCACTGTAAAAGTGTAAACTCTGGAATTGGCATGATTTCGAAAAAGTGGCCGTATTTATATTACGACCACGCCCATTTTTCGTACAGTTACCGACAGTAACCATCTGAACAAAATTACCAAATCTTAGCTTTTTACGATTGAAACCGTCTGATATATATCCTTTTTTTAGTTTGTGATCGATAGCGTAAATTTGGCTTGTATGGGAGGTACCACGCCCCCTCGTCCAATAGTTACCAAACCTCACAGGAACACTCTCAAGATGTGGTGCTCAGTTTCCCTGAAAATTTCATAAAGATCGGTTCAGCGGTTTTGGAGTCTATACGTGATATAGCCACATACCCACATACATACATCCATTTTTATATATATAGATTAGTCCAATTTTTAATGACGATTTTAAATCTGTGACTTTAATTTCTGTACCATCTCTAG
Source organism: Dichetophora obliterata (assembly GCA_963920525.1). Taxonomy (NCBI): domain Eukaryota; kingdom Metazoa; phylum Arthropoda; class Insecta; order Diptera; family Sciomyzidae; genus Dichetophora; species Dichetophora obliterata. Next base: position 282,517,454 of record OY986435.1, read on the forward strand.
TTAATATATATGGCACTTGGGTCTTTTTATAGTAAAACACTATATATTTAAAGATGTTTAAGATATTTAAAGACTATTTTGTTTAGTTGTTAAGTTGAAATAAACTTTCTCTTATATGACTTCCTTGCTGAAGATGAAAGCTGTTCTGAATGCTCCAATAATAGTCAGCTATCATGTGTGCGTTCCATTAGCTTTGATAGCGTTCGTCCATCATGCGAAGCTCCTGAAGGAATTGCTTTCCTTATTTTTCGCTCAGATCCCCCAGATTGGCGGGAAAATAGTCCAGGCGGGTGTGAAGAAAATGTAACTTAATGTAACTTTCTTATTTCCTAATAAATTTTGAACAAGCCAAACAAACTCATTTCATGCCTTTTTCTCAGGTGATGTACGTTTTGCCACTGTACCAAACTTGACTTCAGAAAAAAAAATTTTATTTTTTAATTACTCAAGATCAGAGCTGGGTCAAAAAGTACTAATTACAATTCAATTCTAATTCTTTGGAATTAGGTATTGGTAATTGGTCCTCTCAATTCCTCAGGAATGTAATTGAAAAAATCGTCAATTCCATTTCAGGAATTGTAATTGGTAATTGAACAGTTCAATTTCTCATAAATGGAATTGCAAAAAATCGTCAATTCTATTACAGGAATTGTAATTGAAAGTCAAATTTAAATTACTTTTTCATTAACTCAAAACTACTTTATTATGTATAAGAAAAGTTTATTTGACTCCCACTGTCAGTCGGTTTACGAAATATTTACAAATAAATGTATTATCGAAGATACCAATTTTTGAATTTAATACCACATTTTGAGTTAGAACGAAATATATAGCTGCTACGCTACCTGGTCCAATCCAACCGACTTTTTGCAATGCACTTGGGACACAACTTCCACTCCCTCCCCTGTTGGAAAATGTCAATAATCTACTAACAAAGCGATGTTTTCCAATTCTATTCCTAAGGATTTGAGGCGTTTAATTATCAATTACAATTTCCGAAATGGAATTTACAATTTTTTCAATTCCATTTCTGAGAAATTGAAGTGGTCCATTACCCATTTCAATTCCTGTAATGGAATTGACAATTTTTTCTAATTTCATTCCGAGGAATTGAGGTGTATAATTACCAATTACAATTCATGTAATGTACTTGAAAAGTTTTTTCAATTACATTCCTGAGGAATTGAGATGTACAATTACCAATTCCTAATTCAAAGAATTGGAATTGAGGTCGAATTAAATTAAAAGGGAATCATTACAACCCAGCTCTGCTCAAGATGTACATTTATTATCATGTTTATAACTCGTAAGCCATTTAGAATTTCATTTTATTTTTCTTCATTAAAGTTATTCCTATTATTCTGGCCAACAACATTGCTGAACAAATGTATATGAAAAATCGTTTGAAATTATCTTAAAACCTTTGGCAAGCCACATCAATCGTGCCCGCTTTTAACACTTCAAAGCAATTACTTGTTAAGGTTACTCATGACTTTAAGCTAGACTTTTTTAGAACTCACTTCGATATGACCCACTGGAAGCGATTTTTTCATATTTATTTGTTGAGCAAAGTTGTTGGCCAGAATAAAAGGAAGAATTTTGCTGAAAAAACCAAAATGAAACTCCTAATGATTCAAGAGTTATCAACATAAAAATGCGAGCATATCTTGAGTCTTTTTTACTTGAGAGCTATACATCTTAAAAAAAATTTTGTTCTAAAATGTTTGGTAAAGTGGTAAAACAAATGTCAGCACGAGATTTCTCACACCAAAATTACTACATGCTACAAAAAAGAGCACAGTGTTATTAAAATTCCGAAAGAAAAATACCCCTCAAATTTACTCTAACACAAATATGATATTTTAAAAATATTTTTTTATCAAAATTGGATCAGTACTTTTGAAGTTGAAATGGAAACATAAAATTTGCATTGCAATTTTATAGATATGGTCAAGTGAATGGACAACAGTAGTTACCAATACAATAAAACACAATAAATATGTACACACTAAATATGTACACACTAATATACTCAATTTAGCACATTTTCTTACCAATAATGCCTAACTTTTGCAACACTCAATTAAAGTAAAGAGTAAATAAATTAATTAAAAGTATCTCGTTTGACCTATGCTATGAGTTTACACAAAATGCACTTTTTGCCTATTTTGTTTGGTTCTTTAGTTTTTTGCATCAAAAGTCATGTTGACACACACACACATACACACACAGTTTTCTGACCACTTGCCATCTATTTGGCAAGGATTTATGCATCTGGTATCCATCCGTTCGCATGTGCTTATTTTGTCCATTCCAGTTCCCTGTAACAGAAACAGAAACAGAAACTATATAAAATGGAAATGAAAAGTCGTAAATATTTTGCAGCAGCTTTCATTAGCAGTAAAAGTGCTATAAAAATTACAACAAAAACAAAGGGGGCAACAATAGAAGATATTGCAAAAGAAAATATAAATAAAAAATACGAATCATTTTTAGCGACCAACTGTGCTTAGTTAGCATAAATACAAACACACACACACTCGCATACACAAATAGACACACACTTAGACAATAGTAAGGAAATTCACACAGCTGGATGTGTTCGTTTGCATTTTTCACTTTGACTTGGCTAACCGAGTACCCACTATTTCTCGCGTTAAATAGAAAAAACGTTTGCAGGATGTTCAAAAGTCTTGCAATATGTTTTTGATTATTGCTTTCTTTATCACATAAATAATATTGTTTTTGAACATATAAAATTTAATAATTTTACAGTATATCTTTAATTCCTATGGTAGAAAATTTGTATTTTAGTATCAATCTTACCTAGATTAATGTCGTATGTTTTTATTCTCAGTCTCCCCCGTAGCGGGGGAAAATTTCGACCAAACCTTATAATACTAGTTAAGGTTGTCGTTATTTTATTAATATGCACTTTGATTTTTTTTTTAAGATAAATAGGGACCAAAATATATTGACACCGGCAAAAAAGGACTACTTGTACTTTAAAAAACTGTACTTTGGAAAAATGTTTTTATTTTATCTACGTAAAAGAATGTTTAAGTTTCTTTGTATTGTGGTGTTTTCGCAATAAATATCAACGCTAGTGGAATTCCTTGAAAACGTTTTTACGCCATAAATTCTGAACCCTAAATGAACACACTTTCATTTCATATCTTTGGAAAGGTAATGGAACGTAAAAAAAAATGAAAAAGTTATAGCACCTTTTGCTGGCATGGTATTAAACTTTGAAATTAATAATGTGTGATGTAACTGCAATTTTTTCTAAGGTTAAATATTTTTCCCACAAAATAAAATTTCTAATGGAACATTTAAATTGACTGAGTTACGTTGTCTCAAAATATATCTTATTTTGGCATTCACATGGCTATGGGTCCGAGAAAAAAAATCTCAAGACCTCAAACTCCGGATTTGGATTTCTAAACAATAAACTAATCTAAGCATAAAATTTGAGCCTGACGAAATATGTTTAATGCAAATTTTTTATAACATATTGTTATAACAATGGTTAAAAATTGCTTGAAACATTATTTAAAATTTTGTATGAAAAATCTTGCATTGTATTAAAGGCATGTGTTGAATTTAAAAACGTGATGATTTTTTCGTGATGATATATTGATTTTGACAAATATTTTGCACCCCATATTTGTAGGCACTGCTTGCATCAGACAAATCGACCTGTAGCTTTTATATATCCATGCGTTATATATCCATCAACAAGCCGATTCCGGAAGATTAGTGCAACGTTACAGGTTTCAGTCGCTTCAAAGACTCAAAACATGCATGAGAAGTAAAACTGGAGAAGAAAGGCTCAATGGGTAAGCTCTTCTGAATGTTAACAGTGATGTGGAACTGACTACGAAAGAAATTTTAAATGCACTAGTCAAAAAAAAATATGTATTATTATAATCTATTATATAATAAAAAAAAATTGGAATAAGTCTAAAAAAAAAAAAAAAAAAAAATTAAAAACCCCCCTGAAATTTTTTTCTGGGTACGCGCCTAGTGTATACAGATTTTACATCGATATAATACAAGCCAAGGTACAAAACCGCGTGTTAAATTGATAAGCTTTTTTTTCCATTTGAATCTCCAAAAACTGCAGACAGCCCAAGAAATTAGTAAGACAAATAAAAAGTCTAAATAGTTTTTTTTTAACGTGGAGTTATAATGAAAGTTTGAAAATTTTCACCTAAACTTCCACATAATTAACATGGATTAATTGAGACATTTGAATTTTTTTTAAAAAAGTAAGTAAGAAACATAAAGATAAAAATTAACGCAAAAATTGCGTAAATTTTTTTTTAGTATAAACTTCATATTTTTTCTATTAATCGTTTGCTAAAGTAAACACGAGGTTTACGGATCAAGAATATTGACATAAGCTAGGAATTCTAATTGGAAGAAAAGCCCAATTAGCGCTTTAAGTATTTCAGATCGCTTTTACTCGGGATATACTAACTTTTTTGGAAGATCATGCTAGTCCCTTGCTTCCTCAGCCTTTTCTATCCGCTGCTAGAACATGTCCTACTATCTCGCATCACGCTAGATCGTTTGCTAAAGTAAGCACGAGGTTTAAGGATCAAGAATATTGACATAAGCTAGGAATTCTAATTGGAAGAAAAGCCCAATCAGCGCTTTAATTATTCCAGATCGCTTTTACTCGGGATATACTAACTTTTTTGCACGATCATGCTAGTCCCTTGCTTCCTCAGCCTTTTCTATCCGCTTCTAGAACTTGTCCCACTATCTCGCATCACGCACTTTTTGCTCAACTTAAAAATAGCCAGAGATCAGTTTCTACAAGACATTTGTGACAAGTTATATAAGCGCATCGAGTTAAGAAGAATAAAGAAGAAAAAACAACAACAACAAAACATTAAGTTTTTTTGGTACAAAACCGGATAAACAAAAACGAAAGAAAAAATCAATTATTTTTTAAATTTAATCTTAATTTATAGTTTAACCAGGATAAGCACAACCAGTATCATCACATCGACTTCTTAAGAAAGGCCTTTCAGAAGTATCGACGATGTATTGTAAGTGCTCATATTCTTTCATTAAATTTTGTTATAATATTACTTTAATCTAATTGCTATTTTTAATATATAAATAGTGCACTGCATGTTGTTGCAACACCCTGTTTAATTTAAAATGTTATTGCTTAAACAGACACTCTCTAGTGTAGAGATTTAGTCAGAGCTTAATCTTTACCACGTTGTGAGAGTGGATCTTGTTACCACACGCTTAAACATCAGCGATCAAAGGACAAAAAAAAAATAAGAAAGCTTTTATCACTCTCGCGCAAACTCAATCTCTTCAAGTAGCAAGCTGTCATCGGTGGTTTGTTTATATCGCTTAGGACTACCCGCAGAGTCCAGAGAAGCAAGGAGGCCGGCAGGCTGGCTCAGGAAATCTATGTAAACAAGCGAGATGAAAATTATTTCTATCTTGTTTCTTCGCAGGGCACTGCCTGCGCCTGCCTGCCTGCCTGCTTTGGCGTGTACTCTGCGGGCAGCCTAGCTTGCATTAGAATGCTTGCATAAAGTTTTGTTTTGATTCTTCCCTTATATTTATTTTTGGTTTCTCTAACCGGTTTTCATAAAAACAAAGCCTTTGTCGGCCTTTGTAGTCTAGTGGAGAGTACGCTAGACTATCAACCCAGAGGTCCCTGGTTCGAATCCGGGCTTGGGCATAGTTCCTTTCACTTTCTTTATTCTTTCCTGCACATTTAAGTATTATGTAAAATGTGAAATTAATGGACAGGAACAACTTAGGGCTGGAAATACTTGCCGAGGTTAAGGCATAGCACTCTAGCCTCTGTTAAAAGCAATTCAAATTGTCTTTCACGGTTGTTTTGCCTAATCAATAATTCATGTATGGTTCCAGTCAATTTCCTTTCAGGTCAAAGACTAAACCTTGTTTGTATAAGGCGCATGTCTTGGTTCTTTGATATTTAAAAAAAAAATTTCGAAGAAATAAACAGTTTATTCACTAAAAAATTGGTTTTATCATTGTACAAAAGTATATGGATGTATGTGTGTTCTTTATTCTTATTTTTTTTAATAGTTTTCATAGGTAATAATAAACATTAATGCTAACAATATAATTATAAGAATAGTTTTTGATATAATTAAATTCATAATAGAAAATAGTGTTAAATATCACTTCAAAAATTTTTTAATTGTGTTAATTGAGTTGTGAAGTGGAAAATGTAAGTAAATATTTTAAAGCTATGTAAAATGCAAATATGAAAAAAATATAAAAAGGTAATAACATACGAGAAGAAAAATCAAATTAAATAATGTTAATTCATGGAATAATATGGCAAAATAAAAAACTAAGACTTAGAAAATTTAACTTAGCTAATGGAGCGTAACAAAACTTCAATTTCAGTGTAATCTAAATTTAAAAACTACAATTTAATTTTTTTTTAAAAAACAATTAAACTTCTTCAAATAATATAATATAAATAATAAGGTCTCTTCGCCAAATAAGGCCCAAGTCTTAATAAGGCCCGATTTCTAATACGCACATTTATTGCATTCCCTGCAAAATGATTTTTTGCACGTTTGAACATGTTCATGTCTGCATCACGATGCAAAAAAAATTACTTCGATTGCGCATCTGTGAAGCGAGTGACAGTTGAACGAAGTCAGCGGTAGCGTCAACAACGTGGTGGATGTAATATTGTGCTCGCAGTAAAAGTCCGTTATTCTACGAATTAACTATTGCCTATGTCCAGCTTTGAATTAAAAATCAAGAGAGATATTTTAACGAAAACAAAAAGATTAATTGATCAAATCTAAGGGCGCGTTTATAGTGACAGCTGGTTGCTGGGCCGGACCGAGCTGGAAACGCGTCCTGCCAAAAGCAGCTAGAAGTGCGTATAGTGCACGCTTGTATAGTGCGGTGACTTGTTTCAGCTGGTTTTGACTATTTTGGGTTTGTTTCCATATATTAGTTTTTTTTTGTTTACTTTTGCAACCGAAGCATCAAAAAAGCCACATGATTTCGTTCATTCATTTTGCTTTCCTCAAACCAGCGGACAACAAGTGCAGAGACGAAAATGCGAAAAACGCTTCTGAAACGCGCTTCTTGCAACTGCAAGTCGGTTCAAGTCAGGTACCAGCTTGTTTCGACTTTTTTCGCAAGTGTTTTCTGCTGGTTTTTGTTGCCTTCTTGTTGTGTTTTTATTTCAAATTTTTTTTGACAAAAAAGAAGATCGCAGAAAGAACGCACATTAAAAAAACGAACATCAGCTGCTGGCCCAAGATTTTTTTATGCTATGACTCAGCGAAAACGCACTTCAAGCCGCATGAAGCCACTTGATCATCCAACTGGTTTTAACTTTTTTCTTTAGGTTTTGTTTTTGTTGTATTATTTTTGATATTGTAACAAAGCAATACAAAACTAATCTAAACAAAGTTGTTATATCTTGTTGCTGCTATTTTTGTTTGTTTACTTTTGTGCTTAAAATCAAATACATAGAAAGGAAGAGCGCACATAAGAAAATTTTATAATCTTCGATTCTCTGTCTTAGATGAAACGCACTTGCAGCCGCTAATCGGCGAATTGCTTCACCGGTTGGTTTAGCTTTTTCACTATTTCTCTTTTTGTTTTCTGTGTGCAACAGTTGATAGAAATTTATCTTCGTTGCTTCTTTAAAGTGCTATTTCTGTGTGTATTTTTTGCGGTCAAGAAAATACAGCATAACAACTGAGCGCAATTTCGTGTTCTTGTATGCCTGTTACTTTTCTTGTTGGTCTTCTTTGTTGCTATCGTTTGGTGCTTTGTTTTTTTGAATGAATGAATTCAAGGAAATACAGAATCGATCGATACGCTGGCAGTCATGTGTGCTGCAATTTGTTGTTTTTTCGTATATCAATATTTTTCGAGGAATTTAGTTTGCTACCGCCAACGTTGCCAACTTTGTGGGAAAAATCCCTTTTCATTCGTTTGTTCATTTTACACACTTGCTTTTGTGCACAAGAAAAACAAAGAAAAGACGAAGAAAAGGAGCAACAGTAAAAACAACAAAAAAATTGTTTTTCTTGTTTCTTTTTCCATTTCATATTATTTAACGAAAGTAATAAGCAAGCAACGTGTAAAATGAATCAAAACACAAGCAAACCGTGCGAGCGAGCGAGAAAGCAACAATCGGTAAGATGGAAACCAGCGCACAAGTCACTTGGAGTTGCAAGCTCGGCTGGCACTATACGCACTTTGAGCTTGTTTCATATGATTGTATGTGCAGCGTTTTCCAGCTTTCCTTCTCGGTTCGGTCCGGTCCAGCAACAAGTCGCCACTATAAATGCGCCCTAACTGTGGTGTATTCCGAGAAAAACTTTATTAATGAAATTATATTGAGAGCGCCTAAAAAGGCCCAAACATTTTTTTTCTTTCCGGCTTTCTTTTTCCGATCTCATGTTCACACCTAAATCTACCTGGCAGAAAAAAAACTACGAAAAAGAAAGCCCTCAACTGTAAAGGTCATCAAATTACCAAAATTTTCTTTAAAAAGCCAGAGTAACTTTATTTTAATTTTTAAAATGAACTTTTGGCAATAAAAGTATTTTTTCGAAAAAGTTTTTATAAAAAAAAGCTATGAATAGCATTTGTGTTTAGTATAAATGTAAACCAACATTTGTAATAACAATATGTGTTCTTATTTTATTATTTTCTGACTGCTTTGTTATGTTTCTAAAACCGTTATATATTGGGCCTATTATTAGGCATGGTGGTCCTAATATGGCAAAAATCAGACCTTTTTAAAACCTTCTGAGCTGGATATATTTTTTACTTTTTCATGCTTTATTTTTATGTTTTTGAAAAAAGAATTGAATAAACAAAAATACAAAATTGCAAAAATAAGTTTAAAAAAACACGTTTCTCTTCTGTCTGGTAAAAACCGTTAGGTTGGCCTTATTTGGGTAACTTACCTTATAAATAATTTATATTTGTAATTTAGAAATATCCTTAACTTACATTATCTTATTTATTTTATTAAATGTAGTTTAAAATTTTATATTTCATCAGAGAGTAATATTTGTAAAATATTTTTAATTTTCGGTTTCCATTCTTATATCCGTGAACAGTTCTTAACATTCCTACAAAAAACCCTGCTTCTACATCAGCGCTTTCTTGTGAAGTGAATTTTGCTCAACAACACAGAATTCAATTTGATTCATTAAACGTGCCAACGTGTCCTTGCCACAACTCAGCATTTTACTATATCCTGAAATAGAAGAAATAAAAGCATAAAAATAAATTATTGCTAGCTCACCGCATCACAATCGTTGAGAAAAAAATATATAAAACAAGCGTAGAAGCTGTCACGTTAAGCCATGACACACACACACGCACGCACACATTCAAACTGAGTGTATCGCACAGCAGCTAAGCAGCGCTCTCCGCGCACGCTTCCATCTGGAATTGTCAACCTAATCTGTCACGTATTGCGTCAGTAAATTGCAATAAAGTCTGACAATTCGTGTGCGACATTTAATAGAAAAAAGCTATCACTTTGCACAAATTTTGCAATACTTCCATTTCCGCTTCCAATGGTTTTTATTTTTTTTTCATATAACTACTTGTGTACCCTCGAATCTTTTAGTTTTGCTTGCGTAAATTTTTCTCCATATCCTGAGATTATTCCTTGCTCGTTAGCCACGTGATGTATTTGCATCGTTTAGAAGAAAAAAACGCAGAGTTGATGAAAAATTGTGCATCAATAAATACGTGCAAGAATTTTATTGGAACTGAATAAAAATTTCTTATGCAGAGTAAGGAAATTATAAATAGCTCGATACAAATTGTTCAAGACTGTGTAAGATAGTCACAACCAGGCCCATGTCTATAATTTTCTATAGGGGGTTTTTTTGATAAAAAAAAAGTATAGCAGTAGTAGACTGTCGATCGAAGTGAAAACTTCAGTATTAAATACTTGTACTCTCGGGCAGACTTTGTCCTGCCACAGATTGTCTTGCTGCTATATTTAAGCTTAATGCCAAATAAGTTCATGAAGCAACAGGTTTTTTGCAGAACAAATTACCAAGCAGGCTTTACACACTGTTTTGCTGATCACTTTATCAACCATTTAGTAGTATTCTGCAGAGCTGGGCATTGTGTGATCACAATTACTTTCCAATTACAAGAATCGTATTCTTTAAAAATTAACGATTATGTTTACTGTAATTGTAAGTAAGAAAAGTATTGTAACGATTACTGTAATCAGTATACATGCAAATTACAATAATTACATGTATTACTGTCATTGTAATAGAAAATCTATTGATTACAATTACACTAATAAAATCAATAGATTTTTCTATTACAATTACAGTAATCGTAATCAATGAAAATGAAAATTAAAATTACTGCAATCGTAACCATGGTTCTTGTAATTTAATTGCTTACTATTTAAGCTATATCACAAATAATGGCATTTAAAAAAAAAGTTTATGTGAAAGTCATGTAATTTAAATGTTGTCTTAGTTTTCTCCTTACTAAAAAGCAAATACCAATATTGCAATTTTATTCAAACTTTATATTTTGAGCAATACATTTTGAATGATATAAATTAGAGAACTACACAAGCCTTTTCAATGACTTGAATTTCAGTATGCATCCAAACTTGAAAAAGCAAGCTTAAGCCAGCTTGCAAAAATACCAAACAGATACAAGTCATATCCATGCTTGCCCGTTGACTTACTTTGTCGGGCAGAAATTTGAAAAGCTTGAAACGATCGACAAAAGCTTGTCAGCTCGCAAGTATCCAGTTAATTGAATTTAAATCAAGTATCCAAAAAATTCAACGAGCTTGTGTAGAGAAAGCTTAAGCGTAACAGGACTTTTAAGGGTTCTGTGGATTCCGTGGTTGGCAGTTTTAGGGGGTAGCTGCATTTGGAATTCATGTCAAAATTTAAAATTCAAGATGCCGGATAGACTTGCCACCTAGATTTTTTTTTTGTTTTTTGCGAATTCTTGTAATTTTGAAATTCTGACAACGGATTTGAATTAAATTTAAGATGGAGGTTAGGGTTACTACCGAAACTTTTATCACAGTATTGTCACTTAGTAAAATGTATTTTTACGATTATAATTTGTAATTGAAATTGTAATTTATATGTATTTATACGAAAGTAATTGATTACATCCCAACTCTGTAGTGGAATTCCCAAAAATTTAACGATAATAATCGTTGTCGTTATCGGTCATTGTGCGTGCCACGTTCATAGAAATGAAATCGTTGTTAAAGCGTTTGGGAATTCCATTACTGGTCTTCTGTGGCAGTCCATACCCTTTTATAAGCTTATACGCTTAGCTTCTCTTTAATCAAAATTGAAATAATTGTGCATTTTTGCTCTTTCAAAGGAATGTTTTGTGAATGCTTCGTTGAGTTGAGAACAATTTGCTTGAATTCAAGTAAACAATTTTTTGAAGCGAAGCTTTTTACGCCTCGTTTTGTGATTTGCTTGAGTGAAATCTGAAAAACGATACTTTTTTCCATACACCTTTTTCTTAGAACTGTTGTTGCTTTTTGTGTCGATTGTAACAAGGGAATAATAAAATTAATACAAACATTTCTTTGTTAGCAATGAGGATTGAGAACTCGTACCCTTTCGATTGATAGTCCTATACACTACCAACTGATCCAAAAACCTTCGTTGACTACCAGAGTTTATTTAATATTAAGTATTTACTGAAGCTATGTTGCATAGATGACAAGAATCTATTAAAGGATTGTGCATTAGCTATCCTTCATTTGAATGCGTGAAGCTATGGTGCAGATCAAAAGGATCGTGTATTGGCTATCCAAACAACAAAATCAGCAAAAATATAACAAAACAAATGTTGATTCTACTTACCACCATTGTCGTTAACATCGCTAACGTGTTTTCTTTTGTTAAAGAGAATAGTCTGTTCCCTAACTTTAAGAACTGCTGGAACTTAAATTTCATGAATTGATCGAAGTTATGCGGCAAAGTAATAAACAGTTTTCGTTATTGCTAACGAAGATGGGTGATGGTAAAAAACTTGCGCAAAACGAGTTACATTTAATAGAGAGTAGATTTTTTACGAATTAATCTACCAGCCGCCTGTGTCCAAATGGAATAAGATTATTTTTTAGTAATGCTTCTGTAAATTTATTTAATAATTCTATCTCACGCGCAATAGAACGCAATAAAAATAAAGAACAATTACAAGCATTTAAACAAAAATTGCATAATTTCAAAGTCATCGATACGGGTGGTCTACCTTCTGAAATGGTTTTTGTCATCAATAAACAATATCTAATAACAACAAATATTAGTGTTAGCGAGAGTTTGGCAAATGGGGCTATTGGTAATCTAGTGTACATTGAATTGACCAGAATGACCAGGTTAAAAAAGTTTGGCAGGAATTCTATGAGTCTAAAATTGGTCAGAAAGCAAGAATGAAAGCTTCTGCCGATGCTCAATCGATTCAAGTTGGAAGAAGAGCTGTGCCAATTCTACGAAAAAACAGTAGCATACCTCTTAATAAAAATAAAATAATCACAGTTACAAGACATCATTTTCCATTAATTCCAGCAATGGCTGTAACTATTCATAAGTCACAGGGTGGATCATTCGCAGATTGTTTACGAATATGACAAAAAGCATTCCTTGCAATTACTCTACGTCACTTTATCTCGTGTTACTAGCATTGACGGACTTTTTATCACAACCTCTGATGACAATCTTCAACAATTTATATTTCATCATGGAAGGCGAAATGATTTTTCTAATGCTGATTTAATTCGAGAATTTTAAAGATTATCTCTTTACAAATTGGAAACTAAATGTATTACTATAAAAAATTTGATAGAGAGCAAACAGTTCCTTTCTGTAATGACTTTAAATTGTCAGAGTCTCCATTCGCATTCTCAAGATCTTACCGATTCTATAACTCAAATCTATGTCATTATATTGCTATCAGAAACAAAAATGCAAAATGATGAAAGTATCGATATCACATATTTCGCTTGCTTAATTTCAGAGAAATAGTTGTCGTTCTGGAGGAGTTGCAATTTATCGTAATTATAATTAAGATAAGTACATCACAGTCACTGGGGATATGTCAATATATTTAAACAGACTCCAGCTACAAAATTTTTCAGCTGATATTTAAAAAATTGGAGAAGTATGTTCTGCAGAAGCAGGTTCCATTGAACTGGGTAAAAATATCACAAAATGCCAATTGTTTTTGGTGGAGATTTTAATTGCGATTTTAGACATGAATCCTCACAGGCACTTAAACAATTCCTTTTTGATAAATTTAATTTTCAAATAATAAGCGATCCAAATATTTGTACAACACGATTAGGAACAACTATTGATGCAGTTTTTTTAGATATATCGCCGACATATCATCCATACCATACGTTTGCTATTTCAATTATCATAAACCCCTAAATTTTATTAATAAAATTCGATAATGATTGAAAACATTTACAAAAATAATTCGAAATGGATGTAATATATAAAAAAATAAAATAATATTGATATGTAATAAAATTTACTGCTGTGATTATTACTTGTGTTTTTTTGTAGTTTATTTGATGTTATTTAAAATTTTTGAATTTAAAAATTATTTCATTATAAAAAACTAATAAATGAACAAATCTATGAAACTGTGAAAAAGCTTCACTTCTCTCGTGTGTCCAACGACGCATCTATTTTTTTTTATCATCGGGCTAAAGGCAGCATGACAAAACGACTTATCTCGTCTAAAAAAAAAACAAATCCTTATATGAAAAGTTGTAACATTATGATAATAAAACCACTTATTTTGACTTAACATTCCATTTGTTTTTGGAATTTAATTTTCTCAAAATAACAATTTAGTTGGTTTTTGTCTGGAAACCAGTTGATTTTGATTTTACAACGTAGCAAAGAATGTAACAAAAAGAAAAAGAAAAGAAAAACAAACACCGTGAGCTTCGAACCTACGACATCCAGTTTGTAAGTTCACTAGTCTAACCACTGGGCTATAGCGTTATAATTGATAGAATCAATAAACAATCATATGAACCGAATCGCCTTACATTGAGTCTTACTATTGCCAGGATAACTTTTTACGGGTTTAAATCCAAATTTAGTACCTATCCAACTGTACTAGAATTTAGTCTTAATAGAATTGAAAACAAATAGTAATGCAAAACTGTTCACAACTTTAAATCGAAAAGCTAAAAAGAGCGATGTAATTTTTCCTTTGTGCTTAAGTGTAAACCAAAAAGCTAAAAGGGAAGCTGTAATATTTCTTTGGTTTAAATTTTAGTACAGTAGAATTTTAATTACGAGTTAGTATTTGCAAAGTTTTAATTGTAAACAGCATGGTTTAAAGAAATGGTTTAGTGGGACTAGCTCTTTTTAGCTTTTCGATTTAAAGTTGAGAACAGTTTTGCATTACTATTTGTTTTCAATACAATTTAGACTAAATTCTAGTACAGTTGGTTAGGTACTAAATTTGGATTTAAACCCGTAAAAAGTTATCCTGGCAATGGTAAGATTCAATGTAAGGCGATTCGGTTCATATGTTTGTTTATTGATTCTATCAATTATAACGCTATAGCCCAGTTGTAAGTCTAGTGAACTTAAAAACTGGATGTCGTAGGTTCGAGGCTCACGTTGTTTGTTTTTTTTCTAATATTTTAATCCAAGCCTGTACGAAATTTAAAACGAAACTGTATTAAAAACATATTTTAGCATTTTGCAAATACTAGATTTGAAACCAAAGCTGGTGTTGACTTATGTGTAGTACAGAAAAGTATAAATTTTAGTTTAAGATTTCTTGCCGTGTAGCAAAGACCATAATGAATGCAGCTTATCATAAACTAGGATTTCTCAAAATATAAAATTTTTAAAGAGAGCGAAAAACTGTTTTCATGATGTACAAAACTTTTTTAACGTTATTTTTTGTTGCATTCTTTGCTACGTTGTAACATCAAAATCAACTGGTTTCCAGGTTAAAACAAACCATTTTGTTATTTTGAGAAAATGAAATTTCCAGAAAAAAATGGAAGATTTTTAACCGTGTTTTTATATTTTCTGCAAAGCAAAAAGTTATTTCCCTCTATCCTTGTTTTGTTCAGGTCTGGGTTTTATATGTTTATTTTTATTTTCAGCCAATTTTAGCCAGACAGAGAGTATCACCTGTATAAATAAACTCTCACACACATACAAACACACACATACACACACACACACACGCACATTTTCGAATTCAAAGTTTGTAGATATTCCACAACTTGAACTAAAACATTGACAATATAGAAAACAAATATAAACAACAATTTGCTCTGGCAAATAACTTCAATAATTATTTCGACAAAAGTAAATAAACCATTTATTGTACGTATGGAAAATAACACCTCGTTACACAACTGCACTATGGACAGTAAAGATGATGGATAGAAGAAGAAATACAGAAGTGTAGATGCACAAAAACAAAAAAGCAGGCTTTTGCTTAAAATACGTTGTCCGGGATTAATATAGAATTGTAACTACTTTCTTGTCAATTGATAAACTGAACACATTGCGAACGTGTCTCATTTCATCCTAGTGCTTTCAGCTTATTTTCCTTGAGCATATGAATCGAAAATACAGCGATATTATGAAAATCTTAATAAAAAAATTATAAACCTTTTTATCTTGCAGGACAGGAATTGGATACATGAAATATTTTCTTAAAGCATAGTAATCTGTTCAATTTCATGTGAAATTCCACTCAAATCTTCATACAAAAAGTGACAGCTTTATAAACAAGCGTGTTCTGCTGCGTGAAATTATCGCAACATGTTTCTGAGCAATATTTTTTCACGACAATTTAATTGTACTGTCATTTATTTTGAAGTGAAAAGAGAGATATATGAAATCTCCCAACTTATTTATATTTATTTATATTTATTTAATTTAATTATCATGTTCACATATAAGACAAAGTCTTTTAAATGCAGTAAGAAATCAAAGAATAACAACAAGTTATAACCAACAAATAAATAAAAACAAAAAAAAATTTTAATTTACTTATTTTAAATTAAAAAAAAAGGAAAAAATTGTAAACACGACTAAATTTAACTTTAAATTTTAAATTTTAAATTTAAGTTATAATCAACAAACAAATGCATTTGACTCAAGAAATTAAATTTAGTTATAAGCTTCAATTTTAACAATAAATTATAATTGAATTGAATTTAGACTTATGTATAAATTACCATTAAGGAACTTTATCAAAAAATTAAGAAGATAACATTAATAGAATAGAAAATAGAAGAAAGAAGAAAGATAGTATCAAGAAAAGTGTTGGAATATTGCATGCTTAAAGTTGTGCTTATTTCGGATACTTTTGATTCTTGAAGGTAGCGAATTCCACATTCTGATAGCGTTCACAAAAAAGAGTCTGTTAGAATTCAAAAAATTGTATACAGGGATTACAAGGTTCATATTTCTGGTCGATCTACAAAACTGTAACTTATTAAATAAGTAATTAGGAGTTTGTGTATAAATCAAGTTATGCAAAAAAATACAGTTTCTAGCATCCAAATAATTGAAAATATTGCAACCAAGTACTCGATTGCTCAAATGACTTATACGGTCAAACTTTTTAAGACCATAAACGTATCTGACAGCATTATTAAACACAAGTTGTAACTTAAGCTTTGACCTCGAATCAAGCTTACTGTATACAACTTCTGAGTAGGAAATTATTGGCATTATGAGTTGAACCACTAGCTTTCTTCTAGTCTCAACAGGCACAAATGATGCAGTTCTTCTCAGGTTCCGTAGGATATAGTAAACTTTACAAACAACAGAGTTTATATGATCTTCACAGGAAAGTGAGGAGTTAATATAGTAACCGAGATTTTTAACTTTACCTATAAATTTCAAGTCGACTCCATTCAGAAAAATGGCTGGTATATCAGAAAAAGAGTATCTAGACTTAAAAATCGGCATAACAAATGATTTAAGAGGGTTAAGATTAAGCTTATTAGCTTTAGCCCAATCTACTATTTTACTCATGTCTTCATTTACCTCAATACATAAATCATCAACAAGATCAATTGGTTTGGACAAGTACAGCTGAAGATCATCAGCATATGCATGCATGGTTACATGACGGCATTTGCTGAAAATATCATTAAGAAACATTGCAAATAAAAGCGGACCAAGTACCGAGCCTTGAGGAACTCCACAGGATAAATTGTTAAAAGCAGACAGACTATTTCCCACCCTTACTCTTTGAGACCTTCCAACTAAGTAATTATATAACAGACGGACCGCAGTAATAGAAAACCCAAAATTAAGTTCTAGTTTTTGACATAGTAATAAATGGTCAACAGAGTCAAATGCTTTTGAAAAGTCCAACATGCAAAGCAAGCTAAGTCTCTCTGAGAAACTTTGCCATAGAAATTCCTCGCAACAAACTTTAAGCCAGAAATAGCACGCAACAAATAAATAGATGTTGCCAGCGAAATTTCGCGAAAACGAACAGAGTACTAGGCTTAATGTATTATGTTAGTCAATTATTTGATCATAATACTGTTTGACAATTTTCAAATTTTTTCAATATTACAAACTTCAATCAACTGATTCTGGTAGAAGAGATAGAAAAATTTTACATGTTACGGCGTGTGAAAAGTTTATGTCATAGGAACTTTTAATGTAGGTTTTAAATTTATCATACTTCGTAATATCATATTGCCATAGTTATTTTATTCTTAAATTTTATCTATATAAATAAAACAGACAGCCGTCAGCGTGTGCACTCATAACTCGAGAACGGATCGTTTGATTTTCATGATTTCGAGCTTAATAGATTCGTATTGCCCCAAGAAAGGACACTATTGAAAATCCCGAAAAATTACCAGAAATATTCGAAATCCGGGAAATTCTCGTTTTTTGTACATTTGTTCGAAAATAGATGGCACTGCACGTCGAGTTTGATATTTGTTGATGGTTTAAAAAAACATTTGAAAAACGATGACATTTTCTTACTTGATGCGCCTGGTGGAACTGAAATAACTTTTCTGATTTAAGTGATTTTGGTTACAATTCGTTCAAGATCTGAGATTGCTCTGTCACTGGCCTGTTCTGAGATAGCGGCTACGTTTTTAGAAGGTGTTAGAACAGCTTATTCTGCATTAAAATTGTCATTTAATCTGCAAGCCACAATGGCTTCCAAAGACGCATTTGAAGCCCTGAATCGCACGTTGAAAGAATTACGAAATGATAAACGACTTTTTGGTGGCGCAATAATTTTGCTGTCAGACCTGAAGGCGTCGGCTGTATGGTGATACGTGAAAATTTGCAATTGAAAACAAAAATGCGAGTTGCTTTTCGAAATAACCAGTCCGTTGCAGAGTTCTCCAGGCAGTTGTTTGCGATGGGAAATGGCGTGTTTCTAGTTCACTAGTCACCGACCTAATTGAATTTCAACCGAATTTTTGCCACTTTACAACGACGCACAGTGGGCCAGTAAGTACTGCTTTGCGTCAAAAGTCAATATCTTTGCTTAACATAATACAGATAGGTGGATTAAATTTGGTACATGGAGTACATATATAATAAAAATCTAGAGAACTAAAATTATCGGAGTTTAACAATAACCACGCCTACCTCTTATATAACACACTTAATTTAAACGTTGCATTTTTCGTATCGAAGTTATATCAAAATAACTCTGTCAAAAATCTGTAATATATGTATAATATACGTGTGGCATAGCAAATTGGCATAGCATTAAGAAGGAGTCGTCACTTACCAATAAAATTTGGTATATACATAAGTTGTTATCGGCTACATAAGATCACAGACGAAAATATTTGTACATCCACCTACAATCATGCCCACCCCCATATAGAACAAAAATTTAAAACACTAATTTTTTTCGTATTGAAGTTATATTAAAATAGCTCACTCAAAATATGAAATGTATGTGTGGATTGAAAAAAAATTGCCACACCCACTTCCCATACTTTGCATACGAAATTCGCAAAGCAAAATATTTCCAAATTCGCCTTCAACCACGCCTATATCCCATTAACCCTTTGACAACGAAGAAATTTCCGCTGGAAACTTTCAAAATTTTTTTGCGGATTCTTTCTCAGAAATTCAACATTTCAAGACTAAAGTGTTGCTAAAATTTAAAAATTGTTACTCCTTCTACGAGAAAAATCATGGGACATGGACATGGACACATGGACACATGGACACACATTCGTCGTCAAAGGTTAAAATGCATTAAATATTAAAAAGCATTTTGTCGTTACAAAAAGTAAGCATGAAAACGCATGAACTAACGTGTTGGCATATTAAAACTGCAAAACGAAAACAAAAACGATTCTAACTATCAGTTGCTGATCGTTTGTCCAATAGTTTGCGTTCAATGTGCATGATAATGCACGCATAAAACTGTTTCGCAAAGCACATAAAAGCGATTCAAGCTTTAAGTTTCTCATCAACTGTCCAATGCTGCAGTTTGTGCGTAAATTCATGTTTTTAGTTGTGCTTTGAAAACATCCATCTAATTTTTTTAAACCATATAAGTTATTTTTGAAAATGAGCAGATTGCGTCGGTTTTATAAAACTGAGGATGCAATTGTACAGCTTTTGAACGCATCGTATAGTGAAGATGAAGAAAGTGTGTTAGAATTAGACATCGAGGATAGAGCTTTTTTGGATGATTTTACGGATTTAGGTAACGGAGCCGAAATCGAAATAGAAGATATTCTGCAAACCGAAAAACCTTCAACGAGTAAAAATTCAAAGACAGATGCATCTATGGCAAAAGGTGTTCTCAAACCTAATAAAGATGCCAAAGATTTTTTAGTTAAGTTTCAGTGGAAAAAAGCCAATCAAAATTACGTTTCGCCAGCTTATACTGACCCTGATTACATATACGGGCAGGTTTTAAATCCAAAGGTAAGCGCTGATGAGGAGGTACCAACTGTTTTAGAAGTCTTCAGTGCAGTTTGTGATTTCAACACACTAATAGAGGACATAATTCACCAAACGAAACTTTATTGTGAGCTGAAAGGTGTAATATTTTCTGTAAGTAAAGATGAGTTGAAAGCGTTTTTTGGGATGATTATAGAAATGAGTATACACAGATTGCCAGAAATAAGATTGTACTGGTCTACGAAGGAAATATATTCATTACCATTTATTTCTAAAGTTATGACTCGAGATCGTTTCGAAAAAATTCTTTCCAGCTTACATTTTGTTAACAATGCTGAACATCCAAGCCGTGACAATCCATCATACGATAGAGCCTTTAAAATTGGGCCAGTAATAAATCATTTCAACTCAGCATTTAAAAAAAATTTTAGCCAAGGCAAATGCCAGTCTATAGACGAACATATGGTAAAATTTAAGGGCCGCAATATAATGAAACAGTAAATGAAAGACAAACCCATAAGCTGGGGGTTTAAATTGTGATGCCGTTGCGATGCTAAGAGTGGTTATCTATATAAAATAGATACATATATACAGGCAAAAAGGAACAGAGAGAGATTGGCATTGGCGAATCCGTTATTATAGATATGGCATCAGGGCTGGAAAATATGGGAATAGAACTATATTTCGATAACTTCTTCAATAGTCCAATATTATTACATAAACTCATGACCAATGGAATTCGAGCCTGTGGCACTTTGAGAAAAAATTGTGCACAAATGCCACAATTTAACGCCGATAAATCTTTTGATCGTGGAGACTTCCAAAGCTTTGCGTCAAAAGGAGTTTCAATTGTAAAATGGATGGATAATCGTGCAGTGCATATGGGATCTAATTTCATAAATCCAATCGACACCGTTAGTGTCAAAAGACGGCAGGCTGGATCTGCAAATAAAATTAATGTGACTTGTTCAAAAATGATTTCACAATATAATGCAGGAATGGGAGGCGTGGATCTTATGGACCAAAAAAAGGTAAAGTGTTAAGTATATTCTGAGTAACTTTTTAAGTAAGAAAGATTTATTTATTTATTTTCAGTCCTACTATGAATATGATCGTAAATCGAAGATAAGATTTTATCTTCGTCTGTTTTTTGATTTAATGGATTTGGGTGTGAAAAACTCCCACATAGTGTATGACATGATATCCAGAAGTAATTCAAAACCATTTATTATAAAAAATCTGGAGTTTCGCACGCAGTTGGCTATACAGCTAATAGACGGCTTTTGTAGTAGAAAAGTTGGTATTACCTCGATAGCACGAGAATCAGTTACAAGGTCAAGACTGGGGGCTGTACCGGATTTAGCTGGACATTATCAAACAAGAACGAAAGGAGGAGTCAGGAAGCGATGTGTTGTTTGCACAAAAAACGGAATCGAAAATCGAACAAACATAATTTGTTTCGCATGTAAAAAACCAATGTGCTTTACTGGGGACAGAAATTGTTTTGAAATTTATCACAACTAAGTTCGATTTTGATTTAGTTTATATGAACCATTTATAAAATCTTATAATTTTAAGTAATTTTTTTAATTTTTTGTTTATGTTTGTTTTATGTTTTTTACTGAATTGTTTGTGTTTTCTTTGTTTTTTAATTAAAAAATATTAATTACTAAAAATTAAAAATTAAAAAGTATACTTTATTTTTACCTTTGACGACGAATGGGACACATATGTCCCATAATATTTTCAGCTTCCCCGTGAAAAGTATAGAACTAATTTAAAATCCGTTGATCAATAAATTCACATAAGGCATTGGCACATCTAATACTAAAAGTTTATCCAATAGTATCATTCAGAATCCGAGATATTAGGAAACTTAAATTGCCATACAAAAAATAAAAATTTCTGACTTTGAGACACCCTTAAAACCAACTGAAACAACAAAACCTTAATTTTAACACGAAATCCAAAGAAGACATTGGTTTTTTATCGAGCAACACCGATTTTTCCAAAATCTATTAAAAATGTGCCTGCAATGACGAAAAAACAAAAAAACAATACAACCAAAACCATCTGAAGTAAAGCATTTTTTTTATTTGTGGGCGGCAAAAAAGGGTGTGTCATTTTGTATAAATCGAGACATTGATAAAATAGCAAGGTATAGCAGCAAGGTATAAAATAGCAGGAATTTTTTAAAGTTGTCGAGTTGTGTAAAATTAACCAATTTTAAATAAGCTTAGTTTAATGTACTTTTAACTAAGTTGACTTTAAAGTACTTTTAACGTATTTGAAAATAAAGTACTTTTAAATTAATTGACTTTAAATTACTTTTAAAGTAATTAAAAATAAAGAAGTTTAAAAATAGTTCACAATAAACTTCTTTTAAATTAGTTGAAAACACATGCACAGTACGACAATTGACTTACTCCAATGACAACCCCATATAAATAAAGTAGGTTGGTGACAAGAGCAAAGTTAGAATTTCAACTAGTTGTAGTTGAAAAAAGTAGTTTTATGCTTCTATTAAATCAGTTTCTTTTCCTGCAGGGTAATTGAAGACATTATGCTTCAAGGTAATATGTCGAAAAATTCTAATTTCGAAAAAAGTTTTAAGTTTTGCATTTGTACTAAAATCTATACTAAATCACACTTTGTCAAGAAGTTGTTTTATAAAATAGCCACAAACATGGTTGTTTTAAGGATTCAATTCTCAACTCAAATTTAAGGTTATCAACACACTAAACTGCAACGGGGTCAAAGTGTTGACTTGTGAGGATGATGTGGTTGCAATGGTGTCCGGACTGTTCCCTCCTACGCTCAGTGAGTTAATGGAGACAGCTTTGGGAAAATTTAGTCTCTGGGAGCTAACTCTAGTAACAAGAAACTGATGTTATTCACCACAAAAATAAAAAGCCACACTTTGTCCTCCCAGGATCCAGCGATCTGCGTGCATAGGCTTTACAGGAGGCATGCGCTCCTGCCCCACAGATGCACTAAATATCCTGACACGCCTACTTCCTACAGATATGCACATCAATCTTACCGCAACCAACAGAGCAGTTAGATTCAGAGAGTCCTACAACTGGCGAAGCAGACCATATGGACACAGCAACATTCTAAATCCGTTACCTCAGGAACTGGTTCCGAATAACACAGACTACTAAAATCAAATTCACAAAATCCTTTACGATCAAGTTCCCCACCAGGGTAGAGTGGCGCAATGGAGGACATTGGAGGACTTAGTCTTCGATGTTTCCTTCTGCACTGACGGCTCCAAGATGGAGTACGGAGTGGGAGCTGGTATATACTCAGAGAAGCTGGGAGTGGCGGAAGCTTTTCATCTACTGGACTCAGCCAGCGTTTTTCAGGCCGAGCTTTTAGCGATAAGAGAAGCTTGTAAGCTTGTAGCGCTTTAAGTAGAGCCAGCACGAATCGTCTTAGTGCAGCTATTTTAATGGAGAGAAAAGCTACCATCAAAGCTTTAGCTGCGATCAACAGCAACTCCAAACTGGTAAGGCAGTGTAAGGATAAGCTGGCCCTGCTAAGCAACCAAGTTAACATTACCATACTTTGGACCCCGGCCATAGGTGCATTTGTGACAATGAAAAGGTGGATAAGCTGGCTAGGCAGGGTTTCTTCCATGACGTTTCAAGAGCGGAATCAGTCACAATTCCACTGAACACCATTAAGGAAGGAATTCACTCTTAGCAAGTCGTAGGTGGAGAGGCTTGACCACTTGCAACACATCAATAAAATTATGGCCTCTTTACAACCTAGACCGAACTCAGGAGATGCTCTCAAGATTTCTGAGCGAAATGGCTAGAATCACGGCTATAATCACGGGTCACTGGTACAGGCCGAAAACATCGAACTACCCTACAACACCCACTGTCGTAGTTGCGACGACCCAAATGAAAAAGAAACGCTAACTCACTTCCTGGGCACCTGCCCCGCCCTGGCCAGGTCTAGATTAAGAGCGCTAGGCAAGCCTTTCTTTAACAATCTAGAGGGACTCTCAAAAATAAAAATCAATAACCTTCTAACATTCATAAACCGCACTGGATGTCAATAAACTAACAGTGCGATACTCACTTTACATACAGGAACACGAGGTTATGGCATCAAAATGGCACACTAGAAGCTACTTGGATCCTACTAGTTGTAGCTTTACCATCCAAACCAACCAACCAAGGTTTTAAATTGTTTGTATGTACATACATCTTCATCCATGCATAGAACACTGAAAATCCGAAAATGCCACATATCACCTTTATCCACTCCTTCAATTATTAATGTTGTTGAGCTGTGTTACATATGTTATGAACATCACAACATAACTTGAAGTTTTAAGGTTTGTGATGCTTCATTAGGGTTTTATTCAACTTATAGTGCACACATTAAAGTTAATCACCTTTTATGTATATTAAGGTTCTTTTATTTCTCATGACCCACAGTGTCATGTTTTAAGCATGTACATATATTCTCTTGTACTTATACAAATCTAATTTATATGCATGTATTTGTGTTGCTTAGCGTATGTTTGCTTGTGTTAATAAGTTTATTTTGGTGGGTGTGTGGGTGTGGGAGTTTATATGCTTGGGAAATGCTAAATTTCCGCATATCTTGAGTATGTTTACAAAGCGCTTAATATGTACATAGCCTCACACACACATACACACACATACATACACCATTCACATACAATGTATATTATACATATGCAAACATTTTACTAAGCAGAATATTCCACATTCGAGAAGGACGAAGAGTGAGACAAAAATCAGGATAGTTAGCAATCACACACAACTAAAGCTGCTACAAACATTATTATATGCGGCTGGTATCCAGGCAAATATTTTCATTTTGTATCTGAATGCATTCATAGTATTACAATAACTACAGAACCGGCAGATAAGGAGATGCGATCGAAGCTGCGACTGAACATTATTTGTTTACAATTATTACATTGGGTTCAATGGTCGACGCAATATTCGTGTAACGACAAACATTGCATTTATATAATCCTGAAGTTTATATAATCGATCACGATCCTGAAGTTTTGTCTTACATGAACTTAATGGTTATTATTATTGAACCGTTCCTAAAAAAATTGTTATCCGATCAGTATCGTGGAAATTATTTTTTGTACGATCTTCTTCTCTCTGCAATGACAATTGCAGATCTCAGTCGTTGAGTAAACTTCTTCGGTAAGGGTCCCCTTGTTCCAGAAAATCTGGTTGTAGGTATGTACAAAATTGTTTGATTTTTGATAGGTGATACTGTTGAGCTAAACTAAATAACGTTATTTGCAGATAATACGCTTCCATACTTTTCTAGAATTAAATTACCAACAAATGGCGATGTTTCTCGCCATTTGGTCCATTTAAACGTATTAAGTAATTTAAGAATGCTGAAAAGTATAGAGCAAGTCGTCGGCGAAATGATACCAAAAAATGATATCGAAATGATCTTAAAAATTGTTCACACAGAAAAAAAAAATCATTGTAAAATCAACTAGAAACATAATGATTTTACATGTTTCCCCTATGATTTTGCTTCATATAGATTTATAGTAAAATCATTGTGATTTTTATGTAAAAATCGCAGCAAATTTTCATGTTGAATCATTATGAAAACATGTAAAATCATTAAGATGGTCATGTTGAATCATTATGAAATCATTATGAAATGCAGCTGAATCCTTACCTCAGTTTTATATAAAAAGAACTTCAAGTTGGTTTTATTTAGTTTTTTTTTTATTGAAAAATAAAATAAATACGACTTATAATTACAAAACATACCTCAATTTTTCTCCAACTAAATAGTTTTTCTCGATAACTAGCACGAAGTGGTAAAGCTTCCTGTTTATCTTCCTTAGATATGTACCTTAAACTTTCCTAGTCAACTGAAGCTTCTGTTTCTATTGAAAACACAAACTACTAACACTTGCATTTACTTTTCATTCCACTTGTCTTACTTTTTCAGCTATTACAAACTATTTTAATTTTACTGAAGCTACTTCTCGCGATAAAACTTCTAATGTGCTAGAAACAACGGAACTTCTTCAACACGTAAAATTTTTTTTTAACATGATGCAATAATAATTTTACTAGATTTCATAATGATTCAACATGATGTCATAATGATTCTACATGAAATCATAATGATTCTACATGAAATCATAATGATTCTACATGAAATCGTGTTGATTTACTTTTTACATGATGCATTAATGGTTTTACTGGTTTTCATGATAATTCTACATGAAATCATAATGATTTTACATGAAATCATAATGATTTTTCTGTCGCTGCCACCATGAAATATAAAATCATGTAAAATGAAATCAACTATGCATCACAATGATTTTACTATGCAACATTTTTCTGTGTGTTCAATATCGAGAAATAAACGAGAACATAGTGCAAAATGTCCTGACAGTATTTTTCCGTCACCTGTGGTATCTGTCGGAAACGCTTATGGGATTAGCATTTTTTGATCAATCTGTTGATGTACAAACGAAAAAACTAATGGTTGCCGGTCTTAAAAAAAGGCAATTATGCAAACTGCAAGAAATCCCATATCGTTTCCGAATTTGTAAAAATTAGTAAAACTAAGAAACTAATCATTTTGGACTCAGTAGATACTTCAAAATTAAGAAATAATCAATTCGTGTCTACAAATTTTTCAAGGCATTGTTTGCAAATAGTGCAACAGAAAATACTCCCACTAGCTTTTTGTTAGCCGATCCAAGTACTTGGACAAGCAATGAAAAGTACTTACGCGCTGAAGAAATGGTAAAAAAATTAACATCGTAAACGACGCCGCCAAAAGAGCGATAAGTTTGATGACAATGGTCAATGAAAAAATAACAACCAACGAAATCGAGAAACAAATGCTTCTCCAAGTTGTAGAAGAACATCAAAAAATCTTCCCTATGAACTTACCAAAAAAACAACTTCAACAAAAATTAAAAGAAAAAACATATTAAAATTGATTTTCGTAAAAACAATATTTTGAAAATTAAATAAAACAAAAAAAAAAATGCAATAAAAAAGTGTTTTATTTTTTTTTTCTTGGTTGTACAAGGTAATGAAATTGTCTTTAATGCGAATTAATTCTTTTCTGATAGTGTCACTTACTATGACGTGGCAGACGATTGAATTCAAAAAAATTGAAAAATTAACAATTTTAAAGTTCGCGGGCTGAATGCACCCACAAATTAAACCGTTATCAAATAAATAAATACACAGTTAAATTTAGCGTACAATTTTACTTCTGAATCGATAAAATTTTTTTAATTGTTTTTGCTTTTAATAGTGATTTAAATTCAATAAGTGAAATTTAGAAAAATGTACCTCAAAAACCACTCTTTTAGGTGTCGTCCACTCAGTTTTTACAAATTCGACAATTTGTCTAATACAAATTTTCGTCCTTCGTGGCTTTCAAATATGCTGTATTCAGAACATGCCCGCGGAGGGAGGATCTGAGATACTTTTGCAAATGACACAGTTTACTGTCCATTCTGGGATCATTTCAAGAATAGCGACAGCTCTGATTCTTAATTTTACGGATTATATGGATTTTTATTTCCTAAATCCAAATTTCAAAAATTTCAAAACACTCGTAATTGGTTTATGAGTTCAAAACTGGAAAAAAATAGTTTCAAAACCGAGCTGGTTTTAGTAATTTTTAAAAAAAAAATATTCGGAAAATTTTGTATTTTTATTTCAAAAGAGGAAAACTTGAGGGTTAATAGTAATTAATGCGATTTTATTTAAGGATAAAGGAGACATCACATTATTTAATTTACTTAATTACTACGAATGTTTGTTAAAAAAAATACAGTAAAAAAAAATTAAATTTGAAAATGTTTCGGGCATGATACGAGAAAGATTTTTACCCTATCTTTGAAATATATATACTTTTTTTATGTGTACAAGCGTGTGCCAACCGGCATATCATGATAACAAAATTAGTACCAAAAATATCAGAAAATAAAAAATATAGGTTACATTTTCTTTATGTGCATTCTAGACTCCTTTATGACTTTCCCCTTAGAAAAAATCCTGCGGAAGCCCTTGAATATGAGTTTAATTTTATATTAACTCATGAAAAGTTACTAAAGTTAGATTTATGAACAGAAACCACGCTCTAGACTCTTAAGATGAGTATATCAAAAGCTTTTTATTCAAAGAAGTCATAATACGACTAATAAGATCTCTAAAGCTAGTTTCCAGCTCATACGAATTTCGGGGGACAATCACTAGCAAAATTTAAAGCTTCTGCAGTACATGAATGTTGTCAATTGATTCATTGGGTTCAAAAAGGATGTGAGAGCTTTTCACGCTCTTTTTGCATGAATAGCAAAAAGTGATTATAGTTATTATCATAAGACAACGTCCTGCAAAATTTTACTTCGATGCAAAGAAAATTATTGTCGTTTTATACACACGTTTTATACGGCAATATTGGAATATTTTAACAGCAATTTGATAGTGTTGGCCAGTTATAAGTGACTGGGAGTGTGAACGATGAGCTCGATTTCTATCGGACTTAGAAATATATCAAATATATCCATAATGTCACGAAAAAATTGAAAATTATTCAAATTTTTTGAAAATATTGAAACATGTCAGCAAGTAGCACTTTAGTATATTTGCATCTTGTAGCTTAAACCCAAGTCTTTTTAATGTAATAAAAATGGCGACAAGTCTTATAAATGACTCAAACATATCATTAAAGAGATGTTTGTCAAAGGCCCCTTATTCTCAAAATTCGAAATTTCCAATTCTACCATACATGCGAATCAACCATAGAGTCCAAGGAAATTTACTAACATTTAGAGTGAAAGGGGGGGAAGTTTCGGAACTGAAGCACAGTTATTAAATCAAAACAATAGATAATCTTATGAATCACTTGAATAATAAAGTTTTTTCACTCTTTTATATTATCTGTATAATTACTAATGACTAATTTCGGGCTCAAAGAGAGCTGCAGGAATATTTTTCAAAGAGCGCCCATATCAAAAATAACTCTAATATCACAATTAACTTGAACAACAAATGTTGCTTTATCAAAGATCTGCGTGCATACCAAATTTGATTAAAATTGGACTAATAAATGGTGTTTAATACAAAAAGGGCATTCGATATGAATTTTTAAAATAACTTAATTTAATATATATACTGTAATCTTATATAACTTAATTTAATATATATAACTTAATCTAATATATATATCTTTAAAAACTTAATAAACAAATTTTATCACTCACTCAAATGCTCTTCAGAATTTCTTTTAAAAAATTGATCAGCTTAATTAAACCATTCGTTTACGAGCTTCAAGAATCAAAAACTTTAGAGTAGATTTTCTCGGTTACAATACAATACATTAATTCTTATTTCTTATTATTACGAGGTAAATAAGAATCAATCCAAACTAGTCGGCTCAAAAAATTGAAGCTCATTACTTTAATATTTTTTTATTATGCGTATGAACATATTGTCACTTGATTTAATTCATCGAATTTATTCATACATGTGCGTGTTTTTATCAGAACGATGTTAATGAAACTCAAACAAAACTTGATGTCTAGTCAGCTCTGGAAATTTAGTCATGTTTGCACATGTTTCCCGATGTCCTCGAGTGCTAATGCCATCAACATCACCGTCCTCATATGTCAACCTCATATGCCAAACTACACGGTCAAAAATTTTGGACTTAGTTATAATTAGACAGCGGAAAATATGAAATTGCATATTTGTATTGAATGATCACAAAACAATTTCGATGACACAGATATGCGTCCCGAGAAATTCTATCTCGGAAAACATAACAAAATTTGCATACAAAATGCATATGCATATATTAATTGCATATGCAAATTAAAAATTTACATATTTGCATATTATATGCATATGCAAAATTTATGCAAGTCCATTTAATCGCAAATGTATGTTCGTAACTTTAATCATAGACATGAACGTTTTCAGAGGGTGCAGGATAGGGATGCCAGATGCGCTTTTTAAACAGTACAGTACTGTTTTTTTGGACAATGTACTGTTTTATGACATGCACCCAAGACAAAACGCAAAAGTACTGTCTTGTAATAATGTACTTTTTTACTGTTTTTTTTTGTATAAATTTTACGTGTTGAAAATATTTTTGATTTTCTGAGTGCGAAGAAATGAGCCCACCTTTGTTAATAAAAATTTTTTTTGCCATAGTCGCCCTCTGAAAGCAGTCTGCTTTTTGGAGTTTACTGGTATGTTTTAAATGATGAAAGAACTGCGCGAGAAATTTGAACATCAAAAAGATGCAGGGTTTTATGGCTACTTATCTGAAACCACCATTGAATATTCAGTTTTATGTTTTTTATTGGAGAAAGGAAAAAATAGACTTATATTAAAAAATTTGAAAATATGAAAACAGCTGGCGAACATGTTCCTAAATTTAAGTATGTACCCTTGATTGATGTGGAAAGAAGCTTCTCCGCATACAAAATTATATTTTCTAAAAAGCGTCAAAATGTTTCCATCGACTACATAGAAGAAGTTTTAATAATATATTGTTATATGGATTATAGAACATCATTTTGAACAGATAATATTTATGTAAATAGGCGTCGAAAAAACAGTTCAGTACCATTTTCTCCCGTGTTTCTAAACCGATTAGATAGTTTTTCTTTGAAGTGGATAAGAGAAAGGAGAAGGAGTGCACAGAATACTTTTTCTGATCTTTGACCTTAAATATGAGCGTTCAAAACAGAATTAGAGCTAAGCTATAAGAGACGGAAGAAAACGGTGTAAGAGTAAGTTTTAGACATTGCTGATATGTATAAAACATATGTATAAAACAGACATTTCTCGCTATCTCTTACGGATACCCTACAATAAGCATATTTTTATATAACATATGCGAATATATATAGGGATTGTAAAATTTCTTACAAACAGTAAACTTTGAGAAATTCCCGTTATTTTGACCTTAAAATTATGACGATATCTCAAAAACTGTAGCTTTTCTCAGTACAACGTATTTTTGTCTGAAAAGTCATTGGTTGACTTTTATACGATATACGAAAGCTTTTTATGGTAATATTTTTCACGGATAGTATATTAAAAAAAATTTTCATTATTACGACATCCAAAACATTGCGATATCTCGAAAACTGTAGACTTCCTCAGTACAATGTATTTTTGTATGAAAAATCGTTGGTTAGCACTGAGCGGCAAACGGAAAATAGAAATAGATTCTTTTTTAATCTGAGAACGAAAGCAATTTCATGTCACAGTCAAAAGGTCGAATTTCGGCCACTGGCGATTTGTAGTTAACATAATTTCATAATTACAGATTTCTAGTATTATCTGATGAAGGTAATAAAATAATTTTTACATTTTAAACACTGTTTTTCAATAAACTTTATGGATATTTCAATTACTTTGGAAATACTATGAATTAAGACCATTTTTATTACTGCATAAGCAGAAAGTATGCAGCATATTTCTTGCATATGCAAAAAATATGCAGCATATTTCTTGCATATGCTTTTGCATATTTTTTGCATAAAATTTGCATATCATAGATATGGAGTAATAAATGCATTCATGAAGTCAAAATCAATATAAATTCAAAACATGACTTCAATCAGACTTAAAATAAATTTTGCTTATAATTTCGCTGTCTAGTTATAATACATTATATATTGTTTATATTTACTAAAACTGTTTTAAAATTTAATCGACGCCAAATATAAAAATAAACTGTTAATCTCTCATGGGATTAATTCTTAATACATAATAAATATTTTAATTCAAATATTTCTGACAAAAATAAAAAAAAAACAAAACCTGTGGGGTTCGAATCCACGACGCACAGTGTCGCGGGTACGGACAAAAGTATAAAAATATTTAAGGTTCCAAATTTAGAAAACTAAGTATACAGAATCATAGCTAAGAATTCAGTTATTTCAAATATGAAAGGACTTAGCAATATCTTATCACTTGTTGATTGCTACGCTTCCAAAATTTTACTTGGAAAATTCATAAAATTTAATTTTCCCAGTTTAGCACCGTATATTTTAAAAAAGGTCATAACTTTTTGTATTATGACTATGCAAAACAATTTCAACACATATATCAGATAGTACAGTTAAAATTTTTTTATTATATTTGTAAAGTAGAAATAAAATTGGTTATATAAAAAAAAATATCTTGTAAACTGAAAAAGAAACACAAATTTATGATTCGTAAAAACATATCGTATATATTCAGTTGATCTTAAATAAATAAAAAGTTTTTCAGTAATATATATTATTTTTAAAAATAACTTCACAGCCTAAGAGAAATCACACATATAAACCTTTTAAGCTAGAAATCTTATTTTACATAAAACCAGACATTGTATAAAATATTATTTGCCGTGACTGGGCTCATTTCTATTTTTTTTTTTTTCATACAGTCTAAGAACAATTAAGTAAAATTTTAATGATAATTAACTGTGATCTACTCTTTGAATTTTTTACATCATTTTAATTATAACCTATTTTGATCAACTAAGTTTTCAACAACGGGCAACAACAACAACAACAACTCTGAATAGAGTCAATCACACAGCAGCCTAGAAAGATTGTTTCGGAAGGAGCTACTCTTTCCATCTTCAGTAGCCTTGAATGATTAAGCTGTAACCAAGCCACTGTTAAGTTTTATATTATTTGACACTTGTTTGAATAAACTTATATGACGTTAAAGCAAAGGGTTTTTATGTTTATACACTATTATTCTGGGTTATAATTGGGCTCAAGGTCTTTTTTTTATATAAAACAAAATTGCATTTGTTTTCATTATTAATTTTATTTCGTCCAATATTTTGAACTCCACTGGAGTTCATCTTCAGGGACACTGTATTTTGAAAAATAAATATAAATATTTTACAATTTTAATATATTGAAACAGAAAACTAGAAAACTAACATATTAAGCATTAAACATAAAGCTTAAAACAATTTGGTAGACGTACAGGAAGACGTTTATACTTATTTTGCTAAGAACTTGATTGTTCTCGATTTTTGATAACCATTTCAAATTCTTTAAAAATTCTTTAAAAAAACATTTCCAAGCCGTTTCTATTGTTTTGGCCACCACTGTATAGATTTTAAATAAATAGTTACTTTATTAAAATTAACTTAACAGGCTCACATTTAATTAAAAGTAATAAGCAAATTAAAAAAATAACACCCACCACCACCCATAAAATTAACAATAAATATAGTAATTTACTATGCTTAAAAATAAGCCAGTCATCATAAATTAAAAACTTTTTGTATTTGAAGGTGTTCAAAAATTCTTTAATACCTGAGTAAACTTTTTGAATCGTAAAATACCGTTGTAAGTAATAACAAAGCAAAGTAAACAAGTCAAACTAAAATAACAATATTAATAAATTATGCCATATTTATATATTGTAGTGCGTCTAGAAATTAAAATTATTGAGTTGAAATTCATTACATATTAAGTTCGATTGATAACTAGTATCGCCTGTGGCCGAAAAAAGTCAAAATTTCTGAATTTCTATAGTTTTTTCTCATTTTTAAGAAAATGTGTTGTACTAAGAAAATCTTAAGTTTAAAATTATTGCAATAATTTACATATCAAAATAGCCAACATTTTTAAAAATATTATCTCTAAAACATTACCCAAAAAAAAAACTTCCGTACACTTTTATTTTTCACAACCAGGGCTTTTCATACAAACTACGTTGTACTGAGAAAAGCTTTAGTTTTCGAGATGTAAAAATAAAGAGAATTTGCCAGAATTTACTTTTTGTTAGAAATTTCACCATATTTTCACATGGAGCTGGGTGTGTTGGCCAACCGATTTTAAACATTTTTACAATAACTATTTTGTGTAAGAAAAGAAAAAAAAAACCATGTGCACAAATTTTTATTGTTCTGGTATGATTTTTTGGGGAAAAAAAGCAGATTACTGATTTCGGTAATGAGAGGTGCGCTTTTCATTCATCCCACGAGTATTACAACGCAATTTTGTGTGAATAGTTCTTTTATTGTTGAACTTATTTTCACGAAATTTCATGATCCTGCAGCAACTCCTTCCATTTTTGTCCGCGGCCTATGGAGGCGCGACACTGTGTGACGTTCAGGTTATAAGACTATGGCTCTAACAACTGCTCTGTGAAACCACACGTATAAAGAAATGATCAACATACATAAGAACAGAACCAAGCCAAACGCTGCTTTCTTAGAGCGTTCCAACATGTATAACATATTTTTCTAGGCTTTATTAAAAAAATTTCTAATATTTTGAAGAGCTAAAAACCAGTATTAAGGTATCCATGTTACAATGATTGCATTAAAAATTAGTTCAAGATTTTTGACTGTGTAAGTAACTTTGATTTATTTTTCACGTTTGTTTTTGATTCCGGTATGGAATAAAGTTCTGAATGCGTTGCGCGAAAACGTTGTTGCAGTTCGTTAAGTTGCATTGTGTGACTTTAGTTAAGCACATCTTATTAAGTTGGAATAAAAGTTATTTCCAAAAAATTTCCAAGTTTTATTTGAAATAAAAAATGCAAATATTTAAGACATTTTCAACGCTTTTTATGAAAAATTGCAGCATAAGAAGCACTTGTGTAAAATTCAATATAATAATAATAATAATGTTTATTTTTTCAATTCAAATATAAAGATTACAATTTTATAAAATATAATATTATAAAAATTTACAAATAAAAATATGGCCTTGGTTTGAAACCGTCTGCCAGATGCCAACTTGTTTTTTCAATTATAGAAGATCAATTGAAGCATTTTTTTTTGCTGATATTGTTTCATTATATATATAAACAGTTGAATAATTAAAAACATTTGCTATTTGAGCTTTTACATAGATTTTTGCCATAGGACAAGAATGGAGATTTAATTTTAAAGGAAATATATTTAATGTTACGTTTAAAAACTGTTACCCTTCATAAACTCTTTTCGGTATTTAAAAGATTCAATGCAATATTGAGCAAGATTTTTCCAATTTTTTCCATTTAGGATACTAATAGACTCCTCTTTGCTAAGTGTCGATTTCCGAAAGAATACAAATCTAAGTTCTTTTAACATTGGACATACAGATAGAAA
This sequence comes from Dichetophora obliterata, assembly GCA_963920525.1. Classification (NCBI taxonomy): domain Eukaryota; kingdom Metazoa; phylum Arthropoda; class Insecta; order Diptera; family Sciomyzidae; genus Dichetophora; species Dichetophora obliterata. The sequence continues at coordinate 282,552,538 of OY986435.1, forward strand.
ATGGTAAAATATTTCTTGTTCTTGCAGGTTGCACAGTAAGCAAAAAGTTCTACGGTCATTAAAATATGGTCTGTAGTTTAAGTCAAGAAGTTCGCCTCTCACACGAAAAATATTAGAGATTTCAAAGAGCATTAGTTCATCTGAGAAATAGTTAAGCTCGTTTAAGTTATACTCAAGATTCGGGTATAGTGAACGGCGAGAGGACCCATTGGCATCCTCCATTAGATCTAATCTTATTTTGTAAAGTAGATATTCAAGAATGCTATATAATTCTTCCCTTAGAGAATCATCATGCATATTTAGAGTATTCACTGGGACACCACACTTCACGAATATATCCTCCCATTTCTTAAACCAGCTTATATGTTTTTGAATGCTGTGCTTAGCAAGTATTTTTGGAAGGCGGGTATCATCAAAAGCGAGAGCTTTTATAACATATTCAAAATGCATTTTCAATGTATATATAAAAACAGGAGGAAGACCCGTTTCAAGCAAAAGCATATAATTGGGCATAGTCTGAGGTAAACGGAATGTTTTTTTGAGAAAAAATCTTTGAAATTTTTCTACTTCTTCATACTGCTGGTATCCCCATACTTGGCAGCCATAAGTCATTATTGATCTTAACGCAGCTTCAAAAACCATAAATTTTACACTATGAGCAACGTTTCTGTTCCTAAACAAGTTCTTCCAAGTTGAATTTATAGCCGAGATCGATTTTTTAAGTTTATTGTTTAAGTGCTTTTTGTGGTTTATTTGAGGTGTGAGTATCATTCCTAGGTAGTTATATTCTTTAACAATTTCAATGCTTTCCCCATTTATAACCCATCTCTCACTTCTACAGTGTCTCCCTCTCCTCCCTGTTCTAAAAATCATAATCTTTGACTTTGAAGTATTTATTACTAAATTCCACAATTTACAGTAAGTATCCAATTTATTTATCATATGTTGTTGGCTTTCTGGAGAATCAGCTAATAGAAGTAAGTCATTGGCATATAAGAGACATTTTATATTGTAACCTGCAATTCTAATACCATTGGGTAGACCGTCAACTATGTCATTTACAAATAATGCGAACAGCAGTGGTGACAGCAAACATCCTTGCCGAACTCCGCTTTTAGTAGAAAACCATCGTGATATTTGCTCCCCATCCCATTTCGCTGAAGCCGTATTCTCATATAGACTTTTTATCACATTCAAAATTTTAGTCGAAATGACCAAGATATTTAATTTATAAAACAGTGCTACTCTATCAATACTGTCAAAAGCAGCCTTAAAATGATAAACATGACATATAACTTTTTCCCGTTTTCTAAGTAATAAGCTACTATATTTTGAATCGTGAAGATGTGATCGATCGTTGAATATCCTGCACGAAAGCCTGCTTGAAACTCACTTAGCAATTTGTTTTCTTCTATCCAAATTTCTAACCTTTTTAATAAGATGCCTGTAAATATTTTGGAAATTGCATTTATAAAAGAAACACCCCTATAGTTCTCAACATTATTTACGTCACCTTTTTTGTATATTGGGAACATAATTGATTTTTTGAAGGAATCAGGTACTTCTGCTGTCTGTAAAATTTGGGAATAGGTCCTTGCTAGGTTTTCCAAAAAAGATTGGGGGGCATTTTTGAAAAATTCATAAGGAACTCTGTCTTCTCCGGGTGCTTTTTTGTCTTTCGCTTTATTGAGAACAATGCGGATCTCTTCTGCCGTTATATCCTGTTCTAAAGACCCTACTATGATCAGATTTTCAGCGAACTGAATTGGTTCTCTAACACTTGTTGGATTCAATAGGTTTTCAAAATAACTAGCCAAAATGTTCACATCAAGGTGCTTGCCTATCTTGAATGTATTACGGTTAATTTTTTTGACTAACTTCCAGAATTGAGAAGAATCTTTTACACTGTTCAAATCTCTTGCTATTCCTGAAAAATACTCTTCTCTTTTAACTTTGCAGATTTCTTTGTAGTGTTTATTAGCCAGCACATAAGCTTTTCGAAAAAATCTCCTTTTCGAGATCTTGCCAGTTTCAGAAGGTTAAAGGATCTTGCTCTAGCTTTTTTACAATCCAAATCAAACCATTTTTGTTTTCCTTTTGCCTCAAACCTGTTTTCAGTACACGAGGTCGAGTTTTTGATCGCATCAATTTAAAGATCAATTTGCTGGTCGGTGCTTGTTAGACTTAAATCAATCTGCTGGTTAAATTGACTAAGTCTCCTCTTATAATTTTCCTTATCTTGTTCCCTCCACAACAACCTGGGCAAAAGAGCTACACTGTTTTCTGAAGTAGGTTTGTTTATGGTTAAAGCTACCGTTATCGGCATATGATCCGAAAAAATTAATGTACCCACATTGAAGTCGCTTATATGTTCGTACCATTTACCACACACGCCACAATAATCTGCAACTGATGAACCCGGACCTCCAACAAAAGTTAACTCCCCCAACACGTCTCCATTAGTCGACCCATTTAATATGAAGACATCAAAATTTTGAAATAGCTCTAATATTTTTTTTCCATTTCCGTTTTTAATTTTATCTTTTGATTGCCTTATAAGCTTAAATTGATCACTGTAAAACATCGTATCACTTTTCTCATCTGCTCATCTCCCAGTCGTGCATTAAAATCGCCAATTAACATAACATTACCGATATTATTTAAGGAGTTCAGTAAATGGTCTAAGCTACAAAAATCTTGCTCCCAGTTATTACAATTCAAGTATATAGGAAATATGTAAAAAAATTCCTCCGAAATGTTTATTTTTAGTGCTATATGATTCTCAATATTTATTTAGCGTTTTAAACCCAAACAGATATCCCCCAATCGCCCGCCCGCGCGTGGTTACCCGTGTAGCTGCTATTCAATGCAATTTAAAACCTATAAAAAACTTTTCAAACTCTCCATACTTGTCTTCGATTACATGTGCTTCGCAAAGAAAAAAATAGTCAAAGCTATTTATTTAATTAAAGAAAGATGGGAATAAAAGTTTATTTCTTAAACCCCCTACATAATATGGCAGTATATTTAAGTTACTTACGTCTAAATTTAATTTCTTTTCGATACATTGGTTCTTATAATTTCAATATATTTTGCATTTTACGATCGTTTATATTTTTTTAAATGAACACTTTAAATTTGCTAGTTTATTATATCTTGAAATATTTTTGATCTTTAGCCTTTTTAAGAGGGCTACTCTTCATTTTACTGCTACTTACTACTTTTATTTTTATCTACCTAAAGCTTCATTTTTAAATTTTCTGCAGTTCTAACTCGATAACAAATCATCCGATCTACTTGTTGTTTTGTTATGTTTTTTGTACTTCATTCTATAAACATGGACCAGTTTTTTGATAACATAAAAATAAATTTTTGATAACCTAAAAATTTCAATATTGGCATGCCAAATAATATTGGCAGAGGCTAAAAAATAAACGGAAAAAGTTGAAAATTAAACTAAACGATTAACTTTTGGATTTCATATGATTGGTTTACTTTATTTTAGTTGAGACTGATGTAGACATTTAAGACATATTCATAATATTAACATTCATATAAGAATTGCACATAAAATATACATTTAATTTTGAGAATTTTTAATTTAAAACAATATAAAAAATATAGAGATAGAAGGAAAGATATCATTAGGTTAAAAATTTAAGTTGATGTATTAAATAGGGTTAAATAAAGTGTTTAAGAAACAATTGCTTAAAGATCTAATTGTTGGAAGAGTTTTTGGTGTTATATGGTAGTGAGCTCTATAATCTTATGGCACTAACGAAAATCAATCTGCTGGAGTTTTGGTAATTGTGCATAGAAAAAATAGGGTTCATTCTTCTGCATGGCCCACAGAACGTAAACTTTTCGAAAATATAACCTGGTTTACACGTGTGTTAATTTTGTGTAAGAGTATGTAATTTATTTTTTCCAAATAGCTTGTAAACCTAGCAGCGAAATAAATGTGAAATATGGTCAAAGCTCCGAAGGCCATAAACATAGGCAGCTATGTTATTCAATGCAATTTTCATCTTTTGCAAGGATCTTGAGTTGAGGTTAGGTTGACCTACCAGTTCGGCCATGTTGAGACAATGGAAGATGATGATCCAGCTAAGAATATATTGAGTTCTGTACCCGGCGGCGTTCAACGCGGAAAAGGACGCCTGAATAAAAAAGACTTGGCACCAGCACTCTCAACTTCTACGACAAATTGTATCTGAATTAACAGAGTAGAAATCATCCATAGTATTTTTGAAATTTTACATTTCATTAAGTTGTTCTGTTATAATATTATTATAAAACCACCTAAATGTTTCCCTAATAAACTAAAGTTAACTTCTTAAATTTTCTACTTTTTTAGCAGAAAGCTATCCAGTTGTACATCCATTTCTTTTAGCCCGTTTTCATTTCGTTTTGAGCCCGTTGATTGATAATTTGTTGTACTTAAATTCTACAGTTTCTGAATTGTTATTTTTAGACGAATTAAAAATGTAAAATTTTATTTTTTGCACAATTCGTGCGATTGTAAAAGAATAACCCATATGGATCGGAACATTATTTAAATAAGTACGTGCCAAAATGAGTAACTCTGATCAAATTGACTCCATCTCTAATGGGCACGTTGTCATTTAAGAATGCAGTCTGATGCTCCAGTTTTAAACATTTTTTTTATTTTAAAGGATTTCGAAAGTACAACAAATTAAGAGTATTCTTTAATCCTTCCGTAAAACCTTTTCTCTGCTGCCAAAGTCTCTATCAGAATCTAGATTGATGCATTTTTTTGATCACTCCTTTCGGAATAAGGTACTGAAAGAAGCAAATCATAAGAAAGTTTTTATTTGGCCTGCACTTGAATCAGTCCGAATAAAGATGAGTTGACTAATGCCACCATTTCTTAATAACTCTTCCATTTTTATTATTGAAAGTAACGAGCTGTATATCACAGAGCTCCCTCAAAAAAATAAATAAAAAAAAACAGGTGAGTACATAGATAAATTTTGTAATTTAGAAAAAACCGTGTAAGTACATTGAAAATTTTTCAAATTTTTTATATGAAAGATCTACAAAAGAACATTTAAAAGAACTTCTAAGCTATCAGAATTATTATAATAATTTACGTATCATATAAAAGAGAGTCAAGTCGAATGGGTTTGGCAGTGAATGCAGATAAGACGAAATACTTGGTATCAACAAACAAACAGTCCCAGCGTCTTGGAACCCACGTTACAGTTGACAATTTTCTTTTAAGTAGTAACCTAGACTTTTACAATGTGGGGGTAACACCTACTTTCGTCACCAGGGCTAGAGAAGAGGTCTTAGATCTCACCATAGGAAGCCTAGAGGTTGGGGTTATGATTAGGGAATGGAGGGTATCAACGGAACCTTCAATGTCTGACCATAGAATAATAGAATTAAGACTTGGGGCAAAATGTCAAGAGATAGAACCTAACGGAAACCCAAGAAATACCAGTTGGGACAACTACACCAACACCCTGAAAGAAAACCTACAGAGCGTAAAAGCTAGGAGTAGAATTAGTAACATCCTAGAACTTGAATGCTATGTAGAGCAGGTAAACAATGCAGTATATAACGCCTACGAATCTAGCTGCCCAACAGGGCACAAGGCAAGAACAAAACATACTCCTTGGTGGAGCGCCGAGTTAGCCAGACTCCGAAAGAAGGTGCGATGCAGTTTTAATGCCGTAAAGCGCAACGGAGAATGGCACAACTACACGGCGACTCTGACGGAGTAAAATAAAGAAATCAGAAAAGCCAAAAGACAAAGCTTTAGAACTTTCTGCGAAGACATTTCTTCCACGCCAGCCGCAGCCAGGATACACAAAGCAATGGCTAAAGGCAAAGTGGAGACAAGAATGTCACTTCTATTGCCAGACGGAAGCTATACGCTTAGAGAAGAACAACGAGCCAGTCACCTTCTAGAGACTCATTTCCCGGGCAGCACACCAGTAACTGAGTATGAGACAGCAGACAGGCAGATTACTCCAAATCAAGAAGAATGGAAACTCGCAACGAGCATTTGTACTAAGGCTCGTCTAGATTGGGCACTCAGAACCTTTCAACCATTCAAATCAGCAGGTGTAGACGGCATCTTTCCTGCACTTCTACAAAAAGGTGCAGAAACTATATTGCCTCACCTAGTCAAAATAACTAGAAGCAGCCTTGCGCTGGGCTATATCCCAAGGAAATGGATAAGGGCGATAGTCACCTTCATACCAAAATTAGGGAAAATAGACTACACGCTATCAAAGTCGTTTAGACCCATTAGCCTTACCTCATTTGTACTTAAAACAATGGAAAAGGTAATCGATAACTATTTAAGAACTGAGATTCTGGAGAAGGCACCAATGCACCCATGTCAACACGCGTATAGGGCGGGTAGATCTACAGAATCTGCTCTATACTAGTTGGCTAGCAACATCCAGTCAGCTTTCAAAAACAAAGAAACCGTACTCTGTGCCTTTCTAGACATAGAGGGAGCCTTTGATAATACTTCTCACGAGGCTGTGAAGAAGTGTTTACACAAAAAAGGAGTAAATGATATGCTCAGCAGATGGATATGCACAATGCTTAGCACTAGAACTGCAGAAACAAAAGTGGGCAACACCACTATAAGAATCAAAACAACAAAAGGCTGCCCACAAGGCGGAGTCCTTTCTCCACTGCTGTGAAATCTTGTTGTGGACGAATTATTAACGATGCTAACCGAGAATGGCATAAAATGTCAGGGTTACGCAGACGACATCGCCTTAATAGCGAGAGGGAAGTTCGAGGATACACTCTGTAACCTGGTACAGAGAGGACTGTCAGTAACAAAGGAGTGGTGCAACACGGTGGGATTAAGTATCAACCCAGCGAAAACCACCATAGTACCTTTTACTAACAAAAGAGGCCTGCCAAACCTCCGAACAATGAGAATGGATGGCACTGAAATTCCCTTCAAAGGAGAAGTAAAGTATCTGGGACTTACACTAGATTCAAAGCTTCTCTGGAGAAGACATGCAGAGGTAACTATAAACAAAGCAACGCGCGCACTCATGGTATGTAGGAGCCTGGCGGGAAAAAACTGGGGTTGTAACCCAACAATTCTCCGCTGGATGTATACCATGATGGTGAGACCCATCCTCACCTATGGTGTAATAGCATGGGCTGAGAGAACCAAGCTAACTACAATGAGGAATATGCTAACAAACGTGCAGAGACTGGCCTGTGTATGCATCACAGGGGCCATGAGGACATGCCCTACAGCAGCACTAGAAGTAATTCTGGACCTAACACCCTTACACCTTGTCATAGAGGGAGTAGCCAAGCGAACTCTGTTGGGCATTGCAAAAGAGGGGACAGGTTTAGATAAAACTATCAGCAGTAGAGAGAAGGAGGATATTGCAAAGCACACTCCCTACATCGATCTACCAAGAGACGATATAGTTAAAAGGTATAACTTCGAAAAACACTTCGGAATTAAGCTTAGTACCAAGAAAGAGTGGGACATCGAGATGATATCGCAAGTAAAGAAACCACACAGTATAGCATGGTATACAGATGGGTCCAAGACATTGGAAGGTATAGGCGGCGCAGGGGTGTACGGGCCAAGAACCAAGCACTTTGAACCTATGGAGACAACACCCAGTATCTTCCAAGCGGAAATCCTAGCCATACAGCTGTGTACACAATTCAATCTGGACCGTAAATACAAAGGTCAGGTCCTAACTCAACGAGCTAGGCAAGAATAACACTGTTACTATACTTTGGGTCCCAGGACACAAAGGAATACAGGGTAACGAAAAAGCCGATGGTCTAGCGCGACAGGGTGTAGCCACAAAATTTATAGGGCCAGAACCATTCTGCGGATTGGGCAAACATTCTATAAAAGAAGAACTAAGAAGGGAGGAGAGGCATAAACGCCTTCAAACCTTTGGAAAAGCCTCCCAAAGCTAAGACAATCCAAATTGCTCTTCAGAGATTTCAACACTCGGAGAGCAAAATTGTGCATAAGCTTAGGCAAACCGAATCTTAGGATTCTAACCGGGTTCCTTACAGGACACTGTAAACTGAAATACCACCTGATGAAATTGGGCATAGAGACCGATAGTAACTGCCGTTTCTGTGAAGAAGCAGAGGAGACTCCAATACACCTACTTACAAACTGCGACGCCGTGGCTCGCAGACGTAAACTAGTACTGGGGAATTATGAGCTGAGTCTAGAGCAGGTTTCATCCCTTGAACCTAAGAATATTCTCAAATTCATTAGAGAAATAGGGCTGGATGAAATTCTGTAATCCGCAAACCCAGCGGAGCTTTGAGAAGGAGGTACAATAGATCTCATTTAGGTCGCAGTACGCATCTCCACCACACAACATTAACATTACAGTTGACAATACCTCCTTCGAGGTTGTAAAGGATCCAGTTGCTGGATCTCTGATCCAGCATAAACTCAACCAAAGACATCAGCATTGAGATCAAACGAAGAATAACTCTTGCCAACAGGTGTTACTTTGGGCTCAGTAGGCAATTGAGAAGCAGAGCCCTCTCTTGACGAACGAAAATCACGCTCTATAAATCGCTCATCATGCCCGTCCTACTTTATGCATCACGAACCTGGTTGTTAAACAGTTTAAATGAAAAGACTTTAGGAGCATTCGAGAGAAAGATTCTTCGTAAGATCTATGGACCAATCTGCGTCAATGGCGAGTACCGAATATGGTGGAATGATGAACTGTATGAGCTGAGCGCTGACATCGACATAGTCAAGCGCATTAAAATCGAGCGGCTTCGCTGGCTTGGTCAAGTTCAGCGCATGAAAGACGATGCTCCAGTGAAGAAAACATTCGATTCGGTACCCAGCGGCGGTCAACGCAGAAGAGGACGACCGCATCTTCGTTGGAAAGACCAAGTAGAGGACAACCTGACGAAGCTTGGAATTTCCAACTGACGCCAGCAAGCGAAAGATAGAAATGGCTGGCGCAAATTCTTAGATGAGGCCAAGACCGACATATGGTTGTATATATGTATATAATATATATGTATATAGAAGTAAAAAACTTGAACTAACCTGTTTTTTGCATAGTCAACTTCCCTTATATTAAATTTTTTTGCATCAGGAGTCTTTTAAAGTAGTAGAGTATCTTCTTTAAACTCCATTTATATGTATAATTCAATTTGTGAAAATTTTTTTACCTGGTTCTTTTTTTTTGACTTCTCAATTCAAATACTACTAAATGACTCTTATCATCAAATTTTGGTATAACAGTTTTGATTTTGTATGCAAGTATAACATATTATATGTCAACGGTGGGCAAATGCGGCACTTTATTAAGGAAAGTGCGGCTCTTTTTTTATTTTGTCATTTCAAAATATATCAAAAAAATTCAACATGTTTCATGTTGTTCTGCAATTTTCTTTAAATTCAAATACCACGGAATTCCATGTTGTTTTATCGTTGCTTAACCAACGTTTTGATGAAAAATTTCACATGTTGTAGTTGCGAACGGCTTAACCAATACATAAACAATTTCAAAATATTTTTCAAAGATTTGTTTTAAATCCCGCTTTCATTTTGTTTAAAAACTTGAAAATACAAATTTTTCTTATTAGTGTGCAAAATCTGGCAGCACTATCCATAGCATAAATTTGTTATTGATCCCACGATCAGCTGTTTTGATACGTTGATTTACCAGTTAGTGTTCTCGATTATAGTTAAATTTTGTGTGTGTAACTTTCAAAATACGCGCAAAGAGTTAAGAATTTCGACAAAGAAAATTGATTTTGTACAAATACATGTTTCCCGTGCAAGCACAAAACATAGTAAACGCCATTTCCAGGATTTTCATTTTATGATGAATCTTAAATATACATTTTTTGCTCTATCTAAAACAGTCACCTTCATGACTTTACGATGTATAGTTTTTGAGATATTGTACTGTGTATGCACATACTATGTTTTGATTTTGTAAATTTGTTTTTGCTTATATTTTCAAAAAGGTTTACAAAACAAAGTAAGTAATTTGATACTATAACACAATATCTTGCAATAGTTTTAAGAGTGATTCCCGAATTTAGAGTATTTTTGTACTTATTAGCATTTTAAGTATATTGGCTTCGACAATAATTACAAAGGGCCAAGGCAAAAAATACAAAACTCAGTTTTCTCAAAACTATGAATATGGAGATACTATGTTTGGTCGTTGTACGGGAGATGTTAAATCCAAACATCTCACAATGTCGGTTAGCAAAAGTGTTAACAGTTGGAAGATCGACGGTACAAAATGTATTGGCAAATGTTAATAAAATGCCAGCATTGATAAAAAAAGTTTAATATGGCCAAAAGTTTGGCACGAAAATTAAAAAAATGGAGAAAGATGTGCTAAGGGGCTTATAAGAAGAACCCGAATTTTTCTAAATGCTCTGTTGCAGCCAAATTGAAAACATCAGCCTAAACTATTCAGAGAATCAAATGAAGAGCAAACCTTAAGACGTTCAAAGTTCAGAAAATTCCGGGTAGAAATACTGTTAAGGAGTTGTTGTGCAAAACTCGCGCTCGTAAGTTATAAAGCGACTTTTGCAAAACTTTCATTCTGTGTCATGGACGACGAGACATATTGCGTTGCTGACTTTAATCATATCTGGCCTGAAGTTTTACTTAGCAGAGGAGAAAAGGAAAGTGCATTGGAGGGCTATCAATCCGGAAGGGCTTTGGCAAATCCCGGAATTTCAATTCGTGATATTTTTCGGGAAAAATTTTTGAAGTAATCGTAATTTTTACGTATTAAAAGCAGGGAACGTAAATTACTTTTTCTCTTAAATTCTGCGTTTTGACAAAAATAATTGCATATTATTTTTTTATTTTTTATTTTTAAAATAGAAATGCAAACTTAATCCTTATTTCTACTTAAAATATTCAAACACTGAAAAGTTTATAAGACAACACCAAGACAAAATCATAATTACTTTTACAGACAAGGGTTACAATACAGTTATAATGTACAAAGAAGAATATAAGAAAACAAATTTAATAATAGTTGGAAGATAGAGTCGAATTCTGAAATCACATTTTGTATTTTAAGGGGAAACACTTGTTAATTTTATGATTGAAAAAAATGTGTATTACCTGATATAGCCAAATCGTCAGGAAAACGATGATTTTTCTAATCAAAATCATAACCTTCACGGTCTTTATAAAAGATATTTGCTTAAGTTTTTTTAGATTATATAATAAGTTAATAAAAAACTAAAGTTTTTTCCCTAAATGACCTCTATGTTTATTATGTTGACTTTATATGATTTAAATACAAATTCTAAATGTTTGATAGTTTTGTTTCTAACTTTGACCTTAAGCTCGATAAACGATTTTAAACTGTCAAACAACTAGAATTTGTATTTAAAATCAAGTATGATTTAAACTATCAAACATTTAGAATTTGTATTTAAATCATATAAAGTCAACATAGTTAATAAAAAACGTTATGAGGTTAAGCTTTAAACAAAAAACCTTTGAAAATATCAAGTAATATTTCACTTTATTATAAACATAAAAATATAAACGCAAACAGTTTCACAAAACAAACAAAATAACTTTATCTTTAAAAAAAAAACACATGCGTCGTTGGCATTTTAATAGATTTGATAATTTAATAGTTTTTTCAAAAAATAATTTTTAAATTAAAAATTTTAACTATCAAAAAGTTAACTTAAAAAATACACGTTAATAATCACACCAGTACATTTAATTACATTACATTATTATTTTATGTCATCAATATATCTAGCAAATACTGCATCAATAGTTGTTCTTAATCGTATTGTACTAATATTTGGATCGCTTATCATTCGTAAATTATATTTATCAAAAAGGCATTGTTTATGTGCCTGTGAACATTCAAAAATTTGGTACCTTGTAATAAGTTTCGCCCAGTTCAATAGAGCCTGCTCGTGTATAGCATAAAATAACACAGTACAACATTTTCGAGGTTTTGAAATGTGCACAAACTTTTGACTTTAGTTTCTGAAAGTACTGATTGAAAATAGCAAAATGCCATTTGGATTTTTCTGGATTAGCTATCGTTCGGTTTTTATCGTGTCATGAATATTTTTGCTAAAAACTTAATTTTGAGCATTTTTTCAGAGAAATTGTAATTTTTCCGACGGCTATATCTCTTTAACCGAAGGGAATTTTGTTTTATGACCTTTAGAATAATTATAGGTATAGACCAGGAGAAAAAACATTTAAAACAAACTGGTTTGAAAAAACAACATCTAGTGGTTCAAAACCGCAAAATTGTTGAAAAATGTTCAATTTGTTAAGACATTTCTGCATATAATTTATCATAACTCGAAAACGACTAGTGCGATTTTATTAAAATAAATGTAGAAATTTTTGACCTACATAACCGTTAACCCATGCCTGTACTAGATTTTAATCTGATCAATAGTTTCAAAGATATAAAAAAAAAATAGTCCCGAAAAAAAAATTTAACAAAATATTTTACAAAGTCTATATTCTCGGTTTTTTTATTGGTACTTCAGATCCATGGACTGAATCTGTGTTATCATCTAAGGTAGCTAGAACATTCAAGGGCATGTCTCTCTCAGTGTGCCCTTCATATGTATGCTCCACGTCTTCGATGCCTTCATCTTCATATTGGGATACCTTGTGACTCCACCAACATACTTCTGCAAGTAACGCATTCAGTTTTTTGCCTTTGTATCGCTTTTCAAATGGCATGGTGACCTGATGGAATCGTTCACCTTGTTCGTCGGATTCACTGGGCAATTGTTGCAAGAACTGGTCTAGATGATGATGCAGAAAATGCAGTTTCAGTGTCATAGATGCACCGATTTTATGAAAATAATGCATCATTTTTTTCACCAATTCCTGCGCCTTGTCTCGTTGTACACGATTCTTGCCTAAAATACCCTCGATTATAGCTTTTAGTGCATCCCAGGCTCTCCGGTGATCGTTTTTCAGCACATTTGAGAAAGTTTCGCTCTGTACTAATTTCCTGATATCGGGACCATTTAATACACTTCCAAAATTGTACTTTTTTAATAACAATTGTACCAAATTGGAAAAAAAAACAGGTTATAACATTTTATAAACAGTTTATTAAAAAAATTACGGAAAAATAACAAATAACAATTCAATCTTATACATTTCTTTTTAAAATAACATAGGTTTCTTTAAGAATAAACCAAAGGCGAGGTACACATTTTTCAACAGTTTTGCGGTTTTGAACCACTAGATGTTGTTTTTTCAAACCAGTTTGTTTTAAATGTTTTTTCCCCTGGTCTATACCTATAATTATTCTAAAGGTCATAAAACAAAATTCCCTTCGGTTAAAGAGATATAGCCGTCGGAAAAATTACAATTTCTCTGAAAAAATGCTCAAAATTAAGTTTTTAGCAAAAATATTCATGACACGATAAAAACCGAACGGTAGCTAATACAGAAAAATCCAAATGGCATTTTGCTACTTTCAATCAGTACTTTCAGAAACTAAAGTCAAAAGTTTGTGCACATTTCATGTGTTGCACTGTGTAATCTGTAAGTATATGCATAACTTCAGGCTGAACATTTTGGAGGACATGTTGTAAGAGCACTGTATCAATGGCAATGACTTTTATGTATTAAGATGTGCATACTTTCAGGCTGAAAATTTTTCTGTATAGTTTGAGCGATGTAGAGGCAGAGCAGAATGCTTGTCTTTTATGTATTAAGATTGTTGTCTGGTGCAACATATCTTTAGTTAATACTTAATACTGAATAAACCAACCAACGCAACAAAGAATATTCGATCAGTTGGTAGTGTATAGGACTATCAATCGCGGTGTTACGAATTCGATTCTCATAGCATACAAAGAAATAATTAAATTTTATATTCTCTTGGTGTAACAGACGCAAGCAAAAAGCAACAACAGTTCTAAGAAAAAAGTGTATGGAAAAAAGTGTAGTTTTTGAGATTTCACTCAAGCAAATCACAAAACGAGGCGTAAGAAGCTTCGCTTCAAAAATGCACTGACAATAATTTATTTACTGATTTTAAAGCAATTAAAAAGTGCATAAAGGAATAAGAAAAACAAAACTATGTGATTTTATTTATTTACTAGTATAAAAGCCTGCCTTGGAGCCTTTTGCCCAAAGCTCTTTTTTCTCTTTTTAAAGCTTGATTTTTTAAACACTTGATTTTTAGACTTTTACACTTGAACTAATTTTTCAACACTGCTTCAATACGTAAAGTGTTATTTAAAGTGCTACATATGTATTTTGCAAAAATCAAGTGTTTCATACACAAATTTATAAGTGGGCTTGCCACCTTCAATACGTATCAACTCAGGCGTCGTTTTGCGGCTGATGCAACTATATGTTTTGGTACAATCGACTCAAAAGAATTTTATTAAATTTGTCATAACTTTTTTAAAAAAGGATGAAAAAAGAGGTAGTTAGATCAAAAACGTACTATTTTAAAAACCCAATATTGCCACTGATAAGTATCAAATATATTTTCTGTGCATAATTTTAGGCTGCACATTTATGAGAACATTGTGTCTTGTAAAATTACTTTAGTGTCAAAAAATAATTACAATTTGAGAAATACTGCGTGCGGCTTGCCTTTTATGTACTCAGATGTGCATAAAACTGCGCTGATAAACATCTTGTCAATACAGAAATTCTAGCATTGTACCAAGGATAAATTGCGTTGGCGCATTTCACTTAAAAAGCAAACTGCGCTTGAGTTGATGTGCTAGCGCAGAGTTGTGCTCTTAAAAATCTAGTTACAATAAACATCATAGTTTCAAACTAGCCAAATTTTTATGAAAACTAAAAAATTGCCACATATCTCATTTCCTTCTTCTAGCGTTTATTCAAATCTCAGACAAAACAAATAATATTTTAATCAAGTAAATTTTGCAATTGATTGTCATATAATCGTCGCTTCCTTCAATGTAACCGTTAATTTATGCCTGTCATTTCAATCCAGCATAAAATTGATTATTGGAAAGACTTAACATACTGGCTGTTGTCGATTGGACATTTATTGCACATAAATATCAAGTTTGTCTCCTCTACTTCAGCTGCCAATAGTGGCTATAGACCTTTTTTATTTATATTAATGGCTAGAACAATTTAAGATTGCTTTTGCTGTTTCTTCATTTCCATTTTGCTTTTGTATTCATTGTGTTTGCCTGTCTACTTTATTTGGTATTTTTTCCTTCGTCCATTAATGACCCTAAATACACTAAGTTATTTTTTTTTGTATTTGTATTTCTGAACTAGCGCCATGTTTGCTGATTAAAGGGTACTTTTGTTAAATTGATTGAAAAGACCGGAAGCGGATACGCCTCTGTTTTTTTTCAATTGCTAACTTGCAATTTTTCTATAGAATTTCTTTGTTTCGTTCATTTTGACGATATTGATTTTTGGCTCTTTGTTCTTTGGCTATTGTTGTGTCGCTCTTGTCCTCATGGTTGTTGATCAACAAACAAGGCAATAAATAGCATCATTATCCTTTGCCAAATCATGAAGTTCATTTAAGGTTGTTTTTCTCTTTTTAATTTGTGTTGTTTGTTCGAACTCAATTGACTAAGTTTGTTATGAAAACTTTTTTATAGTAGTTGTTTGGAAGATTTTTCGTATTAATTAAAATGTTTTGCTGTAAGCAGATATTACCCTAAAATGCGTACAAACTTAAGGACGTATCTGAATTAAGTGGTGGGGGGGGGGGGGCAATAGCCATGATTGGCCACTTTTGTTGTCAAGTAGAAGTGTGTAAAAAGTTATAAATTGCTCATTATTATAAATGATAATCATTAACCTTGGCATATCTACGAACATAAGGCTTGTTGAAGGTCTTGGTTTGCTGATAATCTAAAGTTTATTTGAGCATGAGCATAACATACTTAATATAAATTTAACGTATACCTTTATCGATAAAAGAACCCCATCTGAATGTTTTTTTTATATCTGAGATCTCTGTTCATTTATTCTATTTTTGTTGCATTCAAAAGTTTTAAAATGCTCCACTCCTTAGCTTTTTTATTTGGTTACATCCTTAAAAGCAATGATGTAAATAAATAAATTCAAATTAAACTTAAATCAAAATACTTCAGTATCTCTATAATTTTTATGGCTGCACATTTTAGCGCGTTACATACATACAAATCAAATGATAACTAATAAAATCAACATTTTCATGGAGCTATAATTTACAATAAATATGCTAGCCACATGAGTTAAACCAAGTATATAAAAATTTATGACCGCCAACTCAATCAACATAAAAAAGAACACAAATCCAATATGCATTAGTTACGGTCCACTGATGAAATGATGGTGATATCGATGATGCTGATGATGAAGCGATTTGAATGATGCTCAAGATATAGATGAGTTTATCGAATGAAGTTGCTCTATACAATGATTATTGGGAGCATGGTATTTGATGGGTGGTGGGACATGAAGATTGTTGTTCCATTTGTTTTCCTGATAGAATCAACAAATTCAATCGAAAAAAAGTAAGTTTATTTATTTAATGATAATTTGGAGTTGTGTATAATTTTTTATTTGTGTTAAGAAAAATGTTAAACTTTGCACTTTGGGAGAAATATAGGCAAAACCCTCGCATTCAAGCTTATTCCGAAGTAACGGGGCTTACTTTTTTTTACTTTTTGTAATATGAATGTATGTATTATGTAATTTAAAATTTTACCAATGCTAAATATCTTCAGTCTCAAATATTTGAATGATTTTGTTATGAATATTGTATTATGTTATTAAAAATTTTACCAATATTTTATTAAATTTAATATCTAATTTTAAGAAACTCAATACTATAAGTTCCTATCTTTGTATAGCAAAAGAACTTAATCTTATTATACTAAAATGTTCAATAAATAAATAAAATAAATAAATACTTATATCCAGCATGTGAAAAACACACTTTGCAAGTAATATGATACCAAGAATTGGTCTTTATTGTCATCCAAAGTTAAGCTCCTAAAACTGTTTTATGTTTTTTTGTACAGTGTTATTTACACTGATGTGTACGAATAATTGTAGAATTTGTATGTTAAAGTGGATTTTACTCAAACTTAATTTTTTAAAATAAAGGCACCTCAGTCGTGCTTTTCAATTATAAGTTTTTTCCAATTGCATTTTTTTTTATAAGATACAGGTTAAGTTACTCCTTAAGTTACTCCTCTTTTCAAGTTTTTCCAAATTTTTTCTCAAATTCAGATTCTTCAAAATACTTCAGATCTTATATCTTCAAACTTTCACCTTGAAAATGAGACCAATTTTATTTGTGAGAAGTTGCGAGAGTTAGAGAATTTTCAATGCAAAGCTGCACACTTAGTTAGGTAAATTAAAAAATATTTATATCAAAATTATATTGAAACAATGAAATGTAGAAAGCACCTGTTTTTTGTAATAAAGAAGTGAAGAAGTTAGGTATTTATTAGTTTTAGTTAAGTAATAGCTAGTTCGTAACGGTAAAATGCTAACTTTTACGATCGGCAAATTTACTGGTGGAGTTACTCCACTGGAGTAGGCTCAAATTTAAAAGTACTACAAGGTGAGATTTATCTTTTATAAATATTTGAAATTGTGTTGGATATATAGTGAATATATAAAAATTAATCGTAGGCCTTTGTAGTCTAGTTGAAAGTGCTCTAGACTATCAACCCAGAGATCTCTGGGTTCTTTTCACATTCTTTGTTCTTTCCTACATTTAATAATTATGGAAAACTTAAATCCACAACTAAATTGAGGAAAATGTGGAATTAAAAGGACAGGAACAACTAAGGGTTGGAAATGCTTGCCGAGTTTAAGGCATAACACTAGCCTAACTAAATTGTTTTTCATGTTTGTTTTGCCTAATCAATAATTTACGTATGGTTTCAATCAATTCCTCTAAATAGTATATTACTTTCCGTTCAGATCAAAGACCAAACCTTGTGAGTGTAAGGCGCATACCTTGGTTCTTTGATATATTAAAAAAAAAAAAATAAATAAATACAGAAACCTGTTAAAAAGTGAAATTTCTTTTTTGCTATAATGGCTGAAGATAGTACGTAACATCATATTTCAAAAAAATACTTCAAAGACCACTAAAAATTGCTTATATTGAATAACGATAATCTTTTACAAAGTACAATATTCTTCTTATAACCTTTACGTACAATAACACAAAAAAAGTTAAGCTTGTCATTCTAGCAGGTAATAGATTAAAACATTTTTGTCAAAAAATAACAAAATGTCGGAATTCCGAACAGTAACTTTCAAAAATCGGAATTTTTGTTTTGTTTTGAGGTAAAAAATAGGAAACATAAAATGATTTGAAATTAACAATTCTACTACCAGCGTATAGGTCTATTGGCGTGTAGAATAAAAATAATGACCCTTATTTTTGAATCCGCTTCTGAACTCACTTATTGATCGCCAAAATTGTGTAGCGGATTTTTACCAATACAAAAGCAGATATCATCATTAAAATTATTACATTAAAACATAAAGACATAATCATATGTAAGTCTAAAAAGCAAACAACAAGAATGCAGTTCAAACTGTTAAAATGCGGTTATGAAATTCGTTTGTTAAAACAACAAATAAAAAATGTTTAATTTAGGCTTTGATTTTAATATGATAGATAGTCTCTTTATGATGTATGACCTCATGATGATTGTCCTCATTTCATGTTAATAGTAAAAACGTAACGTCCTACTTGGCGTATGAGTAACATTATTTTAAAGTAAATGCTCAATGTCACTCATACGCCAGGTAGGAATGCAGGTAGCTCTCATTAGCAATTCTTTTTATCCCTGAAGGATTAAATTGTTAAACCTTCAAAAATAATCTTCCACTTTGTGCGAAAGTTTGAAATTCCTAGTAGTATTGTTGTGTGGCAATAAAAAATAGGATAAAATAGTGATTCCATGTCAAAGCGCCCACGTTTCTGGCATCACTATTTTTGAAAATTTTGAAACTTTCTAGGTGGAAAGATCTCGTAAAAAGTATTATATCTGCGTACCTTTTTTTGGATTTAAAATTTTGTTTTTAAGATATACACTGTGAAAAATATCAAAAAATCTTAAAAAATACAATAATTGTATGTATTCAAATAGATGTAGTTTTGAAACCTTAAATTGTACAGAAAAAAGTGTACATATATTTTAAAGATATTGAATTTGCCTTTTTAGTGGTAAATTCTTTTTGTAGCATTTTTATGAAAAATTCTTTTTTTTTTGTAACTTAAAATTTTCAGTCACATTTTTCGTAGTCTAAACAACAATTTTTTTATATTTTTAGCTTAGTGTTGAGTTAAGGCATTAATTTGAAAGACTAACACACAAATTTAGGTTGAGATTCCAACGATTGCTGTTTTTACTGAATTTTTTAAAAGAATGCCTAAAAAAGATTTCCTTTTTTTCTACCGAAAATTCCATTTTCCGTGAAAGTATTTCAAATATATCGCACGACGCAGAGTTCCATCCAGAACCTCCAAATAAGATCTTGAAGCCCGTGCCCAAATGAGTGAATTGTACTCCATTTTCGTTACATAAGTTTCATTTTATACTAAAACTGATATATATCATGCAAAGATCAGTTGAAGTGAAATATTTTTTGAACCGTTTTCAGAAACGTAGGCACTTGCCCGTGTCTTTTGACGCATTGAGAATATGATAATTCCAACGCAAATCAGAATGAATCGATATGCTCAGAACGTCAAGAGCATCTGATTGCACTGAGTCTTGTTTGCATTGAACTCTTCTTTATTCTATACTAGAATATGCATCATTCATTTGGAGTCCGCATTATGCCGTTCACACGTTGAGATTGGAACAAATTCAAAAAACATTCACAAAATTTTGCACTTCAGTCATTTTATTGTCGTGGAGAATTTCCCTCATATAATGTTAGATGCTTGCTTTTAGGCATTAAGACTTTGGATTCGCGGAGAAAAGTTCAGTGTCTTATTGTTATCTATGACATAATCTCGAGTAATATTGACTGTCCTGCACTTTTGGCACTTATAAATTTCGATATACCTTCAAGACAGTTGCGACGTTTTAAAGTTTTTTCAATTCAATTTCATAGGTCTAATTATGCTCGTAATGAGCCATTGCAAAGAGCTCTGTCTTTATATAATGATCTGTCGTCTCGAGTTTTGTTTGACTTTTCATTGTCTAAAGAATGTTTCAAAGAATTGTTAAATAGTTTATTTGTATCGTAATGCTACTGTTTATTTGTACCTTTATTTTATTTTTAAATTGTTAATCTTAGTCTGTAAGGATATTCCAAAGACTCAATAAAGAAATCTATTAGCACGACACGACTTGGGGATTTTTCGTACAATGTTGGTGATAGAACTGAACCCTGCTGTACTCCTGCATTGATGGCGTGCTCTTCGGATTAAATACCGCCAATTACGATATGAATCGGTCTGTCCTTGAGGAAATACGTGATCCATCGTACAAAGCTACCATCAAAACTATATGCAACAAGTTCCGATACACAAGCGCCTTATGCCACTCTTGGCCAAACACTTTTGAAATATCTAGAGAAACAACCCTACTCTACCCTACCCTAACAAAAAGTGAACTCACTGATTCCATTCTTCTGCTAATAACGCCATAATATCATTATTTAGCGCTTATTACACTCTCCATAACTTTGGAAAGCGTAGAGCACTTATCGCAATGGATATGTAGTTTGCAGGGTTCCTATCATCGCCCTTTTAAGGTACCGGCTGGACATTTGTCACCTTCCAACAAGATGGAAATACTCCTATTTTGTAGGAGATGTTAAGAAGGTTGCGCAAAAGCCAAGACAGCAAGGACGCTCACCTTTTAAGCACAATTGGTGGTATGCCATCAGGACCAGAGGCTTTGCTTACGTTTAGATTTGTAAGGACCCTTTCAACAACTCTCGTTCGAAAGTAAATCTCCTGCAGTGCGGAATATCCACTCCAAACAAAGGGCAGTGGCTGATTGCTTTCCAAGAAAGTGGAATTTTGTGAAAACAACCCAGCCATTAGGTTCGCTTTATCTATCTTTTAAAAGAGTTGGAATCGATGACGATGTCTTATTTTAACTCTTTTAACAAATGACAAAAGACTGAGTCCCTTTGGGTCTGAGAATAACCTTTTCTCGAATGCGAATTTCGTGCAGAAAATTTTCGATTTTTAAAATTGCATTACAGCTATTCCTTGCCTCGATACGAACTCTTTTAGTATCAGAATTCTTGTTAGAAGGGCAATTTTGAACCAATTTTTTGGACCTAACTGCAATCCTGCAAATCTTATTAAACCATGAGTGATCTTATGAACTTATGGTTATTATTTCATTAAATCACTTCTGAACATATTTTATTTATATTCGGCTTTTGTAGTCTAGTAGAGAGTGCACTAGACTCAACCAAGAGGTCCCTAATTCGAATCCGGGCTAGGGCATGGTTCTTTTCACTTTATTTGTTCTTTCCTACACTTAAGAATTATGGAAAAGTAAAAATCTAACAACTAAGAGCTGGAAATGCTTGCTGAAGTTAAGGCATTGCACTAGCCTCGGTTAAAAGCAAATCAAATTGTCTTTCACATTTGTTTCGCCCAATCAATAATCAATTCCTCTAAATAATCTTTCATTTTCCTTTTAGGTAAAAGACTAAACCTTGTTTGTATAAGGTGCATGCCTTGGTTCCTTGATCATAAAAAAACAATTACTAAGTCAATTGAAACCCATCGAATAGCAAACTCAGAAACTCAAAATTTTAGTTTAACATTTTTGTGAATGTTGAGTTGAGGTATTTTAACGAAATAATAAAGTTCTTAAGGTTGGAAAATTTAAATAAATTGAAATAGGAAAAAAATTGTGGTCTTGACCTGTTGTTGTTAATTGATATTTTTGGACAGGGTGATGTTTAGAAATATTTGAAGAATCTAAATTAAGGAAATTATCTTCGATACCATTTCTCGTCCCCGAGATATAAAACCTTATATTAATTTTTTAAAAAAGTTAAGTATTGCATTCAAGTATACATTTCTCAAAAACAAGAAAATGCATATGCAAAAAAATGCAAATTATAAACAATATACTATAATAAATTCCAAATCGCCAAAATTTAGACAATCAGATAGCAATCAAAAGTTCTGTGCTACCTCGAGTGTACCTTTAGATTCGAATATCCTTCACACAGGACCTTGATGGCAGGAAATTGTTAGTAAAAGGCTTTATTTACTTTTGCTTGAAGACATATGTAGTTTTTTTTACAAAAATCAAAGATCGTGATTTTTTTACTATTTTTATTAACAAACAACTTTGTCCTTGCGGGAGAGAAAAAAATCTTATTTTTTTCCTAAAATTTTTTTTGAGAGATCATGACCACCCTATGCAACTTTTGATCTGAACTCTTAGGCCTTTTCCACACTTGGTCAACGCAACTCCAACTCAAATTGCTAGCCTGTGTATTTAGACCGGAACCTTCAGATTAAGCAACTTGCACGCAACAAGTTCTCGACACGTTCTCAACCAGTTCAACGCAACGCGGCTTTTCGCAATTTTAATCAGCGACTTGTTGCATCAGTTTGTTTGTTTTGTGAATTGTTTGTAGTGCAGTATAAATCAAGGTGAATAAGTTAATTAATTAGTTCTTTTTTTCATTAATAGAATCTTAAAGAAGAAGAAATAGTTTGCAGAATGATATAGAAATAGAATGAGCAAGTGTTAAATATTAAATAATAAATATATGTTGCATGACTTTTAAAGCAAGTCTGAAAGCTTTCGGCTTATAGTTGCATTGCTTTTCAACTTTTACGCTGTTGCGTTGATGTTTTGTCGGTATTGCGTTGACCAAGTGTGGAAAAGGCCTTAGAATCAGATGCTTATTTGTCAGACTGTATTTGCCTTTAGTTCCTAGTGAACTATAGAATTACTTCTATACTATACAGTGTGAACCAGAATAAGTGTCACTAAAATAATGCGCCATAAATACTAAAGTATTTAATGAAATTTCATAATTTCTTTTTATTTGCTAAAAAAATATTACAAAGTTAAGGGAATCAGGCCGTTAATTCAAATCTTTCTCCTTTCTCTTTGATTGTTTGACGCAAACGTTTGAAGAATGATTTGCACGCGGCACGCACCATGTCTTGATCCATTTCATTCCAAATGTCTATCAGCCGAGCTTTGAAATTATTAATGTTAAGATCTTTTGTGTTGCCAATTTTGCTCAACATATAGCCCCATACACAGAAGTCGAGAGGGTTAAGATCTGGCGATGCAGCTGGCCATTTTTGGCTGATATAAAATCGGGAACATTTTGCTGACACCAGTCTTGAGTGCGTTTTGCCTTATGTGAAGGCGCAGAATCTTGCTGGAAACAAAAATATTCATCGCCATATAAGTCCTGGGCATGAGGTTTTAAATGGCCTTCCAAAACGTGTTCCATGTAATAGTTTGTATCAATTTTGACCCCTCGATCTATGAAAAGTAGCGGTAACTTGCCTTTTGTTGATATTGCTCCCCATACCATTACTTTCGACACATTCTGCTGACGCTCCACGGCCAATTTATCTCTGGGAGCATCTGCGAGACTTACTGCATACACGCGATTGTTTTGTTGATTGTGGCGATCTTGTAGTAGAAACATTTTTTCATCAGATAATAAAATTTCATCTCCTTCATGCCAACGCAAAAGCTCTCTGCTTTTTTCAACTCGCAATTATTTTTGCGTGTCAGTAAGGCCATGCACGCGCTGCTTCTTATAAGCTGTGAGCCCAAGATCATTTTTCAATATCCGCCGTATTGATGACTGGGAAATCTGCATGCCCTTTGCCATAGATTGACCCGATTGAGCTGGATTTCGTCTTATTCTTTCTCTGACGCATTTTATGGTCGCTTTTGTTCTCACAGTTCGTTTGCACCCAGATTTCTTTGCAATTTTACAACTTCCCGTTTTATTAAACCGTTCTACAGTTCTATAAATAAATCTCTTCCCGATATCGAGCGGTTTAAGCTTCTTAATAATCTCGCACATTTTTAATTTTTTTAAATACAAGTTTACAACTAGCTCCCGTTTAGCTTCCATTGCGATACTGATTTAAAAATGGCTAAGCTCTGGAAATGTTTAATTATGCTGTAATTCAATTTCAAAAAGCTTGGCCAACTTAAAAAGTTTTTAAATTGAACTTCTTAAGGTAGGGAGCAAACCAAAAAACAGTGACAGTTATTCTGGTTCACACTGGTCAGCAGCTCAAAGTCTCTTCATGGACTTCAATACATAGACCACAGATTTAAACGTCACTAAAATAAACTCAAATAACATTTTCTCGCTTTCTCTGCAATATTATTCTTTCCTGCTTTTTTTTTTTTTTTTTTTTTTGTACACTCGATCACACTGACCACAAGGGCTGTCTCATCATTTATGGAATTTACAATGACGTCGCTTCAGCTCCTTAGCTTCTTTATAAGCTTCCTTCTTGGTGAACATAATCTTTGTCACTTCAATTTGTGCAAAAGCTTTGTGAGTACAGAAAATATTGCGAATCCATTAGAACTTTAAGTGCATTTGCTTTGGTCCTTTTGCTTTACTTGACTATCATAGTGGTCAGTGTAAAGTGACTACGGCAACAACAACAGCAACTACAAAACTGACAGATTTTCTGTTGACGTAGAGTTTTATTTTTGTGTTGTTGCTATTGGCTGGGTTAAGGATAAGATTGAGCACAAAACGAAATTATTGATTATGCAGTTGAAGTCCTTAAAAAAATGAACGAGAAGAAGAACATCTTGTAAATTGATGTACAGAAAACAGAATTCTAAAAAAAGTTATAGAAAGAATTTTAGAAAATGTCAGATAATATAATTATTAGCTTTTGCTCCATTTAGTCATCGTCTTCCGTATAAGATAAGAAATTTTGAAATATTAGCATTTAACCATTCTATAAAGTGATTTTAGCTCAGAATTTACATCTTTTTATATTGAAAAACTAAGAAGTGGCTATAAAAAGCTATAGATAATATTGCATTTAAAATTTAAAAATTAACGATTACGATTACTGTAATTGTAATGTAAGAAAAATATTATTACGATTACTGTAATTGGTGTACACGCAAATTACAATTACAATTACTGTAATTGTATAAGAAAAATCTATTAATTACAATTACAGTAATCGTAATCAATGAAAATGACAATTAAAATTACTGTAATCATAATCACTTTTTTGTAATTTAATTACTTACTAATTCATGTAATTAATGTAATTTAAATGTTGTCTTATTTTTCTCCTTACTAAAAAGCAAATATATTGCAATTTTATTTCGAAACTATTTTATTTTGAACAACACGTTTTTAATGATATCATTCCGAGAACTGCACAAGCCTACTTGAAGTTCAATCCTTTTCAAGTACTTGAATTTAAGTAAGTATCCAAACTTGAGAAAGCAAGCTTTAGACAGCTTTCAAAAATACCAAACAGATACAAGTCATATCCATACTTGCTCGTTGGCTTGGCTTGTTTAGACTTACTTTGTCGGGCAGAAAGTTGAAAAGCTTGGAACGATCGGCAAAACCTTGTAAGCTCGCAAGTATCCAATTAATTGAATTTAAAGCAAGTATCCAAAAAATTTAATGAGCTTGTGTAAAGAAAGCTTAAGCGTAATAGGACATTTAAGGGTTCAGAGGACTCCGGGGTTGACAGTTTTAGGGGTAGCTCATTTCGGATTTGATGGTAAAATTTAAAATTCAAGATGGCGGAAAGAGTTGCCATCTAAATTTTTTTTATTTTGGCGAATTCTTGTAATTATGAAATTCTGAAAAGGGATTTTGTCACAGTTTTAAAATTTAAGATTGAGGTAAGGGTTGCTACCTAAATATTTACCACAGTATTGCCACCTAGTAAAATGTATTTTTAAGAGTTTTAAACATCATTTAACAGTGTTAGGGGGTCGCTGATTTCGAATCTGAGCTCAGGATTTTAAAAGTCAATATGGTGGATGGGGCTGCCACCTAATTTTTTATTTTTATGAATTTGGTGCTGGCGCGAACACTAGGTAAAAATGGGTCGTTGAATCCGAATCTGGTGCCAGAATTTCAAAATTATAAAATTTTTGTATAATTTTTTTTCCACCTAATAATATGTATTTAAAGAGTTGTAAACATCATATAACAATGTTAGGGGGTCGCTGATTTCGAATCTGAAGTCAGTATTTTAAAAATCGATGGCAACCCTCTAAGAAATTTAGAAATTCTGACAAAGGATTCGGATTCAGCGACCCATTTTTACTTAGAGGTCGCGCCAGCATCGAATTCGCAAAAAATATGGGTGGCAACCTTGAATTTTTAAATTCTGAATTCAGATTCGAAATCAGCGACCCCCTAAAACTGTGAAATGATGTTCAAAACTTTTAAAAATACATTTTACTAGGTGGCAATACTGTGGTAAATGTTTATGTGGCAACCTTAAGCTCCATCTTAAATTTTAAAACGGTGACATAAGATTCAAAATCAAATCCGTAGTCAGAATTTCAAAATTGCAAGAATTCGCAAAAATACAAAAAAATCTAGGTGTCAACTATATCCGCCATCTTGAATTTTAAATTTTGACATAAATTGCAAATTTAGCTACCCCCTAATACGCTTAAGCTTTTTTACACAAGCTCATTGAAGTTTTTTGATACTTGCTTTAATTGGTGACTTGCCTTCAATTTCAAGCTTTTCAAGCTTTTTGCCGAAGGCGTCAAGTTTTCCTTTACTTGGGACTTAGTGTCGTACTTACTTGCAAGTCGCAAGCTGTTTGTATTCAAGAACATGTTTTACTTTATTAAAAATTATTAAGCTCAAGCAAGCTTGAAATAGACTTCAAGTAGGCTTGTGAAGTTCTCTGGTATAAATCAAAACGAACTCAGTTATGAGGAATGCATAAATTGATACGAGAGAAAATTCAATCAATTCTGAAATATTTAAAATCAATATTTGCTTTAAATAAGACGTATTTTTTGAGTGAAAATTCCGTGGACGGAATCAAAAAGAAAGAATTACAAAGAAAACTATTTTAGCTGGGCCCCACCACAAATAAAGATTCTAGAAAAGATCTTCTTTGTGAATTGAAAAAGAAAGCTTTATGCAGTAGCTTTATGCAGTCGTAATTATAATTCTGCTCTTTTACAATTACTGTAATCGTCATAAAGAAATTTTTTGATTACGACGACAGTAATTGTAATTTTTGTATAATTCAGGGACCGTAACTATTATGCCTTTTTTCCGAAAAAAGCAGAAATAATAGTTATTTTGTGAGTTTTATTTTTTTTCATAAAATTTAACTATTACTTTCTGCCGTTTATTTTTGCTAGCATGAAATAATTATTATTTGCTGCTATTTATTTTTTCTAGCAAAAATAGATAGCAGCAGCTCTGTATCGAAAACTATGAATGCTAGGATAATGAAATCCGATATATGAGACCATGGCATGATAATCTACGTATGATGATAATTTGGGCGGGCCACGCCCCTTTTTTATGGAAATTAGAATATCTCATAAACCAGCCACGCAGTGGTAATGAAATTCGATATATGGGGTCGTTGCATAGAAATCTAACTGTTCGGAAAAAAGGGTGGGCCACGCCCTATTTAAGGAAAATTACAATATCTCATGAACCAGACACGCAATGATGGTGTACTTTAGCTTATGGTGTCATTGCATAGATATCAAAATGTTAGGAGGAATCGGGCAGCCACGCCCCTGTTTTAGGAAAATTACACTTTCCCATGAACCAGACATGCAATGATTATGAAACTTGGAAGGCGTTGTTGTAATATTAAAACTTTTTGTTCTTAAATAAGTAGGCAGGTGATTTCATTTTTGGGGAAATTCTAATATCTCTTAGCGCAAATAAAGTCTGTATAGGTAAGTTAGGGAAGTCCTTATTTTAGAAATTGTTGAGCATTCAGTTTTTTTGTGTCTTTGCGTCTTAAATAAATCCCTATTTTTTAACGACAACAATTACACATGTCGCTCGCAGCTTGAAATTGACACAAAGGCAATAAACTGAATGAACATAATATAACAGTTTTCTCCCCCCCAAACCACCAAAATTATTTTTGGATTTAAGTTCGATTAATTACCTTTCTAACAGTAGTTCAAATTTAAGATTCTGTTAAGTGTTTGAGATTTTTTCCATGTTTTGTATTTTGTGCATTCTGTAACACCGCCAGAAATCAAGTCGAACTTTTTTTTCCAAATAAGATTTTTTTCATATCCATCAGTGATGCTACATGCCGGTACGTTCCGTTCCGTTAGGCCGGTACGTTCAAAATGGAATTGCTGTTGTTTTTCCTATTAGATATTTTTTTGAATTTCTAGCTCAACGCGACACGTCTTAATCCAATTTTGTTGAATTTTTTTTTTGCATTTTTACTATACTATTGGAACAAAATAAAATTGTGCTCAAGTAAAGCATATAAAAATTTTTTCATAAAAATAAGACGTAATCGTTGCATTAAATTTATAACCTTAAAAAGTGAGCTGTTTTTAACAACTGAGCAAGAACATCACAACATTAAAAAAAATTTAAATACATTCTGTATAGCTTATAGCAACTACAAAACTCATTACAAAATTAATAATTAGAAAATGATTTCATACAAAAATTAGATTCATCGCACCTCTTTACAAATAAGAAAAGTTATTTATTACTTTCTATGTTCTTAACAACGCAACTCCCCGATTCCTCCTAACATTTCGATTTCTATGCAATGCCACCATAAGCTAAAGTTCATCATCATTGCGTGTCTGGTTCATCGGAAAGTGTAATTTTCCTTAAAAAGGGGCGTGGCTGCTTGATTCCTCCTAACATTTCGATTTCTATGCAATGCCACCATAAGCTAAAGTTCATCATCATTGCGTGTCTGGTTCATCGGAAAGTGTAATTTTCCTTAAAAAGGGGCGTGGCTGCCCGATTCCTCCTAACATTCCGATTTCTATGCAATGACACCATAAGCTTAAGTTCATCATCATTGCGTGTCTGGTTTGTGGGAAAGTGGAATTTTCCTTAAAAAGGGGCGTGGCTGCCCGATTCCTCCTAACATTTCGTTATCTATGCAATGACACCATAAGCTAAAGTACACCATCATTGCGTGTCTGGTTCATGAGATATTTTAATTTTCCTTAAATAGGGCGTGGCCCACCCTTTTTTTCCAAACAGCTAGTTCATGAGATATTGTAATTTTCCTTAAATAGGGGCGTGGCCCACCCACTTTCTCCAAATAGTTAGATTTTAATGCAACGATACCATATACCAAATTTCATTACTATTTCGTGTCTGGTTCATGAGATATTGTTATTTTCAAATAGGGGCGTGGGCCGCCCATTTTTTTAGAACAGTTAGATTTCTATGCAACGACCCCATATATCGAATTTCATTACCACTGCGTGGCTGGTTTATGAGATATTCTAATTTCCATAAAAAAGGGGCGTGGCCCGCCCAAATTATCATCATATGTAGATTATCATGCCATGGTCTCATATATCGGATTTCATTATCCTAGCATTCATAGTTTTCGATACAGAGCTGCTGCTATTTATTTTTGCTAGAAAAAATAAATAGCAGCAAATAATAATTATTTCATGCTAGCAAAAATAAACGGCAGAAAGTAATAGTTAAATTTTGCCTTTTATTCTAATAATCAAAATTTAAAAGGCAGATCCTGCTTTTTTTAAATCAACGATGAGAAATAATTATTATTTGCGGTCCCTGGTATAATTATGATTGCTGTAATTGTTAGCTATAAAAAATATTGCACGTTAATGTTTACGAACATGTGTTATGTTTCTTAATACTTTAATACCTAAAATACTTTTGTACCTAAAGTTGTATACATAAATAAATTGATGCTTAAAAGATATTATTTTTCAAAATTTTCAAAGGGAAATAAGGGAATTTGCTCATGTGTTTGTGGGAAATTATACATGAATATACTGGCAACACTTTTTCGAACGGATTATGTTCTCAAAAAGCTTTACATGGCAGGTTTTTACTCTCTGAGGCTTGCTATTATCTGTAGAGTGGTGGCGGCCTAAAACAAATATTAATTCCAATTAAAATTTGAATTATTAATATATAAAAATTAAAATATTCTCAGAAAATTAAAAAATTGCATTTATTAGAGATAAACGAAAACAATCTAAGTAGAATTTGTAGCCCCTTTTAACTGGCAAGAATTCTTTTATAGGTTGTTCAAATGTATTTCAGAACTTTTGACTTTTTTCTCCATGTTTTATTTATTTTTTTTTTGCAAAATAGCCGCTATTTTGGAAATAATCCTTTTTTTTGGTTATAAAAAGTACCCTGTGTCGTAAACAGAGACAAACGAACTTGCATGTCATGCTTGATGAAAATCCATCTAGCAGTTTTTACGTGGACTTCAAAATGTTTTGCGCGAAAAGAATTTCGAAAAAATGTGCAATGTACGGATTTTTTTTTAACAGTTTTGTTTTATGTATAGATTGTATCTACTAAGTAGTTTGTAGTTTTATATAAGTTCGATAAGCTTCCAAGATAAGAATAGATAAGAATAAGATTTGGGATTCAAAATTATTTTTTTTTGAAAATATTTTTGTAACATTTGAACAAAAGTTTGAAGTTCAGTATCACATTAAAATTTATTTTTGCTGCGATTCTAATAAACAACAACATAAAATAGTCTAAAGAAAAATTTTTGTTGATCTTGTGTTGTCATATGCACCAATTCTTTCAATATTGTAAAAGTAATTTCAAAATATTTCCATTTGACCCGTCATCACAGCTAGATATGTGCAATTTGACAATTAGTACTTAATTGTGAAATGCCAGCCAAAACTATTTGAAATGCACTTGCAAAGTCCTTAGTTGTTTTGTTAACTGGTTGTACTCGAGTAAAATATATTAACTAAATCAATTTAAATCTCTGATTTTTTAAATATGACAATTTTTACACTCGCTTAATACTGCTGAATATTGCTGAGTACATTTTAAAGATATCATATTTTTAAAATTGATGAGATTTTGTATTGGATAGAAACATTTAAAAATTTTGAGCTTGTCAGCAACGTCCTGTATATATCCATGTTTTTGTTTATAAGTAAAGACGTTGACAGAGTT
The DNA here is from genome assembly GCA_963920525.1 of Dichetophora obliterata. NCBI lineage: Eukaryota > Metazoa > Arthropoda > Insecta > Diptera > Sciomyzidae > Dichetophora > Dichetophora obliterata. The sequence continues at coordinate 282,583,679 of OY986435.1, forward strand.
GCCAATACAATTTTAACAGTTAATTGTGACTTTTGATGATTTTACAAGGTTAAAATTTGGAGCTTAAATTTCTTCTAACTAGATGGTTTGCAAGGTATGAATGCATAAATACTTATCAAGAGTTACGGGATGCTGTTATTGAAGCTTTAGACATCGCAACCGAATTTCGCAATACCGCAATGTCGTTTCTCGTATTTTCTCCTACCGCTCGAGAATCTGTGAAAACTCTGTTCTAACTAAATAAATTTGTGATCAAGATTGTTTTTTCACATTCATTGTTGTTTTTTGTACTATGTTACAGGTGTAGTTACATCAATTGAAATGTTTATAAGTTATATTTATTTATTTATTTATTTATTTAATGTTTACCATCTACTGGGCTTTGCCCTTACAGATTACATACTTAACCTAGTGAACAAAATGTTAATTTAAATTAAAATAATTTAATGCATCAAATTTAAACTTATTTCTATTATCCGCAAAATCACAATGACGAGCAGCTAAATTGCAAAGAGATAAGCATCTAGAAATCGGTTCATTTGTACCATAGTTAGTTCTATGAAAACGCGCATAAAATAAGTTTGTATCTCTAAAATTTCTTAGCGGAGTAAAGAACGATAAAAGACCAAGAAGTTCAGAGGAAACTATATTATTATCAATTAAATCTTTTATAAATAAAACACACTGGGCTTTTCGCCTGTTCTCAAGAGTGTGTAATTTTAAAAATTGACATCGCATATTATAGGAAGGCATGTTTTCAAAGGAATACATACGGCGAAGAGCGAATCTAGATATATTCTTTTGGATCCTTTCTATACGCCTGATGTCTTTTTCATACATCGGATTCCAAACGACACAAGCGTATTCTAAAACTGATCTTACCAAAGTTATAAAAAGTATTTTTATTGTAAAAGGATCCAAGAACTCCTTGCAATTTCTTTTTATAAAACCCAGTTTCGAGTTTGCATTAGCTAAAATAAATTCTTTATGGGAGTCAAAAGACAATTTTGTGTCAAAAAAGACACCAAGATCCTTAACTATACATTCTCGTTTAAAGATAGAGTTTTTATCATATGTATAATCATAGACATAATTTAAATCTTTTCTAGAGCAAGTAAGAATTTTACATTTATTATAATTTAAACTCAAGCTGTTTTCATTACACCAAGTTATGAATAGATTAATTTCTCTTTGAAATTTAGTGCAATCATCAACACTTTTTATTACAGTGAATATTTTTAAATCATCTGCATATAGTAAAAATTTACAGAAAGAAAAAATGGAAGAAATATCGTTTATAAAAAGTATGAATAAAAGAGGGCCTAAGTGGCTGCCTTGCGGAACACCGGATTTGACATCAACTACTCTTGAGTAACAATTATCTACTTTCACAAGCAATTTTCTATTTTCTAAATAAGAAGTAATCCACTTTAACAAAATAGAATGTACTCCTAATTTATTTAGTTTTTTAATTAGTAATTTGTGATTAAGACTGTCGAAAGCTTTTACGAAATCCGTATATAATACATCCACTTGCATGCGGTTTTCAATAGATTCTAGACAATAGTTCGAAAATATTGCCAGATTAGAAGACGTGGATCTCCCACAAAAAAGCCATGTTGATGAACTGATATATAATTTTTAAATTCAGTAAATAAGCGCTTATTAATGATTTTATCTAAAATTTTAGGTATGATTGAGAGTTTGACAATAGGCCTATAATTTTCTATTAGACCTTTTTGGCCTGACTTCAACACTGGCGATATAAACGAAAGCTTCCAATCGTCTAGGACTGTGCCCTCATCAAGAGACTTATTAAGAATCAACGTTAAGCCAACATATAAAGAATAAGCACATTTTTTAAACAAAACTGGAGGTAATAAATCGTATCCAGCCCCTTTATTGACATTTAAATCAAGAAGAGCATTGACTACTTCTTCTTCAGATACTACAATTCTTCCAATGTTTACAACATCAGATATACACGAAAAATCCGAATCTTTATCTAAATTAAAATTATCAAAAACCGATCCAAAGAAATCAGCGAACAATTCTGATATTTCTTGTGCGCTATTTCCCACCCCTTTTTGAGACTCCATGGATTTGGGAAAACCACTTGCTTTCCGTTTAGAGTTAAAGAAGACCCAAAATGATTTAGGATTAGATTTTATACTATTTTCAGTGGAGTAAAAATACTTTTTATACAAAAAATTAGATAAAAAATCAAATTCTTTCCGACGTAAGACAAAAGCAGCTTTGTCTTCAGCCAGATTTGTTACTTTAAATTTACTATGTGCTTTGTTTCTTAGATATTTAAGATGCAAAAGAGTTTTATTGTACCAGGGTAGGTTGTAACGCCGTTTTGATGATTTGCTTGGTACATAGAGATAAAAACCTTCATAAAAAATTTTTTTAAGAGTATTATACATACAGTGTAAATCAAGTGGCTGAAATAATACTCTCCAGTTTATTGAATTAAAATATTGGTCTAACGCCGCATAATTCGCTTTATGAAAATCATAAGATGGCGGCGATGTATCGTTTGAAGATGGTATTAAGAAGTTATAAAAACTAAATTCCAATAAAAGAGCTATATGATGTACGGATTCATTCGTAAGAGGTAAGCTACATTTAGAAATTTTGAACTTAATATCGTTATTTATGAAAATTAAATCGAGAATTCTATTAATATTGTTCTTAAGAAAATTAATTTGAAAAAGGTTCATTGAATACAGAGTGTCACAAAGAGTAGTTTCAACCTCGCGCTTTAAGTTAAATGGAATTAATACTTTTTCTTGGAACTGCCAATCAATGTCGTCTAAGTTAAAATCACCAAGAATACAAGGAAATTGAGTTGAATTTAAATGATCTAAGATGTAATTAATATTATATAAATGATCATTAAAGATGTCAATTTTGCTATTAGGCGGAATGTAGCTTAATAAAAAAACCATTTCTCGCACGCTCTCCATATTTTTATTGTAGAAAGATACAGCAACACACATCTGCTCAATATTATCAGCATTCCGAGGTAGTGGCAATCTTTTGCTACGAAAAAATGAAGAGACTGCAATTAGAAGACCCCCTCCTCTGCTCAAGCCAGGCTTAAGAGGTCGATCTCTACGATGTACTTCGTATTGAGAGTCAAAAAGCTCAGATGATAGAAAATTTGGTGTCAACCAAGTCTCAACTAGAGCGATTATGTTGAAATCGTGACTCGCCGCTGCAGTAAACAAAGTATTTGTTTTAGTCCGCAGGCCACCTGCATTGTGGAAGTAAAGGGAAAAGGGTTGCTCTTTATTATTACAGCGGATCGGCAACATTGTGTTACTATTGAAAGAGCTTGCAGCGAAAGGTTGTTGTTGCTGTTGAATTAACGAGTTTGATGATATTAACGAAGCAAAGTTGACAGCAGTGGTGGTACCAACTGCAGTAGTATGTTCTTTATAATTGATGACATAAGAAAGTTGAGAAGCAGGATCGCAATTTACTGAGTCCTCGGTTGAATGGGTGGCGGAATGTTCACAATGCCTTTGTTGAGGTTTTTTGACTCCGTAACAAATCGAGAGATTTTTAAGGATAACGGCCAAATTAAATTATCAAACGCTTTTTCAAAAAGTTGTGCAGGTACACCTAACTTAAAGTTAACAAATTTAAGATTTTCTAAGTTAACATCTTTTTTTTTAAGTTTCGTGAATTTAAAAGCTTCAGGCGCCACATTAAGAGCGTTTGCGATGTAGTTGCAAACCTCCACTGGTTCCGTCTGCACATTGAATTTGGATAGGTGAATGTATTTTAAATTTTGCACTACTTTGAGAGTGTCACACATAGGAGCAGTGCCGATGAGGGTCTTGTTGATGCTAGTTTTCGGGTTTAAATTTTCATTCTTCTTACCCACTGCAACCTTAGAAATCTCGCTTATAGCATCAATTCGTTGAGGTAAAGAGCGCCTATTGGGTTTATTATTGCTCATCACATTCCCATTTGACTTACCACCCACAACAACTTGTGCAGCAGAAACAGGTTTTTGTACATCAGTGTGCGGAGGAGAGGTAAGCACATCAGCAAAAGAGTGGCGTCCAAATATATCACTGAGGTTATGTTTAGAGTTGCCATTTTAAGATATTTTAAATTTTAAAATTACTATTCTGTCGTCATAAGGAAGAGTGCGGCATCAACATATTTCAATATTCTGAGATAAACGACTTATAGTAATTTATAAAAAATTGACTGATAAGGGTTTGGATGGTTATAAAAATTTGGTTCTACAGGATAGTAAAATCCAGTTTTCTTTCAATATAAATGATATTTTTCCCAATTTTATTAAAAATGCAAAAACTGCGGAGCAAACACTGTAGTTGCCGCTTTTTGATTGTTTGTTCTATAAATCACAAATAGTTTAAAAAGCCGTGTCTGCATCAAGTACACGTTTTGTATAGTAAAAAGCTTTCTTATTTATATGTTTATGACATTTAATTGATATATCCTTAAGACCATCATATCTTACACAAGGATATTAAATAAAAAAATCAATATTTTATGTATAAAAATCAATATTTCAAAGACTTTTTTGGGGCTCAAAAATAAAGAACTAAATACATTTTAAAAAGCATTAACTACAAACACAAAGGAAAAATTCAGTTTCTACCTGGAGATACTGCTTTTTTGTCCCTGTTTATGTAGATACTGCGTTTTGTGCTTGAATGCTTGCTTTAATTCGTGTAGATATGACATTTTAGGTTGAAATATTAAGCAATTGATCAAAAAATTCGCAATGTTTGCTTTATTTTCTTGAAGATGGAAGAAAGATGATTAAGAAAAAAAATAAAACGCATTGTGAAATTAATGCTTGATGCCTCACTCTTCCTTATGACTCTTCCTATTTTTTTTTGAAACGAGAATCACCAATATTTTTTAAAATTATTTAAGTAATTTTAAATGAAAAATATAGTTTTTATTTAAAATTTCTTTTAATGTTTTTTGAGCTTGAAATGCCAGACACAGACACTTTGAGGATTTTTTAAATAAAATCAAGTTTCAACAGCTATAACTTTCTGGTCCGAATTTTGGTGTTTGTAATTTTTTTTTACAAAATAGGTAAAGATTGAGCTATAGCACCATGTTGTGTCGTTTTTTTAAATTTGCATTTTTGTATTTTTGGTATTTTACGGAAAATAAAATTTTTTTGAATAGTAAAATAGCACAACTCTGGTACTTTACATTTGATTTTCATGTTTGATAACCCCTTTTAAAGAAGAATTACATAAAAACAAAATGACAGCTAGAAATGACAAAGAATTTGAGACACTAAGAGAAAAACTAATGCAACAACTCAACATTAATAGCAACACTACCAACGAATGGTTTGTAAACAAAACAAACAAAAGTATACCTAAAGATGTGCAATGGTTACTCGCATACGGGCCGAAGTTCGCCTTACCATCGACTAAGCAACAGTTGCCCATGTTTAGCTTAATCGCCGAAGGAGAATATTGCATTCGATCGTTAGATGATAGAGAAGAACAAGACATAGCTAGAGTACGACTAACAACATTAATAGAAAGACATTTAAGAGTAACGTAACCAACAGTAAATGACAAGTACATAATAAATCTAACAAAAACAACAAGAGAGTTCTTAAAATCAAATAATGATATCATTATTGTGGAAGCAGATAAAAGGAAAAAGACGGTAGCGATGGAAAAAACAGATTATGAAAAGGGTATGCGTGCAATATTACGAGACAGTGGAACATATAAAACACTAAAAAGAGATCCAACAACAACACTACAACTAAAAAACAACATTTTGGTTGAGAAACTATTCAAGAGAGAATTAATAACGATACAGGAAAAATACAAACGAATAACATGCCACTGAGACCTATCTGCTCATCAATTAATTCACCTGCATATAGCTTATGCAAATACCTTTCTAAAATATTAAAATACTTGACGGTAAATTCTATATATAACATTATCGACGCGGCAGAATTAAAGAACAAAATAAACAACAGCTACATATGTGACGATGAAGTTATGGTTTCTTTTGACGTGGTATCACTTTTCCCTAGCATTCCAGTAGATTTCGCTATCAAAACAATATACAAGAAATGGGACATTATAGAAAAACATACAAATATACCAAAAGAACTATTTATGGACATGCTTAAATTTTGTCTAAAAGAAAACAATTATTTTAAGTATGACAAAACCATATACAATCAATTAAAAGGAATGCCTATGGGATCACCAATATCCCCCATCATTGCAGACATCGTGATGGAAGAAATTTTAGACTTTTTTATGGACAACATCGAGCAAAAATCTAGACTTTTAACATAATACGTGGATGACATTTTTTGAATCATAAAAACGGATAAGATAGTCACAACATTGGAAAGTCTTAACACTTGCCACAGATACATAAAATTTACGATAGAGGAAGAAAAAGAGGGTCAACTACCATATCTAGACACAAAACTAATAAGGAACAACAATATAATAAAAACGGATTGGTATCAAAAACAAACAGCATCAGAACGTCTCATAAATTTCTATTCAAAACATCCAAAAAAGACAATAATAAACACGGCGAAAAACTTTATTAACAGAGTACTAAACATAAGTGATGACATTTTCCACATAAACAACAAACGAAAAATTAAAAATATATTAATTAATAATGACTTTCCAAAATCGACGATAACCCGGTTGCTTAAAGAAAGCAACGCTAAAAATAATAATAACCAAAATAAGGAAACATTTATTTACAAAGGAGTCACATATGTAGAAGGCTTTACGGAAAAATTTAAAAAACTGACTTATACAACAAAAACAAGGTTCAACTTGCACCAAAATCTTATAACACCTTAAGAAACGTCTATAGTAACACGAAATCGAAAATCGAAGACATGGACAAGTCAAACTTGGTCTATAAAATTAAATGTAAAGGAGACGGGGACAATGTATGCGAACAAGTATATGTTGGAACGACAAAATCTAAATTAAGAACACGAATATCAGCGCACAAATCGGACATAAACAACAAGAATGACAATAAAACAGCCCTTGCCCATTGCGTAAAGTTTGGTCACTCTCCCAACTTCAAAGAAACGAAGATTCTGCAACAAGAGCACAATTACAAACGAAGATACACAATAGAGATGCTCCATATAATCAACACACCCATACAAAGGAGACTTAACTATAAAACAGACACTGATAACTGTGCTCATATTTAAAAACATTTAATTAGACAAAACATTAGTTGACGAAAGTAATTCTTTGTAACAAGTACCTTTTTGTTTAGTGTTACTGGTAATAATAATTTTTAATGTTTATTTGTAATTTTTATTGCTTTTTATTGAATTCATTGTGTTAATATAACGTTTAAGTGTTGTGATTAATGTTTCTATGTTTTTTGCTGTAGGTCGGTCCTGATGATGACTAACAATTTTAGTCGAAATATTGATAAATAAATACATAAAATCAAAATTAAAACTCGTATTTAATTTTTGCGGCTAAGGCCTACAAAAATAAATTATAAAATAAAAACAAAATGCAAACAAGTTATTAAAAAATTTACTACAAGAGATGTTTTTATTACTTCTTTGATGAAATATTCGGAAAAACTCTTGTAAAACGATTCTCCATTTATTGAGCTCTTGAACGAGTACTAAAAGTTTATCAATCGGCACATGGGTGCTAGCAGGGGGGGGGCCTTAACCATAGGCTGTGAAAATTTTGTATATATATTCATCTTAAATCAAAAAAGCCGTAAGCTTCAATTAAAAAATGATACAAGAGAAGAAAAAAATTTATAAATTGGTAGTTGCTCTAAAAGTAAAGGATTTTAGAACTACACCGTAATTTTAAGTTATAGGAGTGTAAAATTTTGCAAAAACATTTTTTTGATAAGGTTAATCTTTTTCAATCAAAAAGTCGATTTTTAATTTTTTTGTAACTTACGGCTTTTTTATTTCAGATGTTTTGATTATGTATGTAAATATATTTTTGAGAGAAGACAATCAAACTTTTTTAGCTTTATTTAAAAATAAAGCTGAGCTTAAACATACATTTTTATATAGTATGTTGCACCCGTTACTGTGATAAGTAACGACACCATTTCTTTCATTTACCCTTGCTTCACAGATACTTTTCAATACGCATTCTTTTACTAAAATAACTTACATATAAATATTACTAATAATTGCGTTTATTATACGAATTTTATTCGTATATCTAAGCCACGAATAGTATTCGTAGAATGGACGTTGTTTGGTACATAAAAATAATATCTTATACGTTATTTAAGCTCAACTAAACTTCGAACATTCTATGAATACTGCGTACGGTCAACCTTCGAATGATTTTTATCTACTAATATTATTTTTAATTCGAAAATAGTACGAAACCATTTGTAAATACAACTAATGCCGAATATCATTCTTCGTAGCAATAGGTGGCAAGGGGCATTTAAGCCAATAATGCGTATAAACTTTGACGATAAGCAAATTTTTGTTTTAAAGTCATTGAAACAATCAGAAAACAAAGTAAAATATTTTTTTTTAAAAAAATGAATGTTTTCCCAAAAAATGGCTTAAATTATCGTTTTTCTGTCATAAATATGATCTAATTTGGATAATTTTTCCTGCACTTAATAAAATGGCTAACAATCCTGCAGCATTTTAATTTCAGAAAGTTGCAGCGATCAAAGCGAGGTAAGACTTCTAATTTAAAAGCGAAAAAAAATGTAGGAAATTTTGAGTTAAGTAGGTCATTTTTGTATTAAGGACTAGGTTTTGAAAAAATCATGTAACAAACTCAGATTAAGCAAACGATCTTACATTAGAGTTTGTTATATTCAAAAGTTTTTTTTATGACTTAAATGACGTTTCAAATTAACGTTTTTTAACGGTGACCACCAAGTTTGAAAAATTTGTGGACTTTTTTCACGTCACGTATTTATATTACATCCAGGACTCAGAATCAAGCCTTGCTTCTGGAATATGTTTAGAAAATGTATGGAAATTCCTACGTTTTGAATTAAAAAAAAAAAATAAATTCATATAATAGGTATGTTTCCGTACTTGATTGTAGAAACTTTGCAAGCTGCTAGAACTGATGCATGTTAGAAAAAGAAATAAGTGGATTGGTGTTGTTTCAGTTCTGCAACAAGAAAAAAATATTGTTTAAACTAGTTTGATTTTTCAGTTTTCCAACAAGAAAAAAATTTTGTTTAATATTGGGTAATTTTTGTATTCTTTTTTAAAAAAACGAAAACTTGGTGGCTGTGTTGGGCAAGAATAATTCAAAACAAAAATAAAAAATAACAAATAAATTATGGTTATTAAAAAGTTTGAATAACAAATTTTTGATTGAATTTTTATTTTCGAAGGATTAATAAATATTTTTAATTTTTTAATTTTATACATTATTCAAAAATTTTGAATCAAATCAATAAAAATGTTATATTTCAGTTGGTTTGGGTCGTATAAGGCTAAAATTTTGTAATTTGGTTTGTGCGATTACTGTCGACAAATAAAAAAAATTAACTGGCCATTTCAGCCCTTGGAAGGACTTTGACCTAGCTTCTATTGATCAATTGTGTTGTGCGTGTTATTAAATGTTTGATCACAAATGACCGAGAACTGGACCTACGTGTTTTATGCCGAAGAAGAAGCTTTGACATGGCATTCATTCTCTGAGGTTTGCCATTGTCTGCAGAGAGGTGACGACCGAACAGAAAAATTAATTCAATTGAAAAAACTTTTCTGTCTGAGCTAGAATTGAACCCGGGCTACCGCGGTTCTTAAGCTTAGGGGCCACGCACTCTACCCACTAGGCTACAGCCGCCACGATTACTGTCGACAACTGTACTAAAAATGGGTTTTCACGCCTCTTTTTACCGCGCACAAATCAAATAAAATGCTTTATTTCACACGGTTTTGGTCGTATAATACTTAAATTTGGTAATTTAGTTTGTATGGTTACTGTCATTGGTTATCACAAACCAATGAAAATGCTTCATTTAAAACGGTTTTATTCGTATAAGACTTAAATTTGGTAATTTGGTTTGTGTGGTTACTGTCAGTAGCTGTATGAAAAATTGGTTTCCACGCCCCTTTTTTCGACCACAAATTAGTGAAAATGCTATATTTAAATAGTTTTGGCCGTATAAGAATAATATTGGATACTTAAATTTGTATGGTTAGATACTTTCGGCAACTGTACTAAAAAAAGGGCGTTATCGCTATATAGCCACACCAACTTTTTGAGAAATCTAAGCATACAAACTATGTTGGCTTAGTTTGTATGGTTACTGCCAACAACTGTTATAGAAATTGGTTTCCACGCCCTTCTCTTACCACCCACAAACCAATGAAAATGCTTTATTTCAACGGTTTCGGTTGTATTAGACAAACATTTTGTAACTTAGTGCATATGGTTACTCTCGGAAAGTGCACTAAAAATAGGCCTGTCCCACTTTAGTTAAATTCACTTTTCGGGGGTCAGCGTCGAGTGAAGCAAAGTTTGCCAGGCTTAAGCTAAATTGAGCTGAAATTTGGGCAGTCGATTTGTTTCGATTACGAGATGGTTTAAGGGAAATAATTTTGAAGCACCCCTTTTTACAGCTTACAAAACAACTGCTGTATTTCGCACGGTTTTGATCGTATTAGACTAAAATTTGGTTATTTAGTGCATATGGTTACTTTCGGCAGCTATACTGAAAATGGTGAATATATTTGGCATTTCCTGACATTTTTGTATATGGCAGTAAGGCGGTCTGTCGCAGAACAACGTCTGCCGGGAAATACTAGTAAAATCATAAAAGACAAGACGTTAACTGATGCCGATGATGGTATTGCTGTATTTAATTTTATAAAAGTTTTTCTTGTAGCGGAATATTTAGACTGACAACCTTGCGTTGTGTCAGTGTCCGCAAAATATTTCAATAACTTTGATAACCAACTTTGAATTTAAGAACTTGTATATAAAGAAAAAAGTACTTGTTACCTCCAGTTCGAGTACGCTAGATGATAAGAAATTTAAAACTCATCGTTGCTAAGACTTTCTGAGCTTAAATATGTAGATATGAAACAGCTTGTTTCAAATGGGAAACGAAGTGTTAGGAAGAATTCCACATTGCTTTAATTTTAACTAAAAGAAGCTCACACTTAACACTAGAAGCACTCTCGTTATTGCCATCATCTTTTTTATTTAAAATTATTAACTTACAACTAGGGCATGCAAAACCAGTTCGAACTACTTGGCGTTTCGGTTTTTTCTTAAACCGACCCGGTTATTTTAAAAATCGCAAATTTAAAATAATTTGAAAACCGGTTTTTTTGGCTCGAATAGTCAAGAAATGTATAAATATGAATTATAAAATTATTTTTAAACCACTTTTTTCATTTTATTTGAGCGACCTTGTTTATTTTCTACTTGCGTTTTGACATTTCACCAACGTTGCTAACATTTCTTATCTCTGGTTTTATTTAATTTTGTTTAAACAGCATTTTTTTACAAGCAGCTAGCGTATTTCTAAATATATGTAAGTTAACCATGATTTTTATTTAATAATGCATTCTTTTAAAAAATATACAATTTAAGCTCCCAACAAATTTTTGAAAGGAAATAACCCAAATTCCTTAATTGAAAACTTAAGGATTTTCGAAAATTTTTAAAAAAGAACTGAAAAATTAGATAATTTGCTTAACGCATTGCTGATATATATTCCACATATACTTTAAGTGAATGTGTTTTTTCAGTCTCTCATTTTATAAAAAATAAAGCCAAATACCGCCTAAAAGCGGAACACTTAACTTTTATTTTATTTTTAAGGTATTATTTTAAAACAAATCATTAAGTACAAATTATCTCTAGAATTTTAATAACATAAGTACCGTTATTTATTTTTTAAAAAATTAATTATTATATTAATTATTTGTTAAATAAGAACTGCATAGATATATCACATGTAGGTAAAATAGTCAAAGATTTATTTAATTTAAAAGAACCGGTTTTCCCGGTTTTTTCTGATCGAATAATTCGAAAACCGGTTTTGTACAAATTGTGCTATTCGAGACCGGTTTTTTTTTATAATGTTGCGAAAAAAACTTGATAGATATTACCCACTAAGCAAGGAACTTAATAGATGACAGATATTTGATTTTCACAATATTCCGGATTTTTTTTTTTTTTTATTTTTATTCAAACACAAATTCAAAAAACGAATAACGAACAAAAATTATGAATAATTTATTCAAAATTCAAATAAAGAATAAAATAAAAAATTTTTGATACTGAGTTCTGATTGAAAAAATCAAGAATAAATATAACTTGTTATTCGTTATTTGAATAATTTTTTATTGATTAATGCCCTACACTGCTTGGGGCTCAATATTAATTAATGCTCAATAGTACAAATTATTTGTATGTATTACATGATACCCTATTGGCTCTTTTTCAACTTTCTATTTCTAATTCCGTTTTTCCTAAGTTGTGGAAGAGCTCATACATAATTCCTCTGCATAAGAAAGGACCAAGAAACGATATTTCCAATTACAGACCTATTGCAAAACTTTCATGTACTCCAAAAATGTTTGAAAGCATTATTTATGACATTCTCTTTTTCCATTGCAAATCTATTTTTCCTCCCAGCCAACACGGCTTCCTCAAAGGAAGATCGACTACCACTAACCTTGCAGAATTTGTTTCAAACGCTCTATGCTCGTTGGAAAGCGGGTACGAAGTTGATGTAGTGTCAACCGACTTTAGTAAAGCGTTCGACAAAATCTCACACACTATCATTCTTCTTAAGCTTAAAGCCTTTGGTTTTCCATCACTCTTTATATCTTGGATTAAATCATATCTCGAAGAACGCCGTTATAATGTCATCTTTAGATTTTCCAATTCAGATTCTTTTTCAGCTACCTCTGGTGTCCCACAAGGTAGTCACCTTGGTCCTTTGTTGTTTGTCTTAACAATCTCTGATGTAGATGGCATCATCAAAGAATCCAATCTCTCTGTGTATGCTGATGACATGAAAATCTATCGGCGCATACAAACTAACGACGATTCTCACTATCTTCAAGAAGATCTAGTTAGTTTTACCACTTGGTGTCAAAAAAATCTTCTAGAGCTCAACGTTAGTAAATGTCAAGCTATTACATATTCACGCAAGCGTCTCCAGCTTCCCCCAAGAACATATTACTTACTCGGCAAGCCAGTTCCTCCTGTAAGCTTTTTAAGGGACTTAGGTGTAATATGTGACAAGGAACTTAATTTTAGGTCTCATATTGATAATATCATTAGTAGAGCCAATTCTGCACTGGGTTTTGTGAAACACTGGTCCAGAGAATTCTCCAACCCTTACGTTACTAAATCTCTCTACCTTACCTTTGTTAGACCCATCCTCGAATATGCCAGCCAGGTTTGGTCTCCTATCTACAACATCCATTCTGTGCGAATCGAAGCCGTTCAACGAAGATTCATTAGGTTCGCACTACGCGGTCTTCCCGGTTCTGACAGTTTCAACTTACCTCCTTATGCAGACCGCCTGAAGTTGATTAACATGCAATCTCTTGCAAAACGAAGAGAAGTTGCAGATGTACTCTTCATTCATCAACTTGTATGCGGTACCATTAACTGCCCTGCACTACTCCAATTAATATCCTTTAATACCAACCCATGTAACCTTAGGTCTATTCCTCTCTTCCACCTCAACTTCCATCGTACCGACTATGGTTGCAGTGAACCTGTAACCAGGATGCTTCGTGTAACTAACAATTTGATCAGCGAATTTGATTTTCATCTGAGCAGATCTCGACTCCGAAATGCCCTTCTAAACTCCAACGCCACTTCTTCTTAACTCCAACGCCATTTTTCCCCCTCTATAATTTTTTTCTTACAATTAAGATATGATACATATTCCCTGTTAATTATTGTAAGTTCCCTTTATTACTTTTCTCTCCGTATTTCCCTTTTGACGTGTTCTTATAATTACGTTTTTCTGGTGGGCGGACTACGCCCACCACGAATTGGATATCTTTCGAACACTAAAACAAGGGAAGGAGAGAGAAAAAAAAATAAATAAATAAACCCTGTTAGAATAAGTTAAGACTCTGTTAGAATAAGATTAGTTCTTAGTTAATCAGCTTGTATTAAGCTTAACGAATAAATAAATAAATAAAAAATAAATAGATAAAAATAAAATTAAATTTGAAATTGTTTTGGGCATGATACGAGAAAGATTTTTGCTAGGATTATATAGTTTAAATTTTCTTTATGCGCATTCTTGACTCCTTTATGCCTTGGCCTCTCACCCCCTAGAACAAATCCTGTGGACGCCCATGAATCGGAATAAAACTTTATAGATTTTAGTTTTATATCAAATGAACTATTTTTAGCCTATGGCATGAACAATTTGAGCAAGCATACATATAAAAAATAGCTTTTTTGTTATTAACTATCGATATTTTTTTAATCAAAACCTTCCTTGGGTAAATCCTGGCTACGAGCATGTAGTGGGTTCAAATCGCATGATCTTGGCGGCCAGTGGACGACTCCAAAACGTGAGATAAATTGCTCCCCAAACTCGCCTCTCAATAGGTCAATAGGTGTGGCATATGGCACCGTCTTGCATGTAAGAAACCATGGACTTGTAAGCCAAGTCCAATTTTAATTTTTTGCAAAAAAAATAAATCGATAGTCATTGCACGGTACCTTGCTCCATGGACTTTAACGTTGTGATTTTCATAATTTTTGAAAAAGTACGGTACAATGATGACGCCGACTCACAAAATGCACCAAAAAGTGCATTTTTCAGGGTGAATTGGCAGCTCTTAAGCTGCCTCTCTCTGGCTGCTGTGCAGACCAAATTCTGCAATTCTGTTTGTTAACGTACGCATCGAGCCAAGAGCTTCGTCGCTGAAGACAAGTTTTCTATAAAAAAGTGGATCTGCATCCAACTTTTCTAAGGCCCATTCACCAAACAAACAACGCTGTGGTGGGTTATCCGGCTTTAGTTCTTCCACCAGCTGTATTTTTTATGGTTTCATACCGAGGTCCTTACGTAAAATCTTCCAGGCGGTCGAATAACACAAGCCCAATTGTTGGCAATGGCAACGAATTAACATATCGCGATCTTCATAGACACTGGCCGATACAGCAGCAATATTCTCCTCGGTACGCACTCTCCGCATACGGATTAGTGAATTAATGTCCAATAAAGTGAAACTGGTGCGAAATTTTATCACAAAAGCTTAAATAGCCTGTTCGGTTGGGTGATTATGACGACCACAAAATGGACGTAATTTGCGTAACACATTTCTCACAGAGCACGAATTTTGATAATTAAATTCAATGATTTGCAAGCGCTGTTCGTTTGTTAGCCTATTCATTGTGGAATGGCAAATCTTATTGAGCATTTTTGGCTTTGCCATATGTTACGAATCACGCGTGAGATGCCCGAAAATTTACCCTGAAAAAACAAATAGCAAAAAAAATCAACCTTTAGTATAAAGAAAATATAAAACAATTTCCATTAAGAAAAGCAGCTTTGTTTCAGCATATTTTTTCTTGATTCTACTCAGTTATTGTCTTAAAGTGAGAATATCTTACTTGAATCAGGTAGAAAATTTTGCTTATTAATAAAAGAAACACTTTTATGGAAAAGCGGCAATGTGCTTGATGCAAGTCAATTCATTTTGAAAAACAAACAAGACGTAAACGGATTTAGCTGGTTTGGCTTTGTATTTCTTTGCTAGAAAAAACTATCAACAATCTAGGACACGCAACTGATGCAACTGCGTGCTCTTAATTGCACTTGAGTTTCACATTAGCTGTACTCTCATCAGCAATAAAATCAAAGCAACGTCAATAATTTACAATTAGCTGCTAAATTTTAACATTGGCCACTGCTCGTTGGCAACATTAACAGAAATGAATGGCGTTGAGCCATCATAAAGTCAAACTGATACAAAACCCAAGGATACCGTCAACAGCTTTCCCTAGCTAACAAAGACGAAAAAAGTTAAAAACACGTCCTGAGTTAACATAAAAAATCGCACATTTCTGCCTTAAATGAACTATAGCGAACTTAGACAGCACGAACTAAAAAGATGCTCCCATAAAGTTTGTTAAGATTTTGCCTAAAACTTTGTGTGCAGTTTATCAAACATGTATAACTTTTTATATATTTGCCTAAAGAATAACAATTTCCTAAATAATACTTAATTAATTTAATGAATCTTTGATGAACTTCATATAACGAGACAAGAACGAGAATACAACGAAAGAAAAACAAAGAAATAAAAACAATCCTACAGAAAATAGGAAAGTAATTGCATTTAAGATTTTTAACGCAGATACTTATTAATTGGAATTTGTAATATAGGGTGTTTTTAGCTGCATGCCAACTATTAATAATAATATAAGACAGAAATATTGGAATTAATTTTTTATTATTATAATCTAGTATTTAGATTTACTGGCATTAATTTTTGAAAAATTATTTCCGGCATGTGTCCGCCGTGGCTACGAGTCACATAGTCCATTTTTTCACTACTTTTTTTCAATAAATCTGGGCGTTGGCGTCAATAGTGGCTTCAATATTGGCTTCCAATGCTTCTAGAGTTGCTGGTTTGTCCAATGACTTCACATAGTTTCATCAAAAGTAATCGAGAGGCGTTAAGTCGCACGAACGAGAGGGCCAGTTAACAGGACCACTTCTGGAAGAACAATTAAGTTGTCACCAAAATAATTTTAAAATACATTGATGGTTAATCGCCCTTGTATGGCAAGTTGCGCAGTCTTGTTATAATGAAATGTCGTCGATGTTTAGCTAATTAATTTTTGGAAACAAAAAATCAGTCAGCATCCTCATTTCGAAGGAAGCCAGCGTGTAAACTGCACCAAACAGTCAATTTTAATGAATGTAATGGTGATTTGTTAAAAACTTGAGCATGTCTTCACTCCATATAAGGCAATTTTGCTTATCGACGAAGCCATTTGACCAGAAATGAGTTTCATCACTAAACACGTAAAATGGACGAAGTGCGCGAACAGATTTTTTATCAGTTTCATCACTAAACACGTAAAATGGACGAACTGCGCGAACAGATTTTTTTAATTAAAAGTTAATTTCCACAATTTGGAAGTGTTGTTTTGGCGTTTAATGATTCACGATAAATTGCCAAACCTTACTGAACAGAAATGTTAACGAAAGTGTCACAGTCTCAACTGTTAAGTCATAGACTACAACAATCGAAACTTTACATGCATCTAAAAAAAACAACCTTTATAATATTGAATTGCCTGGAGGTGATATGGATTAAAACCAATAAATTTAACTACTAACAAATTAAAAAATTCAATGGAAAAATCTTGATGCTTCTACTTCTACTGAACTAAATATAAGAACTGTTTCTTTTTGCACTAGCGGAGTTAATTTGGCGTCACATGAATTCGTTACAAACAGTTTTAAAACGAAATTAGTCTAGAAATTGAGCATTTGTAGAATTCATAGAAAAAGTCGAATGACAGAATTTTGAGTTTTGAACATTAATAATTAAATATTATATATCAATAATTATCAAAAATTTAAAGTTTTTTCTACTTCACTAAAGAATCCAAGAAGAAAAGCTGCTATGTTTCAGTTTCATTCATATACAGCTCTCGATACTGCATGTCCGCCAAAAAAACCAAGGGGGAAGCAAAGGCCACTCTGGTGGAACAAAGTAATCGAGAAGCTCCGAAATAAGTCCGGACAACTCTTCACTAAGGCAAAGTTCACTAAATCCACAGATATGTGGACGAACTATAAAGTATCTTTAAATGAATAAAAGAATGAATTCAGAAAATCTCAAAGAAAATCCTGGAGCATATATTGTAAAAAAATAACACAAACCTCAGAGGAGTCAAGGCTTAGAAAAATTCTAGCTACGGTTCCTTCTTATCAAAGCTTCGTGAAAAAGGAAGATGGTATTTGGACCACCAACAGTAAAGAATCTCTGAATATTTTAGTAGAAACCCACTTTTAAGGATGTTCAGAAACATGTAATGCTCCAGTCCAGGAGATCAGTCATCACCTGTGAACAGATCCCTTATAAAACTCACACAAACAAAGCATGAATGGGCAATAGGGCGTATCGAAAAATTTAGATCGTATTCGAAGAGGTCTCAAAAGTTGCATAGGGTGGTCAAGATCTATCAAATAAAATTTTAGCAAAAAATAAGGATGTCTTCCTCTCCCGCAAGGAAAAAGTTGTTTTTTGAGAAAAACAGCAAAAAATCACGGTCTCAAAATGCTTTGATTTTTATCTGAAAAACTACATATGTCTTAAAGTAAAAAACAATAAATAATTTAACTAACAATATCCCGCCAAACACGATGCCTTTCTCGATTTTTACCCAAAAAGTCCTGTGTGCAGGATATTCGAATCTAAAGGTACATTCGAGGTAGCACAGAACTTTTGATTCCTATCTGATTGCCTAAATTTTGGCGATTTTGATTATTATGTTGACGTTTTTCTTAAATTTGGCGCATTAATAATTTGCATATTTTTTGCATATGCATCTTCTTGTTTTTGAGAAATGTAAACTTGAATGCAATTTTTAAACTATTTCAAAAAACTTAATATAAGGTTTTATATCTCGGGCACTAGAAGTGGTACCGAAGATAATTTCCTTAATTAAGATTCTTCATATATATAACACCCTGTTCAAAAGCATCAATTTATAACATCAGGTTAAGACAACGATTTTTTTTCCTATTTCGATTTTTTAAAAAAATTTTCCGTCCTAGCATACATTTTATTATTTCGTTAAAACACCTCAATTCAGCATTCACAAAAATTTTATGCTAAAATTTTGAGTTTCTGAGCTTGCCATTCGATGGGTCTTAATTGGCTTAACAATTATTGTTTAGAAGTGTTTTAATAAAATAATAACCATAAAAGAGATATGAAAAAAATTTTTACATTTCATGCTTGAAGTAACTTTTTTTAAATATCAAAATAGGAAAAAAAATCGTGGCCTTTTCCTGCTGTTTTAAAAAAGATATTTTTAGACAGGATTTCGTTCAAATTTATTTGCAGTATCCGAATTGAGAAAATTATCTTCGGTACCACTTCTGGTGCCCGAGATATAAGACCTCATATTAATTTTTTTGAAAAAGTTAATAAATTCCATTCAAGTATACATTTCTTCAAAACAAGGAAATGCATATGCAAAAAATACGTAAATTTTTAATTCGCCTTATATAAGAAAAGCCTCAGCACTGTAATCAATATCACCAAAATTTAGACAATCAGAAAACAATTAAAACTTCTAAGCTATCTTGAGTGTACCTTTAGATTCGAATATCCTTCAAACATGACCTTTTGGGTAAAGACCAAGAAAAGCATCGTGTTTGCCAAAATATTGTTAGTAAAAGTTTATATTTACTTTTGCTTTAACATATATGTAGTTTTTCTTACAAAGCATTAAAGCATTTTGAGATCGTGATTTTTTACTGTTTTTCTCAAACAACAACTTTGCCCTTGCGGAAGAGGAAGATATCCTTATTTTTTTATAAAATTTTTCTTGGGAGGTCCTGACCCTAAGCAACTTTATCGTTCTCTTAGAATGTGAAATGCGAAAAAACTTGAAATTCGATACGCCCTAATGGGCAATCAGTAGCTTCAAATCATTTAAGTTTAATCATTTAAGACCAGAAGGTATAGCTCCCATTGAAACTAAAAAGTCGTACGGCATCATTAAGGAGCGGCTTTTGTTGATCAACCAAAGCTGCCTTAACCTAAATCACATTCCAAAACGTAATGTGAAGGTTCTCTTTATACCTCAGGCAGCTTAAAGCTAACACGTAAGCCTAAAAGACCTTCGACCAATTAGTCTCTCATATTTTCTTCTAAAAATCCTCGAGAGGTTAATCGATATTCACTTGAGATTCGAGATAGAACAGAAGCCAATGTCAATGGCACAACATGCTTACACCATAGGAAAATCCGTGGAAACAGCTCTTCACTCCATAGTTTCCATCATTGAAAAACCCCTCCATCAAATAAATATACAATGATAGTTTTTATTGAAATAGAAGGGGCGTTTAATGACGCCGAAATAAGAGTTATCGCAAATGCGCTAATGGAGCTTGGGGAGAATGCCGCGCTGATATCACTGATAAATCAAATGCTAGTTGGCAAGATTATAATTGCAAAATTTGGTGCGGGTTATAACTAAAAAACTGTTATTCAAACTGGAACTAAAGGGGTGCAGGGTGATAGCTTATGCCGATGACGTTGCTATTGTTATCTCTGAAAGATACATATTTACTCTTCGAGACATTATGCAAAATTGCCTAAATACTGTAGTCAACTGGACTATTAGCTGTGGGCTCAGCGTTGACCCAAACAAAACTGGGCTATGCGTTTTCACCAGACAACACAATATACCTATAATTAGTCCTCCTAAAGTGAGAAACACAAGACTTAGCTTCTCAGATCAAGCAAAATACCTGTGCCTTGTACTGGAAAGGAAACTTAACTGCTCGAGAGAGCCAAAAAAGCAAATATTGACCTGTACAAAAAGGCGGTAAGCAGCAAATGGAGTTTACAACCAAGTGCTACTCACTGGCTATATACTGTTATAAAATCCTAGTTCGGTTTGGCTGATGATTTTGTTGGCTATTTACACAAACAAACTCAGAGTAGCCTGATGATAAAAATGAGTAAAATCTCTGTCTCACAAAGCGATCAAAAATTCTTTAGGTGCCCCGTGTGCATTGGCTTATCCCGGAGCTTCAGTTTCGTAGGTTCGTTTTTTTCCGACAACCAAAGAAAACCCAAACTACTCTTAACCCAAATGATTCCAAGAACATAAAAAAACTTGGCACGATGAAAAAAAATAAAAAAACCCATCAACCAGATACACCCTATCTTAGAAAAAAACCAAATCATCGATATATTGCGGACCGAACATAGTAGCGCAGTACTTTTGATGGCTACTCCTAGCCCACCCTTAACCATGTCTTCCAATTGATGTAGAAATAAAAGCTCCACTTTCCAACACCAACTACTCAACTAAAAGATATCAGACCATAATCTTGGTTTTAAATATTCAAATATATTCTCTTTATTTTATATAAAAAACTCAACAATATTTATCACTAGGGATCGGATTTTTATGCAAAACGCCTACAAAATTAGCATCAAAAAACTAAACTATGCAAATTTTATGCAAAATTAGTTATGTGTATTTAATCTATATTTCAAAAATAAACAATTCACATTGCTATCCTATTGTATAAAAATCCGATCCCTATTTATCACTAACAATAATTATCATTAAAAGGATGATATATAAAGATACTTTCATATAAAAAAACAACAATGCTTAAATAGTCAAAATGATGGTTATATTTATAAACAGCTGTTATATCAAATAAGTTCATTGAGCTTAACTTAATAGGTACATAATAACAATTGTTCCGATTTCAATCGTTCATACAAAGAGAGAAAGAGTGAGTGCACAACTATAGCAAGAGAAAAAAAAACATACCTTAGTAAAGTATTTATATGTGCACAAATATTTATTATTTTTTCTCAGTAATCGATGGCTCCATCCTCATATCGTTGATGAGCCTCATGTTTTTTATGCTTAACCAAGTCATATATAGGAAAGGAAGACATATTTTTTTATAAAATCTATATATATTTCTATTTTATTCCATAAATAAATAATTATAGGTTTTGCACACATAAATATTTTCTATGAACTTTTTAAATACATCCCCAGACAAAATTTTTGGCCAGAAAATGAACTTAAAATGGCAGACAGGTAGTCTTTTTTGATAAAAAGTAAACTGGCCGCCACCACATTGCAACATACTGCCAGAACTCTGCTCATTTGCCACAATTATGCTGATATAATGCCATTTTCCTGTCGAATATTTTGTCTGGGGATTATAATATTTTTATTAACAACAAATTTTTTTAATAAGCTATATCTTGTTTTACATATAAGTCCTTAATACTATTTCAATAAAAAATAATATAAAAACAAATGAAGTTCTGTTTGCTTAGAATCGCATTTGAAATGTTGCACATATAATTATTTTACTGAGGTATTTATATTGACATTTTAACCTTACAGAAAGTTGCAAGTATAATCTTCTTAATTAAGTTAAATAGCAATTTTTCTTTTATAATTTTATTTATTGGTAATGCCTTACCAATTGGTTTTTTGTTTACTTAGCCTAAGAATTAAGTAATTAAATAAATTATATAAAAAATTATATTTATATAAAAAATAGTGAAATAGTACGAACTAAACAAACGAACCTTTATTTCTAACATTTTTTTTTGGTTCTCATGCAGCTCAAAATTGTTTTTGTTATCATTTAAACGATTTTGTGTATAAATATTAGTTCCTTTCCCCTGCTTTTTATGAGAATTTAAAAGTCTCTTAGCAAACTATAGCACCATTAATTTCAATAGTTCATATTCTGTTTCTAAGTCAAAAAAAAAACATATATAACCTTATCCAATAATCAGAGAAAGAAAAAAATTTTTTTTGGGAGATCTTGGCCACCCTATAAACTTTTGAGACCTCTTAGAATATGATCTAAATTTTTCGATACGCCCTAATGAGCACTCCTTACACATAAGCTATTCTGCAATAAAACCAACAGAAGGTGGTCAGCAATTTACAAGTGTAATACAGGGTGACAAAAAATGAGTGCATACAAAATGGCATTGTATCAGTTGGGCCGCTGGTTGGGAAATAGTTCTCTTTACATATTAGAAATTATTCACCGTTTAGCAAAAGCACAATAAACAAAACGATCGTTTCTGGTCAACAAAAGCTCATGGTCTTCTTCTATCACCGAAAATCGCCAAAATCTCCAATTCGTCATGGTCTTAGCAGGTGCTAGCGGCAAGACACCCCCAGTTTTTGTGGAACAAGGAGTCAAAATCAATCAAGAAGTGTATCGTCGCCTAATCTTGAAAGCCGTAGTACTTCCCTAAGCTGAGCTTTACTTTGACGAAGAAATATGGAATTTCCAGCAAGACTCAGACCTAGGAGCAAGAATAACGAACAAGAGGGGCTTGAGTTAATTTTGCAGACTTTATCAAGTCTCAAATGGCTGCCATGTGCACCGGTCCTCAATCCTATGGACTGAAGCATATGGTATGGTAAGGCAAGGATTTTACAGGCAAGGTCATGTGGTAAGCGACGTCAAAGTTTTAAATCTTTAATGCATGCATTGTGTCGAGAGTGGGACCGACTAATGTTGGAAGAGCTGAGCCCATAGCTCTTTTTGAAAAGAGTTTAAAGTTGTTTATTCGTGCTGGAGAAGGTCACTTCAAAACCAGCTATATTAATTATGACTTATGCATTATATTTTGAGTTTATGATATTCTTTCCCTATTTTCATTAACAATAAAGAATATTAATCGAAAAATGTTGCATACACTCAAGAGAACTCATTTCCCTTAGTAGAGACCACATTAGTACCATGGTAGGATTCATTACAGGGCTCTGACTGATTGGCAGACACACTCAGAGGTTGAACATCCCCCAGAATGACTTCTGCAGAAGCTTCAGCTATGAAGAGTAGGAAGAATCAACTGTACATTTACTCTGCACTTGCCCAGCGCTGGGCTCAGAAACGTTGTCTTCATTTAGGCAACTGGTTTTTCAATAATCTTGACGAACTCTCGGAATCTTTGGTATACAGAATCCTAGACTTAGTAAATAGCTCCAATTGGTTTAAAAAGAGAATGGAAAATTAACCCTTGGTTTCACAATGAGCCTCATTGGCCTAAGTGTGTCTCAATTGAGGCAGCCAAATCAACTTAACCTTACCTTCAGATTCATTAAAACTTCAATAACTTATGACTGAGTGCTAATGTTCAATCACTGTTCTCTTTGATTCTTCAATTTTTACATTTTATAACTAAAAACTCCCCTATAATTTAAAAAAATACTAAACGCAATGGCGTGAGAAAAATTTATTTAAAATGTGTTTTTAGTAACATACACAACACGTTTTGATTTATAAGCCTATTTTAAAAACTCACTAGCTGATATGCTCGCTGTTACTTGAGAATTTAACTATATAAATTTTAATACACACTTCTTGTTTTAATGTTTTTAAGAATCCCGAATATTGAACAACATGTTATACGCTAGTTAGTTAATTTAGCGTTTAATTTACAAAACCCTGAGTTACGGTACCATTGTTGTTTTAATAACAAAAACAGTAAAATAAATTCTCAAAACTGTCATATGAAAGGTAGTTTGACATGTAATTTTTACTTGATTTTATTTTTACAACATAAAAGCTTTTAAGCAGAGTCAATATTTTAGACCATTTTTAAAAAAAGATAAAAAATAAATTTTCTGATCTAACGGTACAGTTC
Organism: Dichetophora obliterata; assembly: GCA_963920525.1. Lineage (NCBI taxonomy): Eukaryota > Metazoa > Arthropoda > Insecta > Diptera > Sciomyzidae > Dichetophora > Dichetophora obliterata. Next base: position 282,608,106 of record OY986435.1, read on the forward strand.
AAACTATTTTTGTTCAGTGCTTTATTGAACTTTTAAGCAAAAAAAATTTGAATGAAATATATTTAAAAACTGTGCATCAAAAGTCAAAACTTTGATTTTCGTTTCGTTTTTTCCTCATTCTTAGGCAACGATGTCTTATGAAAAAGTCGTTGTACTAAAAATAGCAACAATTTTAAAGATATGTGAATGTTTTTGGTAGCAAATTACAATTTTTTTAATTAAATAGACAAAAAACTAGAATGGTAAAAAGTATTACAATAACAAACCTAACGTTAGTTGAAAAAGGGCGAAAGAGGCGTGACCAAAACTAAGTACAGGGTTGCCCATATTCGAAGCGCCCATTTTATTTTTAAATAAATCAAAAAAAATAAAATTTTTTGTCTGTTCGTCATGAATATCATTTAATAGGGTTCAAGTAGATTTGCCTACATTATTTCTTGAATATGATATCTCGTAAATGGTCGCCATTGGCTTCTACGACATATTGTGCCCGTTTTGCAGCATTTTCCATGGTTTTCTTCAACATTTCGATGGGAATGGCGGTTATTTCTTGACGGATGTTGGTTTTCAGCTCTTCTAGGGTCTTTGGCTTGTTGACGTAAACCTTTGATTTCAAATAACCCCACAAAAAGAAGTCTGGAGGCGTTAAATCTGGTGATCTTGGCGGCCAATCGAAATCACCATTTTTTGACATCAAACGGCCAGGGAACAATTGCTTCAAAAAATCGATTGTAGTGAGGCTTGTGTGTGGTGGCGCGCCGTCTTGTTGAAACCAGTAGTGCCTGATACGCTTTCGACGAACGATTGGCATGAAAAAATTGTTTATCATATCGCGATAACGCTCCTGATTGACAGTAACTCTGTGGCCATTATCATCTTCGAAAAAGATCGGCCCAATGAGCATTTTAGCACAAACGCCGCACCAAACAGTGACTTTTGCATCGTGAAGAGGTACCTCTTGAATCTCTTGTGGATTTTCAGTGGCATAAATACGGCAATTTTGTTTGTTTACCGTTCCGTTCAACTGAAAATGAGCTTCATCGCTCATTTTTTGAAAGCATGTTGAGTTTTCACTATTGACTTGTTTTGTTGAATGTAAATTTCAACAATTTAAGAGCGTGGCGTGTACTGTTTCATTGTAAACATTTGCTTGGAATGACGCTTCAAACGCGGTATGTCATTAGTCGATTTGGCATCACTGCGGAAAGTTACAGTGTTGCCAGATGGGCACTTCGAATAAGGGCTACCCTGTATGTTACAATTTTATTTAGGACGCACTCAATATGTATACTAAATTTGAGCAAAATCCATTGAACCATTTAGGTTTTCATAACATAGTTTTTTTTATATATGTATGTAAATAGCTTTGCAGTCTAGAAATAGTTTGTGCGTATTGATCTGTTTCGATTAGATAAAAAGTAGCTTAAATTTGCATCCACTGAAAGCAAGAGAAGAAGTACTTCCAGTTTTGTTTCTATTTCAGTTAGATTACTTTTAGGTGGACTTCATTAGAAACAATCGTAGAACTAGGCTGAGTTCCTAAATGCATTTATGCAATGCATCTGTGTGTTATATTTATTTAGAATTGGTCCGAACCTTGATAACCAAAACTGCGCAACTATACTAATTTGAAGAATATCAACAGAGTTGCGCAGTTTTTGAAATTGAACTTAGCACCAATTTAAAATAAAACACTTTGATACATTGTATAAATGCATTTAGAAACTCACCCGTACTTTTTTAAAAATAATACTGGGTGGATGTAAAAACGAAACAACTTGCGGATGCAAAAATTTAGTCTTAGAACTTGTTTGGAAGTACTTTTTTCTGCTTAGAGGGAAGCACAAAAAAAAAAATTTTAAAAATGTATGGGTAGTATTCAAATGACAAAACGGAAGTAAGCGCAGTTGTTACAGTTGTTGTTACAAACAGGATCATCCCTTGGGGCGAAGCAGACCCACGCCTGTGGCGCCAAATGTTTAGGGGCGCCCAAATCAAAAATTTTTATATTTTTTATATCTATTTTAACTTTTACAAAGTGTTCTTTCATATCGTATCAAAATTCGTAGTTCTTATTGTACTTCCTCTTGAAAATGGCAATGCTTACTCACAATTGTTCGACAGCTATAATAGCAATAATACCATCTCTAACTTATCAAACTTTGACAGTAGAAATAATTGTATTTTTCTTTAAACGTTTGTCGTGCAATTTTTCTAATTGGAAAAGGCGCCCTTAGCAGAACCCTTATCGGAAAAAGCGCCCTTAGTTAGCAATTTTTTTAAAAATTTTGTGGTGTAATGTGTTGAAAAGGAAAATGAAGTCTAGGGCACAAAATAAGAGAAGAAAAGTGCTAAGAAATAAGGAAGATAAGTCTCTTCAAAACTCTTTTTAAAATTTTTTAAATGTGCTCCAGAGAGTTATGTTACGAACGAAATTGATGGTCAATTACAGGCCCGAAGCCTGATTTAACCCAAATGGGGTTTTGATTAAAAAACGATAGTTTTTGATATCGATAAATCAAAAAAGATATTTTTTATATGCATATTAAATGTTTGCTAAAATTGTTGTCGCCATAGGCTAAAAAAGTCGATTTTACATAAAACTAAAATCTATAGTTTCGTGCCGATTGATAAACTTTTAGAACTCGCTCAAGAGCCCAATAAATAGAAAAGCGTTTTATAAGATTTTTCCTAATATTTGACCAAAAAAGTAATAAAAACATCTCTTGGGTTAAGGTTTTTAAAAAACTGTTATGCATTTCGTTTTTAATGTAATTGTTCTTTAAAATGAGTTATTAAACATAAAAAATCGGATGAAAAAAAACTAGGCAAATTTTAGTGTTCGAAAAAATTTTATATTCTTGTTTCAATAAAAAAAAAAATTAATTGTAGAAATCCAAATTTGAAAACTTTACAATAAAGTGTTGTTGAAATATTTTCTGAAATGGAAAGCGGTTTGTGGGCCGACGGCATTATTGAACTGTACTTTTTCAAAATTAATGAAAGTTGCAACGTTACACTCAATGGAGCAAGGTACCGTGCGATGATTACCTACTTTTTGTTTTGCCCAAAATGGAAGAATTGAACTTGATTGACATGTGGTTTTAACAAGACGGTGCCACATGCCATAAGGATCGCGATACCATGGACCTATTGAGAGGCGAGTTTGGTGAGTAATTAATCTCACGTTTTAGTGCAGTCTATTGGCCGCCAAGATTGTGCGGTTTAACCGCACTAGACTAATTTTGGAGGGGCTACGTGAAATCGTTCGTGTACAGTGACAAACCAGCTACAATTGCAGCCCTGGAAGACAACTTAACAGCTGTACTTGGTGGGATACTGGCCGAAATGCAAGAAAAGTTATACCAAAATTGGAGCTTATGGATGGACCACCTCAGGTGTAGCCGCGGGCAATATTTACATGAAATAATCTTTAGAAAGTAAAAAGCAGACATTGAGTATCACTCCAATATTTCATTCACTATTGCAAGTTTTCGGCTTATTATTCAATGTTCAAGAACTAAACGCTGAAAATAGAAACATATTATATTTATGATTTAATTTCTTATGGTTTTTTGTTATTAATTCTTATTAAATGAGTATCTTGTTTTTATATATGTTCCTAAAACATGTATTCCTGCGATTAATTTTAAACTAAATATATTTCAAAAACGAACTTTATATATAAGTCCATTTATTTGAAGTGATTTAATAAATATATATTTGATATTGTTAAAAAAATATGTTTGATATTATTTAAAAATATACTGGAATTTTTTCGATAATTTGATAAGGGCGCCAAATTATATCTTGCATGTTCTTTCAAAATGCCTTGGGACGCCTCTGGTTACAAACAACATAAGCAAAAAACTGATTCCTTAAACAAAATAAGCGCTTGCAGCATTTGCTTACAGCGGAAGTGAAGAATAAACTTTTCAATTGCATTTTCATCCATGTTTTATATTTCTTTTTTGAACTGGTAGTGTTCCACCTTTTTAAATTTTGTTACTTTTCTTATAATCTAAGGAGAACGTCAACAGGAAATGCTTTGCCGCACTGCTGACCAACTTTCCACATCCTGTGCAAGCGAAGCTTTTTTGCGAAAAGTTTAGTTTAGCTGTAAATTGCATAACTTATTTAAAAAATATTAGTAGGAGCGTCACGAGACATTTAAAAAAGCTTTGACATTTTCAAAAGTGGGATCTTTTTTGCTTTTGCACAATTGATCCATTTAGTAAAACATATTTTGTGTCAATAAGGGGCCGTCCTTACACTACGTTACTGATTTTCCGTTTTTTTTTACCCCCCTCCCCCTGCGTTACTTTTCGTAGTGCTTTTCAAAACCCCTCCCCCCCATAAAGTAACGTGACATATGAAATTAATTCATTCGAATGATTATATATTTTGACAAGCTCTGACAATTTTCACTAGTATTAGTGACTAGTATGACTAGATACATTTAAGGAACAATTGGAAAAAAATCAATAATTAATATCATCTGTAAAAGCTATTCCATCTGCGATCCAAGATTCGATGCTCTCAATCACTGGGATAGAAGAAGCTGGTGTAGCTTTGTTGAGGATTCTTCAAAATAGAATTTTTCATCGGATTCTATGTCGACCCATTCAGGTGAATCCTCATTTCTAACGCAAAGAAATTCACCTGGTCTTTGACAGAGTACCCTTAAAGGCTGCACCCGAGCTGCACCAAGTTCTGTGTTTTTGTGTTAATGCTTTCTGAAAATTGATTTATTTAAATAATATGTTTTATTCCGATTTATTGTAAACGAACTAATGACAATTCATAGAAGTTTTAAAAACGAAATACAAGCCGCAGGTAGGACACGACCTTGAACCGATTTCTTTTTTCTGAGAAGGACAGTACATGTCATACGGTATCTCCTTTGATCAAGAACATTCAGGCCTTAACGTCAAAGCGTGTCGCAAAAGCAAAGACCCAAATTTTTCAGACGTGTGCTGAGATGGTGAAGGAATACCAAAAGGTTCCTGTGTCGAGGGAAAAGGCGGTGGAAGAAATCGTTGAAACAAAAGTTAACCATCAATTTAGACGAGCAAACATAAACATGTAAGGTTAAAAATTTTTGAAATGATTGTGTTATTAATTAGAGGTTTTTCGTCGATTTTTTTAATTTTTGGTAACGTAACAATATCTAAACACCTCCCCCCCTACCGTTACTTATCGTAGTGCATTTCAACTCCTCCCCCCCTAAATTGGTAACGTAGTTTATGGACGACCCCTAAAGTTACGGGAATAGGATAATTTTAAAAGCCCGCTTAATGCCCTGAACACATTCACGACTACACGAATTTACGACTCGACATGAAGAAAGAGTCAACAATCTGGAAAAGTCATACAATTGCTTCATTCATGCATACACAAACCCTAATATTTGCGCTGTTATCGCTTATCAAATAAGAAATAATTCTATAAATTATAATTATTCTATAAGTTGTTATAAATTATATCCTAAACAGAATAATTCTATACCGGCGACGGTGATAGAATTTCTGGACAAAAACCAAACACATACCATCGAATAATCAACGTATTCTACATATATTCTGAGCTGTACAGCAAGGCATTCAATTTGATTTTATTTACGAAAAGGTGAATCAATGAATAACGAAATATGAATCCATTAAATGAATGCAAAACTGATTCATAAATAAAATTTTTAATTCGCATCCAATTTAAAAAAAAACTGATTAATTATTCATTTCACTTACTCATCTTCGTTATACAGAATAATGAAAAATTTGTTTTTAAAAGAATGTTTTTCACAAAGAATTTCAAATACATAAATTATTCTTTTTTTATTCATTATAAATTTCTTATTCATTATTAATTTGTTTTTCATTATTAATTTTTTATTAATGGCTTAGGATTCAGGCTATGTTTCGAACAAAATATTAATTATGAATAAAAAATGAATATTGAATAAAAAATGCATTGAAAGACACGTGAATCCCCAATCTATAAACTCATGGACATTAGGCTGGCCACTGCTTGTATGAGAAAATTTTATTTTAGTAGGATTGTTAATGGACCCCCTAAAAATATGCGAATATATGAGAAATAATGAAATATTAAATTTGAGATCCATTTAAAGTGATTTAAAGGTCGCTCAAGTGGGTGTAATATACGAAATACATGATTTTTTTGTATTTATTTAAAAAAATCGCAAAAGATCAAATATGACACTGTTTCAATAAAATGCAATGGAAATATTTTTTTTTATTTATTTATTTAAATGAAATACCATTATAAATAATAATATTACATGAGGCACTAGAAACAAACGCAATCGGCCCAGAAATATTTTTTAAAGCTATTACTAATATTAGCACAAAAAATAATGCCATTACGTTAAATAACCTGGTCGTTATGAAAGTTTTTCCTGGAAGTGTCGGTTGAAAATTTCGTGTTTAAGTATTTTTATTAAAAAAATTTCCAAAAACTCAAAAATGCAAAATTTTTTAAAAAACATCACAGGTGGTTGTAGAGCCATTTTGTGCAAAAAATTAAAAACAAAACCAAAAACCGTTATAGCTCGTGAAACTTGACTTTTTTTTTAAAATCCACAAAGTGCCTGTTCCTGCCATATCTAACAAAAAAAAAAAAAAAAAAAAAAAAAATAGAAAGCTTATCTAGGGCCTATATTCATTTTCCCCTATCTGCAAAAATAGACGTTTTTAGGAGAGTGAAAAAACAATTTGCGAAAAATCAACCCTCTACAATGTTGTTGAAAAGGGTCCACGGACCACTGTGCATAAGATTTGTCTCAAATTTTGTGCTAGTTTAACTAGTGGATTATGTCCAGAAAAAAATTACTATAAATGCAGACAGAGGTATTTGTACAGTAGTAAAAAACGCCATTTTCAGTAGAAAATCAACAGCTAAAACTTTCCTTTTTTTATTCCTGATGGTTTTTTTCGACAATTTTCGAATTTAATAAAAAAAGGAAAGTTAAATGTCAAGGCTACTAATATATTTACCTGGGAATCTCAAATAAAGTTATGTTTTTATATTATTTGCTTTTGATGTTGTCATAAAAATTATGATATTAGGGTAGGAATTACAGATTTCAATTCCTGTAGATGTTTCAACTTGTTCGATGCGATTGAAAGTTGAGTTGTATGCAACTGGACAGGTGTCGTATGTCCAAGGGTTTTTTGAATTTTGACGGGGAGGTCGGTGAACACTTAATTTAAAAAATGTATACACTTTGGTTTGAGAATGAAAAGCATTTCAATCCTCTTTGTTTATTGTTAAGGTACACAGTAAAAAATATGAGCATAAATTTTATACTATTTTGTATACATATAAACTCAAACCAAAAATGTTTTAAAAGTTAAACCATCAAATCTTATAAATTTTTCCATACCATTTTTCTCGTCAGACCAATCAAAATCACTTTATTTTAAAATTTCCCGATTTCTGTGAATTTTTTTCTTTCGAACCAGAATATAATTTGATTTACACATGATATCCATATAAAATTTTTAATTTATATTTGTTTTATTATTTTTATAATATTGAGTGGCATAAAATTTATAAATTATTTGGAATAAAAAAAATTCATACCGCACAAATGTTATAAAAAAGATAAAATTTACCCTCAAATTTTTTACTGTGTATATTACTGGAAATAAACAAAAATTTTTTTTTGTCTTTATAGTTGTTAATTTTCTACAGGGCGTTGAAGTTAGAGTGTTTAAAAAATTGTTGCAATTGGCTTCTCGTCTCCAGCATTTACCTAGCGTCTAAAAGTAAAAAATCAAAGTGCATTCTTGAGTTAAGAGTTGTAGTTGAGCCAGTGTTGCCAGATTAGGGGATTTCCCCCTAAATTTAGGTGTTTTTAACTGTATTGAAGGATTTTAGGGGTAATGAGTCTTTAGGGGTTTTTATAGGGAGATTTAATGTTTTTTAGGGGTTTTTTGGGGGTATTTGAAAAATTGACCTTTGGAAATAAAGTTTTCTTACTTTTCCTTAAGGTTTTGCTAAAAATTTAAGAAAATAAGATAATTGGCTTCTTGGGAATTTCAGCAACACTTTATAAAAACAGCTGAAAGCAGCACTTCACCTAAATTACCAATCATTTTCCACTTCACTTCAAACTGGCTTTGGGATTTACTTGCAATAGATTGCTTCTGTGTAAGAACTAAAAACAATGCCAGTCAACCTTTGTAGTCTAGTGAAGATTGCGCTAGACTATCAACTCAGTGGTCTCTGGTTCGAATCCGGGGTCAGGCATAGTTAATTTCACTTTCTTTGTTCCTTACTACATTTAAGAATTATAGAAACAAAAAGTCCACAGCTAAATTGTGTAAAATGTTGAATTAGAGGACAGGAGCGACTGAAGGCTAGAAATATTTGCCAAGGTTAAGGCATAACACTAGCCTCGGTTGTAAACAATTCAAATTGTCTTTCAAGTTTGTTCCGCCTAATCGATAATTCACGTATGGTTCCAATCAATTCTTCCTCTAATAATCTATCGCTTTCCTTTCAGGTGCCTTGGATCTTTGATCTTTTTAAAAAAAAAGTATGGGAAAAACTATAGACAAAAAGATATGCACAAAAATATATCAAAAAGTGGGAGACGGAGCCTCCTTTCAAAAGTAACACTTAATTTTAAGGTTAATTTCCGATTGGACACTATAGAACTATGAAGCAACTTTCTGCACTTTTTATAGACGTCCAACAGCTTAGCCCTTTAAAAACATAGGCTTGCATTGAAGTTGCACTACTTTTCAGTTGCTCCGTATGAAATTTTTATATGTTTTTTGAAACAAAGTTTTAGGTGAAATTTAGGGGGATTTGAAATTCAATCTAGAGGTAAATGGTGAATGGCACCTGGCAACACTGAGCTGAGCACTCAACCTACGCAAATAAAGAAATAAAAAATAAAAAAATTAAAAAATTGCATGCGTTGAAAAAAATGTACAAAAAACACCCTCTTTTGTTGAAATTTTCAGCCATACAAAAAAATATATATAAAATTTTGTGGCTTTTTATAGGTCTAGTGCTTAACAGAGACTATAAGTATCACAATGAATAAAGATTCATCGAAATCGATCAAGTAGAACTCCAGATGTCTTAGAAGCCGATTCGAAAAACCTTGTTTCGAGAAAAACGCGATTAAAGATTGAAAGGCTCTTGAATATCACGCTACATACGAATATAATATATGTTAAAACTTTTTTCTATTTGATATTTTTTTATTAAATTTTGTATACGTATACTCAAGACCTTAAAGAACCATATTCTATTGAAAAGAGAAAATTGATTTTTAATTTTTTACACACTGTAATAGTACCTTAAGTAAAAATCAAGTGGATAAACTTTAGGAGAAATATTTTACCTTTTGAAACTAAATCATAGGCAAAAATAGTTTAACCAAAGTAAGAATATTAAGACTTACTACGTTTTTTTCTTTCTTTGTGTTCTTTTCGCAGTATGCTTGGGTTATAAAAATTACTTAGGTACATTCTAGTGCACTACCGTATTTGTTGGTAAATTGGGATCGCGAAAAAAAATCAAATATTGGACAAGGATAAAGAAAAGCATTAAGAAAAGAATCTGAAATTGTCAACTTCAACTTCGAATAAAGATTCAATATTATAAAGAATTATAAAGAATTCAATAAAGATTCGAACAAGAACTAGGACAAGAATTGCAACAAGAATTGCAACAAGAATTGGGTAAGGTATGTGGATAAGTAAACTTCAAGGATTATGATAAGGTTGTACACATTGACCGCATTCAGCGCAGACAACTGTTGGGAACTGGAATGGTAGCGCTACCTTAGTGAGCGATATTTTTCTCTGAATGTGTTGCTACTCTACACGTCAGAAAATATATATGATTCAATTATATATAATTTTTATGCAAATTTCATTCAATTGCAAAAGCTTTCTCACTTCAATTTGTTACTTTTTTTATTTTAACTTTAACAGCGTCAGAAGCAGCATCTGACAGTTAACCCAACAGTTGTCTTCATGTAGCATAGAATTTGTTCGCTCGATTAAATGGCGTATGCCACTTTATCAGCTTTAGTGAGCGCTACCAAAATTTTACCATTCAGCAAATTTTTACACAACAGTTGCCAACTGTTGTCTGCGCTAAATGCAGCCATTTACTACGACGAAGTGTAAAACACCTTTTTATATTTATTTTTGGCCAATGAGAGTATTTAAAAATTATTTAGGAAGATATAAAAATTTAATAAGGCCACTATGTAAAAAATACACAATATACAACAAGGTTACAGACACTTAACTTTTTCTCTCTGAAAGTATCACATTTGATTTGTGTCCAGACTTAAGCCCTGCTGCATATATGAATTCCTAACAAACATATTTTATTTTCGCAATGTTTTCACAATTGTTGCGATTTACATAAACAACAATAATAGTGTTAGCAAGACTTCATCAAGTTTAAGCACTTTATTAGTAATTTATGAATTTATTAAACTTTGCCAACAGATTTACGATTTCACTTCAACTCGTTTTTGAACATTAAAATTCAAACATCAACCAACAGCAAAAACTACAGTCAGCACCATCATCATTCACATTATACGAGTCAAAAATTAAAACAAACAACAAATATCATCAGCTAGAACATACAAAGAAATACTTAAAACTTAATTTCCGCACAAACGAATTTAATACAGCAACATGAACTTCATGGCAGCAAGTGTTTTTGCTGCCAGAATAAATTGAAAGTTACAGACGACGATGATAATAATGATGATACCCATGCTGCTTCCCAAAATGATGATATTCATGAAGATGATGCCATCAAAAAATTTAGTAATTTTCCAGACTTTACTGTTGTTGCTGGCTAACAAAAATGGATTAAAGAGTTTTACATAATCAGCTACCAAGTCAAAACAATTGTAGACAGTGTGAAACAGAAAGATCTAGAATAATAGTGAGAGAGTATGGGTGAGTAAGTTATTTGGCGGCTAGTTAAGTTAAAATAAAAGAATACAGAAATAAGGAATGTTTTCTTCAATTTGCTTGTTTTGCTTGCGTTCTTCTCAAAATAAAACTTTTTCTGAACTTGATCTTGACTGGAAGTTAATTTGCTCTTATAAAAAACAGGTAATTTGCAACACAACGTAGACTAATTTATTTTAAAGACTTTTGAAATGAATGCAAGTAAGAATATGGAAATATATTGTGCATTACGGAAATAAATTACAAGTTATAGAATTGAGTTAGCATAAGCTTGTAGAAACGTTAAAGCTTAACAATAATACTTAAAATTATTTTTAAATATCATTAAAAGTTAAGAAGGGGGTTTTAATATCCACTTGGCTCAAACTATTTTAAAATCAGTCCTAACCATTATTACCAATTGGTGCAGCCCTTATTCTCATAATTGAAAAACACAATTTTTATGATACACAAAATTAAACTAATGTAAATATAAAAAAACTTCTTTAATGTTTTGCCTAATTTGAGTAATTTTTTGAAAAAAGATGTTGTTGGACTTCATATCTTTAAAGACTTGATGACTTTTCGTGAAAAAATTATTTACTTCTAAATGAAGTCTTAAAATTTTGCATTTCATATATTAATACATGTATACCAGATGTGCTTCAAAAGTGAAGCAAATGAAATTTCTAAAGGTCAAATGAGTCGCCTATATGCAAAACCTGACAAACAATTTTCAACAGATTTCAATTCTTCAAAAAGTTCATTAAAAATATAGCTGTTATATCAACCGAATAAACTTTTGAAACCTTAAGTTAATAGCTTTTTGAAATGTTTTACATTTCAACTTATTAACTCTCTTGTAGTTGGCATCGATTAGAATACATCAAAAAGCAAAACGTAGAAACTTAAAATTTTGGAAATGAATTCATGACGGTTTGCAACTAGACGATTCAAATTTAGTGGTAATACTTAAGAAGAACTGAAGATTTAGGATAACATCATCTGATACCTGTTGTACCATAACATCATACCATACATTCATAGCCCACCGTCATACCACGTTGGCATACCATTTCATTACCACATCATCATACCATGTAATTCATTATATCATACCGTCATATACTATTCGGAATACCTTACCCATCATACCGAAACAATTACGCCATACCCATCACATCAATCTATCAACCATCACAGTAAAAAAAAACATATATATATATATTTACCAGAAACATAATAGCGAAGGATACTATTATGTTTGAAAATTTGTTGATAGTAAACAAGTTCATTTGTTCAAGAAACATTAATTGTTTCCCATAAGCACGGTTATTTGCTGACATTAATATGTTAATCTAGCTGAAACTCGGTGCGTTTCTGCCACGCACCCATTACTACAGACCCATAAAATATTATCAGTTAACTGCATGTTTAAATTGTGGTAGAATACTGAATTCCGTTGATGTGCGACTTATAACTCAAAAGCTTTTCAATTTCTCAAAATTGGGTTGTAAGGAAAGTGCCACGCTGCCCATGAAGTGTTATCAGTGAAACGGCATTTTTAAATTGTGTTCGCATACTGAATTCTAAGGCTATGCATCCTATAACTTGAAAGGTATTCGATATCGCAAATTTTGGTTGTGTAGGAGGGGCCACGACCCCTTGTATAACACCCGTAAAATGATATCAGTGAAACGGCAAGTGTAGATTATGGTCGAATACCGAATTCCGAGGCTGTGCGACGTACTATAACTCCAAAGCTATTCGATATCGCAAATTTGGGCTGTATGGGAGGTGCCACGTCCCCTTTTTCAATGCAGAAATCCTCCTCGGTATGTGTTTAATAACTTCCTAAAATTTCATGAATAGCGGTTCAGACATATGAACTAAATTACCATATTTTAGTATTATTCGATCAAAACTGTATGATTTATAGAAGTTATATTGATTTGTGGGCGGAAAAAGTGGATGTGGCAAAATTTATACATTTAGTGAGCACCACTTGGAGCACCAACATAGAGTGCCGGATAAAGACTACTTGATGCCCTACGCAATCCTCGACTGTGGGTCCCCTATCCAATACTAAATTTGTATCGATCTTTAAAAATTGTTGAACGTATTTATTACAATGACACAGATCATTTATTTCTTACCATAGAATATGTACAAAAGAAGAAAGAGATACGAGGATTAGGTATTATACTAAATTCTACACCAAGGCATAAATTTTTTATTTATTGAAATGCGTCTTGCGACTTTTACGGACATTAAATTCGCGCATAATAGTTTTTAAGTTAAAAATTTTGAGCATACCTGCCTTTTTATATAATACTGATATAGCATCAAGCCTTTTCTTGAGTTTTGTAACCTTCAAACGCTTTTAGTGTCAATTTGACACTATTTTTAAAAATTAAAGCTAGTATATTTCTTATTTATGCCAAATCTACTAGGGGCTTTGGCTTAGTTGAGAAATCATACATAAATGTATATTTTACCAAAGAAAAAATTCCAATATATGTCGTTGTTAAGCCATGCAAAGATTTCCCTTACACGACGTTCGGTGTCAAATTGACACTAAGTTAGGAATTGTAGTGTAGTTGGTGAATAAGAATCAAATTTTTATTTTTAAGATTTTATGTTTTATTTTAATTTTATAGTTCTAATATGGCAAACGATTTTTTTTTAATTTTTTAAAAATAAACATTTGAATGTAACGTGAATATAAGCTGAAAAATTAGGGTTTTCAGTGGCATAAAACTTAAATCTTCTGTTAAAATGCATAGTGTCAAATTGACACTAAACGTCTTTTACGTTACAAAAAATAAAAGGCGTTTGAAGGGTAAGCTGCTGAACTTCGGTTTTTTAATTGATGTAAGGTCTTGTGGATATGTGTGTCTTGCATGGTCGAAATCAAGATCATGTTCGCTTCGCAAAAAAAAATTTTACAAAAAGTGCATGAAAACATCTTATATATATTACGCAAACGAAAATTTTGTACGGCGTACTGCATCAACACAAATTACATCTCCAAAAATGTACTGTTTGGTGCGGTGCTATGTTTGAAAGAGTTATCGGGCCCTTTTTCTGTGAAAGTGAGGATGGTCACTCAGCAACAATCAACGGGGCCCTGTATACGATAATGTTTGAATATTTCTTACGCCCAGCGGTTCAAGATAATGAGGAAGTTTAGTTCAAAAAATGTGGAAATATTCCTCACAATGCTAGGGCCACCATGGACCTATTGCAAGAACTTTGCGGTGAACGATTTATTTGAAAAAAAGCATCTTAGGCCATCGCGACAACCTGATCTGAAGGCATACATTTTAAAATAAAATAATAATAAAATTAAAGGTATATTTGTTTGTAAAAGTTAATTTAGTCTTGTAACTGGAAGTCTTTCATGGGTCACCCTGTACGTATCTCTGTAATAACCTTAGTTGGGCACTAAAATTTCAATGATCTGACTAGCAGACAAACTCTTCTACAAGTATCTCAGGTTGTCTGTCATAAGTGGATGAAGAAAAAAAAAACAAACAGGACGGACATATTTTGTTTAAGAGACTGAGCCACTTATCAGAAGCTGTTTTGCAGCACTGAAAGACAAAGAGTGTGAATGAATGCAATGGTGATAGAAAGTGGGAAGTAAAGTAACAGTTTTCAGTGAACAGAACTAAGAAGCAGGAAAATGTGAAGGACACTTATACGCATAAAAAAATGAAGCTTTTCTTTTGAAAGAAGAAGTTGGTTATTGAAGAGTTTTAGCTTACTTTCTAAAAAAAAAAAATAAAATAAAGAAATTTCGTTTTAGAATAATTTTAGGGTTTTTTTAAACAAAACCAGAGGAAGCTGAAAGTTTTTTAGTACCACATCCGAATATTAAATGCAGAAAAAACATTTTGATTAAAGCTCGGTTTTAACTTTCTTTAAATTAACTTTTATAAATACTCTTTTGTTATTTTAATTTACATTTTTATTTAATCAATATTTATGTATATTTATATTAAAGCGTCTAAAGCTAACTAAAATCTTTAGAATTATCATTAAAGATAGTAAATTTATTCGAAATTAGAAAACAATAAAATAATAACACTGTGCAGCACGAATATCTGTATTTAAGAGTTTTAAGGTTTTTCACTTAATTTTAATATGAGGAATCTTGTGGTAACATCCGTTTTGCCACTTTACCGAAGACTTTAGTGCAATTTTTTTTTAATTAATCCAGATATGCACTCATTTGCATGTTGATAACTCTTGAACCATTAGGACTTTAATTTTGGTATTCTCAGCAAACTTCTTTCTATTATTCTATTATTCTTGTTCAACTTTGTTGAACAAATATATAAGGAAAAATCATTTGAAATTGTTTTTAAACCTTTAATAAGCGACATATGTCTTGACCGCTTTCAACGTTCCAAAGCAAATAATGTTACTCATACGCAATGTTGTTCGAATTTTTTTCGTTTGACGTTTTGTAAGAATCACTCGATAAGACCCACTGGAAGCGATTTTTTTCATATTTATTTATTCAGCAAAGTTGTTGGACAGAATTATAGAAAGAACTTTGCCCAAGAAACAAAAATGAAGATCCTAATGGTTCAAGATTTAACAACATGAAAATGAGTGCATGTCTTGAGTAGTTTTTGATATATCTTAAAAAAAATGTTGTTCTAAAATGTTCGGTAAAGTGGTAAAACAAACGTCACCACGAGATTCCTTATGCCAAAATTAAGTGAAAAACGTTAAATTATCAAATACAGAGAAAAAAAGATATAAAAAAAGCGCACAGTGGAATTATAACGAAAACTTTATAGGGGCATTCAACTTACTTTTTTTCAAAATAGATGTTTTTCTAAATACATTTTTTAAGCAGACATATTATTGATTAATAGTCTTTTCTGAACATCAACAAAATATTTTTTATGAACTTAAAATGAATTTAATGCAAATATTTTGTTATATATGATCACAAAAATTATATAAGGAAACATTTACTTCAATGCCCCCTAATGGGGCGTAAGAAATGCATTGCGTTTTTGACAGCGAAAAGGTAGCGACATTTTTTCGTTGGTTAGTACGCTGTTGAACAGAAAAATTTATTCAATGCAACCAAGTGCACAAACATGATTGAAGAGTTAAAATATAAAAATTTCAATGTCTTTTATATGTCCGCACATTTAATTGGCGTGGTTATTTGACATTCAACAATAATTGAATTTTTGTTGCTGCGTTTTATTTGTTCTGGCTTAACCCGATGAACTAATAAATCACAGTAGTTAAATTTTTTAAAGTTTTACCTCTGAACGTATATGACCAAACGGCTGATTGCAAAAGAATACAATTACTGCTTCTGACCGCTTGGGGCATTTTCTAATGTTATCACTGCCCAGCAGAGATGTTTCTATAGCCAGTACTGGGTGACTAAAAATCACGAAAACTAAAACAAATAGCGTTATCTATGGAGCCGTAGCGAAACGAAAAAAAAGTGAGACTAGATGAACCAGCGACTGAGCAAGTTAATATTTTTTTTAGTGTTCTGCATGTAATTTAGAACCTTTTTGGTTTAACTAGAATGAATTTGAAGTCAGTTTCTTCGGGTAACATAAGGTTTTCGTAATACATCGGGAGGCGGCTCAAGGTCAAACCCCAACACCTTACTGGTAATCAAATAAATAGTTCCCCTTTAAAGGACGGCCGGAAAGGGTTAATATATTTGACTGACCCTATTAATTTTCCAAGGTGAACATTTTTACCTTTGGGACCTATCCCAAAAACAATTTCATTTTCGTATATTTAACTAATGTTTTTTTTAAATGTTTGTTTTTATTTTTGTTCGAGTTTATCGAGAATATAAAGTCAGTTTTTTCGTGTCACTTACGGTTTTTGTACTACATCGGGAGGTGGCTCCAGGACAAACTGTTAAATAAATCTGTTTCATATTTTTAGCAATTTCGTAATTGATACACCAACAATGATTTGACGATTCAATCAAATGTTACAAAGTTTTAACGGCTATAACTTTGGAACGGCAGGAGTAAAATCAAGAACTTAGTTATTAAATTGCTTAGATTTTTACCTTATTTCAAGCTGCATCATTAGGTTTTTTAATTTAAATGGAATTTTTAAATGCCATGAAGTGTTTTTTAAAAAATGAACGATAATTTCAAGACAAATTTTTATATATTAGAGTGTCCCAAAAATATATTTGTTTTTTATTTGCTTGACCTAAGAAACACCCCCTCTGTGAAGCGCATCTCAATTGGTAAAGGTTTAGAGGTCGCGAATTCATTTCCTAATTTTTCCAATACGATTTGCTTGGGAGCCATTATCTTTTAAGAAGAATGGTTAAAAAAACGTATTCCCTCAAATTTTGTCTGTTATGACATATCCAAATTCCATTTTCATCGGATTACTATTTGGTGGTTGTCCAAAACGATTAAAAACTAAAAAAATATAAATACCAAAAACCTACTTGTTGTAACTTTTAATCCATCTTCTATATCCATATATATTTATATACAATGGAATGTGTGTTTGTTTATTTGTTTGTTTGTTTGTTTGTTTGTACCTTATAGGAGACCAAACCTCTGGACCGATCTTCCTGAAATTTTCACAGCATTTAACTGGGACTCTGGCATGATTAATAGGGTACTTTTTCGACCACGCCCACTTTTACGCCCACTTTTTTAAAATTATGTAATTGCTCTCATATAGTTTTTAACAGATTTACTTCAAATTGTATACACATTATACTCCAGGCGAGGTAGAAATAAACATTTCTTACGCCACGCCCCCTTTAACGCCCCTTTTCATGCCAAATTTAAGTTTTAAACTTTTTGTTCTCTGTACAAATTTGTTCCTTCCAACGGATTATATTTTATTTGGTAGTATATTGCTCTTAATACTGTTAACGTCGCCATATTACTATGAACCACGCCCACTTCACTGCCTCTTTTTTAATTCAGATACTTACTTATACCACTAACAATGTTTGCTATACAAAATACTTTTTTGTAATATGTATTTACCTAAAGTTTTATATACTTTTTATCTACAGGTAAGGTAGCAATAGATTTTTTTATTACCAAATCCCCCTTTTTCACCCCATTTTACTTTAATTATAATTAATCTGCTTTCAATCTATATATATAAAAATGAATGTCTGTCTGTCTGTTTGTTTGTTTGTTTGTGCTTTATAGGAGGCCAAACCCTTGGACCGATCTTCCTAAAACTTTCACAGCATTTTACTATGACTCTGGAAAGAATAATAGGCTATATGAAGTTTTTATTGGACAAAAGGGCGTGGCACTGCCCACATAACCCAAAAATTTAAATCGCCATATATTGGGCATTTTTTGACCTACGTTGATGCTATTTGGTAAATATGGTATTGGCATAATTAGGAATACGTACCAGGAGAAAAATGGGTAGGACCACGCCCCTTTTTAAGAAAATTAAAAATCGCAATATAGTCTTAACTATTGGACCGATCGTCATTAAATTTTCACAATAGGATATTCATACGAAATAATAAATTCTTGACTATATAATGTTGTGAGTGGACGAAGGGGCGTGGCCTCGCCCATATAACCCAAAATTTAAAATCGTCATATCTTGGGCATTTTTTGACCAACGGCGGCAGTATTTGCTATATTTGGTATTGGCATGAATAGAAATACGTACCAAAAGAAAAGTGGGCGGATCACGCCCCTTTGTTTGCGATATATTTGGACCTGATAACCGATCTTAAATTTTCACAGCGTTTAGCTTTGACTCAGGAATACTTATTACATGATAATATTTTTCGACCATGCACACTTCTGCACCTACTTTTTTACTACGTTTATTAACGGCTTTACCACAAATTTAAAATACATATTAATTAAAATAGTGGGGTAGCCCCATTCTCTTTCTTTCACCACTGTCTTCAAAACAGCAGATTTTATAATACGTGTTAATTAAAATAGAGAGTGGGGTAACCCCATTCTCATTCTCCCACAACTGACTGCAAAACAGCTGATTGTGTAATTGCTGCTTTTTGATTGGTCTAAAAATAAAAAGGGGGAGCATGAAGCAAATTACATGCGATTCAGTGCTGAATTCTAATTGGTTTACAACAAAAAAAGAGGCGAAGCATTGCAATAATTACATTAAATAAATAAATTTTTGTAAATATATAAATACTTTTAATTTTATTTTATACGAGGGGGGTAGCGAAGCACACCGGGTTCAGCTAGTAAATATATAAAAACCCTATGCATTTTTTCTTTATTGTGCATTCCAACTATCATTATCTAAAATTTAAGACCAATAACAATAATGAAAATGGAGTACTTTAAGAGATATTGATTTTTAATGCAATAATTCTAAGCAAAAGTATTCATTTATATAGGTAGCTCTAAGAAGTGAGCCGCAGACCACCAAGTAATAATCAGATATAAATGAAATTTGGATATGCCATAACTGTTAGTTCCGACTTCAATTTTTATTTTATAAAAATAAACACAAGTTTTAACAGCCGATGTATTTCGGGACTTATTAAATTTTTATTTTACCGTTCGTCGGCTTTAAAATAATTTGTGCTGTTGTCGCGCTTGAAACTATTTTTTGACTGTCCCTAATGCAATGGTTTCTGATGGTTACATTTAAAACTGTAAATTTGTATGTACAACATATATTAAGATAATGTGAGAGAAAAATTAAAGAATGTATATGCAAAGTAATATTGAGTACATAGGCAAAACAAAAAAAAAAAAACAGCTAACGACAACAGCAATAAAAATAATACAATATTAATTTTGGAACTATACATGATAATTTCATTTTATCATCGGCGGTAACATTCTCCCCCTTGTATGCGAGTGTAAATGCGACGAGCTTACTCCGACCTTTTACCGACGTCAAGTACAGCTACCTTTGTTGCAGGACGATGCATTGTCGTATTTTGCGTTTTAATGGTGACGCGTCTCACTTGGCCGTCGCTTGCGACTAAAGTGTCAGTGATAATGCCTTTAGGCCAGCAGTTTCTGGGTAGGTTTTCATCTACGACAATTACCACGTCGCCAACGGATATCGGTGGAGTTTTGACGAACCACTTGCTACGACGTGCCAACATAGGAACATACTCCTTGAGCCATCGTTGCCAGAATTTGTCGGCAAATATTTGAGTTTGTCGCCAACGTTGTCGTAGATCACCTCCATCATTGCATATTGGCTTGTAACCGCTTGCTGATCCCAATAAAAGATGGTTGGGGGTAACGGCTTCGTCGTCAACGGAGTCAAGCGATACAAAAGTGAGTGGTCGCGAGTTGATGATGAACTCTATCTCCCAGAGTGCGCTGCGCAGACTTTCATCATTAAAATTCATTGACGGGCACATCGAATATAATACCGTCTTGACTGATCTCACAAAGCGCTCCCAGGCGCCGCCCATATGCGGTGCAGCTGGAGGGTTGAATCGCCATTTAATACTCTCACATTTGCCAGCGACAATGTCGTAGTCTATATTTTTAATTTCTTCGCAGATTATCTTTTCGGATGCCTTAAAATTGGTACCGTTATCGGTGAATATTTCTTTGGGCGTTCCTCGTCTGGCCATAAAGTTGCGTATGCACATTATGCACGAGCTTGTGTCTAGGCTATGCGCCACTTCGATGTGTACGGCACGCATGGTGAGGCATGTAAATACGACGCCCCATCTTTTTTCTCGGCGCCTGCCGACAGCTACAAACAACGGGCCAAAGAAATCGATACCAACGTATGTAAATGGTCGCTCAAAGCTGCCAAGACGTGCTGCAGGAAGACGTCCCATCTGCGGAGCGATTGGACGCACCGCCACATTTTTGCAATGCTGGCATTGATCTCGAATCGTTTTGTGTAGAACGCGCAGCCGTGGTATGTAGTATAAACTGTTGACTTTGCTAATAACAGTCTCATGCACCATATGATAAAAATTCTTATGGTAATATTGAACAATCAGGCTTGTCATCTGATGATTCGTAGGCAATACAACAACATTATAATTGCTGTTAAGGCATTCTGCTCGACTTCGAATGCGCAAAACATCATTTTCATCTAGGAAGACATCCAAAGATATTAACGAGCTTCTTGGTTGAATGTTTTTACCACTTTTTAAGCTGAATATTTCGTCTTCATATGCACTTAGTTGCACTTGCTTATACAGGAATGTTTTTGCGCGTTGAATCATATCAAATGTGATGTGTGTGCATCTGTTTGCTTCTGGAAGAATCACAATTGGTGGCGCAGTTGCTGTGACTTTTGCTTTAACTCGTGCTATGAACAGACAAAAGGTTGCTACGGAGCGATACAGCCGTCGCCAATTCGAAAAGTAATCAAAATTTACGGGAACTCGATATAAATGCTTTTTATCGATAAACATCACATGATGTCTCAGTTCCGATGTGTCTTCAGATCCTAAGTCGCTGCACACTGGCCCCTCACTGACTTCTGATTGTAAAAATGCAGGTCCCGAAAACCAAAGTTCATTAGTGGATGCTGCTGTGACCTTAGTTGCAAGGTCAGCAGGATTTAATTTTGATGGTACCCAATTCCACTGCGAAATGTTTGTATGCTCGAGCAATTCACCAACTCGATGCATAAAAAACTGTTGCAAATTTCTGGGGTCCATACGTAGCCATTTTAAAACAGTCTTGGAGTCAGACCACCAATGGCGAGAATTAATTGATATTCGCTCGGTATTTAAAACTGTTGTGGACAGCCTTACACCTATTACGGCTGCTTGTAGTTCGCTTCTTGGAATGGACAACGGTTTTAGTGGCGCCGCCTTTGATTTGGCGGCAACCAAGCTTACGTCTACATTGTTGGCATACTGCAGCCGTAGGTAGCTCACGGCAGCATAGCCGTACTCACCTGCGTCGACAAACGTATGTAGTTGTATATCGGTGGCGTTTCGCAGAAGTGGCGAGTAGCATCGTGGAATCTCTAGTTTAGAGATGAGTGGCAATACTTGCTTCCATTGAAGCCACTTGTTGTTTAAAGTATCCGTCAGCTCATCGTCCCATGTAATAGAGGACCGCCAAATGTCTTGTAGCAAAATTTTTAACCCAATCGTATAGCACGATATAAAGCCCATAGGGTCAAATATGGACATGAGCACTTGCAGAACTTCTCTCTTCGTAGGTGAGCTTAGATCTTTGAGGACGTTGCGTCTAAGTCTCGCAAATCTGAAAATGTATTTGAACACATCGTTATTGGGGTCCCAATACATACCCAATATTTTCTCGGTGGATCCCATTTCCAAGGGCACTTGTTCTTCTGGAGAGTCGCAAAGTAACCGCTTGAGGACATATTTTGAATTCGATGTCCAGTTATGGATGTTGAAACCTGTTGCGTGGTGAATTTCCTTGACTTGCAGTGCTAGTTGCAGTGCTTCTTCTTCGCCATCGATACTGTCGATAAAATCATCGACATAATGGTACTTTTTTATAGCTTCGACTGCTCGTGGGTAAACATCTTGGAAACCGTCTGCATTTTTGTCGCGGACGAAATGAGCGATGCATGGAGCACAGCTGATGCCAAAAGTTAACGCCTGCATGACATAAACGCTAGGTTGCTGAAGTGTGTCGTCTTTGTCCCACCAGAGAAATCGTTGAGCATGGATGTCGCAGCTTTTCACTCTAATCTGGTGAAATATTTCTGCGATATCACCGCAGACTGCGACTTGTCCAACACGGAATGACAATAGAACGCCTACCAATGAGTTAAGTAAATCTGGGCCTGTTACTAAGAAATCGTTGAGCGACGCTCCAAAGGATTTTGCAGCGGCGTCCCATACAAGGCGCACCTTGCCAGGTTTATTTGGATTCATCGTGATGAATATTGGTAGGTACCATACGCGTCCATTTGAAGTTGATAATTCTTCGGCTGACAGCTTTTTGGCGTAGCCTTTTGCAAGTAGATTGTCGACTTGCTTTTGAAGCGTTTGTTTTAAAATCGCATCTTTATTGAATTTTTTACTAAGGCAAATCAGTCGTTTTAGTGCTGTGTTGTAACTATTTGGTAGTTGAAATTCATCGCGGCGCCAAAGCAGGCCGCATTCAAATCGATCATTTTTCTTTTGACAGGTTTCGTTTAATATTTTCATCGCTCTTGTGTCATCTGGCGATAGTAGCGCTGGTTTTGTAGATGCTTCCAGGCTGAAATACTGCTTAACTGTTTCGTGTAATGCGTTGTATCGATCTTCACAGTCACAGGTGTGAATATTGAGGCAAAAACTAGTATTTTTGTTTGCGCCACATCCTTGGATTGCCCAGCCTAAGCGCGTTTTCGTGGCTATGGGCTGTTGCCATGTACCTTCGAGTATTTTGAGAGGCACTGCAAGTTTCCAATTATCTGCGCCAATTAATACTGTGGGCTTTACGTTTTCGTATGACTGCAGCGGTATTTGTGACAAATATGGGAACTTCTTTGTTATTTCCCGCATATTTACCGACTGTTGTGGCAGTCCCAGACTCTCCACTGTGTGTGCATTGTTTAATGTAAACATTTTGCCGTTTTGCGTATTTGATACTTGCATGGACGCTCTTATGGATTGGTCTTCATTACGCGTTGTATCGCCAGTCCAACGCAAACATAATGGATCCTTAACGCCATCTACTTCTAAGTGATTGAAAATTGCTTTTTCGGCAAGTATGACCGAAGAACCTTCGTCTAAAAATGCGAAGGTATCAAAATATTTATTTTTATAATGCATGCGAATGGGAATAATGCGAAAGTATGGTTTTTCACACTGGTCACTGTTGCTGTGAGAATTCACTTGCACTTGTCGCGACGCATCAGTTTTGTTTTCGGTGTTATTTGTATTTTCACTTGCGATTTCGGTCTCTTTCTGAGTTGTGGTGGTGTTATTGTGCAATAAACGATGGTGTTTTGCTTTACAATTGTTGATGCAGCATTCCTTGTTAATGTAACACCGTCTTTTGTGTGCATTTAAACATTGACGACACAATTTTTTATTTTTTTCAATTTGCCACTTGCGATCAATAGGAAAATTTCTGAATTCTTCACATTGTGCTATTCTGTGATCTTTGCTGTTGCATACTACGCATGTGGCCTTACCTGGTACATTGGACGCGGTGCTTCTATCAGCTTCATCATCAGCGCGCGTGTGTGTATTCATAGATGCGCTTTTCTTATAAAATACAGGTGGAGTCACTTTGCTCGCAGCTTCAGCAATGTAGTAAATCCAGTCACTAAAGGCCTTTACAATCGGTACTGTTTCATCTCTAAATTGCATCACCCAGTTTAATTTATACTGACTTGGCAATTTATCGACCAATTCCTTCACTAGCAGTGGATTATTTAAATGCGCGTGCATTTGGCATGCCTCCATGGTAGAGCAAATATTTCTAACGCAAAGTGCATACTCTATCAGCACTTCAAGCCTATCCTTTGGTGGCGGCATTTTTCTTGCCCTTTCAATTATGCTATCTATGATGAATTCTGGTCTTCCGAAACACATTTTTAACGTTTGTAGTATTTCCGGCACCATAGCAGGTAGAAGCAATTTGTGCTTGACCATCTCACGGGCTTTTCCTTTTAGGCACGTCTGCAATCGCATAAGATTTTCCGTATTGGAATAGCCGGCAACTTCTGTGCTGGTTTCAAAACTGCTTATGAACATTGGCCACTCCTCGGGATCGCCTTGGAAAGTTGGCAAATTTTTCGGAATTGCGTGGCGTGCCGCTAGTTGTGCAGGTGTAGGACTTTGAGTACTTGCTGCCCTCATTTCTAGAATATTGTCATTTAAATGTAATTGTGGCTTTACAGTATTATTTACATTAAAATGCACTTGTGTTGCTGTGGCAGTATTACTACCCAGTCGTGACAGTATCCTATATTTCTTCTCCAAATACTCTTTTTGTATTTTATTTTCCTCTTCTAACATTTTTAATTGTAATTCATATTGCCTGTCAAAATTTTGCAAATTCTCATATTCTCGAACAGCTGTTTGTGCTTTTGACGACATTTGTTGTTGCATAGCTCCAGGTTCGTTTGGCAACAGTTCATGCTGAGCAACATTCAAAGTGTTTATAAACCTTTGCTGGGGCACATGATGTTGCAGAAGTGGTAGATGTTGAGAAACATTTGGCAATAGAAATGGATCACTATATCTTGGATAAATTGCTGCTATTGATGTTGCTGAATTGAATTGCATTGCCGATGGGCCTGTGACTGGAATAAAAGGCACATTAGAAGGAACATAGGAATTGAATAAATTGTGACTCATTTCTCGCTGACAAAGACCTGGCGCGCTACCATACGAAGACGTCGTATAAATCATGCCTGTGGCTGCCGATGTAGACGACGATGGTCTTGGCACATCTGTCGTTGTTTGTTGCATTTCCACAGTACGTTTTGGGTACGCGCCGTTTGGATGCGATGAAGTCGAAGTACAAACGGTGTTTGTTTCAAGATTTCTTTGCAATTTTTGTAACTCCATTTGGCTATCACTCACCGGTGACGATGTTGCACTTGGTTTTGTGGCGTTATTTACGGTATGGCATGTGGTCGAAGGAGCACCAGGACTCATGGTAGTGACGATGGACTGATGATTACATAAAACACAGCTCCAACTTATGTCGGCAACGTCACTATTCACTCCGACGCAGTCGAAATGGTACCAAAGGTTACAATTATCGCACTGTACCATACGATCCTTGTCTTTTTCGCGGCACTTATTGCAATTATAGTCTTTTTTATTTGGCATGTTGCGCGAGTCAACTTTATTTATAAAATTATTAAAATTAAATTATTTTAAAGAACTGTTAGTTCCGACTTCAATTTTTATTTTATAAAAATAAACACAAGTTTTAACAGCCGATGTATTTCGGGACTTATTAAATTTTTATTTTACCGTTCGTCGGCTTTAAAATAATTTGTGCTGTTGTCGCGCTTGAAACTATTTTTTGACTGTCCCTAATGCAATGGTTTCTGATGGTTACATTTAAAACTGTAAATTTGTATGTACAACATATATTAAGATAATGTGAGAGAAAAATTAAAGAATGTATATGCAAAGTAATATTGAGTACATAGGCAAAACAAAAAAAAAACAGCTAACGACAACAGCAATAAAAATAATACAATATTAATTTTGGAACTATACATGATAATTTTATTTTATCATCGGCGGTAACACATAACAGACAAAATTTGAGGGAACACGTTTTTTTTAACCATTTTGCTTAAAAGATAATGGCTCTAAATTCAATTTACCAGCAAAACTGATTTTTCACCATATAAATCGTATGGGAAAATTAGAAAATGATATCGCTACCTCTAAGTCTTTACCAATTGAGATGCGATTCACAGAGGTTATTTCTAAGGTCAAATGGAAAAGCTATAGACATCAAACACGATTTTTTTTGGGACACCTTAATATATATGATACCCGAATGACTAAAAAAATTGCCAAAACTTCTGATTCATGTCCATTAAAATAAAGTTTGGGCATTTGTCTTTCGAAATGATGACTCAAAGGCTTAGAAAATTTTTGTTACTGATGCTTGGAACAACTTATGCTTGGAATTTAAAAAAATCTCCGAAAAATCTGAATTTTAGGGAAAATACGATTAGCGCAACCTTTAAACCTCCTCATAATAATTTTGAAAAAATCCCAAAAATACTTTACCAATTCGGCTTTCAAAGCCTGAGCAAAAAAAAATTTTTTTTTGAGACACATTAATATACTTTCGAAAAATATAAAAAAAATAATTTCGAAAGTTACCAACCAGACTACACCCTTTATAGAGCTTCAAACTGGTGAAAAGAATTCATAATTACACTTATATATTTTACTTCTTCTTAAACTTCTTTTAAATCTGCTATCGTAATCATTAAAGTAGCTTAAAAAATGTAATTAATTACTTTCCCCTTCCCTCTTTATGTACTTTTAAAATACTCAAAATTCTTTTGTATTCATTTCAAAATATTTAAGAAGCTTTAAAGCTATTTTCTGCATTTAATGGCACAATTCACTTAACCCACCAAAAAACCTTGGTTCACAAAACTTATACAACCACCTTGTGAGCCACAGCTGGGCGCTACTTAAGTGTGACCCACTCGGTTTTGCTTGAATGGTGCTCTTAACTTTACTTCTTTTCTGGGGAAAGGAGATGCCAAACAGTAGAAGCTGCACGTAGAAAATGTCGCAAAAGCTGGATGACAAAGCAAAAAAGTTAAATTTATGTTAATTCACTTTACTCGCTCTTCTTCGTCGTTCTGGACCTCATCGTCGTCGTTGTCGCTGTCGTCTTGGACATAGTCAATTTTATTTCAATTTTCCACGCGTTCAATACTCCTCCGTTGCTCTATACGAAGATTTAATTCCGTGCCATACATTTGTTGGCTGTATGCATTCGCCAAATACAATAACAACAACAACAGCAGCAGCAACAAAATGAAGGCAAATAATTTAATTCGCTTTATTTGGCTTTTTAGCAACGCTTTCATTTTGTTCCCTTCTCACAACTTTGTTCCTAGAGTTTTTACGCGCATTTCACGTCCATTTTAAAGCTCTAACTTTTCGCATTTGCAGCAAAAAAAAAAACCAAGAGAAATGAGGAAAAAAAGAAGAAAACGTACTTCTACTTACCGCACTTTGCACCGGAAATGCAAAGTGAAAAAACTTTTTCACGCCTAAGTGGAAATTTTTTTTCCATACAATTTTTTATTTTCGACTTGTTTTTTCTGGCTTTCTTTCAAAGCTTTTTTATTATTTTGAAGAGTGTTTTTTCTTCGAAGCTTGTTTTTGTTGTACTGAAGTACATCAAACTTTTTGTTGCTACTGTCCGAAAACTTTTACATAATGATAGAATCATCAGCGTGCCATCATCTGTTTTTCAAATGCTTCTTCGCAGAAGTGGCTTGAGTGTGGCGTTCCTTTTGCACTTCATTATGAGTGATTTTTTTTTTATTGCAAATAAGTTCTATTTTGCACAAGCTTAGATTTCAAAGTCGACAAAAGGTTTTTATTCTTGAAATCTGTAGTGGAAACATAAAAAAAAATTACTAAGCAGATAAAAGAAAAATTAAATTGGAGAATTGAATTAACTAATTGAAAATTAAATTTAATAAACAACATCAAATAGGAACTAAAATAAATATATAACAATGATTTCATTTAAAAAACCTTCAATATTTGAAGTAATAGGGAAATCGTTGAATATTGGGATTATTGAATAATCTAAGTTTATTAATATACACTCAGCGAAAAAATAATAGGGCCAAATGAAAGAACACATTTTTGCTTTTAAATGCAGGAATTTTCGATGTTATTTTTTTTTATAACTAAAGTGATACATTTAGTAGATTTTTTATACTAAAAAAAAACTTAACTTATTGAACTTTAAAATAACTTATAAACTAAAACATTTTGTATTAGAACGAAATAATGACAAAAGTATGAAAAAAATTAATAAAGTGTGTTATAAAAAAAAATTAGTAATCTGCAGAAGATCCCCACTTGGTTATGACAGCCTCGGCCTGGAATCCATTAATTTTTTATCAGTGCCTGCTCAATATTGAACGATTCATATCGTATTGACTTCTTTAATTGATTCACGGAATCATACTGGTGGCCATTGTTTAAAACCTGTTCCGAAAGAATGCTCCAAAGGTTTTCGATTGGATTTAAGTCTTGACTATACGCAGGCCTAAAGATTCCTTACGCCTAAAGAATTCCTTCGTTAGCTTTGCGCAGTGCATTTCTGCGTTGCCCTGCTGGAATATCCAGTCAGGCTCGATTATTTCATCTCCATACGCAACTAAAACTTCATCGAGAAGATCTACATAGTTCTCGGCATTCATTTTTGTAGAAATGAAACATATCCGAGTCTTTCCATTATTTCCCATAGCAGCCCAAATCATCACCGATCCACCACCAAAGTTTCGTGACATCCGCTTCTGCTTTTTTGTGCGCTTATCATGCCAATATTTTTGCCAACCATCAGGACCATCAAGATTTAACTTCTTTTCATCGGAAAAAATTACTTTTTTTCACTTTTCGTCGCAGAACTGATGTTTTCCCGCGAAGTCCAATCATGTACGCTTATTACGTTATGTTATCCTTGGTTTAGGAATGCGTTTGACATACTCAAGGTTTCTATCTGTTTATAATCTAGTTCTGTTTCTATCTGCCAGAACTTTTCACTTCTCCATACTTTTCCCGTAGTTTAAGAAAGTTTAGGAACACATTTTTACTCCTGTTTAATTAAAGTCCAATATTCTTCGATGTCATTCCATATTCATGATGCGCAAATATTTTTCCATGTTCTCCTTCAGTTAACTCTTTTCCGCTACCCATTTCAATATTTTTGCTAGTAAGTCAAAATATTTTTAACTTAAGTTAGCATAAATATTTTTATTGATTCATTAACTTTTGAATACTTTTTTATTATATTTTGTATTTTGTATAGAGTGAAAATTCGTGAAATTAGCCACCTAAAACAGGAAGTCGTAATTTTTACCCGACTTCAAAACGGAGGTGGTTCTCAAGTTGGTTGTTTTTTTTTAAATGTATGTACATACATCGATAACTCCTAATGCCGTGGTTATGCTAGCCAAACATGATTGCCGAACATTTTTTGTTGTTATTATTTCACGTATAAAATGAAGAAATGAACTTTTTCTCATGTTCATTTTCTCGGTCTCGGACGGAACATTTTGATTGCTGATTGAAACGCCAAACATGCCGAACTTCCCAGTGTTGGCTGTAGTCATTTTGTATAATAGCATCAAAAAAGTAGGTTAAAGTATTAAAAAGTGAAGTTGATTGTGTCTTCAAGTAACCCTTAACATAAACAGATAGCTGGAATGTCAGATATATGCAAACCATTTTGCTTAAGATATTATAATAAAAATTCAGAGTAAGGTATATCAGTTCGTATATTTTAATTCGTTAATTTTAAGTACAAAAATGCAAATTAGGGTTGTGCTTTTTTGTGTTTTGACATACTATTACATATAATGCAACTGTGCCACCAATCATAGCATAACCACCAAACAAACATTTCAGCGAAGAGAACAAATTAACAAAAATGAACACCGAACATGTTTGGCTAGCATAACTGTAGCATACAACGATCTTAAAGGTAGGTATTTTCAGTTTTACAGATATCAACAGTTCATATCAGGTTAGAAGGAAGGGGTAGCACGCTTTGACTCGCGGCTCTTGCTCGTCGGCTAGTGGGGTGGAGTTCGTTTTCCATCTTTCCGATAAAAATACCCAAACTACGAAATTATTACTTTAAATTAGCGTGCTGAGGAAGATGGAAAAAAGGGAAAAGAACGGACACAAAACACAAAAAGGCTCATTGCTTTTATAAAACTAGTGTCAAGAAAAGTATTTGTTTGTTGTAGAGATGGTATTACAACAATACCTTGCCCACCCAGCCATGATCAGAATGTATACCAACTACATAGAGTACTGATCCCTTTAACCATGTCAGACCACTGTTGACATGCAGAAAATCAAAATAGTTTTAGTTTAAGAATCCATTAATATTATTATATTTAACATAAATTCCTTAACTCATATCTACAAGTTTAGATTTCATTGTATTATATCTAGTTTTATCATTAACACAATTTATAGCAATATTATATAATGGTTTTATTGTATAAAAATTAGAGATTATAAAGTAAAAACAAATTCCTTAATCAAACTCGATGCTATGAGAATATAAAGGTAAGTAAGCAAAAACAATATCTGAATGCATTGATAACACAATGTTAACTGGTAAGTAAGCGAAAGTAAAAAAACCCTAAGTGGAAAGAAAACCATTATTAAAATGTTTAATTAACTCGATGAATACAAAAGCGACTTATAAAAAGTTTTTATGTCCATTTAAATTCAAAGGTAAGTGATAAAAAGTTAATATTAAGTAGTTATTAATCAGCAAAGATAAGCAAAATAAATTAATGTGAGAGTGCAAGGGTTAAGGTTGAATTTTAGCTTAGTATAAATATCAGAAACATAGAAAAACAGCTGCTTGCTATTTACATAAGCTTCAAGTTCAAGGTTATTTTAAGAATGGCCTTGGGCTATTTTTTCTCTCTAACTAATCACTCTCGCTCTCACACACATTATAAAATAAAATATATTTTAAAGAAAATTATTCAAACTTACATGCTCTCGTTATTGAGTGGATTCTATGTTCCGAGGCTCCCACGAAGAAAGATCTTTCTGCGCTCTGTAGACTCAGTTGTCAATAAATAAATTGCATGCTATATTTTTATGCTATTTTTATAAAAAAACGATATTAACTTAATTTTAAGATAGACTTTTTCTAGTTTTAAGCTATAAACCGTATGTAACTATATTTTGAATTTATGATTACTTTGAAAATTAAATTTTAATAACTCATCATTTTAATGTTTGGAAAGCCGAAAAAAGCAAAGGAAACTGTATCAAAAAAAAGATCTCATGAGAGAACATTTTTTTTTTTATATGGGCATATATGCAATGGTGTAAGTGTTAGCAAAGTCACGGTTAATGTACATTATTTATAATTTGTTATTTACTTAATTTTTTTCGATAAATAATGCAAAAATTCTACTATTTTAAATTGTTTTAATATTATTAAACACTCAATTTAAATGAATTTTTACTTTGAACTTATTCTTTCACGTATTTATGTTAAAAATTTATCTAAGTTTCCTTTTTTTTCAC
The DNA here is from genome assembly GCA_963920525.1 of Dichetophora obliterata. Classification (NCBI taxonomy): domain Eukaryota; kingdom Metazoa; phylum Arthropoda; class Insecta; order Diptera; family Sciomyzidae; genus Dichetophora; species Dichetophora obliterata. The sequence goes on from OY986435.1 coordinate 282,639,783, forward strand.
TTAGGCTTTACTCTAGTATTAATTTTCTATTTATAGGTTTTTTTTTATGTACACACTTTGACTATATATTAATCCTTTCTTTTTCTTAACACTTTTGTTAAACATTTTTGTTCGCACATAAAAGTAAAAAATGTTTATATACTAAATTTTACTTAGCTTGTTGGAAGCTGATGTTAATGACGCGATTACCGAAAACTAACTGCTCACCACGTTGCTTACTAATCCAATTTTGGTGATCATTAAAAGACTGCTTCAATTATGTTGTCTGAGAGAGTCGTCATTGCACTCAACTGCACCTAAGATAGCATGCGAGAGATTTGCTTGACTGATGATTTAGATTAACGTTGATATAGAATCATTTTAAAGACCGAATTTATGACCAATTTTAGCGATGATTTTCTTTAACAAATTTGTTGAATATTTTAAAATGAGTTTGTAGGAAATTCTTTAATATTCTGCGCCATATCTTTGGTGAATTTTAGTACCCAGTTTGGAAGATTTTGTGCCAATCTGTATGGAGACAAATGTCTTAATAAAAGTATAAGCTAATAAAGCAAAAAAATTACCCGCAATCGGATTGGCACCAATAAATCTTAGAAAATTTAGTTGAATAATACTTATTCAATACGGATTACGATTAATAATTCCAAAAATGAATTAATCTAAAAGTTTAATTTTTCATTAAAAATTATATTTCTTTATGAGATTTTTCTCACTTCAATACATATTTGATAGAAACTTACGTGAATGAATCGCTAGCGTTTGGATGTTTGTTTTTTCTAGGATGAAGTGTTGTTTTATGTTTTTCTTTTAGGTAAAATATTTATTGAATTTAATTATTAGAAAACTCTGCAAATACTGATAAATTTTATAAAACGTTTTGACTTTATTTAAGTAAATTTAATGATTTTTTTTTAGAAGTTTTTTGAATTAGTGTGTACTCTTTGCAGCCACAAATATAAAAGATCGAGAAACGTTTTCTTCTCGGTCAAGAAAGCTCGATCACGCCACAATTTTACCGCAAATGTTTAACATTGCGCTTTTATTATAAAACAATAAAAGAAATATGATAAAAATTTGGAAGAAGGTAAGTAACTAAGAGTGTGTTCAATATAAACTACTGTGGTGAGTTGCTTATTTCGGCTAATAGATTTTAAACGGAAATTTAAATTTTAAACGGAAGCTGAAAACTCATATGAGCTTCTAGTGTTAATCAAATTCAAGCATATGAACAAAAGGAAAAGCGAAAGTAAAGCCATATTTTTGCTGCAAGCGCCATTACATAACCACGGCATAAAGAACTTGCCCGAGTGCCGCAATTCTTTGCCAACAGATAGACACATTAGACACGGAGGTGCCCGTCGGCACCTGTCGGTACCGTGGGCGGTATTCGACGTAGGGGAGTGGTAATATAAGAAAAACTCTGTGTATCGAATGATATTAACAAAAGGCGTTGTTGGCGTTGTTGGACAAAAGGGCGTTGCAATATAAAAAAAAAGACTGTATCTTAATTAATATTGACACTAGGGTACTGGAAATTGGTGCAGGGATAGGACCAATTATTACAAATTATGGTAAAAAAGTGGGCGTTATTCGATAAAGGGCGTGGCAATATAAGAAAAATGCTGTAACCCGAATAATATTGAAACTAGGATACTGAAAGTGGGCGTTATTGGACAAAAGGGCGTGGAAATATAAGAAAAATACGATTTCTCAGTTAATGTTGACACTAGGGTACCGAAATTTGTTACAAGAATGGGCAAATTTGTTATCATAATCTCTAAAAAGGAAGAAATAAAAACTTTTTAACAAAAAAAAAAACCAACTTCAAAAGCACAACAAAGTAATAAATACTTTTAAATTACTTTTCACATTAATTCTTGCTCAAATTTGATTATTTATTTTTATATATTATTAAATTGAAAATCTTATTATTAAAATTTTTTTCTATTTTGTTTTATTATAATTGCGTTACAGCTTTCGTTATGTAAACAATAATTTTATAAATAACGAGCAAATACCCTCTGCTTCGGCTGCGATAAAAATATTAAATTAAGCGGTGAGAGACACGGCGAATGGTTAATAACCGAATGGACGAATAAGCCTGGGAAAAAGTCTAAAACATCAAGATCTTTACAAAGTTCTGGCAGTTCAAGAATCGAATCTTCTGAAAGGAATCCTAACATTAACAAGAATCCATTATCTAAAAGTAATTATAGTTCTTGCTCTAACTCTTTTACATATATAAATTCCCGTCCTAATTCTAAATCTAAGTTAAATTCTTATTCTAATTCTAATCATAATTCTAAGAATCCTCTATATAAAAGAAATGTAAACCTACCTGTTCTTGAATCCAAACCTTATTCATCAAACAAGTTTGTGCAACCTAAGTCCCACCATAATTCAGATTCTAATTGGAATCTGAAAACTAGCATTTTCCCCATATTTTCTCCCATAATTAACCAGAATACGGCTTCATCTTATAATAAGATGATTACTGGAAGCAATCTAGCACCTAAACCGCCAACTCATCAAACACGTAAACGGGTTTCATTTAATCTTAACAATAATGAAACCAATTGTGAGAAATATCCAAATTTTATCCATTCTCATACTCTTAATCCTTCACCACCAACCGGAAGTGGTTTACCAAAACCATCTTCTGTTTCAAATGAGCTTTGCAATCAACCTGGTAGTCCTACGTCATTTTTAGACCCCCTACTTCCTCCAAAAGTGAAATTGACACTAAACTCTTGCGAAGGCACTGAGAGCAGATATGCCCTTTCTCGCCTCAGGGAGAACAACGTTTATAACAATGTTCGCCTGTATCTCGCTTATATGTATAAAGCCCCTGATTCAACATGCATTGAAGGCAAGACCAAAACTAATCTTAGAGTACTAATTCAGCAAGAAGGTCTTCCTACCGGTGTTGAAGACTTGCGTAATTTATTTGTCCGCTTTCACGAGCACCTCGGTGTAACGGTTGATCAAGTCAAGGTGGATCTGGAAACCTATGGCGCTCATGTCAGAGCTAAACATGTTTCTCTTCTTCAAAAATCTCGTAAAGAGCAACAGCAATATTATCGTTCCTAACTCTTCTTTCTTAAATATATTCTACCATAACTGTGGCGGCATGAGAAGCAAATTAAACAAACTTTATGTTGACGCTAAATCATGCCACTTCAATGTCCTAGTATTCACTGAGACATGGCTAAACGAAACCTTTAATAATGAGGAAATTCTTGATAGCAATTGGACTGTCTTCAGGAAGGATCGGGACTACTCCTCAACAGGTCTTTCTCGAGGAGGTGGTGTCCTTGTAGCATCTCACAATTCCCTTTCAAGTGAGCTAATAGACACACCTAACCATAAACTGTTCGATCACCGAATTATTAGAGTTTGTTCAGGTAAAAGTCTCAATGTGTACATAGGCGTCGTTTACATTCCTCCCGGCTCAAGTGAAACAACATACAACGAGCTATGTGAAACACTGACCACCTTTACCTCCTCCCTAAAAGAGGAAGATAAAGTTGTTATTCTTGGTGACTTCAATCGCCCAAATATATCTTTTGTCACCGACGAAAACGACAACTTTCTTCTTCCTGTAAATCTTTCTAATGCCATAGACTTCAACTTACTTAGCACCTTTTATGGCAGTGACTTGCAGCAAGTCTCTTCTGTACAAAATCAGAATGGCAGATGGTTGGACCTAATTTTTACTAACTCGTATGAAGAAGTGAAGGTTAGTCCATGCATGGGAGCAGAAAATTTATTAACCAACACTGTTCATCATACAGCCTTAAAAGTTGTTTTTTCTGCTAATGACATCAACTTTACCCAGTCTTATAATAACATCATTGCGTACGATTACCTCAACGCCGATTATGAAAGAATAAAATGTTATCTTAGTTCTCTAAATTGGAATCATATTCTATTCAATTTAGATTTAGACAGTGCTGTCTCTATATTTTATCAGCACATTTTTACCGCTATCGAAAGTTATGTGCCAATAATAAAGAAAAAGAATAAGCTCACAGAACCATGGCTAGACAACAATCTCAGATTTTTGAGGAATCAAAGAAATAAAATCTACAAACTTCTCAAAAACACTGATAATGTAAGCGATGAACTGAAGCTTAGATATGACGAGCTATCAAGAGAGTTCTCTATCAAGTCAGAAGAAGCGTACAAGTTGTACACGAACATCATCGGAGAAAAAATTGTCCAAGAGCCGAGAAATTTCTTTGACTTTGTTAACATGAAGCGCAAATCTAGCGGCTATCCTTCGTCTATGTTTAAAGGTAATGTCACTTCGTCCAATGCTCTTGAAATAAGCAACTTGTATGCCGATCACTTTAAGGAGGTCTTTTGTCTTCCTACCACCTTATCTGAAACTTCTCCTAACGCTACTATTATAGTTGATAGTTTATATTTAACCCAGGAAGAGATTTCTAATGCAATAAAAGAACTGGATATATTAAAGGGACCAGGACCAGACTTAATACCTACAAGCTTTTTGGTGCGATGTTTAGACCAACTGCTATTGCCATTACACATAATCTTTAACGAATCACTGGTTTGTGGGACATTTCCTTCATATTGGAAATCATCCCATCTTACGCCAATTTACAAGAATGGTGATAAAAGATCAGTTGAAAATTATAGAGGCATAGCAATCTTGTCAGCCATTCCAAAACTTTTTGAAAAACTTATTTGTGAAAAGCTAACAAGTTTCATTAACCCACGTCTAAATGAGCAGCAACACGGGTTCCGAAAAGGGCGATCTACCACCACTAATCTCATGATTATGGTATCAGATGTTTTAGTCAAAATGGAAAAAGGGCACCAAATAGATGCTGTTTATACTGATTTCAGTAAAGCTTTTGATCGAGTTGATCACAACATTCTTATATATAAGTTAGAAAAGTTTGGTGTTGCAGGGTCCATACTAAGTTGGCTAAAATCATATTTAAACGGCAGATCCCAGTTTGTTAAATTCCAGGGAGTTCTATCGAAAAAAATTGCAGTCTCCTCGGGAGTTCCGCAAGGTAGTCATCTTGGTCCTCTTCTTTTCAACATATTCATATCCGATCTGTCAGAAGTTCTAAACGATATCCCACATCTTATGTATGCAGATGATTTAAAAATGTACTATTCAATTCAATCAGATGTAGATGTAAATTTTTTGCAATCAAAATTGTTGTCTCTTGAGCAATGGTGTTTTCAAAATAAACTACATCTTAATGTCAATAAATGCAATGTTATTAGCCCTTCTCGTAAAAACAACGTAACATTACATACCACCACCTCAATAGTACCGAACTAAAAAGGGTCAACCATATAGTGGATCTTGGAGTTTTCTTAGATTGCAAGATGCGCTTTAATCTGCACTATGATAAAATTGTGTCCAGGGCCAGCAAACAGCTCGGTTTTATAAAAAGACGTGCAAATGAATTCAAGAATATATGGGTCACTACCTCCTTATACCGTGCATTAGTGCGTCCAATACTTGAATATGCATGCATAATTTGGAATCCATCTTTCGATTCCCATAGAGAAGGAATTGAGTCTATTCAAAAGCAGTTCTTACTATACGCGCTTAGAGATATGTACAACCCTCATGATTATTGTAGCCTTCCATCATATGAACATAGACTCAGCCTTTTAAATTTGAATCCACTATCAACAAGAAGATCGTTATTGGGCTCATGCTTCACATTTGATGTAATTAATGGTGCTATTCACAGCGAATATATTTCTAATATGATTTCCTTTAACGATCCAATTAGGCGCACTAGGCATACTCGATTGTTAACTGAATATCAGCACCAAACTACATATGCAAATAATGAACCCATCAATCATTGTTGCAGAGAATTTAATAATATCTCTATATACTACTCACCTTCTATGTCCAAATCCTCTTTCAAGCAAAACCTATATAAATCACTCAGAAATCAGAATTAACACAGGCCTCAGATAAACTACATACATGTATGGATTTATATGTATAAGCATTTAGTTTAATAAATCAAAATTCTTTAACATCCCTCTCCAAATCTCCCATTTACATCCTTTTGTCCTTATAGTCTTTAAGAATAATATATATACATCGTATCTTAAGTGTGTATATAGTCTTTCTTGTTTTCCTCCTCTTCTCTTAGTTTTGACATGGTTTTTGAAATCATGTCAATCCGGTGGGCGGAGTATGCCCACTAAGAGCACCAAATAAAAAATAAAATAAAAACAAGGAAAGGGGAGAAGAAAAACAAAAAACTTAGTAATAAATAAACAAAACCTGTTAGAATAAGTTAGAATAAGTAAATTGCATTGCCTTGTTTGGCCAATAAATAAATAAATAAATACTACACTGAGGGAAATATTTGCTAAAATTAAAGGAAATTGTGTTCATATTAAACAAATTTGTTTTTGAAATAGAGCTTGAAACAATTTCATTTAAGTTAAACACAAATGTTTTTAAAGTTTAATTTAAAACAAAAGATTTTGTTTTCAAAAAAATGTTTTTAAATATACTTTCATTGCAAAAATTTTAGGTTAAAACACATTTATTTAAACAAAAAATTTAATGCAAAACTTTAATATTTGAAAAAAACATATTTTAAACCGCCATTTTTTCGATGCCATTTTTTAATCTTTTTCGAGTTTTCGACGTCAGCTTCGTGATCAGCGACCCCTGGGACCCCCCGAATAAGACATTTTTTGACTTCATTTGATGAAGTTTGCGTTTCATTGCGGCTTGAAATATTTTCAATATCAAAATATTTAAGTAGTTCGTATCTCATCTTATGTTCAATATTTGTAAGACTAATTCAAAAATATTTTCAAACATTCAAATGTAAAATCGGGGTCTCAGTTGACTCGCAATAATTTTCAATGATTCTACTGTACATAATTTTTTAATTCAATCTCTTTTAGCGACGTATTTTTTGTAATTGTAAGGAAATAAGAAGAAAAAAAATTATACAAACAACAAAAATGAGCTAATAGTTGAAAATTAAGCACGCTTGTTTTAAATTTTGTTTTGTAGAAACGCAAATAAGTTAAATTTCTATTTTAATATTTTTTGTTTTATTTTAAAGTATGTTTTTTTCTCAGTGTATGTACAAATTTGAAATTTTAAAATTAAAGTATTTTGTTTTATCTTCAAATGCAAAATATAACAATATTTGCGTTTGTTTAATAATTAAAACATGTTATGTATATATAAAAAAAAATACTTTATTTAATTTGAGTTACCTTCTTACAGTAATTGTTATGGTAACATTAAGTTGTTTTGCTTTTTCGGTAATTTGATTTTTGAAAAAGGCCTGCAAAACAGGATTATAAAAAATATTGGTAAAAAATATATTAAATTTGTGATTCAAAAATGTTATTTGTTTTACTTAGAGTCTGAATATGAATATATTCTTCTTAAGTTTTGCCATTATTATGGCATGAAACTTTTGGCTATATCTCGAAAATTATAAATGCTCTCAGTACAACACATTTTTTTATGAAAAGTCGTTGATTAATAAAAATACCTGTAAACGAAAGCTTTTTCAAAAATATTTTGTACGTATATAGTATAATGAAAATTTCCGTAATTATGACATCAAAATTATTACGATATCTTGAGAACTACAGATTTTCTCAATATAACACATTTTCTTTAGAATTCGAATGAAAAAAAAAACCAATTGCAATTAATTTTTTAATTTGCAAGAAAACATCTCGGCCATTTTCATATCCATGTTCATAAAATTTCCTTTGTCTGAAAGGTCAATTAAGTGAATTTCGAGAAATGAGAATAGATTAACCGTTACTTCACCACTTCAATGTTTTATATTGTTTTCACAAAACCTTTAAAATATTCAATTTGTGCTCAAAAATTAAGCCAAAAATAATTTTTGTTGCATTTTTTTTTCAATTTCCATTTCCCCCACTCTTTCATAGTACATATCATTTATCTGAAAAAACTGCTTTATTTTGACACGAAATTCAATAAACAGTTTCTATCATTAAAAATCATGGGCTACCGACCCCTACTAGTTTTCGTATAAAATTTTAGTTTTTCAAAATGTTATTATATTTTTATAATGTTCAAGCTTAAAAAATAATTACTATGAAAAAAATTCCAAATATTACAAACTACATTATAAAATTTTAGTCTTATACCACCTTAACATTGGGTCAAATGACTCATTTCAGCTCATTCAGCTAAATGAAAAACGAAGTCATTTGATTTCCCATACAAATTCTTAGTTTCAATTTAACTCATTTAAAACAAATGACCATGAGATTGAGATGAAATGAGATTGGATACGTTCTTAAAATTTAATACAAACTATTTCGAACGCATTCAATGGAGAATGCATAAAAAAATACCGAACACACTAAAAACAAAGGAAAACGTCAAACAACAAATCATGTTATACACGTGTATCATGATCAAAATCAACCAGTAAAAACAAAAAAAAAGAACCAGTTGTCAAACACAATGAGATACTTTCGCTAAAAAAAAAACTAATATAAACAATTTTGAACGACTGATTCCTTCTAAGTCATTTGGCCTAATTTAAACGTATTATTATACGACCAAAATTGTTTGAAATATAGCTTTTTCATTGATTTTTGGGCGGTTAAATGGGGGCGTGAAAACGCATTTTTAGTACAACTGTCGAAGGTACACTGAGAAAACAAAAAATCAAAAATGCACCTTTTAAAAACGTTAAGTAAAATTAATATTTCTAAAAACATTTTACGCCATACAAAAATGAAAACGTACATTTTTAAATAGAAAAGTAAAAAGAAACGTTTTTAACAACCAAGAATATTTTACTATGATAAAGTAGGTTGAAATTAATATTTTTAAAAACATTTTACGCCATACTAAAATGAAAATGCATATTTTTAAATAGTAAAGTGAAACGAAACGTTTTTAAAACAACTACGAACGTTTTGCCATGACATAGTAAAATTCACATACTTTGTTTCAAAACACTTGTTAATAACGAATTGTTTGTTATATAAGTTTTATTGACTTATGTATTTGATATTTGTTCAGAAAATAAAATATTTTTCATTCTCAATTTCATCACTCTGGAGTTTGCCTGCAAGAAAGTAACGAAAGAGTTTGAGTTGGAGCATTTGCTGCCACAACTAAAAGGTAAGTATTTTAAATAAAATTAATAATATCTGACAAAATTCTATTTTTCATAGACTCTGGGATGTAGTATAATTATTTAAAAAAATTAAACGAGATAAACAGCTATGTTGATGATAAAATAACTAAAATAAAACTTTTATTTTGAAAACCAATAAAGCTTTTTTAATTAATAAAGGAAATGCGGATTTCTGTAAATTTTTTTAATTAATGGGAAATAATAAACATTTTCGTTTTTAAAATATAAATTATTGTTGTACGATTGTATTTTAAAATGTTTATTGTTACAAACCGAACAAACATTTTAAAATCTAATTTTTGTTTTTAAAATGAAAATAAACATTTTGCATCTAAGAATATTTATTATTAAAAATCAAACGAATATTTTAGAATCTCATTTTAAAAGGTAAGTTTTTAAAATGAAAATAAACGTTTTACTATTTCATTTTAAAATGTTCGTTTTTAAAAATAAAATAAACGTTAGAAGTTTCTGCTACTTTTGAAAATGTTGTTTTCTCTGTGTAACCATAAAAAAAAAATTACCAAATTTTAGTCTTGTACGACCAAAACTGTCTGAAATATAGCATTTTTAGCATATTGCAGACGTGAAAAGTAGGAGTAGCAAAATATTAATAGCCTACCACGATTTCGTTGAAATAAAAATTGGTTTGGTACCTATATCGTCTAGTTCGGTTTAGTGGTTCCCGCGTGATTCTCGCGTCAAACATCCGTGCAGTAACACAACGCTTTTAATAGTATAGATAGATAGATGATAGATAGATAGACTTACACAATCTCAAGTCAGGAAAAGTTAGCTGGCAAGGCTACAAAACATATTTTTTGTTTATAACTATATTCTGGCAACTCCCCTCAAAACATTTGCAAAGAAAATTAATCAACCTTGCCTGAGAGCAACTACACAACACGGCTGTGGTTTTTTATTGTGAAAAGCTCTCACGGCAAAGAGAGGAAACCTTTGTCTGCTTTTGTATTGTGCTGCTTGCTGAATGTAAGCATCAAATAAAATACGTGAATTTTGTAATAACTAAATAATAGTCTTTTCGAAAAACTTAGTAAGCTATGATACTGGAAATTATCATAGGAAATCAATAATCAAAGAATAATCAAATTGTAATCAAAGAATTAATATAAAGAATTATCAAAAAATAATCGGTTCAGCGGTTACTGAGCTTTTCTGGCTTAAAATTTCGTGAGTCTCTTTTCATATAATTGTAGACATAGATATACTCTATCCCGATAATATTTTCCTTCAGGAATCTATCACGAATAAAAATTTTTTGAAAGATTTATAGTTTGTTAAAATCATTTTTTAAAATACAATAAGTATTTTTTGGTAATACATTGTTCCAATAATTTTAGATTAAAGATTTTACTAATGAATTTCCTGACACCACATCTAGCAGTACTTTCTTAGCAATACCTATTAACTAATGCGCACACACTTTATATTAAATTTTACATTCATTCCCAACTTTACCGCGGCCGGTCAAAATAAAATTTGCAAAAAACAAGTATTGTTCGCTCCACCTTACTGTAAATTCATATGTCAGTTTTTGTTCCAGCTAAAAAATATTTGTTTTTTTTAACTATCCGTCTGCATTTTTACATGACCGTCTTTTCACCTGTATTCCACATTATCTATTTGTCAATATGTTTGCTTTTGACAGTCTTCCACTACACATTTATTTAATTTTGCAGTATAAATCAGAGCACAAAAAAAAAATTCACCTTAAGTCTTATCTTAAAATCTTAAAGTCTGCAAAAAGCGGTTTACTGTGCAAGGTAGATGTCATCAGTGGTTTAGCGGCCATGCCTGAACAAATGTAATTTAGAATTGTGAACAGGTATTGGAGGCCTCGCAGCTACATTGTATTAGATATACATAGAATACTTGGTTAAGTCATGTGTCCATTTACCACTGGGTTGTTTTCAGTATGCTCTTTAAAGCGCTCATTAATACATACTCAATATGGCAATAGAAACAATGGGCGCGTTCTGCAGACAAAACAGTTGCACAACTGTTGACTGAAAGTCTGCTGAACGAGCTGGTACATGCAACATGCTCGGTGAGCGCTCGCCATTTTTGGTAGCAAACAATTATAATACTACGTGCACTCACTTATTATAAATACAGCTGATTTTGTTTGTCAACTCTTTGGAGAAAAGACTTAAAATGTAATTAAATATTTCATTTAGTTTTTAGCGAAAAAGAAATGAAATAATAAACAACTTATATTAATTTGTAATGTATTTTAATTTATTTAAATAAATAAATATATGTATTTACATTTTCAATATGAAAAGTATGAACTGAACAGAAATTATTTATTAATTAAGAAACTGGGGCACAGATAAAACATTTTTGATCGAGCAAAATATATCCGACTTAACGTAACGAAGTTGTTTGGATTAGATGATTGACTTCGTCTATTAGTCGGTGTCGGTTGTGTTAATTTGTTTTAATAAGTGTACTTTTTGTTTGTTAATTTTATTTTAAAACTATCTGTTCGTAATACATGTGAGTGTTTTTGTTATAATAAACAATAATAATTATTAACATAATATTTGCATTTGTGTTTTAATATAACATAATATAAATAACGTAAAGTAATAGCTTGCATTTTAGTTTTCAATTTAATGTTTTAAACATATTAACAAAGTGTTGTTGTTTTGCATGCTTGCTGTGTTTTACTTTCCTCTTTGTGCAGTGATTTGTTTATCTTAGTCTCAGTGATTGTTGTTTTTGTTCTTTGTTTGAACTTAACTGTGAGCTCGTTGTGTTTAAATAATAGCCCAAAAGCACATTTGGTATCTGCTTACTTTTTCAATCTTTAAACATGGAATATTTTTCTGTGGAAAATATTGTCGCTTGTTCTTTGAACGAGCTATGCAAATATCAAAACATACTGCACCCCATGTTTAGTTGTTCTGGTCCATGTGAGCAAATGTTTCATGCATCTTGTGTTGGTATTTCTAAATCATGTCTAGACAATTTAGTATCTGTACGTTCAGGTCTTCGCTGTTACTGTGCTTCGTGTATGGGCGCTTTACCCAGATTAACTTTATTCAAAAATAAAACTTTTTGGGGAAAGTCTTAATACGTTAAATAACAATTTTAGAGAAATAGTCACATTTTTTAGCGAAATTAGAGCCACACCCAGTACCAGCGTCTATGATGAAATGTCTATTCCGGAAAATGTCCCACCTTCTTTGTCACAGACTGTTTCTTCCGGGACTCAAACTATTATTTCATCAGAAAAAGACCATTCTATTTCAAAAAGAAAGAGGAAGAACAAAAATAAGCGTCGCAAAGCATCTTTGAACAAAAATACTCCAGTTTCTTCTTCGTCACCTACTAATATTTCTCCTTTGACTAATAGTCCAGTTTTACCTCCTATTGAACCCAGAAATCATTTAAATTTAAGGGCAGTGTCAAGGAGGAAAAATTTATTTATTTCACGTCTTCAGCCTGACACAACTGTTGAAAACGTATTGACGTTTATCAAACATAACAACTTGTTGAGTCAAAACGACTTTTTTCATGTAAAAAAATAGATAAACCTTCCCACGCTTCCTTCATTCTCACAGTTCCAGCTGAAGAGTTTGAAAATGTTTTAAATTCTAATTTGTGGACCGATAAGATATTCGTTTCAGAGTTTCTGCCTAAGAATAAGTCTAGAAGAACGACTCAACCTGTTCGTCAAACTCAAAAAAACTGAATAGGCTATCCCTTTACTATCAAAATGTAAGGGGATTACGCTCTAAGACGCGAGACATGTTTTTAATGTCTCAAAATTTGTCTGAAGATATTATCGCATTGACTGAAACGTGGTTAAATGGAAGCATTACTGACTTGGAATTGTTTGATAATAGTTTTGAAGTATATAGAAAAGACAGATACGCTGGCAATACTTCTGCTGTCGGTGGTGGTGTCTTATTAGCTGTTAGGATCTCCTTCGTTAGTTTCATTATCGAAATTCCCTGCTCTTCTTATATTGAACTTATATGCATTGAGGTTGTGCATTGTAATTCTAATGTATATGTAGTTAATGCTTATGTTCCTAAAAAGAGCAGTGTTGAAATTTATGCAAGCCTTGCGGATTGCGATTTTAATCTGCCTGACTTTAAATGGGAATCTTCAGACGATGATACATATTTTTGTGCATCTAATTCGAAGACACGCCAAGAGCATATATTTGTTGATAATATATGTTCTGACTTACAACAAGTAAGTTGTATTTATAATAGTCGTGAAAGACTTCTTGACCTGGTCTTAACTACAGACTGTAACAACGTGATTGTTAAGAGGGCCCTTCATGCTCTAACTTCTGTTGATGACTACCATCCACCACTGAGCATATGGTACAAGTCCAATAGGGAAAATATAGTGAATTCCAATTCAATAGATAAAGTTTATGAATTCAATTTCAAAAAAGCTGACTTTCTGAGGTTGAATCATTTACTTCATAGTAAATTTAATGTAATTATTGAATATTTTAATGGTAATAATCTTGAAGATTCAATTAATTTTTTTTATATTGAAATCTTTACTATGTTTTTTGAGTCCGTGCCTTATAGCCTCAAATTTGCGAAAAATTGTGCTTACCCTTGGTACACAACGGAATTAAAGACTCTTCGCAACAACAGGAATAGGGCATGGAAGAAATATGTCTGTAGCTTAGACTTAAATGACCCAGAAACCTACAAGCGTTTGTTTCTGGATTTTGAAAGTTGCTCAGCTACCCCATATCAAAACTATTTAAACAATATTAAGCTGACAATATTGTCTGATCCAAAGAAATTCTGGGGTTTCATAAACACCAAAAAAAAAAAAAAAAATCTGATGGATTCCCTTCATCATTTAAGACTTCTGACGGATTTACTGATGATCCCGTTATAATTTGTGGCCTATTTGCCACTCTCTTTAAAGAGTCATTCTGTTCAGTCTCTTTTAATCCTGATGAAGATTATTTTGAATATATGAACTCTGCACCCAGGGTTTCGTTGGACCCTATATCTTTTAATTCAGAGGATATTTTAAAGTATATTGGATCGATCGAAGAAGATTTTAATGCTGGACCTGACGGAATTCCTGCCGCAGTGTTAACGCAATGTGGTTCCGTTCATACCAACCACTCTCCATATTATTCAAGAAATCTATTAGGGAATGTAATTTTCCACTTTTTTCGAAAAAATCTTTTATAAGTCCTATTTTTAAAAAAGGTTGTAGGAATGATGTAAACAACTATAGGCCTATCGCTAAACTCTCATCGATTCCAAAACTTTTCGAGCGGCTCGTGTATGATCGTGTGAAGATTCATTGTGGGAGGGTCATATCAACTCGTCAGCATGGATTTGTTACTGGCAGATCCACTCTGTCTAATCTCCTCGATTTTACAACCCACATCATCAAGTACTCTCATCTGCTCATTTATGCAGATGATATGAAAATATACAGAACAGTAGATTCTAAAGACAATTCAGTTCTACTCCAGTCTGATTTAAATTCCTTTGAAGTTTGGTGTTCTAAAAATAATATGTTTCTTAATCCAGATAAATGCCAAACTATGACCTTTTCGCGAAAAAGGAATAATTTAATTTTTGATTACAAGATAAAAGATACGGCTTTAAATCGTGTAGATTCTGTCAAAGATCTTGGTATATGCATGGATTCTAAGCTATCGTTTAGCGTTCATATTGATAGCATATGTAAAAAAGCGTCTTCTATGCTCGGTTTTATAAAACGCTGGGCCAAAGAATTTAATAGTATGATTACAACTACAACGCTGTATTATTCAATTGTCCGTCCTCACTTGGTGTATGCAAGTCAAGTTTGGTCGCCAAGTTACAATGTACATGTTGAACGAATAGAAAGAATTCAAAACCGTTTTGTTGGTTTGCTCTAAGGGGCTTAAGTGGAACTGACACTTCAAATCTTCCTCCCTATGAGGATCGTTTAAAACTATTAAAAATACAATCCTTAAATGAGAGAAGGAAGTCTGCTGATATCGTCTACTTACACCAACTCATAACTGGTGGGTTCGATTCACCGGAACTCCTAACTCTTATAAATTTTAACACTAACCGTAGAAGCAGTAGAAACGCTAACAATTTAATTTACTTACCTTTTAGTAGCACAAATTATATGGCTACTGCTCCTTTAAATCGCATGAGTACTTTTGGTAACAACTGCAACTTTTTTGATGTTAACTTATCGAAAGGTCAACTCAAAAGTAGATTGAAAACTAATGTATGATTAGATCTATGTTAACGCATGGTTAGTTGTTATGTCTTGTGTTGTCCCTGGGCCCAACCCATATTATGGTGGGTAAATTTTTCTCACTTTGGATTGTTTTGGACCACTTTTATCTATGTATATCGTTGAGATATTTCAATGATATTAAGTTGGTTCTTAAGATAGTCTAATGTGGAGAAAGTGCGAAAAAGCTGTAGTAGCTGAACTCTATTGTTATTGCATGTATATTGCATGACTTACAGCGTAAATTTTACTCGTTCAAGGATTAAAGTAAAAAAATTAACAAAATTTGTCTAGAAATTGTTGAAGCAAATAGTTTCGTTCTTTTTGGATTTCGTTTGCTTCATCTTTTCTGGCATTTACACCACCAATAGCCTCTGTCCGCTGAAAAATGTCTTCCATTGTTGCAAAATACTCCCAGGATACGCGATCTCGGCCAGTTTTAGGGTTGTCTTTAATAGTCCTATACGTTTTCTTCATATTTCTCATCTTTCTGTCCAATATAACGTTTGTCATCATAGGGAAGCTTTATTTTTAAACTTGGGATCGCGAACATTTTCTATAGGTACAAAATACAGTTGCAGCATAATTTTGGTATTCTCCGGGCTCCATAGCTGCAGCGCACTCTTTGCAATGGGATCTTCCTGAATAATGGAAAAACTGCCAAATTAGATCTATACATTTACTAAATTTAGTAAGATTTTCTTTAACTCTTACCATATGATTCTCTTGCCATTTTTAAATTTAGTTTTCCCGCAAAATATATTTTGTGCATGCCGCAAAGTTGGCCGTTTTCCGTTACAACACTGCGCTGTTACATTTTGCGCCGACGATGTTAAGTGGCATAGAACTCTAAATAGCTCAGCGTTCAGCAGAATTGATAGCTTAGTAAAGAGCGCTCACTAATTGCTCAGTAAGCGATTACTTCTGCAGAATGCGCCCAATGAGAAAATCTATAGCAGAAGAAAAGAGAGATAAAACTTTATGCTGCTTGTGTGTCTAACAATTTAATGAAGCAATGATTTTGATGTTAGTTTCTTTTTTTGGCTACTTTTTGAATTTAAATTTTCATAACTTTTAAGAGTGGTTTTAAGAAAATAAAGGATGCAAGATTTTAAGTTAAACATGTAGCTTTATATTAGTGGAAGAATTACTAAAATCGGTTTAGGAGTTTTTAATTTTAGCGTCGTCGTTTTCATTTTTTCGCAGAGTGTATACCCTTATTGTATGCACTTGAAAAATTCAGCACCTTGCTTATTTATCAATATTAACTATTTATCAAGATTTGTGTATTCTGTGCTATAACTAAAAAGTTTGTCGAATGTCAAGATGTCAAATGCTCCTGGCAAATAAAACATCTGTTTTACAAAGTTATGTAACCTAGTTGTATAAATGAAGATGGAAGAAGATATTTTACTTCTATTACTGTAACTGAACGCAGAGGAAAACGACTAAAATTGATATAAATATATTAGAAACATATATAAAATTATACAAAATAGCAGCGACTTTGTCGTATGTTTCTCTTAATCAACATCGGGATGAGCCTGAAAAATAATACGTAAGTTTTAAGTTTTTTTAAAGTTAATAAGGTTAAGTTAATTTTTATAATAATTTTCATAATTATATCTTATAATAGTTTTTACTTATTCATTTTTAATTTTATTTTCAATTTTCAATTTAGAATTTTTTATTAAAATTTATTAATTAATTATTATTTTTATTTTAAATTTCTAGTCTTTTTGTCTGTTGCTTGTGTATTAAACAAGATTTGTTTTTACATGAATTAAATTGTGAGCTTTAGCTCAAGTAAGTTTTTAAAGAAGGCAACAACAACAACAACAACTCTGTATAGAGTCAATCAAGATTTGTTTTTGTTTTTGCATGTGCATTTTTTTATTAGATTAAAAAAAAGCCACAAAACGTAATATTTTCTATTTTTTTTTTAAATTGAAATTGAACGTCAACAAAAGCTAAATAACAATGAAGATTTTCGCTGCGAAGAAATCAATTTAATGAAAGTTTTTCACTAAACTTTTGGATTTTATTTTTTATCGCAAAAAATTGCATTTGGTGTAAGAGTTTACAGGGATTTATATCATTTGTATGTTAAATGTAAGAAATGTTGTATCAGCTTAAAAAAGTTTTCGGTGATGCCTCCCTTCCCTTTCCCTTGAAACAGTGATATAATTAAAAAATCACTTAATTATTTTGATTCGCTTGAGATTGCACTCAAAAGCAGATCTAACTCATTACCATCTATTTATTTGTCTCGCCCACTCTTTTAGTGCTTATGCTATTCATTGCAGCACTCCATATTTTTTATTTTCTTTATTCCGTTGTCAACTTTGAAGTAGGCACTTATGTTCAACCTTCTTTTGCAAAAAAATACCCCGCCTGATCGGTAACATCATATCTCTGACTTTAGCCCTCATCTTAAAACCACTTTCGCAGTATAGCTCTTCAAACTCGAGTTCTCTGCAATTAAAAAGTCAAATTTTTCAAAGGAAAAAGCAAAAAAGAAATGCAGAAATGAAAATTTAAACTTAGGCAAACGAGCAGATTGAAATCATTGAGTATTTGGAGATGAAGTTGGCAAGCTTGCAAAGTTCTTTTTTGTCGCATGCGTATCCTTTCTCGATACGAAGTGGAGTTGTAATAAAATATTTAGTGTTTTATATATATATATATATAACGTTTTTGCTTGTCGGTTCAATGCTGCTTCCATTTTATCTTTTCTGTGACAGTTCTTGGTGATTCTTTTTTGAGGCAGCTGCTGCTGCTGCTGTTTCTGCTACTGACAGTGTCATCAACGTCATGAAAAGTAGCGCTTAACACAATGGAAAAAAATGCTGCTGCTTACTTTAACTGCATTACTTTTGCAGCCTTCTTCCCTGTGGCGGTTCTTCTATAATCTGTTATCTTCTATACTGGGGCATCTTTAAGTTTTTTGTGCTGACTGCTGTTGAATGAGAACAGTGCATAAGCCATAAAAATTATAATAATGCTGACGAATAATGATTCAAAGTTAACAGGAACAAGAAATAAAATTATGGACTATTTAAGGATTCAAAACACTCTGCCTGACATTGAACGATTGCTTATCATTGTCCAAGTTTCATTCTTGAGTGAAAGTAAAGTGAACACAAAAAAATGTTTTATGGCAGGCTGGATAGCAGGGTTAGCAGAATAGCTTCAACTCTCCACGACATTGTAAATTAGTATGATGCGGTAAGTATTTATTTTTATATTTTCTCAGGGAAGATAACTCGTGTAATACATATTAATGAAATTAATATGTCATGACAACTTCAGGGATATTCAGGAATTATCAGCATAACTCTTCGATTGAAATCGTCAGGGAAAGTAGCAACGCCGTAGATAGGTATTTCATAAAGGGGGGGGTTTAATGCAGCAAAAAAATTTTTGTTGAAGCGAAGCTTTTTACAGCTTGTTTTGTGATTTGCTGGTGTGAAATCTCAAAAACGACACTTTTTTCCATACACCTTTTTGTTAGAATGTTTGTGGTTTTTTGCTTGCGTCTATTATAACAAGAAGATATAAAATAAAAAATATTTCTTCGTAAGGCAAAGCAAGTGAGAATCGAACTCCGACTTTTTAGAACGACAGTTCTACACACTAGCCACTGATCCAAAACCCTTTGCTACATGCAATGTAATGTAATGTAGTAGAACTTACTGGTGGGAATATCAACGTGTATTTTTTTTAGTTAACTGTATGGTATTTAAAATTTTTTAACTCAACAATTTTTTTACTATCAAATTATCAAACTGCGAATAAGCTTCCCTTATCTCGTGTGTCCAACGACGCATCTGTTTTTTCCTTAAAGATTTTTTTAAAGATTTGCATTACAAAAGATTTCGTTTTAATATAAGAATTTGTAAAACAAATAATTCCCTCACACACGGACGTTCATGATGAAAATAGAGTTTTTTAAAAAATTGACTTTTGTAATCGCTAATTACTTAAATTATGAAGATTCTAAAATTAAATTGCTAATTTTTTACATTTTAAGACAAAGCAATCAAATTTAACGAATTTATCTATTAAATTAATAATATCATTATGTCATAAAAAAGGCACAGTAATTTTTATTATCGATCTTAAAAAAAATATTCCTCACCAGGAATTGATAGCATACCTCTCCGGTTGTAAGTCGGCCGCTTAGCTCGCTAGGCTATCAAAGGAACTTTAAAACATTAGTCCATTGTTCAATCGGCTTATGCTTCAGCGTATAAATTGTGATCAATATTCGTTGATTTTGCGTTCCACATTCGTTGAATATGCGTTCAACATTCGTTAAAAATTTTATAGAAAAGAAAAATTACCTAGCGTTTGATTATCTGCCTCGAATCGAGATGATTTATTACCTTCTTTGGGTGAGACTTTTGGTTTCTTAAATAGTATGTCCAACGTGCTTTGCTTTAAGCTCTTAATTGTTTAAAACTTTTAAAATATCGGTGTGGAACTTGATAGAAATACTGAATAATTTCACTTGATTTTTCGATAGAATAATTTTCAGCCAGCAAATTTGAATTTTACGTCACGCTAATAAGTTAACGAACAATGAAGTTTTTTATTATCATTTGAATTTCACAACCAGACTCAGAATGATTTTGTTCAATTTACATACATTCGTTCTATAAACTGAAGTGTTTTAGTAATACATAGGTAAAAAAATAAAGTAAGTAAAGGGTCCGCCAAATAACTTTTTTTTTAAAATTCTACAAAAAAAACTACTGGATATTTTCTCAAATTTCTTTTTTTATGTTGACTTTATATGATTTAAATACAAATTCTAAATGTTTGATAGTTTAAATCATACTTGATTTTAAATACAAATTCTAGTTGTTTGATAGTTTAAAATCGTTTATCGAGCTTAAGGTCAAAGTTAGGACAATTAATTGTTCTAACGAATTTTTTCAAAGAAACAACAACAACAACAACAACAACAAAGTTTTTTCAATATGAAAAGGAAAAAATCACTAGCTTGATTTCTTTTTTTATTTGAAAGTACAATCCTTCCGGTTAATATGAAAAAATAATTTCATTCAAATGGCTGCCTCGGCTGGCCATGCAGTAGCCTACACGATCGGTCCAATTTTTAAGCACATTATCGATTGTGTGCAGCTGTATTTCACCAATGGCTTCACGAATATTGTCCTTTAAAGCGTCAATTGTCTCTGGCTTGTCGGCGTAACACTAATCTTTGGGGGCACCCCACAAATAATAGTCCAACGGTGTCATATCGCAGCTCCGAGGTGGCCAAACGACATCAGCTCTCTCTGCGGCTGATAATGCGATCTTCAAAAACAGGGCGAAAACATCGAGTGTAGCTTCGGCTGTGTGGCACGTAGCGCCGTCCTGTTGAAACCAAATGTTGCCAATATCCTCCTCTTCAATTTCTGTGAACAAAAATTCGTTCAACATGGCCCGATAACGATTGCCATTGACTGTAACGGCCACTCCTTGCTCATTTTCGAAGAAAAATGGCCCAATTATACCTCTGGACCAAAATCCGCACCAAACAGTGACTTGTTTTGGGTGCAGCGGCTTTTCAATGTATGCGTGCGGGTTTTCTGTGCCCCGAATGCGACAATTTTGCTTGTTTACATACCCGCCAAGATCGAAATGAGCTTCATCTGAAAAGATGATTTTTTTTTGCAAAATCGGCATCTTCTGTAAGTCGATCGCAGGCCCACTTAGCGAAGCGAAAACGCATTGGATGGTCAGTTGGCTTCAACTCCTGAACCAATTGGACTTTGTATGGCGTCACACCAAGGTCTTTATGCAAAATTAATCTCAATGATGTCTCCGAAATGTTCAATTGTTGAGAACGACGGTGAATTGATGTTGATGGCGCTTCACGCACACTTTCTGCCACAGAAGCAATATTCTCGGGTGTACGCACTGCTTTTGGCTTTTCACGATTTGGTTTATCAATGAGGATGCTAGTTTATTTCACTTTTTTCACAAAATAACGAACATACGGAGCTGACGGTGCTTCTCTTCTTCCAAAATCCGCAACATTACCATGATTTTCAAAGTAATGTTGCAATATTTCCCAGCGTTGTTCAAGCAAATACACAACCATATTCGTTCAGATGAAGGATAAAACTAATTATTTGCCAAATCAGACATGAGATAAATGTTACCATTCACGAAATAAGCACTAGTTGAAAAAATACACGTTAGATGGCGGACCCATATTTAACTTAATAACTGCAAACCAGACCAAGCATATACAATTTTCTATTTATCTTCATATTATGACAATATTAAATAATTTGGAATACTGTGTTTTTATTCAATACATAAAAAAATTCTGGACTGCTAAGGGGGGGTTTGAACCCCCTAAACCCCTTATCTACGGCGTTGGAAAGTATTCTAAGAAATAGGCTACTTCCTACTTTTGCGACCTCGCTAAAACTTAAATTACCGAAAACATATGAGAGATATCGACAAACGGTTCTTTTTTTTATTGAATAGATAAAGCCACAAATATAAAAATGTATTTTTGTTGTTGTTTTTTTTATTGTTTTTGTTGTATGGCATTTCAAAGCAGACAAAAGAAAAACCAGGTGCGTGGTCGGACGGGAGAAAAAAAAGCTATTTATTAAAAATCATTTTGAAAATCAAATTAAAATCTTTCAAACTCCTCGCATGCACTAAAAAAACGTATGTCGTCTCTTCAAATTTCACAAACCAAAAATTTTAAAATTTCAACTAGCTGCTGTTAGCGCTGCCAGACATGTTTGACCACACAAAATTTAAAACTGAAATTGTTTTATCGACCTGTTACAAATCAAACAGGAGATAAGCATATTAATGGTATTCACTACATTTGTTAAGCCCTGCTAACTTGCTTAACTTAACAAATTTGTTAAGTCCTGTCAAAATTTTGTATGGGAAAAGACTTAGCAGCTTGTTAGCAAGTTAACAAGCTCAGCACCGTGTTTTTTTTAGCAGATACCATTTGTAAAGTCCGAAACGTCAAACTTATTGAGTGTAGTGATGAATCGTTTTGGGAATGAGTTCTAACAAGTACCAAATTATTTTTGATTTGCAGCTTCAAAGTAAAAAAACTGCCTTTTATTTATAAAAAAATAAAATTTTGTAATGGGGTTGGTAGAGACTTAAAACATTTCAAAGTTTCTGAATAGCAATTGTATCTAAAGTGTTAACGCACTGTAATATAAAAATTAAAATACATTTTTCGTTACTGAGTTCTGGTTACACGAGTAATTAAAACAACGGATTTTTAGCTGTAGAAGTCTGTCAGCTGGTTTTGACATATTAGCTTAGCACATGATTGTAAAATGTCTTAGCAGGTGCGTTCACATCAACAGCTGCTAACTTTAACAATTTAGCAGTTTTGCAGACTTAACAAATTTTACTGAATACCATTAATGTTAGTTTTCTGGACATCTTGAGGGTATGGTAAACATCAATTAGGATTACGATTTGCATATTTGTTAATAACGTCATGAACGTTTTTAACACATCAAATAGATTCGTAACGCGTGATCTAACGACAAATGTGGTGTTCTTTGGCTGATGCCTTGGTGTGCCTTGGATTTTAAACTGAGCTTATCCATCAGACAATTAAAGAAAATTAATACTTATAAGCTTATCAATAAAGAACTGCAATGCGTCTACGTGGTGTAATGAGTAAGAACTTCGCCTGACGATAGAGATAGCTACCATATATATTTGCTATTACATTTCTGTTGCTGGACGTTAGCAAAAAGTAACAAAACTCTTTGAAACCATGTCACTAAAAATCATGTCGCTTAAAAAACTTTTTTGTAGATTTGCTTGCTCTTTTTTCAAAATGTTCCCATGACTTTTTAAAAATAAATTCTTTTTCGAAAATTTATTTAAATTTTTTTTTTAGATGGTGGTTTAAACACATCGTGTGATGTAAAGACTGGCTGAGAAGTAAAGTTTGTTTATTAACTTTGGTTGTTAAATATATAATATGCTATGGCCATGGGCTATATAGCCTCTCTAACTCATCACTAAGTCAAGCAGACAAAAGGCAGTCGTCCATCTTAAGTACGCTTAGATAATCGCTTTTATTTTAAAAAATAAATTAGTTTTTTTTATTTTCTTAAAAATTTTTTTATCCAAAATAACTTACTTAGAAAAAGTAACTTCCCAATTTAGTACCGAATGAACGCATTGCAAAATCCTGAGACGAAAAATATTTGGAGACCCCTTCACTGTAAATATGTATTCATTTTAATGCAACATTTTTTGAATTTGGCTCAATTTAAATTGGTAAGAGTTCTGCACTGATCATTCTGCGTATGATTGACTAGTCCTTAACGACCCATATAACTGAACAGAATAAAATTTTCGTTCATTGAAACCATTGAATCATTTTTGAACATAACAAGTGTGCAGTTCCAAAGCGAGGTAGTTCCATAGGTGTATGGATACCTTAGTGCGTACCTTAATGCGTATTTACATAGGTCGTTGAAGGTCATAATACTTTTTTTTTCAAATAGGTAGTACCGTAATAAAAAAAAGTAAATATATTAAAAATTTATTAGATTTCTATGGTGTTATATAGGTGCTAACTACTCTTTCACCATTCGTTTAAAAAGTGCCAGATGTATTTTTTGTTTTAAATTTTTTTTTCAAAGCTTTTAGTTTAAATTGCAAAAAAATTTTTTAGAGATATATTTTCTAAATTATCGGAAAAGTTTTGATCGGCCCTTCGGTTACGAGCTGCGGTTTTTAATTGTTTTACTGTTTTAAGAATATTTTTTAAGAAACATATACTTACACATATAGTTCAGAGGTCAATGTTTTGAAAAAGAAGACACAATCAGTAAGTCTTGTAAGTCTTGGTTTTGTCATAAATTCATCTTTGTCTTGTGTTGACCACGTTAACAGTGTTGTACAAAAAGTTTATTATGTCCTTCGTAATTTAAGAATGTCTGCAAGTGTTACTCCTGTTGTTTTAAAACGTTGATTGGTAAAACAATTGATCTTACCTTTAATTTCATATTCAGAAGCAGTGTACAGTAAACT
Organism: Dichetophora obliterata; assembly: GCA_963920525.1. NCBI lineage: Eukaryota > Metazoa > Arthropoda > Insecta > Diptera > Sciomyzidae > Dichetophora > Dichetophora obliterata. The sequence continues at coordinate 282,664,286 of OY986435.1, forward strand.
CGACTCTTCCTCCCAATTAAAACTACAGATTGCTTTTAATTATGCAACACGCTATGTATATGGTTTGCGAAAATTTGACCACCTTTCCACGTTCAGAAACGCTATACTTGGATGTGACCTAACTACATATCTTAGTGCTCGTAACTGTATGTATCTCCATAAAATCATACATGAAAAAACACCTCGCTACTTGTTTGAAAAACTCCAGTTTTGTCTTTCAAGAAGAAGTTATGTTTTAATAGTCCCTAGGCATTATTCGTTACATTCGTCTCATCTTTTTTTCATTAACGCCATTAAATTGTGGAATGCTTTGCCTCGTTGGTTAAGAGAGATTAGTGGGAGAGGTAATTTTAGGCGCTCTATCCTATCTTTCTTCTCTACTTCATAGTTTCATGACTCTATTTTAATCTATTTCCTGTATTCTTTACTCTATATTATTAATTCTTAAAAAAAAAAATTGCAATGTGATTCAATTTAGCATTTAATATACATAATATTTATTATAGCTTTCTTTCTTTCTTTTAAAAATTTAACGTAACCTTAAGTATATACTTGTTGTTATGACTGTATAGTTTAGTATTATTGTTTTTTTTTTGCTTTTTCAAGCTAATGCTTATATCGTACTATAAAAGAACCTGGTTCTTATTGTACCAACACGTTTCTCTAAATAAATAAATAAATAAATAAATCTAATGCAAAAAATAGTTTATATCAATCATATGGATTTTAATTTAGTGTTGTTGTTAATAAAAATATTGTATATAAATGCAGCAACTGTTAGTGGCATAATTTATTTTCATAAAATTTCACAAACTCCTTCTTTACAAACACTACCAATTCCGGGTAATAAATAATTATTTCAGCCAAATTGTAATATATGCAAACACGCAATGCTAAAGTTTAACACTTTTTATTCGCACTCAGAAAAACACTTAAACTATAACACACTCTCACAGCACCAACACACAAAATATTATAAAAGTATTTAAAAGCAAACCCAACAAAAACAGTGGTGAGCCCGCATTGTGAAAAAAACAAGAAAAAAAACAATAGAGCAACACTACAGTTGCTATCATAGATACTATCACCATCATCATCATGTTTCCCATCCTCTGCTTAATTATCATCATCAGCATCAGCATCAATATCAAGCAACAGTAACAATGAACAACATCTGGTGCTGCTATCACCAACAGCTTGTGCCATGCCCGTAGCCAAAGGGGGACATTTTTTGTTTAAGCGCCTTTATGTTCAAAAGGTAAACAAAAACCCAAGGAACCAAAACTATCTTTTTTTAATTAATTTATAAACCTTTTCGGGTAGAAAAATTAATTTTCGGGACTCATAAATGAACCCTTTTGAAAAAAATGGTTCTTTAATAAGTAATTGTTTAATGCTATAATGATAACAACATTTTTGTTTTTAGGCTCAAAATATTTTGTTAATTATGTAAAATTTTCACGAATTCTAAATTCTCAAGAAAGAAAATTGATCACAGAAATTAAAAAAAAATTTAAAAAAATGTCTACCCGAAAACGTACTCAAAACTATCACTTTACGCAAAACCTTCGCATTTGGTTTAGTGGAAAAGCTGACAAATAAGTAAACAAATAAGACTACTCTAAGCAAAAAAAAAAAAAAAAAAAAAAATAATAACAATTTTTAAGAATTTCAGAAAGTATGGAAATATTTAAAAAAATTATAAAATTTTTTATATAAAAAAATAGATAAAAATAAATTTTTAAAATAAATTTAGGTGTTGTTTAAATTTATCAAGTCATTTAAGCAATGAAGCCGTTTTAAAATAGAAAAGTATTTTTTTTTTAAAATAAAAAAAAATTTTAAAGGAATCATCTTTAAGTTAAAATACCCTGTGTTTTGACTGTATTTTAGTTTGTTCGAAGTCTTGAATGTTGTATTATTTTAATAACGCCACTTTAAAAAGGCGTGGTTTTTATCCAAATATTTGAAATTTGAAACTTGGAGTCCTTTTATTTATTAAAGTTTATTTGCACAATTTAAATCAAGTCTATGCATTAATTTTTTTTTTGAATTTTTAAACCTTTTACTATTATCATGACGTCACTTTGTGTGGAAGGTAGGTGTGGCGGTAGTCTAAATTTTTAAGATTCAACTTAACGTGAATAAATTTAAAGCCATTCAATGTAGAAGTTTTTTTGGAATTTAAGGAAATGTTATTGATTTCATAAGGTCACTTTGTATAGGAGGTAGCCTTGGTTTTCATTCTATTTTTACAAATTTCATACTTGTAGTGCATATCAAGACTTTAAGCTTATATTTTTTGTGGAATTTAAAGAGATTTTCCCGTTTTGTTAAAGTTACTTTTTATGGGAGACAGGCTTGGTTTTCACCCAATTTGGCTCATTTTTGAAATTGATCTTATATATTTCAAATATTCGTTGAATTATATACACAATTCCATACTCTTTTAATAACTTCATTCTGAAAAAGGGAATATTTCAACCAAAATTGTGAGTTACAAAATTTTAACGGAGTTTAAATAAGAAATAACTGAATATTTTTAGCTATTTTTGAATGGATCCATTCTTTTACTATCAGGAAATAAAGATTATACTTTTTAGAAGATTAAATATTTTTTAAATTATTTTAAATCCAAATATAGTAAATACATAGTTGTTGTTGAAATATTTTTCAGTTATCCAGTCAGGAATAAAGTAAGAAAGGAAGATTGAAAAATAACCTTGAAATAGTTTCTTATAAATACTTTTTTGATTTGATTTATTTTACAGGATATTTATAGGCAAGAAATATGACCTTAAAATTTACGGTGAAAAAAAAATAATAAGTAGCCATGGTAACTACTTTTACTCTGACATTTAAAAATACAAAAATAAAATTCATATTCCAGTAACGAAAAATAAAAAAGGCCACACAAAAAAAGTACTTAGTCAGAAAGTATTGTATTGACAGCTGAAAAAAATGTTCTACGATCTGTCACGTGCATAAAATTACCTCATAATTTTACTATCGCATAGATTTGAAAAGCAGATAGCAGGTACATGGTATTAGAATATACAGGTTAAAAGTCATTACACGGTTTTTGAAAAATAACTACTTTATTAAATGTTTAATTTGGACTTACAACAAAGGATTATGAGAAAGTAGAAAAAGTAGTGGAAAAAGTAAAAAAAATTTATTTAAAAATAGTTTTAATACAATATTTGGTTGTCCCTCCCCTTTGCTTAATAAGTGCTGCGATTTTGCTAAGCATGGAATTAACCAGGTTTTGTAATTTTGTAATTTTGTAATTTATTAAGAAATAATGTTCACATATAAGACAGAGTCTTTTAAATGCAGTAAGAATAACATAATAACAACAATTTATAAGCAACTGATAAATACATATTGTTTAAAACAAATACTTAAGGATTTAATTAAAATTAATATATTAATTTTAAAATTAATTTATAATGTTATATATTTTTATCAACAAGTTCTGCAGATATTCCGCTGTATTCTCTTTTTACCAAATTTTTTCTGTTACATCAAGTAATATTTTTGTTATCGAAGGCTTGCAGTTATAAATTTTCGCCCCACAAGTTCGCAATTGCGTTTAAGTCTGGTGACTTTTCTGGCCATTTGAAGTTTTGCCATAAAAGATTTTATCTGAAGAGAACACAAAATTAATTGTAAAATCTGTGGTCACAAGGAATAACGACTAAACTCAAAGTATCGTAAAAAACTAAATTTTAATTGCACAAACTACTATTTGAAATATATGAACCGTTACAAACAAAATATGTGCAGACTTAAGCGATGATCAATTCTGGGCAAAAAATGGGGATATCTGCATACTTCCAAAAATTGGCTATAAAGTAAATTGCCTATCGATTTTTTACGATATTTTTAGTTTAGTCATTATTCCTTGTGTCCACAGAAATATTTCTGGCTCAATTTATTGGCAATTAATAGGGCTTTAAATATTAATTATCTATTACCATTTTTGAGCAATGACATGGGGTACTGTCGTCCTGAAAAATTACGTCATCAGTCACAGATAAATGATTTTCCAATGATAGCAGGAAATGGCTAGAAATTTTTTTTTTATAAAATTCTGAGCTCACAGCTTCTTTGATAACGCATATTTCTCCTACTCCATCATATAAAAAAATGAACCAAATACCATCTGTCCAGCTGGAAGAATATTGCTGACAGAAATTTCTCTCCAGTTTGGTGCCTCACATCTTGCCATCTGATCCAAACATGTTAAATGTACTCCCATAAAGAAAGAAAATAACCATTCGCCAATCCAATGCAGTCCGGTTTTTATATTGATTAGCCCAATTTAGTCGCAAAATCTTAACTTTTGGAGTCAGCAATGGTTTTTTGCTGGTTGCCATGCAAAAAACCCCATCTCATAAAAACTTTCACGAATTGCATGGACCCCTACTACACTTCTGCACCTGTCTGAATTTTGTCTGAATATCCACGGCTATTGAAAATCAATTTCACAGGCTTATATTTTTTATTAAATGATCATCTGCTTTCGTTGTCTTCCTGACTGCTCTCGATCTCATTTTGCGCATTCGGCTACCTGTAACTTTAGGTTTATTTATTAATCTGCTAACCACCAAATTTAGCATATATTCTTCCCAATGTTTCTGAAAGTGCACAAATCCTCACTCAAAAAATCTACTTCCCTTTTTTTTCTATATTCTATAGAGAATTATCCTTAATGTAGAGAATTTTTACATAAAAAAAAAATTTTTACACAAAAACAGCTTCAAATGGCGTTTTCGTTTCTCGAAAAAATGTTGCATTTTTTCTGACCTCTTTCTGCCATCTTTGAGAAATCTGAATTTTTTTCTTCTTTTGAGGTCAACATTTTCGCGAAAAGAACACGATTAAATTTTAGAGGTCACAAGGGCAGAATTTCCAAAAAGGGCAGAAAAAATGTTGCATTTTTCGAGAAACGAAAACGACATCAGTTTTGAAGACAAGTTTTTACTTAAATATAAAAGATGAAGGTATGATAAAAGTTTTATTTTCAAAAATTGCATAAAAGCAGAAATAATTTGAAGAAAAACTGTATTGATATCAAGTCCGCTTGCAACATTCCACAGCATGATTTGAAAAAATATAAGTTACAATACTTGGATATTTCATAACAATACATGTTAGTTTTTCTTTTTTTGTACACCACAAATGCTTTCGTTTAAGGATGCTTTTCTAATATTTCTAGAAAAAATACTTTGAAATTATTTACAAAGCGAACGATTTTTAATGCAACAAATTAAGCGACGATTGTTTTACAACTGCAATAGTCGAATGGATAAGCTGATGCACTTACACATACACTGCCGAGGAACAAGTCTTCGGATAGTGGTAATTTTTCAATTAATTTTAATGTCATGAATTAAATTGCGAGCTTTAGATCAAGTAAGTTATTGAGAAGGTAACAACAATAACAACAACTCTGTATAGAGTCAATTACTTAGCTGACTAGACAGTCTGTTTCGGAAATCGCTACATTTTCCTCTTCAGTAGTCTTTGAGTGATCAAGCTGTGATCAACTCGCTGTTTAAACTTGTATATGACTTCGCAGATTTAGGAATTCATTCATTTGAATTTTATGGCTGCTAATCATATGACACTTCAAAGCAGTTTAATTCATGTTATTATTTAATAGATCATAAAACTAATTTATTATTTTTAATGTTAATAATAATAGTCTTTTTGCAGTTTTTCGTCATTAAACAAGTAATAATTCCTACAGGATGCTGCTAAAAATATTAAAAAGGGATTTTTTGCAAAAATTTGAAAATTTTTCCAAGGATTTGATGAAAATTTTTTTATTTTCAGAGAAAATGTTTCTCGAAGTTATTAGCTGATGATTAATAAATGGTAGAAAATGTCTTATCTTAAGAGCTAATGTTTCTCTTAGTTATAGCCGAAGATAAATAAATGGTAGAAAAACTTATTCAAATGTCATAATATTTCGATACAATTGGGCGAAATAGTTCGTAAATGATTGCTTAGTTTGCCTGAACTATTTTACACTTCTGGTGTCAATTTAACGAAAAATACATACTTAATTGTTAGAATATTTGCCATGGCGCTAAATGGAGCCAGATTTTCTAACGATTTGGTGCTATTTTTCTAGATTTTCGTGAAATTTTTTTCTGAGTGCAGCTTTTAACTCGTCGTTGCTTACTTTTTTATATATGAAATTTTTTATACTTTGTCTATATTTTTTATAACTGCCATTAATAACTGTCAAATACTTGATCATTCTAGTCTAAGGGCATACAACTGTATTTATATAAAATAAAATAATGTTACCGAAAATTCCTTTCCCTACCATATTATTACCGATTAACCCATTTCCAGCTATTGGTGCATTTTTGCCCCAGTAAATTAAGAATTTTGTCCAGGTGAGCGCGAAAGAGAACCCGTTTGCTGTTTTAAAATGGGCAGGTACTGATGTAAAGGTGATGCAGCTAGTGGTGCAAAAATGCATCTGTCCGCCCAGCCTTTACATGTAGATGTACAATTTTTTACATTACACCCTTCAGTTGCGTTTGTGAACTTGAAGGGTGTTAACGTGCGTCCGTCCGTCCCTTTAATTTTAATTATTAATTTATATTTTTACTAGTTAATTGTTTTTAATTGTTTGTTTAAAATGTTTCGTCGTGTGTTTATTGTTGCTGACAATGTGTCAAACGTGTTAAAACTAAGTGTTTCCGTGAACTTTAATTAAAATAAAAATAAACAGAAAAATTCAACTATAAGTGCCTGAAACAAAGAAAAATAAATACAAAGAAAAAGAAAGCAATTAAATCATAAACTTAACAACAACAACTCAGCAGCTTCAACAATACCAACAACATCACAGCAGTAAAACCTGTTTTGCTGAGCGCCGCCAGATGCAGATCAACATCGCTGGACTGAATTAGTTTTTTTTTGCTGACCACTCGAGGGGCTTTTCTATGCTCCTCGCTGTGTAAGTTATTGTTGTTACTTTCGTGTCCGTCTTCTCCGCTATCCTCTCCCATTAGTTACGTTTGTTGGTAGGGTTGCACAGTGGGCTGAATTGTGCTGAAGTAAAGGCATAACACTTGCTTTAGTACTCTTCATATTGCTCATGTTGTGCAATTCTCTTGCAGCCGTAACTAATCAGTTATATGCCCTTATTTGTTTGATGTTTGCATGGTGCGGAAATGTCGGGTCATTTTCGCATAGATTTCTGCAATATTCGTGGGCTGAGAGCGAATTTTTTCTCGGTCTATGTACATTGTACTCTTCATAGGCCTCAAATAATGGCACTGAGCGAGACCCAGGTGGCCGAGGATGCAGATCCACTGGATTTTCATATACCTGGGTATCGCTTACTGCCATTGTTTTCTTTGCATAGGGGCATCGCGCTTTTTGTAAGAACGGATGTGGCGTACCAGTGTGAGAGGAGTCTGAACGTGACCGATCCAGAGTTTAGCTCAATGTGGGTTAGGTTCGGGCTTCGCGCGCACTTGCTACATTTTTGTTTTATTTATAGAAGTCCGAATCTAGGGAGGGAGCCCACTTTTAACAAACTGGACTCTCTCTCTGATTCAATTACGCACATTTTGGGGTTGTTTCCTGACAGTGAGATTGTTGTAGCAGGCGATTTCAATGTCCACAACCCGGCTTGGTTACGTCACTCGGGCCCACTGACACCTGTTGGGCAATATGTTGAGCTATTTGCTGAATCGAACCAATTGATTCAACTAGTGAAGGAACCCACTTTTTTTCCTCAAAGTGATATGCATAGCCATAACATCCTTGACCTTTTTCTGACTTCGCATCATGAAAAATATGATGTGAGTGTCAACGCACCTCTTGGTAACTCGGACCACTGTACCATCTCCGCTGTTTTTCCATATTCTAACCCCTGCACCTCTACGCCTAAAGCCCCGAAGAGGACTGCGTGGTTTTATGGAAGGGCAAATTGGACTGCGTTAAATAATTTTTATCGCAGCTTCAATTGGAAATTATGTTTCGCTGATAGAAATGTGAATGCCGCGGCTGTCATGGTGCAAGAAATTATTTTATTGGGTATGCGGTCTTTCATTCCCAATAAGATGAGAAGCATTAAACCAAAAGATCACTCATGGTTTAATGAGACTTGCAGGATTGCAGTCAGGTCCAAAGAGGAAGCCTTTCAGAATTGGCGTTCTAACAAGAATACTAATACAAAAAGACTTCGCATTGAGGCAAGGAATCGCTGTAATGCAATTTTAAAACGCGAAAAGTTTCTGCACGAAGCTCGCATTCGAGAACAGGTTCTTCTCTGCCCCAAAGGGAGCAAAAATTTTTGGTCATTTGTTAAAAGAGTGAAGAATCAGACATCATCATCGATTCCAACTCTTTTGACAGATGACCAAATCTTCACTGACTCGGCTGATAAAGCGAACCTATTGGCTAGATTGTTTGCTCAAAATTCCACTCTCTCAGATAGCAATCAGCCACTGCCCTTTGTTGGGGGTGGATCTTCTGCAATGCAGGAGATATACTTTCGAACGAGAGCAGTTAAAAGGGTCCTTACAAATCTCAACGTAAACAAAGCCTCTGGTCCTGACGGCATACCGCCAATTGTGCTTAAAATGTGTGCTTCTTCGCTGGCTCGGCCTTTGCGCAACCTTTTCAACATCTCCTACAGAACAGGAGTATTTCCATCTTGTTGGAAGGTGGCAAATGTCCAGCCGGTACCAAAAAAGGGCGATGCCACGAACCCTGCAAACTACCGACCCATTGCGATATGCTCTACGCTTTCCAAAGTTATGGAAAGCATAATAAACTTTAATATCATGAATTATCTGGAGCTCAACCAACTGCTTAGTGATCGTCAATATGGTTTCCGTAGGGCTCGCTCTACTGGTGATCTTATGGCGTTCTTAACCGAAGAATGGAATAAATGCGTTCACTTTTTCGGCGAGAGCAGGGTTGTTGCTCTTGATATTTCAAAAGCATTTGACCGAGTGTGGCATAAAGCGCTCGTGTCAAAACTTGGTGCATATGGTTTTGGTGATGGTTTTGCTCGATGGATCACGTGTTTCCTCAAAGAAAGAACGATTCGGGTCGTAGTTGACGGTATTTCGTCCGAGAAGCACGCCATCAACGCAGGAGTACCACAGGGTTCAGTCCTATCGCCAACCTTGTTTCTGGTTTTTATCAACGACCTTCTGTCGTTGACGCATAACCCAATACATTCGTTTGCGGACGACAGCAGCATTTGTCATTCATATTCATTCAAAAAACGCCCAAGCTCTATGGAGATTGAGAGAAAAAGGCAAACTATGAATGACACACTCCTAAATGATCTACAAAAAATCTCCGAGTGGGGTCTTGCAAATAGAGTAGAGTTCAATGCAAGCAAGACCCAGTGCTGCCTGTTAACCCACAAGCGGATGGATTGCCCATTAGCTCCCCTCTATATGAATGGTGTGGATCTTGTGGAATCAGCCGCTCTTGACGTTCTGGGCATATCGATCCAATGTGATCTTCGTTGGAATGATCATATTTTCGATGTGTCGAAAGAAGCGGCCAAGTGCCTAGGTTTTTTAAAACGGTGCAAAAAATATTTCACTTCAGCTGATCTTCGCATGATCTACACCTCATATATTAGGCCGAAAATGGAGTACAATTCGCACATTTGGGCAGGGGCTTCAAGATCTTATTTGGAGCTTCTGGATCGAATTCAACGTCGTGCGATATATTTGATAGGGGATGAAAGTATTTCATCCACTCTCAACTCTCTTGGGCATCGACGCAATGTTGGTTGCCTAAGCCTTCTGTACAGGTACTACCATGGGAAGTGTTCAAGGGAGATACATGGCCTGACTTCACCAGCTCGTGTGTTTCCCAGGTCCACTCGGGCAGCTGTTCAAGCCCACCCCTTTACCATTGCCTTGATGTCCAACAGAACCTCGCATTACCGAGAGAATTCGTTTTTTAGTCGCACGGTAAGGTTGTGGAATAGTCTCCCTGCGAGCGTATTTCCCGGCAGTTTTGAGCTGTGCAAATTTAAAACAAATCTTCACCGATACTACTCCATCTATCCACCCTCCAACTAACTATTACCTATCTTTCGAATCAACACAATGCTTATGCATTTATAGGGGGCATCCCCTGAGCGTTGGTTCAGTCTAAAAAAAAAAAAAAAAAAAATTTTTAAATTTTGCCAGATAAAGTTTAGGGCCATATATAGACTCTGGACGAAGAAGTTTCATCGATTTTGGCCCGGTAGTTAAGGAGCCGCCGGAAATGGGTTAAACCGTTTTTTATGTGTGGCCTGTTCATTTCTCGTTATTGTATAGTAATAATATTATCAATATTGCATGAAAAAGTCCTTGCTGATTACTTTAAATACAGTTTTTTTTATCTAAACCCCCCATTGAAAATTCGGGCTACGGGTCTGGCCTGAGCTGCTTATAATGCAGAAACAAGTAAAATCATATAAAAAGCATATTATTAATATACAAAAACAACGCAAATGTTTTGTTGTTTTGTTGACGTTGCTTTTTTCTCTTTTAAACCAACGAAGTTGTTTTAGATTCTTTCTACAAACATACACACTCACACGCACATACAAACACTTGTTGATTGTTGGCTGAGAATGTGTTAATTGCTGGGAGGTCCTTGCGTTGGCGTTGAAATTTTTAACAAAGGTTTCAGCGTAAAATTCAAGTAAGTGACAATGTGTGTGTGAGTGCGATTTTGTGAGCAGCAAGTGCCTGCGAGTTTCTAAAAACACATACTTCTAACGTACGTGCGTGTGTGTGCAGCACAGGGTTGTTCTCATGCTCCGCTACCGCCTTCTTGTGGCTGCAAAACTGTGGCAATAATTGCGGTCTAGGGAAAATTATTAACTTCATCTTCTGTGGTATGCTGTTGCTTTTATGAGTCTTGTGTTTGGTTTCTTTTTGTTTTGGCCAACTACATAAATTTGCTGTGGCAAAGTAATTTCGAGTTATAAGCTTAACATATTTTTGGATAATGAAAAAGTTGAGAATTAGCTGGTGCAGACACGGTACCTTGTTGTTCGGTCTTCTCACACAACTTAATTGTCATTACCATAAATGGTAATGAAGAAGATTAAGGATGCACAAAAAGTATCTCAAGTTTCATTTAACTAGACAAAACCACTTTAGTGGAACTGCAAAAAAAGATGTTATATGGTCTATGTTATTTTTAGAACAAACTATAAAGAATTGTACTACTTTGGCAGATCATTGAACACTTTTTTAGTGCATTTATCAATATTAAATTCCTAAGATAATAAACTAAAATAATATAATTTTCAACTAACGGTATATGTGTAAATAAACTTATATCATTTCAAGCCAATTCCTAAGCATGATTTATCTCTATAGATTAGGCCGGGTCAATTTGTATGGACGAATTTTTTGGAGGTCTGGCTCAGCGAAATTCGTAAAATACATGTAATTTCAAGACTTTTTCTCCACTACAGCATATACAAATTCTGAAAAAAAGCTGTGCGGACTTTCGTAAATAGATTTTGTTCTCAATTATAAAATATGAATGTATGAATGTATGTGTATGAATCTATTTACGAAAGTCCGCACAGCTTTTTTTCAGAATTTGTATATGCTGTAGTGGAGAAAAAGTCTTGAAATTACATGTATTTTACGAATTTCGCTGAGCCAGAATTTGACCCGCCCTACTATAGATATATATGTAACAACCAACCCTCAAAGTAACAAAATCCAAGACGCAACCAAGTCCAATAGTAATAAGCCACATTAACACGTCGCAACAGGAAGTAAAGCACTAAAATTTCATATTCCACCTTCTCCCCATCAACATCCATTCAACCAGCTCTACCAAACACAACCTCACTGATGCCATATCCAAAGCACAAAATTATTATAATTTGGTAATATATTTAAGAGCTTCGTTTAAATGGCGTTACCATAAACAGTGTGAGCCAACTCAAAGCACCACCCGCAGCAGCGAGCACTTTACAACCAAGTATATATAATAATAATAATAATGAAGTTTACCATGATAACCATCATGATGATAATATTGTTGATTTAGTTTTAGTCTTGGCCAGCTTGTTGTTATTGCTGCTGCTGTTTCTACTAAATGTTACTTTGAATTTTGATGCGATCCAATCGTTACCTTTGGGCATTTTTGAAGTTATTGCTAAATTATCGCTTTAGGCTCGATTTCGATATAATCATTATCGATGAATTATCTAAATATGTTCTGCTCAAATGTCAGTAATTGCAATTGGTTTAAATACACTCATGTTAATTATGCAAGTTATTTTTAATTTAAATATAATTTACTACATGTACATCATTAGCAGATATACCAAATTCTTTCTAGTAAATAGTTACAAAGTTAAACTGTTTCCATAGTTTAAGAGCAATTCTATAAAATCCTGCAATCATTAAAATAGGTAAGTCCAAACCATCCAAAAGTTTTTAGTTGTGGAAATTATGTACTTTTTTCAAGGCATTGTTGATGTATGGTAAAGCTAAAGTGACTAACCACTGCTTTTTGCAGAACAGTACTGTTTTTTCGTTAGTTGTACAGCGTACTACGTAGTACACGCACTTGCACTGCTTTTTATATCTTGTAATATCATGTGTTTCTTTCATATTCTAACATTATTTTTAAGGAAAATAAAACTGCAAAAGAAAAATAAAGTTCTCTATTTACATATTTTTTTTAACCGCTTCTTCTTAGTGCTTCTGAGGAGGGTCTTTACCCTCGACTATACCCGTATTTTTTCGACTGGGTGTCTTTTGATAACATGCAGAACCTTAATATTACTTTTGTTTTTCTACAGGATAAATACAAGTGGCCAAATTTCCAGATCAACAACACCAACAACTTTTAAGACGATTGTTGAAAAATTAAAAATCCGAAGATCGATCTAAAAATGTTCACAGATGTTTTCAAGTACTGTTATGCTAAAGAGGATGTTGCGCGAGAAGTGCTCAATGTTTTTTCGCGATATTTATGGTACCTTTTAGAGAACTTAAAAGGGTTTGCTTTTTTATAGGAAGATAAATGCTGAAACAAAACGTAAAATAGTCGTAGCACTTAAACAAAAAAATGAGAGCAAAAAAATCAAGAATACGTTCAGGTTGGGTCCAATAAAAAATGCATCGTTTTGAACTCTTTGACCATTACGGAATTGAGCATCTCGGGTTTCGTAACATCACAGCCCTCAACATTTTTCAACTTATTGTTTGCAAACGATATTGTCACGCAGATATCGGCTAATATTACGTGGTAAGCATATGAAAATAATGATATTCAAAATTTATAATATATAAAAGATATAATGGTGAATAACCGTGTTCACAATTCAATTCAAAAAAACTTTCACAAAACACGAATATGGTGATTTTTTAAAAAAATTCTGTTTTTCGAACATTTCAAATGAAAAACCGGTTAAGTCAGTCTTCAGTGTTAAATATAAATAAAAACAAACGAATACAATTGTTATAAGATTTTAATTACCTTGCTTCGTTCGTGTATATGTATGTATGTATGTTTGTATGTATGTATGTCCGTCAAAATTTGCAATTCATTTTTCGACAACTTGTTGGTATCCGATTAAGCTGAAATTTCGCATAGATATGTAAGTCCGGTGACAATGCAATATTATGATACAATTTTTTGCCACACCCCCTTTAACCGCCCACAAATCAATAAAAACGCTATATCTCTAAAACTACTACTCCGATTCAGCTGATATTTTGGCAGTAAATTTCCTTCGAGTAGAGGATAATTGAGATAAATTTTTACCACTCCCCCTTTTACCGCCCACAAATCCATAAAAATGATAAATTTCTAAAACTACTCTAAAAAGTTTCATCAAATAAAGCATGGCGTTTATGAAAAACATTTGGCCACACCCCCTTTTTGGTTTGGGCTGATTCAGCTAAAATTTTGGCAGTTTATTTCCTTCAAGTGGAGGATGGTTCAGGAAAAAATGGTCCACACCCTTTTTACCGCCTACAAATAAATAAAAATCCTATATCTTCAAAACTACGGGCTGATTATAAGCTGATTATAATTTGCTGCGTTCGTATGTACACATCTGGACAAAAAAATAGGTACACCCCCTAAAAAATGGTTTTTGATCAATATGTCATAGTTTAATTGAACGTTAAACATTTTTCGTTACACAAGTTGTCCCGTTATTGACAGGCAATCTATTTGCAGTGCAGTTTCTTATCTAAAATTTAGTTACCAAGAGATATATTACGAAGTAACAACACGCTGTGGACAAAAAAATAGGTACACTCTCAGAAACAAATATTTTAAGTGCATTTAAATGAGTTTTTCTTTGTGTTTTTTTATTCAAAAGTGTAGTTTTGGAATTTTTCTGTAAAGGTTTGTAAAATAATTCTAAATTTTGAAGCCTTCATAAAAGATTTTTGTATCTGGTTGGGTCCCGGTGATCATTGTGCACAATAAGAAAAGCGGATTGCTATTGAGATGCGTGCTGGAGGAAATGTATATGGAACGTTTCCAAAAATTCTTGGACGTTCTCGAAATTTTGTAGTGAATGCTTTAAAGAAAAAAAAAAGTTGGAGAAAAACGTGGAAGAACACGGAAAACCACACTAAACGATGACCATCTCATTAATATAATGGCGAAAAAGGATTCTTTTATAGCTTCAAGAACAATAGCAGCAGAATTATGCAACAAAGTATCTTCACGGACTATTCGACGAAGGTAAATGCACTCAAAGCTCTATGGAAGAATAGCCCGTAAGGTTCCACTCCTTCGTAAAAAAAACTTACACGCGAGGAAAGAATTTGCCAAAATTCATGCCTCATGGTCAGGAGATGAAGAAGTCAAAAAGTGGAACAGCATCCTATGGAGCGACGAGACTAAAACAAATTTGTTTTCTAATGATGCCGCGAGTAAAGATTTCGATCCGTGGTACACTAGGAAAACGGTTAAACATGGTGGCGGAAACATAATGGTCTGGGGATGGTTTTCCCACTGTGGCGTAGGCACAATATTTGCTATTCAGGACATTACGAACCGATTCGAATATGTGAAAATATTACAAGGAATAATGTTGCCTGCCGCAAGTGAAGAAATTCCCTTAGTTTGGCGGTTCCAACAAAATAATGATCCCAAACACTCATCGAAGTTGGTAAAGGATTTTTTCAGGGCAACAAAATCAACTGTATGTCCTGGCCAAGTCAATCACTCGACCTCAACCCGATTGATAATGTTTGGGGAGAATTGAAGAAAAAAATATCTAACCAAACTTTTAAAAATAAGGACGATTTGTGGGAAAAAGTTTAGCAAGCATGGTACAATATACCATTGGAGACATGCCAGAATTTGGTTTCGTCCATGCTAAGAGGGATTCAGGCTTTTTTGAACAATAATGGCGGATATTGAGGATACTGGTTAGTACTAAGCTGATGTATTCTCAAAACAATAAATAAAATTAAATTATCTAATTTTTTTTCTTTAGAAACTGCCAGTGTACCTATTTTAATGGCCACATGAAAATCATTGTCATTAAGGGTTCTCATCTAAGCATGTAAACATGTAAACATGTATATCATTTAAACTTTTGATGAGCGATAAAGTGTAAATAGCGTAAATGTCGATAAAATGGCGGCTGCGGCTACGACAACATAATGACTTTTTTAAATTTTAAACCTTTTAAAAACCTTCATTAATATAGAAAAATAAATAAAACGTGTTCATATTTACTTCAACTACTTTAAATATGTAATGGTTAGCGCCAAAGACAACCCTCATTCACACACGTAGATTTACATGCTAGTTTACACTACAAAATAGGCTTGGAAATGATGTAAACTCACACCCATAAAAATTTTGACAGATAGCTTACGCGCATGTAAGTTCACAAGGTTTACAATGTTTACGGGCCAGCTACATGCTTAGATGAGAACCCTTATTATCTATTATTATGAATTAATTGTTTTTTTTATTTTTGTTTGGAATTCAAATTGTTTTTGTTATTTTTAATATATTGAACTATGAAATTATAATTGAAGCGCCAAGAGCAACAACCGGATAACTCCACTTTTTTTCAAAAATCGTTTTTTGATGCAGATATTAAGAGAAAAAAATTCCGCATAAGTCACTGTAATGAAAATGCAACTATCTCGACTCTAAAGTAATCAAAAGCAGTTTTGAAATACTCTTTGATTTCAAAACGGAGCAAGAGTAAGACAACTCCAGGAGTTGTCTTGTTTTTGCACCGCACTAAATAAGCTTTTCATATTGCAATATAGTTTAGGTAAAATTTAGTGTATTGAAGTGCAACAGTTGTTAATGTCACTGTAAATTGTGATTTGGTTAAAATAATCAGTGAAAATGAGTAAAACTGAATCTGACTTTTCAGTATCGGGTTCAGAATATGTAGATAAATCTGATGAAGAAGACACATCAAGCGTCGAAACATTACTTGCTGAAAATGTTAAACTATTATTTTTTCGATTTTCACCAGGTATTATGTTTGTCTCCTGTTCAGGAAAAAACGCGTGCAAAATAAGAACATGTGGAAAAAAGTAAAAACAAAAAGGAGGAGAGCGGAATGCAAGAAGTATACAAAAAATTAGCAAAAACAATGGGCCAACCCTGCAACTGCAAAAAAAAATGTTTTGAACCTAGGAACAGGGATCTACATGCGAAAATTTGTAAGGAGTTTTATGAACTGGGAAATAAGGAAATACAGGATCTACAACACATACACACAAAGCATTTTTCGATGTGAATATTTATGTGGATTAATACATCAAAATTCTGTTCAAAGACGTCGTTCTGCGAGGAGAAATGAAGTAAGAGAATGTCAAAACAAATACTTCAGCATGAAGTAGAAGTACGTAAAAAAGCATTTTGCTCTGTTCATGGTGTTCATAAGAGTAGGATTAAAATACTGTCAGGCTTTTTGCTTAATAATATAACAGCGCCTTCTGACATGAGAGGACGGCACTCGAACAGGGCAAACAAGATTCCAGAATATATTATTCAGAACATCGACAGTCACATTAAAAATTTCCCAAAACGATCTTCACACTATAGCCAAAATAAAGAATGGAGGTACCTAGCTTCAGACTTAAACGTTAAAAAATTTATGATCTCACTTTACAAATGTATGAGCCCGAAGTTTTTGATTTGCTTAATAAACAAAATGGTAGCCCAAAGCCAAGAGTAACTTATGATTATGAATGCGCTACCAAAAAAAGCCACCTGTACACGTAAGACGAAACAATTAGGAAAAAAGATCCAAACGAAGTTATCAGCTTTTTGCACCATTTTATTGACAACTCTTGAGTGGAAGTGTTACTAAATTATACTTATTTCGCTCAAAATAAGAAACAACACTCTCGTTCAGTACTTACATGCTCTTGTTAAGCACAAAAATATCAGTGTCATTAAACATCATTTACCAGAACCGGGACATAGTTTTCTGCCATGCGATCGCTCTTTTGGTGTCATTGAAAAGCAAAAATGGTGCGTTGAACATCTTTATTTACCCAAAAATTAGCGAAACTTAGTAGCAAAGTGTTCCAAAAAATTTAATGTCATATCCGTGACCAATAACGCGATTTTTTATTTTAAGGCCAGCTTGGGTCCATTCTACAAAAAAACTGTGACCAACAAAGAAATGATAAGATGGACCATTTCAAAATATCGAAAATTTTCTTATGTCAAGGAAGGAAATACTACTTCTATATCAGCTTCCATTAATCATGATGGGCCATAAACGACTTACGAAATTGAAATAAAAGCAAATTTGCAAGGTGACCCTTTCAAACCAAATTGTCTATACAGACGCAGCCTTCCCCTCAACCCAAAAAAGTATGAGGATGTCATTACTTTGGCTAGAAAGTATATTGGTCCTGCGGATATGCACTTTTATAACAGCCTTGAGTCCCAGCAGTATCTACAAGAAAGTGAAAATTTAGAATATAATGATGATAACGAGGCTCTGAATTAATTGTCACCAAAAACGGTGTAAAAACCGGTTAATTCCAAAACTTCATTATTAGTTTTCTAAATGACAAAAAGATTCTTTTTTAGTTTTCTTCAACTCAATGAATATGTTTTTATGTTTTTCTTTCGAAAATAAATGAAAATATTGCAAAAATTAGGTTTCTTTATTTTTACGATGTTTTTTTATTTTTCTCAAAATTTTGAAAAGTGGAGTTATCCGGTTGTTGCTCTTGGTGCTTCAATTACTTTTTTACAAAGTAAAGTAAAGTAAAATTTATTGAGACTTCAATCATTTTTTCACAATTCAATTTTAACACATTAACATAAAGACAACTTAGAACTATATTTGTACTATTCTAATTACATGAACAAGCTGAATGCAACGAGCTTACACAGAAAAAAGAGAAAAGGACAAAATTAGTCACATATATGCAAAATATAAAACAATGCTTGCTCCCGGCATTTTGGCTTCGCAGTGAGAGAGTTTCTCATATAAACTTACAATCTAAACAAACACTTAAACACTTAAACAAAAAAACAAAAAGTATCCAATACATAACATAATATTGGAAGAAAGTAAGAATAGTTAAATAAACATTAGATGTTAGATATAAAAGAAAATAACATTAAGATATTTTTTAATTAAATATGTATGTTAATTTATTTATAGATATATACTTATAAGAATGTTAGAATAAAAAAAACAATAAATTAACCTCTATGAGAGCCTGGGAGTGATTTTATATAAAAATTTGGTAACAGAGGAAGATTCAAGTCCATGTCCACAGGTATCTCTTCATTAATGAGACCAATAGGAGAAAGATAAGCAAAGGAAGACCAGCTGAATGATTTTTGGTGTTCAAAAATTTCTTTAATGAGATGATTCTCATGATATTGAAGTTTAAATACAAATTTTTTTTGAAGAGATAAAGCATATTTACAGAGAGGATTGATAAATGATTTACTATAAATGAATTTATTTGAAAAGCGTTTCACAAAAGATTCAAAATTTCTATCTACACAAAGTCTAAGTACTTTTCTTTCTAGAACTTCCAACTCTTTAGCAACGCAAGGTGAAATAGAAAACCAAATTGGATATGCATAAATCAGAACAGGACGAATGCTAACTTTATAAATTAAGAGTTTTGTTTCCATTTTTAAATATTTGCTGTTTAGTAGTCTAGAAAACATGCCTTTTACGCAGTTAGCTCTTTTAATAACTGATCTAGCATGTTCATTAAATTTAACGAGTTTATTAAAATTAACACCCAAGTATTTGAAACTAGATTTGAATGGAATTTGAACTCCATTTAAATAAAGTTGTAATTGTTTGCTTTCAGGAACCACAAAGGTTTTACATTTTCCTGAGGCATTTCTCAAGCAGAGAGCTACAGACTTAGAAGTGTTTATATTAATACCCCAATATTTATAAAACTCGTCAACTTTTGATAGATGAGCAGATACCAATTCAAGAGCCTTTAGGGGAGACTCATCATGCGCATATATCAATGAATCATCAGCATATAATATACCTTTTGAGCCATTCAATTCATGTGGGAAATCGTGAATAAAAATATTATATAAATGAGGTGCCAGAGCTGACCCCTGGGGAACACCGCTCTTAACCTCACCCAATTCAGAACATCCTTCATTAATTTGTACAGAAAAATATCTTTTATTAAAAAAACTTCGAAGCAGTTTAATAATAAATGGATCAAATCCTAATCTTATCAACTTAAATAAAATACCGTCATGATAAGCTTTATCAAATGCCTTTTCAATGTCTAAAGACACTGCAACTGTACATTTTCGATTTCTCAAGTTACAAATAACATCATTATGAAATTTTAATAATGCATGCACCGTGGAGTGACCTTTTTGAAATCCGAATTGATGGGAGGGGATGTAATTGCTATCCATTGAAATATCCATTTTTTTACGTATCACATGTTCAAGTAATTTTCCTAGATTTGAAAGTAAAGATATTGGTCTAAAATTTTTTATATTAGAATTATTGGGCTTTTTTTTAATGGGAATTATTTTAGCAATTTTCCAACTATCAGGAAAATAACCAATATTTATGCAATTGTTAAAAACTATAGTTAAAAATTTCAAAACTTCAGAAGGAAATTTTTTAATAAGAAAGTTGGAAATTTTATCAAGACCAAAAGATTTTTTCCCGTTAATATTTTTAACAATTGAACTCAACTCTTCTAAATTAGTAAAATGAAAAGAGTCAATATTAGTCAAAGAAGTAAAATTAGTATCAAAAAAAGAAATCGATAAAGGAAAACTCGACAAAGAATTTTGAACTTCATTTCTGATTTCAACAGAATTATCTCTGCTAGAGGAGTTATCAATATAAACTGAACTGAAATATTCTTGAAAAGAATTTAAAATTTCAACTTCATTAGTTATAACAGTATCATTGACCTTAATTTCCTTACAAGAGCAAAATTTTTTATTTCCAAGAATATTAAAAATTTGTTTGTAAGCAGTCGGCCCAGGTTTTATGGTTTCTAGTCTAGAATTAAATTCAATTGATTGATCAATTTGAATTTGTTCTTTAATGAGAATTTTGAGTAACTGAATTTGTTTTGAAAGTAATTTATATTCAGAACTAGATCTGTTTGAATTTCGATGAAAAACTCTCTTAAGCTCCTTTTGCCAATCATATTTGATTTTGAATAATTTTTTTACGTGATCAGAAATAGAAAATTGTTTGCCTTTAAGATCAATATGTTTTGAATGAGATTCAGACACTGTGTTTACAGACATTGTAAAAAATTGAATAAAGTCATCTATTTCCTGTTTAGTAAGGTTTTGGTTAATTGGAGGAAAATTTGTTTTAATAAGATTTTCAAGATCAATTTTGAAATTATCCCAATTGGTATCTTTAAAACAAGTAAAAAATTGTGGAGTCCTCAGTTGAAAGTCAAAATCAGGTAGTTTTAAAGAAAGTTTCATAGGAAAATGATCAGAAAAGGTGGGAAGGGTCGAAATTGAATAGTTGATATTTATGAGATCAATAAGCTTTCCTGAGATTAAGAAATGATCTAAAAAAGAAGGCCCATTTGGGAAAGAAGGATTCTCATCACATATTCTCGTAAAATGAAGTGAATAGTCCTGAAGCCAATTAAAAACTGCTTTTCCATTCATATTTTCAAAAGAGTCACCCCATGAAGGATTGCGAGCATTCAGATCACCTCCTAATACTGTTCCATCAAAATTACTAGAAAATAAATAAATTTTGCATAGGCCATTATAAATTTCAGAAGAAGAAAAGTTGCAAGGAAAATAAATAGATCCAAATAAATATTTTCTGGAAAAATCACTAGAATTTATAATTACTTCGATAAAAACATTAGGGAAATAAATGCCTGGAATAAACACTTTAGAGAAGGAATATGAATTTTTAATCAAAATAGCAACTCCTAAAGGGGAGTTATCCATTATAAAATTATAGTTTTCTAAAATTGTAATCTCATTTTTTAAACGGGTTTCTTGGATAAAAGCAATGTCAATAAGGTTATTGCTTAAAGTCCTTAAAAGATCAATTTTTCTACTAGAATTTATAAGTGATCTAACATTGAAGGATAAAACATTAAGAAAGTTACGGACCATAAGAATTGTTAATTTCAGTTAAAAGTACCAAGTATTCAGATTTAGCCTGTTCTTTAGACATGTTTTTAAGATTTTGCATAAAACAACGAATTTTATCTTCTAGAGTTAAGGGATCAGGAGCACAAATTAATTTAGCGAGTTTTAAGAATTCTTCAATAATTGGAGGTTTCTTCGATTTGGGAGCAGACTGAAAACTAGTTGATGATGGGAACAAACTAGCAAAAGTCTTACTGGGAGAGATTAATGAAGTGTTATTTAAAGCAACTGCAACATTAGATCGTGCTGTAATTTTTTTTTCTTGCATTTCTGTAATTTTTAATTTTTTAGCAGCTAAATAATCTTTATAAGCTGTACACCCTCTCCAGTTAGCAGGGTGACCAGTCTGTTGACAGTTGATACAAAAAGCTAAAACGCTAGAATCTTTAGGCAAAGGGCAGCTGCCTGGTTCATGTTCATTATTGCATTTAACACAGCTGAACTTTCTGTTGCAGTTGCGAGAGATGTGCCCCCAGCGTTGGCACCGTTTGCACTGGATTTCTTTATCTTTTACTTTTGGAGTTTCCCAATGAATTGACTGGCTCAGAAGGTATTTTATGTGATTAATATCATTTGCTTTTTTGCCAGGAAGCAATGTTACTAAAAATAGACCAGTATCAACTTTATTTTTGATAGAGAAAGCAGTATTAAATTTTGAAACCTTGGAAACTAAAGAAGGGGTTAAGATATTTAAAGCAGCTTGTACTTCTTCCGCTAGAGAACCAAAACAGAGGCCTCTTAGAATTAAACTAATTTGTTTAAGGCTCTTGGGAGTGTATGAATAAGAGTCGGCTCCCTTTTCTTTTAAAATTGCCATTAGCTCAGAATGAATGTTAATATCGTCAACATAAAGCTTACTTTTAAATTTTGATTTGTTGACAATTTTGAAAAAAATTTTAGGCGATTTAGCATTCAGCTGGTCAACAAGATCTTTTATATTAACGCCATAAAGAAAAATTGGCGGACAAAGACTTTCCTGGAAGAGCACTGCTATTTTTTAATTCGGAGGAATTCTCAATATTTGTATTCTTTTTTGCAGTTTTTTTAACTTTCGCAAAATTTATTTCCAATTCACCTAAAATAGAAAATTTATTTTGGCTAACCTTACTTAAACTAGAATCCAACTTAGATAAATCAATTTGTAATTCCTCGCAGGATCTCTTACGTTTTGCTTGATTTGAATACTCTGCATTTTGCTTGAGCGGTACTAATTTATCTGCGTCAAGGATTTCAGCATCTAATGACTTGTCACTCCAATCATCAGGAGGGTGCTCCTTTAGATAAGCATCATTGCATCTTGAATTCATTCCGTTCGCGCAAGAAAGCTGAACTTGCTTTCAATTGTAGTCCACGTGGAATAATGCGCGTTAAAAAACTGCAACTGCCGAATAATTTAAATTATTTGCGTGATGAAAAATTTCCAGACAATGCGTCGCCAATCTCGAACTCAACTTGCAGCAAAATGGTAAGACAATATCGCGTTGTAATTATATTTATTAGGAAAATTTAATATATGTATATTTTTTTTTTTTCAAAAAATCTTTTCTTTAGCAAGAAAAAATAAAATTTTTTTGATTGAAAAATTCTAGCACGTCTCTTACTTTTTTACAAAAAATATGTGAATAACAAATTATTTCAAAAAAACTCACTAAAGCCCTGGTGTATTTTTTTGTCCAGATGTGTATGTATGTTTGTATGGATGTATGTATGTATGTATGCCCGACAAAATTTGCAAACCATTTTTCGCAATTTGCAAACTTGTTGGTATCCGATTAAGCTGAAATTTAACATACATATGTAAGTCCGGTGACAATGCAATATTATGGTAGAATTTATTGCCACACCCCTTTTACCACCCACAAATCAATAAATATGCTATATCTCCAAGACTACTGGCTCGATTGAGCTGAAATTTTGTTAGTAAATGTCACTTAAATTGTATATCGTGTAAATAATGTTAAAACTGTAATAAGGTTAATGGTCTAAGAAATTAGAATGCTGTAGTATTTGCTAAGTTTTGAAAATAAAAGATCTTAATAATAAACCTTTAAGACTCAAAAGTACAAAATAAATAGAAACTAAAAAAATTTTTTTAAAAAATAAGCTTTTATTTAAAAAGGACGTGAACTAAAAAGAACAAAATAAATTTAAGTGACATCTGTCGTATTTGTATATAGTGTTTATTCAAGGTGCAGAAGAACCCCTCTCTTGGTTACTCATCATCATAATATAAGCGTACGTAAATTGGTAAGTTCTAAGGACTTATATCAATTTAGAATTTTTCAAATAAATTTATATTTAAGAGCTTGAGGCACCGATGTCCGCGATCCGTTATACAGGTTTACTACACATTATCAGTGGCATTGAATCTTTTAGTAAGCTCACCTGTAAGTAAGCTAAACTGCGATCCATTATACAGGCTTACTACACAATATCAAAAATAAAATTTGAAATCTTATCCATTATTTTTTTATATTAAGTAGTTTTAGGGATAAAATTGTAACAATCATATAGGCGACTATTTTAGGATCAGTATCGGAACTTGATAAACGGAACTTTTAACAATCGTTCAGGCGACTCTCTTATGATAAGTTTTGGAAAAATTAACCTCCTAACAATCAACAAATTCTAATAAATAACAACTAACATATGTATGCGACTCTTTTATGATAAATTTTGACGCCGCGTTCAAAATTTGAAATATTTTTAATGCATCGCAAATGACTCTTTTTGATGACATCATAACGGCCTACAGTTACTGTTTATATTTTGAACTTAAACGATTAGAATAGGAGCACATTTACGATAAATTCAATCGTTTCGCTGATCGCAAGCGAATCTTTCGCGACCGAAAATGTTGACTGGGATGATGGTATACAATATTTTGATATGTTTTGCTATTTTTATCACAGCATGAAAACATGAAAAAAAACCTCACACAGTTTTAGGCAACACAAAAGAAACGCAGTCTTTTCATAGAAACTTCTAAAATTTGTTTTTACAAAATACACAATATTTATAAAAGCAAGACCTATTGCAAAACTACAGACCAAGACCTTTCTTTGCTACCCTACTTATGCAAATCAGATCTACGGTATAGGTTCGATGGTCATCACAAAAAATGCGCTTGCGTAATAATAATGTAGATATATTATGTATCCAGGTTGGAAGAAAGATATATTTCGGCTTTAAGATATGCTGCTTATAAGAAACTCGTTGCATGTTCAATAAAAGATGAACTGACCTGTTAACATAAAATGTAAATCATGTATCCTGGACATGGACATATGTATGCAAGTATGTATGTTTTCGTGCTTGGATGTATGACCAAAGGCTTATATTAGTTGGATACATGAACACAAATTGAATTTATGCTAATGAGAGTGCCAGTATATAATGTGTGTGTGTGTGTAAGTGTTTGTATACGTTCGTGAGAAATATGTATCCTGCGGCAAAATATGTTTCCCAATGGATAAAATTTGCAAATATATATTATGGAAAGAGTCGAAAAGGAAAAATTGTATCTAAGTTAATATACGCACATATGAGTACACTCACTCACACACACACTCGTGTGATATGCGTGCCACATAATACATACATCATAATGTTATGAACGCTAAACTGCTTTCAGTCGGAATAAAAATATTATTAAGAAATAAGGATGAAATGTGAGCTACATGCCTCGTTTTCAGCCAGCAAGTGTAATTTTATCAAAAGCTATGGTTCTGGATGAATGAATGAATGACTGAATTGATGTTTGTGGGTGTGCGTTAATATTCAGTTTGTGTGCCGTGAGGTTGCTAAGTGGGTGATGGGCAGCATGATACGTCAGCTTGCTACGCATGCAGCACGTAATACTATGTGAGCTAGGTCAGGACCACGACGCAAAAGTAAGTTACCAAAAGTTAACTGTTTAAATAGAATTTTAACGAACAGCGTCAGAAATAAAGAGTGCGTTCTGAGTTAAAGAGCGCCAAATTGAGAGCACAGAGCACGCAGGCGTAATAATAAATAAAGCACGTGTATTCATGCCAGACATCCACATAAAAAATTACCCCACATACATTATATACTAGCTATATGAATTTTATTTAACGTTTCAAAGTCGCCTGAAAGAGTTTTTTTTTTTAAACTCATATTTAAATTCATTTTGTGTGCCATTGTGCTGTGTGCTTTTTGGCGCTCATCTTGTTTGCATAGTTTTTGGCGCCAAAACTTATGACAACGTAGTTGCATTGTGCTCTTTTTTGCGCTTTATCACTTTTCCGCTAACTTGCAATGTTAGTGCATTTTTATTGTTGTTTTTGTTTTATTTCTTGTTGTAATTCGACTAGCTGTTGTGTATCGCTCCTAGCTTATCGTCACGAGTGGTGGTCAATAAATCACTTTGCATTTTTTTATTATTTTCTGAAGTACTTAATATTTTTGTGCAGCAGCAACATTTTATGTCCTTATCATATACAAATTTTCTATGGCGTGGTGTTTGTTTTTGGCGCGTTATTGTTCTGGACATGCTTTTGTTGACAATCAATGTTTGTGTGTGATTGTGTGTGACTGCATAGCCACAGGGTATCCTTGCTAATCAGCGCAGTTCAACAGTTCATTGGCTGGGTTGTTGTGCTGTTGCAGCATCGAGCTTCATGGATTTCATCTTGTTTATTATGACGCATCCCTACTACAACAGGGGCATAAATAAAAATTTTTAAAATTTCACTGGAATGAAAAAACTATTTTGTTTAAAAAAAAAACTCTATACAAAACAAGAAGACAAACCACAGAACGGTCTTTTTTTAATTAAAGAAAACGAATATGTATGCAAAATTTTGAGAGTTAAAAATGGAAATGATCTCTTTGAATAATTTTACTTGAAAAAGTCAAAACTTAAAAATTTTGAGCTATATCCATATTGTTGTTAGGGTGCGGTGTGAGCAACTATTGCGAACCAACCAGTTTACGACCATGGCTCTGTTGCTGATGCAGATGAGGACGTCATGATGATGATGCTGTTGAATATGGTAAATTGGTTTCTTTTTGCCTTTACTAATAGTGGTTTTTTAATTTTCATTGGACATTTATTTTGCTCTTCAACGTCTTTGTTTTTCGTTATACTTTCTTAAATTTTAGAAGCTCCAAATTTTAAAATCCAATCTAATGGCGAAAATTTTAGAGAATTGTTTTTGCCATAGAGTTTTTAAGTAGCATCCCAGTAGTTATTTTGGAGTCAAGTGGAAACACCAACTAGTTTCTATTTCTAGCGCTATTTGTACTTGCTATGAAATAGTACAAAAAGCTTTCAGCGTATAACAAACAGTTCACTTTGACTTTATTTTTGCTTTATTTTAAAATTTTTTACTGAGTATACTGTATTTTTACTATAAATTAAATCTGAACACGTGTTTTGTCAAGTTTTTAATTTTCAAACTGTTTGAGAAATAAATTTAAAAAATGTAACAAAGTTAAGTTTTTGCATTAAATAAAAATAAGTAACTACATAAAATAAATGAAATGATTTATCTTTGACGTGATGTACTTCTTTTTTTAATACATGCAAGAAATAAAAAATAAATGCCTCTAACGCTTGAATACTTTCAAACCAGTCTACTTTAAGACTTCAGCAAAAAGTACCAGTTTGGAAATGTTAATATTAGAACTACTTCAAATATAGGAAAAAAGGAATGTTCTTGGGTACAATTGTCTTTTCCTATGACATCAAACCGTAAAAAGTGTCAGTTTGATCAATGTAAAACGTTATTGTAGAGTACTGGTTCTTGTTAGAGCTAGTTCAGAACTATTTAAAAGTTGGTCAAATTTTCTGCAGAGATAGGAAATAATAAATATTTGTTTCATTTTATGGCGATAGATTCTAAGAGAAAACTTAATCTTATTGTTGTTCATTCAATTAAGATGTATGTTCTGTTAGCTATTGATAATGATCCGCGGTTTAATTTTATGTTGAAGCCAATCAATATGGATAGTATACTTCTTTTTAGTTTTTCATCAGGATATTAGTACAAACACAATGTTTTAATTCAGAAAAATTCAATGTTTTATTCAACTTATTGTTACTAGCTGATATACCCGGTGTTACCGAGAAGTAAAATATATCAATTTTAACATACACTTTACATTACATTAATGTTTCTAAAAATGCCGAATAATAAAAAACATATTGTCCGCGAGTTACCAAATTTCAGCGTTTAAGTTACAAAGCCATGAATTGCTTGAGATTTAATTTATGGTATTATTTTCTAGCAATTTGCGACTGCCAAAAGTTATAAAATATTATTTTTGGTATTACATGGAGTAAAAAATATTACTTAAGAGTATTTATTGAATTTACTTAATGTATTGGCAACGAAAAAACTGCTGCTATCTTATTTGATTGTGGCGTTATTGATTATAGCTGTATCATGATTCAATCATATTGGTTATGCAGCCATTTGACGTTTACTCACAAGAATGAACTTAGATAGCCTAATAATGCGAGGAGAGCAAAAGAGCAATTTTTTATTTTACAGCTTGGTTGCATGAATATGAAAATTTTTCATAGTACGAAATATCCAAAAGTACATTTGATTACTACGTTTTATACTATATTTTCTATAACTTATTCCTTTTGACTCAAAATTATATTACGAGTTTTAAAAAATATAATTGCCACTTTTTTTGGTAAGCAGTAAAAGAAGAATAAAAGTATATGTGCACTACAAAGTACACAGAAAATGAATAATCCTTACATGCGATTTTTTCCAAAAGCTTAAGCATTTAATAAAAGAATGTACTGAAAACATGGTTTCATAACAAAATTTATGCGATGCTAACTTTTTGTAGTTCTTTGTTACAAACAGTATGAATATATTGTTGGAATTAGTTTTAAAGGTTTTCTAAGAGATGGCGTAACTATCAATAGATCGCATCGGGCACACCTGTGACTATATTCATTTCAAAGCACATTGTCTAAGCTTCATTTTTCAGTATGTGTCATTCCACTGAAGTGTAAACAACATATATTTTTTTCTCTGTGAACATGTCGACTTTCGTTCCAACAAAACGCAATTTGCGGGAAGGTTTACTTTTGTGCTTCCAATTGAAGAAAAAAGCGGTTGAAGCACAACGCACGCTTACTGAGGCTTACGGGGACTATGCTCCATCGATTTCTACTTGTGAGTACTGGTTCCGTCGGTTTAAAAGTGGTGATTTTGATACGGAAGACAAAGAGCGTCCGGGCCAGCCGAAAAAGTTTGAAGATGAGGAATTGGAGGCTTTGCTCGATGAAGACCCGTGTCAAACCCTTCAAGAATTGTCAGAATCATTGGGAGTCGACTTATCAACGGTCGGCAAACGCTTGAAGGCCATGGGAATGATTCAAAAGCAAGGAAATTGGGTGCCGTACCAGTTGAAGCCGAGAGACGTTGAACGGCGATTTTGCATGTGCGAACAACTGCTTCAACGGCATAAAAGGAAGAGGTTTTTGCATCGTATTGTCACTGGCGATGAAAAGTGGATCCATTACGATAATCCTAAGCGAAAAAAATCGTTGGGACCACCCGGCCATGCATCAACATCGAGGGCCAAGCCGAATATTCATGGCGCCAAGCTTATGCTGTGTATTTGGTGGGATCAGAAGGGTGTCGTGTACTATGAGCTGCTAAAACCTAACGAAACCATCACTGGGGAACGCTACCAACAACAATTGATGCAATTGAGCCGAGCATTAAAGGTTAAACGGCCGGAATATGCCAAAAGACACGACAAAGTGGTTTTTCAACATGACAACGCACGGCCACATGTTGCAAGAACCGTCAAGGAAACGTTGGAGGCGCTGAATTGGGATGTGCTACCCCACCCGCCTTATAGCCCAGACATAGCCCCTTCCGACTACCACCTATTTAGATCGATGACGCATGGCTTGGCTTAGCAGCGCTTCACTTCTTACGAGGATACCAAAAAATGGGTCGATTCGTGGATTGCCTCAAAAGACGAATCGTTCTTCCGGCGCGGAATCCATATGCTGCCAGAAAGATGGGAAAATGTTGTAGCTAACGATGGACAATACTTTGAATAATATACATTGTACCGTTGTTTCTAAATAAATGCTCAAAAACCGAAAAAAAACCTTTAAAATTAATTCCAACCCCCAATAGTTATTTAAATATTTTTGAAAATCAAAAAGACTAAACAATACTATTAGATGAAAACACTAAAACTAATCTATTATTAGTAATATTTACACAGCGAATAGTATTCCTTACAAAAATCTCGCTCATTAAAATTAAGCTTGCCTGTCATAAATGCTGTATTTAAATCATCAAAATATTAATAGAGGATTTAGGCGAACAATTTTATGAAAATATCTTTTTTTAAATTGATTATTGTTGTAAAACTATTAAAAAATATGTAAAAAATCAATCATATTCGATTAAAATTAAGATTTTACTGTGCTAAAAATCCGGTGCGCCAGAGTACTTTTAACTAACCAGAGTAACTTTAAACGCGTGTTTGTTGAAACATACTTTTTAAAACCTGCCACATTTTTCATTTAAATCTGTTTGTAATTGTAGTTCACATTTTTTATCAAAATGAGCGACTTTGCAAAATTTGTCAAGTTTTCACACGTAACAGTATGATTACAAAATAACATAAATTTTGCTACTTTTTCTACGCTTTATAATTTTCTTAATTTTTATTCCATTTTGGTAAAAGATGTGCGTTGAAAAGTCTTTTTTCGAATGCATTTTTTTGCTTGTTATAAAACAATCTTGAGCCGAGCTATGATGTGGGTCGATTTTCACAATTTTATAAGCACACCAAATTCAGCGCCATCTTTATATATACAGAATGTATGTTAAAAAAAAACATTTTTTGTTACTTAAACTGATGTAAAACTAACACGCAAATTAAGTTTTCGAATATATGTTATACTGTTTAAAAAAAATCTACTAAAATGTACCTTAATTTAACCGATTTTGCTTAAAATCTCCCTTAAGTGTAATGTAAAACAGCATGGTATTTTAAAAAAAGTGTAGCAAAAGAAGAACACATTTTTAAAAAAAAGTCGCAGCAAAACACTTAAATAATACTTTTTTTTAAAAGACTACACAATTCCGTTTGTCATTAATTTCAGAGAGAGAATATGTGTTTGTTTACATAAAATAAGGATATGTCAAATATATATTTAACCTTATTCTGATTGAATCATGAGCTGTATGTAGAAATATTGATTGGAAAAACAAATTCTGGAATTTTTTTCTAAGAAATACACAAAAAAACCTCTCTGTTGTTGACAGTCTGATAATTGATGCCATGTCTTAAGTCTTCAGAATTACTTTTTAATACGAAAAATGGTGCAGTCATTTGTTTCGTTGTACATCAAGTTTCGCATCTGTTTTTTTGCACATTGGTTTAAGAAAGCGGTTGCCCTTTTATTTGCCAATTATTCTATACAGCAACCTTTGAAACAATATAGTCGACATAGCCAATGGATCGACATATATTCAGTAGAATAAAACTGCAAGAATAATGCAGGAAGTGGCCATTACAATTTTTGCTGCCAGCTCATCGAACTATTCAATCTATTATTGCACCACATTTTAACATAAAGGAAAATATAAGAAGCAATCCAAGTTATTTGCTAAATTTTTTGCCGTACTGTACAGCATATTGTATCGTCTGAATCTCCATATTTCAAACCCTTTATGTTTCATTTTTTATTGATTATGACACAATCTGTTATTCAATTGTTGTACACATTGTTGTATACTTTAATTTAATTTTTACAAAGAAATATAGATATAAAAGCAAAAATCGTTTTTCAGAAGAAGTTTTTGGAATATTATTAAGGGGTCTCGAAAAACAATGCCACAACAATAATTCTACCTCTTAACATATTTTAAAGTAATATTTATACAACCGAATACAATTTTAATAACTTTGTGTAGTTAAAACAAATGTTTCACAAAAAGACATTTTTAATAGTAATTGAAAATATACTTCTCTGTTTTAGATAAAAAATGTACGCAATAAAGAAATATGTTGTACCAATATGAAGAATATTTATTTCTCTTTTAAAGAAAGTGCTTTTTTTGGGAGAAAATATAAACGCCATTTAAAGAAAAGATTTATTAAAATTAAATAAATATTTCTCTGTTTTCGGGAAATATTGACACAATAAAGAAAACGGTTGAATCTGTTATAGAGAAATGTTTTTCTGTTAAAGAGAAGGTTTTTCTGTCTTTATTGATGAGAAAAAATTATCTTTTTCACGGAAACTTATTACCATATTTAGGGAATTTTTGGGATAACATTTGAGAAAAGCATTCTCTGGAGCAAAGTCAATACCATTTTTCTCTAAATATGATGCCTTTTTTCTCATATTCCGAGAAACTTTTTTCTGAGTGTGTATTCAAATTTTATACGAACTTTTTAAAGAATTTGTAATTCAATAAAATGTATTAAATTTTATTCAAAATTGTATTAAAAATTATTATTTGTTTTAAATTTTAATAATTTTTATATAAATTTGATAATTTATTAAATAAATCAATTTATTTCAATATTTCTTACCGTGCTGTTTGCAACAAATGGAAATAACCCAGCAGCGGATTTGCCAGTGGCTACCATAGAACTAATACAGAATAAATTACCAGGTAAGGAAGCATTACTTTTTTCAAAAAGTAATTACCTGTAATGTAGCATACAAGGAAAAGTAATGCAGTGATTTTTATAACTTAATACAAGTAGTATGTTTCTCAATAACTTCTTGGTTATGCTGAAGGGAGGCGATCACTTACCTCCTGTCTCATTCAATGTTAAATGTAAGGCCTTTTATGCATAGTAAGGTAATATAGTCGGAAGTAGTGGTCATTACAAGGTAAATGATGCTTCATATATTCGGAATATATTCCATCCACTACTGGGAAATGTGTATTTAAATGAATAGGTTAAAATTTTTGGTTTAATATTAAGTAATATAAATATTGGTGCTCTCTGTAAACTGCGGCATTTTTTTTTGCTGAGTGTATTGAAAATCGTTTAACAAAGATGCGAGTTGTAAAAAACTCATCGTATCAATAGCTGATGAAGAGAATGAAACGATGATAGACCAAAACATAAAAGCGGATATGAACACACACACACACAATTCCAAACACTAGTACCGTTTAGCTCACACTTATTTAACTGGCTCTTGTTATTGTTGTAGTATTTAAGCAAAGCAAAAAGTAGATGTTAAAAAAAAAATAAATAAAGAGACTTAAAAAGAGAGTACGACGTACAAAAACGCAAAAAGCAAAAATATCACAAGCAGACAGATAGTTAAGAGAATTTCTAAGAGTGAGAGCGACAAGCAAAGAGCGCATGGTTCAGGACCAAACAAAAGGAACAAAGTTTGAGAGGGGGATAGCGGAAGTGGGCAACAAAGCGGGTGGCTTATAGGCAACAACAACACAAATAACAAAAATCAAATTGACTGGCTGTGTTTGCAACAGTTACCAGTCAGATAACCTCATGTACCGTTAACTCAATGTGACTGCGAATGTGTGTGTGCCGTTAAAACCAATGAAGATGCTAAAAACAGGGCGATTGGCACTTTCAGAATTCAGTTCGTGCCGGCTTTTCGAACTGTTTGGACGTGTTTTGTTGAAACTCGGCTCTTGAGAAGGATTAAGGATAAGTTGGTCCATGCTTGAAAGGTAGTTGAAAGTTTTTGTTGTTGGTTTTTTTTTGTCTATTCAATGGATTAGAGAGTGTGATGAAGAGATGTGCGCGAGGGTGGCAACGAGTTAAGCATACATGATAGTGTTGCTAGTGTGTGGACTTTGGAGAGCACAAAAAAAGACCACTACTTTGCAAACACATATGTGTACGTATGTTTTTGCATTAATGCATACACTGCTACACTCGGCTAAAAACAAACAGAATACAAATGACTATTTGAATGTAATAAAATATGTGTGGCCTAAAACTATGTAACATTTTTGTTTTGGCATAATATACTCAGCTCTTTGATCGATTGAGTTGGTTGACAGTTTCAAGAATAACAAAAATTACAACTAAAACAGCATGAATACATTTACAAAAGCTGAGTAAATGTAACAATTTTGTGTACTAGTGTTAGTCTCACAATGAATGCTGTGCGACCAATATACGCAGGACTACCTAGTGTGCAGAACTAATCCTGACATTTGTTTGACTTCCTTTCTTTTTATTAAAAAAAATTTCATATCTTTTTGTGTGTGTCCCAGAGTGTTGAAGAGTGTTGAATAAATTGGAAAAAAAGGTTTTTACACCTCGTTGCGCTTAAAAGAAGGCTACTTAAGCCAACAAAGCTTGCCTCAAAAGGTTGTGCAAATAAAATCCTTTTTATAATACAAATAATAATAAAGAACCGAAAATCCTTTTGCTGATTATGTTGCTAAGCTCTGATTTGGTACGCCCAGTCGTGAAACGCTTGCAATAAAAATAAAATTAAAAAAATAATCTCAAAATAAGCGCATAAAAAACGGCAACAATCTCTTACAAAAATTTTCAATTTAAAATTATCCATGCCCACAAACACAGAAGCGGGAGCACGAAAATTGTCTGTTTTTAATGGTCAATGATGTTGAGAGGTGGAAACAGTATAAAAAAGCATAGCATCATTTTAGGCACTAAGTGAAAAAAGTGTCTAAAAGTCACTATTAAATAGAAAAAAGCAAACACACGCCGTTACAGAATACGCACAAAAGGAATTTTTAATAGACTGCAAAAACAGCGCGAAAATTTATTGAGTGAAAAGTGAAATAAATGAAAATTTAAATAAAGCAGTAGCAGAGTGAAGAAGAATGTGAGCGGTGATTATCAGCTGAAGATAATAGCTGAAGGCGAGAAGAAAAAGCAAGAAAATAATTCTAGTGGCTACGTAAAGGAAAGAAAACAGTAAGTATTTTTTTTTTCAACAGCAGTTAAAATAAAATTTATTACCTTTTGCAACAGTGAGTGAAAAAATAAAATGGATCTTCTTTAAATAAAATCGGAGAAATAAAGAGAGAGAGAGAGAAAGAGAGAGACAGTGTGCATAAAGCTTTTATATTCTAGCATAGGGATGCCATACGTCCCGGTTTTGAGATCGGTGTACCTGTGTTCCGGTGCACAGTAATAAATGTCCCGGTTAATAATATTGAAGAAAAAACTAAAAGTGTATCCGTAAAAACTGAACAAATTTTTTGCAAATGCGTGCAAATGAATGAAAATGGAATTATTTTTTTTTACAAAATTCTGAATTATAAGAGTGAAAATAAACTTGTTAAAAATAGTACAATTTCAATTCGCAATTCCAGGGCACAAGGAAAATGGAGCGAGTATTTTCAATGGTCTTCTCGCAATTTAGTAAGAAAAGAAACTATCTCAACATAACCACCTTGAAAAGCATTATGCAATGCAATATTAATTATTCTATGACGTGCACAGAATTTTATAAAAAGATTAAAACGCAAAAGCATGTTCTTGAGGAATCAAAAAATTCAGCAAAATATGATCGGGCCAAACCTTTATTTTAAATAGGTTAGGTTAGGTTAAACCAGATGCCTTCGTGAAGGCTCACATAGACCAATTCAGGTCCTTAGTGGTACCGGTAGTGAAAAAAAGGAACCTTTGTGTTTATTTAAAGTCTTTAAAGATTTGCGTTGAATTCGCAAACTTTAGGAGGGATTCCAGAGACACTTTGGTTACATCTTTAAGCAACGGGAATGTCGATGAGCCTAGGTATTTTAGTCTTGATCTAAGTAGGGAGGGGCATGTGCATAGTAGGTGCTCCAGGGTCTCCACTGTTCCCGGTTTCTTGCACTTCCTGCAGTTGTCATCCGTGGTGATGCCAAGCTTCCTCGCGTGGGCTGCCGTCATGCAGTGACCTGTGAGCATGCCCACTAGTGCCCTGCAATCTTTGTGCGAGAGTGCCAAGATGAACAGAGTTCGTTTTTCGCATTGTGCATTGCACATGATTTTCGATATTTTGCACGATGTCGTATCTCTCCATCTACGATTCACTGCTTGTGTGGCTCTTCTTTCGAGGTTCCTATACAACTCTTGTAGCGGAGTAAGTACATGTTCTGCGATTTCTGATTCCAGCTCGGCGCCTTCCTTTGCTAAACCATCTGCCATCTCGTTTCCCTCAATGCCCTGATGGCTAGGGACCCAGTAGATGCGCACTCTCTTCGAAGCGCATAGTGCATCTAGTGCATCTCTGCCAGCCAAGACACTTTTTGACTTGATGCTAGCGGAGCGCATGGATTTGATCGCCGCTTGACTGTCAACGAAATTGTTAGAAATGGCTAGAATTTTCTAAAATTTAGAAAGGGCTATCTCAGCAGCCTTCCTTATGGCAAATATTTCCGCCTGGAAGACACTGCAGTGGTTCGGCAGTTTATATGGCTGCCTTATATTAGGCTCTGCGCAATACACAGCCGCATCTACCCCCGTAGGCATTTTGGAGCCGTCTGTAAATATGTTGACCGCCTGCTGTGCTTGTTCTATACCTTTGCACCAGTCATTTGGTCCCAGAAGAGTTCGTGCTTTGGAATTGACTATCGTGCGAGCCACCATGTAGTCCGTGCTACTAAGTAGATCCCTTCCGATTGTACAATGTCCAAAATTTTGAATATGCATGTTGCCTGCCGCCGTAAGGCGTTGTGCCGTTTTTCCGGCTATTAGTTTTGCGTGTATGTCCAGGGGGTCCATACTTAGAATTGTTTCAAGCACTTTAGTTGGAGTTGACTTCAGTGCCCCCGTGATGCAAAGCGCTGACTACCGCTGAGTTGAGTTTTCTCCAAGTGCCTGAGGAATGTTGATTTGTTCACAGCCGGCCACCACACAATAATCCCATAGAGTAGAATAGGATGCACTACCATTACATAGATCCAGTGCATTTTAAATAAGTTCAAACAATATTTTTTTGACCTCATTGACTGAATTTATGCTTCTTTTTATTTGTTATAAAATTTATAAATTATGTGTACCTGTGAGTTATATTTTTAATAAAGGGCAATTTATAATATTAAAATTGCGTATTTTTTTGGTGGAATATAAAAAAAATGTGCAAAGTTGTCTCGGTCAATTGCTGTAGACTTATGGCAGCCCTATTTTAGCAATTTCAAGTGTTTATTTCTAGCGCTTAAAAAGATGCTATACCTTAATGTCAGTTAAATCAAACGGTCATAAAAATATGAATGCATGTGCGAGTGTGTGGATTCATGTGTATCTATGTCGTTTAAGTGTTTGTTTGCCATTGCATGCAAACGCAGAAGCGAGCGTATGTTTTGCGCTGAATTCCGACATCTCCATATTATGGCCCATACAAGTATGTGCTGGTGTGTGTGCTTGTTGAATGTCTATGTGTCTGTGTGTTTTTAAATGGTTTGGCTATTCGCCAAAAATAATAGAATCACAATTTTATAGCATTCCCTTTGTGGGATTTATATTGCGCAATTTTTTCTGTCTTCTTTTTTAAGCGCCGGTTTTTTCGTGTCTGTCGCTGAAGATAACGAGTTAATTTTATGAAATGATTTGTGGACTAAAATATGTGAAAAGCCCTGTATATTTTTTTAGGTTTTTGTTTCTATTTTATGTGAGGTGTTAGTAAACTGTTGATTTCGGACTTCATTGTATTGCAACTGAGGGGAAAAAACTAATAAGGCTTTAAAGGTGCTTTCTTTTTTTTCAATAATGTCAATAATGTTTTTCTAAACAATTTGTTTATTATCTTAACTTATTTATAGGTATTTTTACTTGTTGTACTGTATAAGAACTTAGTTCTTATTTGTGCTAATGTCTTATAAATAAATAAAAATACAAATACAAGTGTGTTATAAAAATTGTATATTTTACTAATATAAAGATACTTATTACAACAAGTTCTTTAAAATAATAGTATCTATTGTAATAAATCTTGTTTTGTCTGCCCGAATCTTAGCGACTGAATGGATTCGCTAAAATTTGAAACATAAATTATTTTTAAAAAGATCAAAGAACCAAGGCGTGCTCCTTATAAAAACAAGGTTTTGTCTTTGACCTGAATGGAAAGGGAAAGCTTACTTAGAGGCATTGATTGGAACCATATATGAATTATTGATTAGGCGAAAGAACCGTGAAAGACAATTTGAATTGCTTTTAACCTAGGCTAGTGTTATGTTAAGGCATGCTAAGGCTTGCATGAGGTTAAGACCTCGGCAAGCATTTCCAGCCCTTAGTTGTATTCCTGTCATTTTATTCCACATTTTCCACAATTTTCTTGTGAATTTTTAGTTTTCCATAATTCTTATATGTAGCAAAGACCAAAGAAAGAGAAAAGAACCATGCCCGAGCCCAGATTCGAAGCAGGGAACTCTGGGTTGATAGTCTAGTGCACTCTCCACTAGACTACGAAGGCCGACTAAAAGGAAATGATATTTCTTGCATTCTAGAATAGGTAGTTGAAAACTTAGTTCTTACCACGCCCCTTTCGCCAACCCAAATCCCTTTACTAAAGTTTAATTTTTATCGAAATTTACTACTAATTAATCTTAAAAATTGTTTTCTTTTGATATCAAAACCATCAAGACTGTAGTATTTTTTAGTATAATGACCTTTTTTCATGTAACATCGTTTTTTAATATTTTTACTTGGAGAGAAATGGCAACATAAAATGCTAAGCTGATTGATATAGACAAATGGGATGACGAAGACTTTTAGTTGGTTCCAAATGTTGACGATAATGAAATTAGATTTTATCCCTTCAACACAAAGAATAAAGTATGTTTTCTTTCACAGAAAGAAATCACACTTTTTTTTCGAAAAGTTTGTGAAATAAGGTACTATTTCTTTCTTCTGCGCCATCGAAAAGTTTATGCCTATTGTGCCATTCCACGGGAAATGGGAAAATGAGATATTTTATTAAATTAAATGATTACAACCAACTAATTCTTAACGCAATGTATAATAGTTGAATTTAGATGATCTGTAATAATTATTTAGAAAAAACCAAGATTAATTTTTTTTTTCACTATGACAAGTTGTTGGTTATTGTGAACGAGTCGTACGATTTTTTCCCACTAGTCCCACGATGTCCCACCAGACACAATTTCTACTTTCTTTCTTTTCTTGTAGAAACTAAACTTGGTGCAAATTTTTAGTTTCTGTTGAAGTCTATTTAATCATTTCATAGCATAGTAAAAGACATCTGGCTATTTATTTATTTTTATTTATTTATTTAATGAAATGTTAGCGCTTGCAAGAATAATCTTATAATTAAGCACCAATTACATATATGGCGATAATATCAACACAAAAATATGAGATATAAAACATAATCTTGAATAAAATTTAAAGTTAAAATTACATATGGGAAAAAGTTAAAACATTAACAATTTTGTAAAATTGAACCAAAGGTAATAACTGAGATTTATAACAAATATAAATAATAAGACAAACAAAAAACTAAAAAGATGGGGAAAATTAAAAGAATAAAATTAAAAGGAGATTAAAGGAGAGAAAAAAAAGAAAACGAAATAATATAGCTTAAGTTAAAGTGAAGACAAATAATCTGATAGCTTAGATTTAAACAAGGTTGCATTGCAAATACGCTGTAGAGAGAATGGAAGCGAGTTCCAAAGACGTATAGAATTAACAAAAAACTGCTGTTCTGATGCCAAGCAGGCGTGTTTTGGTTGAACCAAGTTGTTACCGCGCTGAGATCTTAAAAATTTTAATTTTTCGTATAGATTGAGAGGTTCCTTAGTAAAAATGATTTTATGCAAGAAGACTAACGCCTTCATGTTCAGGACATGGTCAAAAGTCAAACCGAATATTTGTTTTGCATACTGTGATATGCGGTCAGTTCTTTTAAGTCCGAAGGCATAACGAGCGATGTTGTTATAAGCAACGTTCAGCTTGCACTTGGTAAGTCATTTATATAAACTGAGAATAAAAGCGGACCCACTATAGAACCCTGAGGTACTCCACGGTTCACACTTAAAAAACTTGAGGTCGCGCAGCCGATATTCACTGCTTGTATTCTATTAGCAAGGTATGAACTCATTAGTCGAGTGGCTGTTTCGGAAAAATTAAACATGTAGGACAATTTTGAACTTAAAATTTGGTGATCGATCGTGTCGAAAGCTTTCGAGTGATCTAGAAGAATCAAAATAGTAACTTCATTTCGATCAAGATTATTTCGTATTTCGTCGGACACGTCTAGTAGAGCAGTTACGCAACTGTGTTTTGGTTGGAAACCTGATTCTCTATTAGTTAAAAGTTTGTTACACAATAAATATTTGTTTGTCTGTTTGTACATAAGCGATTCAAAAACTTTCGATAAATATGGCAAAATTGCTATTGGGCGGTAATCGTTTCCAGTTTTAGGAATGGGAATTATATAGTATTAAATGGGAATGGGCTATGTATAGCATTCGAGCTAAAATTTCGCTTGACAGTGCAGGAGGCGGAGGTGAGGTATTTTTGATTGTCCCACCAGTCAAACTTCTTTAACCAAAGAAATATCACCAACATATTACTATGAGTTAATTTTTTGCAGTAAAAGTTTTATAAGTCGGTTCATAATTTAATGTAAAATATCTATTTGATCATTATATCACATCAAAATACAAAGGGTCTAAACATTAGGTCTAAACATCAGGTCTAAACATGAGGGATTCTGGAGTAAACTGTCCCACCAGTCAGTTTGGAAAGCCTCTATTACATTTTTTTAAATGTAAAAGTTGTGCATATTCAAAGAGAATACTTTTTGACGAAATAAA
This sequence comes from Dichetophora obliterata, assembly GCA_963920525.1. NCBI lineage: Eukaryota > Metazoa > Arthropoda > Insecta > Diptera > Sciomyzidae > Dichetophora > Dichetophora obliterata. Next base: position 282,704,713 of record OY986435.1, read on the forward strand.
AAAGCGCTATACTTTACAACGGCAGCAATAAAAGTGGCTCATTGGCACATAGCCTTATTGAAAAATATGGCAAAAATGGAATATTAAAAAAACAGGATGACTTTCACGATTGGCTGGAAACAACTGGAAACAACAACTGTTAAGGCACTATACCAGGATAAAATTCGACATCGACATAGTTTTTTTTTGAGAACTTTGTAAAGAAAAACCAAAATTAATTTATTTAAAATATTGGATATTATTTAACTGAGATTAAGGAAATGTAAATTAATAAAAATTTTTGACAAAGCTAAAGGATTCATTCATTCATATAAAATGAAATTGATAGAACGTTAATGCCACGTTTTGACATAATTCAAAATCCATTTTGTTTAAAGGAAAAGAAAATTGTAAAAGATTAAACAAAAATTAAAAATCTCCCAGAGATCATAGTGAACTAACTCATTGCGTTGATCTGGTACAAAAGTTGAACAAAGAAATGAAGGGCTTCTATGACTATGAAATTTCGTATGTTTGGTTAGTTTAAGCTTTTTAAGAAAGACTTCAAAAATGGTTGAAATCGGTCAGTCCGTTATTTCCTTGATCTTACATTAATTGCTACATGATTTTGTATTTAACATTGATCGTTGATCGATCTTAATGAAACTTGGTTGAAAATGGTTGAAATTGGTAAGACCCTAGAGGTTCCTCCCTTGGGAAAATATTAATTTTTTACATGATGGGAAATTCATACAAAAGTTGAAAAATTTTAATGAAACTCGGTCAGAGGGATTAATATATTAATAGATGTGTACTGAAAATGGTCGCAATCAATTAGAGCAACCAGAGCAACTGGAGCAATTAGGACGTATAGTAAAAAGTATGTTGACAAAGCAATTAAAACAAACGCAAAATTACCATTTTAGTCATTTGCAAAAAATTCCTTTTTACAAAAGGCGTACAAAATCGTAGGAGATTTTATATTTTTTTATTTTTTTATAAATGAAATTGAAATAAAATTTCACCGATTCTTATGATTTTGTTTTTTTAATGTTTTCGAAAAATTATAATTTTACTGCCTTATAAATGAATCTTATAATGATGCCCCAATTCAAAATTACATAACATTTTTTGATTTACTTGATTGCTTTATTTTAAAAACCTTAATTTAATCAAATTTTTATCTTAAAAAAAGTTAACACTTACGGTTTTACACGAAAATTGTAGTTTTGTAGAAAATTGTAGAATTTGTTTTCTTTTACCCCTTTGCCAAGAACAGACAAAACACAAAATTCACTTAAGCTTTTGAAAGCTGTATACCTCGCAAATATAAAATTTTTCGAAAATTATTTTTCATTTATGTTAGTGGAAGTTTTACTTATGAAATAACATTTATTTCATGAAAACTCAACGATACTTCCATTAAACACAACTTCGAAAGTTTTAATAAATATTTCAAACTTTGGACTTTACACTCAGGGAATTATTGAATTTCGTATACGGCTGCCATGAAAAAGATGAGGCTGTAGTAGCCATACTAGAGTTATTATTTATGAAATGAAGTCACCTTAGCTGAAAGTTTATTGCAAGCACTTTATGAGAGCTCTCATAGCCCTAATTGAATCTGCAATTATCATAAAAAAAACAAAAATTATGTTGAGCGTCTTTTGAAAATAAGAGTTGTGGTTACAGTTGTGATACATTCAGTAATGTGGCTGCTGCAACCAACTTTGAAATCTTGCGTGTAGAGAAACTCCAATACGGCTATTGTAGCCTCAATACGGTTTTCACGCTTTTACTGAAGATACTAAAACCACAAAAGACAAATTTCTCCATTTTAGTTTTGGCTTTGCAGCGTGCTTGTTGGCAAATATTAAAAAAAATTGATTTTAAAGTTAATCGGTATTTACTTTGATAATCGCTTTCCTTTGATAATAAATATTATGCCTATTGTATTGAAAAAGGCATGGATTATATTACAATTCCATTGTCTAAAACTATTTGTAAGCATGTTTCAGATGCATGCTAATGGTTTGTCGTTTATAATATGGGATTTTTAAAGTTATATAAAAAAAAAAATTAAAAAAAAGTTGTATGAACAATTAAAATTTTATATTTATTTGATCAAAAAAGTAATATTTTTTCAAATGATTTGAAATAAAAATTTAAAAAATATTTAAAAATAACACTTTTATTAAGCAAACGGCATTAAGAAATTGGTGATAACCTTAAAATCGCAGAGGTTATTAGCTTAAATAGAAAAAGTTCAGACAACCTCAACATAAGGATTTATGGCTACCAAAACCGAATTCGTCTCACCATTGCAAAAGGCGCTGTTATGACCTCTCCACAATTTGGCTGTCAAAACCGAATCCCACTCACCATAGCAAAAGGCGCTGTAATGACCCGTCCACAATTCGGCTGTCAAAACCGAATTCCTCTCACTATCGCAAAAGGCGGTGTTATGACCCCTCCACAATTCGGCTGTCAAAACCAAATTCCTCTCACCATCGCAAAAGGCGCTGTTATGACCACTCCACAATTCGGCTGTCAAAACCGAATTCCTCTCGCCATCGCAAAAGGCGCTGTTATGACCCCTCCATAATTCGGTTATCAAAAACGAATTCCTCTCACCATTAAAAGTTCTTACAACTTTTTGTGAGGTTGTCAAAACCTGCAGAGCATCTCTTAAACAGGAATCTAACAGCCCTTATGGAAGTTGTCAGAGCCTCGCATTTTAAATTTTATGAGAGCCGTAATATTACGGCTAGAAGAAGCGAAGTTTTGATAGCATCGCCAGTTCTGTGAGTGTACCATAACTTTATGAACTTATACTTTATGAACTAAATGCAGTTTATTTTACTGTTTGTATAAATGTTTAAAACATATGAAATAATACAAAAGATATAACAGCGAAATGTTTTGTTCTTAGTTTTGTTTGCAAATTGGCAATTATTAAAAATACATAAATATTATTCCTTTCTTTAAGTAACATGTTATTTCAGTTGGAAGTTAACTTAGTTGTTAAAATTATAAAAAAATGGACATATTCTTAGTTTTTAAAAATTTAACAACAAAAATAATAAAATTCTTGAGAAAGTCCATTTTGCTAGGTGTTGTTCTTTTTTAAATGGCTTGATTTTCAATTTTCAAACTTGCCAAACAGTTTTTCACAAAAAAGTAATAATGTTATAACGTCATAACTTTAGTTTTAGTTATAAAAGGCAGATAAAATTTTTGAAACATAGAGAAGAAACATTTTTATGGCCTTTAAAAATTTTGTACTTTTTTGTGCAATATTTTCTAACAAAAATGACCAAATTTTGCAAAGACCAACTGTCGACGTCTCGCGTCGCAGACTGACATTCCTAGATACTAAACCTCTGCATGAGTGCGCTTGAAATACATTTCAGAACACTGATTTGTGGAGCAAGCGTTGGTTAAGGCGAATTTACACGATTCACTATCATCGTTCACTTTGGATGAATCATCTGATTTGTAAAATGTAAATTGAGTTTCATCTTTTAAATGAAGATGATTGTCATCCACATTGAACAGTGAAAGAAGTAGAAGGTTTTCCTACTTTGATGAAAGTGAAAGCGAACCGAACTGACTTGTCATTCGTACTGAAACACAATTGAAAGGTGTTCACATAATTTCAAGCAGAAAGTTTATATATTTTTTATTTAATTGCTAAATAGCTTTTATTTATTTAATTTTTTTAAACGTCAATAAAATTAATCAGCCAACGAATATATTTTGACATTCAACACCGTATTATCCATCAAATTTCAAATTTACACTTAGAATAATGTAAATTAAAAATTGATTCACTGTCATCGTTCAACGTTCACTATCATCGTTTTGAGTGAAATGTGTAAATTCGTCTTAATGTTCGTCTTTCATTAATTAGAACAAACCTGACACTACAGAGAGCACTCGTCGCGTGAGCAGAACAAAAACAAAAGAAAACCGAATCAATGTTATGCTTGAGTCGACAGAGAAGAGCGCAGCAGAACAAGATGACTTAAATGTTATGTGATCAACAGCAGAACGCTTGGAGTTATGATGTGTTGTTTAGGTTTAATAGTTTCTGCATTTCCTTCTGAAATAAAAATCATCTAAAACGCAAAAAAAAAAGGGAATTTCTTATTATTTATTGAAATTATTATAAGAGATTTTTTTATTATATAAATCAATTTATTTTTTTTCATTCTTCACAATATTTAATTTAATAAAAGTTATTAAACAATTAAAAATAAATATATGTTTTAAGTAACAACAAAAAAATTAATTAAATTTTATTGTGTTGATTTTTACCCCTCTAAAAATGAACCTTAGTCTCTTTTATTACAACTCCCAAGATATTTTAGCTGTTACGATAATCGCCAGTGAGCTAAGCCATTTTGCAAAAACCTCCAAAATTCATGTTTTCCGTAAATATATTGGCTGGTGCAATAGTTTTTGCAAACTTAAAGTAAAAATTAAATGAAACAAATAATTGTACCTATATTTTAATTTTGAAAAAAAATTTCATCAAGACCCCCCTCCCATTGGTAAATCCTGACTACGGCCCTGTCATAAAATACTGGCGTTATTTTTCATGTACCTTAATTATTTCTAAAAAATTCGAGTTAAAATGATTAAAAAAAACCCTCCGAAATTACATAAAATAATACTTAAATTTGCAAAATACAATATAATATGCACTTAAAACTCTAAAATATGCGCTAAAAAAAAGGTAAAATATGCAATAAAAAATATTTTTCTTATATTTTATTATCGGTTTAAAACAAATATTGCCTTTAATTAACAAAAAAAAAGTATAGCAGTGACTGCCGACCGAAGCGAAAACATGTATGTAAAATATTAGTATTCCCTGGAAGACTTTGTCCTGCCACGGACCGCCTTACTGCTATATAAGAATTTTCATGCTAATTGGAAAAAATTTTATATTTTCACCCCCTCAACCTTAGATTATTTCTTTCAAAATATTTTTTATTCAGATAGCATTTTTATTTTATAATTACACCAAACTATATTATTACATTTAAATTGAAAATTGTTGATATAAAAATAAAATACAGGGAGCACTATTGAATGAAAAATAATCCTCAAAAAGGATATTTAATTTTTTCTTTCAATGTATATGTGCACGGAAAAATATAATTCATAAACTTTTAATGAAAGCTGTTCATTAAATTTTTCTTGACCATTTTATGAATAAATTCACTCTTTTTAATGGTTTTTTCGTTAACTTAACGAACATTTTCATTAAAGTTTATGAACGAGTTCACAAATTTTAATGAAACCAATTCATAAATATTTTTTCATAGCAACTCTGAAATATGAATTTATGAATAAGTTAATGAACACTCTTCATTAAAATTGCCAACTAATCTCGTCGTCTAACGGAACATTGCTTTATTGAATTAAAGATTAATAAAAGTGTATCTACCAGTGATTCAAATATTTAACGTAAATAGTAAAAAATGTTTTGTGCTTTGTGCAAACAAGAATACAAAAATACAGATATCTTTGTAGGACACATAAAAAACTGAATTTTATTTCTAAAAAGGACACGTTGCGCTGTCAATTTTGTGCACAATTGTTTGGTGGTGTTAATATTTATAAAAGACATCTTAAAAGAAAGCATTCTGATTTAGAGTCTTATTAACTATTGGCAAATGTTTGCAGCAATCAAAAACAAAAAGAAACGCAACTAGTGTATTGCCAACGAAGCCGATAGCATTCCTAGCGCAGACGATTCAGTTAATTTTTGCTTGAAATACTTCTTAATTTTGCGAATCAATTTCTTCCTTAAATACTTTTTCATTTTATGTAATAAAATAAGACTTATTATTTGCCATTTTTACTCAAGACATTAAACATATTAATAAAATAATTAAAATGTATGAAATATACTTCTGAATATTTAAACAATACATTTTCATTTAAATTTATTAGGTAACGTGTGTAATGTTCTACCATTTCTTTCAACAATTTCATAAATAAAAAGTTTACTCAAATTTCCATTAAAATTTAAAAAAATTTGAATGAACTTCTTCATTAATTTTAAGACCTTTTCATTAATTTTAATGAAATTGTTCATTAAATTTTAACGAACATATTCATAAAGTTTAATGATTTTTTCGTTTATTTTAATGATTTTATTCATTAAATTTTAATGATTTTATTCATTTAATTTTAATGAAATTTTTCATTAAATGATACGTTATCATTAATTTTGTTCATTCAATTTCAAGCTTATGAATACAGTTCATTATATTTTAACGTACGTGTGCGGTGGTTCAAAAGGAACGAATATTTTCATTAAAACAACGCACAAAATCACTTATTTTATGTACATTTTCCGTTCCGTGTAGAGCTGTAGCTAAAATAAAATAAATTTACTTTTTTTATGTATGATATTTTGTTTGAAGTCTCTTTTAATGCCTGCATTTGAGATCTTGCTATAAGGAAAACAGAAAACATAGCAAGCAAAGTGCAGTTTATTTTCTGCCCCCGATTCGGTTCATCTGTACATCCGGTTCATCATTAATGCACATTATTTTCATCTTTTATCACTTCATTATATTTTAAATTATGGGTTTCGGTATAAAAACAAAGTAAAACATAGACAAAAATATAAATTAAACTTATTTAAATAATTAATATACACATAATTATACACATACATGCAATTTGTATTTACATACATTTCATTTACATTATTTTCACTGTTTGTGTCATTAATTATTGCATTATATTTTTAAAAGAGATACTATAGGCTTATGGTAGCTGAAATAAGAAACGAAAAATTTTGGACGATGCAGTCCCACTTATGATAAAATTATTATTAGGTAGCCTTGACATCTTCTATTTTCTCACGAGCTGCAATTTCAAACAAAAGACAACAATATAAAGTGCGTGTGTCACACACATTGGCAGCTTTCAGTGGAGTCAATAGTTGGCAACTGTTTTTTTTTAAATTTGAGTGAGAAACCTTTGCAATTAAATGATCCATTCACAGCAGATGACTCCTCTGAATGCGGCCAATGAGTGTGACACACGTTCTCTATTTTGTTTTCTTTTGCTTGACATTCGATTCGAGCACGAAATGTCACTCCTACCTATTACTTATTATACCATTGTCCCAGTCAGAGAATATGCTGGCGACATTTATAAAACTACAAATGTTTTTATGTTGGTCATGACACTCGAATACACGCTCTTAAATATTGGCTACCAGGCGCTCAGCAAATGCAGTAAGCATGGCAAAATTAAACAAGGTAGTGTTAGGGCGGAGAGCCGGTGACCGAAACTGTCAAAACCAAGTTGACATTTCATACAAAATCTGCAACCAATGGCCGCATTCAGCGCAGACAACTGTTGTGAACTGTAATGGTAGCGCCATCTTAGCTGACGATGTTTTTCTCTGAATTTATTGCTACTCTACACGTCAGAAGCTAGATTCAATTTAATTATATTTAATTTTTATGCAAATTTAATTCAACTGCAAAGGTTTCTCACTTAAATTTGCTGCGTTCTTTCTATGTTTATTAATTTAACAGCGTCAGTAACAGCATCTGACAGTTAAGCAAGCAGTTGTGTTCATGTAGCATAGAATTTGTTCGCTCTATTAAATGGCGTCCGCTGCCTGATCAGTTTTAGTTAGCGGTCCCAAAATTCGACCATTCAGCGAATTTTAACATAACAGTTGCCAACTGTTGTCTACGCTGAATGCGGCCAATGAGAATGCAATATGAAAGCAAGATTTGACAAATATATCAAAATGGATGAGTTTGACAGTTATGGTCACTTGGAAAGAGAACACATTCAGCCCTAACACTACCTAGTCTAATTCTACTATGGCAGCAAGCAACCATCAATAAGTTTATCTGCTGACAAATAGTTCCTTCATAAAGAAATCATGAGGATATTTACTGTTTTTCTATCAGTGTATATGTAGATCTGTAGCTAAACTAAAATACATTTACAACAACAATTACCAAGCAAATCTACTACAACGATGAACAGATAAGAGCAGTATCACATCAGTTGCGCAACGTTAGAGGGGATGAACCGAATTGGCGGCGGAAAATAAACATAACTTTGCTTGCTATGTTTTTTGTTTGCCTGGTAGCAAGATCTCAAGTGGAGGCATTAAAAGAGACTTCACGCCCAGTCAAACAAAAACCAAATAACAAAAATTTTAAATTTATTTTATTTTAGCCTACAGCTAGCTCTACATATACATTGAAAAAACAGTAACGTTCAATAGCTGCATTCCCGTGGTCGTTGAACTAGAGCACGGCTCTATTTTATTCACAAAACAAAAACCAAAATTAAAACCAGCTCGATTTCTAGCTTTATTTCTGATCTTAAAATGCTTCCAAGTTTCAAGTATTTTTTATCAAAACGAAGATAGTTGGCAAATCGAAATAACTATTCATTTTCCTATTTTGACGTTTCACCGCTCAATGGGCGTTTTGATATTGTTGTTTTCTTTTGTTATTGTTCTTAAAACAGCTGTTTCAAGACTGTGATGACAAATTGATATAAAGTTGAACTAACGTTCTTTTACTGAGCTTTGATCTGTTCTAGTGCCACGGGAATGCAGCTAATGTTTCGCAACGGAGCAAAGGGAGGGAAAGAACGATGCGTCAGCAGAGGAACTTACTGATGGTTGCTTGCTTATGTTTTCTAAGTTTCCTATCTTGTTATCTTTGCTGTCTATATTGATGACGAGAGTTACTCGGAAAAAGACAATGACGCAAACCAAAGATTTACTCTCTACCAAAATCGTTCAACGCGCCTCAAGAAGTTTTCACTTAAAAAAAACAAATCATTTTTAAATACATATAAAATAACTTAATAAAAAAAAAATAAAGTGCATTTAAAAGTACCTAGTAATTCTAAGTTATCTCTTTCCTTATGTCGTATAAAATTTTTAATTGTTGCAAATCAAAAAAAGCAAAATATGCAAAAACCAAATGAATTTATTGTATAAAAAATATACGCAATTAATATGCAAAAATAAACATTTTTTGTAAAATATGCAAAACCATGGATTTATTGCAAAATATTTAAAAATATGCACTAGCTATTGAATACCATTTAGAAGGAATTTGCATCATTCGCAAAGATAACTTAACCATTTGCGCTTTAAGATGCCCAGTAAAAACTTGCATTTGCATGAAATTCCTAGCCTTTAATCTCTTTGCCAATGTTTTGCTGCATTAGCTTGCGAACAGAGTGAACGCTGATTCAGACAGGCAGGCAGACAGGCGCAGGCAGTAACATGCAAAGGAACGAGATAGAAATAACTCTTGCCTCACTTGTTCACATAGTTTGCCCGCGCCTGTCTGCCTGCCTGTCCGCCTGCCTGTCCGCTTCGGCGTTCACTCTGTTTGCAACCTTAGGTGTGATCGATGCTTTTCTCGCTGTTATCAATCAATTTTGTTTTATAGAACGAATAACATCGTGTTCTGGTAAAGCAAGCGGCGAACAAGTTCTGAGCATTGCCATGCGTTGCCATGTTGTGCATAATCAGATACACACAAGTCCCACTAAACAGATTTCAACGTGACGCTTGTTAAGCCATGCACTGCTATGCCATGCGAGGCTGACTGGACCTTTAAGGAATTGGTTATTTCTGCTTGACTTAACAGAGTTATGTTATGTTCAGAACTCGGCACTGTTGGCTCTACTGTTGTAGAAAAAACGAGTGAATTTGTGCAGAGGTTTACTAGATACTTTCATGAATTGTTATTATTTTTTGAATTATATAAAACCCTTGAATTTTTTCCCTAAGTGCCACTAAAAGTGAAACACTGTTTTAATGAATCGTTGAAATACTTTATAATTGTAAGCTAAACACTGCTTAAAGTAGTAAATTTAAATCTTTTGATATGTATTTCTTGTTTCTTCTTGATCTAACCGCCAAAGGGTAAGGCCTAATAAACTCTACATCTCTCTAAGCCACTACACTTTTTATTTCGTTATTAATGACCCGTATTAATAACCAAATGTCGCGGAGTCACTTCTTTTAAATGATACCCTTCATTTAAAAGAAGGCCCTGCTTCCTTTGGTACTTAATGAGGAGCATAAGTTCTCCCACAGGTCGGAAGCATTCTCCTCATGGTAGGCTACCGAAAGCCTACCATCACGCGTGTTTTTTTTAACGCGCAAAATTGCTCCCGCCCCTTATGACCAGAGCAATTTAGCGATGAAAATATCACCGACTTTAACACCTACTTTTTTGAAATAAATGAATAAGTTTTTAAATGTTTAATTTTTTAATTTTTTATTTTAATGTTTTTATGTTGTACTAGCTGAACCCGGTGTGCTTCGCTACCCCCCTCGTACCAGGATTGCATTTCAAAATTGTGGCAATACCAAAATCACTTTTCACGCCATTGAATTTTCGAAATAAGTCCACCCCAGCGCCACCTACCGTGTCCATTTATACACAAATTATTTTCTTATGATTAAACAAACATACATTCTGAATTTCAGTTAAATTGGTCCATAAATTCAAATTTTCGATATAAGTCCACCCCAGCGCCACCTATCGGGTCCATTTATACACAAATTATTTTCTTATGATTAAACAAACATACATTCTGAATTTCAGTTAAATTGGTCCATAAATTCAAATTTTCGATATAAGTCCACCCCAGCGCCACCTATCGGGTCCATTTATACACAAATTATTTTCTTATGATTAAACAAACATACATTCTGAATTTCAGTTAAATTGGTCCATAAATTCAAATTTTCGATATAAGTCCACCCCAACGCCACCTATCGGACTTTCCCGGAGGGTTTTTCCAAAATTTTCCTTCGTAAAAACCTTCTCCTGGCAATTATAAACAACTGAAAAAAAATTTTAGACAAATCGGCCCAGCCATTCTCAATTGATGTTTTACTATACATTTTTTACACCATTTTTATATATATAGATTTAAAAGAACTAATATTCCCTTTAAACCCTTCTAATTTCAATAAATAATAATAATAATATAAAACACGTCGCATTAACAGGCTTTTGACCTAAAAATCTGGCCAAAATTGTTTTTTAACATATTAGTGGTATTCACTATGTACGGCTACTAGTGTGGCAGATGGATAAAATAGCAGATTAGCTCTAAGCAACAACAAAATGCATTTTATGTAAATTAGCTGCACGTTAGCTCTTTTGATACACACAAACCCTTGAGTAGATTTGAGTAGCTACTGTACAACAGCAAAATGCAACTCTGTGCCTGACCTCCCTAATCGTCACTGCTTGCCATTACTGCAATGTTTTATTTCCTGTTAAATTAATTGTGTTGCTACTTTATATAATGCTAGCTACCGTCAATCCACATAATTATGTTAGCTGCATCTTCAATTAAAACTTTAAAATTTCGGACTTATTTCGGTTTTAGTATACAACAGACAGCTGTTTTAGTAGCTCTTTAGCAGAGATGTCACATTGTTAAAAAGTGTGTTCACAATTTGTTCTGCTATTCGGATATTCCGCTCATCTGCCAGACTAGTTGCCCTACATACTGAATACCGCTATTGTGTATAAGGAGGCCTAGCAGGTACAGAAAAGTGTATATATTCTTGATCAGCGTCACCTCCCGAGTCGATTTAGCTATTTTCGTCTGTCCGTATGTCTATCTGTCCATCTGTGATCACGATAACAGCCGTAATTTTAGAGCTATCGTAACAAAATGCAGTATATAAGCTATGTATTCAAAAATAGCAATCGAGTTCGAAAATGAGCCACATGGTATGAAAACCACGCCTATCTCGCATACAAAGTGACTTTACCAAAACGGTACAATCTCTTTAAATTCCACAAAAATTCATTTAATGACTTCAAATTTTGTACATGAGCTTAATATGCAGTCTTGAAATTTATGAGATGTTTAAAAATCGAATGAAAATCACACCCACCTCCCATACAAAATAAAATCTCGTTAAATTCTGCAGCATGCTATAAAGTTTTTATTTTAAATTTCAGATGTGAAAATGATCCCTCGAAATTTTCTCTTTCTTTTGGAAACGAAGGTTATGAAATCAAGTAATTTTCAACAAAATACCATTTTTATGCAAAATTCTTTTCTGTAGATTTTTTCGTGAGTTTGTAAATATATTTTCGCGTAAAAATTATTAGCCCTGAAGAGCCGAAGGTGAGAAAAAACTTAGCAAATGTTTACTCTTATTAGAAGTATCTTTATATATTCTTATAAGGATGACATACGAAAAAAAATAATTTAAAAAAAGCTAAGGTTTTCGGTGATGAATTTTTACAATTTTGTGAAATATTGTAATCAATCTTTCATAAAACGGCATAATCAATGTGTGGAAAGACAACAAAATCACTTTTCTATATTAAAATAGAACAAAAAACATATCACAAAATTTTAAGTACGTCTAAAAAACTTTTAAGAAACTATATAATTTAAAAACACTGATTGAAACGATATCGTTTTTTTTTTAAATATCTTATTTTTTGCAATCCATAACTAGCTAATACTTTCACGATTTCCAAAACAAACTAATTAATGAAGCTTTGAACTTGTGCTATCAGCAGAAGGAAAGAAGTTAACTAAAAGCTTGGAAAAATACTTTGAATAAATTAAGCTCGAATGGCGGTAATTAAAAACAATAACGGTTGTATACATGATGCGCAATAAGTATTTTAAAGAAAGCTTCCAATCTCGGGATCTTGCGATCTCGGAGTTTTTCCAGGCCCGGGATTTTAAGGCCTAAAATCCCGATATTTTCGGGATCCCAGGGTTGCCTTCAAATTGCAAAAATGCAATATTTTAATTTGACTTTGATTAAAAACGTTTAAAAAAATTTAAGTTTACGTCAAATGTTCGAAAATGGAAAAATATATATATTTAAATCGTAGTTGATGCGGCAATTTGCTTCAAAAAGCATATGATTATTTGATAACAATTCCGCCTACTTGTGTTGAATCCGAGAGAGTTTTTTATCGGCTGAAAGTTTTACCACCAAAATTTTTTTGTCAAGCCTGGGGGATGACACCTTAGTATTTTTAAGAGCATATTTTCAAAGTCAATCAGCCTAACTAACAGTTCAAAGACTTCAGTGATATTAAATCAAAAATTCACCTCTTTTATGTTAATATTATTAACACAGAAAATATGAATTAAATGAATTATTCTATAGATATATATAATAACTATATATATTCTCGTCCTTTGTATATATATAAAAATAAAATAAATTAACTTTTTATGAAAAAAATTATTTTAAACTGTTTTTTTTTAATTCTTTCGACAAGTTTTTATTAAAAGATGTCGTAACTTTTATACTTTGCACACGAATTCATTTTTTTTGTTAAAAAAGTACTTTTTATCTGTTTTTTAAATCCCGTGATTCTTAATAATCAATCCCGAAATCCCGAAATTGAAGCTCTAATTCTAACCAAAGAAATAAGAAATTTAACAATAGATTTATTTTAAGGAATTGGACTTTTTCCAAATTTTTTGATAAATACCCCTTAGAGCGTCGTTACTTTTTTGTTTATCAAAAGCTGCAGATAATATTTCGGAAACTGAAAAAAGACACCTTCAAAATTAGTAAAAAAAATTAATTTAAAACATCCATTTATTTCAGAAATGTGCCAAAAACCGATTTATAGATAAATTTCCGCTCGGGCAAAATTGATTTAGAAAGGAACATTTTAGGTTAGATTTGGTTAAGGTGGTGGTCGGCCAACGACCGGACTACATAGACTAGAAATTCGGTCCGTTGTGATACCACAGCGGATCTACTCCTTCCTGCCTGCTCTCCTATTCACTGACGTAGAATCAACTTGTACTAATAATAAATAGTAGTAGGCGATTAACGTCTACCTCCTCGAGATCTCTGAGATCATCATAAAACAGGCTTCCTAGATGTTTATGTCTTCTGCGGGATAGAGCGGGGCATGAACAGAGGAGATGCAATACCGTCTCCTCCTCTTCCTCATCCCTGAAACTCCTACAGAAGTCATTCGCATGAACCCTCATTCTTAAGGCATGTCTACGCTTTACAATTTTCCGGAATGTCCCTATGCCCTGGTACCCAGACCAGATGAATGTCGAACTTATCGGCCATTTAAGGGCTGTTAGTGATGTTAGGAGCATACATCCACAAAATTTTATCGCTGCTTGGCTGCCCGTAAAAATGTAGATATCTATAGTTAATATCTTATTATACCTCATCCCTTCCACAGCTCTATTAATGGCCATTATTTCAGCCTGGAAGACGCTGCAATATTTTGGTAGTCTAAATGAGGTTCTGATGTCCAAATCCGTAGAAAAGACTCCTGCCCCACTTTGCTGTCAAGTTTTGAGCCGTCAATAAAAGTATGCCCGCCAACTTGGCTAAGCGGCAGTAACCCGTCCCGTTCTACATCTTATAATTTTGTAATTTTATAAAAGAATTCACCATTTGATAATTTTTGAAGCGATAGTTCCAGCGTTTCCTTTTGAGCCATCTATTTCGTTTTATGTTGAAGATTTATTGCAAACGTAAAATAAGGATTACCTTGATGTCACTTTTAATTTCTCCGGTAGAAAAAATTCATAAATTTTGCTATATTTTCACTTAAATCTTTAAATATACGAACTCATTGGTTCATACACTTCTAATAAACACTTTTGATGAACTGAAAAAATTCTGTGCAGCGGATATGCTTTGTGAGTGTTAAAAACCACTCGTTCTCTAGTCAGTAGCCTAGGTTGTTAAGTCTCACTCCAACAACAACACCCCCAACAGCAACATCAACAGCAACTCTTTGCAATCTTTTGTGCATTTTTTTTTGTGCCACCAACACAAAAGACGGCTCTAAACATTTATGCCCAGCGTACTTGTTGGCACTTCTAGCAACACCTCTTTGCAATGTTACGTCCGGTATTTTTATTTGTTGTTGCTTTTATTGTTGTTGTTGCGAAACAGCTGAACGAACCTTATGATGCGTTCGCACGTTCAACGTACTGTCGTCGGTTTGTGTTGTTAATGGAATACAGACATTGTAAATATTATTAGGTACGGTGTTTTTATATATTGTAGTCCTTTTTCAGCATGAACTGCATTGACTCTAAGCGCAGCGCGTCAACGTCAGTTTGGCTTAGCCACAAGGACATTGTTACACCAGTTGTTTTTGTACGGCTGCAATTATTTTCCTTGCCATTGTTAGAGTAAGGTCTTTATAATATTTTTAATAGCGACCAACTGCATGAAAGTGTAGGCGTGAAGTGGGAATGCCCGGGATCGAAATAAAGGGATCCTTTTTGAGTTGGTTTTTATTGCTGTGCAAGGTGATGCAGCGTGTTGTCGATGTGATGTGATGCAGAACAACGTTTGTTGTTGTTGGCTATAACTGTTGGTGTCAAGATTTTTCATGCCTTAATATAAAGTTATTGCAAGTACTAATATTCCTTGAATGCCAGCTTTTGCAGGGTAATGCTTTTTGTGCATTCCATTTGTGTTGTTCTGATGAACCAAAAGGTATCGCTTAAGTGGGTGTTGAAAGCGGATGTTTCTTATGATGTCGAGATTCTTTTTTCGATTATAATTCTTTTTCCAATCTAAACGAAGGCTCTGCAGTAAGAGTTTGTGTTTTCAAAGATTTAAAGATTTACTTTTGCTCTACATACAAAGGGGGAAAAAAAATCATTGGATGGGGGAAGTACAGTTATAAGCAAAATAATAATTAATTATTTATAAAAATTTCAGGGTGAAGAGGAGATATATTTCTATTTTACAAAATTTGACAGCTGCTAGGTTTTTTGCTATAAGCCTACCATATTTTTTATGCTATTTTCTGCATATATTTTTGTAAACCAGATCTGTCAGGTGAAAAAGACGTGGATCAGGTTAATACGATGTAGTTGACTCTCCTAACAAAATTCGTAAGGTAAAAATAACCGGGATCAGGTAAGAGTGTTTTTCCCTGAGTGCATCTATTTGACTCTATTTGACTACTATTCTGACGAATTTTTGCTGAGATCGGTCAATCTTTGTATGTATGTACCTCCCATACAAAATCAACAAAAAAAATAATTTAGGTCCGAAGGAGGTATCTAAGGAGGGTCTAACCGATTCCGACTATTTTCAGCACACAGCTATTAACTATTTGGCTACCTTTTTGACAAATTTTTGTTAAGATCGGCCAACCTTTGCATGTACCTCCCATGTACAAGTCAAAAATAAATATAGGTCCAAGAGAAGAACCCAAAGGGTCTAACCGATTTCAACCATTTTTTAAACTTTTCTTTATTGGCTTAAACTTATTAAGCATACACAATTGCGTTATCATTGGAAACACTCCTTATATTTAATATATAACACTTATGTTATGTTATGTGCTTATGCACTGTGCGCCACCCTTTTGAAATTTTTTCATCAATTTCATTAAAAGTTGACTTAATGTGACCAACATTTTCAGAGTAAAAAGATGTACAAAACCGGATTTCAAAATTAAAAAGCAGTAAAAAAAGGTACACCTAAAAAAATCAAACACATATGTATAAGTAAAAAATTAATTACAAAAATTTATTGACTAAAAATCCTAAATTATATTAAACGAGATCAAAGGCACATATCTGTCATTCCATGTCAAACCGGACGCTTTTGTCCAAAAACTAATTTTGACGATTCAGATTTTTTTAAAATTTTTCACGTCGATAGAACTTCAAAAACAAAAAATATTTGCATACTTTTTTATAATTTTTTATTTTTTTTTGCAGTTATACACAGCGAAAAATTAAAAAAAAAACTCAGAAATTGTCATTCAAACATGTAGTCAAACAACTATATCTTCTAAACCGTTAGTCCTTCTTGAATTGGTCTTTATTGTATTTTAGTATTTTTACAAACACTTTTGTACAAATTTTTACATTTTTTGACCACTAAAAATTTTAATGACATTTTTCATAGTCAGCACCAATATTTTTTTGGCACTTTGAAAATATTATCGTATTAAAGGATTCATTCTTAATGCATTCTCAAAATTTGATGTTGGAGAATCAATTTTTACTATTTTTAACGAAATTTTCACAAACTGACTACACAATTTTTGAGTACAAAATACTTTAATATTTAATTAAAAATGGAATTTTAAGTATTTTTTGGCAAGCTAGCTACATATCGTCGCTGTGCCAACAAAAACAGTTTAAGTATTTCAGTAACTTTTCAGGAGAGCAAAAAAACAAATTTTTTTCAGAGCATTTCTAGTACTGCGAGCAATAACTGTTTTTTATCACTTCTAATTCATAAGAGATATAAAAAACTTCAAATGCAGAAATGTGGGTAATAGATAGTGTAAACAAAATAGGCTATAAAAAATTTACAAAAATCACATAACTGTTTTTGTTGGCGCAGCGACGATATGTAAAATCAGTCACATTGAAAAATTTTATCAACTCGTTAAAATATACTATTCCTCTGCAGACATTCTATTTTTGAAATTTGCTAAAATGTTTATTGGTTATAATTCCGTGATGTATACTTATGTTAATACTTAACTATGTAAAATTCTTTTAACATTTTATGTAGTGTGACGTTACTGGTGTTACGTTACTTAAATTTCCAATGTAGTTCATTTGGGTAATTAAGTAATTAGGTAGTTGAGTTATTCTTAATTTAGTTATAAAAAAAAAGTTTAATACATAATTTTTCTTTGCCTTAACCATTTTCTCATTATCTTTAGCCAAAGCCTTCAATTTTTACTAAAATACAAAAATTTATGAAACATTTACTAAACATACGTGAAAAAAATTTGTAAAGATCGCCCTCATTTGAAAGCTTATGTTGAGAGGATGTAAGTACCATAAAATTTTTTCACGTTTTTTTTTATAATTTCGCCAGTTTGTAACCGATCGTAATAAAGTACGTCGTTGAATAGATCTCAATATGGACAACAATTTGTCCTTAGAATAATCTTATCTCCGATTCCATTTTTGACTAGATATTTAAAGTTTTTGTCTTATTTCCTCAGTACCCCCAAAACTTAAAATGTTTTTAGAAAAGAAAAGTTTATAAAAAATCATTTAACTTTTGTAAAGAAACTTTTTAATTTTATTCATAAGAAACAAATTTACAGCGAATTAACGTTTCGGTGAAGTTTGTATCCATTTTTGGTCCTTAGCCTTCGGTTTATCTTCATGTGACGTAGTTTGCTTTCGAAATGACTACGTTTATCTTCAGATTTTGTTCATTAGTCTTCGGTTTACCTTAGTTTGGCTTCTTTCTTTATACAAAATTTGTTCACAATAGCTTCAGTCGTTCAAGCGTTATTGAGCCAAATATATTTTATTGATTGAAGCACCCTCTACCGAAAGATTTTTAAACTTGTGATATCCGATCTTCTATTTCTGGGTGTGGGAATCTTCATACTAGATTTCACCAAAATCGCGCTATCAACCAGAATTTTTAAATGCTATTTTTTAGCCAGAAATATATTATTGCATAAAAAACAAACAAACAAGCAAAGCAGCAGCTAAAGTAAAAAGCAAACAACCTCACGCACAAGCGAAAAAATATTTTCAGTTCTAAAAACAAAATATCTGCTGTTTCTTGGTTTGAAGAATTTTCAAATAAAATTTCATCAAAATCAATGCAATCAAAAACATAACATAAACTCAACATAAGCTTTCAAATGAGGAGCGGTTTTTTCAAACCTTTTTATTTTCCATAGGGTGTGACCCACCTTAAGCTACATCATTAATATTAATGTCGATTTTTTAATAATAAAACCTTAATTTTTATTAAAATAATTTTTGGTTTTGTCCTTATTCGAAGTACGGCCGAACAGAAATATTAATTAAAAAAAAAACATTCTGCCTGAGCTGGGGTTTGAACCATGGTTCTTTAGTTTACGGGCCACGCACTCTACCAGTAGGCTACGACCGCCACTTAAGGTATTTTTTTTTTCAATACCATAATTTATATTAAATTTTTTATTTATTTTTATTTGAATTACGGTGTGGTTCTTTGGAAGGTTTTGAAAATCTTAATGTGGCTCTTAATGGCCTAACTCGTGCCCCCCTCTACTATATTATATTATTTGTATATATATTATTTGTAAATTAAATTTTTTTGTAAATTATTTGTAAATTAAATTGTTTAAGTGCCTGTGAACATTCATGTTTTAAATTGCTATTAAAATATCCTCCTAAAGCATTTGGCATTTAGTTATAATTTTCACCCAGTTCGTTGAAACTTTGCTACTTTTGTGGCTTAGATAGCTTATGCACAGTCTTTTTGATCGATTATTGTGATCTGCTGCATCTGCTGCATCTACTCGAATTTACATCAAAAACTATAGAAAATTTTGAAAAATATATACAACCTGATGTTATTTACACAGATTTTAGCAAAGCTTTTGATGTTGTAAATCACAAACTATTGATCTTAAAATTACATCTTGTTGGATTTCCTGTACCGTTGGAAAAATGGATTGAATCTTATTTAAGCAATAGAAAACAATCTGTTATTTTTAAGTCCAAGAAATCACATGAGTTTCTTGTTAATTCATGAGTATCTCAAGGAAGTCATCTTGGGCCCCTTCTGTTTCTACTTTATATTGTATAAACGATTTGCATCTAGCATCTTAATGTATGCTGACGACGTGAAACTTTTCCTTTCTTTTAAAAATGATAATCACGCTTTATTTTTGGAAGCCCACATTGATCATCTTTATAGCTGGTGCAAAATGAACTGCATGAACCTCAACATGAAGAAATGCAAGCATATGACTTTCTCGTGCAAACCACCAACCAAATATACTTTCTAAATTTGTGATAATTTATTGGAGTCTTTAGATATGTTCAATGATCTTGGAGTTACAATGGATCCTAAACTACGCTTTAATATTCATGTTAATAAAATAATAGAGCAAATAGTACTTTAGGATTTATTAAACGTTGGGCAAAAGAGTTTAATGATCCATTCATTCCGAAAACCTTATTCACTTCTCTTGTGTGGCCTATTGTAGAATATGCTTCAGTTGTATGGTGCCCACGATACGGTTGTTACATAGATGACATAGAATTAGTGCAGAAATAATTTCTTTTATTTTCCTTAAGAAATCTTGATTGTAATACTGATTTTCCCTTACCACCTTTTGAGTATCAGTTACAACTCTTAAATCTTCCGTCTTTAAAAAATGAGAGAATTATGATAAATGCTTGTGGGATTATTAAACTTTTACATGGCTTACTTTATTTTACTTTAATATTCCTCTTCGTCCTAGAAGATCTTTTGAGTTACTCCACATGAACTTTTGTAGGACTTATTATTTACAAAATGAACCACTTAGAAGCGCTTGCGGTGATTTTAATTTTGTATCTGTATTATATCCTTAAGTGAGTCCATAGACTCAATCAAACATAATATTATAGATTACCTGCAGTACCGTCGTTGATTATGATCACGTTCTCTTAAACACATATCTGATGCACCCGATAATGTCTGTAAACACATTAACAGATTAATCTAAAAGGATAAATATACCTAAGCCTGAACTGGATATAGTCTGGATATAGTACATCTAAATAATCTGAATGGACCTAAACCTGTGGATCTTCAATTTGTAGCATGTAACGTTTTGATATGTAGTGATTTGTTTAAGTTTGTGAGCGGATAGCGGATACACGCTTGAACTTCCGGCTCTGGCTCGTCGGCAATCGGGGTGGAATTCAAACCGCAACTCATAAAAATTTTGCTACCTACAAATTATTTAAAATTTGCGTGCATATTTAAAAGAGTGTTAAAGTAAAAGATACAGGAAAAAATAAGAAGAAGAAGAGAGTAGGTATATCTAATATCAAACTAAACATGGTCACTAAGAATGCCTATTTGTGGTGATCAATGATGATCTTGATTCACCTTTGCCCTCCCAACCATGATCAGCGGTTTATGACCAAATAATAACTATGCTGATCCCTTAAAAATCACACAACCACACGCACTGATGCCAGAAATCAAAAAGGTAAATTTAGAAATTCATGATCTTTTAATAATTATTCATAATATGGTTAATAATAATATCATTAATAATTTTGTGACAATCATATTAGATATAACTTAAAACAACAAAGTTTAAACTTGGCAAAAATTCTAAAAAAAAACAATTTTTGCATTTTTCTTTTTGTCATTTAAAGTATACAAAAAAAATGTTACTAAATTTTCATGTTCTTTTTAAATTTTATAAGTTAGGGTTTATAAAAATATTTTAGTTTAAATAGAAAAAAAAATTAAGATTATATACTAACATTTTTCTTTTACAAGAAACACATTGAAAAATGAAACAGTAAGGCAATGAACTTTGGTTTTAATTAAAATAATCAAAAGATCAAAAATAAGAACAATTTGCTGTAAGCGTCATTGCCATACAAAAAAATGTGCGAATATTTACTAAAACTGGTCGAAAATTAAAACGAGAGAGTGGCAAATCAAAACAAAATAAAGAAAGAATATAAAAAACTAAAGAGACTTACATTGCTTATTGTTGGCGCTCCCACGATGAAAGTACTTTCATAGTAAGAGTGATTAAGCTGCAAATAATGTTTAAATATTTTTATGTTATGATGTTTTTGTTTTTCTCCCATTTTTTTCCCGACGACTTGAAGTTGTATGTATTATCGCATATTTTTAAATCACTCTCTAAAATTAAAATAAAGGCCGCAATCTAAGTTTAATAAAATATATATAAGCATCAAGAGTAAAGTAAAACTTAATTTTTTTTTTTTAAACAAGTTTGCTAATTTTTTCTTGTGCGAAATGAAACCTTTTTTTTTCAAAGATAGAGAGAACAATGTGGCGATTTTGAGGTTATGTTTTTTTTTTGAGTGGTATAAAAGACATTATATACCGATGGTGGTTACAAATTTTGTTTTACATAAGTATAGAAATATATGTATGAATGCACATTCTTATGCTTTTTTCTTTTTTTTTTTATAATTACTTATATATCTTTATGTTAAATTTAGATAATGGCCTTTTATTTTAAGTATTTTTTTATTTTATACTAACACTTAATAAACACTTATTTATATTAACGCGTTTATAGTTTCTATTCTAGTTTTATATAAAAACTTTTTATAACATTTTGCATGTTTTTTCCCGTTCTTAATGTCACTTCGCGCAAAATTACGTTATGCACTGTTTTTTTTAAGCTAAATATTGAATTTTTAAACTATGATTTTAAATTATTTAACCCATTTTACGACTTTTACGATTATTAAAGAAGGATTAAAACGCGGTTTAAGGAATGAGGTTTTGTTTGTGGTCGCGTAACGTCCGTCCACTTTGCCTGATCTTTCGAACTGATCCCACGAGTCTTTTAAGCATGAGCTGGCTGAATGGTGAAAAGGTCGGGTGAAGAGATAATGCAATTTAATGCAGAGGTGAGCATAAAATTGGTGCCAATCTGTTGATTGATTTTCATTAGAAATATTTATATCAAAATTTTTTTTTATTTGTTTAATAAAATTTACCCTTGAGAGAATGTGGCACCAAAATGAGTAAAAATTGATATTGTCTCCAAAAAATGTGGTGAATTTTATTTAAAGCAAAAACGTAGCAATCTCAAAGATATTTTATTTATCTTTTGTATAAATCGAAATGGTTTTTAGCTTGGAATGATATCATATTGTTTTATTTAAATTATGAAACTGAAAGATATTTCTTCTCACGTTCAATTTAAATTCAATAGAAAATTAATGAACAAAATTTAAAAATGAAAGAAACTGCTCGTTCTTAAGTTTTGATTCATAAATTATACAAGTTAATTTTAGGTTTAATTTAATGATACGTTCTATAAAATTGTACAAACTTTTAACATTAGCTAAGAAATTATAACTTTAATAGAAGCTGACCATCTCGTTCGACGCTGGATTCAGAAAGACCGAAGGTAAAAATTCATCATGCTATTGAAACTTCGTTTCTAGTCATGATTTTGTGAAATCGCAAAGCGCCATTTTAATTACAAGTAAAAATCAAGCAAAATTCGATATCACGTTGGAAAGTAATCGCGAATACGTACAGTCAAGTTGACAAACAGAGGGCCACTTGACCGGAAGTCAATCAAAGGAAGGCTAAGATGTACAAAAGCAACATTTAAGATATTTTTTAAAACGAAGCTACAAGCACCGGCACAAATTGCCGCATATCTTCATGATGAATGTGACTACATTTGTCGGCGGTACCGTGGTGTCTTGATTTTTACCTCTTAAAACTCTACGTTAGTTTCTTTGTTTCTTTGTTTCTTTTTTTTAAGAAAATTTGTTTGGTGAAGTTGACCTAGTTTGTCGAGTAACCACGCTGTCAAGCCAGGATCCCATCGGCTTTAGGAAGACATAACGATATATATCATATATGTACTTATTGGAGTGGTGTTTTATTGGGTATTAGATCTTGTTTGTCAGACGACTCCGCCGATGTCAGGATACAAAAATTGTTGCTCACTTTACCTTGTTTGTCTTGAAAACGCAACCCTGCTATGCTGTCTGATACTATCGTATTGATTTAGCTTTCCACTGAACCATATGCGAAGGTTTTGCGTAAAGTGATAGTTTTGAGTACGTTTTGGTGTAGAAAATTTATTTTTAATAGTTGTTATTTTTTTAATTTTTATAATTAATTTCTAGAGAAGATATCGTGAACATTTTTTTCCATAAAAAATTTAATTCTATTGCAAAATTTGAGCCGAAAAGGAAACATTCTTTAATCATTTTAGTAGAAAACAATTAGTTTTAAATTAACAATTTTTCATTCATAAGCAGTTGCATACTTATAAATTTACAATTTTTTGTTCAAAAATAAGTTCTGAATAAGTTCACATTCTGAAATGAGGTCGAAAAAGAATCATGGAATTTTCGCCGTCTTTTTGCGTGCGTTTTCGGGTAGAAGATTTTTTAATTTAGGTTCCTCAAACATAATAAATGTTTTCGTTTTATTTCGAGTTTTATTGTTTTCTTATTTCGAATAAATTTAGTTCTGCGAGCAATATTTCGCTGGTGGCGGCCCTGAAAATATGAATACTTTGCCCAAAAATAAAAAATTCATATAATATTTTAACATCGATATGCAATAAAAAACCATTTATGATTCAAAAAAATTAATTTCTGAGTGCCGAAAAAGTGCATTTCTATGGTTCGATTCTTAACTCGTATTCAAACCAAAAAAGGTTCGTTTTTGAGAGGCAATTCAGTCCAGCGGATGAGTTCAAAATGGTTTTTTATGAGTGCCGAAAAATATTTTTTCAATCTTTTTTTTTCAACTCGTTTCCGAACAAAAAAAAAATTACAATTGATGATTCTTTTTTTAACTCATTTCTTAAGAAAAGAAGATTCGCTTTTGGGAGGCATTTTGGTCCGACGAATGAGTCCAAAAAGGTTCATTTATGAGTGCCGAAAGTAAATTTTTCTGCCCGAAAGGGATCATAAATGAATTTCAAAGAAGATAGTTTGGGTTCAATGGGTTTTTTATTATGTTAGCATTATTTTTCAATTTGCTTAAACTTTTTTATTTGTTAACTAGTATTCCCCGTCAGACGTTATTCTGCCACAGACCGCCTTAATGCCATATACGAAAATGTCAAGAAATGCCAAATATATTCACAATTTTTGCCGAAAGTAACCTTATGAACTAAATTATTAAATTTGAGTCTAATACGATAAAAACCGTGCGAAATATAGCATTTTTGTTGTTTTGTAAGCGTTAAAAAGGGGTGCGGCAAAATTATTTCCCTTAAGCCATCTCATGATCGAAACAAACTGACTGACAAACTGGCGAACTTTGCTACACTCCTCGCTGACCCCCCCAAAAGTTTAACTTAAGTGGGACAGGCCCATTTTAAGTGCACTTGTCGAGAGTAACCATATGAATTAAATTTACAAAATTTTTGTCTAATTCGACCCAAACCGTTTAAATAAAACATTTTTATTGGTTTGTGGGCGGTAAATGGGGGGCGTGAAAACCAATTTTTAGTACAGTTGCTGACAGTAGTCATAGAAACTAAGCTGAAATTTTAGTTCAATCGGCCCAGTATGCAATTTTAATGATTTCTAAAAAAGCGGGTGTGGCTATATAGCAATAACGCCCATATTAAGTACAGTTGCCGATAGTAACCATACAAACTTAAATTTCAAATGTTAGTCTTATACAACCAAAACTGCTTGAAATATAGCATTTTCACTGATTTTTGGGCGGAAAAAGAGGGCGTGGAAACAAGTTTTTCGTACAGTTGCTGACAGTAACCACACAAACCAAATTAGCAAATTGAAGTCTTATACGAACAAAAGCGTATTAAATAAAGCATTTTAAATGGTTTGTGGGAGGAAAAAGGGGGGCATGGACACACACTTTTAGTACAGTTACCGACAGTAACCATACAAACTAAATTACCAAATTTAATTCTTTACGACCAAAACCGTCTGAAATAAAGCATTTTCATCGATTTGTGGGAGGTAAAAGTGGGCATGGAAACCAATTTTTAGTACAGCTATCAACAGTAACAGTACAAACTAAATTACTAAATTGTAGCCTTATACGACCCAAACCGACTTAAATATAGCCTTTTTATTGATTTGGGGGCGATAAAAGGGGGATGTGGCAACTTTTTTCCTCAACCATCTCGTACCTGAAACCAATCGACTGCCAAAATTTTAGGTCAATCGGTCTAGTAGTTTTGGAGACTATAGGCATCACACACACAGACGCACATCGTTTTGCTTTTTATATATACAGATATTGATTTTTGGTCGGTAAAAGTGTGCGTGAAAACATTTATATATAGTGACCGCCTCTTGGAGCACCTACACAGCAAGTTTCACTTTAAAAATGTGTAGAACTCCGGAATTGACATGATTTCGAAAAAGTGGGCGTATATATATTGCAACCATGCCCATTTTTTGTACAGTTTCCGACAGTTATCATCTGAACAAAATTTTAAATCTTAGTTTTTTACGATCCAAACCGTCTGATATATATTCTTTTTTGGTTTCTGGTCGATAGCGCAAATTTGGCTTGTATGGGAGGTACCGTGCCCCTTTGTCCAATGGTTACCAAACCTTACAGGAACACTCTTAAGATGTGGCTTCAGTTTCCCTGAAAATTTCATAAAGATCGGTTCAGCGGATTTGGAGTCTATACGTAATATAGCCACATACTCATATACCCACACACATACATACATTTTTATATATATAGAAGAAGAAGATAATATTTATTTTAAATCATACTTAAGATATAATATGAATTGAATAATACTTAATCAATTGAATTGTAATCATTATCATATCAATTTTAATTTGCTATAAAACTTGTTAAGGTTTAGCAACCAAATAAATAAATAAATAATTAAATAAATTATTAAATAGTTTCACGCATTCACAATAGAACATGTAGGATAGCTTATGCACAATCTTTTAAATATATTATTGTCATATACTGCAACATAGCTTCAGTTAATATTTAATATTTTATGACACACTTAACGTAACGAAGGTGTTTGGATCAAATGGTAGCGTGTTGAACTATCAATCGAAAGGCTGCGGGTTCGATTCTCATTGATGTCATAAAAAAATTTGTTTAATTATATATTCTCTTGTTGTAATTACCGTAAGCAAAAAGTAACAACAATTCTAAGAAAAAGGTGTATGGGAAAAAGTGTCGTTTTTGGAATTTCACTCAAGCAAATCACAAAACGAGGCGTAAAAAGCTTCGCTTCAAAAAAGGCGTACGATACTAAATACCAATAAGATTTAAAATATCCTTATCAGAACTTCAAATAAAAGTTTTCTGGTCCTAGATTAAAGCACTACAAGCTCACATTTAGTCCTCCTAGTTTTTGCCATGCGACCTTAACCAGTAACGGAAGTTAACTCATATCTGTTTTGCCTAACATGAGTGCAACTTTTAACAGCCTTAAACTTAAAAAAAGCTACAAAGAAAAATAAAAAAACAAATTAATAAATCTTTTTCACAGCCTAAGAGCGACAAAACAAACAACATTATGTCACTAGCGCTCAAGTACAACGTATGCATATACATGTCAAGAACACACCCACACACACACACACACATTCACACGTGCATTGAAAAAATAAAAACAAAATTGCAAATTCCTGCTCTGAATGTATACGTGTTGTGTACGCTTAATTGAGAATTTTAAATGATTTGTATATTTAGAGCTTTTGTTGAAATTGCGCTTAGAGCTATTTTTCATGCAGACATATTCAGGCAAACACTTCAAGGATCATATCCCATGCATGGAGCATCCATTCATTCTAATGAGTTCCTTTTAACCGTGATGTTCTTAATACAAACGATGCAGAGGGCGAAACAATTTTGTTTACAACAACACAGCTTGTCAGCTGTTTGACGTTTGAGCAGCACATAAAACGTTTAGTTACAAATGAGAGGTGTCCTTTTTGTATAAATATCTACAGATGGAATTTTAAACATAGATCGGAATTAAAACATTTAAAAAACAAACATTTTAAATTGATTTCATAAGATAAATAGATAGATAGATAGTTTTCAGGGTTTATTTTAATAGTTTTAAGATTTTGACTTCATTTCTGGTGCCCTCATTTTGTCGCCTACTTCTTTAGTCAAACACTGCACAAGAGCTTAAAGCACATATTTGTTCTGCATTAACAGCTTTAGTCCTGCATGCTGTTTTAGAAGTGCTCAGCAACGCGTGTCCTGCAATCTTTGGTGTTGTTGGCAAGCGTAAATGTTTATTTTCCGAGGTAACCCTGTTTGTATTTGTTTTTATTTCTTCGTATGTTTGTGCGATAGCGTCAACCTCACAAATACTGGAACCACTCGACGTGCAATAATTTTCTTTTGAGTTGAGTTGTTCAAACGTTGTAACGTTCATCACCTATTTTTTGTTGCTGTGACTCCATAAATGTAGTAGGTGTTTCTTATATAAAGATTGTGCATAAGTGCACTATGCAAGTGTTTGTGATGCTTGAACTATATGTCAAGTATACAACTTTGAAGAATTAATAAACTGGAACGTACACATTAAAAGCACACCATATTTTAGCACTTTATTTTTATTTTAAAAAATGTTTAAGAATTGGTTCTAAATTTTAAATATCTCTTTATTGTTCAACGCAAAATATAAGAGGCGAGAACAATTTTTACATAAAATAACATAGAAACTAGTAAGGAATTCTCTTCGAATTGTCTGAAGTGAAGATATCCCCAAAGTATGTATATGTGCATTTTCACGGAAAAGCCTACTACCTGTCACGTATTGTCAGAAATTTGTTTGCTTATAGCTTCCAGATATTTCACTTAATATAAAGCTTCTTTGGTGTTATAAAAAAACTAAAATAAAAAAGCAAAAATACAGATATTAGTCCCAAAATATAACCAAAAAAATTTCTGAAGTTATGTGACAGAAAGTAGAGTTTTTTGTGGAAATGCTTATATAAAAAATTATGCATGTTTTAAAAGTTTGATGACGTTTTAATTTTTCCAAAGTTTTAATTTTTCCAAATATCAAATGCCAAATATATTTAAGATATTGAAGAAGATATCGAGTATTTATTCGATTTTATTTATTCGAAATGCGTACAAATATAGAGTGCATTTTGAAAATCTAAGCATATGCGAAAAATTTCAAGACATTAAATGAATTTTGTGGAATTTTAAAAAATTGAACCGTTTTCATATAAAATAATAAAAATAAAACGTCATTTCAGCCCTAGAAAGGACTTTGACCGAAGTACTATTAATCAGTTGTGTTGTGCGTGTTATTAAATGTTTTAACACAAATGATCTAGAACTGGACCCACGAGTTTAATGACGAGTTTAATGATGACTCCGAACGGCTTCTGTTCTCAAGAAGCTTTTCACATAAGTTTTTACTCTCTGAGGTTTGCCATTGTCTGCAGAGATGTGACGACCGAACAGAAAAATTAATTCAATTGAAAAAATATTCTGTCTAAGTTGGAATTGAGCCCAAGCTAACGCGGTTCTTTAGCTTAGGGGCCACGCACTCTACCCACTAGGCTACGGCCGCCACCGTTTTCATGTACTCATGGTTTTTTTCCGAATATCCAATTAATCGCTAAAACTTATAAAAACTTTTAAAAACCGACTTTAAAACCAATACAAAGCATAAAATAATTTTTTATTTGTTTTTTTATCACTTTCCTTTTCTTCTTTATTCAGTTAATTATATATTATTATGTTGAATATCTAATTATTTTATGGTTTCCTGATTTGTCTTATTATAATTATTTATATCAATTTCCTTTTGAAAAAAGGTGTTTAAAAGTTTTTATTTCGTCTTTTTTGGTGAATATGATAACGGAAAGATTAGGTAAATAGTTTAGCATACAAAATTATTTTTAAGTTTATTAATTTCTTAAAGTTTGGTTTGTTTTTAATTTCGGTCTTTGTTAAAATGTTGTTAATTTTTGATGTTCCGGTTTTCTTAAATAATTCCCATATTGGAAACACTTTCGGATTTGCAACTTTTTCCAAAATTAACAAGGTTTTTGTTGAATATTTTAAAAAGTACTAAACACTTTTTATAAAACTCTAAGCAACTTACACCTGTGTACTATTTTTATTAGAAACCAAGCTAATTTATATTATTTGTAATTTTCTTTAAAGATTCGTCAAATGTCCTCCTTGTTAAATTGCGTGTGAAAATTGTTAAACTGCATCATTTTGTTCGATTATTTTTTCATTTTACGATTAATTTTTCGGTTAATCGATTGGGAAAATACCATAAAATTTAACCGTATTTTGAAAGAAAATAACCGATTAATAATTTCTTCGGTTCATCGTCTCACAGACGTTATCGAAACAGACGGTGGCGTGCAAGGCTTATATGCCGCCCGAGGTAAGCTATCAAAGTGCCGCCCTAAATTTTTTGCTTAAAATATGTCTTACAAAAATTATAATTTTTAAGTTTATTTGATTGATTGATAATTATCAATGACTTCAGAAAATTTGTTTGAATTAAATTGTTCTCTAATTATATAAAATTTACTATTATCAGTCAGAAATACTAAAGTAAAGAATACAATTTTTGTGTTCAAAACAGATGACGTCTAATTGTAACCTTTTCTAATAATATAGAAAAAATTTTGTAACTTAGAGATACGAAAATATGTTAAGAAATTCTCAATAGGTAATTCCTTTATTGAACTGAAAATTTAAGTATTTTAATTCCATTGCTGTCTTTAGGCTTTTTAGTTGAATACAACTTATCGCACTTTGGCTTCAGCAAATTTTCTGATGATATCGTCTTGTGGAATGCAATCCAACAACTCTGACTCATTGACTGACTATTGAAATTATTGCTAAGGGGTCGTCCATAAACTACGTTACCAATTTAGGGGGAGGGAGGGGTTTTGAAATGCACTACGATAAGTAACGGTAGGGGAGGGAGGTGTTTAGATATTGTAACGTTACCAAAAGTCAAAAAATCGACGAAAAACCTCTAATTAATAACACAATCATTTCACAAATTTTTAACCTTACATGTTTATGTTTGATCGTCTAAATTGATGGTTAACTTTTGTTTCAACGATTTCTTCCACCACCTTTTCCCTCGACACAGGAACCTTTTGGTATTCCTTCACCATCTCAGCACACGTCTGAAAAATTTGGGTCTTTGCTTTTTCGACAGGCTTTGACGTTAAGGCTTGAATGTTCTTGATCAAAGGAGATACCGTATGACATGTACTGTCCTTCTCAGAAAGAAGAAATCGGTTCAAGGTCGTGTCCTACCTGCGGCTTGTATTTCGTTTTTAAAACTTCTATGAATTGCCATAAGTTTGTATTATATCGTTTACAATAATATATCGGAATAAAAAATACTATTTAAATAAATCAATTTTCAGAAAGCATTTACACAAAAACACAGAACTTGGTGCAGCTCGGGTGCAGCCTTTAAGGGTACTCTGTCAAAGACCAGGTGAATTTCTTTGCGTTAGAAATGAGGATTCACCAATGGGTCGACATAGAATCCGATGAAAAGTTCTATTTTGAAGAATCCTCAACAAAGCTACCAGCTTCTTCTATCCCAGCGATTGAGAGCATCGAATCTTGGATCGCAGATGGAATAGCTTTTACAGATGATATTAATTATTGATTGTTTTCCAATTGTTCCTTTAATGTCTCTAGTCATACTAGTCACTAATACTAGTGAAAATTGTCAGAGCTAGTCAAAATATATAATCATACGAATGAGTTAATTTCATATGTCACGTTACTTTAGGGGGAGGGGGGGAGGGGTTTTGAAAAGCACTACGAAAAGTAACGCAGGGGGAGGGGGGTTAAAAAAACCGGAAAATCAGTAACGTAGTTTATGGACGACCCCTAAGTTGTTTAGTCGTTCCTGCCCCATTGTAGTGCGTTAATAATTTTTGATTAATTTTAGTTTCGAGAAACTACTTTTGGCTAAGGTCTACTACTGGCAAAGTCGATTCGTGGATTTTATCCAAAAAAACTAGAGGTGCTCTTCTCCATCATCATGAATTAATGATTGAAATGATTTGATTTCTTCAAATAAACGGGTTGCGCTGAAGTCTTTGTTGTTATCTTTTGTCGAAGAATGAAATGTCAGGCGAGTGCAAATCAAATAAAAATCCAAGCAACCTATTTTCTTCCGTCAAATGCTCGAAGTGCTCCTGTAACTTGGAGAAAGCAACATCCTGAATTGCATGTTGATTATCTTTATTACCCGACTACGGCGAAGCAAAAGGAGAGTTTTATGTTTTGACCGGTATATATGTATGTTTGTATGTATGTATGTTCATCTGTTCCACTCTCACTTTTAAACTATTTATTTTGCAAATGAGGTATCATTAGAAGCGTTTTGATAGTCTCCTGGTTAATGGCTATGTGACGTCACATTTAGTTTAATATAGCGCCCTTTAGCGGACATAAAGTCATGAGCATAAAAAAAATTGTTTTAGTGCCATAAGCAAATGAGGTATCCTTAGAAGCGTTTTGATTGTCTGATGAAGAAAAATTATGTGACGTCACATAAAGTGTAATATAGCCGACCTCTAAACCGTTACTAAACCCCTAACTTGTAAACTACTTATCAGAATTTAACAAATGAGGTATCGTTGGAAACGTTTTGATCGTCCACTGGTAAAAGGTTATGTAACGTCACATAAAATTTCATTAAGCGCCCTCTAGAGGACATCAAGTAAACTAAACCACTACCTTCTAAACTACATATCATATCTTGACAAATGAGGTATCGTTGGAAGCGTTTTCCTCGTAAGGTGGTTAAAAGCTATTTGACGTTAAATTGAATTCAATAAGGCGCCCTCTAAAGAACAGAAAGTGAACTAAACCAATAACTTTTAAAATTCTTATCATATTTTGATAAATGTGGTATTGTTAGAAAGCGTTTCCCACGTCCGCTGGTTAAAGGCTATGTGATGTCATATTAAACAGAATAAAGCGTCCTCTAGAGGACAGAAAATTAACTAAACCCCTATCTTCTAAGCCACTTATCATAATTTGATAAATCAGGAATCGTTGGAAGCGTTTTCTTTTAGTCCGCTTATTATTGGCCTTGTGTCACATTTAATTGAATGTGGCGCCTTCTATAGGACATAAAGTCATGCACTAAAAAATATTTTTAAAGTGTCATAATAAACATCTTTGTTTATTTATTGATCATCAAATAATTAATTAGTTATTAATACTTTACGATTATAATTAAATTGTATCCCCAAAATAATTTCGTACGTTGGCAGAAAGAATGTTCATTGAAAGCAGAACATTGTTGTTCTTTTACCAGCAAACTTTCAAAAATAGTTAGTTCACCAATTTCAGTCGCGTTTAAAATTTAATTTCATGCACTCTAGGTTAAAGATTTTATCCGATTTCTTTAAAAACTTTACTGCCATAAAACTCGCTACTGGCAATACTGATCACGTCACAGCAGAGAAAAACAAACAATGAGCTAAAAGGAAACAAACAGCACAAAGAAGATCGCGCTGCAAGAGAATGTCAGAGAAGTATGCAAACAAAAAAAATTAATGCAGCAGCGAGCTTTAAGCGAAGCATCCGAATGATCTCGTTGTCTGGAGGCTGCCCTTGCATCAATTAGTGTCTTGTTAGAGCCCGTCTAGAATAGGAGCGGTTGTCGGTTGTCGGATCACGGTTGCATTTCATATTGGAAATGATACAAATTATTTTATAATATGCTTTGAATTCACATGAATACAACACAGGCACAAAAACAGAATGTCAGATCATAGTAAAAACTAAGAAAATAACACTGAACGTACCCACTCTTTAGCAAAAATATGGCAACATTTAAGAGACTCAGAGAGAGATCCGCCAGCCGTCAGAAAAAAATTAGAATAGATCATGATTCAATTATATATAAGGTTAAGTAACCATGAAATTGTTCTCATACAACAACAAAACTTGGATTGCAAAATGTTAAAGTAAAACAAAAAAAGAAAAGTAAACAATCAAATTAAAATTTCTGACTAGAAGTCAAACTATTGGATTTTAATATTAAATTTGTGTTTCAAATAATTGTTAAACAATTTTCTTGGAGTTTGAGTTTTTGTTACTACCTCAAAATGCCGAAAAAGTACGCGATTCGCCAAAACTATTGGAACAAGGAAAACGTTTCTTTTTTTAAAGTGCCCAGTGACATTTTTAAACGAAAACGCTGGATGGATGGAATTTGGATCGGCGAATGTCAAAGTAAAAGAACAACACCAAACAGCTGTTTCTGACATTCGCCAAGAGATATGTGCTCTCAGCTTACTCAACCTTATATATAATTGAATCATGGAATAGATTCTATTCTGGCGTTTTCCCAAAGTAAATTAAAAATTAGAGAGCGAGAGCAAGAGAGTAAATTTTCACCACCACGGTCACTAAATAATTTGACAAAAATATGAAATCATGGTATCAAAACAGTGTTGCGTTGTGAAGTTATTCACAACATTTGTGTTTTTCACGAAAATAGTATACTTTTAGTACGAAATGTATGAAAGCTGTAATGAAACCTGCGTTATAGCAACCTTCATCGACTGCAGCACTTTAATTGTTGACAAGTTTTTTTAATTGCTTTTGTTGAATCATTTGTTAAAGCTAATAAAAACAAAGCTGAAAGTCATAACACGACGACCACCATAGAAAGGCCCTTAGCAATCGTGACAAACTGTGCTTTGCAGCAATCGTTGCTTACGAACTCGAGCTGTATTTATGCATTTTTTTTTGTGTGCGATTACGGCTAACGACGATTGTTACTCGAATGGCAAAAATGACGACGAATGGTCTCATACAAATCTCTGTTATGCACATCTATTTAAAGATAACTGAAAGGTAACACTTTTAAGAAATGCTGAGCTTATGAGCCCGAACAGAACCAAAGCGGTTGTCGGGTGGTGGGCCTCTCTCGGCGAAATCCGCTGAGAACACGTCCAGAATTGGATCGGTGGCGGTTGTCGGATCACAATTGCATTTCATTTTGAGAACGATGCAAATTATTTTATATTTGCTTTGAATTCACATGAATGCAACACAAACACAAAAACAGAATGACAGATCATAGTAAAAACTAAGAAAATAATACTGAACGTACTCAATCTTTAGCAAAAAATATGGCAACATTTGAGTCACTCAGAGAGAGATCCGCCAGCTGTCAAGGAAAAATTGGAATTGATTCTATACTGCATATATTTTCACGTATTTTGTTGCACGGTAAAACCGACAACCGACATCCGCTTTGGTTCTGTTCGGGCTCTATTGCGGCTGTTTGCCCCCCCCCCCCCCCCCTTACAATGTGAAGCTCTAGACATTTGTCTCATAAGCCTCGTACTTTTCATGCCACCGGACACAGATATAAATTTATTACTCTGATTTGAAAAACCTAACAAATGTTTCAAATAGTCCAAATGTTTTTTTAATAGGTCCTGTTAAACTAACAAACCAAATTGCTTAGTGTTGTTAAAAACATACCAAATTAATGAGCAATGAAGATAAATTTATAGTATTACTTATTATACTATATATAAGATCTGGTACTTAATCTTTTATAAGTTTTTGAGACATGGTATGGTATGGTTTTCATCTCATTTTGACAAATTTTAAATATAGTAAAGATTTGAGACTGTAGCTCATGTGAAAAACTCCAAGTCGTTGTACTAATTTTTGTGGCATTTCAACGTTTTGATAAATTTACTTTGTAGTGGAGGTAGACTTGGTTTTTATTTTTTTAGATGGTACTCTGGGGATGCCCCTTACAAATTTGTAATCATTGTGTTGATTTGGAAGATGGGTGATAGTTAGTTGGAGAGTGGATAGAAAGTTATCCAGTAAAACTATTTGTGTAGAATGTTCTTTGTGTTGCAGAAAGTAGTCTTTGAGTGATTAAGCTGTGATAAACTCACTGTTTAAAGTCGTTTACGATTTCTCACATTTTGGAACTCATTCATCTAAACTATATTGAACAAATTTAACGTTCAAATTGGCTACTTAATCATATAACATTTTAAAGCAGTAGGCCATTTATAGATCACCGCCATCAACTCTACCAAGGTTGCCATCTGTTCTAGTTGCTTCTTATTTAATTCAATATTCTTTGGTGTTCGATAGTTTGTCTAAATTCACCGTTCAATTTGTTCAATATAGTTCAGATAAATGAGTTCCAAAATGTGTGAAATCATATATGACTTTAAACAGTGAGTTGATCACAGCTTAATCACTCAAAGACTACCCTGCAATGTAGCCAACTAGTTAAAATACTAGTAAATGTACTAGATCAAAAACTACCAGTACTAGTTCAGCTCAAATGCTTTTTACATTGCGCAAAATGGTTATTTTCCTGTGTTGATGTCATTGGAAAAGTCAATTGTCCTATTCTCGATATGAATTGAGGTAGTATTTTTACTGGTATAATTTGAACTAGTTATGATAGAAGTAGCTTTTAAACCAGTAAAATACTAGTATAATCCAAACTAGGCATTTTACTGGTTTGATTTGAGCCACCTCTGTGCTAGTATATATTTTCAACTGGTTAAATACTAGTTTAATATTGACCAGTTTTTTTATTTATTTATTATTATTATATTATTATTATATTATTATTATATTTATTATTATATATTTATTTATTTATTATATATTTATTATTTGAGCCAGTTTAATTCTAGTAGTTTTCATACTAGTTTTATGGTAGTATTCGTTTTGTTCTAGACTTTTTGAAACCAGTTGTATGCTAGTACTAAGTAAACTGGCTTTATACTTGTATTATTACTTACTTGTATCTTTAGATTTCTATTTTTAAGCAGATTGTTATTTTTAAAAAGCTGCACATTTTTCTTATACAAACTAAATTGAAAATAACTTCGAATAATTGTGTTGAATTAAAGATGTAGTCCGGTGCTCTGCCCTAATTTTGGAATGATTTTTTTATAAGAAAAGAAAATACAATCGTTTAACTATTTTTATATGGTTTTGTAAACATCTCAAACCGTACAAAAAAACAATTTTTTTATTTTAAGACATTTTTTATTTTGTATTTTTTAATAAAGTGGATAAAAAAAGAAGGTGTTTTGCGAGCCCGGATGATAACGGTACTTGAAGTATACAGGTTATTGTTCTGTATACTTGTCATTCTGGCAGGTAGTTGATTAAAACATTTTCATTAAAAAATACCAAAATGACGGACATCTAAATTGAAGTTTTAAATAATCTTTTCCGTCTTTTTTGTGGAAAATCGGGGGAAAAATAGGGAAAAAATCAAATAAAAAGTACAATTCTACTACCTGCGAGAGCCCTTGGCGTAAATAATAATTTAGTAAATTTGCAGTTCAATCGGTTTGATAGAATTTTCAAAACACATTTTGAGGTATTTTTAGAATTCTTTTTTTAATTTAAAAGATAAACTTTTATTTAAACTTAAAAGTTATATTGTAACACTTATTCCACATTTGGACAAAAAAAAAACAAAATGGTGAAGTCTTGCATAATTTTTTACCTTTATTTTTATGTTAGGTCGCATCAAAAAAAGGTTAAATATTAATGAATATATATAATTGTACTACATACACATATGTACAATAATATTTAAAATTTTAGTCCTATCGGTTGAATTGTTTTTTCGTAATAACGTAAACGAGGTCGAAAAGCGTTGTTTTTTTAGGAAAACGTGTTAACGTAAAGTTTTTGTTGCTATGGATGTCATCTTAAAAAGTATCTTACAGATATTTCTCCATCTCGGCGGCTTAAATAAGATGTTGTATATTGTTTCTAATGGTATCTTATATATAAAACAGGGTTTTTCTGCCTCTTAAACAGATAGATTTTTACTTAAAACAAATAAATTTTAACAATTATAAAAATTTTTTTCACAATTTAATTGAAAACATCCTCATCCGCGGATAT
Source organism: Dichetophora obliterata (assembly GCA_963920525.1). NCBI lineage: Eukaryota > Metazoa > Arthropoda > Insecta > Diptera > Sciomyzidae > Dichetophora > Dichetophora obliterata. The sequence continues at coordinate 282,742,127 of OY986435.1, forward strand.
GAATTTCAACTATCCGCATCCTCAAGGAAGGCTCTTTATAGAACTGCATCCGGAAAATGACATCCGTCACATCCCTAATTGTTACTGTTTTTAAAACTAAAAATTCAATTTATTAAATGTTTATAAAATTTTGCAGAACTAGCAAGCTTCCAACAAGCGAAGAAGCTAGTACATTTTTGACTTCTAAGTTATGAGCTAGAAAAACAGTTGGTATTTTTTAACTAGTCAAAATGCGACTAGTTAATTAACTATAAATTAAGCAACTAGTTTTTTTATAACTAGTAAAACAGCTTGTATATTTGAACTAGCTGGAATACAGATGGTAACTTATCTACATAGTAACTTTTTGGTTAGTAAGATTTCACTAGTTTAACATCTAATATTTTTTTGACTAGTTTTATTTTAACTAACAGGTTAACTAGTTAAATTCATAACTAGTACGATTTTTCACTGCAGGGTACTGAAGAGGAAATGTAGCAATTTCCAAAACAGACTGTCTAGTCAGCTAAGTGATTGACACTATTCAAAGTTGTTGTTGTTGTTGTTGCCTTTTTTAAAAATAACTTGATCTAAAGCTAGCAATTTAATTCATGTTTTTTCATAATTTTTGGTAGGCATCATTTTGTCATTATTTTTTGTGCTATAAAAAAGGTAAGTATATGCATTTAGGGTATTCACAAGGTGTGCTATCATGTCATAATGTCATATTGTCCTAAGATTTTACACTACCTTAAGCATTTTATTGTTGCCTTCCATATAAAAAAGTTCTAATATATTACAACTCTGAAAGCTATGTTTATTGAAGTGTCGTAATAAAACAGCTGTTTTTTATTTGCATTCATTTATCTTGTAAATTTTAGTTGTTAAATTTTAGGACAATATGACAATATGACTTGATAGCACACCTTGTGAATACCCTAATTGTGTTTGTTTTTCGATTATATTTAAGATTTCAATGTATTTACTGTTTAAATGCAGTAAAATAAAATTTCTGATGCTATATCAAAATGTCCATGAATTTATATGGCCCAGTGCGCGTGCACATAACATACCGAAGACCAATTTTTACCGGTATCTGGAAAAGATGAACAGGAAATTTAATGATATTTTGCAAGTTGATGATGTAGAATAAATTAATTACGTTCGTGGAACTGTGATTAGGAGTAAGACATAGAATATAGTAAATATGAAGAATAATGTCAATTTCATTCATATTAAAGATCAGCTGAATAAATAAAAATTCATAATTTGTGGTTTTCATTTCAATGACTTTAAGCTTTCGGTGGTTTTATTGAATGTATGATAAAGTCCCACATTAGAAGACAAAAATATTTGGAGCCGATTTTAAGCCCTTCAGATTTTTGGAAAAATGCAATGCAATTTCTAACAAAATTATTATCTTTATTAAGCAAAAATACAGTAATTTAAAATACCAATCCAATGATGAACTCGAAAATATTCTCATTCTGAAAAATTATGATGAAAAAAAAGCCGGCTCACTATAAACAAATCTCTCTTATTATATGATAAAACTTGTTTTATTACCATGAAAAAATTATGTTAATTCTTCCTTAAAATTTCCACAAACTGTGGCAGTCTTTTTATCTCTTGCCCACAAATGCACAACAAAGAGTTAATACTGTATTTTGTTACTATAAAAAACCATGCTGCACCTAAATTATGTTTTTATGTATATTAATAAAACTTCACAAAAGCCTTAAAATACCATTATTTATTGATTTATAATTGAAAATACAATACAAATTATTTTATTTAATGAAAAAAATAAAACATTTAAATATTTTGTTGAAATACTTTATTTCCATTCAGACTCAACAAGTTTTGGGTTCTTTTTTAAAATATACTTACTGAATATTTGTATTTTTTGTTTTTCTTTTTACAGGATAAAATTTACTGAAAATATACAAAATATATGCAAAAAAACTGACGCAACACCATCACATGAGTAGTAATAATGACTACACTTGTATGTGCACCGATGGGTAAGTTTTACGTATGAAACACTTAAAAAAATATCAAGAACTTGAACTGAATTTTTCTATACTTTTTAATGAGAACACGAAAAAGAGGCATTTATACGGAAAATAAGTATGGCGATGCAGCGCATTTTAAGCGCAGCTAATTAGTACTTAACATAAAAAATTTGTGAATATGTACGAAAAAGGATTGTACTCGAAAGCTTGCGTATTTGCTTGTTGGCTTGTTGGGAATGCATTGTGTGCAATAAGTGCAGGTTCACACAAACAAATACTGTCTACGTACATGTTAGCCCAGTAGAATTGTTTATAGCTGCCGTGTAGTTAAATTTGGGCTAAAGGTGCATGGATATACGTGGAAAAAGTAATAAGCATCTACTTTTAGAAAATACTGCATGTTAAATTATTAGTTAAGAGAATCTCTCAGAATTACAATAAAAAAACATTACAAGCTAGAAAGTTTGTATCCCCTATGAATAGGCAAATATTATTTTTAAACTTAAAATGCATTTTTCGTAAGAAAAATTTCAAATCATTTTCGTAAAGTGTTAAGTGTAGTACAGATTCATGTTATTGTATCCCTTATTTAATTCTCTAAGTAGCTCTTAATAGACTACGTTTGATGTGAAGTTGTGGTGTATGTGGGTAGCATAATGTAGAGCTATTATATCATATTCTCTTATCTTTTTGATGTGACACTGCAATATTTTATACTGAGCAATCACTTATATCAGGCTTGACTTCAGGACGAATTGTAACTTTCCTGTTGGTTTTCGACCATTTGCAACATTTTCAAAAATTACTGACTTCGTTCAACGAATACTTGTAGAGGCAACAAAAAAAAAAAAACTACTCGAGCATGGGCGTTTTTAAAGCTTACGTCTGTGTAATTTTTAATATACAGTGATGTGCAAAGAAATAGGGACACTTGTATTTTTATATTTAAAGCTGTATGAATCATATACAAGGTGCCCCAGATATAGAATTAATTTCCACGGGTGGTGATCCTTCTAGATTAGGTGAGTATAAAACTTTATGGATGAGAATCACCCCTCCTCCTCTTTGGAGCTGGAAAGTGAAATATTGAAAATATGTGTCATTACGTCTTATTCTGTATTTTTTTTTTATCTCTTGACCGATCTGCAAAGTCAATAGCATCTTGAAAAATAGAATACATGATCTTCAAACCAATGATACAAAAACCGTTTTCTAATCGTACTACACGAAAACCTAACTATTTTACGTGTGTTAATATAAAATAAAAAAGTACAGTGAAACCTCTACTAACGGACACCTCTCTAAAGCGGACACTTCTCTTGAGCGGACAGTTTTTCCACGACCAAGTTTTTCGTCCGCTTTTTCGAACAAATTAACCTCTCTTAAGTGGACTCTCTCTTGAGCGGACGCGGACAGTATATTTTCGTCTAATTGGGCGAAAAACATCTGTTAGGCGGATGCGAACTTCCATCAAGCGGACACAAACGTCTGTTGAACGGACGCGAACCTCTCTCAAGCGGACACGAGCGAGAAAAGTAACTGAGAAAATGTGTGTAAACATACAGAAATGAAATTGGGGATTTCCCTCACAAAGCGCCTCGCTTGTTTTTTTTTTTTCATTTGCCTTGCCATAGCTTCACTGAGCTATACATGATACAATTATTTGACAAGGTAGCCGCGTAGACTGGCTTTTTTCTCACGAGCGGCGATGGGTAGTTGTCAAAATTAGCTGTTTATGCAATTAATCAAAGAAAAGTGAAAAAATATGCGACGAATTAAGCATAGCTAGTGAACCGCAACAAACTAAAAACATTTCAATCAACTTCGCGAATAAATTTAATGAATCAAAGGTAAGTTAAAAATAAGCACATTGCTCGTCAACAGCAGCAAACTACAACATTCTTTAGCTGTTTTTGACAACTACTAATCGCCAAAAAACTGTCATGGAGCTATAGAACGTTGCAGTGAATAGACATACGAGATGGCGAACCCATATGCAAAATTATTTTTTTTAAAGAAAAACAAGAAAACATACGTCAATCGAAGATTTCTGAATTTCTTAAGTCATGAATTACACATGTAAAATGTTTGTCAATTACATACTATTTCTCTTGATATGAACTGAATTTTTTTTTTATTTTAAGCATATATGCGTTACAAGAATATAATATAATGCGCGATTTTGTTAAATACATAAATACAATAAATGTATTTTGCATTGAAAAAAATGTCCTTTAACATTTGCTCATCAAAAATTTAAAGATATAAAACTCAGCCTCTCTATTAATCGGACACCTCTATTGAACGGACAAAAATGGGCTGACGGTGATTGTCCGCCCAGGAGAGGTTTCACTGTAGTTGTGTCAATGCAAACACAACTACAGTGAAGTACTCAAATGCTATGGCAAGATCAAAAACCATGTCAATAAAAAACTTTATCATTAAAAAAAATTACATCATAAAAATATTCAAAAAATTTATTTAATTTCGAATATTCGAGATATTTTTATCATAGTTTAAAAAAAATTTTTTTAGAAATTAGTTGCTCATAACTCTCTTAAATATGACTATATACAAAATATTTTATAAAGAACTTAATGTTAATTTGATAACTGCTCAATAAGTTATAAGTTTTGAAAATCGGATGAGATATATTAAAATATATGGATTAAAATGTAATGACACATATTTTCCTGTTTTTCCTCAAGCTCCAAAAGGGTGGAGAGGTGACCATCATCCTTGCATTTTTTTACTCAAATAATCATGGGGAATCACCTACCGAGGGAATTAACGCTATATCTAGGGCGCCTTGTAAATAATTCATGCAGATTTATATATACAAATACAGGTGCCCCTATTTTTTTGCACATCACTATTGGTCATATATTTTGGGAAAATGTCGCTATTTCCTAACATAAAAAGTAAAACAACTTCATACTTGATATATGTCTTTGTCACAATTGTTATGATCTTCGACCTATAGCAGAATTTTATTATAAATATTTCTTACCTACTAGTGCTCTTTTTAATTGGTTTTTTGACCTATTACGTAAGAAAATTTAAAAGAGAAGGCTTAACGTAGTCATATAGGGCTAAAATATGGAATGAAAATGTTGCTTGAACAATTTCACTTTAAACCTCTTTAAGCAAGAATTTCCTATGGTTTTATTTCTTGTAAAAAGTTTATCACCTAATTTTAATAAGAAATTTTAATTGCATCTGGAGTTTTTAAATTAAGTTTATAATTTTTCTAAATTCGTCACGCTGTAGAAGAAAGCGGTTTATGATGAAGTTTTTTGGAAAAAAAGGTTCTTAATTTTTTTGTGATTACGTTTAAAGGTATTTTCTTATTTTTTTTAAAAAAAAGGAAAGCAACTCATAAAATTTCACTATACGTCTCTGAAAACAACAACTATGTCAAAGGCATATGTATAGTTGTTTTCTAATTTTTTATGTTAGCAAATAGTTAAATTTAGGTAAATTTAAGACATATATAAAAATTACCCAAAAGTTTTGTTTTGAAACACTCACGTATAATTTTTTGTATATTTCCTCAGTCACAATCCTTTGATCGAAATTTGTACAATAGTTATTTTGGTTGTTAAATTATGGCATATACGAAGTTTTCTGGTTGTGGATATTTTAATTAAATATTTTTTTTTCAAATATTAATATTTTTTTTCAAACAAAAATACATTTTGTAAGATAAAGTTTTGTTTATTAATAAGAAACTAAGGTTGCTTAGTTGCTTGCTAAGTCATTTCCGAAAAAAATATTTGTTTAAAATTGTGCCTCGAGCAATACCCCTGGCAGAATATATTCAATCATCTCTCCCAATTTTCCTTGGTCACCAACCCTTAGTTAGATTCTAATGCTGATTTTATGGGTATTTTAACGGATACTGTGATAAAAAAAGTATATTCATATAGAGAGATTTCATAGAATTTTGTATTTAGAGAATATATATTAAGTTTAACGTGACTGCTTGTTGATTGAAATCTTGCTAATAGGCTAAAAATTACTTTCATTCGAACATGTACAATGAAAAGTAATTGAATAAGATATAGTATTTGGTAACATACGATCTCGAATTTAATTCATGTTATGTGAGAAAATGCAAAATGAACATTAGTTGCGGCAATATAATAACTAAATATTTCAGAAATCAATATTATATTTATTGCCACATATATACCGATATTCATACGCATTAAGGTGGGTCACCAAAAAATGTTTGCCGAGTCCGTCTCTTAGTTGAAAACTTATTTTCGTATAACTTCACCAGTTCTAAACCGCTTGCAAAAGTATGCTATTCGATAGGTCTCAACAAGGACAACTATTTATTTTAAGAACTGCTTTCAAATCCGATTCCATCTTTAACTGGATATTTAAAATCTTTCATCTATTTTCTCAGTACTCCCAAATCTTTAGCAGAGCTGTAAGGTATTTAGAACTTTCAGTATTTAAATACCAGTTATTTATAAACACAAAGATTTTAAGAATATAAGAAATTGCGCAAATACATATACTTTCAATTACAAATTCTTTTCTCAAATACTTTAAATACTTTCAAATACTGTAAATACTTAAAATAATTTCAAATACTTTAAAATACTGTGAATACTTTCAAGTACTGTAAACACTGCAAATACTGTACATAATTTAAATATTTTTGAAGGAGTTTTTAACAAAGCATGGTTGAAATAAAAATAGTCTTTAGATGGTGTAATGGCCCATCCCTACTAGAAATAGGTAATCGAAACTCCAACACAATCACATAAATGTTTCTGTTTACAACCACATTTACATACCCATTTCATTCTCAGAATTTGTGAAACAAGGAAAAAATAGAAGCATTTTAGCAACTGCATGTGAGAGAAAGAGAAGTTAATATTTTTAACAAAGAATGAGAAATTTTTGCATATCCGCCATTGTATTTTACTATTCTTGGTTTCGCTTATAATAAGAAAAAATAAGCAATAAAAAAAATTAAAAAAAAACTTGAAATTGCATACTGCTGTAACGCTACTGCCCTTATAAAGAAGGATGCACCAGTAAGCACTTGCCAATATCAAGAATGCAGTGAGTATTTCAACATTCGCCACATCTAATTCCACGCCCAAAGTCCTCGCTAGAGAAGTGGCTGACTGTAGCAGCAGCAACAAAAATAACAACAACAACAACAATATGAATTTTATAACAAATTAAATCATTTGTTTAAAACACCAACAAATTACATGAATTTTTATTTTTAAAGGAGTGCGTTAGATAAAACTAATTTTTACGTTATATCTAATCGTTCCATATAACTGAGTTTTCGGTTATATCTATCTGGTGAGATTTACCTAAACCCTGTATTTATGTTAACCCTAACTGGAGAGAGCGAGAAAGCGATATTTCGATGGTATTGGGAATTGATAAAAAAAACAACGTGTGAGAAACGGATGCAAAATCACACGTATACGTGAGTTTCGGTTACTTTCTGCCCGAGGCTTTTCCTAGCATAACAGAAACCTTGTATGAAGAGATAACTGAAATTTCAGTTTAGAAAAACTGTTTTTTTTAGTTAAATAACCGATAGTCTTCTTGTAGGGCATGTAGTCAAGAAATGCTATATTTTCTGATGCTTATTACAAAATACCAGAAAATGTTAACAAATTTAACAGTAAGTTGCTTGCACCATTTATTAAAAAGAATCCTATTGTTAGAAGCGTTCTGCAAATATACATATAAATGTGATTAGCACATTATCATTCATTAGAAGTTACTTCTTAATAGAAATGTCCGACAAAACCTGTCCCGAGCAAGAGCAAAATTAAAAATGTATGAATACACAAATTTTTATGTTGAAAACACTATTGACACCTTTTTTAACAGTACTTTTTTATTTTTTAGTTCATTAGAGAAATAAGATCTTGAATTTAATTAAGATGTAGGTATAAAAATTGTATTCTCTTTCAAGGAACTATTCCGTTTTGTGTGTTTTAGGCTTGTGCTTAACAGTTCCAGAGACGGAACGGACATGGAACGACTCTTTTAAAGAAAGGAACTAGTTCACGGAAACATGTCCGCGGAACTATCTAGTTCTTTTGCTTATTTGAACTGTACAGACTATTTGGACTGTCTGCTTGTTGAACTACAGAAAGAATTTGAAGCATGTCCGAGGAACTATCTAGTTCCTTTGTTTATTTTAACTACAGAACTATTTAAAGCTTTTATTTGAATTGTGTGCTTGTTGAACTGCGGAGAAAATGTGTAAAGGTCCATTTAGATTTTCAACACATCGCTCTGACTAGTGTTAAATCAACAGAACAGAATTTTTTGCTTTTTTATTCTTTTTATTTATATATTTTTAATTTAAAGAAAAACATATCTTTAGTTTATATAAAAAAAGGAACTTCTATCATTTAGTCAATAATTTCAGTAAATAATTTCATTTAGTAAAGTTCATGAAGTAAGTTTAAAAAATTGCTGAAAAGCGAGCAAAAATAATTTGCAATTAGTTCCTCATAAGCTAAAACTCAGTTGCATCTTATATTTCATCAGCTTTAAGCATGTTCGCGGAACTATATAGTTCCAGCAGTTCTCTTTATAAGAATGAAAGTAACAAAAGCATGTTCAATGTCATTTCGTGATTGTTCTGTTTTTATGTTAAAAGCGAAAATAAACAGCAATGCTGAACAGTGCGCACAACTGAAATGACAATATATCATTTTTAATTTTGTCTATTATTTCTTTCACTCTCTTTCACATGCATAATTGGCTTATTTTTCGTAGCTCAAACAACTCGATTAAGTTATGTAAGTGCGAAAGAGATGTCAGCTTATGTTGCTCAATTAAAAAATTTTTATTGCAATCGGAACTGTTTGGACATGCTTAAATCGTTCAGATGGAATATTTGGAACTATGTCCGAGAGTGAACATAGTTCCATGAACTATGCAGGTCCGGAACGGCCCAACTCTAGTGTGTTTGTTTACTGTAAAATAACTTGCTCCAAGTATTTGTAGTGTTTGAAAATATTTTCAGTATATGAAGTTTTAACAGTACTTGAAAGTATTTACAGTATTTAAAAGTATTTACAGTATTTGAAAGTATTTGAAAGTATTTGAAGAAGCATTTACAGTATTTGAAAATATTTACAGTAGATACTTGAGAAAATAATTGGTAATTGAAAGTATTTATTTATGTGTTATTTAATTACAAATACAAATACGTAGTATTTAAATACACTACTTATTTTTAAAATACATGGTATTTGTGTTTGTACTTGAAATTTAAAGATATGGACTTAAGAATGTTTTTTCAAGAAAGCAAAAGTTCATAAAATATTAATAAACCTTTGTACAATAACTTTTTAATTTCATTCGCAAGGAAAAAGTTACAGCGAGTTAAATTTTCGTTTGTCTTCTTTTTCAGTCTTTAGCCGTCTTGTAGTTTGTCTGCAAAATGAATTCGTTCATCTTCGGTTTGGTTCGATGGTCTTGGGTGCATCTGCGTTTGGCTTCGTTTTTCATACCAAATTTGTTCACAATCGGTCCAGTCGTTCGGGCCTTTATTACTTTAAGCACTCTCTATAGAATGCTTTTTAACCTCTGATAGCCTTTCTGCCATTCCTTGGCTCGCAACATTTTCATACAAAATTTCATAAAAATCACTATAGACGCTTAGCCAGAAACATATTATTGCATAAAACCTCCTCTTACGGAATTTTTGTAGCTTTTGATAGCCTTTATGTTATTCCTGGGTCAAGAGATTCTTCCTACCAAATTTTATAAAAATCGATGCAGCCATTTTATTCCAAATTTATTCAATAGAGTGACGCGGGAAAACAGTTGATTACGATTACGCATATCTTCTGCGATGGGTTAAAAACTGGTGAAGTTATAAAAAAGGCCATTTTGGGTCCACCTATAAAAAATTTGTATATTACTAAAAAACTCGCACTATATGCTTTCAAATGAGGGGCGGACTCGGCAAACTTTTTTTTCCACAAGGAGTGACCCACCTTAATACACATGCTTCTATTTGTTTAAAATGTTTAATTTGATAAACATATTGTTTTTTATGAATTAACTCACACCGTCACAAATACGATATTCATTGATTTCTTAAATCTGTTAAGGCTTCTTCGAGATGGACTACATTAATTTACATTTTTTTTTCTAATCACCTTGGCTGCTGCGTTATAGGCTTCTAAAGATTGGAGTTATTGATTTCGAGACCGGATATTGAAATGTGGTATCAAAATAGAAGAACTTGACTTTATTTTGGATTTTTTTAACATTTTTAAATTGAAGCCTTAAATATGTAGATAATACACAAAAAATTTCACAGTGGGATTCGCAACGGCCTAGAAGTTATGAATTTTTAAGTACATAGTAATGTCGTAGTACTTCGCACATGCTTACGCTTTTGGTTAATTTGTGCCCAAACTCTTTGAAAGCTTACAATTATCATATGTAATGCTAACTGCGATAGAAAAGTATAATTTTAAAGTTTAATTCAGGATGGGTTTTTAGAACGAAACTAGATTACCGGATATATATAAAACCTATAAATTCATTTAAAATGTTTAGAAATAATATAACTAATTATAACACTATAATAATTCGATATGATAATAATATTACAATATAATAGGAGCATTCCATGGTCACGTACAGAAAAATTCAACTATTTTTTTGAGGTTACTCTACAGCCAATTCTAAATTTACTCATTGGAAGAGAAGACCTTTTGTCTAATTAAATAGAATCTATTATATTTCTTGATTGTGCAATAAAACTTTTTACAAATTTTATTTAATTCAAGATAAAAAAAGAAGACATCTACTATCACGTGTCGGATGGTCCCAGTCAAACAACGTTGCAAATCGTTGTGTTCGATCACAAAATTTTGCGAAAGTAACTAACATGGGGTAGAGGTATTTGAAAGCCAAATTTTTATAACACATAAACATGTTTTCGGTGTAAAAAGATTTTAAACAACGCCCACAGTTTTTTAAAAAATATTTTATTTACATACCGTCACGTAGAGACAAATCACGTAACGTGTTTAACAGTCTGACAATGTTGTAGTTCAATTGGGAAATTAAGTAATAAGATAGTTTAGTAATGTTTAATTTAGTATCTTAATAAATAAAAGGCAAGCATGCTGCTCCGCACACATTACTTCTCAAATTGTAATTATTTTTTTACAGTAACGTAATTTTACAAGTCACACTGTTCTCAAAATGTTCAGCCTGAAAGTATGCACAGAAAATATATTTGATCCTTATCAGTGACAATATTCTGAAACTGTTCTCAAAATATTCAGCCTGAAAGTATGCACTGAAAATATATTTGATACTTATAAGCAGAGAAGACAATTCAGCGATTACATTCTTATATAATTATCAGAGCTGTAAAGTCTGCATTCATATTCAGAATTTTAAGTACAACTGAATAACGACATAAGAATGCATTCAATGAATGCAAAATTGATTTATACATAAAATTTTTAATTCACATTCAATTTTAAAAAAATGATTAATTAATCATTTCAATTATTCATTTTCGTTATTCAGAAAAATTAATCAATTTTTTATTCATTTGAATGCTATTCACAAAGAATGCCATTCACAAAGAATTGCAGAATTTTCAATTATTCTTTTTTTATTCATTATTCATTTTTTATTCGTTATTCATTTTTTATTCTTTATTCATTTGTTATTCATTATTCATTTTTTATTCATTATTCATTTTTTATTCATTATTCATTTGTTATTCATTATTCATATTTTATTCATTATTTTTTTTTATTCTTTATTCATTTGTTATTCATTATTCATTTTTTATTCATTATTCATTTTTTATTCATTATTCATTTTTTATTCATTATTCTTCTGTTACTCATTATTCATTTGTTATTCATTATTCATTTTTTATTCATTATTCTTTTGTTATTCATTATTCATTTTTTATTCTTTATTCATTTGTTATTCATTTTTTTGTCATTGCTTAGGACCCCGGCTGTGTTTTTTTTTATAGCAGCCCTATTGTGTCAAATTAACAAATTTTTAACCAGTATTTTGAATATTTCTATATGTTTGTTGTAATTTTTTCAATTTTGATAAAAATTGTCAACTGCTTTTCAGTTATTGACAATTTCATTAACAAATTTTGTTTTTTGAGCTTTAAATTTTATATTGAAAACAACAAACACATGGAAATATTCAAAATACTGGTTAACAATTTGTTAATTTGCCAGAATAGGGCTGTTAATTTGACGATATAGATAACAACAGCAAAAAATTTTTTATAAATATCTTAAGAAATCAAAAAAAAATATAACAGACAAACCTAAATCGTCGTGTCTACAATCTGAAATCATTTGGGCCTTACTAGTTTCTAAACGTACGCTTGATCTCTGTTGTCTTAACTTATGAAGAACCAATTCCTCACACCCCGCTGGAATAAGTATATCGGTTATGACAAAAAATTTAAGAGTATGTAGTTGGTTACTTCGGTTATCCATTTACCACTGGGACGAAGAAGCAAGCTCGGCATTAATTCGCTGGAAATAGTCATGACTGCGTGCTTAGCTTTTATTAACATTCAGCCTACCGATATTTCGTCTATACCTTTTCCTGAACCTCATCATCAAATTACTGGTAATTAACATATCCATCATTTTTATTATTAAACGCAGATAACGGTTTATTTATTATTAAATTTATTTATAATGGTATAGAATGAAAAACCATGTATAGATTCGAAAAACAATAAAAGCAGGTCAGATTTACCGATTGCGGTCAGTTTAGTGTTAACCTAGTTTGTGCTTGCAAGCGTACGATTCTAAGTACTTGAAGTTATTTCATATTTAAGGAGGTAGTTCGGTTACTTGGATTCCTTTTTTCAAAATGTTTATTTCATGTTTCATTCAGATGAGAAACTCAATTTTTTTTACATATCGATGGCTTAATATAGAAAAGGCGTTTTTCTATAGATAACTTTTTAAATGCCTATTATATATAAAGTAGGCAACAAATCGTAGCTTTCGCAAAAAAATACGAGTTACGCATTTTCTATATTAAGCCATTGATATAAAAGTACAAAAAATTATTTTGAAGTTCTCACCAGTTTTTGGTAACATAAATTGTACATACTTTTATTAACAGATATCTTTCTGTTCCTGAAGTTAGAGAATGACGCGTTTTATATCAAGTTTTATGTTGGATTTCTTAAACCAATTTTTAAATGAAAATACTTTAACCCGAATCACCCTGAATAAATTTTTTTTTTAAATTTTTAGAATGACCTGTTAACGCAAATATAAAATGGTTTAAACAAAAATAAGCACATTTTAAGTGTTTGTGTTTGCGTGTCCATATGGCAAGCACAGGGTGTATCAGGTTAATTGTGAGCTATTTAGATCAAATAAGTTTGAAGAAGGCAACAACAACTCTGTATATATGTTTATTAACTTTTTAAATTTTTTTTCTGTTCTTATCAATATCGTCGAATTGATAAGCAATGACAAAAAAATGAATAACAAATGAATAAGGAATAAAAAATGAATAATAAATAACAAAAGAATAAGAATAAAAAATGAATAATGAATAACAAATGAATAATGAGTAACAAAAGAATAATGAATAAAAAATGAATAATGAATAAAAAATGAATAATGAATAAAAAATGAATAATGAATAACAAATGAATAAAGAATAAAAAATGAATAATGAATAAAATATGAATAATGAATTACAAATGAATAATGAATAAAAAATGAATAATGAATAAAAAATGAATAATGAATAACAAATGAATAAAGAATAAAAAATGAATAACGAATAAAAAATGAATAATGAATAAAAATAGAATAATTGAAAATTCTGCAATTCTTTGTGAATGGCATTCTTTGTGAATAGCATTCAAATGAATAAAAAATTTGATTCATTATTCTGAATAACGAAAATGAATAATTGAAATGAATAATTAATCATTTTTATTAAATTGAGTGTGAATTAAAAATTTTATTTATAAATCAATTTTGCATTCATTGAATGCATTCTTTTTTCGTTATTCATTGATTCATTTGTTTGTGATTTAAATCAAATTGAATGCATTCTTTTACAGCTCTGATAATTATATATAATATATATAATTATATGCAAATGCATATAATATATGCTTTTGCATATTTGGACGTTTTGTTAATAATTTTGCATATTTATAACGATTGTGCTTATTTGTGCATATTTTTACATATTTTTAACTTTTCGAACAGATTTCAGCTTGTAATCGGGCAAATTTTGATACTTCCTTCACATCTGGCAACATTGTAATTTCTTTGATATTATATATATTTATAAAGAGATGTTATATTATATATGTATAAAAAATATATTGCTTAAAAACTCACAGACAATGGATCCATACGCCGAAAGTCTCCTTCCGAACGAAGTCCCTTATTTTAAATGGTGCCCAACTACATCCTGCGATGTCAAGCGGTCTTTCTCACAATACAAAACATTGTTGGCTGAAAATCGTAGAAAATTTATTTTTGATAATATAAAAATGCATTTAATTGTTCAGTGTAATCGCTGAATGCAATACACTGTTTTTGCTATAAGCACCATATAAAATAATGGACTTCGTCCGGAAGGAGACTTTTGGCATTGGCTTCGAGCTACCAAACAAAATATTCATTAAATGATTAAAATAGAATTAAATTTATACTTTATAATTAAATTTATAATTTATTTAAACTGAAATATTTACTTTTACGCCTTGAAAGGGCTATTGTTTTGTTTTTTTTATGAACTATTGAATAAAATTTTGAATAATAAAACTCCGACTTCGACATTTTTCGTGCTTATTTGATGGCATATTTTGCCATTTTTTAGAGCATATTAGCATACTTATTTTAGATTTTTTCGTGCATACTTCTGTCTTCCCTGCTTATAAGTGTCAATAATGGGTTTTTACAATATTACGTTTTTTTCATCCTTTTTTTTCATCCTTTTATATAAAGTAAAATTCTTTTGAGTCGATTTGAGTCAATTGTACCAAAAAATATAATTGCATCAGCCGCAAAACGACACCTGAGTTGCTACGTATTGAAGGTTGTAAAGTTGTGTATGAATATGATTGTTACGTAACTCGACTTTTTGCACTTTAACACTTGAACTAAATTTTCAATACTGCTTTAATACGTAAAGTGTTATTAAAAGTGGTACATTTGTATTTTGCAAAAATCAAGTGTATACAAAATCAAGCTTTAAAAAGAGCAAAAAGTGATTTCGGCAAAAGGCTCCAAAAAGGAAGTGTGGTAGGATAGGCTTTTAAACTAGTAATATTATATAATGATAATGTAAAAAAAATCCCAAATGGTGAAATTCTTCGAATTTTGATTCCAAATTCAAACCTCCGGTTTCGAAATTTAATAACGGAATTCGAAAATACAATCAATTTTCTATATTAATCCATAAACTATTTTTTTTTAGTTTTTTCACCGACAAAAATGTTTTTTAAAAAAATTTTGTTGTTTCAAAATCCGACATCCATAATTTTTTTTTGGTTCGCTACACGCAGAATGCACTATATTCTATAAAAATTAAAAAATTTTAATAATACTAAAAAAAGTTTTAGCTCTCAAATTTTTAAATTTTTATGTTTAAATTTTTTTCAAAAAAAATTACATTTTTAACGTAAATTTATTGCTTTTTACTTAGTTTTTATTAGCTTAAGCTTTTTAAAGTTTTCGGAAATATCTGTTTCAGTATAACTTCGTAAAATTTGCATAAACGATACATTTTTTATTTTTGCTATTTTCCTTTCTTATGCACCGCATTTCAATTCATAATTTATAAGTTTACTCTTATAAGTTAAGAAGTTTCAAATAAAAACAAAACAAAAACGTTCAGTGTTGCCATACCGACAATTAAGCCGAAATAAGATATGTACCTGAAGGGCTTTTTGCAAGAACATGAAAAATATTTTGAAATAATCGACTGTAAAGTTTTGATAAAATTTACTTTTGTAAGTAAAAATGGAATTGAAGAAATAGCCAAAATCTCTTCAGTGGTTGTTGACAATGCATTGTGGCTTATCACGTTATAGTCATAAGCCCTTAATTAATTTTTTTAATTTCAAAATGCTTACCAAGTAAATTGCAAACAATTTAATGATTTAAAACAATTAACAATTTAGCTCAAATATACTTCTAAAAATATATAATTTTTTTAGAAATATACAGCTCAATTCTGAATGATTTTTCTAGGGAAATTGGAAAAGGGAGTTTTCATTTTTAAGATATCAGATAAAAACATTGCTTACACTTATGAATATTGACGGTTGATGAACAAATTTGCATTTAAAATTTCCAGAATGTTTTTGAACTTTATCTTAAAAATTGAAAATCCCTTTTCCGATTCCCCAGGAAAAATCAATCAGAATTGGGCTGATAAAATAAATAGTAATTAAAAAAATGTCTTCATTCATTTTTTAATTAGATTTAATATTTTAAAATATGTATATCTATTATCAAAATTTTTGTATTTATCTAAGAATATCGTATTTAATTGATCAAACACCTTTTCTAAAACTTTTTCTCCTTTCCCATTCAAAATAAATCATATCCAACATAGCACTAACCACACTTCTTAAACTACACTGCCTACTTTTGATTTTTATCTGAAGCTGCTGCTCCGAAAAAGTTGCTGCTACTGTTGCTTCTACAACTGCTGCCAACAAAATCCAACGTATTGGTGATGTTGCTTATGCTGCTTACAAAAATGATAATACCAACTGCAGTCATGGCCACAAGTGGACTACGCGTGCCCACATTCATTCAGGAACCACCGCCACGCCTGTTATTTATCAACGATACCGGCACGCAAGTCACTTGTACTGCACACGGTAATCCAACGCCTTTGGTATCCTGGGTAATGAAAGATGGATCAATGGCAACGCAAGTGCCAGGATTAAGGTGAGTAACTTTAAAAAAATCTGTTATGATGTGAGTTGGTCTCTGCCACTCACATCTACAAAAATGCATTATTTGGTTTTTTGTGGATAAAAATTCCTCCAGGTGGTTTTCTTGTTGTTGTAAAGTTTTAATTAGTTACACTCAGTCTTGAAAATACCAGTTTAACTTAAATTTTGTTTTATTTTGGAACACTGCTCTTCGAGCAACATTTTTTTGTTGTTTGCATTTAAATTCATGTTATGAAAATAGTTTTTTATTTTGTTGGTTTCGTATGGTTTTGTTTTTGTGGTTGCACCATTTATTACAGAGGTATGTCGACTCATTTTCATGCAAGGTCCTTTTGAGCTTTAAATGTAGTTTGAGTGTGTGTTGCATTGCATGTTTGTTCGCACAAGTTCGCTTTTGTTTATGAGTGTGTATGTGTGTGTGTGTGTGTGTGTGTGGCATACATAAGTGCCACTTAAGTGTGCAACATGCTACAAGTGTGCATTTTGTATAATATCGTTATTAACAACTTTTATGTTGTTTAACTTTAGGAGCGTTAATTATGGTTTTTGTTGTTGCTCTTGTTGCTTTTACTCTTCGCTTTGTAGTTGGCTTCGGTAGTTGGCTGACTTTGTTCAATGAGCGCCCTTATGGAGGTCATGCGCCAGCAACAAGCGTTCTCAAGTTATATTGTTTTTGGTTTAAACTTAATAAATTAAGAATTCGTTGCCTACAAAAATAGTCCTTGACTAGGACTAGACAAAAAATAAAACAAAAATTTGTCAAAATCACTACAAACATTTTTGATTTCCATCCACAGAGAGCGATTTCCAGTTTTGTATATGAAAAAGTTACACTTAAGTGTAAAGTATAGAGTAAAAAGTGAAACTTAAATAATATTAATGACTGCCAAATTGCATGTATTTAAAGAACAAAAAATATAAAAAAATTAAATACAAAACAGTTTAAGGCATTATTATATAAATGTTAAACATTTTTGTTTAAGACAACGTCTTCAATAAGGCAAATTAAGGTTGGAAATGAGTTTTCAAAATTCAATTTTTGGTCTTAATTATTTTTAAAGTAATTCATTAAGATCAACTCGTCTTATTTTTCATTAGAGTGTTTTGTTCCGATATTATTACAAATGTAACCAGCTGATTAGAAGCACCGTTCTTATTTTATGCTAGTTGAAAAAATAGTTGTACGATAGTCGTAAGCAATTTTTAAGTTTCGATCACGATTGCCTTAACCACAAAAAAAAATTATTTCCTAAGTTAGAATAGCTGACAATTTTTAAAAACACATCGGATCTCCCGATCCATACTCATCGTCCCAACAATCTTTTTCAGCCTCAATTAAAAGTTTTTCTAATTCTAAATTTATATCAACTTAAACTGAAATGGTTGCATTTACATGAATATTTGTGAACAGACGTATTGCTTGTGGCAGCTACAGATATCGTGTTTGAAAATTTGTTGCAAACACTTTTTAAATTTTGAAGTGAAATTTCTTTAGACACGTATACAACAATACGGCGAATTGAACGGGCAGTAAAACTGATGTAACACAAAAATGTAACGAAAAAGTTCTCAGAACTCAAATTAATAAAAAGAGTGGAATGAAAGAATAAACAAAAGCAAAGAAGTTGCTTCAAGTAACGAGAATGACAGTTCCTATTTAGGAGGTGGAAAGGTTTAGCTTTTTGGTCATGAAACGATGTAATATGAGTTTCATTCAGACGATACAAGTTTGCGCGAGACTAAAGTGCTGTTTATAATAGGCGGATTGGACCGGTGTCGAATGTCATTGTTACGTGTTGAAACGCTTACAAACAGAGAAGTGATTATAATAGCAACGTCAACCCGTCTTTTATAATCAGCGCTTATAATCAGCGCTTATAATCAGCTGTTGATAACATAAATGACGGTATGGGACAGTGATGTTCCTCGACGCGTCGTCTTTAACTGTCGACGTTTACTTAACAATTGTCGATAATGTAGAGAATGGTATTCGTCGTCTCCAATTGGCACACAGCCTATAAAGTGAAGTTGGCAACAACGAAAATGTGAAAAAGGGAACGTAAAAAGTTGCATAGAAAAGTTGCAAGCCCAAGAAACTTTAACCATTTCATATCCTCCTTCATTTATCAACAGCGTTGCACACGAACTTTTGACAATTGCATGCAACTAGTTGCTGTGAATGTATAATTATACTACAATAATTATATGAACATTTGCAGCATTCATGGAAAATCCATAATTTTTTTCAATAAATAAAATTCTTCGTGGACTATTGAATAGAAACTTCAATAGCCAAGTATACAGCACTTTAGAATGGTGATTGCATTGCAGCTAAATGCAGCCGCATTGAATCTACACTTTTTGTCATGCCCAAACTTGTCTCGTCTAAATGAAATCAATCTTACATCGTTTCATAATAAGGAAGCTAAGCATTCCGAACACCTCCAAAACAGGAAACTGTCGTTCTCTCGTTGCAGTGTTTTCTTGTTTATCACCACCAATTCGCCGCAAAATTCGAAATACAATCGCGATCAGGCGGAGTGACAGTTTTATAGATGACCATGTAAAACAAAAAAAAAAAAAAAACTCAGTAAAGTTGTTTGTAAATTATTTAAGTTAATTATTATTATGATATAAATTTAAAAGATGCCTAAAACAAAAAATTAGAAACCAAAGACATCTACAGAAAGAGTTTGAGAATTCAGAACCCGACAAAGAGCTGAAAGCCAGCTTCAGGATGTACACATATTAAATGCAATGCCTACAAGAATGTTTGCCAGAGTTTGATTTATTTTTATAATTAATTGCATTTATAATAATGAAATTACAATGTAAATTTTAGTTATCATAAGAGTATTGTTGTAGATTATTCGCTGAAGAAATAAAAATAAAAATAGTTGTACAAAAACATATGTTATCATTTGTTTTGCCAAACTGTGATTCATGAATAGTGGGCGCTCTTTATTAAGAACGATATGTGTATTTTCGTTTTTGTATGATATGTTTGAAGAAAGTTTTACTATTTAAAATTTTTGATAAAGGTTTTTACAAGCAATAAAAGTTAATGGTATGGTATGATTATCGTAATATGATGATATGGTATGATGGATATAGTGTGATTAGTTGATGTTACAATAATATTAAACTTTTCAAAATTGTATAAAAACATATTTAATCTACTCTAGCCATTAAATAAAATGGGACTTTTTTAGTAAGACTATACTAAAAAAGGTATAAAACCACTTAAAATTTCTAATTTTTTGGGTTAAAGTTTCACTTCTACCGTCCACACATATTGTTTTTTAAAGTGCTTTCCAAGTGAGCGAAGTTATTTCAAAAGGTGAGTGCAATGCATTCTTAGTATTATATATACTTAGTATACTTATTATTTACTATTTGGTACTATTTTAATATCCAATATTTGGTTATCTCGAAATATGACTGGAAGTGCCGTTGTTTTTGATGTTTCCAAAATATTGTCTTGGCTGGGTTGTGAACCACTGTGGTGGCTGGGTTATGGACCATACGTTTCTCGTAGTAGATTTCTGCTAGAACTGTCAAATATCGTCAGGAAGCACCAGTGATTCGTCACTTCTGGATAAAATTGGACTATTGCAAGCAGCCACCTCACAGAAACCATGCAGCGAAACGTTGCCGAAAGGCAATGGACAGCTGCGAGTTGACTTCGCCAGACAAAATGGATAGTCTTTAGCAGAAAAAAAACAGCAGAAAAGTCAAACCGCCAGAAAAAGTAGCACCGAAGTAGGCACAACCAGCAACACCCAAGCGTCCCAAGCGTCCCAAGACAAAAGAAGCATCAAAACCATCTGATGAGGATATTGATTTCTGCACCATTTGTTTGCTGTTTTTGCCAAAAGAACTGACTCATAAAAACTTCATCGAGTGCAACAAATGTGCATTGGCGTCTGAAGCGGGGGCAAAAGGGGGGCAGTTGCCCCCACTTTTTTAGCTAGATAAGCAATTTAAAAAGAAAACTTCAAAAGTTATTCAAAATATCATTATTTTTTACAACGATAATATTTTTGTATTATATATTTTCCTCTTCTTTCTCTCTTCTTCATCAGCATGCTTGCGGATAACCATTTTCTTTCTCTGTGTTTGCAAAAAGATAGAACAAAATGTAGAGTTTCTAATGCAAACCCACCACTTCAGTTTAAAAGCACCGTTAAGTATGTAACTTAATGCTTGTTAATTTTGCAACTCTGGTAAGAAAAAATTTGACATGTTCTTAGGGGCTTCCATATTGGACGACATGTTGTATGATAAGTTAGATGGAAAACTAATAGGACTATTTGATTGAGCGTTCGAACGATCGAACTTGTAAAGCAACATCATTAATTGCAAGCTCTCAAGCAGAACATATCCGGCTAATAGCTAAGCAACTTTTAGATGCCCTAACAATTGAGCAGTAATTTTACATAGTTGTACAATATTGTACAATCGGCAGAAAAAAACCAAAAATTTCGACTATCGTTTTAGCTTACGCATGGTACTACATGTTGTACAATCTGCCATGTTGGTCCAATGTTTTGGACCATGCGAAAGCCCTTACTGTGAATTAGCTGATGAAACTCGACGCTTTGAACAAACATCAAATCCGATTCCTTCAGTACAGTTGCCATTATCGGCTACAAAAAGACTATTTCGAAATTTTAGATCTTCTCTTAAATGAGATAACGGCTAGATTCGATCAAACAGGTTGATATTTGACTTTTTTTTTATTTTTGCATGTTTACACCAGCTTCACTCAACCGACTCACTTTCATTTAACATTCGGTGAGTCGGTTGAGTGAAGCTAGTGTAAACTGGCACTTAAACAGATATTGACACTCTGGAATCGTTGCAAAATATTGTAATCGAAGCCTTCAACCGAAAAGTGCCTTCAAAATCTAAAAACAAAACTAGATCTTTAAGCAGATGACTTTGATGTGAGCGACGTCCACGCGCAACTTAAATTGCTGAAGCAATTGCCTGGCCAAACACCTTCAAATTGTAGTGGCATTGTATCCCAATTTGCAAAAAATTCGGATACTGTAAAAAAACTATTAAATGAAGTTGAAAAACTTATTGCTTTGCTTTTGACTGTGCCTGCATCAGCAGCTTCATCTGAGCGTTCTTTTAGTGCACTAAGACGACTTAAAACGTATCTTCGAGCAACTATGACACAGAAACGACTCACTCATGCGGCACTTATACACCACATTCACAAAGATAAAACCGAAGAATTGAATTCGATGGAGGTGGTGAAAGAGTTTGTTTCTCGCAAGGACAGAAAGAAACTTTTTGGATTAATTAAAATTGATATAACTTTTTGTACCTTATTGCATTTAAACCATGTAAAGATATACCTAGTCTTGCTTTATAAAAGCAACCATTATTTCATATATTTTCATATTACCATCTGAAAGCTCCTTTAAAAAACATTGAAATTGGAAGAACTTTTAAAAAAATAAAGAATAATGAAATTTTAATATTTTTTATATATTTTTTTATTTTTTTTTTATTTTAAACTAAAATAAAAAATTTGTTTATTCACTTCATGCTTGTTTGTAGAAATTTTGATGAACTTTTTTTGCACCACCATTTGTACTGCCCCCCCAGATGAAATTTGCTTCCGACGCGCTTGCAAATGTGGCCGGCCTGTTCACTTGAAGTAAGCCAACATGGAAAAAGATAAAGAAAATTGACAAAAAAAAAATGAACACTTTCATTAATTTCGATTTTTTAGTCTAAGTGGCGTCATTAAAACTTGTTTTGTCTCTACAGGCCTTCTGAATAAATTAAATCATTGCTTATTATAAAATTATGGGTGTTTTAATTCATATTTTCAGACTTTTATTGGGATTTTTAGATGGTTCACAACCCAGCCACTTATTTAGAAGAGCCAAAAGCCACGTCCTTAGAAAATTTAACGTAGAGAGTTAAATTTTAATCGAAATTACATAAAAAGTGTTTTATGTTTGCCTTTCAAAAGGTATTTTGGATTTTTCGATATCTCTATTCTGTGAAAAGTTAGAACTCAAAATCGAAACCCGTTTCACAACCTAGCCCTTTCCCCTATATATTTTGTGTATACTAAAATAACTTTTTTACTCAATGAAACTAACTTTTTGTTCTAATATTAAGCAATTTCAAAGGTTATGAAGAGAAATGCAAGTATTGTCCCTTCCAGCAGTATAAGATATTTTTACTCGTATTTCTTAAGCCCTCTGCTGCCATCTGCACCCTAATCTAGACGAAGTTAGCCATATTATGTGTGTACGTGTCTGCAACAATGGAAGTTCATATGCTATTCTAACGTCTTCAAAACATCAGCGGCATAACAAAAACATTGTAATAATATAAAAAAAAAAATATGTAATAGAAGCTAAAAAATTGTGAAAACCGCAAAAACATGTCAAAATCAATGTTGCGGTTATTTTGTCTGTGTCTCTATTTGTCTTGTTTTGTCTTTCACATGTTTTGACGATACAGTAAATAAAAATTTCTAAAGAATGTTTCGTAAAGTGAATAAAAACATTCTAAAGATTGTTTCGTTTTACACAAAAATAAAAAATAGAAAACAGAAATATGTAAACAGAGAAAAATAAGAGAACACAATTATATATCAGACAAGGAGGTACAGATTACTTTGTGTTGAATGAATTCTGTTGAAAGGGACAAAATAGAATACTAAACAAAGCTTAATCTTTGTCATTTGGTCAGGAATTGTTCTATGCACAAGTTACAGTTTCAGGATATTTAATATAATGTATTTCTTGAAATAAATAAACTGATTCTAACTTTTTGTTATACTGTCTATAAGCTTCTGTGAAAAGATCGTCATATTACAATAATTACGATATATAAACGAACAGTTTAAACAGTTTAAACCGTTTAAGTCAATGTGAACTATAAAAACTGATAGGTTTTAAACGAGAAAAGGATAGTTAATTAATAATAATTTGAAATCATTTATTTGCCAGTATATCAAACAACAAAATAAAAATATTGAGATGAAAATGCGAAAGAAATAAGCCAACAAGCTAAGATTAATTTTATTTTTCAGTTGCAGAGTGGCACTAAGTCACTATTGCACTGCTATTTAAGTTAGTCACTGAGGCAAACACAGATATGTACATATTCTCCCATATGATCGTATTAAAGTGATTGATGATAGGTGCAAAACATAAGGTATTATTCTAGTCAACAAAACGACTGAATCATTTTTGGAAAAATAAAAATAAATTTGTGTGCATTTGAGTATTTGTGTTATTTACACACATATAAGCATACAGTGATGGTCATATTAAAAACTTATTTAAGTTTTACTGAAATGCTTTTGCTTTCGTTTTTGGGTGAATCAGCTGTCAAAAAATATGTGCAATGTCCTTCAAACAAACAACTCGACCCTCGCTGTATTTCAACCCTAGAGAGGTAATATACGTTAATTCGACGTAGATTTTGTACATTTCTGTCTCTTCGTACTGCTTTCTCTTCTCACAAAGTTTTAGTCGTTGATGTGCTCTTGCAATGTGTAAATGTTTTGCTTAGATTGGCGCTGAGCAATTTTTTTTTATGACGAAACTTAAAACACACTACGTAGCTACGACGTAGATTACCTCCTAAGAGACTTTTTATGTTTAGGTGCTTATGGTTTTTTGCTTTATGTATTTTATTACTTTACATTGCGTTTTAGAGCCTCACAAATGTCTCGCAGAGAGGATTATCGAAATCTTTACTTTCAACATTTATAGGAGAGTTTGACAATAATGATCTTTAAAAGCTGAGTAAGAAAAAGTATGCTGAACGCTCTGAGCGACCAAAAAAGAGAACATCCCTAAAGTTATTAATGATAATGACACTACGTGACGAAAAAGTCTAAGATAAAAAACGAAAATATTGAAGATATTGTCTATGTTTTAACTAGGCAAGTTAGAATTGGTGCGCAGATCCGTTTTTCTCACTTTCTCTTATTCTTATAAACCCAAATGAATAAAAAACCACAACTTTTCACCTGTCCTTTGGTCAGTCGTTTTTTGTTTGCGTTTAAAGTATAGGTACTGAAGTAGCTGCGATAATCGTGTTTTCAAATCACTCAACCACAGTGAATTTCTAAAAAGTTTTTGAATTATTTTTCAAAATATTAACAAAATGTTTTAATGGATGTTAAAAATCAAGGTATTTTCTTTAATTTAATGTGAAAGTAGTTTCTGTGTTGTAAAAAATTTAGCAATAATAAGTGTCAATAAAAAGGTATTTTTTCGACAATTTCTTTTGTGGTTGTTCGTTGCGGCCGAATTCGTCTGATATTGGCAAATATAAAGATATGTATCCCCTCTCTACCTCTCGGCTTCAACTATAGCGTCAAGTAGAGTAATCTCCGTTAAAAAGAGCATTCATTGTGTTGTGAAATGTACTTTTCAGAGAGAGAGAGAGAGAGAGAGAGAGAGAGAGAGAGAGAGAGAGAGAGAAAGAGAGAGAGAGAGATAAAGAGAGATACAGAGATAGAGAGAGAGACTTGCTTTGTTGAGAGAGTTCTTTGTTTAAAAAAAATGTTTTGTTTTTATGTGCTCTTGTCTTTGCTATATTTAGATATCAAAGTTCATAAACATTTTTGTAATTCCGTATTGAAATATCGCGCTCATTAGAATTATAGGCTCTTTGTCCATATGCAATTTTTCAAAAAAGTTTGTTTTTGAACATTGGTTATCTGCAACTGGCGCAATACCTTAAAAATTTCAGCAATTTTTCGATAAGATGACTGAAAATGTTAGCTGAAATTCTAAATGTAATTTAGAAAATTTGGAAAGCGTGCATTGAATAAGTAATACTTCTATGTGAGGATAAGAAAACAAAATGATAAGAAAAAAAAACATATAAAATTGTTTCTGGGTCAGCCTCTAAAAATTAAATACTTTGTCAATTTACTCATTTAGAAAATTTTTCGTTACCTGTAAAAACCTATATTCTTAATTTCATTAAGTTCTGTTGGCACGTAAGAGACGTACAAACAAACCGAAATTTTTTTCTTTTTTTATTAAATAAAAGAATAGCATTTTGTATGAGTTTAAATAAAAGCTAGACTCATACAAGTGTAATGTTAAAATTTTGGAAATAACATACGATTATGCTATCAAACATTATAAGATTAGAAACTTTTATGTTCTCTAATCTAGTCTGTTTAGGAAAGGCCTAGGACACTCTGAAGTAGGCATTTAGGCTAATTTTAAACGATTTGTATGATTTTAAAAATACGGTATTTTCAAGGACATTCCGGAACGTGAAGATGACGTTATATCGGAAAATTTTCATATAATCAATATTTGGTCTAGTACCTATAACTCATCATATTAAAATCTTTGCAATATAGTTTTCTTTTACTTTATGTCATTTTTGAGAATACCTTAGAGCAGGAAAATGTGATCAGAACAGAAAGACATTTTGTGTAGCTGTATTTCATGTCTGTACTAACCCAAGTACTACTTAAGATATTTCATACAATTATTTTTTTAAAAATGTCCTTATTTTAAGGACAAACTGGAGCAGGAAGATGCAATCAGATCGAAAGTAAATGTTTTACTTAACATGCGTGTTACAATACCTGTCGAATGTGCCCTAAGCCAATTCGATGCTATGCACTTTTGAAATTCGCTCCGGACCAATTAAAATTTGCTAATTTCTTTGCCAGTTCGTCAGCAATTTCGTTTCCTGCTATACCTCTATGTCCCGGAACCCCCAGGTTTCAGACCCGGTTTTGTTCGCCAATCATATAACCGTGTCTTGCTTTTAAAAAAGCTGTTTTTTCTCTAATTATAAATCTTTAACATGATAAAATTTTTAAAAACTCACACATACGCATCGCAAATTGGCTTTTTAGAAATAAATTTGCGAAGATAAGCAAACTGTACTGTAAAAAAGAGCTTGCTTGGAGTTAATCAACGCCCATCTGCCACACAAAGAGAACATTTAAGTGGTGTCACTTTTTCCCTTGGTAGTAGAAAGATTTTTCTGAAATTCTAGTTTTAGTTTCACATTCCACGCGTTTTTCTTCACAAAAAAGTTCATAGCTCAAACAATTTTTGATCCGACCCTATAAAGGATAAAATTCAAATTTATGCAAAGCTCAGGGCTATCACAAAAACTTACTTTTTTAAAAAACTAATTTTTTTTATACTTTAATTCTTTAGTAAAAAGAAGAAAATATTTAGATATGGAAAATTTTTCGAAACATATGTGTGATTTCTTTTACGAATTTTCCCCTTTTTCAGTTTTCAAATAATAGAAAAAAAAAAAAAACGAAGACGTAATATTTTTACATTGCTTTGCAACTTTCTTATCTTCGCATTCAAAAGCCAAAATTTCGACTTTTTTTATATCTCAACGTTTATATATCGACTCTTAAAAAAAATAAAAAAATATCGGTTACATGGAAAGTGCTTGGATTAAATGGATTGGTAAGTCCTAAATACATGTCTTATAAGATAACAAACACAATATCTCTATTAAAAATTTTTAACATTTTATGAGAAAAAAACAACTTACTACATATATTACAAAAATAAAAAAATGTGTCCCATATTAAATGACCAACGCTGTTTATATCTTACAAAAACACAATAAGAAATAAATTCATTGCGTATATGATAAAGTTCCTTAAAGGCATTTTTATGTTTTAAAAATGGCATGTCATGCGGTTACGTGATTGTATTCGCTAATACGGCACTTTAAAAAAAAAAAAAAAAAACAAAGAAGTCATTTTGTAACTACTGGCAAGAAATGTCGTAGGACAAAGAAATGTACTAAAATAGCTTATTTTGCAAAAAATACGGAATATTGTTGTTGTTCTGTTGCTTGCCGTTCGTAATGGAACGAGTTACTTTTCATGTTAAAGTGCACAAAAAATGGATTCAGCTTGTGTGGCTTGTGACAAAATGCACTACAAAAAAAATAAATTGTTATCATTAAATCTGGTATGAAAACAAGAATTTATCATAGGTTTTGTGATGTAAGCAAACCATTTGCTAGCATCTTTCCATTAAATAGTAGCAATTTGTTGAGCTCTTTGAGTAACAACAAGGTTTTTTAAATTCTCAAAGCTTGGAATTAAGCAAACCTAATATATTTCTTTATATAAACTATAATTAGTTTAATATAAACTATATAAAAATATTCATGTATTATACACTATTTACAAAAACTAAGTGGCTATGCAGTATATACCTTACGCATTCTGCTCAATGGAATATTTACAACAAACATTCATATATTTGATTATGTGGTAAAGCTCTGTTGCATTAAATTTTTGTTCACTTGGTACACTGCAACCCGTGCCGACTTGAAACAATAGTTGAATATATCAAAAAAAAAACCAATTTTTTCACAATTTATAAATTTTTTGTCTCAGTTTTTCAATTGAACAGCTTTATTGAGCTGAGATCTGAATAAGATCTATTTAAAAGATCAAATTATTACTTTTCTAAAAAGTTTACAATCATCGAAATGATTAACCGCTTTATTTTGCGTAACGAAAATGCACACCAACGACAAGCAAGACACGAGAAGCAATAGAATTTCGTACAGAAAAAAGTACTGATTCTCGTGTCTTGCTTGTCGTTGGTGTGCATTTTCGTTACACAAAATAAAGTTTGATTTCAAAGTTTCGAGATATTTTGCTTCAAAGTTTTCAAATGCCATATTTCTTTTATTTGTGTTTTTTATTTTTGTGACATAGCTCTGGCTAAGTTCATGCAAGAAGCTTCAAATATTTTTTAGTGTTATATGCGGGGAGCACAGTTAGATCAATAACTCACTTCTGCCTCAAGTCAGTTTAAGCTTTTATTGCTTCCCGATACATATATAAAGTTTAAACTAGCATTTTTAAGGCGAATATCTAGAAGAGTTGCAAAGTTTTACAAATAGTTCATGTTTTCTATTTCTACGGATACACTATTCAATTGCTATGTAAATATTTCGCAAATCAATACCATTTTGAATTCGGTTACGTATTTTAGAGATATCGTCAGATGTGTTTTTGTCGAACTAAAATTGGCATTTAATTTTTTTCGAAATTATTAGTTTTGTGCATTTCTCAGATAAGAAGTTCGCAAGATATTTGCAGTTCATTGGAACGTCCTTTTGTAATTTGTAATTCGACTAAAAACAAACATATGCTCAACTCAAAAACTAAAAGACAGAATTTAAAATGGTGATGATATTTTAAATAAACGACTTATTTTGCTTAGGAAATTAACATTTTAGGACGATTGGAGAGTGTTTTAAAATTTCCGTCTTGAGGTTGTTGTTAGTTGCCTAAGAAATAAGAGTTTTTTGGTACAAAACCAAAGTATTAGTTTTTAGTATTAGTATTAATATTAATTAAAGAAGTATTAATTCAGCCACATTTTCTAACTCATACTTTTGGCAAAATAGTAGAAAAAACATTTCTTTGAAGGGTAAAACGCATAAATAATTCTGTTTTGATTTAAAGGAGTTGTGTGCTTAATATTATCAAATAGAATACTACTGAAGAATTAATTTAGCGATCAATCTCTTTAATACCTTTAATTGAATATGTCGCTTATTTTATCAGATAAGGAGTTCACAAAATATT
This sequence comes from Dichetophora obliterata, assembly GCA_963920525.1. Classification (NCBI taxonomy): domain Eukaryota; kingdom Metazoa; phylum Arthropoda; class Insecta; order Diptera; family Sciomyzidae; genus Dichetophora; species Dichetophora obliterata. The sequence goes on from OY986435.1 coordinate 282,771,714, forward strand.
TGCAATTTATTGGAACGTTCTTTTTCAATTTGACTTCAAAACATCTGACGATATCTCGAAAACAACAAAACTGAATTTAATCCATGCGACCCCAACATTGTCTATGAACAACTTCGCAAGTTTATAGGCTTACGATCAGCGTTATATATGTTTTTTTTTTATCAAACATTATGATAACGGTTGAAGAAGAAGGGGACCTTCTGAGCATTTCGCTAACAAGGAGGGCTAACTAAGGGAGGATTTCAGTATCTTAAATGTAGAAAATGCTCTGTACTGTCCAATAAAGGGTTGTAAGGATTTTTCTAAGAACACGAGGAGATTTTTAGAAAAACACTCCACAATAATTTATTGAAGCAACAAGTTTGTTTGAGAAATAAATACTAATATAGTAAGAATATAATGATATTTTTCGTGAACAAGTTGTTTAATAAGGCACGTACGCAGGGGGATGCTAGGGGTTAAAATCCCCCGAAATGAACGAGTTTTAATGAGCTTCGAGAGAAACACTCAGCACGTTGTGTGTTTATGGTAACGAAAAAGATTTTTAGATGACTTTCCACATTGGAAAAAAAATAAAAAAACTCAAAATCAAAACATTTATTGTGAAAAGACTATAACATATAGACTTAGAACTTTTTTTAAATACACTGTATTGAAACTTCATATTAAATGAATTTGTTTTTGATAGAGAGCTTGAAACAATTTCATTTAAGCTAAATTCAAATATCTGTGCAGTTCAATATATAACAAAAGTTTTTTTTTCAAAAAAATGTTTTTAAATATATTTTTATAGTAAAAATTTGCAGTTTAAAAACATTTGTTAAAGCAAACTTTAAAACAAAAACTTTGCTGTTGAAAACAAATATTTAAAAATATTCTTCTTAAATTAAAAAACTATAAAATAAAAAACCACAATTTTTTCGAGTTTTCGATGCCATATTCGTAATTAGGAACCAATCCAATACCATATTTTAACTCCATCCGATGAAGTTTGCATTGTATTGAGGCATAAAATATTGAAATATTTTAAATATATTATTATAAATTAGTTTATATTTCATCTTATTTCATTATTTGTAAAACCAATTTATAAAATATTTTTACACAATCAAATGTAAAATCGGGGTTTTTCTCAGCTTGATCTTAATTTTCAAGCAGTTACTGTCAATGATTCTACTGCACATAATTTTTCTATTCAATCTCAGATAGCGATGTATTTTTTAGCTATTGCAAAAAAATAATGAGTGAAAATTATAAAAAAATTGAGTTTATAGTTGAAAATTAAACACGATTGTTTTAAATTTTATATCTTCTTTTCGAAAGGGGGCATAAAAAAGCAGTCCTTTTCAGCTGGTGTCAAGATATTTTTGTCTCAATTTTAAAATTTGCTATTTATAATTAACAAAAAAATCGAAGTGCATTTCAATAAAGGCACTTGTAGCTTCAACCTTTACTAGAATTATTAAGTTTGGCGCAATAGAAAAAATTTAGCGCGACTTTTTAAAAAATGCTGTAATTTTCAACGCTTTTGATCCTCGTAGCGGTAGAAAATTGTAACCAAACCTTATAATAGTAGTTAAGGTTGTCGCAATCTCATTAATATGCACTTTGATTTTTTTATTTTCGATAAATTGGGACCAAAATATCTTAACAGCCGGTGTTAGCAAAGCATTACTTTTTTTATGCCACCTAGAGAGGAAAAGATGCGTTTAAAAACAAACAAAAAATGTACTTTGAAATTTGTTTTTATTATATTATTTACGTAAAAAATTTTTGAAGTCTCTATGTATTGCAGTCTTTTTTACAAAAAATATCAACGCTAGTTGAACTCGTTAAAAAGTTTTTACGCCATAACTTCTGAACCATTAAAAAACACACTTTCATTTCATATCTTTGGAAAGGTAATGGAACGTAAAATAATGTAAATAATGAAAATCTATATACGCCCATTCCACGCATAACGCAACACTTTTTTTCAAAAATTTACCTCATGGCTTTTGATTTGTCTTCTTTTTCGGCTATAGGTTTCTATTAAAATTCTAAGAACATAAGTTCATTAATTTTTTTATCGCCATTCGTTAAAAAGTTATTGACCTTTCAATTCTGCAAATCGTCCGAAAACGCCAGAATTGGAACATTTTTAATTAATTGTATCTACGTCAGTTTTAATCCAATTTTTATAAATGAGGTACCGTTAGAAAGGTATTAGAAAGTAGTTTTTGGTAAAAATATAAAACTTTAAAATTTTGGATGTTAGGGTTGCCAACATATTTAAAAAAAAATTTATTTGCTAATTTCTTAAAAAACGCGTAATTTTTTTGGATTTTTTCTTTTTTAAATTTTAAGGAGAATGTTGCCTTTAAGTCAAACACAATTTCATGATAAATCAATTTTAATTTTGTGCACATACCTTATCATTTTGAGGCAATTTATAAATTTCATAATTTCATAACGGTAAAGACAGCCCATTTAACCCAATTTGCGATTTCGAGTAGCTTTGAAGTTGCAGGTCGCACAGCCTCAGAATTAATTATTCGACCTCAATTTAAAAATCCAGTTTCATTAATTACGTTTTATGGGCGTAGGACAAGAGGGAGTGGCGCCTCCCATACAATCAAAATTTGTGCTATCAAATAGCTTTGGAGTTATAGGACGCACAGCATTGAAATTCAGTATTCGACCAAATATTCAATGATAACATTTTATGGCGTTTGTCAGCGTGGCAGCTACCATTTCATGTAGTTTTATTGATTACATTTTATGGGCGTTTGCCAGGGAGTCGTGGCACCTCCCATTTAACCTTAAGTGATGATATCGAATAGCTTAAGAGTAATAGGTCGCACAGTTTTGAAATTCAGTATTCGATCTCATTGTACACATGCAGTTTTATTAATAATATTTTATGGGCGTAAGACAAGGAAGAGTGGCATCTCCTATACAACACAAATTTGTGCTGTCATATAGCTTTGAAGCTAAAAGTCACACAGCGTGGGAATACATTATTGGACCTAAATTTACACATGCAGTTTAATTGATTACATTTTATGAGCGTTGATCAAGGGGAGTGGTACCTCTCATACAACCTAAATATGATATATTGAATAGGTTTGGAGTTATAAGTCGCACTGCGTCGGAATTCCGTATTCGAGCTCAATTTAGACATGCAGTTTCACTGACAACATTTTATGGGCGTTTGACAAGGGAGAGTGGCAGCAACGCGCCGGATTTGAGCTAGTGATTTCTATAAATAAAATAAAAAATATGTAAAAAATATATATTACTAGCTGTTACCCGGCACATTGCTGCCACGCTCCCTTCTCCAAAGTCCATAAAATGAAATAAACAAAACTGTGTGTGTAAAGTGAGGTGAATTCCAACCCTGTCCGACCTATAAATCCAAAGCCATACGATAGCAAAAATTTGGGTTGTATGAGAGGTGCAATGCCTCCTTAACAGAAGCCATAAAATGTTATTAGTGAAACTGCATGTGTAAATTAAGGTCGAATACTGAATTCGGAAGCTGTGCGAAATATAACTCCAAAGCTATTCGCTATCACAAATTTGGGTTGTATAGGAGGTGCCACACCCCTTGTCCAACGCTCATAAAATGTTTCCAATGAAACGGCATGTGTTAATTTAGGTCGTATACTGAATTCCGACGCTGTACGACCTAAAACTACAAAGTTATTCGATATCGCAAATTTGGGTTGTATATGCGGTGCCACGCTCCCTTGTCTAACGCCCATCAAATTCAATCAATGAAACTACCTGTCTAAATTGAGGGCGAATACTGAATCCCGACGCTGTGCGACATACAACTCCAAAGCGATATATCTATACGATATCAAAAATTTGGGTTGCATATATAAATTTAATTCGAATGCTGGATTTGAAAGCTATGCGACATTTAACTCCAAAACTATCCGATATCACAAATTTGGGTTGTATGGGATGGACCACGCTCATTTGTCCAACGCTCATAAAACAAAATCAATAAAACTGCCTTTGTAAATTTAGGTCGAATACTGAATTCTGTCGCTGTGCAACCTATAAGCTCCAAAGCTATTCAATATCGCAAGTTTGTGTTGCATGGGAGGTACTACTTCCCCTTGTTCAACTCTCTTAAAATGCTATCAGTGTAACGGCACGGGTAAATTGTGGTCGAATACCGAATTCCGAGGCTGTGCGGCCCTTAACTCCAAAGCTATTTGATATCGCAAATTTTTCATATAATTGTAGGCGGTAAAAAGGGGAGTGTCATTTTTTTCTGAAACCATCTCGTACTCGAAACAAATCCATTGCCAAAATTTGAGCTCAATCGGACCAGTAGTTTCAAAGTCTTTTGATCTTTTCTTAAAAGTAGGCGTAGCTATTGTGTGACCATGCTCATTTTTAGTATAGTTACCGACAGTTATCATACGAATTTAATTGCCAAATTTTAGTTTAATACGACCAAAAGCGTCTTAAATATCGCATTTTTATTGATTTGTGGGCGGTTAAAGTGGGTGTGGCAACATTTTATTTATTCCAAAACCTTTGTGTAGCAATTACAAACAAACCCGTTAAAGGGAGTATCCAATTTGGTCCATTCGTTTCCAAGTTTTCAGCATCCGAACAAATCACGATCCATTTTTATATATATATATTATTATGTCTTGTTAATATAAAAAAAATTGGAATAAGTCTACACAAAAAAAATTAAAACTTCCCCCGAAATTTTTTACTGTTTTTACGCGCCTGTTTTTAGTTATATGTAATATAACTGTTAATAGTTATATGTATATAAGAGTGGAGATTAGAGTCTTCCCTTTGATGGCTGCAACAAGAAGAAGGCTTACAAAGTCTTAAGAATAGAGTTAGACCTGTGAATCAGCATAGGGCTGGGTTCAGTACTCGTTTGTTTCGTTAAGTTCAGTGATGTTCATTAAATTTTTCAAAACAGTACGAACTTATACTTTAAACGCTGCACAGTGCACTTTTTCGATTATAGGAAGACAAAGGTTTTTTTTTTTAATTTTGTGAAAAAAAATTGTTCCGACAGGTAATTAATTCAACTTTATAGAAACGGTACTAAAGATTTGATATTCTCATTAGTTGTTTTTTTTAAATTCGTGAAAGTTTTAACTTTACCCAAACAAAAAGTAGCATATTTAAAGCAAAAAATTAAGGACAATTCGGAATATTTGTAACTATAAGCAAAAGGTATATTTTGATAGAAATTTTGTTTGTTTATTACGGTCTTTGTATTAACAGTAAAAACAAAATATTGACTAAAAAAATAGAAAAATTGCAAAAGTGTGCTTATAAATTCTTGAAAGAGTTTGTATTTAGATTAAGCTTAGAAGAAAGTATCTAGTTTATATTAACATATATCACTCGAAAACTATAACTCTTATTAAATATAGAACTTGATCTTATATTTCTGCGTCTACTTGCGTATAAGAAAAAAAATTGTTTATTTGAAAAAAGTATTTTGCCTTAAAACGCACTGATTTTCAAAACAATTTGAAGGTACTCTTAAATTTTAAGAGAAATAAAATTAAATTCATAATTTAAAACGAGTTGTCTCGAAACTTTTTTTCATTTATCCTTTTTTTTCATATATCCTTTTTTTTCTAATTTTTTTTTAAACTTCATAAATTACGTAACTTAGTTTTATGGGAGATATGTTTAAAAGTTAACTGATTTAAATAATTTTTGGCATGACGTTTAACTCTTCAAGCCCTAACGGTGCTTTAGAGCAATTTCGCTTGTTTGTCGGCATACGGCAAAAAATTTGGTTTGTATGGGAGGTAGGCGTTGCAGTTGACCAAGAATTCCAATTTACTTAATTTGGGCTAAAAATCATTGGTGAAAAATTTCATTACCTTAGTTATTATAGCTTCTGAGATATTGAAAATGTCATCCTTAAATCGAAAAAAATGCACTGTTCGCTGTATGTTGGTGTAGGCGCCTACCCGTCATTTGTTTTGGGATTATCCTCGGATGTAGTTCTTTATTTGGTAAAAAGTCTTCCCAAATACAAGAGTAGTTTTTATTCTATGATGAGATCTTTTTAAATCTTTTATCAAAAGATTTGTAGGTACAAGTTATATTAATTACAAAGTTTCTTAAAATGCAAACATTATGTAGACTATAAGAATAATATCTTGGTTTTTTCAGAAAATGGACTTATAGCCTACTGGTGATTGAAACCTGTTAATTTATTAACAACTTCAATAATATCTTATTCTAAAATGTAATCGAATGCTTTTTCATTGTCAACATCAGAAAAAATATGCGCAACAAATTATATTGTGAAATATTTTGGAAGTTTTCAACTCCATGGATCAGCAAAATAGCACATAAGACTAGCACGTCAATGAATTTACAGTTGTCAATCACCAGAATAAGATTATAAGTTCATTTTCAAAAAAATCAAGCTCACTTTCTCATCGAGTCAACACCACAAAATAACTTCTCAGGCAAAGCATCACCTTCTCTGAGAGCGGAAAGCACACATTTATTAATATCGTAACCCACAAAGTGTAAAAAAAAAAATTACAAACAGCAGTAACCCATACATTTTTTTGCGCAATTTCACTTTTTAATTTTGAAATGCCGCAGTATAATTAAAAACGACAATATAATGTTATCGGAAAGCTGGGTCTCATCAGATGATGAGCTCCTAATCAATATCACAAAAAGGAAGGCGAGCTCATTAGCTACTGCTCAGACTTGCAAAGTTGTCGATTGTAGTAACAAGGTTTTTAGCTCATGTTTTCGATACGGCTGTCAACTCTGAAGGATTAATTTTTTGAACGATGTTTTATCTTGTGAGGACAATCTACCACCGCCATTACTGGAACCGTCGACTTCTGCAGGCGCCTATCTCGGCCAGAAAATTTTCAGCTTGATGAAACACAAAAAATGTTTCCTGGAAAAAACAGCAAAATCTTGTAAAAAATATGAATAAAGAAATCCGAAACGATAGAAAGAGGTACTCTTATGATTCTGGCGGCTCCCAGAAATTTGTAGAGTTTGTAGCAGAACGGAAGTTCGATTTTCAGAAATTTCACATTCACGAAGAAACAAAAAAAAAGGTCGGCTGATAAAAAAAACATGTAAGGAAAATGCCAAAGAAAACTCTAAATCTTATGTGCATCTCTTGAAATGCAACTACAATGTGAAATTTTTTGCCAAAACAAGTGCTCAATTGTTGCCTCAAAGCTGATGTATGTTTTGGCGAATATCAATTTGCGAATATCTGTACTTTGCCATGGACAAAACGACGAAGACTCAGCACATAGTGTTTTTAAACATGCAATGGACAAAGCCGGCTCCGTCTACACTGCAAGTCAACCGATTCTAATACTAAAATTGGCTAGAAGAAAAAATCCATATCAAGTGGTTGAACTTAAGTTATCAGATTAAAAACTCTCTCCTGACATTAAAATTAAAAGTTTACGAAAGGATGATTCAGTAGCAAGATCAACCGGCCCGAAATGGTCGAATTTTCTGTTGACAAAAACGAGCCCTATATATTTTTTTTTCATTCAATCACGATAAAAAAAACAATACACATTTTCATGCATGGGCTAATTACTTAAGTCCATTTGACACTAATAAAAATAGCTGCGGAGAAGTATAACGATTTGATAACTGGCAAAACACAGATTATCAAGCAATCGGAATCATATTATTTTTATAACTCACTGCTACACTAATAAATTTCATAATAATATTACGTATTTTCGGGAACTATAGTGTGCTTTAATTCAGTATTTTGTTTGTTGATTCGTTCAATAAAGTTTAAAATACATATTTAAAAATGTCTTAACCTTATATAATCTGTGGTGTAGTTAATCTATATGTTATAATTGATATTGTTGTGAGTTACGACACTCACATTATTGAAGAAGTATAAACCAAAATTCCACAAACTGACCTACAAGTTCAATCAATTACTGCAGCTTCAGAAAGCACTGGGCGAATATTTTTTCATTAAATTCAAGTCAACATATCAAGGTAAGTAAAAACTTAAATAAAAATAACCTTTAAATTGCCATGTGTCCAACAGAAGCGATAAAACAATCACTGAAACAAGAAACCTTCTCCTGAAAAATTTAAAGAATCTGGGTTACGATATTTTGTCGCTTCAGCGACGATTTGAAACCATAATGCTTGAAATTCAAGTAGTATTACATCTGCTTTAAAAAAAATTGCTATACAAGTAAATATCTTGAGAACTTTTGAAACACTAATTTTTTTATGTATGTTTTTTGTTGGCTGGTTTCCTATTAATCTGTGTTTAGGCCAACTTAGTTACTTTTTTTACAGGTAAGAATTTTGTTTCAAACTAATTTTAAAGAAAACCACACATCTAAATAAATCAGGAAGTAAAAATGGCGACTGGCTGCCAGTGTCTATACAAATACAAATACAAATATAAAGAGGCACAACGCAACAGCTAAGCTGTCTAAAAGCAGACACTGTAAAAAATATATTTTTTTGAGTATTCCCATTGAAAAACTTATGTTTGTTAAGTTTAACTTGTTTTTACATTGGTTGTTGTTGTGATGTTATTTTTTTTTCGTTATTTATAACTTAACAATTTTTCATTTGGCTGCTTTTCTTTCGGCTGATGTTTGTTTATTTTTACGTATTCTACTTTTTCTTCTTTTACAAGGAACTATATAAATATATTTATACCTTGAACGAATATTTGCAATTTACTTTTATTGACGTTGTTTTTGTTGTTGGTGATGTTGTTTCGTTACAGAAAAATTTCAGGCAACGGAACTTTGTACTTTCCGCCATTTTTAGCACAATACTTTCGTTCGGATGTGCATGAGGCGATATACCGCTGCCGTGCCTCAAGTGAAGCAGGCACAATACTAAGTCGGAACGTGCAGGTGCAAGCAGGTAAATACCACTGTATATGTGCCATAGATTCAAGTATACATATATTTAAGCAAATTTCTATCTTGCAGATAGAAACACGCTCATGTTCATTTCTTTTTCTTGTAAATCGAGTCTCATGTAAATGTTGTGTGTTTGTTTTTTTATCTCTATTTCCTATGCTTTGTTAGTTTTGTTCTCCCAGCAATTTTCTGGAGGTCTTTAGAAATCCTTGAAATACTTTTGTTGCTTCAACAAAATGTTGAAATATCACTGCTCCTACGGAACAGAAGATTTAATCTCGCTAAATATTGGAGAATGTATCGTGTTTCCGTCTGTGTACGTGTTCAATATTGTTTAAAACATAAGCTCATACCTATCTTATAAGTTTGAAGTGACTTTTGTTGTGGCTGCGTTTTTGAAATGCAACATTTCGAAGTAAAAATCGTTCGGTAGTTGAAAGAATTTTTCAATATGATATGATTGCAAGCTGATTAGAAAGCAAAGGTAATATAAAACGTTTTCTTATTTTGTGTTGACTAAAGTTTTCGCATAAGCTATGTAGATTTAAACTTTAAATTGGTTATGAGATTTTTTCGCATGATCATTTTCTCATGCGAAAGTCATGTTTTATTAACACTTTAATATTATACTATTAAAATAGTACAACAATGATTTATTTATAATATTTAAAAATGTTTCTCATAAGCATCTTATGATATGAACTTTGTAAATTTAAGTTTTTTGGCGCTTTAAGGTGATAAACATCCAATGAAAACCATGTGAATTACACAGATTGTCGAAATAGCTTTATGTTTGTTTGTAGAATTCTTGGTATTTTCAATTTATAGGAATAAAACGATATTTTATTTACACAGGGAGAGCAAACACAAACATTGCAATCTTAGCAAAGGTTGGTTGTTAAAATGTAAACAGTATGAAGTACGCTGATTACAGACTGCTGATAGAGAGCAAAAATAATAACAACAACAAGACAACAACGACCGCAATAGCAAGGAAACAGTAATTATTGCGCCTCTAACTAAGAAGCTGTATATATAAATGTTTTGATGTTGTGTTTGTTGGTGTTTTTCTTGATGGAGCTGTTTATTTATTACTGCGGTCTTTTACAGAGCCTAGAAAGTTTTCTTTGTAATGTCTTTGCAAACACATTTAGCACCACACTCAGAAACTACAACAACAATTATAGCTACAAACAGTAACATCAAAGCATAAAGAAGTATAAAAAAAAACGTTGCCTAGCTTTAGGCGAAATTAATCAAGTGCGATTTTTCAATTCGCTTGTGCATCAATAATTATCACAGAAACGGTGTTGATTAAAAAAAACCGGTTTTTCGCCTGGGGTGCAATGAAGTTGTCAAAGTAATTTCAGAAATCGTCCGGCTGCTAAGATTTTAGGAAAACATGCAAGGTAACTTTTGGTTATGGTTATGGTTATGGTTATGGTTATGGTTATGGTTATGGTTATGGTTATGGTTATGGTTATGGTTATGGTTATGGTTATGGTTATGGTTATGGTTATGGTTATGGTTATGGTTATGGTTATGGTTATGGTTATGGTTATGGTTATGGTTATGGTTATGGTTATGGTTATGGTTATGGTTATGGTTATGGTTATGGTTATGGTTATGGTTATGGTTATGGTTATGGTTATGGTTATGGTTATGGTTATGGTTATGGTTATGGTTATGGTTATGGTTATGGTTATGGTTATGGTTATGGTTATGGTTATGGTTATGGTTATGGTTATGGTTATGGTTATGGTTATGGTTATGGTTATGGTTATGGTTATGGTTATGGTTATGGTTATGGTTATGGTTATGGTTATGGTTATGGTTATGGTTATGGTTATGGTTATGGTTATGGTTATGGTTATGGTTATGGTTATGGTTATGGTTATGGTTATGGTTATGGTTATGGTTATGGTTATGGTTATGGTTATGGTTATGGTTATGGTTATGGTTATGGTTATGGTTATGGTTATGGTTATGGTTATGGTTATGGTTATGGTTATGGTTATGGTTATGGTTATGGTTATGGTTATGGTTATGGTTATGGTTATGGTTATGGTTATGGTTATGGTTATGGTTATGGTTATGGTTATGGTTATGGTTATGGTTATGGTTATGGTTATGGTTATGGTTATGGTTATGGTTATGGTTATGGTTATGGTTATGGTTATGGTTATGGTTATGGTTATGGTTATGGTTATGGTTATGGTTATGGTTATGGTTATGGTTATGGTTATGGTTATGGTTATGGTTATGGTTATGGTTATGGTTATGGTTATGGTTATGGTTATGGTTATGGTTATGGTTATGGTTATGGTTATGGTTATGGTTATGGTTATGGTTATGGTTATGGTTATGGTTATGGTTATGGTTATGGTTATGGTTATGGTTATGGTTATGGTTATGGTTATGGTTATGGTTATGGTTATGGTTATGGTTATGGTTATGGTTATGGTTATGGTTATGGTTATGGTTATGGTTATGGTTATGGTTATGGTTATGGTTATGGTTATGGTTATGGTTATGGTTATGGTTATGGTTATGGTTATGGTTATGGTTATGGTTATGGTTATGGTTATGGTTATGGTTATGGTTATGGTTATGGTTATGGTTATGGTTATGGTTATGGTTATGGTTATGGTTATGGTTATGGTTATGGTTATGGTTATGGTTATGGTTATGGTTATGGTTATGGTTATGGTTATGGTTATGGTTATGGTTATGGTTATGGTTATGGTTATGGTTATGGTTATGGTTATGGTTATGGTTATGGTTATGGTTATGGTTATGGTTATGGTTATGGTTATGGTTATGGTTATGGTTATGGTTATGGTTATGGTTATGGTTATGGTTATGGTTATGGTTATGGTTATGGTTATGGTTATGGTTATGGTTATGGTTATGGTTATGGTTAATGTTACCAACTATACTTACTTTGTAAGTATCATACTTATTTTCAGCTTCATATACTTACTAAAATTCCATGCTTATAAGTATACTTACTTTTAAGATTTGTACTTATTCATGCTTACTTTTCAGCTCTGGTTGAACTTTTGCTTGCAAAAGCATAAAAAGTTTGGAAATTGGAGTCAACAGCGTTAAAAATACAGACACTAGAGTCAATTTTATTTGTAAAAAATTTATATTGAATACAGCTGTATCGAATTTTACAAATTTTTAAAGACAAGACTTGACATATTAAACAACATTTTCAGCCAAGACAAATACGATTCCAAGCAAAAATAAAACAAACCAGTTAATGTAGCACGTAAATTCAGTGACAGTGAGGGCTAATAATGATAACTTTGCTTTGATCTCTGTATACATTTTAGGCTGGGTCGATTTGTTTGGAGGTTAAAAAATTGATGTTGCCTGGGCGATAGGGGCGCAATTTACCCTATCACATCTTCAATTTTGTGAATTTTTTCTTTAGGAATTTTTTCCAAAAATGATTGTATATAAACGTGCACAGATAGAACAATAATGATGCCAGAAATGAAATCCTCGTATCCGATTCAACCTAAAACCGGTCTCATATTTTTACGTTTTTAAACAAAAATTGATCGTAAAAAATTCCTAAAGAAAAAAATTTACAAACTTCAAGGTTTTTGACCATCACGGCTGAACCACAAAAGCTATCCACCTTATATTCACATATGTTTGTGTGTTCCTCCGAAATTTTTTCTTTTTTTAGATCCCCAAGGTGGCGCTGTGGTCGCTTTTTATCGGTTTATAAATACAATTTCTTTTAAAAATCGACCACAGCGCCACCCAGGGGGATCTAAAAAACGATAAACTTTTGTATTAAAACGTGAGACCGGTTTTAAGTTAAATACCATTTTTGTTCTAGCTGTGCACGTTTATATACAAAAATTTTTGGAAAAAAATCCTAAAGAAAAAATTCACAAAATTGAAGATGTGATAGGGTAAAGTGATGAATCTGATTTTTTAATTTTATTTTTATTTCACTACTTTGAAAGTACGTACTACTTTTAACTTTTTGTTATGCTTTTGTTTGTTTTCAAACTATTTTATATATGTGTAATATACCCACCGAACCATATGTGAATGTTTTGCGTAAAGTGATAGTTTTGAGTATGTTTTCGGAAAAAAATTTCTTTTTTGTAATTTTTTTTTTTTTAATTTGTATGATCAATGTTCTTGCTAGAGAAGATGAAATTCGTGAAAACGTATTCCATAACAAAATGTTAATTATTAAAAAGTGCATTTCTATAGTTATTTTTTTATTCGTTTTCGAAAAAAAGGTTCGCTTTTGAGATGCAATTCAGTCCGGCGAATGAGTTAAAGTAAAAAATTGTTAATGTATGAGTGCCGAAAAATAACTTTTCAATAGTTTTTTACAACTCGTTTCCGAACAAAAAATAGATAGTTGATGATTCTTTTATTAACTCACTTCTGAAGAAAAAAAAGGTTAGCTTTTGAGAGACATTTTAGTCCGACGAATGAGTCCAAAAAGGTTCATTTATGAGTGTCGAAAATTAATTTTTCTACCCGAAAAAGTTTATAAATGAATTAAAAAAAGGATAGTTTTGGTTCACTGGGTATATGAACTGCAAATATATAAAATTAATTTTTTTTATCTGAAGAATTTTGGTTTTAGATAGATTGCCTACACAAAACTTTTCGAGAAGAACAAAAAGTGGGCGTGACAACACTTACGGAATATTGTGGGTTCTATTAGTTCTTATATTAGTAAATAATATCAAGAAAATATTAAAAAAATTTTTCTAAGGTGATATACTTACTTATACTTATTTTTAAAAATCATACTTACAAATACTTACTTTTCAGTGTTCTAAGTAGCAAATATACTTATTTTTTAATAACATGAGTTGGTAGCATTAGTTATGGTTATGGTTATGGTTATGGTTATGGTTATGGTTATGGTTATGGTTATGGTTATGGTTATGGTTATGGTTATGGTTATGGTTATGGTTATGGTTATGGTTATGGTTATGGTTATGGTTATGGTTATGGTTATGGTTATGGTTATGGTTATGGTTATGGTTATGGTTATGGTTATGGTTATGGTTATGGTTATGGTTATGGTTATGGTTATGGTTATGGTTATGGTTATGGTTATGGTTATGGTTATGGTTATGGTTATGGTTATGGTTATGGTTATGGTTATGGTTATGGTTATGGTTATGGTTATGGTTATGGTTATGGTTATGGTTATGGTTATGGTTATGGTTATGGTTATGGTTATGGTTATGGTTATGGTTATGGTTATGGTTATGGTTATGGTTATGGTTATGGTTATGGTTATGGTTATGGTTATGGTTATGGTTATGGTTATGGTTATGGTTATGGTTATGGTTATGGTTATGGTTATGGTTATGGTTATGGTTATGGTTATGGTTATGGTTATGGTTATGGTTATGGTTATGGTTATGGTTATGGTTATGGTTATGGTTATGGTTATGGTTATGGTTATGGTTATGGTTATGGTTATGGTTATGGTTATGGTTATGGTTATGGTTATGGTTATGGTTATGGTTATGGTTATGGTTATGGTTATGGTTATGGTTATGGTTATGGTTATGGTTATGGTTATGGTTATGGTTATGGTTATGGTTATGGTTATGGTTATGGTTATGGTTATGGTTATGGTTATGGTTATGGTTATGGTTATGGTTATGGTTATGGTTATGGTTATGGTTATGGTTATGGTTATGGTTATGGTTATGGTTATGGTTATGGTTATGGTTATGGTTATGGTTATGGTTATGGTTATGGTTATGGTTATGGTTATGGTTATGGTTATGGTTATGGTTATGGTTATGGTTATGGTTATGGTTATGGTTATGGTTATGGTTATGGTTATGGTTATGGTTATGGTTATGGTTATGGTTATGGTTATGGTTATGGTTATGGTTATGGTTATGGTTATGGTTATGGTTATGGTTATGGTTATGGTTATGGTTATGGTTATGGTTATGGTTATGGTTATGGTTATGGTTATGGTTATGGTTATGGTTATGGTTATGGTTATGGTTATGGTTATGGTTATGGTTATGGTTATGGTTATGGTTATGGTTATGGTTATGGTTATGGTTATGGTTATGGTTATGGTTATGGTTATGGTTATGGTTATGGTTATGGTTATGGTTATGGTTATGGTTATGGTTATGGTTATGGTTATGGTTATGGTTATGGTTATGGTTATGGTTATGGTTATGGTTATGGTTATGGTTATGGTTATGGTTATGGTTATGGTTATGGTTATGGTTATGGTTATGGTTATGGTTATGGTTATGGTTATGGTTATGGTTATGGTTATGGTTATGGTTATGGTTATGGTTATGGTTATGGTTATGGTTATGGTTATGGTTATGGTTATGGTTATGGTTATGGTTATGGTTATGGTTATGGTTATGGTTATGGTTATGGTTATGGTTATGGTTATGGTTATGGTTATGGTTATGGTTATGGTTATGGTTATGGTTATGGTTATGGTTATGGTTATGGTTATGGTTATGGTTATGGTTATGGTTATGGTTATGGTTATGGTTATGGTTATGGTTATGCTTATGGTTATGGTTATGGTGAAAACTATAGCCATGAGTCATGGATATTGGCGATTATTTTGGGCTCAAATTATGGTTTGTTTAGTTTACGCTCGCGTCTAATGTTTTCATATCTACTGCAGAAATATTTAAAAATTTTTACTTAAATCACAGAGTACTCGTTCAACATCCGTACAATTCATGTAAAGTGACTTTTGTTAAGAGCTCTGCCAGAAATTATACAATCTTAATTAATTGCATTTATTTTTCATTGAAGTGCGCTACTCAAGCATAAAGCAAATAGAACCAAAATTAAATTTCCTGCTGCTTGTAATCCGATCTTGACTATATATGTATACCAAGCCTTAGCTTGTGCATCTGCCTTCCTCGTTTGATGCAGCTTCGTTTCACCCTTCAGATTGCAGCATCGTTGTCTTGCAGTCACTTAATAACTCGTAACTCCCCACGTTACTCAATTGAAAACTTATTACATTCAATATTTACTGTTGCCTTTCATGGTTTCATTATGTACTTCATGCATTTATTCATTCGAGCTGGCTGTCTGTCTGTTCAACTGTCCGCACATTCGTCCTTTATGCAACTCCTGCCTCATTCTTGTTTTGCAATTTAATGCGTTTTGATTCATTTAATTTGAATTCAACTCGTGAACGCAAGCTCTATCTTATACTTTGTATTAATGTTTTTATTGTATGCATTCTTCTCTCCATCACTCACTCTCTATCTCGCTCTTTCTTTCTTTTGCTTTGCTCTTATTTCATGCTGCCTCAACGCCTGTTCTAGTGGTGCGTCGCCAATTTCACATTCATGTCGAGAACACAGAGGCCTATCTAGGCAATTCGGCGCTTATTAAATGTGCCATACCGGACTATGTACGACCGTATGTTAAGGTGACCAGCTGGCATCGAGGCGATGAAACGTTGCTGCCGGATCTGGCTGATGTTGGTGAGTTAAATTCGTTGAATTTATTTGCTATGCTTTCTTTCTCTCCTTCTCATTCTTTCATTATGAATTGTATTTTGTGTATGCAACATGAACATGTGTGTAGTATGCTTGTAGAAAAATGTGTGTGTGTTGGTGCCTTCCTGTTGTGCCTGTTTATCTGTTGTTGAAATTTATGCACGCATTTCCTTCCGGTTGCACAGTTAAAAATAAAATAAAATGCTTTGCAAGCGGAAGCGTCATGACTATGTGTGTGTGTTTGGTGTGTGTATAAGTACGTATTTTTGCTGGTGAAAAATGTTGTTGACATTTATTGGGAAATGTTTTACATGCTATGTGTTCTCCTTTTTGCAACCCACTGTGTGCTTCTCCGACAAAATGAAACTTGATGATTTTAAAATCAGTGTCAGTATCATTTTCTATGGAGCTTCTTTTATGCTCTTCTGTATGGCATTTATTACAGACGTTATAAATATGTTGATTTTAACATGTGTTTTTATTGAAATATTAAAAAAATGCTATGTTTAAATATGTTGATTTAAAAAAAATTTATTTAAATACATATAACACCAATTATGTGGCACACAAACAAAGGAAAAATTTTTTTTATTATGTGGATGCTTTTTCAATTATTTATTTGATAACAGTTTGTGCCTTATGAAAGTGCTAACAACATTCAAAATATGTTTTCTTACACGTTCTCAATATTTTGTAAAATATTAATAAAATGTCTGCAAATAACTCTAGTATTTTTGAATGAAATTTACTATTGTGCACCTGTCAAGATCGCGACCCCGTACATGCGGTCGGACAAACGCTGTTTATAATACTTCCAAAATTCCTATTCGCGAAGACGGCGAGGGGGCAAATCGTACGATCAAAATCTTCTTTTTACAGTTGCCTATAAGTTCGCAATGGGATTTAGATCTGGACTTTGCGCAGACCCATCAAAAATTAAAAATTTTTTGTTCCGGAGCCAATCTTTCGAAATCTTACCAGTATGGTTAGCACCTCAATCTTGTTGGAAGTTTATTTCGTTAACTGTATTGGGTTCAAGGATGCTTAAATAGTCTTCTTTTTTCACTATTACGTTAATTTCCAACATCAACAACATCAGATTGCCTTCTCCAGTCTTCATTGTGTCACTGATGTGGTGTCATTGTAAACGCTCGTTTGGTCGATGCCAAAAATATGCCATCTGATTTGTAGCGGCTTATTTTTGATTACTAACTCCATATAACCCGCTTTCAATCTTCAACAGTCCAATTTTTGTGCTGTTTTCAGGAATTAAGTGTTATTTTTCTATGAAAAGTCAATGATGGCATATTTTCATTACAATATTGTTTTTAATAATTCTATGCTAAAATTATATTTTTTTAGAATTATATATAAGCTTAATGCCACTTATGTTCATGAAGCAACAGGTTGCAACAACAATAAGTTCTTTGCAGAACAAACCACCAAGCAGACTAGACAGCTGTTTCGTTGATAGCTACATCAACTCATCAGTAGTCTTCTGTGGTTTTTGCAGTACCATCCACTTTGATAAGCTTATACGAACACCTTCTGTTAAATTAAAACAGAATTATGTGCTGTATGTCGCCTTCAAAGCAATGTTTTTCTACTACTTTGCAAAAGCAAAGGTTCAAAAAAGCGACTGCATTGATTCTGCCAAGACTTGTTTGTTGTGCTCTTTGTTTACTTCTTTATCACGAATCAATCTAGGCTCCAACAGTTTGTTGGTATAAACCATAGAAGGCGTGAATAAGGTTTTTTTGAAAAAAGTTGTTTTATGTGTAGACATAATAACATACTTGTTTTCGTAGGTCGGGCTCGCACCAGTGTTTACATGAAAAGTCAATGATGGCATATTTTCATTACAATATTGTTTTTAATAATTCAAAAAAAAATATATGTTTTTAGAATTATATATAAGCTTAATGCCAATTAAGTTCATGAAGCAACAGGTTGCAACAACAATAAGTTTTTTGCAGAACAAACCATCAAGCAGACTAGACAGCTGTTTCGTTGATAGCTACATCAACTCATCAGTAGTCTTCTGTGGTTTCTGCAGTACCATTCACTTTGATAAGCTTATACGAACACCTTCTGTTAAATTAAAACAGAATTATGTGCTGTATGTAGCCTTCAAAGTAATGTTTTTCTACTACTTTGCAAAAGCAAAGGTTCAAAAAAGTGACTGCATTGATTCTGCAAAGACTTGTTTGTTGTGCTTTTTTTCTATATTTTTCTAAAAGAGCTGGTTTCTTTCTTTTAAACTGGATGTTAAACCTATTCATTTTAGAGCTCGTTTTGTTGTCTACTCACTCCACTGTTTCCTCACACATCCTTGTTTAAGTCTATTGCAGCTAATTTTGGTGTTTTTTGTGATTTTTTAAATATTAACCAGTCAAATAAGCGGCCATCAACATTAGAAAAATTTCTGGGCCGGCCTTTGTATTTGCTTACGAAAGAAACATTTGGTCTCTTCTGACTAAGCTTACAGGTCTTTTTGCCGTTTTAAAGTAAGCTTACATTGTTTTCTAAATTAAGTGGAATTTTTTTCATTTTTGTAGCATATTTCAATGACTTTTGAGTCACTACTACTAAATCCTATCTGAAAGAAGTCAAAATAAAAAGAAAAAAGTTTAATAGCCCGAAAGAAACCACTTTTCGTCGCGGCTGGCGGATTCTCCTTGGAACAGAAAACATGAAAACACGGTTAGAAATCTTGTTCTAAAATTGAAACTACATATAAGTCAACACACTATCACAACTGGTGGGTAAAATAAAACACCAGCTTTGGTTTAAAATCTACAATAGTATTTAAAAATTGCTAAAATATGGTTTTAATACAGCTTGGTTTCAAATTAAGTACAGCCTTGGATTAAAATATAAAAATAAAAAATAGCAACCATCGCGAGATTTGAACGCACGACATTCAGTTTGTAAACTCACTACTCTAACCACCAGGCTATTGGCCTTTACATACCTACATATACATATATGCCAGGATAGCTTTTTACGAGCTCTAATCAAAATTTCGTATCCAAATGTTCTAGAATTTAGTATAAATTGTATTAAATAAAATAAATACAGAATTGTACTTAAATTTAAACCAAAAAGGCTACAATTTAAACCAAAAAGCTAAAATTTAAAACAAAAAGCCAAAATGATGCTGTAATATTTCTTTTGGTTTAAATTAAAGTACAGAAGAATTTAAATTATGAGTTAGTATTTGCACAGTTTACAGTTTAAACCGCAAGGTTTAAGAAATGTAGCAATATTTTAGTGGGACTACAATTTAGTCCAAGATTTCTAACCATGACTGTATGCAGCCACCAAAGATGAATTTTCCGGGAAAATCCGTGACGGAAAACGTCAGAATAGAATCTATTCTATTTTTTCTCTGCCGGCTGGCGAATCTTTCTCTGGTTAATATAAGTATTGCCATATTTTTGCTTATGATTGGATATGTTTTGTGTTATTTTCTTAGTTTTTACTATGATCTGATGTTTCGTTTTTGTGTTTGTGTTGCATTCATGTGAATTCAAAGCAAAATATAAAATAATTTGTACCACTTCAACAATGAAAAGTAACTCTGATCCGACAACTGCAACCGCTCCAATTCTGAGTATGTTCTCAGCATATTGCGCCAAGTGAGGAGCACCAACTGTCAAACGCTTTGTTTAATTTTGGGCTCTTAGATGAACGCATCATGAAAGAGCATATTTTTTTAAAAAATATTTTTGAAAATTATTTTTACGAAAAACAGTTAATCAATTGCCAAACAACAAGAATAACTACGAATTTATTATTTTTCTAAAATATGTATTGGTGGAAGTTTTAGAAAATGAAATCTTTGAATGCAATAATGTGTATGTTTCTTATATAAAAATGGTTTAAGGGTTTTCATAAAATTTTTGCAGAATTTGATATTTCCTTCTTAAATACCAAGTTTTTATATTTTTACTTAAAATTAAAATTTCGAATTAATTTAGTCAAAGCCATTATTATTAGAGCCCGAATGTATTTAGGAGTTCAGACTGAAAAAACTTTAATGGGCTTGTATATAAATGAATCCGATAAAGTTAAAAATTCCTGCAAAACTTTTGTTATGCCACATAATATCAAAATTTTAAAAAATATCGAAGTATTTTTGTTTCTAAACTTAAAAAAGATAGCTTCCAAAGAAGCAAAACAAATTATTATCCTGTACAAAAAAAGTCGACAAAGGTGATTCAATGTTTCCAAAACACAAAACTTGTTGATTCGAAATAGAAGAAAGCACAAGTATTAAGTTTACCATTTAGCAACGCTGAGGTTGAGCGAATTTTAAGCTGTATGTTAAAACTTGGCTACATGTGAAAAAAAAAATTTTTGCGATAACTCCCAAATACCTGATAGCCTAATAAAAAATATAAAAAACCACGAATTTATAAGAGAATAACACAGACAAAAATTTTAATATTGATCTCGACGATGTAATACATATGTTACACAAATTTAAATTAAATTTAAGTTGTCACTGTGAGAAAAAAAAAACTGTTCTCAACAGAATACTATTACAATTAAATATAATTTTGTAATATAAATATACTGATACATAATTTTTTTTATTCAAAAATAATCTAATTAATATTAACATATGTTTATTGAATGGAAGTGTGATAATTGTCCACAACAATTGTCCTGAAACTTTCTTTTGTGTTTCTTTAGTATACAGGGTGAGTCGGTCAATCCGAAAGCTATTGATTCCTTGGGTTTCCCCCCTTTCGTTGCAAAAACGACGAATTGTCACTTATTGTATGAAAAGTCGCTTCATACTCTCTTAAATAAGCGAATTTTCATACAATAAGCGGTCGTTATTTGCCACTCGCTTAGAAAAAAACACAGCTAATGTAAAAAAGTCGAATTTCAAGTTCATATCACTTTTTACGCAATTACTTCCAAAGTATCACAGCTATTTAAGATTTAGAACAGTTTTGAAAATTCAATTTAACATTTTAAACAGGACCGAAAACTAATTAAAGTTTTTCTGTACGATAAGAAAATTCAAGCGGATCAAATTCGAAAAAAAGTTTGTTTTACTAAAATTATTAGTTCGAATGCGATTTTCTCGAAATTTTATGTACAAAAAATTTTGTGTTTATTACTGTCGTTTTGTACTTTTAAGTGTTTACTAACATATTTTTCGTACGAAGTTTTCAGCTTGAATCAACACACAATCTGATTTGGTAGTCTTAAATTGTGCTCAAAATACCTATGTAAAGTACAAATGCTCACATTGATATGTAAGCAAAAGTAAGCAAGACTTACTCTCACTGTGATGTTTTTGCTGTACGATTGGCAGTTAAATTTAAATTATCATTAACATCAAAGTGCAAGAATAATAAATGAAAGTAGAATAACTGTTAAAAATACTACATTTTATTAATGTTGCAATATGTGATGTAACCAATAAAACTTAATCATTTGAATTGATTAACAAGTGAATGTTTTTGTTTTTTATTTTAACAATTGCTCAAAATGCTGGCTATTTGCGTCAATGCGTCGCACGAGCCCTAAGAAGGGCCCTACTTTTGTATCCATCTACATACGCAATAAAACTGTTCTCATTTGTTGCACTTTTTCTTTAGTTCTCTCGTGTAATTCCTAAACAGATTGAATTTCTTTGATGTACATCATATATTAAATTGCTCCCCAGACTCAGAAATCCAAAAAATTCCGATCTGGGGATCTAACAGGCCAAGGATTCAGACTATTTCTACAAATAGTTCTCTCACTGATTTCTTCATTTCATAAAGAGATAACTTGCCGTCTGCAGTGACATGGTGCTCCGTTATGTTAGTATAACATACTACGCCTTTCTTTTAAGGGAAAATTTTCCAGCATTTGTGGCTACTCTTCCTGTAATGTGGCAGAATATTTGGTCCTATTTATTTTTATTCAAGAACAATAGCCCATAAGTAAACCGCAACCTCCTATTAAAACATTTCTTGAATTCCTATCCCTCGTGAATTGAGTCTCATCTGTCCACAATATTTTTTTTATAAAATTCGGACCCAATTCCTTTCTTCGGAGCAACCAACGACAGAACACCATGCGTTGATGTGCATCTGTAGAATGAATATCCTGCACAGGAGTCAGGTGGTAAGGGTGGTATCTCTCCTCTGCACTTTTGACTGTGAGGTTTGGAATTGGATCACAACTCATCTTGTAATTGGTCTGTATGTGATTTATTTAAATGAAAAGTTTTATAAATTTTTAATTGTGTCTTACCTTGATAATGCACAAAAAAGAAGTGACGAGTCGTACGAAAATAAAATAAAGATCTAGTATTTATAACTGCTAAATTACATTATTGTCATTCCACTCACATTTATTGTTCTTGCACTTTAATGTAAATGATAATTTTAAATTCAAATTCCAATCGTACAACAAAATCATCACAGTCGGAGTAAATTTTGCTTACTTCTATTTACTTATCAATGTGAGCTTTTGTGCTTTACATTAAAACTCCCAAATCAGATGATCTGTTGTATAGAGGTTTAAATTTTGTGTGAAAAATGTTAGAGAATACTTGCGAGTACAAATAGAAGTAATAAAAACCAAATTTTTTTTTAAATTAATTTCGAGAAAATCGAATACACTAATAATTTTTTTTGAGTTTGATCAGCTACTATTTTTTTATTGTAAAAGAAAACTCTAATAAGTTTTCGGTTTTATTGAAACTGTTAAATTTCATTTCCAAAACTGTTCTTAAATTGTAAGTTACTACTTTTAAGTAATACTAAGATACTTTTGAAGTAATTGCATAAAAAGTGATATAAGCTAAAAATTCGACTTTTTTATATTCTTTTTTAAAAAAATTATTTTAAGTCATCAATTGAAAAGCAATGAGTTGACCTATCTAATGGTGTATCAACGAACCCACCTGATCCATCCATTACCGAGCTGCGGTCGTGTGAAGATGAAATCAATCCGTTAAAACTACTAAATTTCAAGTTTGAGAGCAATTTTCTCTGAATTTTGCGTTATAAATGAAAATTTTTCTTAGCATTATATTGATGACTTATTTAATTTTCTTTTTTATGACATCAAAACTATACTCATATTTTTATATGTGTATAGATGACCCAATATTCGGCTTCGGCATTCTCCCGATTTTTGAAACTTCGGCTTCGGCCCAAAATAGCCGAATATTTGCCGAATGTTTTTGCTTTTTTGTAATGCAAAAAGTTTTTATATATGTATTTTTTCTCATTTTTCGATAGCTATAACTGTGTAAAACATCATTCTAAAATGTTAAATAAAAATTCTTAATTGCTTAAAAGTTAGGAGCCTCCGAGCCCACCGCGTAAGCAGGAAGCGCACTATACTGAAAACTGCGTTTTCGAGCTTGGAACTTTCATAACTCAGTCAATTTTTAATGAATCTTTATGTTTTTTTTTTTCAAAATGCGAGTTATTCAGTATCAATGGATAATTTTCATATTGGAATTTTTATCAACAAAAAAGTAACGAAAATTTTCAGTAAAAATTACAAAAATTATTCCATATTATTTTACTTAACAGGAAAATATTTTTATTTTTGTTTTAGATGCATTTTGCGACCTGTGGAAAGGACGCCAGCTCAGTTCATATTTTAAACACACGTCGCCCCGTGGCTTGCTGCAGTATATTAATTAAATAATTATTGATTATAATCTAGAAATTTTACATAATGTTTTTTAAGGTACTGTTAATATACTTAACAAGTTTAGAGTGCCTATATTATTTACTTTTTCCAAAAAAGATTAATGAAAATTGCATATTTTTCGGCCTGTTTATCCAAACTGGACCTTTAATGATTGCCGTTTTTTTATACTGAAATTAAAAAATAACGAAAGCAAGGTAAGGGGGTCTAGTTTTTCGCAAAAATTGTACCCCAATATCGTGTTTCAATCAAAGGTTATGACTACAAATCTATTTTTTTCATACGATTCACTATCTAGGTTTATTAACTAGTAGAAGTAATTTTTGTTACTAAAATTGGTTTTTAATATAGGACCACTTTAATTGTTTATTATTCTTTTGCTATCCACCTCGCAACCAAATTAGCATAGAAGTTAATTTTTTAATCTTCTTTTTTTGTACACTGTACTGTCGCTTTTTCGTTTCATCGAGTTTCGAATCACAACGGCGCTAAAGAAGTTTGCCTTTAAAAATGCACAAATCTGCGTAGAAATCTTAAAGTGGTGTATTTGACACCATCTCGTGTGAGAGTGACAAAACTCAAAGTAATGACACTATATGTGTATGTGAGTTTGTATTATATGCTTTTATAAATTTTTTTACGAATACTAAAAAAATAATTTTTTTTAGCATTATACCATATATAATAAGTATTTTCCTGTTTCGCCTGCATGATTTTCTTCCAACAGCTGGACGCTGCGTTGTCCTTTTTTCTTCCGGTGACCTCTACATACGTTCCGTACGCTCTGAGGATAGTCTCTTGAAACTAGCTTGTTTAACTACAAATACCTTGAGTGGCGAACGAACACGCAGCGATACCGTTACACTAACGGTTAAGGGTGAGAAAAAAAATTTGTTACACATTTGCTTGACTACTCTTTACTGTTTAAATGCTATTTTGTTTCTTTCCTTACATTTTCAGAACTTAGTAAAAATTTAGCGCCGCGAACCACACAGAAGCCAGTCATGGAGATTCATGTTGATCGTGGTAACGATGTTCATTTACCATGCAACATACACGGGAATCCTTTTCCCATTTTCACGTAAGTATTACTAGGAATTAATTACGTTTCTGAATTATTTTATTTTGTGCAATAAAAAAACAGAGAAAAACACTAAAACATTCCCAAGCGCTGCTCACTGTTACTATATAAAAAAAAAAACACACAGATACAGCCAGATACTTGTACAACAAAACTGATGCTCGTTTTTATTACAGAGCACATTGGGTTGATTTTTCTTTTTTGAGTGAAGGATTGTATGAGTAAGGGAGTGCAAACAAGTGTGTGTTGGATTTTAGTTTGTAGATTAGCGTGGTTGTGTGGCCGTTGCTGTGAGTCCATTAGTGTTAATTAAGTACGTATTTTTATGGATACTTCGAACCCGCATGCGAAATTAAATGGGAGTTCATGTTGCAATGCATGTGAATAAATCTATTTTTAAATGCTTTGACTAAGGTCTTTACTATGATTTTGTGGTAAAAAGTTGCAACTCTCGGAGAAAAAAATAATTTCAGCAAGATTCTCTTAGTGAAGACATTAAATTTTAGTTTTTCTTTAAGAAAAGCTTTATTAAATTGAATGAAAAAAACTAAAGCAGTTTTCACATTTGGCTACTACTGTAAAAAATTTTCTCAACATAGTTTTTTCAAATAAATCAAAATATGTTTGAGAAAGTTTTGTTACAATAATTTTTAATATAAACTTTTTAGATGGTCACTCTGAAGCTTTTTTCATTGCAGGTCTTTTGAAAGAATATCCCATGATTTATTGATTTGTTGAGATGTTGGATGGAGCTTGACTGAATAAATTTTCGACTAACAGAATTTATTTATGATTCATCTAATTCTCAAAGTATTCCAAAATTTGTGTTATATAGGTATATAACGCTTTTAATTTCGCCGTGCAATACAATAAAAATACACTCACAAAATGTTAAACTCTCCGTGTTTATGTGACAGACATATGTTCATTGCTTATATTAAATTAAACGATAACAATGACTTTATTATTGTCATCTCCACTTTCAAGAAAATTGTCTTAAATCGACTTATCTTGATATTGAATTTCAATCATGACGTCTTTATACGCCCCTAGCACACTTTTCACCAATCTTATAAAATATTCATATTTCCCCCGAATTCCCTTTGTGCAAAGCACTCCCTGACAAGCAAACAAATTACCTGCTATGTCGTCATATTTGGAACATCGACAGTGTACTGGCATCGTTATTTTTCCCTCTTTTATTTTTTTCGCATCGCATTTTTTGCCATAAACAATTTTCGCTACTTAGGCTTAATCCACTTTTGATTTGTTCATGTTGTTTGCTTTTTATTTTCTGCTTGTTATGCAAAACCAATGCACAGGGCACATATATACAGGCACAAAAATCACTGATGAATACAAAATACTCAGCAAAACAAGAGCAAACACACCCACAAGCAGCAGTATAGAGCAGCTAGGGGCGAAACTTTTTCCTGAAGCAAAATTGCGTCGCGTGTCCTCCTGATTTTTGCCCGCGCTAATCAAGCGTTTATCAATGAAATTTTAATGAGCTCAAACTTAAATGCAGACAGAAGACTGCCAGCAGATAGACTGTTATGGCGAAGTCAAGTAGAGAGGCGGTTTTTGAAGTATGGCAGGACTGATAGGCTTCAGAATGCCGTTCAGTGTGCTTATCCTGACTTATCCATGGATGCTTTGTTTGATTTTATTCTTGAAAATGCGCTGTTTGTTTGCCTATCAATGTTTGTTTTGACAAGTGGATTGTTGTCATGAAAGGTTATTGAGTTATTGTATTACACAATTTTTTTATGACGTTTTGAACTTTAGCTTAAGGCTTAAATTAACAGTTATACTGTGTAAGAGAATATTGTATATTAAGAGAATATCTGTAAGGAATATTTAAACGGATGTGAAATCTTCAAATAAACGTTTTTTCTCTGCTTGTGAAATTTTTAATATTTTCAGAATGGTGTTTTCAAAAATTAGAATATTAGAGTTTTCAATTCCGGTTTCGGATTGTTCGAAAAAATGGTTTTTTTTTCATTTTTCTGCTTTTTTAAATCAATTTTTTAAAGCAGGCTGAAAACTAAAACTTAAAAACTAAACTTAAAACTTTGAATGCGTTTTTTGGAAAACCTTGTTTTCGAGCTGGCAACTCTCATAATTCAATGAACTTTTAACGAACCTTATTGGGTTTTTTTAAATACGCGTTATTAAATTGCCCATGGAATAAACCATATCTCATTGATACATTGCATATTGGATTTTTTATTAACTAAATTTTGAGTGAAAATTACAATAAATATGTTAAACGCCGCCATTTTGTTACTTTTTAGTTAAATTTATTAAAATGGGTGTATTCCATACATACATTTATAGAAAACGGACAACTTTTTTATATTTTTTTTCAGATTATTTTTGTGACCTGTGAAAAATTCACCAGCTCGGTTCGTGTCTTGCGCACTGGTTCACGTCGCCCCGTGTCCTGCTTTAGGATATTGATTAAATAATCTGAACATTTTATTTTATTTTTTTCAAAATACCATAAATTTAAATAAAAATGTTAAAAAAGCATTCACGAAAACTGCTTATTTTCTTAGCCTGTACTTTAAAATAAGTCATGGAAGGCAAATATCGGTTTCCATTTTAATAGATTACTGACTCAACACATTCGCTCCACATCAAAACTGAAATCTAAGACAATGAAAGCAAGAACTGGTAGAGTTTTTATCATTATACAGATCAATAAGATGTTATTTTGGCAGTTGAGTAAGATTAAAACTGCTTATTTTCTTAGTCATGGAACGCAAATATCGGTTTCCATTTTCTTTTTCATTGATTACTGACTCAACAAATTCGCTTCACATCAAAACTGAAATCTAAGATCAGGGGTGTCTGGAAGGGGGGCAGGCAGTGAAATTTTTTTAAATATCTTCATATTAAATTAAAACAGCCGTAAGTTTGAATTAAACAATTTTTGGAGCGAGGCAAAAAACTTTCTAATTGTAAGTTGCTCTTAAACTTAGGGCTTTGAGAATGTCGTTTTTAATCGTAGAAGTGTACAATTTTGCGAAACATGTATTTTGATAAGGTGCATCCTAATCAATCAAAAATTCGGTTTTAAATTTTTTGTAACCTACAAATTTAACCTTTGTTTAAATTTGTAACTTAAATTTTGTAACCTAAATTTTTTGATTTCATATGACGGTATATTCATTATGTATTTAATATATTTTGAAGAGAATACAAAAATACTTTTTTTTGACAATTTATAAATAAAGCTGAGCTAAACCATTCATTTTTAAATAGCATGTTGTACCCGTTGCTGTAAGGACGTTTTTATACTACGCGTTTTTGTCGCGATTGCGACACCGCACAGTGTAACGAGCCCATATAGCGAGTAGCCAAAAATAAAAGGAGTTGCTCAAGAATCATGAAAATTTGTGGAAATAAGTTTTATGGTAGAGAAATTATTCCCACAGAATTTCGTTCGAATTGAATGAATACCATGCCGACCTCCCATATAACCGAAATCGGTAAACTGGAATAGCTTCCCAAAAAATTATCCTAGATCAGTGAAGCAAGTTAAAAGTTAATTTGAAAATGAACCAAATCGGCTGACTAACACGGCCACCTCCGAAATCAGTAATCTGGTAAAAATACTCAAAAAATAATCCCAGCTCATTAAAATTTGCAAAAATTTGAAAATAAATGAAATCAGCTGACTATCACGCCCAACTTCCATATAACTGAAATCAGTAATCTGGTGAAGAACACCAAAAAAATTATCCTACATCTGCAAAATTTTGCATCTGTAAAATCTGTGAATGAGAGTAAAGGAAGAGTTTTCTTCGAAATTTTTATTATAAACAAATTATTTTTTTTTATTTGAAAGCTTGTGAAAATTGGCTTTATTTTTTCATATAAAATTGCTTATTTTCGCCAAAATATGCTCCACAAAAGTGGGCGTAAAGTTGTTATAATTGAGTTTCGGCAAAGCAAATTTTGGGAAAATGTTGAGAAAATATTGATAATAGATGTGGGGCATTCCACGAGAAGCGGACAAGTAAATAATGTTGATGATTCTGATTTTAGTAATATTTGATTATGTTATATCTATATACGTTTTCGATCCAGATACAAAATATTTTTACAGTATAAAGTCTGGTTAACGGACTAGAGGTTAATGAGCTTTTCAGATGTATTTTTGTATATTTTAAAAAACAGTATATTTTTTAAAAAAAAAATATATTTAAAATTTTGAAAATTGAATTTCGAAAATAGCTTACAGTGTATAGATAATCCTTGCCAGGTCTCGTAATGGGCGTGTAAGCGGTTTAGGAGCTAGACCAGTTAGAGTTTTGAAGCGTAGTGGCCACTTGTCCGCTTCACGTGTAATATGTAAAATATAAAAAAAAAAACCAAAAATGCTGTGTTTGTGAAAATTTTGTTATTTTTCATATAAAATTGTTAATTTTAGCCAAAACATGCTTCACAAAAGTGGGCGTAAGGTCGTTATAATTGAGTTTCGGCAAACTAAATTTTGAAAAAAGGGTTAAAAAAATATTGGTAATAGACATAAAAATATATATAAAAAAAAGCTGCTTGAGCTATGTAAAAAAGTTGTTATTTTTTCATTTAAACTTGCTCATTTTGTCCAAAAAATGCTACAGAAAAGAAGCCGTTAAGTCATTATTTTTGAATTTGGGCAAACCAAATTTCGGGAATATTACGTTGGAAAAAAGTTGTTATAAGACATATTAAAATAAAAAAAAAATAAAAAACAAAAATGCTGCTTTATTTTTATTGTTTCTCAAAGTTTTCGTTTTTTTAGATTTCTAAGACCTATCATTAGATGTACAAAATTTTTTGTATGTTTGCTTTTAATTAAATTTTTTAAGACACATAAAATATATATAAAGTAATTTTTTTGCTCACAAAAAATATGCAGTATCAACTGTAAGAACAAAAAATTTATCATATTTTCAAATGAACTTTGGAAGAGTGGCATTTCCGTAACTGAAAAGATATCGCAAAGTCCTTTTACACTCAAAATATTTATACTCTCAATTATGATTCTGCATATTAAGATTTACTAATTTTAATGACTTTTTTTTCTTAAGTTATTTTTGGCCGCACTTGTTACACTGTGCACCGCTCTTACGTTTTTTTCTTCGCAGAAGAGGCTGGAAAATACTGTATTTTGTATGTATTTAAATACATTTTTTAAGTTAATATTCAATATTTTTCAGCCACGATTGCGAAAAAAGTTGAGAGCGGTGTCGTCATCGCGTCATGAACGCGTAATATGAACACGGCGTAATATTGTAAGTTACGGTGCCATTTCATTTACCCTTGTTTCGCAAACACTTTTTAACCCATTAGTGCATAAGGTCCCTTTAAAGGGACGGTCAGCTTTTGCTCTCTTACTCTCCCATTTTGCAATACAGATCTCATGTAAGTTGATGGTATAGTTGTTGACATTACACCAAACCAGTTTGTGATTGATTGCAGTGCAGTAAACTTTAAATTATGTGATTTTTTTGCGAACTATGGAACAACAACAAAAACAAAATATCAGAACACGTGGGTGGTAAGTAAATGTGAATAACAAATAAATACAGGTAAAATTATTTAACAATTATAAATGCAATTATCTTAAATTTATTGTAATATAAAAATTTAAGTTGTTGTGAGTGATAAAAATATTGTAATTTGTGAATAATACCGTTATTTATCTAATGTCCCTTATAAGGGACGCTATGAAGACAGGACAGTTAACAATAATATTTTATTACAACAATAATATTTTATTACAGACTAACAGTAGCTGAAATACTGGAAGAGATCGAAGCTTTTGATGGTCAGTTGCAAGAACTTGACATTTTTGCAATCCCACCATTGGAGGAAAATGAGACCGACCAGGATTCGGACGGTAGTGATGACGAACACGAGGCGAACTTGGATCATCTCGGCCCGAAATTATTGACTGCGGAAGGCGAGATCCAAGACGAATTCGATGACTGGAGTGACAGTGACGATGAGCCACTGGCTAAATACAGAAAAACCGTCAGTTCGAGTGTGCGTGCGGGAAATGCCTTGCGTTGGCGAAAAGTGGACCCGGTGTACGACATTCAAACGGAATGCGAAACAATACCGCCGAGTGCCGAAGCTCAAGACGCCAATTCGCCTACTGATTTCTTTGCGCTATTTTTTTCTGAAGGCATTATTAATTTTTGTGTTGAGCAGACAAATTTATGCTCTTCAGAAAAATGTTGACCTGAGAATGAGTATGGACGAGGCGAGAGTTTTTATTGGCGGTATTTTGATGTCGGGGTACGCAAAATACCCCAACAAACGTTTGTATTGGTCGGAGAAATCTGATTCGCCAAGATTGCTAGTGAACAACATGAGGCTGAATCGATTTGAAAAAATTCTAAATAATTTCCATCTGAATGACAACACGCAAGCCCAGGGTACCGATCGGCTTTACAAAATTAGGCCACTAATTACTCACCTGAACGAGGCGTTTCTAAAGCATGGTGGAATGGAGGAGAATCTCTCCATTGATGAGAGCATGATACCGTATTATGGTAGGCACTATGCTAAACAGTATATCCGTGGTTAGCCCATTCGATTTTGATTCAAAAACTGGGCTCTGAATTCCAGCAATGGATATATGCTTCAGTTCGATGTGTATATGGGCAAAAATGCAGAGAGCGTCCCACAAGGATATGGAGTAGGAGGTGACAAAGTGGTTGATCTCCTCACGAAAGCAAATGTACCACACCATAGGTGATTCAAGGTAAGAAATGAAATGTTCGTCATATGATATTACAATAATAATATAATTTACATTATAGCTTTTCATCGACAACTATTTTACGTCCGTGAAACTGTTGCGCAATTTTGCCAGTATGGGGATTTGTACATCTGGTACAATTAGAGACGGTCGCATAGAGAAGTGTCCTCTTCGATCCAGCGATTTTCGTTTTACTGACGATGGCAAGATTCTCGTTGTAAGATGGAAAGAAAATAATGTGGTGACCATTGGCTCCAACTTTGATACCAACGATATCGGGACGTGCAAGTGCTACGCGAGAGGGCAAGGTGCGATACAGATACCACAGCCGAAACTTCTTCAGCGCTATAATCAAGGCATGGGAGGCGTTGATAAAATGGACCAGATGGTGGCTGTGTACCGGTCTAGAATTAGACAGCGTAAGTGGTGGTGGCCCATGTTTGCATATTTGTTGGACGCATCGATCGTAAACGCATGGATCCTTATGCGGAAAGTTCATCCGAACGACCCAAATTGTGGCACTCTGCTAATTTTTCGCAGGTACATAGCCATTTCGTATCTAGATAGATACGGAATGCCGTCCAAAAGAGGATCGAGTAGAACCAGCATCAACCCTGATGCGCGCTACGATGGAAAAAACCATATGATGAGTACTCGAATACGGATAAGAGATGTGCCTATTGCGGAAAGAAGTCTAACTTTTTATGTACTAAGTGCGAGAAAGGGCTTCATCCGAAAGAATGCTTCAAGCAATATCACACTTCAAATGCCCATACTGCTAGTGTCCCTTATAAAAGACGGTCCCCAAAACCACCAAAACACATTTTTTTAATAAATCGAATTAAAACTACTTTATTAGACTTATTTCAATGCATAATGATAAAAAAAAAGGTAAGTATAGCGCTAGGAAACTTCATGCACTAATGGGTTAATACGAATTCTTAAAATAAAAATGGTTTTCTACGAATTTTATTTGTAATTTTCAGCCAGGAATAGAATTCATAGAATGGACTTAGTTTGATACACATTATGAATATTATATTTGTATTCCTACAAAAACAAATGTATATTGTACGAATACCTTCTGGTTCAGCTGGGGTGTGAACCGCGGTTATTTAGCTTATCGGCCACGTACTCTTCCAGTTGGCTACGGCCACCTTGCAATCACACAAATTCTGTTGTAATTTTTTCAAACCTACAAATTAATTTTTGTAATCTTTAATTAAAAAAAAGTTTTGATTTCTGTTAGTGTTTATTTGATTATGTTTTCTGTAAGAAATCGTAAAATTATTGTATAACTTGTACCAGAACAGTTGGCAAATCTACTGTGTAGGTGTAAGACCGAATAAATTTTTTCAGCAATAATTTAAGATAAGGCTTTAATAAACATAAATTTAATGTTTCATGTTCTGAAAATCTGTATTGAAAGAGAATAAATTTGAAGAATATGGTTTAATTATTAAAAAAAAAATATATATCTCTTCAGGTTTAACTGAGTTTGTCAGCATTTGTCAGGAGTTGGTTTCTGGTAAGGATCTCACTGCAGTGTGTTAGCCAATATCAATTAAGATAAATTCAACTATTAAAATAATTTAATGAACTTAATTTTCCATATCTATGAAATTGTTCC
This sequence comes from Dichetophora obliterata, assembly GCA_963920525.1. Classification (NCBI taxonomy): domain Eukaryota; kingdom Metazoa; phylum Arthropoda; class Insecta; order Diptera; family Sciomyzidae; genus Dichetophora; species Dichetophora obliterata. The sequence goes on from OY986435.1 coordinate 282,805,288, forward strand.
ATATCTATGAAATTGTTTTTTATGTTGGATTATTATCGCCCACTCCTGTTATCTAAATCAGAGCAGTACATATATAAAAGCAGTTCATTTTGATGTTCATCGTGTAAAAACAATTTTATTAAAAACTCATAAAACATTTCAGTCAATCATATCAACACATATGCTAACACACATACGCACACATCTGATTGTATATGGATTATTGTCACCTACACACATATCAACAACTCATTTACTAGCGACTTACTTTGTTGTCTACCATTTCAGGTGGTTTCGAGTCTCGGATTCCTCAGCACTGTATCCGATACCATCATCACAGCGGGTTATATTGTCGCGCACATTGTTGCTCATAAAAAATGTGGATGAACGCGATGCGGGTAAATGGGTAAGTTTATGAAACAAGTAAGGGGGCGTGCAGAGAAAAAACCAAATAATAAATAAATGCACGTATTTTAAATCGAAGTTGAAAGTGTTTAAGGGATTTGATGTGCTGATATTGAGGTTTTGCTTAAAGTGAATTCAAACTCTAGAAAATAATTTCGAGCGTTGTCGCATTATAAACTGTTTTTTGAGAATTTTAATTCTCAATAAAAAATTATAGCAATAACTATTAATTTTTAAATAATTTAACAAATGCTTAAAATATAGAAATTCCTAACTAAATTTTATTTATATTCCTTTTCTCTCAACTAGATTTGCCAAGCATCCAATCAATTTGGCGAACAGCGCATCGAAATTCGCTTGATTGTGAACTCGTATGTCTCGGTGCACATATTGCCACAAGTACAAATTGTCAACTCTGGTGGAACGGCCATTTTTAATTGTTCGACGACAGACTCAGCAATTGATGGCGTCGAATGGCTACATAATGGCAAGTCATTGAAAGATGATAATGCACTGCGCACCGGCAGAGATAAGTGAGTTTTCCGTCCCGTCAATACTATTAAAAAAAATCTGTATTTTATAAATAACCAACAAAAATAATAGCGAATTCACTATATAAGCAGTGCACTTCATGGAATAAACAAACAAAAATCTTTTATATAAACATAACAGTTCAGTGCATTTGCTACTACACTCTATTGCACTACTGCTCGTCAACAAAAACAACAGAGGGTAACTTTTGTTGACTCGTGTAAAAAGGACGAGCATTTAAATATGTAAACAAGTATTTTTGTTCAAGTGTATTTTTTCACTTTTACTGTAAAATATTCCTGGGTTTTTTTTTGTGAAGTTTTGCTTACTTTTGAAGCCATTAAAATGCTGTTAGACAAAAGTGTTGCTTCTAAATTTTTATTATATTGTTGATAGATTTGAGACCAATTATAATTTGCTATGAATGAAAAAATTTCCACTGTAGTCAGCACGAAAAACTATTTGCATCTCAATGATATTAAATATTGAGATACTGCAGGGTAACGCGAGCTTTCTCATTGAACTTTTAGGAAAAATTTAATTGGATTAGAATCTGAATGTTTTAAAACATAGATTTATATTTTGCTTTAAGGTATGTCCACTTTAAAAAAAATATAACTAAATTTTTCTTTATTATAGTAAATTACTATGTTGCTGATTGTTGATATTTTATTTGATGTGTAATTTTACTAAAAATTTTATATTATCATTAAACATATTTAAATGCAATTTTTGTATTACTACATGTATTGAATTGATATTAAACATATGGAAACATATTTCCTTTCTGATATTATCTAAGAGAAACATTTTAATTTTATTAATATAAGCAATTTAAACATAAACTCATTTACCAGGATGATGAAGTCATCTGCAGTGCTTCACAAATGTAGTTTTTCTTTTTCGTAAATGCTTAGTAAATGTTTCGTTAACTTTTTTGTTTTAGTACAAATGAAAGGCAATGGCTCAAGATAATGAAAGAATGGCTGAGGCAAGGAGAGACAAATATATTAAACTTGTGTTTGAATAACTAAATTACATAATTACCTAACTATCTAATTACTTATTTACCCAGTTGAACTGCATTGGAAATTTAAGTAACGTTACGCCAGATCAAAAAGCATAATAAAAAAAAACCAGAGAAGATTTTCAAATTTGACCAATTGAAAAATAAACTTATATTATTTCAAACACTTCTAAAAACAAAGTTGTATACAATGTTATGTCCCAAGTCAAAAATCACATCGGTTTTTTGTAACGTAACGCAAGCACATATTCTTGCTTATATCTTTAAACCCTTAAGGCCAAAACACATAGGAGGCATGCATGCTTTAAGCGCATCTGACATTTGAGTTTGCATTTACATATTCTTATGAAGTATCCCACATCAAAAGCATGCATGCACGCATGCATTTACTACGCTATTGGAAATATGCAATACTAAAACCTATATTTTATATTTATTTTTTAAAGTTATCGAAAAGTTTGTATCTCTGTAAGCAGAAAGAAGCACTTTAAATACTTGATGATACCTTAAAGTTTTATATTATGAAGGAATATCAAAATATTTTTTTAATTATTTCAGACACCGAATCGATATATTTAAAAGTGCAGAATTAGAACTAGAATATAGAAAAAGTGCAAAAATTACAAAAAAAAAAAAAAAAAAAAAAACTAGAGTGAAATCAGCAGTTGACTGTCGGTTTTTGACTGTCACTTTAAATAGTATATTTTGATTATTTCCTTTTCTTTGCTCTGTGTAATGCTATCATGAAATATTTTAAATATTTGCCACCACTTTTGATTCGGTGAAATTTGCATAATTTCACTTTAGGGCCCGGACCCAAACGTTTATTTCTTATTTTTATTTGGGCCTTCGAAGCCTTAAAATGCAAAAAATTGTCACTCTCAATTGGTTTAGGAGATAAAATTTGTGAAAACTTCAAATATCAGTCCCATTTTATGAGAACGAAGTGGTTCTTTACTGTTAAGAACATGAATTCGTACAATCAGAGCATTCTGACTTAGTTCATTATGCCATATGAGCTCTTACTAGAAACATAGAAAATTTTTCGCCTGTTACACTTTCTTCAACCATCGTATATTACTTCAAAATTTTACTTTAATTGACGGATATACAAAATGTTCTCATTTTTTCTTAGATTTATTCTAAGGAGTTGTAATTTTTGATTATTACACTAGTGAACAATTAAGAAAAAAGTTTTTGCGCGGCGATACCAACATCACTATTTTGATTTAATATTGTTTTTAGAAAATAAAAATCACTAAGACTTTAAAAGTTGTTGCGAATTTTTTTTAAGATGGATTTTTCGCTTTTTTAAAGTTTTGAAAAATATGATCCTTTAACCACAAAAGTGTTTATTTATGTTACAAATTTTATATATATTTACAAAAGAGACATTTATACCTTTCATTTAAGATATCATATGTTGATTTTTGTAGAAATTTTCTGAACACTACATTTGTGAAAGAGTTTAAAAAACAGCGTTTCTTTACCATGTCCCCACTTTAAATTACGCAAATATATAAAATATGTTTGTAGGCGGTTGGAAACTTTAAAAACGCAATTATTATAAATTGACCTAAAAGTATTTCTTACAAACAATTGCACAATAGCTTTAGGTTTTAATAAGATTTGCAACACTGTAAACTGTAAACTCTTTGAAATGAATAAAATAACGGAAATAAAGTGCACTAAGAACTGTCAAAAATAAATCAAAACAAAACAACGCAATCTTCGTGCTGGTATAAATAACTAGCTGAAACCCGGCGCTTTGCTGCCACACCCCCGTTGCCAAACGCCCATAAAAAGTTATCAGTGAAACTGCATGTATAAATTGTGGTCTAATACTCAAAATCAGGATCCGAAAGCCCTGGCAGCTAGTGCTCCTTCCCTCCTTTGCAAAATAATAATTTATAGTTATTTTTCATGTTATAAATAAATAAATAAATCCATCGCACAGCCACCTATAACTCAAAAGCTATTCAATTTCACTGGAAAAAGTTAATACAGAGTACACAGAAGTACACTTTAAGTTATTTATTTCAATTAATTATTGTTTTAGTTTTTATTTTTGCAATTTATTTTATTTTGAGTAAAAAATTAAAACGTTACAAATATGTGAAAACGACACCAAAAAAGCTGTCGTATAAAATCGATAGGCAAAAGCGATTGTTAATTTGATAATCACATTGTAGTCACGTAGAACAGTAGGGACGATTTTGATTATCAACTATCAAATACCACCTTAGCCGATTCCACCCGAGTATGTATATCTATTTACAAATTTTTATTTTCTGCTTAAAGATTTTAGCTATGGATAGGGATAACCGGCCCTCGGGGGTACATAATTTATTTTCTTCCCCGGGTGCCAGCAACTCTTGCTACGCCACTGACAACAGGCAGAGGACAGTAAGACTGTGTTATCACTTTTTCTCTTGTAGGAATTTTACAGGTTACACCACATTATTTGATTACAAAAATTTATTTAATTACTTAAAACAATCCAAACATGAAAATATGGGTATCAAATGAAAGAGTAAAATCTCTTAAAAAAAAAATAATTGCAGTATTTACCCCGCCAAATCTATGTCAAAAGTGTCTTTTAAGTGAATTTTCTTGAAAATTCCTAGCGAAATTTTTTGAAAATAAAATATTTTAAGAAATAAACAATAAAATTCACATGTTTAAATTTTATTTAAAGAGCTTTTTTGGTTTGGTATTAAAAAAAATTTTAAGTTTTTTTATTTCAAAAAAATTGAGAATTATTTCCATAAATTTTCAAACAAAACATAAGTCAATAAAACTAATCTTCATATCTGGTATGGCAGCATTGTCACTTGGTGTCCAAAGTATGGCATCTATCTGCTTCAGCGGTGCTCTGAGAATAACACCGACTGCAGCTTTAGAGACCTTACTTCACCTTCTACCGCTCGACTTGGTTGCTAGACAGCAAGCAGCCTGTTCGGCGGTCAAACTAAGGGAAACTGGAGTATGGAAAAACCTGGCTTCAGGACACGCATCCATACTCTACAAATTCAACTTCATTCCACCAAGGACTAATTACTGCAAACCACTGCTTTCCTTTGATGGAAACTACGGCAAGCTCATTTCACCTAGAACATACTAGAATAAACGTGCGCAGTGGAAACTAGAATGTCTGCACTTCTAAACAGATGGGTCAAAATTAAATGAAAAAGTCAGGTATGGGGTCTACTCAAAAGAATTAGGGCTATTCTTGGTTCGTAAGCTGCCAGATCACTGTGTTTACCAAGCCGAAATGATGTTGATTAAGAAAGTTGTAACATGGCTCTCAAGAAATGTTATCTCTAAACGAGAAATATATATTTTTTTCGTGCAGCCAAGCATCGATAAAATCGATGGAGCAAGTATCCATCAACTCTAACGTAGCCAAAGAATGCATTAGGCGAAATGTCAAAGTTTTTTGACATAAGTTAAATACGGGTATATGGGCATAAGGGCATATGGGGAAGTGAAAAAGCAGACGAGCTAGCCAGGAAAGGAACATCGGTGACTTCAATGGTTCGGACCTCACCGAGATCCCGATGGCAACTGTCAAAATGCTGCTTAATGAGTACACCACATCTGAAGCCAACTCAAGATGGGCTGAACTCACAACATGCAGAACAAAAGAGTCTGGCCGACTCTAAGCCCAAGGCGATCGAGAGTCCTTCTCTCGTTGGGAAGACCAGAGGCAGCCACGCTAGTGGCCGTTACTACAGGGCACTGCTTGATAGGCAGACATGCCTCCAGACTGGGAGTCATCACAAATGACTTCCGCAGAAGCTGCAGGGACAAGGAGGAGGTAGAAAGCATCTCCCATTTTCTATTTTCCTATCCCGCGCTTGCTAGAAGAAGGCATAAATATCTGGGGTAATTCTTCTTCACGGAGCTTGACGATCTGACAAAGACAAGCGTCAAACGTCTTACAAGCTTTATTAAGAGCTCAATGTGGTTCCACTTGGACTAAAGGCCAAGTGTGCAGCGGTATCACAATGGACCTTATATGTCTAAGTGAGCCGTGGTACGTGTTTATGGATTAAGCACGTACAGCGGCTGCCGTCTCAGCCTAACCTAACCTAAATTGCCACTTCGTGTTAAAAAGTTAATATTTTAGTTAAAAGTCCACTTTAATTTGCTACAAACAAGTTTTTACAAAAAAAAGTGTTATCATATATGTGTCTTGTAACTTAAAAGTCCTATTAACAAAAATTCTAGAGGTTCAAGAGATAGACTGATAACGCAGATTTACTATCCTTTGCCTCTAGTTTAATTTATATACGTTTCACTTGATGTGTGTAAAATTGTTATTTGTGGTGTTATTTGTTACATTTTACTATTTTAATTTTTATTAATTTTGTACTTAATTTTTTCTTATTCATTTGTACTTCTAAAGTGATATTATAGTAGAGTTGCACAGTGTCAGATTTCGCAGTCGTAGCTGCCCTAAAATTAATATTTCCAAAAGTACTGGTTATAAATCAATGAAAATTTGCACAAACATTTGTATGAATGACTTAATTAAGATATTGCTCCCATACAAACCAACTATTATAAGTTCTTATATTCTAAGAGTATATATTTCCAAAAATTTAATTTCAAAAACAGATATCATTTATTTCACTTAAATAAAAAGTAATAACATTATTTTTAAACTTAGATATAGAATAGAAAATTATTACAGAACAAATAAAAACATTAAAATTGAGCCGTATGGGTCAGATATAATCAACAGCCTACTTATTAAGTAGGCCGTTTAACCATGATAATTGTGGCATCAGACTTCTTACATAAGCTTTTAGTTTAGCAAAATCAATAGTTTTTCCAAATCCACCAACGCAATTGCAGGAAATAGATTAAATAACTAAGCAGCTCCAATCGATTATTCTTTGATATTCTATATCGCCGTACATCGTTATTGCGTGCCACCAGTGCTTCCTTCGACATTTGTCCAATAGAAATCATACAGCTGCAGATGCAGTGCTTCCACGATAAACCATGATAATTGTGGCATCAGACTTTTTACATAAGCTTTTTATTTAGCAAAATCAATATTTTTCTAGATTCACGAACGATATTGCCGGAAATAAATTCAATAATTCGCGGTTTTCAAATTTCGGTTTCAAAATTTTACTCCACAACTCAAAAATTTGCTTCAGAAATGCTTGAGACGCCTTATGAGAAAGTGAAAAAACTCATCTTTTAGTTAAAAATATGCAAAAAATTTTTATACGGGTTCTACAGGGTGGGCCAGAAGTTACAATTGGGCTTAAAAATTTAATAACTTTTTCGTTTATATATTCTTTTGTTTTTTTTCAGATTATATAAATAGCACTTGGAGAATAAGTAATGGAAAGATTCACAACTGAATAAAGAACCAGAATAATAGAATTTTATTATTTAAATCAGAGATCAATTATTTTAACGCAAAGAGCATATCGTCAACATTTTAACGTCAGAATTTCGCCCTCTTAAGCAATGATTAGTTGCTTAGTTGATCGTCAGCACCGTAACAGATTTGCCTTGAACCGGTAGACCACGTTTAAGTCAAAATATTGAACGATTACGGCAAAGTGCTAACGAAATCAGTTGCAATTGTAACCGCAAACAGTTCAGTCGTTTTTAACCCGCTCTTACATTTAACTTTCAAGAATTTTGTGCTTGTTTCTTTCGGCTTGCAATTTTAATCACCTAAAATTCAATAAAAAAAAAAAACAATAAAAATTATCCAAAAGACCTTTGTAAAAAATTAAATAAAGTAAAAAAAAACACACACACATTTCACTGGATCAATAGTTCATTGTGCTATTCTATTTGTTCTCTGACCTATATATATGTGCAGTTGCATATAAGTGTGCCGCGAAAAAGTGTGAATATCGCAATAAAGCAACAACATTAACAATAAGAAAAAGTGTGAATATTGCAATTAAGCAAAAACAATAACAATAAGAGAAACAGCCCACTCCAAGTTTTAAGTGCACCTGAAATAAGTGCAAATATCAAAAGTAAAAAAAAAACTTTTTATAAACAACCAAATAAAGTAAACAATAAACAATGGAACCTGCTTGTGCCAAAATTAACTGCTCTATTGAGGACAAAGGTGCAATTAAGCTAAGTTGCAATGGTCTTTGCGGAAAATCTTACCACGGCACTTGTGTGGGAATGACTAAAAGAAGTTTAAACTACTTTCAAGAATACACATCACATTTTAAATTCTTCTGTGATGAGTGCATGGATCTATCACTATCCCATGTTATGCTCGCCATAAAATGTCTTAGCGACTCCTTGAACGTGATGCATTCGGCTAATAAGCAAGTCATCAGTAAAATACCAAATTTTGAAATAATGACTCACGTATCCGATGATCTTGCAAGGGTAGAGTCCATCTGCAAAGCAAATAACTCGGATATCTCAAATGTTTCTAAAAACTTGAGAATTCTAACAGATTTAGTCAAAGATAGCGAAAAAAATTTTATTTGGAAAACGGCCATAAGCGAGCTTAATATAGAAGTAAAAAAAAGCCTCGACGTTTTAAAAAACGATAATACAGCCAAAAATATACTGAGCATGCTAACATCTTTGCGCTATGATGTGGATATCGCACTTCAGTCAGGCAAACCCCAACCATCACCTCCGCAATCAGATCCAATGCTGGAAATATTACATCAAAAAATAAGTGATATCAGTGATGATCTTGAAGTTTTTCGAGTGACGCTTGCAGATGTAGTGGATGAAATAAGATCTGCACCCAATAGAGCTGAAATAAGTTATCCACAAGCCTCTCATCATAACTCTTCCTCTATTTTCGAGGAAATAATGGAAGCATCTATTCGTTTGCCACAGGTCACCTCTTTACCAGCTAATCTGAATTCTTTAACTGCCTATGACACTACGGAACATATAACACCGATTGCTACTCCTCAAAATATTGCAATGAATCCACCCCAAATCGGATCTCCACCATCAACAGTACCCACAATAGCTCATTCTATTCGTTCATCAACAATTTCTCCAAAACAAAACAAAAATACCAATAACTCACAACCTGGATCTCCCTCTGCCACTTCACCTCGTGACTCACCACCAATTGCAGCCCCTCGTAACAACTTAATCCATAAGTTTGGAACGTCATGGACTTCAACTCAATGGCAGAATAGAATAAAGAAACTCCATGATTCTAATGAAATTGACAAGACCACTCTGTTCATTAAGGGCCCATCAGTTAAAACAACTATATCCTGGATGAGCACTTACTTTCGTAATAAATTTGGCATATCTATTACAAACTGTTCAAAGATATCCAATAAAGCAAAAAAATTCTGCAGTTTCAAACTAAACATCCCAAGTCAATATGCGTGGATGTTCTTGAACAACAGCGGTGAGAGACACGGCGAATGGTTAATAACCGAATGGACGAATAAGCCTGGGAAAAAGTCTAAAACATCAAGATCTTTACAAAGTTCTGGCAGTTCAAGAATCAAATCTTCTGAAAGGAATCCTAACATTAACAAGAATCCATTATCTAAAAGTAATTATAGTTCTTGCTCTAACTCTTTTACATATATAAATTCCCGTCCTAATTCTAAATCTAAGTTAAATTCTTATTCTAATTCTAATCATAATTCTAAGAATCCTCTATATAAAAGAAATGTAAACCTACCTGTTCTTGAATCCAAACCTTATTCATCAAACAAGTTTGTGCAACCTAAGTCCCACCATAATTCAGATTCTAATTGGAATCTGAAAACTAGCATTTTCCCCATATTTTCTCCCATAATTAACCAGAATACGGCTTCATCTTATAATAAGATGATTACTGGAAGCAATCTAGCACCTAAACCGCCAACTCATCAAACACGTAAACGGGTTTCATTTAATCTTAACAATAATGAAACCAATTGTGAGAAATATCCAAATTTTATTCATTCTCATACTCTTAATCCTTCACCACCAACCGGAAGTGGTTTACCAAAACCATCTTCTGTTTCAAATGAGCTTTGCAATCAACCTGGTAGTCCTACGTCATTTTTAGACCCCCTACTTCCTCCAAAAGTGAAATTGACACTAAACTCTTGCGAAGGCACTGAGAGCAGATATGCCCTTTCTCGCCTCAGGGAGAACAACGTTTATAACAATGTTCGCCTGTATCTCGCTTATATGTATAAAGCCCCTGATTCAACATGCATTGAAGGCAAGACCAAAACTAATCTTAGAGTACTAATTCAGCAAGAAGGTCTTCCTACCGGTGTTGAAGACTTGCGTAATTTATTTGTCCGCTTTCACGAGCACCTCGGTGTAACGGTTGATCAAGTCAAGGTGGATCTGGAAACCTATGGCGCTCATGTCAGAGCTAAACATGTTTCTCTTCTTCAAAAATCTCGTAAAGAGCAACAGCAATATTATCGTTCCTAACTCTTCTTTCTTAAATATATTCTACCATAACTGTGGCGGCATGAGAAGCAAATTAAACAAACTTTATGTTGACGCTAAATCATGCCACTTCAATGTCCTAGTATTCACTGAGACATGGCTAAACGAAACCTTTAATAATGAGGAAATTCTTGATAGCAATTGGACTGTCTTCAGGAAGGATCGGGACTACTCCTCAACAGGTCTTTCTCGAGGAGGTGGTGTCCTTGTAGCATCTCACAATTCCCTTTCAAGTGAGCTAATAGACACACCTAACCATAAACTGTTCGATCACCGAATTATTAGAGTTTGTTCAGGTAAAAGTCTCAATGTGTACATAGGCGTCGTTTACATTCCTCCCGGCTCAAGTGAAACAACATACAACGAGCTATGTGAAACACTGACCACCTTTACCTCCTCCCTAAAAGAGGAAGATAAAGTTGTTATTCTTGGTGACTTCAATCGCCCAAATATATCTTTTGTCACCGACGAAAACGACAACTTTCTTCTTCCTGTAAATCTTTCTAATGCCATAGACTTCAACTTACTTAGCACCTTTTATGGCAGTGACTTGCAGCAAGTCTCTTCTGTACAAAATCAGAATGGCAGATGGTTGGACCTAATTTTTACTAACTCGTATGAAGAAGTGAAGGTTAGTCCATGCATGGGAGCAGAAAATTTATTAACCAACACTGTTCATCATACAGCCTTAAAAGCTGTTTTCTCTGCTAATAACATCAACTTTACCCAGTCTTATAATAACACCATTGCGTACGATTACCTCAACGCCGATTATGAAAGAATAAAATGTTATCTTAGTTCTCTAAATTGGAATCATATTCTATTCAATTTAGATTTAGACAGTGCTGTCTCTATATTTTATCAGCACATTTTTACCGCTATCAAAAGTTATGTGCCAATAATAAAGAAAAAGAATAAGCTCACAGAACCATGGCTAGACAACAATCTCAGATTTTTGAGGAATCAAAGAAATAAAATCTACAAACTTCTCAAAAACACTGATAATATAAGCGATGAACTGAAGCTTAGATATGACGAGCTATCAAGAGAGTTCTCTATCAAGTCAGAAGAAGCGTACAAGTTGTACACGAACATCATCGGAGAAAAAATTGTCCAAGAGCCGAGAAAATTCTTTGACTTTGTTAACATGAAGCGCAAATCTAGCGGCTATCCATCGTCTATGTTTAAAGGTAATGTCACTTCGTCCAATTCTCTTGAAATAAGCAACTTGTATGCCGATCACTTTAAGGAGGTCTTTTGTCTTCCTACCACCTTATCTGAAACTTCTCCTAGCTCAACTATTATAGTTGATAGTTTATATTTAACCCAGGAAGAGATTTCTAATGCAATAAAAGAACTGGATATATTAAAGGGACCTGGACCAGACTTAATACCTACAAGCTTTTTGGTGCGATGTTTAGACCAACTGCTATTGCCATTACACATAATCTTTAACGAATCACTGGTTTGTGGGACATTTCCTTCATATTGGAAATCATCCCATCTTACGCCAATTTACAAGAATGGTGATAAAAGATCAGTTGAAAATTATAGAGGCATAGCAATCTTGTCAGCCATTCCAAAACTTTTTGAAAAACTTATTTGTGAAAAGCTAACAAGTTTCATTAACCCACGTCTAAATGAGCAGCAACACGGGTTCCGAAAAGGGCGATCTACCACCACTAATCTCATGATTATGGTATCAGATGTTTTAGTCAAAATGGAAAAAGGGCACCAAATAGATGCTGTTTATACTGATTTCAGTAAAGCTTTTGATCGAGTTGATCACAACATTCTTATATATAAGTTAGAAAAGTTTGGTGTTGCAGGGTCCATACTAAGTTGGCTAAAATCATATTTAAACGGCAGATCCCAGTTTGTTAAATTCCAGGGAGTTCTATCGAAAAAAATTGCAGTCTCCTCGGGAGTTCCGCAAGGTAGTCATCTTGGTCCTCTTCTTTTCAACATATTCATATCCGATCTGTCAGAAGTTCTAAACGATATCCCACATCTTATGTATGCAGATGATTTAAAAATGTACTTTTCAATTCAATCAGATGTAGATGTAAATTTTTTGCAATCAAAATTGTTGTCTCTTGAGCAATGGTGTTTTCAAAATAAACTACATCTTAATGTCAATAAATGCAATGTTATTAGCTTTTCTCGTAAAAACAACGTAACATTACATACCTACCACCTCAATAGTATCGAACTAAAAAGGGTCAACCATATAGTGGATCTTGGAGTTGTCTTAGATTGCAAGATGCGCTTTAATCTGCACTATGATAAAATTGTGTCCAGGGCCAGCAAACAGCTCGGTTTTATAAAAAGACGTGCAAATGAATTCAAGAATATATGGGTCACTACATCCTTGTACCGTGCATTAGTGCGCCCAATACTTGAATATGCATGCATAATTTGGAATCCATCTTTCGATTCCCATAGAGAAAGAATTGAGTCTATTCAAAAGCAGTTCTTACTATACGCGCTTAGAGATATGTACAACCCCCATGATTATTGTAGCCTTCCATCATATGAACATAGACTCAGCCTTTTAAATTTGATGCCACTATCAACAAGAAGATCGTTATTGGGCTCATGCTTCACATTTGATGTAATTAATGGTGCTATTCACAGCGAATATATTTCTAATATGATTTCCTTTAACGATCCAATTAGGCGCACTAGGCATACTCGATTGTTAACTGAATATCAGCACCAAACTACATATGCAAATAATGAACCCATCAATCGTTGTTGCAGAGAATTTAATAATATCTCTATATACTACTCACCTTCTATGTCCAAATCCTCTTTCAAGCAAACCCTATATAATTCACTCAGAAATCAGAATTAACACAGGCCTCAGATAAACTACATACATGTATGGATTTATATGTATAAGCATTTAGTTTAATAAATCAAAATTCTTTAACATCCCTCTCCAAATCTCCCATTTACATCCTTTTGTCCTTATAGTCTTTAAGAATAATATATATACATCGTATCTTAAGTGTGTATATAGTCTTTCTTGTTTTCCTCCTCTTCTCTTAGTTTTGACATGGTTTTTGAAATCATGTCAATCCGGTGGGCGGAGTATGCCCACTAAGAGCACCAAATAAAAAATAAAATAAAAACAAGGAAAGGGGAGAAGAAAAACAAAAAACTTAGTAATAAGTAAACAAAACCTGTTAGAATAAGTTAGAATAAGTAAATTGCATTGCCTTGTTTGGCCAATAAATAAATAAATAAACACCAGAAACATCTGCCAGAAGGCGTTCTGCTCAGCTAGGAATGTCTCGTACGTCACTACGGTGCATTTTAAAAAAAGATTTACAGTTATACCCATATAAGGTGCAATTGGTGCAACAATTAAAATCCGCAGATCATCGGCAACGTCTAAATTTTGCAGTTAAATTTCAACAGTTGGCCAGAAATGAAATCAGCTTTATTGAAAATTTGATTATGAGTGATAAAGCTGATTTTCATTTGAATGGCTTTGTTAATAAGCAGAACTGTAGGTTCTGGGGTTCTGAAAATCCAAGAGCCATTCATTAATGCCAATTGCACCAAATTAGGTATACTGTATGGTGTAGGATCACATCTGAAAATATCATTGGGCCTTACTTCTTCTAGAATGAAGATGGAAGTGCTGTAACCGTAAATGGAGAGCGGTATAGGTTTATGATAGAACATTTTTTACGTACTGCTCTTGAAAACAGACCTGGTATGTGGTTTCTGCAGGACGGAGCCACTGCCCACACTGCCCGAGACATAATGGCAATTTTAAGTCAAATTTTTGGAGAGCGAATAATTTCCAGATATTCGGAAGTTATTTGGCCAGCGCAATCGCCAGATTTGATAGCACCAGACTATTTTCTTTGGGGTTATTTGAAGGAACGAGTGTACGTGAATAAGCCAGAGATAATCCTTCAACTCAAGGCAAACATTGTTGCAGAAATTCGAACGCTACAGCCACAAATTTTGAAAGATGTTATGGAAAATGCTCTAAAATGAGCCCATCAGTGTGAATCTGAAAACGGTGGTCATTTAAAAGACATTATTTTTCATACTTAGTTTTAAAAGAATTTCCATTTTGTATATTATATAATCTGAGAAAAAAAAAATAAAAAAAATTAATAAACGAAAAAGTTATTAAATTTTTTACCCCATTGTAACTTCTGGCCCACCCTGTATTAGTACATATATCACTGTTTATATCTTTCATAGCACAACTTTAATATTTTACCAGGAGAAAAAAGTTTTACTTTAAAAACACCTACATAAAAATAAATTTCGTTAGTGCAATATATTTGCAGTTCCACAATTAGTTTTTGAAAAAAATGCTTAAAATTTTTTTATTTCTTAATTTATTTTTAAGTCATCAAAACATACCATCAAACAAATCGATATTTGACTTTAAAATAGCCCACGAAAATCATAACGCACGCGCTTTCTTTTTTTTTACGTTCAGAGTACCGTTAAAAATTGAAGCGGCCACCTTTTTCAACAATATTTTTTTTTAAATTTGATTAATATGGGAGTTTTGTGCATTTCAAAATTTTATCAAACGTTAAATAAAAAAAATTTGTGACTTTGTACAGGCATATTTTTAAAATTCTGACACTGGGCGTCGATGTGAATGCGCTGTTATTTTTCTAAGGAAAGGACCTTTATCCAGATTCTACTGAAAATATTTATCAGTCAAACTAAGCCAGACTTAACAAAACCGGCCAATATTTGCTATGGTTTTTTTTTTTGTTCAATTCAGTTAACTAGAACACAGGGGTATCCTTCTTGTGAATGGCAAAAATTGTGAAATAATCCTTCATTATTAAGTAAAGTTGCTCTTTTTCAGTCGTTACTGAAATAATGCTAATGCTACTCCAATGAGCAATAATGCTAACACGAACATAATTCTGACTGACCTTTTTGGAGCATCCACAATAAAGTGTGGAAAAATGGTAATCAATGAAATTTGAGGTAAATGCAACTTCAGCAAAAGCTTTAATAGCAAAATGTTTCTTGCTCTTGCTTTTAACATACATATTGTATAATAAAGTTTGCCTTGCAATAAGCAAAATATGCAAAAATGTTTATGTTATGCTAACATAATAAACAGCTTCTGTGCCAATGACTTTCATACTATATTAAGGGAAATGAAAGGATATTGTTTGCGTAAGCAAAAGTAAGACGTGCACACAAACACACATACACACACACATCACAGAGAAAAGTCACCTTAAAGCGGTGCGCACAGGCTCACCAAGTATTTTTAATATATGCAAATAGATTAAAATTTACATAAATTGGGGTCGAGTGGAAAAAAACTGAACAACTATTTTTTTACTTTTTCAGCCTACTTTTACTCTCAAAAACATCACTGATGGTGCAAAATGTTGGGCGCCGTGACCGTGGCGTCTATCAGTGTCTGGTGGGGAATCACAAGACGAGTGCACAGGCCATGGCGGAGTTGAAGTTGGGCGGTATGTTAAATCTGCATTTATATATATAAAAAAAAATCAAGAAGGGAAGCAAAAATTTGCATGGAACCATATGTTTCGACTGCATTTTAATATGAAATAACAAACATTTTGCAGACACAGTGCCGGAGTTGATTTACACATTCATTGAGCAGAACGTACGCCCCGGTCCATTGATATCGCTCAAGTGCTCTGCCAGCGGCTCACCGCCACCACAAGTAAGACTCAAATGATGAATGAAAAAATAGTGCTCAGTGCTCTAAGCGTTAATGTTGCTACTTTTTAAAATCAAAATTTTTCAACTTTTTTACATTTTTGCGTTTTGCTGGTTTTTATTGCCACTGCTCTTTTATTTTCATTTTGTTTCCGATCCTTTAGTTTGCTTGGCTTCTGGACTCACAGCCAATCATGGACGTTTCACTGCATCATCGATTCGCAATCGGACAATTTGTCGATATGTCTGGCGATGTGATCAGTCATTTGAATATTTCTCATGTACGTCCGGATGATGGAGGGCTCTACAAGTGCATTGCCACTAATTCGATGGGCAGTGTGGAGCATGCTGCCAGATTGAATGTTTATGGTGAGTTTAGAAAATTTTTAACGGTAAAAGTTATGTTGATTAAAAATATAGTAAGGTGATAGAGTTTTTGGACTACATATATATGAGTTGTCAGCCAAAAAGCAAAAAAAAACGGCTTTAATAACACCGTGCAACATAAGAAACAGGGTTGGCCAGCAATGATTATTTTCGTGTAATGATTATAAAAAATTACTGATTACAATTATTCATAAATAAATTTATTACTTGATTACTTAAAAAAATTCACTAATCACTTTAAAGTATTCGTTGATTTTTTTAAGAAATCAGTTATCATGCAAAAGTAATCAGTGATTAATTTAAGTTAATCAATTAAGTTAATTAATTAAGATTAATTAATTTAATTTACAATAAAGAATGAATTATTCTGATTAAAAAATTTATCAGAAATCAGGCTTTACCAATCGTTGATTTCAAATTTTTTTAACTAATATAATGTTTTATATCCGTTTTTATATATGTGGTTCTGAGACAAGCAAGATACAGAAAAGGTTTCTGAGCACTATTGTTACACTTCTTTAACAAAACCAATCTAACAAAAATGAACAGCACTTTAATAGCTGCTGAAGAAAATATTGTATTTATGGTAAACCATTATGATAAATAGCAATTAGTGAAATAATAAAACTATAGAAAAATTTTAAATTTTTTTACTAACGAGAAGTAATCTGTAAACGCTGAAAGCTGGGTCTGATTACTGATTACTTGATTTATTAAGAAATCATGAAACTCCTTCTTACGATTACTTGATTTTTTCTTTGAAAATTCTATAATCACTTTGCATGGTTACTTTTTTTTATAGCCTCATGTAATAACTTACCATGATTACTTAATTGAAAATATTTTTATTTGGTTTGTAATGTGACTTTTCTGTATATCTAAAACAATCAAGTAATCTGTGCAATCTGAATACATGTAATCATAATCAGTAATCGTGATTTGTAATCATGGATGGCAATCCCTGATAAGAAAGCATTCCACATTGGTTCCAAACATGAAAAAATGGCCAAAACCTTTTTTTAAAGATATTTGAAAAAATTGTTTGCTTAACATACCTCTTAAAGATAGATAAATAAAAACTGCGACGTCAATTTTTTTTAATTTTTTTTATTGGTTTTTGACCAGGGACCGTAAATAACAGTTACGATCCCACTTTTTAAGGAAAACCACAAGTACAGGGTTGTCCATATTCGAAGCGCCCATTTTATTTTTAAATAAATCAAAGAAACCACAATTTTTTGTCTGTTCGTCATGAATATCATGTAATTGGGTTCAAGTAGATTTGCTTACATTATTTCTTGAATATAATATCTCGTAAATGGTCGCCATTGGCCTCTACGACATATTGTGCCCGTTTTGCAGCATTTTCCATGGTTTTCTTCAACATTTCGATGGGAATGGCGGTTATTTCTTGACGGATGTTGGTTTTCGCTCTTCTAGGGTCTTTGGCTTGTTGACGTAAACCTTTGATTTCAAATAACCCCACAAAAAGAAGTCTGGAGGCGTTAAATCTGGTGATCTTGGCGGCCAATCGAAATCACCAATTTTTGACATCAAACGGCCAGGGAACAATTGCTTCAAAAAATCGATTGTAGTGCGGCTTGTGTGTGGTGGCGCGCCGTCTTGTTGAAACCAGTAGTACGCTTTCGACGAACGATTGGCATGAAAAAATTGTTTATCATATCGCGATAACGCTCCTGATTGACAGTAACTCTGTAGCCATTATCATCTTCGAAAAAGAACGGCCCAATGAGCATTTTAGCACAAACGCCGCACCAAACAGTGACTTTTGCATCGTGAAGAGGTACCTCTTGAATCTCTTGTGGATTTTCAGTGGCATGAATACGGCAATTTTGTTTGTTTACCGTTCCGTTCAACTGAAAATGAGCTTCATCGCTCATTTTTTGAAAGCACGTTGAGTTTTCACTATTGACTTGTTTTGTTGAATGTAAATTTCAACAATTTTAGAGCGTTCGCGTGGCGTGTACTGTTCCATTGTAAACATTTGCTTGGAATGACGCTTCAAACGCGGTATGTCATTAGTCGATTTGGCATCACTGCAGAAAGTTAGTGTTGCCAGATGGGAGCTTCGAATATGGACAACCCTGTAGATTGAATAGTCGCAAGACATTTTGGAGGACACTAATAGGACCCCCGGACTTACTCTTGTTAGTATTTGGTTGTGTTTCAAATATCGACTTAAAAAATAAAAGCTTAAAATACCAATTAATTTGTAACTCCTTTATTTTTGCCATTAAAATAGCCATTATTTTTTGTGGGATATTTTGTGAAAATCACTGTATATAAAACACTAGGACCATACAATTTTACTGCTGAAAGCAAAAATTTAATATCTGGCACATGACTAAAGATGGGTTGCCACGCCCTTTTTTATATTCTACGGATTTATCTACAAACCAGAAGATCAAACAAATATTTGTTTATGTTCATGGCAACTTTTTACTTACCAAATTATAAAGTTCTTAAAACAACAGTGTTAGGTTCAAAAGTAGAAGGCTTTTTTAATTTTTAATAATACAATAATAAAATGTTAAAATGAATATAAGGAAATATTAGTGTAGCTTTCTTTATTCAAGCGTTGGGTGCTGTTATTAGATTCTTTGCTGTTTAAATAAACAGAATATTTGGGAGCAATATTCGGATTTAACTTCCTCATCAGTATAGCGGCCAGATACACTTCTGACAAAATAAATCTGAGGTAAATTAATTACGTAAAAAAAGTTTCTATGTATTATACTATTTTCACAGTAAATGTTTTAAATTGAGTCCATTTTTTTTCAAACCTGTACTGCCACTTTAAAACCACACTTAAAAGCACGGCTCACGTTGAAAATGATAAATTCTTGATGGACATATGAAAAAGATTTACGAAGGAAATTTAAGGGAACTACTTGTTAACGGTTTTAAGAACAATTGCTTGATTAAAACTGGAAATCAGTAAAATTCAAGAGTTTTCATCAAAAAAGGGCGTGGTCTGCCAGTTTCTTTTAAAATGCCCTCTTTGTGCCATCTGTGAGAATTCTAAATTTTTTCTACTTTTAAGATAAAAATTTTCGAGAACAGAAACGATTCAATTTTAGAGATCACTATTATTTTTCGTAAGACATAAGAACTGTCAAAAAGGGCAAAAAAAAGTAGAATTTTCTCGAAAAACAAAACGCCACTAGTCAAACTTTCTTATTTTTAAATTTGTAATTTGGCTTTATTCATATATTTGTACACAAGAAATAGTTATTCTTTTACGTACAATAAAGTAGGATAATATATATCTCGAACAAACATAAGATCAGAATGAAAAAGAAACGAACAGTTATTCAATTTATATTTAAAAATTACTTAAGTTAAATTCTAAAATTAATTTAGTTAAAATAATAAAATCAACACAAACTTATATCTAATGAATAACTAAATAAAAAAGGGTTAAATGAGAAAAAGAGAGAAAGTAAAAGAGAAACGAGAATTTAAGAAAAATGAGCAGATATTAATTGCTTGAAGTTTTGTGCATTGGAAATAGATTTAAGATACCTCGGCAAGGAGTTCCACATTCTAATGGTGCTTACGAAAAAAAGTCTTGAGGAATTTAATTTTTTTCGCGAGGAATTACCAAATTTAAGCTTCTGGATGATAAACAAAACTGAAGTTTGCAAAATATAGATGGTTTGGAGTTTTTGAGTGAATCAGCTTATGCAATAATATACAATTTCTTGCTTTAAGGTAATGTTCTACATTGCATCCTAGAATTCGGGTACTTAGACCACTAACATGGCTAAATCTTCTGAGACTATACACATAACGGGCCGCATAGTTTATCGCCACTTGCAGTTTATGTGACGAATGTGAGTCTAGATTAATAAACACCACTTCAATATAATTTATTAAAGGCATAATCAACTGTATTACTAGTTTACGACGAGTTTCTGTTGGTGTGATCTGAGCAGTCATTCGCAAATTTCTTAAGAAAAAGTATATTTTGCTTAAAACATAGCTAATATGGTCTACACATGAAAGTGATGTGTTAATCCGATGCCCAAGGTTGGTTATCTTTTCAACAGACTTTAGTGGTGTAGAACTTATATATATGGTAGGAATATCTTCAACTGAGTAACGACTTTTTGAAATTGGCATCACAAAAGATTTTAACGGATTTAGTTTAAGCTAGTTACTTACTTATCATCCACTTTATTGCATCTAGGTTTTCATTCACTCTAAAGCAAAGATCTTCGCTAAAGCCAATAGGACGAGACATATAAAGCTGGAGATCATCCGCATATTCATGCATTATTACATTTTTTGGAATAGTAAAAATATCATTAATAAAATTGCAAAGAGAAGTGGCCAAGAACTGAGCCTTGTGGCACTCCGCTGTTAAGGAATTTATTATTCGAGTAATTACTGTCAATTTTTACTCTTTGGGATCTACGTTTTAGATAATTTTTAATATGATTGACTGCAAAATATTGATTCAAGCTTTGTACATAAAATATAATGATCTATAGAGTCAAATACTTTAGAAAAATCCAAGAGGCAGAGTAAAGTAAGATGTTCTTTATCAAAGAATATTCGAATGTCGTCTAAGATTTTAGCTACTGCAGTAGAGCAACTATGACCAGAACGAAAACCGGACTGAAAGGGAGACAGGAGCTTATTAATGCAAAGGTAATGCGAGATCTGATCTGCCATTAGCGACATACAGACATTAGAAAGAGATGATAACAAGCTTATAGGCAGGGTTCAGAAATTTTCACTCATGTAACAGAAATCTCCAACATAAATGTCAATAAACACTATTTGAAGCACACAACACACAATGTTATTTTCATTTCATTTTTGTGTGTAACGTAGTTATCGTGTTGTTGATCATCCAACATGAATTCTTCGTTTTAATATTTGCTTGTGCGTCACAAACTCAAACAATGATCGATCTCAACAATTCTCTGTGTTTCAGTTTTACACTTATGTTTGCGTCAAAATGTTCATGTTGGAGAATTCAGGCCTTTGTCAAAACCAAAACAAAGACAATTTTTCCAACATGAATAAATGGTGTTTGCAAAATTGTCTTTGTTTGTGTCGGTCATTAAGATCGATCACTACCGTCGTGTGGCGTAAAAAACAAATGCTGTTCTGGTTGCTGTGCAGCGTATTGAATTGGTTTTTGGCCAAGTGTAGCAAATTTCGGCGTCAATTAGAAAATATTTTAAAATATTAAAATAATAACCTAATAATATGTTTTTTCAAGAGATTTAAACGTCATTTATCAGTGTTAACGGGTCGCTGATTTCGAATCTAAAGTCGGAATGTTAAAATTCAAGATAGTGGATAGGGTTGCCACCTTAATTTTTTTTAGTTTTATGAATTCGGGGCTGGCAAAAAAAAAAATGGTACACTAAAAATGGGTCGCTCAATCCGAATCCGTTGTCAGAATTTTCAAATTATAAAATTTTCGAAATTCGATATCAGCGACCCCTTAACACTGATAAATGACGTTTAAAACTCTTGAAAAGACATACTATTAGATGGCAACCCTATTATTTCAAAATTTTATAATTTGGAAATTCTGACAACGGATTCGGATTCAGCGACCCATTTTTGGTGTACCATTTTTTTTTGCCAGCCCCGAATTCATAAAACTACAAAAAATTAAGGTGGCAACCCTATCCACCATCTTGAATTTTAAAATTCTGACTTTAGATTCGAAATCAGCGACCCCTTAATACTGATAAATGACGTTTAAAACTCTTGAAAAGATATAATATTAGGTGGCAACCCTATCATTTCAAAATTTCATAATTTGAAAATTCTGACAACGGATTCGGGTTCAGCGACCCATTTTTGGTCTACCATTTTTTTGCCAGCCCCGAATTCCAGGATAGGGTTGCCACCTTAATTTTTTTTAGTTTTATGAATTCGGGGCTGGCAAAAAAAAAATGGTACACTAAAAATGGGTCGCTCAATCCGAATCCGTTGTCAGAATTTTCAAATTATAAAATTTTCGAAATTCGATATCAGCGACCCCTTAACACTGATAAATGACGTTTAAAACTCTTGAAAAGACATACTATTAGATGGCAACCCTATTATTTCAAAATTTCATAATTTGAAAATTCTGACAACGGATTCGGGTTCAGCGACCCATTTTTGATGTACCATTTTTTTTTCCAGCCCCGAATTCATAAAACTACAAAAAATTAAGGTGGCAACCCTATCCACCATCTTGAATTTTAAAATTCTGAATTTAGATTCGAAATCAGCGACCCCTTAATACTGATAAATGACGTTTAAAACTCTTGAAAAGATATAATATTAGGTGGCAACCCTATCATTTCAAAATTTCATAATTTGAAAATTCTGACAACGGATTCGGGTTCAGCGACCCATTTTTGGTCTACCATTTTTTTGCCAGCCCCGAATTCATAAAACTAAAAAAATTAAGGTGGCAACCCTATCCACCATCTTGAATTTTAAAATTCTGACTTTAGATTCGAAATCAGCGACCCCTTAATACTGATAAATGACGTTTAAAACTCTTGAAAAGACATACTATTAGATGGCAACCCTATTATTTCAAAATTTTATAATTTGGAAATTCTGACAACGGATTCGGGTTCAGCGACCCATTTTTGGTGTACCATTTTTTTTTTGCCAGCCCCGAATTCATAAAACTACAAAAAATTAAGGTGGCAACCCTATCCACCATCTTGAATTTTAACATTCTGACTTTAGATTCGAAATCAGCGACCCCTTAACACTGATAAATGACGTCTAAATCTCTTGAAAAAACATATTATTAGGTTATTATTTTAATGTTTTAAAATATTTTCTAATTGACGCCGAAATTTGCTACACTTGGCCAAAAACCAATTCAATACGCTGCACAGCAACAAGAACAGCATTTGTTTTTTATGCCACACGACGGTAGTGATCGATCTTAATGACCGACACAAACAAAGACAATTTTGCAAACTCCACTTATTCATGTTGGAAAAATTGTCTTTGTTTTGGTTTTGACAAAGGCCTGAATTCTCCAACATGAACATTTTGACGCAAACATAAGTGTAAAACTGAAACACAGAGAATTGTTGAGATCGATCATTGTTGGAGTTTGTGACGCACAAGCAAATATTAAAACGAAGAATTCATGTTGGATGATCAACAACACGATAACTACGTTACACACAAAAATGAAATGAAAATAACATTGTGTGTTGTGTGCTTCAAGCAAATGTTTGTGAGTGAAGGTGTGTGAATATTCTGAACCCTGCTTATAGGTCGAAAGTCAGATGGTTCAGATGATCTAGCTTTTTTGCAATGGGAATAATTGTTGTTACTTTTCACATTTTAGGATAAGACGAGCTAGTAAAGCAGTGGTTAATGATGTGCGTTAACGGACTCAAAATGTAAGGCAAAATCATTTTAACAAACCTAATATTTATACCATCTTCTCCAAGAGCACTGGACTTAATTCTCATTATAGACCTGGTTACTTCGTTTTCCGATACGCTGGAAAACTCAAAATTGCTAATAATATTGACAGAATTCATTCTGTTTTTATTACAGTTTACAACGTGCTGTGAATCAGAGACAAAAAAGTCATAAAGAGCATCTGGGTCAATCTGACACTAAGGCAACTGTTTGTTACACACTCCAATTTGTTTTAAATTTTTCCAAAGTTGCTTGGAGGAAAGTGTTACGTCAATTTTTGACTTGTAAAAATTTTTCTTGGCATCCTTTACAACTGAATTGGCCTCATTTTGAGCTGTCTTATATGCTTCCCAGTACAAGTCTGTCGGCAATCTTTTTCATTTAGTGTAAGCCTGGTTTCGTTTTTTTATGGTCAACTTAACATGTTGAGTGAACCACGGACATAAATTGTTAACACAACGAGCAGTACGAAGGGGAACATGTTGATCAAATAAGGCATTAATTTTACTTACAAAAAACATGAGTTTATCATCAACTGTATTAAGATACCAATAGTCTTTCCAAGGAATTGACATTATGTCGCAATACAAAGATTCGCTGTCAATTGACTTAGAGTAGAGATAGGCTATTGAAATTTGTAAAACATTACAACAGAGATTAATATTCAAAGTACAAAATATAAGATCATGGTCACTAACAAATGATATTTGTTCAAAAAATAAAACTGAAGAAGCGTCGGAAGTAATGAAAAGATCAAGTAAACTAGGATAAGCATTATTAGTAGGCATACTACTATTAACAATCGATAACCCAGCATGAGTCAATCCTTCATATAATTTTGTAGTTATGTTGTCATTAACAAGCAAATTAACATTAAAGTCTCCACATACAACAAAGAAATCATTATCTATTAAACAGTTAAATAACGAATCAAAATATTACTGCGATTGGAGTTATAGAAACAAGACAGAAAGACTTTGGTACTATTACGATCAAAAATTTGTACATTTAGTAACTCAACACCAACATCAATGGATTTACTAATGACTTAACAATTCAAAGACGACTTTTAGTATATTGCAACTCCCTTAAAACCCTTATAATTCAACCTATCGTTTCTCAGCAGTTCATAATTATTATTTAGTTTATAATATGAACCATTAACATCATTGCTAAACCATGTTTCAGAAACACATAACATATCGAACTTTCATCGAACGAAGATAAGCGAACGTTCAAAAACATGCCTTACATAGTCAAGCTTAGAACCGTTCTGGCGTTGAAATGTGCAACTTGTGCAACCCTGATAATGCTTGCATAGTATATAAATCAATACTTTTTTATTTTCACAAGCACCATAATTACTATTATTATTCAACAAACTTAATATTGCATTTAAGTGACAAACACGCAACTACAAGCAAATAGCAAGAAAGGTAGAAGAATTGTATCAAGAAGTAATAAAAGTTCAAGATAAGAAATAGAAGAAAGATAAAAGTAGGAAATAAAGGCAAATATGTTATCATCAACAATACAACAAATGTGTATAATTTCATAAATAAACCTAAGGCATAATTAAAGGCGTCAAAAACAGGGACCCTAATGGTTTTACCTTTTCTCTAAAAAAGTTTAAAGCTTTAATTATTTTTGTGTTTTATTTTATTGAACAGTAATTAGCTAACCGAAATTATTTAATTGAAATTTTTTTCGCACAAAAAATAACAGTGATTTTTTATGGGATATTTTGTGGGGAAAAAATCGCTATATCTAGGAAACTGTTCATTATATGGTCATAAAATTTTAATGGTGGAAACATGGCACTAATTCGCAGATTGGACGTTGTTTGTTACTCATAACGAATATTTTATTCGTATTCGTAAATTACAAATGATACTAATACCTAAAACGAATAAAGAAAACATTCTGTCTGAGCTGGGCTTTATACCGCGGTTCTTTAGTTTTTGGGCCACGTACTCTTCCAGTAAGTTGCGCCCACCTTGCAATCATACATTTTCTTTTGTTGGGCATTTGTTCAGCAAAAGAAGTTATTCGTACCAGAAATTGACGAATGTTAAGGAATTATATCGCTTATTAGTCGAATATCATTCCTCGGAGCAACATATGGGCAAGAGGCATTTAATTAACTAACGCATATTAACTCTGACGATAAGCAAATTTTTGTCTTAAAGCCATTGTAAACATTGAAAACAAAGTTTATTTTTACATATTAATTATTACATTATACAAAATTAATGTTTTCCCAAAAGTTGGCTTAAAAAGTCGTTTTTTTGTCACAAATATGATCCAATTTGGATAATTTTTTAATCTTTCCTAAATTTAATAAAATAGCTAACAGTCCGGCAGCATTTTAATTTGAGAAAGATGCAGCGATCAAAGCGAGGGTAAAGCTTCTAATTCAAAAGCTAAAGAAAAATTTAGAAATTCTGAATAAATAAGGCCAATTTTGGATCAAGGATTTATTTTTCAAAAAAAAAAAAACTGATAACATATTCGGATTAAGCAAACGATTTTATATTACAGTTTGTTATAGTCAAAAGTTTTTTTATGACTTAAGTGAAAAAAGGAAACTCGATTTTAAACATCCATTGTACTTCTTCAAATTAATATTACATAAAAGATTCAGAATCAAGCCTTTCAGGGAGGTTCTGGAATAGGCCAAGAAAATGTATGGAATCCAAATCCGATCTAATATGTATGTGCCTCTTTATATGGACAATTCCAAGCTAATCGGTAACGCAAAAAAAAAAATTCAAGTTATAGATATTATTTAAATTTTCGTATTTTTATATGAGGAAATGGTCTGTGTTTCATGTGATGTCGCTAAAGTACATTTTTTAAACTTTTGGGGTAGATAAATTTCAAATCTGCTCTTCAAGTGTCAAAACACTAGCAGTGGAAAATTAAAACTTAGAAAGCGAAAAGAAAGTGTTTGAAAATTTTGTAGTGCTAGTGAAAATTAAATATCTTTCCTGAGCGAACCAACTTTTGGAGGTTGAAAAAAGGCTAATAAACTGTAACGCCCGTCCCCTTAAAAAGGTATAAAGTTATGTAAGTCTAAAATTTTAATATTAATTATAGTCCAGCTTTGTGATAATAACCTTAAGCATAGCTCTTAGAGATTTCTGTGGTTTTTTCTAATTCTTGTTTTCGCATTTGTCCTTTATAGCAAGTTTAAAAGTTGTTACGCCCGTCCCAAAATTTTTTCCGAAGAGCTTTTCGAAAGGTGGTGAAATTTTTTTTTAAGATGAAGCTTTTCGAAAGGTGGTGAAATTTTTTTTTAAGATGAACGCTAACGCAAAGATGCGTGAAAGACGAGCCGCGCTTATGGCGAATCCGGAGGCATACAGGAGGTTTCTCGATAAGAAAAAAGTGAGGGAATGAGCAATTAGAGCTCAGCTGACGGAGAAATCCGAAAAGGACAAGCAGAATTTGCGGCAGCAGGTGTTAGCAAGAGTCAAAAAGTTCAGGGAAAAGTAAAAAATTCAACACTAGCAAGTAAGAGCTGAGTTAAGAAATTCTTTGGGATCATATAGGTGCAGACAGACTCTACGTAAGGCTGTGAGCAAAACGAAGAAAGCTATGCCATCCAGTCCATCAAAAAAAATTGCTGTGCTTTGCAAACTCCTCTTGGAGGAAAATATGACTGGACAAATTTGTCCGAAAAAACAGGAAGTACGTTCTGACGCCACGACCGTCGAGACAATTGGGGAAGTCAGAACGTTTTACGAGAGAGCTGATATCAGTAGACAATCTCACAATAAACTTAATGATGACTGTTGGGGAGGTTTACTCACTGTATAGAGAAAATTCTCAGTTCAGAATTTCGAAAAGCAAGTTATATTAACTTAGACCGAAGCACGTGCGACCGATGTCGGAAATGCCTCACGAAGACTGCGTTTGCATGTATCATGCATATTTCAAATTTCTCATATGCGCATTGCAAAAATTCGATGTAAACATAAAATCATACCAAGAATACTTGAACAAAATCTCTCTATTTCGAGGCAAGATCTCTTGAAAATGTTGAAAGATCAAACAAAAAAATTCAAGAAATTCAAAGAAAATGTCTATATTCACTGACGGTTGCGCAGCCCACTTCAAAAACAAACATACTTTATCGAATATATGTTTCAGTCGAGAAGATTGGGGTGTGGATACTAAGTGGTCATTTTTCGCGACGAGCCACGGAAAAGGTCCAATAGATGGTATAGGCGCAACTACAAAATGCGCATTATGGTGTGCCACAAAAGCTCGTAAGGTGACTTTAAAAAATGGATTTGATTGCTATGAATGCCTTTACAAAAATCAAAAAGGTACTAAATACAATATATACGTGGACAATGCAAGTATCAATTCAATTAAAGAAAATCTCATTAGTAGATGCGATCATTTGAGTCCTCTTCCAAATTTACAAGAAAATCATTATTTTATGCACTTATTTGGGAATAGCATCGCTTACGGAATAACAGCATACTCTGAACTGAAGCAAATTACATTGCTTAAACAAAACACTAAAGAACAGTTTAAACTACCCAAATGATTTTGTGTACTATTTTCATCTGTCTAATTTGCCTTAGTAACTTAGTACAAACTGTTTTCTTTGATTTTTGATATATTATTTTGTATTCGTAACGCCCGTCCTAATTCATGTAACGCCCGGTCCTGTACTAAATAGTTAATAAAAAACATGATTTTTATTTCACCATTTTTTTTTTGGCACAGAATTTTCAATCAATCATTTTCTAGCGAATGCAATTAAATTTTTAATTTAAAACACTCTTGTTTGGCTAAACTTTGCAATTTCCCAGAGCATTGCAGGAATTTTTTTGTGTGCTCGTAACGCCCGTCCCTGACATATTTTTGAAATTACCACAAGAATAGACCATGGATTTAAATTTTTTTTTTGAATGTAGGGATAGATCAGCTGGAATTCAATTGTTTTTTATAGCAAAATATCTGCTAGCTATTGTTATTGCGAAAATATCTGTGTTTTAAGTCGTACGAATGTTACGCCCGGGACTGTGGAATTGCCCATATATTTATTCATACGGTTTGAATTAAACATAGTAAATTTTTTAAATCATTCATATAATAGGTATGTTTCCGTGCTCGATTATAGAAACTTCGTGCAAGCTACTAGAACTAATGCATGTTGGAAAATAAAATATGTGGATTGCTGTCAATGCGATTTGAGATCCGGTAAAAAATATCTACCTTAGCATGCGGGGAACATTTACAGAATGGCGACAGCTCTAACTTTTAATTTTTGCGGATTATATGGATTTTTACCTCCTTAATCTAAATCTGCAAAATTTCAGGCCGCTCGCTAAGGAGTTATAGGCCTCCAAGGCTAAAAAAGGCCTAAGATTATGGTTTGTTTTTTTCAGTTCACTAACAAAAACAAATATTGTTGAATATTGGGGTTTTTTGTATTCTTATTTGAAAAGTTGAAAACTTGGGGTCTCAAAAGGAATTTATTCGATTTCATTTAATGATACAGGAGACACCACATTATTTATTTTGCTTTTGTTAAAAACAATTTATATGTATTACATGACAAAAATAAAATTAAATTTGAAAATGTTTCGGGCATGATACGAGATAGACTTTTGCTAGTGTGCGTATCATGTTACCAAAATTTGTACCAAAAATCTCAGAAAACAGATTTAATGTGCATTCTAGACTCTTTTATGCCTTTGGCCCCCTAGAACAAATCCTGCGGACGCAAATGGATAGGCATAATGCTTTGAATTATTTGTTCATTAAAAATGTCATTACCTAGCACATAGTGGTAAGTATAAGTGCAGATTGGATGGTACTAGAACAGTTCTCCTTCTCAGACCACAAATATATTAGTTTCGGTATAAGATTTAATTTCACAATAGCTTAAAAGATCTCCAGGAACCCCAGAAATATTAGCTGAAACCGTTTTAGAAGTACCATTGATGGATGGTATAATTAACTTCCAAAGTTTTAAATTTTGAATAAATTGAAATTGCCAAAATATCTAATAAAAAATTGTTTTAAAATTTCTGTGAATTCTTAATTGTATTTCTATTTATATTTCTGAATAAATAGATGTCACATAACAAAGCACAGCAGATATTTTGAAATAATCTTTAGCAAAAGTACTTCAAATAACCTTTCTTTTCTACAATAATGTTTTCAACGCCAAGAATTTAGCAATACTTTTTCAACTGCTCGTAAATTATGCCATTTAAGAGGCAAAAATATACCATCACTACAAAAACAAGATAAAAACAATCAATAAAAGCAACAACAAGTATCATGACAAAAAGCATTCCTTTCCGTTTTCATGCGACTAACAAGTTTCAAGCATTGATTGAAAAAAATGATTGAGCCAATAAAAAGAGGAGGAACACAAAAATTGCAAAAAAAATTCTTAGCATACTTGATGGCAAACATACAGTCAAAGAAATTCCAAGATCAACGGCAATGACAATGAAACAGTGCCACCGCACACACACACCACACATATACAAATACATCCATGCATACATCAGCACATAGTTTTACTTCGAGCTCATTGAATGCTATGAATGTTAAGAGGCTTTGTGTCACGGGTTGGGGGACAGTCGAGTGCCGGGATGTGATGTGCTCTGATGTGATATTATGTGTTGGACAAGACAACAAGCAGATGTGATATTGTGTGGATTGACATATTGATAAAAATGAATGGAGACGGAGATGGCGAGGTAGAATAAAATACAAAAAGTATAGCATTACTTCCTAGGCGACATGGTTACTTAGACCAAGCTGAAGCTGATAAAAAGGTGGACTTTGCTTTGCAGATATTGATTCAAAAACATTATGCTTTGTTTTGATAGTGTACCTAACCTAACCTATTCTATTATTGTATACCATTTATTGAATTATGGAGGTTTTTTGTTTTGTTTGTATTTATTTGTGTTTTGACACACAACTTCAGTGAGCGTGTTTTTAATGAAATATTTTTGATGGGTTGGTTGGTTCACTAAGCATACTAAGCATAACTACCGCAACAAAATCATTGCTTTTTAAAAAAACATACAAGGGGTATTCTCTGTGTCTAGTTTATGCCGTAACAACAAATTACAAGTAAAAAACCCGTACAACACTTCCAATGTATAATACACTGAAACCCATATATGCCAAGAACAATATGTTTAAGATTCATACAATATATATGTATCCTTTTATGCAAAAGGTAAATCAAGACAACAAATAAAGTAGTCAGTGATGTCAAAAATTTCAAGAATAAGTCGTAAGGTATCACAAACTTCAATAACCTCTAACTGTGGAGGTGAATTATTTGAACGCAGTCTGTGAAATAGTGTTAAATTTTACACCTTTTAATTTTACTAAAAACTTTTACTACATTTTCAAATAAAATAAATGCAAAGATTTAATTTTGCAATGCAACAATTTTGCAATGCAACAAAGACAAAAGTTGCACTTAATTCCACAAGCCTTTTTTTAATACAATAAAAATATTATATGGCAAACTTTTAAAAAATTACAAAAAAAAAAATTAATCTAAAACATAAAAGAAGTTTTTTCAGAACCAAAAGTATATATTCGATTCGTAGTTAGAGATCGTATAAAAAAATGTTTTTGTAAAAAATACGGATCAACATTTTTGGAGGTTTTATTAATCACACATACATTTGCTTTTTCACACTTGCTCTCAATTTCGTCAACAATCTCTTCATCAGCTAAATTGGATTTTCTGCATGTAGCATATTCTATACATATTTCATCGCTTTCATCACATTCTTCAATGTAGAAAGTCAGATCGACAATTTCATCGTCGACTTCGCTAACTTTGTCATCGTCTTCTAGAATTTAAGCTAATACTTAATCACAGATTTTTTTATTTGGACTTAATCTACAAACATTAATTACTTATCGTGTAAAATAAAACAAGCCATGATATAAAATATTCCTAATAAATGATTTTCTGTCAACAATAAAACGGATGAGTGGTCAAAAAATTTCTATGATAGCCTAACGATATGTTTGTACTATTATACTGGATACTTAATATGGATATAATACGAAAGTATCCAGTAACGTTGACGTGGTGGTAAAATATTTTTAATGAGAAAATTACACAAATTTTGACGAGTGGTCATTTTTACACCACCATCTGCAGTTCTTCACTCATGCTTTACCTAACATCGCCAACTGAATAGTAATGATAATGATATGAGAACATACAAAAAATATGAAAATTCTAGAGTGCAACGGATGAGAGTATTTCAAGGAAATGCAAAAAGAGGGTAAGATTTACCACCACCTTCACAGTTAAAGGATGAAATCGATGATGGAAGGGTTACCTCAAAAGCTTAAAAAATTCATCAATGAGCAGAGGTAAAATATTTTTAAATAAACGGTTAAAATCTGTATTAACCCAGCAGTTATTTTGAAGTCAATTGGAAAAAGCAACTAGTGAATTTTTAGCGCAATTTCTACTTGCTATGAAATAGTACAAAAAACTTTTAGCTTAGCATAGTTCGCCTTGATTTTATTTTGTTTTTTTGTCAAACTTTTTACTGATAATTAAATCTAAACACCTGTTGTGTAAATTTTTTCATTTTCAAGCTTTTTAAGCAAAGCATTTTAAAGAATTCAACAAAGGTAAGTTTTTGCAATATATTTAAAAACATTTACTACATAAAATCATCTTTACGTGATGCATTTCTTTAAGTAACACATGAAAAAAAAATAAATGCCTCTAACTTTTGAATATTTCAATTTTGTTTGAATTGTTTGTTCAGACCGTTTGTACGTACAGTAAACAGTGACCTACATTTAAGTGCAGTGCATATAAGCGTGCCACGAAAAAGTGTGAATATTGCAACTTAGCAATAACAATAACAACAAGAGAGACAGCCCACTTCAATATTGAAGCGCACCTCGAATAAGTGCAATTTTGCAATTCGTACCAAAAGTGCATATTCGCACTTTATGTGTAACTAGAACTTGTGTAAAAAAAATTTTAATCGTAATTGTGCTAGTTTGCACTTTAATTATTATAAACAATTAAACAATAAAATTAGATATGCTCAGAGCATCAAAAAATGATGCGCTGATACAACAACTCAATTGCATTTTACTGTATCAGCGTAGTGCGTTAACGGAATTGCGTCATGACGTAGTTTAAAATGCTATGATATCTATATTAACACGATGGTGATCAGCACAGGAAATTTTTTTTAGTTCGATAACGCATTGATTTATCTGGTCAATTTGTTGAATGGTGTCTTGTCCAAAGCGCAAGTTCTCTTCACTTAGGAAAAATAAATGGAATCATATTGGGGGTTGGAATTAATTTTAAAGGTTTTTTTTTCGGTTTTTGAGCATTTATTTAGAAACAACGGTACAATGTATATTATTCAAAGTATTGTCCATCGTTAGCTACAACATTTTCCCATCTTTCTGGCAGCATATGGATTCCGCGCCGGAAGAACGATACGTCTTTTGAGGCAATCCACGAATCGACCCCTTTTTTGGTATCCTCGTAAGAAGTGAAGCGCTGCTCAGCCAAGCCATGCGTCTCGATCTGAATAGGTGGTAGCCGGAAGCGGCTATGTCTGGGCTATAAGGCGGGTGGGGTAGCACATCCCAATTCAGCGCCTCCAACGTTTCCTTGACGGTTCTTGCAACATGTGGCCGTGCGTTGTCATGTTGAAAAACCACTTTGTCGTGTCTTTTGGCATATTCCGGCCGTTTAACCTTTAATTCTCGGCTCAATTGCATCATTTGTTGTTGGTAGCGTTCCCCAGTGATGGTTTCGTTAGGTTTTAGCAGCTCATAGTACACGACACCCTTCTGATCCCACCAAATACACAGCATAAGCTTGGCGCCATGAATATTCGGCTTGGCCCTCGATGTTGATGCATAGCCGGGTGGTCCCCACGATTTTTTTCGCTTAGGATTATCGTAATGGATCCACTTTTCATCACCAGTGACAATACGATGAAAAAAACTCTTCCTTTTATGCCGTTGAAGCAGTTGTTCGCACATGCAAAATCGCCGTTCAACGTCTCTCGGCTTCAACTGGTACGGCACCCAATTTCCTTGCTTTTGAATCATTCCCATGGCCTTCAAGCGTTTGCCGACCGTTGATAAGTCGACTCCCAATGATTCTGATAATTCTTGAAGGGTTTGACACGGGTCTTCATCGAGCAAAGCCTCCAATTCCTCATCATCAAACTTTTTCGGCTGGCCCGGACGCTCTTTGTCTTCCGTATCAAAATCACCACTTTTAAACCGACGGAACCAGTACTCACAAGTAGAAATCGATGGAGCATAGTCCCCGTAAGCCTCAGTAAGCGTGCGTTGTGCTTCAACCGCTTTTTTCTTCAAATGGAAGCACAAAAGTAAACCTTCCCGCAAATTGCGTTTTGTTGGAACGAAAGTCGACATGTTCACAGAGAAAAAAATATATGTTGTTTACACTTCAGTGGAATGACACATACTGAAAATTGAAGCTTAGACAATGTGCTTTGAAATGAATATAGTCACAGGTGTGCCCGATGCGATCTATTAATAGTTACGCCATCTCTTAGAAAACCTTTAAAACTAATTCCAACCCCCATATAACAAATCCTGGAAGAATATATCTGATTTAAAGAACTCATATTGCTCATAAATTCATCTTAAATTACTGAAGCAATAAACTATTAAATAATACGAAACATTACTGTACAAAAACCATATTTGTAGCATTTGTTAAAAATTAACCAATTGTATACTTTAAACATGCAGTGAAAATGTATTCCAAAATATATTCAAAATTATTATTATTAGCCAGTTTAGTAATAGCTTTGTTGATAGTATTTCTGTAGAGTTTGTTACTGTTGATTTCATCCAATCCTGTATTAAAGAACTTAGACGCAGAAAAGCTTCTGGCTTAGACGAAATTAAAAATTTCATGCTGAAACAACTCCCAAATGTGGCTTTAAAGTATCTTTGTTTTATTTTAAATGCATGTCTCAAGCTACGCTACTTTCCGGATACCTGGAAAGTCGCTAGAATTATTCCTATTCCAAAACCAGGAAAGCATTTAAACAAAATTAACAGCTTTCGCCCCATCAGAATTTTGAGCAGTCTAGGAAATACATTGAAAAAATTCTAAAAGCAAAGCTTTGGAAATTTTTGGAAAGGAACAGCGTCATTTCAAATGAACAGTTTGGTTTTCGGAGCTATCAGAGTACTGTTCATCAAGCTAAAAGAATTTTCAATCATGTTCTATTTATTTAATTTAATTTATTTATTTTATTTATTAATTTATTTTATTTTAAGTAAATTAATCTCCAGTTTCCATACTATTTAATTAAAATTATACAAAGTTTTCTTTCAAACCGTTATTTTTTGCGTTAATGTTGGGAGCACACACTCCAGTTTCATAGAAATCCCAGCGGGTGTCCCTCAAGGCTCTGTCTTAGGTCCACTTCTATACATATTTTATTGCTCGGATATCCCCAATCACCCATTATGTGAAATTGCCACTTATGCAGATGACACAGCTATATATATTTCGGTTGTGAAGACATTACAATGTGCTTTAAACGAGTTAGTTTTATATTTCGAAAAATGGAAAATTAAGCTTAATGCTAGTAAGTCGCAAGCAATCTTTTTTACTATTGTAGAAAAAGAAACCCTTGCTACCTCCCTAGCTCACAAATAGAAATCTATAACGATCCTGTTCCATGGGTAGATAATGTAAAATACCTTGGTGTCATGATAGCAAAATTCAATATTGCAAAATATCTTCTTCATTCTCTATTAAATAAAAAATCCCATCTATCCCATGATAATAAAATAATTTTAGTTAAAATGATTTTCCAGGATATTTTACTATATGCATGTCCAGTATGGGAATTTGTGCAAAAATGTATCTTAAAAAAATGCAGATTTGCCAAAACAAACTTTTAAAAATGGCATTCGGTCTACCTTGGCACTACTCGACTAAAGAGCTACACCATCAAAATAATGTAAGCTTAATACAGCACCGAATTGAAAAAATCATCTATCAAGATTCTTTGCTCTTTGTCTGATAATAATTTTATTTGCAATTTATATTCAAGTAATCCCCCTTAACCCACATTGATTTGTACTGCTACGATTCGACAGCTTGCTGCTACAGTTTGCGGATCTCTGCATTCTGTTGTGGCGGGTTTCCAAGAAGTGGTGTTTTTACAGTGCGTGTTTGATTACTTTGTTATTTATTGATTAAAGAAATTTATATTTATGTATATTTATATGTATATATACATGTTTTTTTTAATTATTTTCCAAGTCCATAGTAACTAAACGCAATCTCTGATGTAGTCATTTTTTTTATATCTTAATAAGTTATTATGTGCATTTACAAAGGTTTTTTTGTTGTAGTTTTTCTTTATAACGTTCTATAATCCAAAGCAAAACTTTATTAAATAATGTATATGTTCTAGTAGTTATGTATTGAAATTACAAATCTCTGTATCTATTCATTTGTTAAGCGATCATGTATTGTGTTTACTACTTAAATCTATAAATAAATAAATAAATAAATAAATAAATAAATAAATAAAAGAAATAAATAAACAATATTTTAAGGTTAATGTAAGCAATTACACAGATATACAAACACATTTGTGGTACGCAAAACAACTTGAAAGCATGCAAATCTAAAGAAAAAAAACAAGCATGAAGCAAATATATTTTTATGCGGTTTTGAGTTACTGCGTTACTTTTAACTATTAACGCAATATTCATATTCAACCCAAAAACAAACAGT
This sequence comes from Dichetophora obliterata, assembly GCA_963920525.1. Taxonomy (NCBI): domain Eukaryota; kingdom Metazoa; phylum Arthropoda; class Insecta; order Diptera; family Sciomyzidae; genus Dichetophora; species Dichetophora obliterata. Next base: position 282,842,007 of record OY986435.1, read on the forward strand.
AGCGCTGCTTACGTTTTCTTAAACGCTAACGAACACGTTTAAATATTGTTATACATATTGAAAAACCATTCCGTGAATGGCAAAGTGTCATAACAATAAAACGCTCTCCAAACACTCATGCTGAACAGCATCTTTTCCATATTAAAATAGGCTAACAATGTTCGCTTCGAACATTCTAGCGCTATGTTTTAGGCGTCGTAAGATTTGTGTAATTCTTCTCGCTGAATGAATGTTTCCTCATTTTCTATAAACGTGTTATTTGTATTACTGCGCTATTCCGTTACTTTTTTAAAACAAGTAAATTAGCGCAGTAACGTATTTAAGTGCTTCAACTCAAAATCGCAACGCAGCGCAGCGTTACCCATATCTAAATAAAATCATCAATAAAAAGTTGACCTAATTGAATACCGGCCATAACTCAAAGTCAACATATATTGTATAGTAATCCAAATGTAATAAACAATGAAACCTACTTGCGCCAAAAATAACTGCTCTATTGAGGACAAAAATGCACTTGAACTAAGTTGCAATGGTCTTTGTGGGAAATCCTACCTATGTAGGATTTACAAAAATAAGTTCGAACTATTTCCAAGAATATACACCACATTTCAAATTTTTCTGTGACGAATGCATGGACCTGTCAGTTTCTTGTTACGCTCGCCATAAAATGTCTTAGTGACTCCTTGAATCTGATGCATTTAGATCATAAACAAGTCTTAAGTCAGATACCAAACTTCGATATTAAGAATCACGTATCTTATGGTCTTATAAGAGTAGAGTCCATTTGCAAAGCAAATTACTCTGATATCTCAAATATTTCCAAAAATTTCAGATGAAGTATTCAAAGATAGTGAACAAAATGTCTTATGGAATATGGCCATAAACGAGCTTAAAACAGAAGTAAAAAATGCTTTGATGTTTTAAGAAATGACGATTCAGCCAAAAATGTACTGAGTACTTTAATATATTTGCGCTATGATTAGGATACCGCACTTAAATCAAGCAAACTCCAACCATCACCTCCGCAATCAGATAAAATGCTGGAAATATTATATCAAAAAATAAATGATATCAGTGACGATCTTGATGTGTTTCGAGTGGCACTTACAGATGTAGCAGATGAAGTAAGATCTGTGCCCAATAGAGCTAAAAAAGTCTCCGCAAGCCCCCCATCATAACTCTTCCTCTATTTTCGTGGAAATAATGGAAGCATCCAATCGTTTGCCACAGGTTAGCTCTTTACCATCTAAACATTCTATAAATCTGGATTCCTCAACTGCCTCTGACACTACAGAACTAATAACACTTATTGCTGCTCATTTATTGGCGAAGCCGAGATTGGTCAACTAACCTATAAGGATATGCTTGAGGTGACAAAGGATGCTTACACAAGGAGCATGCTCACGTACGAGTACTCCGAGCAGTAGTACCCTTTGTCCAATGGGGGACGAAAAGGGACCCACTGTGGTCTGCTTCGGCAAATCCCCAACTTATTATATATGGCTGTTTTAGCAATGCAGATACATAGTATGTTTTGTATACATATCAGAGATCTGGCAGGTATACAACAAGTTTGCGTGAATCATACACTCTAAAAACTGATTGAAAATTTATTTCACTACAATAAGTGTTGTGAAATTTTACTACATTTATGGCGATTTTGTGAAAAGATGACGCTATGAAGTGGGTTTTTTAAATCCGTGTAAAATTATTCGCTTTTTTTTTTCAAAATATGTTTGTTTTCTTTACTTTTCACGATATTTCGCTAAGAGTGTTGTCGCTCAGAGAGTCCTAAAAACGCTCCAGCAGCGCTATTTTGCGCTATTGGAGCGGGTTATATGCTTGACCTTAAATAAAAACCCTTGCTTTAACGTCATATGATTTCGAAGAGTTTATTTGAACAAGAGCCAAATTATATAAAACTTAAACAGTTGGTTGGTCGCACCTTAATTGCTCAAGACTTCTGAGGATGGAAAAAGTAGTGCTTTCCGAAACAGTCTGTCAAGTCTGCTGGCGATTGACTGCATACACAGTTGTTGCTGCCTTTTTAAAAATTTACTTGAGAGACTTCACTTCTGCAAATGCATTTCTAGCATTTTTTTTAAAGCGAAGACAAGGCTGAGTTATAAAGACGTGGCACTTGAGAGTGAGCTTCGGTCGAACTGTCAGAACTGATGTCATAAAGAATGCATAGAATAGAGAAAAGGCACAATTGATAGTTTGAGCAAAGTCGGAAAAGAACGCATTTTTCTCAAGAGCCACAACCTTAAAAATTAACCTTGAGCAAGGACAAGTTTGGAAAAGAAAACTTTGGAGACAGTTATTGAAGAGAGTGCGGGAGCAATAATTGTAGGATAAAGTTTTTACGCATTTAAAACGTGAAATATATTAAGGGTTCTCATCTAAGCATGTAACTGACCCGTAAACATTGTAAACCTTGTGAACTTACATGCGCGTAAACGATCTGTCAAAATTTGTATGGACGTGAGTTTACATCATTTCCGAGCCTATTTTGTAGTGTAAACTAGCATGTAAATATACGTGTGAATGAGGGTTGCCTTTGCCGCTAACCATTACATACTTAAAGTAGTTGAAATAAATACAAATTTTATTTATTTTTCTATATAAATAAATGTTTTTAAAGAGTTAAAAATTGAATAGAGGTGATTGCGAGATTTGAAAAAAAATCTCTGCAAAAAACTCTTATTGCATTTTAATGCAAAACGAACAATGCGTGTATATGACGAACACTTTTTAAAGCCGAGAATCAGCTGTGGTATAATTCAAGAATAGCGACAACTCTCTTTTTTAATATATTTTTATAGGATAATATGAATTTTGGCTTCCTAAATCCAAATCTGAAAAAAAATTCAGTCCGCTCGCAATTGGTTTAGAAGTTATAGGCATACAAAGTATCAAAAATGGCCTACAAATCTTGCTGTTTTTTAGTGTTCCGCATTATGGATATCAAAAGGTAATGTTTAACGAGGTATCAAACATGAAAATCCATGAATAACTTTTTATGATATACCTATTCTTATATTTACAATTTGTCTGAAGAACTAGTGGTTTCGGTATTACGAAAGCACTACAATAAAAATGGTCAATATCTTAAAAAGTTATGCATTGATTTTTATGTTTGATACCTTGTTGAATAGGTACTGTCTTTACCTTTCTTATGATACCCATTAAGCGTAGTTTTGATGAAAAATTAAAAAACAGCAAGATTTGTTGGATATTTTTTCCAACTTTGGATGCCTATAACTTCTAAGCCAACTGCGAGCGGCCTGCAATTTGGATTAAGGAGGCCAAAATCCATATCATCCGCAAAAAAAATTTAAAATTAGAGTGTTCGCTGTTCTTGAAATGTTTCGAAATGGGCTTTATGTAGGAGAAAAAATCCGAATTATTAATTTTTATACTATAACACGAAACTGTGGCATAACTACGAATCCCGGGGTACAACGATTTAAGTGTTTTCTGGTAGAATAAAATTAAAACAAAAATCTGGCTGAATAAAATTCCATTACTCAACTAGTTATAAAGCTATGGATTTTTTCACTAAAGGATCTGTTAGAAAACCATATATATACTTGTCATTTGTTTGATCTAACACGTTGACATGTCATTTGAAAGGTAATTATATGAATGAATACAATCCTTACTATTTTTGGCATAATTAAGGATGAACGGAAACTCGAATTTTTAATTTTTTTTTTAATAACATGTATTAAGGACTTCTTAGTTCAATTCCGGAAAAATTTCAGGCCGCTCTCAAGTCGTTTAGAAGTTATAGCGGTCCAAAGTTGTAAAAATTGGGCCTAAAAAACCTGTGATTTTTATTTTTTCTTCAAAACTAACTATTATTGGTATCAAAAGAAAGGTTATGCTTTTACATATTTAATGAGCCATATATCTTAAAAATACATGCATTACTTTTAAAGATGTAACAGTTTATATATGTATTTCGTTAAAGAGCGAACCATCAAGTGTGCATAATACGTAAAATGTTATATCTTCAAAAGTAAGGCATGGATTTTTAAGATAGATAGCTCATTAAATAGGTAAAAGCATAACCTTTCTTTTGATACCAATAATAGTTAGTTTTGAAGAAAAAATAAAAATCACAGATTTTTAGGCCCAATTTTTACAACTTTGGACCGCTACAACTTCTAAACGACTTGAGAGCGGCCTAAAATTTTTCCGGAATTGAACTAAGAAGTCCTTAATACATTTTTATAAAAAAAAATTAAAAATTCGAGCTTCGCTTCATCTTCATATGTTTCCTATTTTTATATGAATACAACGAATTCGATAACTTCAAAAAATCGATTAATCGATTTTTCTTCGGTCATTCTTATAGTTATCGAAAGTACTTTAAGAATCCATTATCAAACCGCGTTGCCCCTAAAATCTTAGTCTGCCCGTAGCTGTTGGTAGTATATGATGTACTAAAACAGCAACCCTGTAATCGGAATAAACTCGAAACTACCACACGGTCAGCTGTCACTTGAAGTTAAAACTGAACAAATGGCTGATGTAAGTCTTTAAATAAATAAAAAATTTCGCCAATATTTCTTTGTTGCTGCATTTTTAGGAATTTGAAACAAGTTGCAAAACTAAACGCCGGCGCCTAACGCCAGCGCACCGCTGGAGCGAACAAGAAACTCGGGAGTTGTTGGAAGGAGTCGTTAAGGAAGTGAAGGACAATCCAAACCAATTCGAGGTAGTTTGCTTGTCTTAATTTCGAATATACATCCTTTTATTTCTATAAAATTTTATTTAGAAACCTGTTGCACAAAAATTTTATGCCAAAATTGCAACATCCTGTATGCCACTGTCCAAAATAAACTGGGTAACCATGAAAGCAAAAATGCGGCACTGCAAGACGCAGTACATGTCGGCGATGTCATGGCAAAACCAGACGGGTGCTGGACTACTAGCGAAGGGGGAAGAGACAAGTGTTTTGGGTAAATATTAAAATATGTAGTGTTGTAATTTACGAAATGAAGTGCTTTATTTTTTATTCTAGAGTATATAAATAAAATTTGCCCGAATTTTTCATTGCTGGAGCAAATTTTTAGCCAACGGAAGAATGTCAACGTGAACGTTGTCATTGAGACAAACGACATGGAAGACGAATTTGATAACACAGATATTCCTATCTGTGATTTGGATGAATCGCAGCTTTCTCCGACGTTACTTTCGCCAATCGCTGCAAGTGTAAGTAAAGCAATTTAATCAGGGGTGTTGTGGTAATCGACACAGAATTGACACAGAATCGGTTTTAAAACGTTATCTCTTTTTAGTCATGAAACAGACCCAGTTTTATTCTTTTCGAAGTAAGGCAAACTCGATTTCGACCATAGGAAAAACCGACAATTGAAACAGCTCTTTTTTCGGCAGAAGCAAATCTTTATTTCGTGTGTTTTTGTGTTCAGTTATTTAGTTTGCATTTTCCCATATTTGAATATATGGCCTAATTTTTCATGCAAATTCGTTTACCAATACAGCGAAATAAGGAAGCGTTTGTTATGGTGCTTCATTCAACAAGTGTATTGTCTTTTTTCGTGAAGCCCTTGGCCAGTTCCAGGTGGTTTTCCAATTAATCAGTTAGAATTGCAATTTTGACTGAGTTGTTATGTTTTCCTATTATAAAAAATACAAATCTGTAATAAAACTAATTTTTTGTTTGTTTGTTTGGCCTTTATACAAATATATCTAAACGGCTCGACGTATTTCACTCAAATTAAGTATACATAGTAAGTGCATCCTAGATGAAATTATTGCATACTTAGTTTTTGCCACGCCCCTCCGCTTTTTTTCAACTCATTGAAAATTTGTTGATTGTAATTGTAATACTTGTAATACTTTTTTGAAACGGATTTTTTGCAGGAGCTAAGGCACACACTTACAGAAAATCTGACAACTGTTAGTTACTCGTTTTAGAACCGACTACCAAATTGATAAATTAGTTTATATGACACCTAAAACCCTCCACATTAAAACGAAACTTGCTTCGGGCAGCTCATACGAAATCGTTTTTTTAAATTGCAGGAAAACAGTTTTACAGCATTCAAAAATAGCATGAAAAGTAATGTTTATCCAAAAACAACACCGGCTAAGCAATCGAGTTCAATTGGATTACTAATGACGATGCATGAGAAGAAATTCGAAGTGGAAGCTAGTAAACTGGAGCTGGAAAAGCGCAAGGAAGAAAATGTTATTGAACTGAAAAAATTGGAATTAAAGCAACAATTGGAAATAAAGAAATTGGAAATGGAGCACGAGGAAAGGCTAGCTATGGCAAAATTTAAAATGCAAAACGAAACAGAAGAAAAAATTCGAAAATACGAATTGGACTTAAAATATAAAAATAATCACTAATGAATTTTTTTCATAATTACTTGTTTTGGCTGTTTGTGCAACTTGAAGTCTTTTATTTTATTTATATAATGAAGTCTGAATATTTATAGTCTTGTACGTTATTTTTTATTTAATTAAATACACTTTTACGCAATTAAATCTGCTGTTAGTTATTAATTTCCCTTATTATTTCTAGTAGTGCACGACGTTTAAGTTCTCCATCGACGCTTTGGTGACAGCTTATTGGTTCTTCTTGTTCAAGAGGATCTTCCTGCATTGCAACTTGTGGTTCAAAAATATCCTCATTTCTTTCCATAATAATGTTGTGCAAAATAGCGCAAACCAGAACCCAACGGCACAAAAATTTCATGCTTGAATCGCCTTTTAGTTGTATCTTTAGTTCTTTTAGACTATTGAATCGCTCTTTCATTATTCCAAAGCAGTGTTCAATGCGGATTCGATATTTGCTAAAAGTTCTATTAAAATCGTTACGGTCTTGCAGGGTTCCTTCGTTTGAGTTTGCTCTAAATGGTGTTACAACTGTGGTGGTCAGTTTATACGCACTGTCTCCAGCTATCCATTCATCGCCTGATAAGAATTCGGCTGGTTTCATCGACAAGGAGCAATTTTTATAAATGCGGCTATCATGTACGCTTCCTGGGTATCCAAGTACCATGTGGCGAATTCTGCGTTTATAATCACAAACAGCTTGCACTTTCACAGAATAAATGTGCTTACGTGAGAAGTAAGCTTCAGGGTCATCGGATGGTTTTTCTGCTAACTTGATTTCTGTGCCGTCTACATATCCAACACAGTGTGGCAATTCGTAATAAGTATTTGAAACAATTTGCGCACGCTCTTCGGCATTTGGCCAGTAAAGAAATTTATCTTTTAGTTTCAGTATTGCTTTAAAGATTCTATTTGTTATGTTTTGCAGCGTTCCACCATCTCCAATACCAAACAAACTAGCAATTTTAGTCAATGTGGCTCCTTCACCACTAGAACCCAATCGATACATAACAATCATCAGTTGCATATCCACTGGGAATTGTTTACACGATCTAGGGCCGTGAAAAATGTCGTCATCTTTAATAAGGTTTAGTATTATTTGGAAGTTGGCCCAACTGACTCGCACTATTTTCCTAAATCGGTTTTCGTCCAACGCTGGAAGAACGTTTAGTAAAAAGGTGTTTGATCTTGGAACGGAGTAATGTTGGAAAGGAGCTACATAACGGAAGCTAGTCACAAAAATGGTTGAACTGATCAGTTCCTCAAGAATTTCGTGCTCTTCTTCTAAGTGATTTCCTCCTGGTGGAATGGAAAAGATCATTTCAACATCTTAAGGTTACAAACAATTGAAAAATGGTTACCATTACTTGCTCCAAATAATTCTAGCATTAGCAATTCATTTACTGCTGTATCTTCGAGGTACTTCAATAGTTTTTCTTTTTCGGTTATATGTGGCATTTTCGATTTTTTGTGTTGCGCTTGTTTTAGTTTAATTTTTTTAGTTTAAAAGTTGTTTATTTTTGACATTGCAATGTTGTAAGAGATTTTTTTTAATATGTGAACCCTGACTGCAGAATACTGAAATGCAACCCTAACCGGAGCTGTCATTTTGTCGACATTTACGCTATTTACACTTTATCGCTCATCAAAAGTTTACATGTTTTACATTTTTACATGCTTACATGCTTAGATGAGAACCCTTATTATAAATAGTTATAATATATTATAAATAGAAATAATTTACAGAAAGATTGGAAGGAGCGCCTCATGCAAAAACAGCGTTTATCGTCGGCCTAGTGCAGAATTGTTGCATCTCCATTTTTCAAAATTGTTCAGGAGAGCAAAAATAAGTTTTTAAACATCGGTAACACGAAAACAAAACAACATGCCACTTTGCATTTTTTACGAATTATTCCTTGAAGATTTCTCAAACAAATTTTCGAAAAATCAATGAATTATTTATTATATTTCGCTGTTTATATTCATTTTAAATATTACATATATGAGAAATTAAGTTTATAAAGAAGATATTTACTCCATTTCTTAACTGATTATGACGGATGATATGTCAAACTTTTCCTTTTTTTAAGTCAATATTCGATTAAAAGTTGCATTGTTCATAATTGCACCATCGCCGGATTACAATATTGAAGCAATGAGGGGGCAATGTTGGTGCAAAGATCCGAAGAGCTATGCCGGTGGTAGCGTTGCTACTGGTAGGGCCTCCCTTGCCGGTGTTAAAGGAGTACTGAAGCTAACCCCCCTATTACAAATTCATACGATAAGTGCTTGCATTCTGTTGTGCGCTATTACAAATTTCAGCTTATCGTATGAAATCTGACAAGTAGCGTTTTACGAATATCGTGAAAAATCAGTATTGCCACACGATAAGTGTCGTATTTGCTGTCATATTTTAAACGAATACAAGCGGCTAAAAATTATTGTTCGATAAATTTTTTTGTCAAGAAAAAATATAGAATTTTATTCATTTTTGTGCTCTTTTCGAAACATGTGAGTACTAAAGTAAGTAAAACGAGTTAACAGACTTGATTGCAAAAAGTTCTGCAAATTTTCAGGCCAAGAGTTGTGAGCTCAAAATCGCAATTAGAGCGGCTTGCTGCACTTATGGAGGACAATACGGATATGGCAAGAGGTAAGCCCGAAAACGCTTGCGAAACCACGTTGGGAAAAAATAAGCCAAGAACTCAACTCATTGGGTCCACCAGTACGTTCACCGGACGCATGGCAAAGGGTAACCAATTGTGAAAGTCATAATTCTGGCATTGAGATAATAATATAATAACATTGTAGGTTTGGAACGACTTAAAATACAAAACAAAAAAAAAGAGGTCACACAACCTTGCAGAAACCTTGGCGAATGGTGGCAGACCATAAACACAGTCCCACTTTCAAATTTGGAAGAGACGGTAATTAGGGTAAAGATCTACACATTTTATAATAACCCGCCAGATGACGAATTCGGAATGGCAAATGCGAATGAAAGCGAAGTTTATTTGGGTGCTGAAGTCTTGTCCGTTGAAGAAAAGAAAACTCAAGCGCAAAGAAGACTGCCAAATTGCTCTGCTAAAGCGGCAAACAAACAACCAAGCAGAGTTTCAAGAAGAAAGTTTGAGTACTCTCAAAGGGATAAAACGAATTCTTTCAGCCATTGAAAATTATAACAAAAAAGTGTATTATTTAAAAAAGGAAAAACTCGCTCTTTATAAGAAAGAGGTTGAGAACAAAAGTGAAGCTCGTCTAGCTAAGCTAGAAATTAAAAAAATTTCTAGAACTGAATGAAACCATGTATAAAATGTGATAGTGCTTAATGATAACCAAATATTTTAAGCTGAAGTGAACTGAAGCACCTATTAGTTTAAGCATTTACTTTAATGCATTGAAAATGTACCTACTTTTTTGAATACTTTTAATTTCTTCTCCTTTCTTAACTAAAACATGAATAAAGATTTGATTGTTAAACAATAAAAATGCTTTATTTATTTATAACATTTTTTAAGAAAAAGAACAATATTTTAGTGTAAGCACAAGAGCACATTCCTTTTGATTTCTTCGGCAACGTGTCGCATTGAAGACTCACTTGCACTTGTTTCTAATACATCTGCGAAAACATCTTCCAAATCTCTATCGTGCGCGTCTTCAAGCTCTTCGTCGCAGGGTACATTGTAATGATTACAAATATTATGTTAAGCTACACAAACATTTATAATTGAAGTTGCTTTTGTGGGAGTGTAATGAAGCGCGCGAGTACTTAGCAAACATCGGAACCTGCTCTTTAAAACACCAATCGTAATTTCAATAATATTGCGTGCTTTGGAGTGTCGTGAATTATACACGCTTTCTAAGTAGCCATCTGCAGGATTTCTGAAAGGTGTTAAAAGGTAAGGTGCTAAAGTAAACCAGCATCACCTAAAATACATTTTTAGATAAAATAGAGCTTTAACGTTTTCGAGTTATCTTAATACCTAATAACCAAGTGTTTTTTTCACTACGGCTATATATTGAATCCAATTGTGGTTTTAATCCAGACATTTGGAAAACCATAGAATCATGAGTAGCACCAGGATGCTTGGCATTGACGTATTTTATATCAATTAAATCATAACACATCAGAAAATTTAAGCAATATATCGTATTTTATCAAAGTTGAACACACATATTTTTATACTCACTATCATTGCGTTAATACTGAAATATCCCTTAAGGCAGTAATACAGATGTTTCAAACTTTTCTGTGGTGCTACAATTTTGATGTGTGTCCCATCGATGCACCCGATTACTCCAGGAATACCACTTGTTTCAAAAAATTTTGCTTTTGCTCTTCTTCTTTCTGCTTCCGTGTACGTAGAGTTTACCCACTTGCTGCAGAGTGCGCTTTGTAAAGCACTCAAAACTTGTGTCATGACAATAGATACTGTAGGTTGTGCTAACCCAATCAACGCCTCATTGCCAACACTCAGTTGGTATGATCCCTGCGCAAGGAATCTTAAAACTGAGCAAAGCTTCAGAATATTTGGTATAGATGATTTCTTTTTTCCTTCACGCAATTTGCTTTCTATTTCCGTGAAAACATAAAAAAACGATTCTTTCGACAGTCGAATATTTGCTCGAAATCTAAAGAAACAAAAAAAAAAATTGGTAGTTACGGCGATAAAAGTCTCCCTGACTCGGGACTTACGTTATCCTGTTCATTTCCAAAGGATTGGAAGCATCTCTTAATTTTCTTCTTTCGACTGCCTCTATGCGAGTCTCATCTTCACTTTCTTCACTTCGGTTTATGTATATAAAAGGCAATTGATGTTGATGTAAACATAACTTCTGCTTTTCTTAATTTTTTTATTTTTTGAAAATTTTAACGTTGCTGACACGAAATTATTCCTTTAAAAAAAAATTCTGATTGAGGATAACAGCTGATTTGTCTAAATAAACAGTCAAATGTAAACAAAAATCACTGTCATTCACAATAACTTATCTTTCGGGCGTATGAAAACGATAATACGAATGCTTGATTTTTACGATACGCTTGCAAGCGTTTATCGTCTATCGAATAAAAATTCGTAATAGGGCGGTAAAAGTAATATACAAAACTGTTGCGTCCGTTTTTCTAGTTCTAACCGGCAGGTATGGGCACATCGAACCTGAGCTTTATTATTTATCAAAAATTTTAAGAAAACGCGAACCAATTCGAATTCACCATACCTCAAGCCATATTCAATAGTTATGTTTCTCTCGAATTTAATGTTGCTTTTATCACGGCGCCTTCATTTCACATTTCTAAAAATGCTTTCTGTTTTTCACTGCTTTCGAGAGCGCGATACTCATTACATAGTTCTTGCTTATGTTTCACATTGAAATTTTTTCGACAGTTATACGAAATCTTCAAAAATCATGGCTTTAGCTCGAATAGGTTGCTGGTCTCTATTGATATAAGCTTTCCCTGCCAAACGCTTTTTTGCTAAAACATTCCTTGCCCAAGAACTTGGATCTCGCCTCACTCTTTTAATTTGCGGTAACTCAACATTGATTGGACCTGATATTATAAGAACATGTAAACATTCAATAAAAATATACTGATAACTAACATACCACAACTTTCATTATCCTGGTCAACTATAATTTAAGTTATTTATTAGAACGCTAATAGATATCTGTACTAAAAATTTGAATATCGTCCAAGCAACTGACAACTTTTTATATGAAAATTGAAAAAATAATTTTTTTCTTATACAAAAAATATAGAAACAACATTTGTGCACAAGTAAATTTATCATCAGAGGATATACAACGGATACGCTTTAAGCTGTGGTGTAAGCATTTTTTATTTCTAGAAGAAAAAAATGATTGTGTTAAAGAGAGATTGAATTATCCTTAAGCATCAAATAGTCAATTTAAAAAAAGTATGGAGATGCAACAAGTGTGCACTAAGCCGACGATATATAATTAGGGATAAACGGCATTGTATTAATAGCCTTCTTTTAATTAAAGGATGTTTGAATGAATTAGATACAATGTTACAATACAACTCTTAAAAGCAGTCTTCAAAAGAAAATAAATGTAAATTTGTTTTAATTTGTGTCAGGATTTTATCAAATCGGTAGCTTGATGCAAATATATTTAAGCTAAAAATTAGGTATATCTTGCATCACAGACCTTGATTCAAGTTTTTTTGGTTTACCTGCCAAAAATCAGCGAATCATCTTGACAGATGGTGCCATGTAGCAAGTTTTAAATGAATAAAAAATTTTACAACTTTCAGCTTCAATTTAAGTCAAAAGCATGAATGGTTTTTCCGAAATGATGACCAAATATTCTAAAAAAACTATTTTATATACAAGTAATCACCTCTTAGGAATATCTTGTTTATAGACTCTATGCTAAAGTTTTTGTACAAAGATTTTTGTCAAATTAAACTGTTGTTGTCCGTATGTGCATGTATCTCTTACTACATCATGCGTTAACAATACTATGTATTATTTTTAATGTACACATATATTTAGATATAAAAAAATACACTAAACCACATCACACTCATCACAGTTTTTGTCGAACAAAAAATATCCAATGTTTTCCATAAAAAGCTGCATCATTTAGAATTTTGTGTTCATCAATGAAATCCCACCAAATCCCAATACGTTCGTTTATCTTCTTTGTTACTTACAACAAAATCAAGAGGGAATGAAAAATCCATCAATAAACGCCTCAATTGCTATCAATGCAATCTAACAAAACCGGGTTCACTGGTCAAATGTTTTGATAAAATGCTTGGTTCTTCCAGTACGGTGAACACAAAATGTTTACAAATACCACAAAATATATATGAACAATTCACAACAAAAACTTGTTAATTCCTCACGTAAATTACGAGATATGTTGGACACATGTAACCAAAATAAATACACTGAAAAAAAAAGAAGAAGGTTTAAATTTAAACTGATATACTCTATTTATATTTGTTTATGTGTATGTGTGATTATTTTACTGATATATGCAGACTAAAATTAGTTTTAATAAATTCATTTTATTAAAATATTTTTAAAACATAGTCACACACTGAAAAAAATTCACAAGTTTTAAAAACATAAAGTGTTCAATATCAATGGGTTCATAAACATACAAAATTTTACCAATTCCAAATACTACGATATATGTATTTGAATTATTACATACATTTATTTTTATTTTAATGAATTTTTATTTACGCCATTATTTCAAAACAAGTTGTGTATAAAAACAAATGTATTGTATTTAAAATATAATTGAAGATATAAAAATGTCTAAATTAAAATTTAACATGTTAAATTTGTAGTGTATGAATATGTTTTAAAGATATATAATTAATAAGAGGTTATTTATATTATCTTTTATCTACATCTTAATTAATTTTATGATCTATTGAATTATTACATGCATTAAATTGCGAGCTTTAGATCAAGTAAGTTTTTAAGAAGGCAACAACAACAACAACAACTCTGTATGGAGCAATCACTTAGCACACTAGACAGAACCCGCTACATTTCCTCTTCAGTAATCTTTAAGTGATTAAGCTGTGATCAACTCACTATATAAAGTCGCATATGGTTTCACACATTAGGAATTCATTCATTTTAAATATATAGAACAACAAAGCAAGACACTGAAATTTTTCAAAACTTTCCCTTGGAAAGACTTTGATCGTGCTTCTTATGATCACGAACAGACGACCTTCGAAGAGCCTTTGTACAAGTGCCTACGAGGAAGGGGAAATGTACTTCGCATTAACTTGTTAAAATTTCAATTGCTATTTTTGAAATTTAAATTTTGAACAATTACAAAACATGCAAAACATTCCAATGTTGCAAGCAAAACATTCCAAGTCAATATCAAGAAATCAGTTTTATCGAGAGTTCGGGAGCGAACATGTAAACCTACAGACGACCTTCGAAGATCCTTCGTGCAAGTGCCTTTGAAGAATGGGAAATGCATCTCGCATTAACTTTTTGAAAGTTCAATTGTTATTTTTGAAATGTTGAACATTTACAGTGAGTGACGACTTATTTAATGAAAGCAAAAAATTCCACGTTACTATCGAGTGACTTCATTATCAAATAAGATAGCAAGAAAAAAAAACTGCCATTTTAATGAGTAGTTTTTTTTTATTAACCCCAGAATTCTAATCTAACAGTCAAACCTAAATCAGCGCGTTGAGCGGAGCGTTGATAGCCGCTTTACGTTAACGCGTAAGTACCATACCTAAATAAAAGCGGTAGGCGGCAAGCAAATGTCAATCTTTAGATAAAAGAAATATTTTGCAATTAGAAATTTTATAGTATATTAAGCGAATTGTTATGCTACCCGGCAGATTTAATTCTTTGCCAATTTCTTCCCAAATTTTTTCTTTAAATTTAACATCTTTGTATTTAGGTTCCTTCTTAATATAAAGACATGGGTTTCTTTGCACTAATTCTATTAGGTGCTATAATTTTCACAAGCATTAAAACTATACTTAAATTATAATTATCAACAAAATTCTTACCTCCATATTGCAAATTCAATAAACGTTCGAAAAAGAGTAAAAAATAAACAATTGTTGTCACTTTAAAATTACTTTGCTTTCACTTTTGCTTTTGATGTGTGCAACTTCACTTCTTAACGCTCTGTCAAAATTGGATTTTCCAACCGCTCAGCGTTGCCACCGCGTTATTATGGTTTGCTGCATATAAATCGTATGGGCATGAGAAATTTTTGACAGATAAAAAACGCTAACGCGCTGATTTAGGTTTGACTGTAATTTCACTATACGTTATTCTCTCTTTCTCAAATGAGTTTAACAAAGCATGTCCGAAAAATTTTTTAAAAAAAGCTCATAAACCAACCAGTATGGTGGTCTCGGGAGATTGAAATCATCAGAAAGGACTGTCGCAGAGACTTCAACTACGCAAAGCGTAGCAATAGTGAGGACTCATGGAATATATATAAGTCCAAGCTAGGTATTTACAAAACTGCAATCAGGAAAGCAAAAAGGGCCTCTTGGTCCTTCTTCTGCAAAGAAATAGAAAGTACTTGCGAGTCTTCAAGGCTTAGGAAAATAGTATTAAAATCCCCGACATCTCCAAGCTTTCTTCAAAAGGAAGATGCCACCTGGACAGATTCATGTATCGAAACCTTAGATATACTTTTGGATGTACATTAGGGCGGGTTGATTTTTTTATTTGTAAATCGTATAGCAAAAACATAAACTACATTAAATTCTAAGAAAATTCTCCGAAGAAACCATGTATCTAAAATAAAATCCTAATCCGTGCCTCTCGACTTGAAAATTTATATGCCCCATTTTCTACACTCAAAATTTTATTACATTAAAAAAATATTCATCCAAGTAAAAAAGTTTGTATATAATTTTATATTTAATATTTTTATAAGGAACATAGATAAACAAGTCTTATTTTATAATGCAAATAAAAACAAACAAAAGAAGTGTTTTCACTCAAACAATATTTCAGTAATTTTTCAGTCATTTTTTTACCATAAGCAAATTTTGTGTCATTAATTTGCTCACATATAAGGTCATTAATACATACAAAGAAGCAATTATAGAATACAAAGAAAACTTTACTTATTGGTTATATGTTAATTTTGTTAAGTCTTTTTTACTCTCCATTCTAGGTACTTTGGCACGACTATCTATAGTTACTACTATTTGATCTATATTTCTATAGATCAAATAAACTGGATTAGAGGTCATGTTTTTTCCTGTTTTAAGAAGTATGTTTTGCATATTTTATTCCAAAAAAAATTTTTTTTTTTAATTATTCTTTGGTTTTTGCAAAACGCAGTTTAGGTAAAGCGTGTTGTAACTATTTTTCATATAGAACGCAAATGAGAGGAGATGCAAAATGGGGTTCAACTGCTTTTTTGATAATTGAATATTTTGATTTGTCTCAAAACAAAACCTGTATTGCATAAACTATAATATAATAAAACATAATAGCTATATTTTAAAAAAAAAATTTTTAGCGAAAGAAGAGGAAAACAATTTCAAGTCGAGAGGCGCGGATTAGGGTTTGATTTTAGACCTATGGTTTCTTCGAAGAATTTTCTTAGAATTTTATGTAGATTACGTTTTTGCTATACGATTTTTCCTTTTTTTTCATCCATACAAATCAACCCGCCCAAATGTACATATTCCTGGTAATGTTCACACTGACATCTCCAGCTTGTAAACGTGCCCCTCTGACCTTACGCCTCAACAGATTGAGCAACTGACCAGAAAGAAGAAGTTAAGATGGGCGATCTATTCATTCCTACCATATTAATTTCCGGGTCCCGATGGTATTATACGAGCTCAACTCCACTATAGCTTCAATGCAATAGTACCCTGGCTTCAGGCAATCTACTATGGTTGCCTACTCCTTAACTATATCCTTAACAGCTTGGAGAGAGACAAAAGTTATCTTTATACCGAAAGCGGGTAAGTCCTCTCACACTAAATTGAATGACTTCAGATCTATACGCCTCTCTTCCTTTTTGGTTTAAATTCTAGAGAGGCTTATTGGGCTTCTTCGTAAGCCAAAACGTGATAAGATTCTAAAAACTCAACATGCCTATATTAAAGGCACATCTAAAGAAACAGCTCCCTACTCTCTTGTGTCTACCATCGAAAAATAACTTGAGAACAAAGAATACGCGCTTGTTGCTTTTCTAGACATAGCAGGAATATTCAATAACGTCCCTCCATGTGCGGTCACCTCGGCCTTGTCGAGTTGTATTTTGCATATAATTGGTGTTGTTATGTTGCTTTTCCTCTTCTTAATATTTGCATATGCCTTAAAATATGTGAGGTATTTAGCGCCACCTATCGGCTTATAGCTATGGAACTGTTATACTGACGAAAAATCTTTTATAATTTAATAGCTAAGACTATCAATTGATATATTTAATATCAAAGTGATACTGGAATGATTTCTTACAGTAAAAAAAGATTTTACATTGAAAATCAAGAAATATTCTTACTCCTGTATATTTAAAATAAATTTGGGTATGAAATAAAATATGCTAACATTATATCGTCGTTGCGCGTGCAATTCCGCGTAAATTGCAAAAAGGAAAAACATTAATTTTATTTCAGTTTTGATCAGTTGAAAATCTATTCAAAAGCTTAAAATAAAATCTAGGTATGTTTGATTTTGGCGTTTTGAGGCCACATGGGCTTACTACTTCAATATAATTGCACAATTTTTTAAACCTTATTATGTATAAATTAAGAAAAGATTTTCACATTTCATTGAAATTCTTTAAAATTTTAATTTTAGCTATTTTTTTTTAGTACTACAAGAACAAAAATGAGATTCTTTTTGAAAAGTAAGTTAGCACAACTCTAGTTGTTTTCATTTAATGTTCATGTTGAATAGCTTATTTTTAATCTGGAAAGCTAAGCTCCGTTGAAACGATGAACACTGCTTTTCTTATTTTTATGTACACTTTAAATTTACAATTTAATGGACTAAAACTCCAGATTGCTTAATTTTGTTGCAACAAATGCTTAATTTTACTTACCTACTTACTTAGTTGGCGCTACAACCGTATGTCGGCAATTTTGACCTCATCTAACAATTTGCACTAGCCATTTCTGTCTCTCGCTTGCCGGCGCCAGTTGGAAATTCCAAGCTTCGTCAGGTTGTTCTCTACTTGGTCTTTCCACGAAGGTGCGATCGTTCTCTTCTGCATTGACCGCTGCTGGGTACCGAATATTTTCTTCACTGGAGCATCGCATTTCATGCGCAGAACATGACCTGGCCAGCGAAGCCGCTCGATTTTAATGAGCTTAACTATGTCGATGTCAGCGAACAGATCGTACAGTTCATCATTCAACCGTACTCGGTACTCGCTATTGACGCATATTGGTCCGTAGATCTTACGAAGAATCTTCTCTCAAAGGCTGCTAGTCTTTTCATCTGAACTTCTCAGCGTCCAGGTTTATGATGCATAAAATATGTGATGCGTCCAGAGGGGGCTCTGCTTCTCAATTGCATACTAAGTGCAAAATAACACCTGTTGGCAAGAGTTATTCTTCGTGTGATCTCAATGCTGATGTCGTTGGTTGAGTTATGCTGGATCCCAGGTAAACGAAGTCCTTCACAACCTCTAAGGAGGTATTGTCAACTGTAGCGTGGGTTCCAAGATGCTGGGACTGTTTGTTTGTTGACACTAAGTATTTCGTCTTATCTGCATTCACTGACAGACCCATTCGACTTGACTCTCTTTCTAATCTGGAGAAAGCTGCACTGACTTCGCGCCAATGATATCGACGTCATCAGTATACGCAAGCAGCATAACACTCCTGTAGAATATCGTGCCACTACGTCACCGGCTCGGATGATCTTCTCCATCATTAGGTTGAAAAAGATGCACGATAAGGAATCACCTTGTCTGAAACCTCGTTTGGTAAGAAATGGTGGGGAGAGGTTCTTTCCGATTTTAACTGCGCTGCTGGTGTTGCTCATTTTCATCCCGCAAAGTCGTATTACTTTTAAAGGTTTACCTAATTCAGACATTTCTTGTAGGGCTGTCGAAAGCAGCTTTGTAGTCGACAAGAAGATGATGGGTGTCAACTTATATTTCTTGGATCTTCTCCAAGATTTGTCGTAGCGTGAAAATCTGGTCGATGGTGGATTTCCCAGGTCTGTAGCCACACTGATAAGGTCCATTCAGTTGGTTTACAATGGGCTTCAATCTTTCACATAAAATGCTCGACAGTACCTTATATGCGATATCAAGAAGGCTTATCCCATGGTAATTGGCAAAAGTAGAGGGATCGCCTTTCTTCTGGATTGAGCAGATCACACTGAGATTCCAATCGTTCGGAATGCATTCCTCCGACCATATTCTGCATAGAAACTGGTGAATGCATTTTAATATAGCTTCGCCTCCGTTTTTAAAAAGCTCAGCAGGTAAACCATCAGTTTTCGTGGCTTTGATATTTTTAAGCCGAGCTATACTGCCGTCCTAAGAAAGAAAGTCACAAACGCCAAAATTCCAAAATGTAGGAAAAGGCAGATTCAGAAGCGTGAATGAGTTTCTGATTTTTGTGGTTAGCTAAGATTACCCATTTTCAACTCCAAATGACTGAAAAATTTAAGTAAAGTGGTCACGCCTAGTGTGTTTCTTAGAAAAATAAAAAAATTTAAAAGCTAAATATTTCAAAACTACTCAAATGGAGATATGACTTTTTTACTTAGGAGCGTAGTATAGCTGTCAGAACTTCATCATAGTTGGGCAGCGGAACCTCTACGCTGTCATTCGTAATTAGGGTTTCCGGAATGTCATCTCTTTTGGCGGGATTGTTGTCAGCGTTGCCATTTAGAAGCTTAGGCCCTCCATAACGTGAGTGTACTCTAGATATCTGTTATTAGATTAACGTTTTCATAATTGCAGGAAGAGGCCCCGGTTTTAAAACCATCGGCAAGGCGTCTTATTTTTTCGAAAAATGTTCAGTCCTCGTTCCTATCGCTTTACATCTCAATCTTCTCATGCTCGCGCTTTTGTGCCTCTATTTTTTTCTGCCTGAAAATACGTCTCTTTTCTCCTCTTCTCTTTGTAACGCTCCTTAGCAGCGCGCCTTACAACCTACGGCAGGGTGGCTTTGTAGGCGGCGTCTTTCTCTACAGTCGCGTTGCGATACTCCTCGTCATATTAATTGAAATGATTTAAGTCTGCGTTAAATCAACGAACGTAAGCTTAACTGCATTATTCTGCATCACGAAGAACACACCAACGATGGGAAAGACACGAGAAGCAATATTTTCTTCCATAGAAAATGGTACTGCTGCTGGTGTCTTTCTCATCGTTGGTGTACTTCTTCGTGATACAGAACAATGCAGTAAGTGTATGTAAAATAATGTAAAGAAAAATTCATTGAAAAATGATATGCGAAGCAGTTTTATAAAAAACTCCACTTATACAAAAGTTATTTCGGCACTTTTTCCATATCGCCAAGTATGTACTGACATGTTTCGATGTAAGGCAGCACGGGTTACCGTGGTCAAAGGTACAGGAAATTTTATTTAAATTTATTTTAGTTGCATTCGAAAAAAATTAAAGGGTAAGCGATAGAAAAAACAACTTCAGCTTTTAAGGGGCACTCTAATGCAGCCCCATATCTAGAACTCAAATTCTGGGCATGCACAAGCATCAAGAATTTTGTTTTATCTGCAATCAACACATTTGCGCGATGGTGTGAAAAATTATTTAAGAAAATTTCACTCAGATATCCCTTTTATAGTGGACATTCCTTTTTATTTTTTCTATACATGCTTTTCTTTTATTAAACATTTAAGAATACGCAGCTGACAAAGAACAAATTGAAATGTTTAGTGGTTAAATGACACTTTGCGCTTTATTTATTTTGACATTTGCGTAAATTTTCAATGCGCGCAAGATACTTATTAGTCACGTTTAAAGCGCGCAAGGCGTTCAACGTGTGTATGATGTTTTCACCTCTAACGATAGAGAGATTTTTGAGCGTTTTTGGTAACACTGATATAAAGACATATGTACCTAGGTATTAAAAGATTAAAACAAGGGCATTTTTCAAATCGATCAGAGCATGCGCACAGAATATTGAGCAACTCAACCCCAGATACGGAGCTGCTCTAATGTACAACATAAATAAATAAAAATAAATTAGTGCATACATTTTTAGTTCTGCTGTTTTTATAGCTTCACTCTGGTCTTATGCCTTAAGTGTAGAAAAATTTTTATATTAACACTTTTTTAATGTTTATTATGAATAGTCTTTATATCCTCATATCGTTCGAAATGTAACAATTGCTTCTGAAACTTGGAGGCATTCAAAATTGTAAGGCCTTGATGCAATCGCCTCAAAATTTTTTCGATAATCCGGCACTGGAGTAGATGCATGTATCTGTTAAAATTCCCTAGTTGAATTTGTGGCAAAAAACCAAAACTACATCAACTCGCAAACTGTGCTGCTTAAATCACAAGCACACTAACATAAGTGAGAAGATAGCAGCTCAACTAGTCAGCAACCCAAGTTTTTGGCCAGTGTTTAAAAACACACACACACTTATCGAGAGTCTGGCATAAATAAAATCGATTATGCATGAAATATCCTTTTTACTATTTTTTTTTCCTATGTTTTTATGCATGAATTGTGTATTTGTTACTTTCGCTGTGTGTCTTTGAACGCTCGTACATCCTGTCTATTTATTTTTGATTTTGTGTGTGTGTCTCGTTTATGCATGCTGGCATATGTGTGCCTTGCTGTTACTGTGTAAACTGTGTAACGTTGTATGACCTCCAACAAAAGGATTTGCTCACAATGCCTGAGATAAATTGGCTCTTTCTATTATTAAATTGTTCTTCTATCTGTTTATTTTTTTGACTTTTGTCGATTTTTAATAAAGGCATAAAAACCCGGAGAGGATCAATGCTGAAATGAAATATATGAAATGCGTTCATTAGATTTTTTTTTGTGAGTACTTTTGTGAAATAGACAAAAAGTATTTTGTTATGCATATGATGGGAAATAGTAATAATAATAAAAGGCAATTTTATTTTGCTTGATCTAGCATAATAGATAATACGTGCATACTATAGACAAAAATGAAACGTTGGACAGCTTTAGAAAATATTTAGTTTTGACTGCACTTTTTTTGATATACTTTTAATAGATTTTGTTTGTAAAGTTTTTACTATATAAAAGATTGGCTCTGCAGAAATGTTTCGAAAAAAATGTTGACAAAACATCGCTTATTTCGTGTAAGACTGTCACAACTCAAAATTGAGTATTTTTCAGGAGAGCCTTATGAAATTTTGAAATGACATCATGACCATTAATTGTAAAGGTAGACTAAAAATTGTTTAAAATATTTGTAGTCAATTATATTTTCTACTAAAAATATCATAAATTCTTCATTTTGCGTCAAAACTGAATTTTTAAGCAATATTTTTGCAAGTGTCTGTTTGAGCTGTGACATTATTACCACAAAAACTCAGTTAAAAAAATGTTTCGTTTTGAGATGTGACGAATTTTCTGCAATATGATAACATACTTATGAGCTAGAGAGATGTCACGTTTTGAGTTGGTACTTTATTACTACAAAAAATATTAGGTTGCTTTCTTGGATTTTTGAAAAATGGTTTACGGTAAAATAAGTCGTTATAGTTGAAAAATTATGCAAAAATTTAAAATAAATTTGGGTATAAAGAGATATAACACGTTATTAATGCAAAAAGTGAAGAGATCGCTTCAAATTAAAACGACACAATTATCTGCAAGACCGTCAATCGGTATGGAATTCATTCAAATTGAAGATATAATGACAATGCATATTTGTGTATATTTAACTCAAAAACATCAAATTTTGAGTTTTAACGCTCTTGCACGAAATAATTCAGGAATGAAATTAAACTTTTTTACCAAAATCACTTGAGAGCTTAATAAAGGCATTCAAAGTGAAGACCTTTTACCTTTAGATGAAATTTTATCTCAGAAATGAAAATAGCGAAGGCAATAACGAGATAATTTAATCATAGCCTTAAAAAATGATCGTTCTTGGTTATGGAATTACTTGACGACTAGTCATTCAAAATCAGTGTACTTAAACATATTGAATCAAAATGTTCAAAATTACATCATATACCACAATCCATCATATTAAAACAGAAAAGTAATCAAAAAAGAAACGAAAAGCAAAGAAAGGTTTTTCTGATAGCGCAATTAAGAATGAAATCGTCCGCTTTCCTCTAGCAATAGACTTAGAACTTCACTGAAAGTAAGCAAATCAAATCATTATATTTAGTGCAGCCCGGTAAAGCTGCATCCAAAATTGGGCCCAAAAAATTCCTAGGACAGAACTCACAGACTCACAAATTTCAGTCTCAAATTTAATATTCTACTTTCTTTCTACGATGGCAAAATAAAGTTTGCCGGGTCAGCTAGCTAAATCATATATTTTTATGATTTCTTTTAGAATTGGTGTATTTTTTTAATACGAATGACCCTTTCTATTATTTTGCTATTAGGAAATAACCTTTTAAACACCCCCAACATTATCACTTTTATATTTAACTAATATTTATATTAATAAAGCAATATTTTAGAGGTTTCCCATTTTTTGTTTCATCGTATAAAGTTTTTCCGACTTTGATCGATATAAAGGTAGTTTCCAGAAGAAATTATTACTGTAAAATTGGTCTTAGGTAGAAAACTTATTTCAAAATACTCAGAAATGTTCACTCGACCTTTTCCGTTCGTAAGAAACATCTCCAGTTTCACGTTGAAGATACCAGCAGTAATGAACTAACATTCTAAATTGGCTTTATTAAACGATTTTCAAGTGATAGCATCTCTTGATGAAATCGTTCAGCCTGTTCATCGTTCAAATCATCGTTCAAATCATCGTTCAAGTATCTCTGGGAAAAAGTTTAAATGAGAATGCAGAAAATTAATTTTGATGAATATTCTGCATCCAATTTCTCCGTAGGCATTCAAGAATTCGTTTACAACGTCAACGTAATCGGCACTTCGTTTGTTTCCCAAAAAAGGTTCACATAAAGAAATAAGACTTCTCCATGCTCTTCTTTCAATTTCACTCATTTTTTCCGGGAAATTTTCATCGAGCATAATTTTTGGATTTTAAATTTGAAGTCCAACAATATATCTGTAAATTGACAGATATATTATTGCGTGTAAATATTATTTTCCGAGAAGAAAAAGCATGTTATCTTCTTTGATTTTGGTGTCACTTCGCCTAGGAAGCACCGTTTTTAAATATAAAAAAGATTTGCATTCTGTGTAAAGTTCTTTCACAAACTGCTTCATGTAACCCAATTTGAGATACAATGTTAGCATTACAACATTACAACATTACTACACCAATCATAAAAGATTTTCACGGTGGCCACTCACTGCGTTTGTAGTGATCTTCGTACGACTGTCCCACTCACAAAGATAGCAGGGATACCTAGTATATCCTCCTTGCATTCCAAATATGTAGTGAGGACTTTCAGAACCGAGACGATATGCCATTGATGTTGTATATGTTTAACTACCCTCAGAATCTTTGACGTTTAAAAGGTTATTACCGAAAAGGGAAATAAAAGAAAAGGTCATTCAATACACTAATTTAAAAAAAAAATCATAAAAATATATTATAGTCAAAGTGATACATGAACGCTCCCAAGACCAATGAAGGCGTAACTTCTTATTTATTAACAAATTTAATTACTCAGTCAATTTTCATCCGATTTTTATAAATAAACACTAATTTTATTTTAAACCAAGTGTATTTTTAAAAAACTTTTACATTTATAATAGCTTCTAACACAGCTTTCGCAGTAAATAATCCTCAAAGTTGAAAAAATATTAAAAAAGGTAAAAATGCTAGGTTCGGCCATATACATATTTCGAAATTTTTATTTTTTATCTCTTCAGAACCGATTTAAAATCGAAATTCGGTTAAGAAATTGATTAGTTAATGATTGTTTAATGCGTCAAGTACCTAAAAATCGGTCTGTAAAAGGTAAAATTAAATTTTGCTGTTGTATTAAAAATTTCAAGTATGCTGTCATGGTTCACGCAACCAGATCTGCAACCTGTGCTGTGTCACTTCAAAAGTACAAGCGATTTTTTTTGTAGCACAGTGTAATTAATTCGTGGAACGCGGAAACGCGTTATCTATAAAATTTAAATTATTTATTAACATGAATTTGTTGTTTAGTTTGCGTTTTGTTGTACGCGTATGTCATGCGTGCATAATTTATGGATGGGTGTATGTTGAATCATCATACGCATCGCACATACATACACATTTACCCATTTACATTTACAAGCACCAACAAGACCGTTATGCAATCACTTTGAATGCTTTGAGCATAAATTATGCATTTACGCAATACATATATGCAAATTAGTTAAATGGCCGCTAGCCAAACTCCACCTCCACCTTCAACTATGCTAGTTGGTGTGACCTTATCCTTGTGACCGGCTGTGGGTGCATATGTATGTATGCATAAATCGTTGCAAATGCGTGCTTGACACATTAATGCTAAGCACAATCAAATTATGAGATATTTCATTTATTTACATGTTAAAGATTCTATAAAAATGCAGTTTTCTATTTTGTCTTCTTTTTATTTTCTGGCAACAGGTCCTCCATATGTGCGCGCCATCGGCTCTATCAAAGCCGTAGCCGGGGAGGATATCCTTGTGCACTGTCCATTTTCCGGTTATCCAATTGAACAAATTAGATGGGAAAAAGGACATCAGGAGTTGACATCAAGTAAGACAAATTGCCATTATCCTGGCGTTAGTTGCCACCAATAGAACAAAAGCAGAATACAAATAAAAAAATTATAATTCAAATGAATTTCATTCAATTTGTTTTTTGTTTTTTGCTTTTCATTCATCCATTCGTTCTGCAGACTCACACTACACTCTGGCACCAGTGCAGCAGGGTGGTTATCTGGTCATAAAAAATGTGGAATCAACGCGTGATCAGGGCGTGTATACTTGTGTGGTTCGCAGTCGCACGGGCGAGGAGGCTCGTCGGGATATGCAGCTGAGTGTTAACAGTAAGTAGAAGACAGATTTTATTATTTTGTTTAATATGTGTAAAAAATTTCCATTATTCCTTAAATATTTTCCATTAAATGTTCGATATCAAAATGTTTTTGATATAAAATAAAAACTCAGTTTGTAAAGCTGTTTTTTATAGGATTACAAAAAGAGTATTTTAATTATAAAGGTATTTGAAGATTATATAAAGAAATAACATCAATAACAACAGTCAAATTGCAGACTATGCATAGTAGTGGTTTTCTTAGTATTTAATTGTCCATCTATCAGAAGTGGTCTCTGGTTTCAAAATATATTAATTGTTAATTTTAAAAAAGTTATTTAAATCACACAGTTAACATATTTTGCAAATTAATTAAAACAGTCTTATCATTTACAGGTAAAACAATTTTCAAGAACATTTTATTGGGCAGAATATAATGTTTGGACTGTAAAATTAAAAATAGCGAATAAATTTTATAATTTACAAATAATGAGAAGATAAAAACTAGGTGGCTGGCTTTGAGTTTAAGCAAAACAATCACATTAACCATATTTAAATCAGAAAATTTTAAAATAAATTTTATCTCACAAACTACTGATGACAATAACCAGCTAGTTTAATCATGGCCTTGGAAACTCTTCTTTTTTGGTCTCATATTGTTTTCACAGTGATAATTGATACAGCCTTCTGTTGCTGCATGCAAAAACTCTTAAGTCAACACTTAAGTCGTTGTTTTAAGAATAAGGAATATTATTACTTCCGTGTTTTTTCCTAGATAATAGCAAGCGTTTATTTAAAAGAAATTCATGTTTAAAAATAACTTTCTTTGCAGTAGTAAATGTGATCTATTTAATTTTACTACACCAATGCCTTTCTAATCACCTATGCATAGGGGAGCTAGGGACTAGTTGTAACAAACTTTGGAAAAATACATTTACATTTAAATATATTTACTAGCATTTAAAAATAAAATTACACAAACAACCTGTTTTTACCTATCCCCCCCCCCCATTAACAAACATTAATCATTAAGTGTTTGTTGGATTGAATCTATAGTTCGCTAGGCACTAATTAAAAAATGTAAAAATATATTTAAAGAGTAAATTTGTAAATTCCGTTATAATAATACTGTGTTTGAAAATATGCAATTTTGTTAGAAATATATGTCTAAGAAGCTAGAATTATAAATGATAATAACTTAAAAAAAAAATTTATTAAAAATCTAAAAAAAGTCTTCCTAAGCTAGTGCTTTTAGCAGAAAATCTTGTGCTTTACGATGTGGCAATATGCTTAATTTTTTAAATAAGGCACTATCTGAAAAGCACTAACTATTGAGCACTTTCATTTAAATTTTAGTGCTTTTCGATCTTAAGCCCGAAATTATATATAAATTGAATTCAAAAATCTTAAACATTGTACTACAATTATCGGAAAAAATTTTCACACACGAAGTAAACCATATACACATGAAACTAGAGTCAAAGGGTAGTAAAACTGCGTTTTTATTTTTTCTCTGGAACGTCAGTTTTTTTTTTAAGGACTTTTAAATTTTAAGAGGAATTTGTTTAAAAAAATTATTTGAATACAGAAACCTTTCAATAATGACAATATGGGTATCAAATGCGAGAGTAAAAAAATCTGAAGTGACAATAATCCATACCAAATTGAATTAAAATTGTCTTTTAATAAATTTTTACATTAATTGAGTAATCTAAGCTATCTAGCGAAAGCAAAAAGAAATCTCTTCACAATTCTATGTTGAATCACGGTAAATCCATTGAACTCCAAACAAGAATAGTGAAAGAAGAAGAGGCAAGTAGAACAGGAAAAATCCCTGGTAGGGTTTTAGGCTTTGATATAATAAGAACTTTATTTGAACAATTGTCAAATAAGACCTAAAACAGTTAGTTGGTCACAGCTTAATCACTCAAGACTACTGAATATGGAAAGGGTAGCGCCTTCCGAAACAGTCTGTTATAAATCAGACTTCAATAGTTAGCAATGTATAAAAATAATTGTTATCATAATCTAAAAACATACACCTAAATTGTTTTAAGAAATAATATAAATTAAATAGTTTTGAATCAAATAGAAGTCTTCTACAGAACAGAGCAATTGAAGTTAGATACACTCACGGAAATGGCGATGCTATCAAAACATCGCTTCTTCTAGCCGTAATATTACGGTTCTCAAAAATTTAATATATGAGGCTGTGAAAACTTTTATAAGAGCTGCTAGATTCCAGTTTAATAGCTGCTATTTAGGTTTTGACAACCTCACAGGAAGTTGTAAGAACTTACAATGGTGAGAGGAATTCGGTTTTGATAGCCGAATCGTGGAGGGGCTATAACAGCTCCTTTTGACAATGATGTTGACAAATCGTGGAAAAATGTTTTGTGATGAAATTGTGAAAGTTAACTTTTGTTTTTTAAATTTTTGTTTTAAAATAACGCAGTTTCTTTCATTTCTCTTCACTGTTTGTGAAAATTAGGTACTTATAAAACTGCCACAATTTTGCTCAAAAACAAAAGTCTTTAAAAAACTTCCAGCAGACTGTTGGACTCCATAATAATAACATAAGCATAAAGACTAAAGTAAAGCAAAAATATAAAAACGATTGTGAGATTGTGAAATGTGAGAGAAACTGAGAAATTGACATCACAAAGATTTCTGATGAAGCCTTTAGCACGGCCGAAATTGCAATAAAATCAGCTAGTGATTTTTTTTCTTTTCATATTGAAAAACTTTGTTGTTTCTTTGGAAAGATTCGTTAGAACAATTAATTGTTCTAACTTTGACCTTAAGCTCAATAAAAGATTTTAAACTATCAAACAACTAGAATTTGTATTTATAATCAAGTATGATTTAAACTATCAAAAATTTAGAATTTGTATTTGAATCAAATAAAATCAACATAACAAAAGTTTTCATTCACGAATTCTTGAGAATTCGCTATTAATTGATAGCTTTTCGTATTTTATTTGCACTTACAGCGTGTTTTATCCAGTTGAAGTTATTTCAAGTGTTTATAAACACTGGTTTATTAAAATTTTATAAATAATTTTCTGCTTTTTGCCAACAAGCACACTGAAATGTCAAAACTAAAATAGAGCTATTCGTCTTTTGTGGTTTTAGTATCCGCAGTGAAAGCGTGAAAATCGTATTGAGGCTACAATAGCCGTATAAAAGTTACTCACGGACGCAATAATTGAAAATTGTAATTGTAATAATTGTAAATTGTAAATAATTGCAATAATTGAAACTCTGAAGCGAGTTCCACTTAATAGTTTTTTCCCTTAATCCTTCTATTTATCTTTTAATAAGTTTTAGAATGCTTTTTTTACAAAATAAGATTAATCCTTGCACAAAAGATTAATCGTTATTGTTTTCCTAAAATAGTCTTTTTAATTTGCTGTTTTTATTCCACAAAAATTTAAGTAAACAAATATTTTTAAACATGACTTTCATTTCTTTTTTTTGTCCAATATTAGGTCCACCAGTCATTGAACCCTTTAAATTTCCCAAAAATCTACAAAAAGGTGGGCGAGCTCAAATAACGTGTGCTGTATCCTCCGGCGATATGCCAATATATTTTAGCTGGAAAAAAGACGACATCTCCATACCTATCAGCTTACAGGTAAATGCACAATTTTTACAATTGACGTTAATATTTTTGACACCTTGTCAGGCACGCCTTAACGTGCGATATTTTGGCCTGCTACTAAGAGCAGTGAATATATTTTTTCAGTTTCGTTTATTTTATACTAATGCGCATTTTTCTCTTCCACCCCAACTTAAGATCACGGAGAAGAAGGAAGAGTTTTTTTCACTGCTTGTGTTCAAGGATATTAGCGCAAAGCATAGCGGTAAATATACGTGCTTTGCAAGTAATGCAGCAGCTAAAGTGAACTATACTGCGGAGCTGCAAGTGCGAGGTGAGTCTGATGAACAAATACGAATGGGTTGAATTTTTCTATATTTAGTGCTCGTTCATTCTTAAAGAAAAGGATACAAATTGTAGCCTTAAATAAACTTGCAAACGGATGGTAGACCAATGGAAGTGTGAAACTTAGAGGCGATATTTTATTTACTTTTTATTTGAACTCATCATTCTATCAATGATGTGGAAATAAATCACTAAGGATTTCTGAAAAATAATCCCACAATGTGGAATACTTCGTTGTGCAAGTTTTAAACACGCTTCGCGCCCGCCATGGACCATTTTTCATGCGCCCAGTGCACACAGTGCGATTTTTTCAATTTTAGAGGCATAAAAGTAATATTTCTTGAGTGTGAACAACAAATATTTGAATTTAAAAAAGAAGATAATAGTCTTATTAAAAACCAACATATAGAAATCAAACTAATATTTGTGTATTTTTTAAAAATTTGCAAATGTTGGTACTTTTTGCAACGCAAAAATATTAAATGAAAAGCATTAATTGTATGCCAACTTTCAACCAAAAAAGAAAAAAAATTTAATAGTGAATAATATTTTATAAATCTTTTTCTTTGCAATAAAACGAGCTGGAATTTTTTCATTTTTAATTACAAACAAAAACTAACTCAAAGGTATAGAAAGAAATAGAAAATTTACAGAAAAAATAAAGTTTTACTTTTATTCAGTTCCATAAAGGCTAGTTTTCTGTAAAAATTTAAAAAATAGGCAACTCTATTTAATATACTTTTATAGAACATGTTACTTAGTATTTCTATTTTCAAATTAAAATTTTTTTATTGCTTAAAGGAGAACGAATTCAAGAAATCCTTATGTGTTCATCTGTCAATTTTCACTCCAATATTTAGGGCATCTTACAGTTCTTATGGTAATTTCTGTAAATGGATCAGAATAAATTAAACGGATATGGATATTTATTGTCAGGAATAAGATTTATAAATTCATAGAAAGTACTAACTTTTTCATTACATTATTTTAAATGCAAACTTCAGTGCCAATTAAAAAAGCAAGTCACTGCAGTTTTGGCAAATCGTTACGGCAGTTTTATATCAATAACTCTTAGTATTACACTTGCAATTTCAAAAAATTTAACTGCGGAAAAATTGTCGAATGCGATAGAAGAACACAACAAAAATGTTAAAACTTTTTCTTAAGTAACAGACAGTGCTGACAAATTTATTGTAAAATTTTAACAGAATCATTTTTGTAAGATATTTGAACTCTCAAACTCCGTTTTTGGGCCTGTTTTTGACCATTTGAAAAAAAATTCTTAATGTATGTCATTAAAAAGTTGTCATAAAGATTAAAAATGTTATAAAAACATTGACATTATTCCTTGGAAAATTACACTTAATGCTACCTTTGCACCACAAACTGTAACACCTCGCAAAAAATAAAATTACACAAAATATATGAAAGATTTTACATGAATTTAGTTGCGAGCTGTAGATAAAGTAAGTTTGCAGAAATAAACAACAACACTAGCAACTATGTATAGAGCACGTGTCAAATCATATAAGAATTTAAACAGTGGGTTGGTCACAGCTGAATCACTCAAGACTACTGCAGAGGAAATGTAGCGACTTCCGAAAAAGGCTGCCTAGTCTGCTGTGTGATTGACTCTATACAGAGTCGTTGTTGTTGTTGTTGCCTTCTTTAAACTTACTTGATCTTAAGCTCACAATTAAATTAATAAAGAATAAAAAATCACAATAGTAACGATTTTGACAAATTGTTCTTATTTTATTGAATAGATAGTTAAAGCATCAAAGTGTATTAAAAATGCCCGTAAATGCCTTACGGCCCGCATTTGATACTGGTTATGTGTCTTTACTCTGCCTATCAGATTTTTCGAAAGCATTGACAAGGTAAGTCACTAATACTTATGCCAGAAACTCAGGACTCTCTTCTGATTTAGTGAAAGTGCAGTGAATTAAATAGCAAATAACTCATTCCATCAGATTTCGACCAAAAAAAAAGTCGCCTTGCCATCTAGAAAAAGATTTAGTTGGCAAAAATATATGTGAATGTCTCATTATTGGAGTGGTGCCAGTCGAATCGGTTCGGGGTTGCCTCAGAAAACATTTTTTAGATGTATACGAACTGTCTCGAATTTTTATTTTTTAAATAGTTATTGACTTGATTTAAAAAAAATTTTACTGAAAATTGTCTGCACTTTAAAGTCCAATAAAAGTAATTGTTTAATATTGAAATTAATAAAGAAGCAACTGGTACAGATGGCAACCCTTGATAGAGTTGATGGCGGTGATCTATAAATAGCCTACTGCTTTGAAATATCATATGATTAGCAGCCATACAATTCATAAGAATGAATTCCAGAATCTGCACATTCATTTACTAATTTAAACAGTGAGTTGATCACAGCTTAATCCCTCAAAGACTACTGAAGAGGAAAATGTAGCGATTTCCGAAACAGACTGTCTAGTCAGCTAAGTGATTGACTCTATACAGAGTTGTTGTTGCCTTCTTAAAAACTTACTTGATCTAACAATTTTAATTCCAAACTAATTTTTACTTAATTAAAAACTTTTGCAAAAATTTAAAATTTTTTTTAATTTTAACCACCCTGTTTTTATTTCAAAATTTAATATATTTTCCGAATTCTTATTTAAATACTCCTTGAATCACAGAAAAAAGTTTTTTGTTGTCTCCAATAATAGGGCTTTCACATATATTTTTGCCAATTTTTTTCTAGATGGTGAGACGACCACCCTTTGCAAAATCTGATAGAATGAGCTAAATGACAAATAGATTGCAAGGAATTCAAGTCGGACTAGCGTTCTCTAACCATAAATCTCTATTAAGTGGTGTACCACAAGGTTCAATTCTTGGCCCTCTTTTATAATCCTTTTTATAAATAACGTATTTGCTGTTTGCAAGCATTCTTTTGTACAAACATTCTTCAAATCTATCTATCAAGAAGTAATGAATTTCTAGATACACTCTGCCAAAGGCAATGAGGTTTGAATAAGCAGTCATCAATGGGCTATACGTGGACAAAATGGACTTCAAATAAATGCTGCCAGATCATAGTACATATGTTAGAATAAACATTACCTAGATAATATCCCTGAGCTCTACATCGGTACAAATAAACTTCGGTCTAAAATTAAAAAAGCTGGTCAAAATTAAATAAAACGAAAGTGATCTAAGAATAAAAATAAGTTTTGATATCACTTTTAGAACAATTAAACTTCATAAAAGTAAAAAAAAACATAAAAATTTTCCGCGATGGCTTCTTTATTCAAAGGCAAAAATGTAGTATTTTTCAAGTTTTATGTTTTTATAACAAAAGCTTTACCAAAACCAAAAACTTTTACCACAAATGTTGTTGTCATAAATCAGAAAAAATTTAAGTGCAAAAAAATTTTTGTTATCCTGGATAAAGTGGAAGATATTAATAAATGATTAAGAAAAATTTGTTCTTTTTTCAAAAGTACTATATAATTATCACTTTCTCAAATGTGTCATAGATAGAACAACCAAAAATAATGGTAGTTATTGTATTCTGTAATGCTTATCCTAAAATATGGCTTTTTTAATCAGCACCAGTTGGTACCAGAAAAAAATAATTCAGTTTAAAAAAAGGAACAAAAAAAAAAATTGTTATACGATTTTTAAATTTATGCATATTAATAATTTTTTCAGGTCATATTTTCTGGAAAACAAGACTTAAAATAAAAAAATTTTAACGTTTATGAAAAAACTTACCCCAGTGGTTACCATAAAAACTGTTACCATAAATTGGGTGAAAAACATATGCCACCTTTTTTTCCTCCGAACGTTGTTAAGATTGACCATGGATAAAAACTACAATTTTTGTTATTACGAATATTGTGGCTAATAATAATTCCCTTCTAGTTTTTATGGTTATACTTATTATGTGTTTAAGAATTTTGGCCAGCTGTTTTTAATTTTTGATCAGTGTGTGTCGTGTCGAAAATCGTGAATCTTGGTTTCTGTATGAATCAGTTCCTATCATGTATTGATCATGTAAATAATGTTGATAATATTTAAATAACTTTAATAAAAAATTTTGTGCACACTTCGCAGATTGTTTCGTTTATATATTTAGTTTTTTGTATCGTATCGATTCCTTTTTTGTTTGCTAAGGTCTTTGAACAATACATCCGATCTCTTCCACCTTTTACATTAAATATAGTACTACTAGAGTGCCATCTAAAAATAAAATTTTTTTTATTTTTAAGAACAAAAAAGGCGTACAACTTTACGTGTTGTACCATGGAAATGCTCTTATGTGACGTTATTGCATATTTTTCAATAATTGATACTACAGTGGAGTGATCAGTTTCCCATTGCTGCTTATGCTGATTGAACGCGTCTTTTGAATTATCACTAGGTCGCTGTTCTTCTTCTGCTTCTATCAATACTTTGCAGCGCTTGCCTGATATTTCTTATGACAAATAGCCCATGCACTCCGCCCGTTATCAGTATTTTCCCAACGGGGAAAAAAGCACTCCAAAAGGCCTTTTTGAGTGCTTGCAAGTCAGCTGAAAGCGCTGACTCCATGAATGACACACCATTGTATTTTTAACATTGCATGTCATTGGAAAAGAGCACTTTAATTTAGCTGACTATGAATTGCTTCAAAAGGCCTCCCGTGCAAAGCTTTGGGTCAGCAGTTCATCGAATTCTTTTTGATTTTGCCTGCCTCAAAAAGAGACTTGCTGAGAGGGAAAGAGAGAGAAAGAGCAATTTTTCATTTCATCAAAATAAGGGTTAGAATTTGTAACCGTCGATACTGCTTTAAAAAGCCTCCATTGGAAAGCTTTGGGTCAGCAGTTCGTTTTTATTTTTAATACATTACCGAAAAATCTACATTTTGACTGAAACAATAACTTCAGCAATGGTTTCAATTGAATTTGGCGATATCTCACACGCGCTTTGTTCGGTTTTTTTTATTCGTTTTTTCTTTTGATCGTTTTTTCTTGTGTCCGTTACTGAGCGCTCTCAATATACTGTTCATTTGCACAACAACAAAAATAAGTGCTGACGTTTTGTTCCTGTAGAAAGCTGCTGACATGCCGGCCCGTTGGGTTGCAATTGCAAAGTACACTACACACAAGATTTGCAGTTGGTGAAAAAACCAGTGTGCGACGCACATATACTTTAGGTAAATGCTGTTTCATTAATAAAAGATAAACTTTTTAAACTCAGTTTTTTTTTCGAAAAATAACTTTTTAAATGTGTTAAAACGTACATAAAAGGGTATTTATTTATTTATTTATTTACTTGATTGCTAAACCTTAACAGGTTTTATAGCAAATTTAAAATTATAAAATAAGATATTTAATACAATTTAAAAATATAAAGTATGATTTTGAATGAAATAATGTATTATTAACAAACTAAAAAGTTTTAGTAAATTGCTTAAAGTATATAATTTTATTAAAGTATAAAAAATAATAGAAAAAAGTTAAGTCAAAATCGATAAAATCAGACAGCAAAGCAGGGTTGCGTTTTCAAGACAAACAAGGTCAAGTTAGCAACAATTTTTGTATACGGCGGAGTCGTGTGACAAACAAGGTCTCATACCCAATAAAACACCACTCCAATAGGTATATATATAATATATATCGTTCTGTCTCCCTGAAGCCGGTGAAATCCTGGCTTGACAGGGTGATTACTCGACAAACTAGGTCAACTTCACCAAACCAATTTTCATAAAATAAAGAAAACCAGTTGCGAACGCAGGCACCAAGACAAACTAGGTCTTATCGGCCACTCATATTAATATATTACAAATCGATCTAACGTAGTGTTTCAAGAGGTAAAAAGACACCAAGACACCACGGTACCGTCAACAAATGTTGTCACAACCATCTTGAAGATATGAGGCAATTGAAGATCCCAGGTTTAGGTCCATTCAGATTATTTAGATGTATTATTCACCAAAATTTTCCATTTTACGCTTAGGTCCATTTATCCATTTAGATTGTTATATTAATGTGTTTACAAATCACCAGATGCATCAGATATATGTTTGAAATAACTTTACATAATCAACGACGGTACTGCAGGTAATCTATAATTTTATGTTTGATTGAGTCCATGGATTCACTTAAGGATATAACATCAGATACAAAATTAAAATCACCGCAAGCGCTTCTAAGAGGTTCATTTTGCAAATAATTAGTTCTACAAAAGTTCATGTGGAGTAACTCAAAAGATCTTCTAGGACGAAGAGGAATATTAAAATATATTTTACTCAATAAATATGGACTGTTTACATAGCCATGTAAAAGTTTTAAAATCCAACAAGCATTTATCATAATTCTCCGATTTTTTAAAGAAGGAAGATTTAAGAGTTGTAACCGATATTCATAAGGTGGTAAGTGAAAATCAGTATTACAATAAAGATAGCTTAAGCAAAACAAAAGAAATTGTTTCTGCACTGATTCAATGTCGTCTATGTAACAACCGTATCGTGGGCACCAAACAACTGAAGCGTATTCTAAGATAGGCCGCACTAGGGAAGTGAATAAGGTTTTCGTTATGAAAGGATCATTAAACTCTTTTGCCCAACGTTTAATAAATCCTAAAGTACTATTTGCTCTATTTATTATTTTATTTACATGAATATTAAAGCGTAGTTTAGGATCCATTGTAACTCCAAGATCATTGAAACTATCTAAGGACTCCAATGGATAACCACAAATTTTGAAGGTACATTTAATTGGTGGTTTGCGCGAGAAAGACATATGCTTGCATTTCTTCATGTTGAGGTTCATACGGTTCGTTTTGCACCAGTTATGAAGATGATCAATGTCGGCTTGCAAAAATACAGCGTCATTATCATTTTTAAAAGAAAGGAAGAGTTTGACGTCGTCAGCAAACATTAAGATGCTGGAATGCATTATGACAGATGGCAAATCGTTTATAAAAAGTAGAAACAGAAGAGGCCCAAGATGACTTCCTTGAGGTACTCCTGAAGTAACAGGAAACTCGTGTGATTTCTTGAGCTTAAAAAGAACAGATTGTGTTCTATTGCTTAAGTAAGATTCAATCCACTTTACCAACGGTATAGGAAATCCAACAAGATGTAATTTTAAGATCAATAGTTTGTGATTTACAACGTCAAAAGTATGTACATGCAATATGTACAAACATATTCTTTCATATGTTGACAATGTTTCCCACAATAAATACATGCTTGCTACAAATGTAGACATCCGACCGTCTACGCAAGCTTACAGTCCCGAGCACATAAAGGTTAAGTGATGCTAGTGAAGCAGCTTGTTTTACGAGTTCTATTTCGGAAGAAGTTTACAGAATGTACTCATTGTTCCTTGGCGTAGCTTTCTTTATACTTCCAATCTTTTCTTCATTAACGCCATTAATACTATAGAATGCTTAACCAATTAGCGTAAAAGAAATAACTCGGGCGGAAAAAATTAGAAAAACTAATTTATCACACTTTTCTACTCCTGCAGTTCTGGCTCTTTTCTTGCTTTGTTCTTCTTTCTATCTTCCTTTATATTTAAAATTTTAATATTTAAAGACTTTTTTATTAACTGATTTACTTAATTAATTTCATAATTCTTAATTGTTACTTAATTTTCTTTTATGTTTATTAACTTGAGGTTATATCGAATTGTTGTTTATTTATGCTTGTATGTTGTATTTTCAAAGAACTTAGTTCTTAATTGTATTAATGTTAAAGAAATAAATATGATCTAAAAGAACTAATAACATCTGAAAATAAAAAGCTAAACGGACACATGTTAAGAAGGACCCAAAAAATAACGGAACTGTAGCTTTCGAATTTCAAAATTTAAAAAATATGTTTTTAGGAATTTAAATAGGTTTAATCCGTTGTTTTTGAAGCTGCTCTCATGGTTCTAGCTCTCACTAGAATGACTGATGTTTAAAGTATGTGGTGCAAAAAATTTTTTGATAAGTTTATATCACAGTCAATAGCAAAAGACTGGTTTCGAGATAAGCACATTTAAAGTTTTGGTAAGTTTTTCCGGCCTAATTAAATATAATTACGCTTGGTTTGAGAGGTTTTTCCAAAAAATTTGTGTGTAAACTATCAAACATTTTATCTTAATCTCATAATCCCAAAACGGGGTTTTCAAAAATGTCTTAAAAAAATTTTATAATTATAGATGTAGTGTTCGTATAGATTATAGATGTATTATGATTATAGATAATTTTCAAAAAACTGGAGAAATTATAAATATTAATTATTTATATTCTATTTGAAAAAAAAATTATTAGGGTGGTTTTTTACTGAAGTACAAAAATGTTTGAAATACGAATGTTTGAATTAAATTTTGCATGCAATTTAACAAAAAAAAAAAAAAAAAAATAAAAAAATAATTAATTTTGATATACTTTATATGTTTTAAATTATGTTTATATGTTTTATTGATTTAAAAAAAACAAAAAAAAAAAATATGAAGTGATCATAAAAATAATCTTTTTCCAAAAGATGTCGCACTAAATTTAAATGGTTGCAAGTCAAAAAAAAAACCCAAAAATATGCAGAAAACCACATGCAATTATTGTAGAATGTACAAAAATATGTGCAATAAATACGCTAAAACAAGCATTTTTTGTAAAATACGCAAAACCATGCATTAATTGCAAAATATGCAGAAATATGCACTAACAATTGAATGCCATTTTAAAGGCAATTTCAGGATTCGTACGGATGACTTAACCATTTCTATTTTGAGATTCCCAGTAAAAACATGTATTTTCGTGAGAATATTCCTAATCTATAAAATTTTCGATAAATACCACGCCTTCTTATTGGCGTTGCAAACAAAGTAACAAAGGAAATATATCCATTGCAAATATATGGGATGTATACAAATAAGCTTAGGGTATAATAGTGGTTTTTTAATGCAAACACCATTATGTTTAATGTTGGTTAAACTTAATATTATAATATAAAATGGGAGATTACAGTAAAATATCAAGTCTTTAGTTGTAATACTTTTTGCGATGTAATTTTTTTCTACTAAAATTTAAAAAGTTGTACTGTGCACTGCATCCACAAGCTTCCACCATCCATCCATCAGAAGGTGAGTGCAAAGACGTGCACGAAAAAGTTTCAACGTTTTATAACTTTCTTGTTAATTTTCTTATTTACTCTTTCGTCTTGTATCTCCATCGTATTCATCGATGCTCGTCCTTGGTTATTTCTAGTTGCTCCACGCTGGTCGCATGAACCCATGGATACAGCCATCATGCTTGGCAATACAATATCGATAAATTGCGAAGCGGAAGGATATCCGATTCCAGTGATTACCTGGTTCAAAGGACAGGGTGAGTTTACTTTAGCTTTGTTTTTATTTTATGGTTTTCTTTTGCTGTTCAAATGCTTTTTTGATTCCGGGTACGAGTTTGGACAAGCAGGTAGTGTGAGGAAACTTCATGCTTGCCTTAAGTAATCAGCTTGATTCTCATTATTTCTGCTATGGCATTAATGCAGCTTTTGCAAAATGTTTGTCAGCTTCCTCAAAGCTTTAATGCTTTGAATTAAAATAAAGTTGTTCTAAAATTAATTTGCAATGTAGTCAGAAAGGGGAAAAAGAGCTTGAATTAACTCAGCTTTTTCCTAAATACAGGTAAGTCCTCAAAGGACTTTAAGCCACTCAACATGCGCAACCATTCCCTGGTACTAAATCTGGCCACCGATGTGGATGAAGGTTACTATATGTGCCAGGCTGCGAATGATATAGGTGCAGGTCTGAAGAAAATCATACGCATCAATGTGAATGGTAAGTTTTGATGCGCTGATACACACATT
The DNA here is from genome assembly GCA_963920525.1 of Dichetophora obliterata. Lineage (NCBI taxonomy): Eukaryota > Metazoa > Arthropoda > Insecta > Diptera > Sciomyzidae > Dichetophora > Dichetophora obliterata. The sequence continues at coordinate 282,881,722 of OY986435.1, forward strand.
CTGAAGGTTTCTTTGAAACTTCTCTTCTTAAAAAAAAAGAACCTGCCCGCTTTGAGCAACCCGCCCGCAACGTTTCCTCACGTCGCAGCGATCCAGTAACACTCGAATGCCATGCCAAGGGCGATGAACCCATCACTATCTCTTGGGTGCACAATAACGGTCGCATTGACCTCAACAACTATCGCTTCAACATGGCCGAAATGAAGACAGACAAGGGTGTTGACTCCCAGCTGACCATCTCCCGCTCAGATCGTCATGATTCCGGCATGTACAAATGCATTGCGGAAAATCCTTATGGACGCTCCGAGCAAATCATTTTCTTGGCTGTGCAGGAGCGCCCGGATACTCCATCGAATGTAGAGATTTTTGAAGTTGGCAGTCGCACTGTCAAATTGTCATGGCGTCGTCCATTCGATGGAAATTCGCCGGTGCTCAGCTATTTGGTGCAGTATCAGGCGCTAAAGTTTCTGCAGAGTCACGCTGCTGTCATGGGTGTGAGCAGTACTGGCGGCAGCGGCGATTGGAGCGGCCCAAATACAATAAACGTCACGTTGCCATCGACTAGCATCAGCCAGAGGTGAGTTTGGGTCGCTGTATTTTTCCTTTGCGTCCATAAGCGAAGTGTACAGCGGACGCTGTTTTTAAATGTGGGTGTTGTGTTTTATTTTTCCTTATGCTTTGTTGACAGCTACGACAGCGACTTACGTGAAAATGCTATTGTTTCTGGCCTGATACCAGCTACCACGTTCCTCATACGTATGCAGGCAATAAATGAAATCGAGCGCAGTCAGTTTACCGATCCGATTGTGCTGAAGACACAGGAAGAAGCACCAACAGAGGCACCCTCAAATGTACAGGTGCAGACGGGTGGCGAGAGTGAGTTGATTGTGACATGGCAGGTGAGTGGCGTGATGCTGACAAGGCAATGAAGTAAGAAGTGATGGATCGGCTGTAGGTCAGGTCGAGGCTATAAAATGTTAATGAAATGTATATATACTATATATGTACATACATGTGTGTGCTTAGTTTTATATTTTTTGATTAGGTATGCAGGTTAAATTTTAATATGAATTTTAATATGAAATTTAACCGTGCTAACTGTATTGTTTAGATCAAAGCAGTAAATGGAAAAAATTAAAAAAATACTGTGGATAAAAGAAGATTTTTTTCCTTATTGACCCAATAACATTACTGAAACATACAAATTTTGACAAATGATAATAAATTTCTTTAAATCAACAAACCCTTTTTTTAAATTGCTTTATATTATGAATTAATAAAACATAAGCTTGTTACATTGTTTACAGATCATCTTTTGTCTCTTGTTATGGGACAATTTATTATGGCTTTTATTATAAAAATGGCTTAAAGTTAGCCATTATATCAATCAAAATGTTGCAAGTACTAGTGCTTGTCCCCCGAAAATTGGGTGAGGTGGATATAAACATTAGGGATCTTATCATTAGTATTATGACTGGTTTGAATATTAACCTTTCGACATACTCATTTTTAGAGTCTAGAGCGTGATTTCTGTGCATTAATCTAATTGAAAACTTTTCATGAACTAATATAAAATCAACCTCATCTTGCAATTTGACAGTGATAAATCCATAACCCATTGTACACCCGGTTAGAGAACTCCAACTGACCTAATTAGTTACAGCAACAACAAAAGACATGCAACATACATACACAACAACAACATAACTTTATTCAGGGCTTGCTAAAACTACTTCTGATGAATATTATTCATTTGACGTACGATCAGTGCTGCCAGATTATTTTTCTAAAAGTTGTTAAAAATAAATAGGAAATGGAAGAAGCAGAAGAATATTTTTGTATTGAATTTATAGAAATTTATTTCACATATTAACAACTGTGGCAAATAACACTGTAGGGCTATGAAAAAGACACACAAAAAAGCCGAGTCACGATAACTTAATTTTTAGTAGGGGAGTTTAGAGGCATAATCAGTTTTTTCCAATCAGGTCAAATTCTAGAGATATTCACAATAGTCACTTTTAAATGCCTTTTCATCCAAAGTGTTCTTATTTTTAAATAAATAGATATTGAATCTCTTGAAATACGTAATTTATTATTTTTTTAATTAAAATTTAACTTTAACAATGATTATCGTTAATATTCAGACGTTTGCAAGTAATTTATTTAAATTTGTGGATCTATTTATCGAAATTTTCTTAGTTTTTTCCGAATTAAATGAGCATTTATTGAATCTTTTATTGTTCAGAAAAGTTCGATATTATATAAATAATATAAAAAAATGTATCATTTTAGAGCGGTTGATCAGTAAAAATCGGCAAACATGGTATCGAATTTTTTCCAGAAAACTGGTCTTCGAAAGACATGATTGTTTGATGAAATCGTTCAATTGTTTCTCAAAAAATTGAAAAGGCCGTGCAAAATATGTGTTCTCAACCACAAATGCATGTTGAATGTCTCAAATGATTACATAATTTGTCGATGAAAGCGCGATACTTTGTAAACCGATTTTTGCGTAGCACGTTTTGTTTCCTATGTATTAAATGCAGTTTCGTCCAGTATTTCTTTGAAATTCGCAACATTCAGAAGCTTCCGAATATACGGACCACTATGTACGCCTGTTTGAAATGAATTGGGGAATATTTAAATTAACTGAAATAAATTACTTTCATAACAAAATATAACTCTATCGAATTTTTTCAAGTGAAAGTTTTGGAAATGCATATTTACAGTCTTATTTTGGCAACTTGACAATAATCAACTAGTCATTTTAATATTTCTATGTGTTTGTTGTTATATTTTTATTTCAAAACAAAATTTAAATCTCAAAAACAAAATTTTTTTAATAAAATTGTCACTATCTAAAAAGCAGTTGATAATTTTTATCAAAATTTATTATTTTTTAGCTTCAAATTTTGTTTTGAAATAAAAAAATAACAACAAACACATTGGAGAAATAAAAATACTGGTTGATTATTGTCAAGTTGCCAGAATAGGGCTGTTAATATTTAGAAATATTTAGGGTTTTCACAAGCTGCCGTATTGTTGTATATCGTATTGCGTTTTCAATAAAAAAATACAGCAACTGTGAACATACCCTAAAGGTTTATTTTGTTGTGTGTCGTATTTATACAGCTGACTGAAGAAATAGACAGATGACTGGAGAAAATAAGTTTTTTTAATTGCCTAAACAAAACGAAAATAATGAAATAAGAAGAGCATTTCACATTAGTTTTTAACATTTCCGCGAAACGTTTATAAAATGTTTGAGCCATTGGCTTCTAATAACAATAACATGAGCAAACTTTCAAGTTTGTCTTGTAAAACTAAGAACCATAACATAACATAACATAAAACCATTAAAAAGTCTATTAATGTTCTTTCTTCTACGACTGCCCATTTTTTATTTGGATTACAGCGATTGGGTTTTGAGCTTGGCTAAAAATATATTTTTTGAGTGAAATCAAACATTCGTTTATCTTCATTATAGCTTACCTTATAATCAAAAAGCCGCGTCAAAACTTTCAAGAAATTAAATTTCTTCTCCAAGCATTTTTGACTCGCAAAAGGAAAAGAAAAGCTGTTATGATAGTGATGCTACTTATGAAATGTGCACGGTAATAACAAATTCGTAACAAGAAAGAACAGCATTGGTGTAATACGACAAACAGCATACATACCCAACGCGATTGTATTGTTGTAAATTAGTTTATGTGAAAGGCAACAACAAGAAATGTACAACTGTTGTGAAAAAATACCACAATAAAACAATACGACAGCTTGTGAACACCCAAATTTTTGATAGTTTGATTTATATATTTTTCACAATTTAATTAATACTGCTGGAATATGCGCCAATCTTTTTGTTAAATAAAACAATGTCTTGAACATACTGAAATTAAGAAGGTGTATTTTTAAAGGAGAGATTAAAAAAATCGTTTTTTTTTATAGATGGTATAGAAAAACTTTTTTGACTTGGAGTAAAAATTTCGGCATAAGTCGTTTTGGAATTTTCTAAGAAGCCTCTCAACACCAGCTTATTTAAAAAATTAAGACCTTGTATAGGCCTGAAAATTAATGACGATCGTTGTTAAATTTCAGTTTCAAATCACAAAGTAAAAATTATGTTATTTTAAAAAAATATTTCGATGTCTTTTTCTCCATAAATAAGAGAAGTAAAGCAAAAAATGTCTATCAATTACTAATTTTAAATAGCTTATGTCTTGAAAATTAAACCCGATTGTAAAAAGATTAGAATGCCGAAAGTGCAAATAGCAAAAAAGGAAGTTCGCATGCGTTCCCTGGCGTTTGCGTGTAACTTTTTAAAAGTTGAAAATTTGCTTGTAGTATAATTTATAAAAATTTAGAATTAATTTTTTTCTTCCAATCCGATGTTAATAATAAGTGCTTCTAGAAATTTTTCTCTCATCTCGATGCTTTAAAAATAAGGAAATTTGACGAATAATTTGATAATGTGTGCTTATGTGGTTAAACAAATTAACGAAAATCCTAAATGCTAACGACGCTATTGACGACTCATGCTCTTAAAAGAAATTACACCTTCCGATCAATACATACAAAAATCGATTTTTAAATTATTGTATTTGAAAAAAATTTTTAAATAAATAACCAAATAATATCCGCACAAAATCCTTATATTACAAAGATCCTTTTCTTTTTTTGTTAATCCAAAAATCCGTAGAAATTCGGATAAATCCGTATTTCTGGCAGCACTGCGTACGATTCAAAATTCACTTTGATTTCCCCACTCGTGAAGATAAAAACATATGCACTCTTTTGCTAAATGTTCATACTCGTAGCGATTAAATGTTTTTTTTATGCCTCTTGTATAGTTTTTGCTTAAGAATAGCGTTCCTCAAATAAACTTAGTTGGACAATGATTTTTGTTTTTCATTCATTTAATTTTTCTCTTTAAGAAGTTTTCGCAATGACATAAACTCAGTCCAATACAATTTTTGATCGCGCTGATTGGCCTCAAATTGTACTAAATTAAAAAAATTTTACATGACTCACCAGTGTGCCAAATAATATAAAACCAGGTTCTATTAATTTGTAATCTTTAACGATTCTTTTCAAAATACCCATTCATATTTGCCACCCTTCTAAATGTCCACCAACAAAAACACAAAAAAGAATGATGTGAAAAAAGTTCATGTCTGAGAGGAGTCAAATGAATGAGCTGTTCCTATTATTTTTTTATTTCTATCATTACAACTACGTACACATTCATATCTAACACTCTCCATCTGGGAGTCTAAATGATAAAAACAATCTTAAGCTAAATAGTTTATCTTTGTCAAATAACACCACGATAAATCACATGTATGCACTGATCCTATTATTTTTCCACCGCCAACATTTCATTTAAAATCACCGATCCTCTATCTGTCACCCAAGAAACTTATTTTTAGCTCAAAACTTATTTCCTAAAAGTGTTTAATCATTATTCAAATATAAACTGAATAACTTGTTGCTATATAAAAACAAAAGTGTATGTAAAGTAAATTCGAAGTCGATTCGTACTTTTCAGTTAAGTAAATAAAATTATAGTTTTCGTTTTGAAAGAATCGAAATATAGCTGCGTTTTTTTGTAAAGGATCAAAATATTTTGCTCCACATTTTTGTTCAGTTTAAGACTTTTTTCCTTTATATGACACGTTATCACAAAACCTTGATCCCCCCATTTCCCATTTCACGAGGTCACGCTTCATTCTTGTTTTCTAAAATGTTTGGGGTTTTCATACCTATTCTCAATTCGAATGCAAAAAGTATAGTTCAAATTATATATAGATTTTCTATATACAGTGTTGCGCAAAACAATAGCAACAAAATCGGTACGCTGCTACAATATCGTGTATCTTTTTAAATATTAGGGACACACAAAAATGATTATAGGAACCAAAGCATATATTCATACATCATATTAAAAACACATCATATTCAAATTTGGTTTTGTTTTCTTTATTAAATTTAAAATTAATGTGACTACTTTAAGATTGTCTGAGAGCAAAACAAAAGCAACATAATTAATATTTGGTGTAAGATCCATTATTCTTGATAACCGCTGCACATCTGAGCGGCATCGACTCTATTAAAGTTGATATGTAAGTATTAGGTATATGTTCCAAATTAAGTTTCAGGGCTTCATACAGTGTAGTCTTATTGAAAAACCTTTGACCAGAAACTTTTGCCTTCAAAGTCCCAAAAAGATTTTCAATGGGATTCAAGTCATTGTGATTGTGCCGGCCAATCAAGGACTTGAATTCCATTGCCTCTAATGTAATCTTTGATGAGCTTTGAAGTGTGCTTCGGGTCGTTGTCGGATCGAAACGTTCCACTCTGAATGTGGTCGCATCTTGCTTTCTAAAAATGTCATTATATACAAATTGATCCATAGTTCCATCGATTTTTTGAAATGGTTCAACTTCATTATAGGAAAAACAAGTCCAGACCATGCCACCGCCTGCGTGTTTAAAATGTATTTTGCAGTTTCGGGCTTCAAGTCGTGTACCTAGGTGGCGCCGTACCGTGCACATCCCATCTGAATTAATCATGTTGAACTTTGATTCATCGTTAAAAAAACGGTTTTCGATTTTTCAACGGTCCAATTTAGGTGCTCTTTTGGAAGACTGAGTCTAACAGACAATAAATTGCAACTAGTTGTCACAATTTCAGACATAATTGTTTAAATTGTAACACCTCGCCTTGTTTTTAATGCTTAACTGTAAGCAAAAATTTTTCTGCCGGTCTGTAACTTTTTAAATCGTTCTCAACGGCTCGTTTTCAAACAGTGCTGTGGTGGATATCTGAATCAAGTGTCCGAACAACCTCTTTGGATGTGGCAAATGCATTTCGTTTGAACACACCACAAATGTTTCTGTCATCACGCAGCATTGTTTCCGCGGTCACCCTCTTTAATGTACCGTTTTTACGTCTTTTGTGAAGGTATATTTTTTTATTTATCTGCAAACTATTGACCGATTAATATCAAACTGTTTCACGTTAGATAGTTGCGAATTTTCGTTTTTATAATCAGAAATAATTTTTAATATAAGAGCTTTACAGTATTTAAAACGTGCCATTATAAATGGAACAGTCAATGTGACAACTAGCACAAAGAAAACTAAACTTAAATGTTTATCACTTACAAACAACACGTGCTTTACAATAACTTTTACCAATAATTCTTGGAACTTCTGTTCTCTTTTTACATTTTTCAAGTTTTGTTGCTATTGTTTTGCTCTCAGACAAATTAAATGTAGTCACATTAATTTTAAATTTAATAAACAAAAACAAATCAAACCAAATTTGAATTTGATTTGTTTTATATATGATGTATGAATCATTTGTATAATCATTTTTCATGTATAATCATTTATAATCATTTTTGTGTGTCCCCAATATTAAAAAATATGCACGATTTTGTTGCAGCGCACTTATTTTGTTGCTATTATTTTGCGCAACACTGTATGTCACACGTTTTGGCCCCTTCTGCACTCCTTAAAGCTTAAAAAGTATTTTTCCTTTGAAAAATTTTTCGTATCTAATTAATTTTTTTTTCTCATTAAATAGTAAATGTGTGGAAAAAACGTATTTAAAATATTAGATCGATATTTTTAATAATAGCGAATATACATATACAAATATATGTATACTATAAAGCAAATTGCATGACCAATTAAAACTTTAAACGCGATTTCCAAAAAAAGTATTTTTTCAAACGGTGCCAAAGATTATGGAAAAACTATAAGTACGATTGAGCTAAAACCTTTTGTATTATGTTTATTGTGGCAAAATCTATAAGATAACTTACAATCATCCCTAAAAATTGGTTTTTTAAGAACTTTTGAAAGGTAAAAACATACGGTAATTTTTAAATTTTTTTGCCAAAAAAGAAATATGTGGTTCTGATTAGCTGATAATAGGAAATGTTATCTTTCGTAAGATAAGGTAAGTGTTGTCTTTCATATGAACAAAGATATTTTCATACATCATTTGCACTGTTTTGGAGTTCGAGAATGAAGTCCAAACTGCGAAAAGCTTACAATGATACTAGGAGGACAAAAAAAAACGAAATAAAATTCAATATATTCTTCATTGTATGTCATTAGTTTTTAAAAAAAAAAAATCGTAACAGAGTTTTTTTATTAGCTGTTCAAATGAAAAAGACCCCTTAACGCACAATGGGAATTCATCTGTTTTAAGCAAGGCTATGCATGCACAAGACCAGGTCTATCTTAAAAAAAAGTGATTAAAAAATTTCATTGTAGTACCATCAACGAAAGGATTTCGCAATGTTCTTATCCTTAGGCCTGATGAAATTTGTTTAAAAAAGTGCCTTTTTTGTGCAAAAAAAAATTTTTTGTGTGGGCAAATTTTTTGTTCCTATGAATTGTCAAAAACAAAGAATTCCACAAAGCAAGCAATAAAACAATTCAGAGAAATAAAAAACTTGCTCGCACAAAAAGGGTTTTTTGCCCGAAAAAAAACACTTTTTTAAAAAAATTTTAGCTAGCCTAAGGGTTAATACATCGCAAAATCCTTTCGTTAAGGGTACTACAATGAACCACGAAATCTTTAAGACCGAGTTTATCATACACTTTTTTCTCGACCAGGCCTAATATACAGGGTAGGCCAAAAGTCACACCTGCGTTTAAAAAATGATTAACGTTTTTGTTTATTATTATTTTTTATTGGTATTTTTTTTTTTAAATATAATATATAAACTGTGCATTATTTGAATTTTTATTATGAAATATAATGTCAGATAAATGAACACCATTTTCATCAATGCACAATTGGGCTCTTAAACGGACGTTTTGCATAACAGCGCACAAAGTATCAAGCTCTATTGCCCTGATCTCGGGCGTTGTGCTTTAGCTTTTCTATATTTTGAGTTGTTCAAATACCCTCGGTCTTTGAGATAATCCTATAGAATATAATCAGGCGAAGTTAAATTTATTGAATGTGCTCTCCAATTAAATCCTGAATTTATTGACATAATTTCAGGAATCGTGGCTGGCAGTCAACTGGTAAAAGTTGTTGGTCCAATTGGACCTTGTATGGATGCATGTGTAATTGCCGATATAAAATCCGACGAAGTGATGTTCTAGACATGCCCAGTTTTCCGGAACGTTCTTGCGCTGATGTTTCTGAGTATTCTTTAAGACTGTCCCGTATACGATCAATGCTCACCTGGTTCTGCACTATTCTCGGTCTTCCTGTCGTGGCAAATCTGACACTGAACCTTGTTGCCGGAACCGTGCAATTAAACGATTAATTGCGGTTTGTTACACTCTAAGAACTGATTGTAAAATCACTACAATAAATGTTGTGAAATTTCACGACATTTATTGGCGATTTTGTAAAAAGATCACACTATGCAGCGAGTTTTTTCAATTCTGTCTAAAATTCTGCGTTTTTTTTCCAAAATATGTATACATTCTCTACTTTTCACGCTATTTCAGCGTGCTTTCGCTCAGAGAGTTTTAAAATATGTATTATCTTTCTACTTTTCACGCTATTTCAGCGTGTTCTCGCTCAGAGAGTTGGTTGGTTGGTTTAGATGGTGATTCTACATGCAAGTAGGATCCAAGTAGCTCTAGTGAGCCGTTTTGATACCATAACCTCGTGTTTCTGTTGGTTGACTGGGCAGCGCACTGCTAGGTTATAACTAACTCAGAGAGTACTAAAAACGCTCCAGAGTAATGGTTTTAGCGGATTTTTTAAAAGATACATAATTGTCATCAGTTTCATTTGTATTTTTAATGCAACAAATCTGTTGTCAAAAAAATAATAATATTAATAATATATTAACAAAAATAAGTAATTATAGGTAAAGTTTATCGTATAAATTATATAATATAACATAGTTTTAATGCACCTTAATGTAATTCTTTAAAGTTCGCTTAAGATTTACAAATAAATATGTTCAAGTGTAGTGCTTGTGTCTGTGAATATAAGACATAAGGCCTGTATCCTAGGAATTTATATTTGCACAAAAATTTAAATGATACCATTTTTAATTGTTTGAGTGAAAATTGCTTTAAAAAGTTCAGTTTCAATTTAATAAATGCTTTATCTCTTTTATAGACGTTCTCTCAAATTTTAAAAATTTTCTTTATTAATATGAATTAAATGAAAAATAATAAGCTTATCTTAAGTATGAAATAATTTTATAAATAAAAATAATTTTTGTTTTATGTCCTAAATATTTGTGTTCTAATTTTTGGCTTCTTTTGTTTTATATTTACGTTTTCAAATTTTTTGGCCTTAGTTGCAATATGTAGTAAAATCTCGAAAAATCTGTAACAACGCCTCAAGCGTAATGAAAAAGTTTTTAACTTTGTAAACTCCTTATGAAAATTTTGACTACATCTATTTCATATATTTTCCGCAACAATAATGAAAAAACACGCATAAGAACAAATAACGCTTCATTACTTGAATATTTAATAGTTAAGAGAGAAAGAGAGAAATGTGTGAGAAATGTTTTCTTTAAACGAAAAAGATCATGATATTGATATTTGTAGAAGAGAGTTTTTACAAGAGCGCGAAAGAGATTCTTATAGGTGAGAGGATTCACGCATTTTCAGCGTGAATTATTTTGAATTTTGGTCGATAGGATTTATCGACAATAAATATAGGCAATCAGTTGCCAGCAATTATTGCAGTAAATTTTCGTGACGGCAGTAAAATTAAATGCCCATTATAAAAGTAAACTTTTAACACTTTGGTTCGTTGCTCGTTCGTGTAATTTTTTGAATAAAATGTGAAGTTAAAAAAAAGAAATTATAATGAACACTTTGGTTCGTTGCTCGTTCGTAAAATTTATTCAACAAAATCTGAAGTTAAAAATAAGAAATTATAATGAACAAAAAAGTTATTTAGTTTTTATATGCAGGCGTGACTTTTGGGCCTCCCTGTATAAGTACTATATGACTCGCAGGCATCCGTTGTCCACTACGTTTTTTTTTATCAATCTCCTGAAGACATTACATGTCTTGAAGTTTTTTTGAAGTTTAATGTTTAATGTAAATTTGCACTTCAATTTAGTGCATTTTATTGTATATTATAGATATACTATGCTATTAAATGTTTTAAAGTTTTAAGTGTTACATCTCATACACAACTTCTTTTAGTTATTTACATTAAAAAATTAAACGTCCTTTTTGGATTAAAATATAGACCTTTTCATTTAAAATTATGCAATAAATCAACATTTTACATGACTGCAAAAGAACCCTTGAAAAATTTTACATCGAAAATATTTGGATACGGTAAATTTTCGTGGAAATTTACTGATAACTAAATTGACTGCTCCGAAATTGACCAAAAATTTAGCACAAAAATATTAATCTTTTTTTCTTCTAGTATAAACTTTGAAATTTGACAACTTCGTCTTAAATATCTTGTTTTCGTATAGTGCGCAATTAAAAATTCAAATGTTAAATTAATGGAAGCGAAAATCGAATGAATTTAAAAAAAGGTACGGTCTTATGTAGGCCTAGTCATCATATTGTCTGAAAAGAGTGCCATATAATAACAAAAATTGATTAATATCTTACACAATTTCACTACACGATTTCGGTTCAGACTTGTCACAAAAATAAAGTCTTGAAAGCTCGATACTAAAATTAAACGTTTTCATACAGTACTACGGTTTAGAGTTTAAACTCAATTTTTTTAAGTCTGTTATAAGAATAGCTGGAGCTCTGAATATCGGAATTACTTATCACATTAATTTGAAGCAACATTAAGACTATAGTTTTTATTGTCTTTAGCTTACTTGAATAATAATTGTTTAAATAACAAGCAGCAAAGGCATTACTCATAATATCTTCATTCTCTAAATAGTAGAGCTATCTGGTTTACTTTGTAAGATACCGTTTTTTCTGTTGCGTTTATTTTTAAAAAAGCGACTTCTGATCCTTATCATTTATTTAACAATAACCTCATTGCCTCTCCTTAACTCATCATCTTGACTACACTTTCTGTTTCCTGTTTACCACACACCATTAAGGTGTCAAGTAAGAGCTCATTAGCAAACTCGACTTAAAGGCAAACACAAAATAAACTTTTGCTAACCATTTTCTAGTAAATATCTTCTCTCACTCTCTATTTTTATATATCTACTCCACTCCACTGTCAGATACCGCCACGTGAGTCTTGGAATGGTGAACTCATCGGTTACACCGTCAACTGCAGTGAGGAGAAGCAAAACATCAACTACATTAGCGTCGTTAATAATTCACTCAAGTCGGTGATTGTAAGTGGTTGGGCCACCACGAAAGCAACTTTACGAGGACTACGCAAGTATACCAGGTATGCGGTTGCAGTGCGCGCTCTGAATAGTTTTGGTTCGGGTCCGTGGAGTGCTGCCATATTTGGCACAACTGCCGAAGGAGGTGAGTGCAATTTAAGTGCTGGGTGATGGGTGGGGTTGGGTTTCTGGATTGGTAACTATCATAAAGTGGCAGCAGCTGCAAATGTTGTTATCGTTTGTAGACAAACATTGAGCAACAACACCGCACAGTGGTTTCAAAGTGGAATTAAATAACTTTTTCTAGTTGTAATTTTTGGTTTTTGATTTAAAAATTAAAATTTCGAAATTTTTCATGTAAATGAATAATTATAAATATTCCTTACATGACGTTAATATTAAATAAACTTTTTATTGTAAATACGGGTTGGTTTGAAAGTATTGAAAGCAATAATGAAATAATTTGCACTTTTAAATTTAACTAGTTGTTTTATTAAATATAACCTCCCACAACTTCAACACTTTTATTCCAATAATCCTCTAATAATTTTATATCATCTCTGTAATTTTAACCCTCGTCTAAATGAGCAGCAACACGGGTTCCGAAAAGGGCGATCTACCACCACTAATCTCATGATTATGGTATCAGATGTTTTAGTCAAAATGGAAAAAGGGCACCAAATAGATGCTGTTTATACTGATTTCAGTAAAGCTTTTGATCGAGTTGATCACAACATTCTTATATATAAGTTAGAAAAATTTGGTGTTGCAGGGTCCATACTAAGTTGGCTAAAATCATATTTAAACGGCAGATCCCAGTTTGTTAAATTCCAGGGAGTTCTATCGAAAAAAATTGCAGTCTCCTCGGGAGTTCCGCAAGGTAGTCATCTTGGTCCTCTTCTTTTCAACATATTCATATCCGATCTGTCAGAAGTTCTTAACGATATCCCACATCTTATGTATGCAGATGATTTAAAAATGTACTATTCAATTCAATCAGATGTAGATGTAAATTTTTTGCAATCAAAATTGTTGTCTCTTGAGCAATGGTGTTTTCAAAATAAACTACATCTTAATGTCAATAAATGCAATGTTATTAGCCCTTCTTGTAAAAACAACGTAACATTACATACCTACCACCTCAATAGTATCGAACTAAAAAGGGTCAACCATATAGTGGATCTTGGAGTTGTCTTAGATTGCAAGATGCGCTTTAATCTGCACTATGATAAAATTGTGTCCAGGGCCAGCAAACAGCTCGGTTTTATAAAAAGACGTGCAAATGAATTCAAGAATATATGGGTCACTACATCCTTGTACCGTGCATTAGTGCGCCCAATACTTGAATATGCATGCATAATTTGGAATCCATCTTTCGATTCCCATAGAGAAAGAATTGAGTCTATTCAAAAGCAGTTCTTACTATACGCGCTTAGAGATATGTACAACCCCCATGATTATTGTAGCCTTCCATCATATGAACATAGACTCAGCCTTTTAAATTTGATGCCACTATCAACAAGAAGATCGTTATTGGGCTCATGCTTCACATTTGATGTAATTAATGGTGCTATTCACAGCGAATATATTTCTAATATGATTTCCTTTAACGATCCAATTAGGCGCACTAGGCATACTCGATTGTTAACTGAATATCAGCACCAAACTACATATGCAAATAATGAACCCATCAATCGTTGTTGCAGAGAATTTAATAATATCTCTATATACTACTCACCTTCTATGTCCAAATCCTCTTTCAAGCAAACCCTATATAAATCACTCAGTAATCAGAATTAACACAGGCCTCAGATAAACTACATACATGTATGGATTTATATGTATAAGCATTTAGTTTAATAAATCAAAATTCTTTAACATCCCTCTCCAAATCTCCCATTTACGTCCTTATAGTCTTTAAGAATAATATATATACATCGTATCTTAAGTGTGTATATAGTCTCTCTTGTTTTCCTCCTCTTCTCTTAGTTTTGACATGGTTTTTGAAATCATGTCAATCCGGTGGGCGGAGTATGCCCACTAAGAGCATCAAATAAAAAATAAAATAAAAACCAGGAAAGGGGAGAAGAAAAACAAAAAACTTAGTAATAAGTAAACAAAACCTGTTAGAATAAGTTAGAATAAGTAATTTGCATTGCCTTGTTTGGCCAATAAATAAATAAATAAATAATGATTTTTCGGAAGCTCTGCAAAAAACACTCAAAATAATACCTACTTCATTTTATGAACAACATTTTGTAAAAACTTATTTCGTTATATATAAAAAAAAAACTTATTTCGTTACATAAAAAAAAAATATGTCGAAACTTTCGTTATTATATTTTTGAACTTAATATTCTTGCAACGAAACTTTCGTACCAAAGTACTATCAAAATATTATGAATATTCTGTAAAATTTCAAGGAAAAACTCGTAAATTTTAACAAACATTTCGGAATATGGGTCATTTTCTTTTACAAATCGCACGAAATTTGCAAAAAATTTAAATCGTCTGGAAATTTTTTTTACGTAAAATAAGCTTATACGAGTGTCGGGATTTTCTCGGGACTTATATACACATAAAGCACGAGGTGAACAAAAATTTATGTAAAAGCTATAAAAAATTGCTCGATTCTTTTGAGAACTTGTTATTTTGTAAAAAGTATGGCGTGTTAATTGGTGCTGTCAAAAATGTAATTACCTGGGATAAGAGCATCAAAAAGCCGTTTGAAAAGTTCAATAAATTTTTTCTGTAATTTTATTTGAGCATATTATTAAAGAATAACAAATTTTCTATATAACGGGCTCAAAACGAACAAAATCGGAATAGCACATTCCCTGATATTGTGATTTAAGTAACACAGACATTCACAAAATGTTGCCATTTTTCACAATTTTGACCAAAATTTTTCCGAGAACAGTCCCGATACACGTTTAAGCTTATTTTACGCAAAGAAAGTTTTAAAAATTTTCGGCTGAATCTAAAATCACTAAATATTTTGTTATATAGACGTTAAAGTTCCTGTATTTATTTTTTTGGTTTTGCCATTCAAGGCTGCAATAGTTTCTTCATTCGACGAAAATCGCTTACCGCGAATGAATTGTTTCAAGTTTCTGAAGAGTTAGTAGTCGCTGGGAGCTTAATCTGGTAAATAAAGTCGGTGTTCAAGCAATTCGTGCCTTAGTTCAATCAATTGAGCCATCGTCATAACACTTGTGTAAACGCTTGAATTGTCTTGATAAAAAAAGGTTGTTTTCTTCATAGTTATAAAATTATTCACAAAATCTGTTAAATTGTTAACGAATGCGGCCCACCTTTTTCATATGTTATTCTATATGTAAAACATAGAGTAACCGTTCGTCTGAAATGTCTTTAGTATTAACAATTTTACGCTGTGTCAAACTTCGAACTTTGCAAATAATGCCATAAATTTGCTCTATGATTTCTGGTGTTGTTGCATTTTCATCTTTCGCTCAATCGACAGATTGAAATACATTTCTCTGTGTGTTTAAATGAAAGATGAATTATTAAAATGCCATTTGTATTTTGTTTCTTTTACTGGTAAATAGGTGTCGCTTTCAATACTTTCTACCAACCTGCACATTTCGTATTAAAATTATTTATATAAATTGCTAATGTTTTTTTAAAATAAGCTTTTAACTGTTTGACAGAACCTAGTAAAAACTTTCGTATGTTGGTGCAAAATTTTATCTCTACAAAATGTAGCTACCAAATCAGGAAAAAATGTTCTAATAGACCATGTGCCGTAAATGAACCAATTGTGGTAGATAAGTACCACAGAGGCAATTTTTTCAACTTATTTACCGAATTTCTGGTGTATTTGGTCTACAACGATTCCTTTTATTTTTTCCAACTTATGTATCGGATGAAACCACTGTGCACCGCAGCAGGCATAACATAGTAGCACCCTTTGTCCTTACGAACGATGGAATATTCTTCTTAACGGTATTTTATCCCTATCTCTGTCTTTCTTTTATCTGACGATAGTTCCTGAAGCACCGCCGCAGCATGTCAATTGTACGGCTCTCTCATCGCAAAGCGTCAAGATATCTTGGCTGGAGCCACCATTGCAATTTCATGGTGGCATCATTCAGGGCTATAAAATTTTATATCATCCGATTGTGAATCAGAGTAAGTTTGTTTGTTGGTTTGATGGCATATCCTATCGATTTTATTAGGATTATTGCTTGTTGCTGTTTTTGTCCATTTAGTCGTTTGATTTTTGTTATTGCAAACTATATCATATATAAAACTATATTTTTAATTATATAAACATCTATATCTTTTAACATTTTATTTCAGTTGATTTCCCCGCCAAAATGGATGTCAAAAGAACCTCGAACCTGGAAACCTATCTACACACGCTGCACAAAGCCACCAACTACTCGTTACGTGTTCTAGCCTATACTGCAACTGGCGATGGCATGGCTAGTCAACCGTTGTATTGCCAAACTGAGGATGATGTACCGGATGCACCCGCAGCAATAAAAGCAGCAGCTCTGACGGCTGATTCAATTTTGATTTCATGGCTGCCGCCCAAAAATCGTAATGGTATTATTTCGCATTATACTGTGTATTCAAGGGAGGCTGGACGCAAGGGACAATCGAAATGTGAGTATGATGGTGTTCTGAATATGTGCTAAATTTAAGAGTTTATAATGCTTAAATTTGAATTAATTTCTAAACCGAATTCTGGAAAATAATTCCGGTCACAATTAAGCTTGATTTCAATGCTTCCACACACTAATTATGTAAATTTGTGTGACATAACTTTATCCAATTATAATGCAACAACAACTTTAATTAATCAGTTTCCATCAGTTTACTTTCAAAATCAATTTTATTTCATCCAATAATATAATTACTGCATCTAACAATAATAGCTCACATGGTTCGTGTTGATGAGAATGGCTATCCGGTTACCTACGAATCACGTGGTCTTGCCGAAAATCAAATGTATGAATTTTGGGTATCAGCATCAACATCAGTGGGTGAAGGTGAACCAACATCGGTTGTGGCACAAGCCACAAACACCAGAGGTGAGTAGTTTTTCGTGTTGTCGCTATTTACATATATCTGTAGCTTATCTGTGGTTTTGTTTGTACAATAATATGAAAGGGTATACTTTAGTATAGGATATATACTATAGAGTATACATATATACTGTGATATTTTATTTTACATGCAATGTAACTAGTTTTTGCGATTTAATCTAATTTTTTGTTTTTTAATTAAATAACTTTGAACAATTTACTCAAATGAATGCGACGAAGTAATAAAGTAAATTGCAATAAATTCAATTTATCTAAAACTGATAAGGTTTTGCTAAAGCAGCATATATGTATATGATTGCTATCTTCGGGGACCTCCCCTTTAAATTCGACAAGGAACATTTTTTCAGTTTCGTAGTTTTTTCAACGATTTCGCATTTGGGATGTGCAACTGCCAGCAGAAGTCGACTTTTTCAAGCGTTGAAAATGCAAAAGTCGACTCATAGAGTTTTTAACCTCTTAGAAGTCCATTTTTCAACTTTTTCTTTTATTAAAATTATACAATTTTGAAATAATAGGGTTGCTACCTAATAATATGTATTTTTAAGTGTTTTAAACATCATTTTTCAGTGTGAGGGGGTCATGCGTTCCCCTATGATAGAATTGCTATTGATGTTAAAAACGTTTAAAAAACATATTATTAGGTGGCAACCCTATTATTTTAAAATTTTATAATTTTGAAATTCTGACAACGGATTCGGATTCAGCGACCCATTTTTACCCTTTAGCTCGCGCCATCTCCGAATTCGTAAAAATAAAAAAAATTTAGGTAGAAACTCTATCTACCATCTTGAATTTTAAAGTTCTGACTTCATATTCGAAATCAGTGACCCCCAACACTGTTAAATGATGTTTAAAATTCTTAAAAATACATATTATTAGGTGGCAACCCTATTATTTTAAAATTTTATAAGTTTGAAATTCTGACAACGGATTCGGATTCAGCGACCAATTTTTACTTTTCTGTTCGCGCCAGCCCTGAATTCGTAAAAATGAAAAGAATCAAGGTGACAACCCTATCCACTATCTTGAATTTTAAAATTCTGACTTCAGATTCGAAATTAGCGACCCCCTAACATTGTTAAATTATGTTGAAAACAATAAAATACATATTATTAGCTGGCAACCCTATTACAAAAAATTCATAATTTTGAAATTCTTTCGACAGACTCGGATTCAGCGACCCATTTTTACCTAGTGTTCGTGCCAGCATCGAATTCGTTAAAACAAAAAAAAATTAGATGGCAGCTCTATTAGCCATACGAAATTTTAAAATGCTGACTTCAGATTCGAAATTAGCGACCTAAGGGGTCAAGTTATGATTAAACACTGTTAAATTATGATTAAAACTATTAAAAACAAATACTGGGTGGTAACCCTATTATAAAAATTACACAACTTTGAAATTCTGACAACGGATGCGGATTTTGCGACCCATTTTTACCTAGTGTTCGTGCCAGCACCAAATTCCTTCTCTAGTACAAACCATCTATTGCCAGTGAACAAGTGAGTGTCATCCATTGCCTTCACCACTTCATGAACAATTAATCAATAAATGAAAAATGTAAAAAATGGTTTCAAACTGGTTTCCTCTTCTTCAGCTCATGAACAAAAAAAAAATCTGCTCAGCTGTTCACGAAAATGAATATGAACACTTTTTTTTTAACAAAAAATTCCCTCATATTCATGAACCTTCATGAGTGAGCAAATACGAACCCTGGTTCCTTTTCGCAGCTTGCGGGTAGTGCGATTTGGTAGAAAAAAATCACGTAACAGTGTGATTGCTGTATGTGTATGCGTGCGAGTATCGAGCAGACCCCGGTGGGAAACACCATCCTTCTATAATGCCTTTCAAAAGTATCATACGTACAAACGTTTTCCATTACCAAAATAAAGTGCAGGGAATGTACTCCCAACGATCGGAATAGTTCGTGTTTCCATTCAATGCACTTTATTTAATAAGTAGGATGTACGCATGAAAACGCAAGGTAGCCGTAATGTATTGATATACAACGTGCATATAATCCATTTTAACCTTCTTCACAACGGAAATTGTAAGCACTGCTTACGTTTTCTCTTACAAAAGAAGTTGAACGTAAGGCCAGAATGAATATACCTAAGTAACAAAAATTTTAAAAAATTACTATATAAAAAAATATGGAAAACTTTCTAAAAAATAAACAATATTAATTTCAAAAATTAAATTTTATTTTAATTTCGCCAAAATAAATTAAATGCTTTAAAAACAAAGAGGACTTCAATAATAAATGATAATAATAACAAAATGCATATGTAAATAATTTTAGAATAAAGTATTATTTTTTAATTGTTTAAGTCTTCACATTCTTTTTTTTTGTATAATGCGTTTTTTTAGTTTTTAAACGCAGTGCGTTTATTATATATTTTATATATATTATATATATATTTTTTAAAAGTGGTACCAAAAAGCGATGCATTCAAAGATGAACAATCCTTAAAAGAGGATTTTTTGCTGATGCCATCATAATTAAAGGACTGTATTAAATTCCTGTCAAGGAGGCGGTGAAGGTTTTTTATAATACCTTTAGGTATCAATAAAAGTTTTATCAATTGGACCTATAATTAAAAAAAAAATTAAAAGAAAATAGATATTTTTAGTTTTTTTATTATTAAATTTAATGTTTGAATTTTCACTTTCATCTACTATTACATCCTTTATTTCGTTCCTTTTAATAAAAGCATTATTTTGAATTATAACTTTACTGTTTTCCGTATCATTAAATTGCATCATGTTTTTTATTTCTTCTTCTTCTTCAGCTTTCTGAATTTCTTTTCCTTTACGTGCTGCTTAAATCCGTATATTTCTTTTGGAAAAACCTTCCATTTCACAAAAATAAACCCAACACGATACAAAGAACACAACAAGTACAAAAGTAACAGCATAAAACTTATCAAAAGTTAAAAAAGATGCATACAAATTTTAAAAAAATTGTTGGCCGATCATTGCCGATCAGCAGACGTTTGTTCTTTACCCGTTTTTGTTTTTTGCTACACTTCATATGTTCGTAACATTAATCAAAAACCGTTATGTCGTCATGCCGCTACATATCTCTTACTTTACGAAATAAAGTACATATGGAAATGATCACACGAAACAATGCTCGTCTCAACCGTGCATTCTTTTTGTAGTTGAAATAGTAAGCGAAGACGTAAGGTAGTCGACATGTAACAAACAAAATACTTACTTTGGCATGATCCTGTTTTCACCACCATAAGCTAAAGGAAAAACATGAATTATTTAGTAAGCACCTTACGATCATTCCGGCAGGGCAAGTGTGCATGTGTGCATGCGAGTGTTGAGAATCGAGCAGACTAAGGTTGCGTACAGACTGAACGCTGAAGCAGGTAGGCAGGCAGAAAAGACCAGGCAGTAGCCTGCGAAGAAATAAGATAGAAGTAAAGCCAAGCTGACTTTTATCTCGATTTTTCACGAAGTGTCCTGCGCCTATCTGCCTGCCTGTCTGAATCGGCGTTCACTCTGTACGCAGACTAACAATCGAGCAAGCAAGTGCGTAGCTCTCTGTTTCGCTTTTTTTGTGTGTCTCTGTTTCTGACACGTAGAAATTTTGTTTAAACGCATTTTTTTTTATAATATTTGTGTGTTTGTTTTAAGGCATTGGTGAGAATTCTTTATTGCTTTAAGAAGTGGATACTGCAGCAAATGTGTGCAATACAGTGTAATATGATGGTAGAATTTAAAAAAATGTCTGACATTACTCTGTTCTGTCACTGTTTTTGAATCTGATGAAAGTTTTTTCGACACTAGGATTGACCCTAAAAATATGTCTTTTTTTTTGTTTATATTCCTACGTAAGTCCAGTTCTCAATCCAACTTATCGACCAATTTAAGCTCCATACGAGGAACATGATAGCTGCCTTTTTTCATCTTAGAAAATTTTTCATTTTAGTTTTCAATAAACAAATCTTTTTCCCTAAATTATTAAATTAAACTTTATGATTTGATTGTTCATTTAGATTATTAAACCTATTAAAAAATAATAGGTACCAAAAATATACATACATATACATATTTTATTTCGAATAACATTCGGAGTGAATGAAAAAGCATAAGAAACTGGCGGAAGTCCCCTGACTGCACCCTTTTTTAATATGTTGTTTTTATAAGACTTTAAAAAATTCTTAGCCTTTAAGAATAATATTTAGTTTTTGTGTATGCTGACCGACAAAAAAAATTGTACGAAATATTTACATAACAGAGTACCACCGGGTATATAAGCTAGTCTAAAATAATATTAATCAGAATTTTTCAAGTTTTTTTTAATTTTTGGTAACATTACATATCCAAACGCCCTCCCTCCTGGTGTTATTTCCCAATAAACATTTACCTTGGATATCGGCTTGACCTCAAGTGGAGCTCCAGTTCGTTTCTCCAATCTTAAGTGCTGAATATCAACTTGAACTCCACTTGAGATCCAAGCCATTCTTCAGGGAAATGGACCTTCGATCTCTATTTGAGATGAGGCTGGATCTCCACTTAATCTCCAAGGTCTTTCTCTAACCGATCTCCAAACCAAAAAGAAAAAAGAAATAGTTTTTTAAGAGAAAGCTTTTCCAATTATTTTTTATTTCAATCAATGAAAATAGTTTCAAACATGATATTACACATTTGCATAAAATTATTTAAAATAAATTATATTATTATTCAAATACTTTATTGAAGCGTTTTGGTTGCATACATTAATTATGTTCTTTAACACTCATCGGTCCCTCGAGAAATACATCTAATCGGCCCCATTGTATGCGAGTTATATTGTTAAATAAGTACAAGAGCATTTTTTTTGTGCTATGATCTTTATTGAACATGAACTTTAAGACTGACTTACTTATGAAACTAAAGATATAACTTAAGCCTAACACGAAAGATAAAACTTATACATATACAATCAAATATATTTCTATGTTTTAAATCGTCGCTATATCAATTTTACTGTCGAAGATAGAGACGATGAAAGATAAAACTTATACTTATACAATCAAATATTTTTCTGTGTTTGGAATCGTCGCTACGTTAATTTTACAGTCGACGATAGAAACGATTGCAGCTGCAAATAAATATGCCGTGGTTGCAAATTCTTTATTTCTTATATTCTTCTTTTATTGACTGCAACCCGATATCGTAAGTGGTGATGTCAGATTCTGACATAACTTGCGCGCATACACATATATTTTTAATTGTAAAAAAGGTAAAAAAATAAACAACCATTTATGTTTACACATTTAGAAGACTTGTTTACACATTTTTATACATTAATGAAAATATTTAATTTGATTTTTGCTCTTACTTTAAAAATAATATAAAATAAATAAATGTATTCAAGTTCCACTTCTTCCTTCCGCTGAATGCAGCCATTGTTTATTTTCGGCTTTATTCCACAAACTTCATATTTTGCACTGAATTTTGAAACTTTCGCGAATTTTATCTCCTAAGCCATTCGAGGCCGACATTTTATTTTTGCATTTTTGGATTAAAGAGTCCAAAATATGTTTCAAATTAAAATAAACTGGCCATTTCAGCCCTTGGAAGGACTTTGACCTAGCTTCTATTGATCAATTGTGTTGTGCGTGTTTTTAAGCTTAAGAGGCCACGCACTCTACCCACTAGGATACGGCCGCCATAAATACGTTCGTGGTCCGTAAGCTGCACTTCTGCCTAATTTGTTGCAGTTTCTACTTAGTTTATCCACTTTACTTTTATTATTTTGCTGCAATTCACAAATTACCTTTTTTACAAATTCCAACAAGAAAAACAATAACCAAAACAACCTAGTACAAAAACAAAATCTTTTTTTTGACACTTCATCAGTATTGCCTCTTTGAAAACCAATGCATCTCAAGCCAATTTCCAGCTCAACTTCAAGATGTTGGAGTTAACTTGAGTGGAGATCAAGTGAAGGTTGAAGACTTTTTTTCAAGCTTGGAGAAAAATATTTTTCTTGCTTGTTGGGTCGCTTCCGACGGCAGCGCAGTCGCATAGAGTTGAAAAATGAAAACTAGATTTTTTTTTTCTACCAACTCATAAAGGGTAAAAAATAAATTGAATCACGTCAGACATATGATTCGTTTTTCAATAGCAAGTCGCGAATTGTAAGGAAAAAACAAATCAAGTTTCTGCAATTAAACTAAAAGCTTGATATTTTTTCAAGTAGCTTGATTTTCAATTTACTTGTTGCAGATATTTGACCTACATATAGCTCTGTTTACTCACACTTATATTTAATTTATATGTATATCGATCACCTGGCAGGGAGAATGTCAAAAAATAATTTTTTAGTTATTAAAAAAATATTTATTTTTAGTTATAAAGAAAGTGCAATTTAAATATATATTTAAATATGATAATTTCTCTTTCCCCTTTTCAAATATTAAATTTAAAAGTGTAACAGTTTCAAAACGTCTCAATAAATTTTTTGCGAACAAAATTTTTCTTATTTAAAAATAAAAGTGTTGGTTCAGGCCCACGACACCTCAGCTGTGTCTGGGTTTTTTTATTAAGACATCATAAAAGAAGTATTGTGCAAGTGTTCATGCCTCAAACACATACCCAGAAATATCTTACAGCTCTCGGACTATATTTCTTCTTTTTTTTAAATTAAATTGCTATGAATTTATTTTGCATATAATTCAATTCATTGTATTTGTAACCATTTATTTATCATATTGTTTCAATAGTTTTTACAAAATGGTTTCTATATTTTTCCAGCTCCAGCCCGTATCGCATCATTTGGACAAATAATTCGTAAAGCAGTAGGATTAAGTTTAATTTTGGAATGCTTAGCAGTTGGTAATCCAACACCAAGAGCCAGATGGTTGACCAGAGATCGTCCAGTTACATTCAGTCCATTCTATGAAGTCACAAATGAGGGCAATTTGAAAATACACCGTAAGCGAATTTAAAGAAACCACATCAGCCATAACAATATGAAATTTAAACAGTAAAAAAATCTATATATATACATATATAGACACTAACTGAACAAAATTTATTGCTTAAATCTTACATAATATTTTTTCGAAACTGACTTCAATTTTTACAGCCAATCTGTTGATTATTTCTCAGAGTTCTTTCGGCATCTGTAATGATGTAATTTTGTAAACATTCATCTGCCTTTTAGTTTGTCCAACTAGCGTAAAATATCTTCAGTGTATTTCTTTTTTGCTTGCTCTTAATAAAGATTAATAGTTGCATAATCAAGATTTTGCATCTCCTACAACCACTCTGCTAGTGGTTTCACACATAATTTTCAACTCAATTTAACCTCAATATCTCAAGCCAGGCGTAACGAAACGAAAAAAAATAATACATTTTATACTTCTGCATCTCTTCCATTGGCCATCGCATCCTGCATACGTTTACACAATAAACCAACTAAAAGGCATCGAAGCTAGCTTGTCCGGAAATTACTCCTGCACAGCGAACAATCTCTTCGGCAACGATGAAATTCAATACCAGGTGATTGCCATGCAAACACCCGCCGCCCCACAAATCATCGTGCAATATGCATCTGCCGATAGCATACGTGTTAGTTGGGATCCACCAGCGAATGGTGGTGCACCTTTGCAGGGCTATAGCATAGCATACCGCATAACTGGCGACATTTGGACCCAAATTGAACTGACGCCGGAGAACAGTGCTTATACAATAACGGGCCTCAAGTGTGGCAATCAGTACATTATCAAAATGTCGGCACACAATATTGTTGGGGATGGGCCAGCATGTGAGGAAATTAATGTCTGGACCAAGGGAAAAGGTGAGTGCTTGGTTTCGCTGGTGATAGTAGTGGTAGTTTGCTTAGTTTGGTGGTTGTCCGAATTTAGTTGGTAATTGAAATCTTCCAAAATCATGTTCAATTTCAGGCATTTAATTAAAATTAATTTTCATTCACCTGCCTGCCGGTTACACAATACAATGTAACATACTTGCAGTAGTTGTTGTTGTTGATGTTGTGCTGGTGGTTTCGCATTTAAAATTTCCCTCTATTGCAGCTAACGAAAAACACTTTTTTGTTTCGTTTTTGCTTTTCATTGCAGCTTCACAGGCGCCAAATGGCAACGAACTGATTGTGACTAATTCAACGTGCGTCAATTTAAAACTGTCAACATGGAACAATGGCGGTTGTCCCATCACGCACTTCTCCATCGAACATCGTCCATTGGGTAAATTTGATTTGTTCTTATTTAAAAAAATTAATAAAACAAAAATATTTAAAAAACCAATAAAATATTTATTTATATCATTTATTTTTTTTAACCAGCATTTAAGTGTAGAATAAACATAACTGAACTGCATATTTTTTATATTCATTTTGATTTTAAACTGTTACAGATTCTTAGCCATATGTTTAGAATTTGTTTACTGGTTGCTTTATTTTAAACATTATATGTTTTCTGTTTTCTTTACTTATTTGCTTTAAAACTTCTTTAACACTATAATTTAAAAACAGAGTAGATATAGCTTCCTATCTTTCGGTAACAGTTTTCTAGACACCAGAAATTGATTTCAAAAATTTTGAGGATTCAACAAGCAAAGAACATTTTGCGATTGTTTTCGGGCTAATTTGTTTTCTTTTGTACATTTTTGTTAAAAACTGTGCAACAAAAAGCAGAATTTTCTCAGTGAAGAAGCTTAAAGCGCTCTAACACTGACAAAAAAATGTCTTTGTTGTAGAATTAGCACCACTGATTTAATAATAACAGCCAGCACTTTTTACCACCCAGGTCAAAACTCACGTTCAAGCGTTCTCTTTCCAAATTCCTTTACTCACCATAATTACTTATCTTTAACCCTTGGATGGGCAACACTCTGTGAGGCGGTAACATAACCTACTGGGCATAGTTGCCAACCAAAATTACCATACAAATTCCCTTTTTCCCATATTTGAATTTTTAAATTCCCACAAAAATTTCCAAGGGAATTTATTCATTGAAAAAACCACATCAATTAAAAAAATACCACAACGATTAAAAAATATAAAAATCCTACAGTTATAAAAAAAATACCAAAGCATAAAAATCTCTACAACGCTTGCCAATTACCGCAAAAAGTCGTATAAGTTCAGAAGTACTACAACAATTTTACACCAAATTTATAAGCTTTGTAAAGAATTGCACACAGCGATCTGATTGGAATTCAAATATACTATTTCGCTATTTTGATATTGTTGCTCCGTTTTCTTTTTATATTAATTCGACTTCTGCTGATGCATTCTTAAGTTTGTATTATTGTGTATAGAGTATTAACTTACACTTAAAGTACAATAATTGTCTAAAATAAAAAAAATAATATAAAATGCAAGTAATAAAAAAATTATTTAGAATGTAAAATGAATGTGAAATAATTTTTTAAATTTTGTGGGAAAAATTAACAAACAAATTAAACAAATACCACGCTTAATTAAAAAAAATACCATGGGAGTTATCTTTTCCCACAACAATTAAAAATTATCATAAATATGTATATGGGCAATGGTAATGGTAATATGGCAATGAGTATGGGTAATGGGCAATATCATATCAAAAAATCGCTTCTACTAGCCGTAATATTACGGTTCTCAAAAAATTTTAAATATGAGGCTTTTTTGGCCTCAACCATTTTTCTATTATCTTTAGATAATCTTTATTAGTGATACACTAAACCTATTATCTCTATTCTATCTATTATCACTAAAACAAAAAGTTTACGAAACATTTACGAAAAAGGGAACTACATTTGTGAAACAATGCAGACGATTTGATAATCATGGTTAATGAATTTCTATAGAAATTTCTTAAATTAATAAAATGAAAATGTTTCTCTTAGATAATATCATAAAAAAAATTTTTAATAAGTTTTAAGTTTTTGGTCACTTAGGTAGACTTTTCTGTAGAAATGTCCATATAACAAATATTTTGAGTATTTGATACATACTTGCATATAATTGATATATATTCTTATAATCTGAGGACTACATATCATAAAATCCAGACATAAGAAAAACATGTGTTAGTAGACTTATTGCACCTTCTATTTTCTAAAATAATATTTTGTCTTCCCTAAAAGTTAATTGCGATGATTAACATCACTTTTTGTTATTTTTAATGTAATTTAGTTTTGAAAATATTCAACGAGAAAAAATCCCATAAAGTAAATGTTGTGGGTAAATCGAATCAATCGGAAGTAGAATTTTTAAATGTTGAAATTTTAGGCATTGGAAATAAAGAATTTGTTTCGTGCGTCTACAATCTAAATAGTAGTTGCAGTTTGGATCCCTTATTTATGTCTTTTTATAATTGTGCTGTAGACTATGAAAACTTTGTTTTAACAGGTGACTTCAATATAAACCTATTAGCCAATAGCAATTTTGCCAGTAGCTTCTTAGAAAGAATATCTGAAGTTGAATTCACTGTAGTAAGCACTCTCATGCCGACTAGGTTTTCAAACAACTCTGCTCCGAGCTTACTAGACATTTTTACTATCTGCGACGAATCAGCTATTTTGCTTTTCGATCAAATATCTTTTGTTTCCGATCACGATCTTATTTTCTGTACATTAAATATCAGAACGTCGACCGCTGGACCTGCAACTCATTTTACATATCGCGATTTTAGGTCTATTAATAACCGTCTGCATCAGAATTTGGCCTTAGTTAAATGGTAAGATTTTATAATCAGTGGATAAAAACCTAATTTTTTTCATTGACGTAATAAATACTCTTTTTAATATGCACGTTCTCTTGCGCACGCGTCAAATCATAAATAGTAGTTGTCAACGCGATCTGTTAAAGTAGCTCTCAAAAATCGTAGCAAAACATATTGTAATTGGAAGCGCAACCCCAATACCTTGAACTGGAATAAGCACAAAAAGCCAGGAATGATGCCACATCCGCTGTCAGGCTGTCTAAATCGGTTTATTTTATGTCCAAACTTAATCCTGCGCTACCCTCTAAACAGTTGTGGACAAACTTAAAGGGTATCGGTATATGCAAAAAAGACTCCGTAGCCTGTGATCTAGATCTCACTCAGTTGAATGATTATTTTATCGCTAACTCTGCATCAAACGAAACTCAACAAACTGATGATAATAATAACAGTGGCAAGCGCGTCTGAAGCTAATTTCATCTTACAAATGGGGGGGAGGCAAAAAAATCACCAAAATTTCATAAAAGAAACATGAATATGAATAAACAAATTTTTTATTTTAGTTTAAAAATAAAACAAAATATAAAACTAAATAAAAATATATTAAAATTTCATTTTTTTAAAAGTTTTTCCACTTTCGATATTAGAGATAATTTTTTAAAGGATCTTTCATATGGTAATATGAAAATATAAGAAATAGTTGTTGCTTTTATAAAGCAAGACTAGGTGTATCTTTACATGGTTTAAATGCAATAAGGTACAAAAAGTTATATCAATTAAAATTCTTCCAAAATGTTGCGTCCTTGCGAGAAACAAACTCTTTCTCCACCTCCATCGAATCAATTCTTCGGTTTTATCTTTATGAATGTGTATAAGTGCTGCATGAGTGAGTCGTGCTTGTGTCATAGTTGCTCGAAGTTACGTTTTAAGTCGTCTTAGTGCACTAAAAGGATGCTCAGATGAAGCTGCTGATGCAACCACAGTCAAAACCAAAGCAACAAGTTTTTCAACTTCATTTATTGTATTATAGAATTGCAGCAGAGAGACTCTACATTTGTTTTATCTTTTTGCAAACGAGAAAGAAGATGGTTATCCGAAAGCATGCTTATGAAGCAGAGAGAAAGAAGAGCAAAATATATAACACAAAAATATTATCGTTGTAAAAAAAACTGCTAATTTGAATAACTTTTGATGTTTTATTTTTTAATTGTTTATCCAATTAAATAAGTGGGGGGAAACTGCCCCCCTTGGCCCCCGTTTGCTACGCCAATGAACAGTGGTGATCCTGAGTCTTCGAACGCTTTTCGGTTTTATGCTGTAAGTGAATTGGACATAGCTATCTGTATAAGGAAAGTAAAATCGAATGCATCTGGGGAAGATAGAATCTCCATTAGGTTTATTAAGCTTATTTTACCACACGTCCTTAGTTCACTTGCCCTTATAATAAATCACTGCTTTACCACTCATGCTATCCAGAGATTTGGAAAGTGGCGACTAGTATTCCTATAGCTAAAAAGCCAAATGCTTGCAACCCATGCGAGTTCCGTCCAATAAGTATTTTGTCCTCGCTTTCTAAAATATGTGAATCTCTTATGGCGGATCAGATATCTCAACATTTAAGTCTTTTTAACCTTATGTCGCCTCTGCAGTCTGGTTTTCGGCCTGGGCACAGCTGTTCGACTGCTGTGGTAAAAATACTTGATGATATAAGAGTACCTTTTGATAATGCTGATTTTACATTGCTTTGCTTGCTGGATTTCTCTAAAGCATTTGACACCGTAAGCCACTCTATACTCTGCAAAAAACTAGCTCTAAACTTTCGTTTTTCAAATTCTGTGGTCCGTTTACTAAAAAAACTATTTAGTAGGTAGGTCTCAAAGAGTTCGTGTTGGTCAAAATACTTCTATGCCAAAAAGCACTACTAGCGGTGTATCTCAAGGTGCTGTTCTTGGAACGTTGCTATTTACAATGTTTATAAATTATTTTTTCAGCAAGTGCCAACACGTCATATGCAGATGACCTCCAATTATACTTGTCCAGACCTATCGGCCCAGTTAAAGATCTATGTGCTAGAGCTAATGAGGTCTTAGCTTTGGTATCTAAATGGGCAGATGAAAATATGCTCACGTTGAACCCCACAAAATCATTTGTTTTGCCTATATCTAAAAATCCATACTATCACAAAGATTTGCCTCCAATCCTACTTAATACCGTGAAACTGAAGTTTGTTAATAAAAACACTAATCTTGATTTTCAAATAAACTCATCCCTTGCCTCGATGATCACATCAACTCATGCGTAAAAAAAGTGCACTATCTTCTTCGAAATCTCCGAATGACATTGAAACAAAAAAGAAACTTGTATTGCAGTTGATTATGCCGATCATAACATACTCTGAAGTCGTGTACTGCAAACTTGACTCGAGGTACTTACATAAGGTCCTTGTCGCTTTTAATAATGCAGCTCGCTATGTTTACGGTTTTAGAAAGTTTGATCATATCTCTGTCTGTTGTAAAATATTACTTGGTCGTGACTTACCAAGTTACCTTAAAGCTAGACATTGCATTTTCCTTCACCGGATCATCTTTACACGTAGTCCTACATATCTTTTTGAAAAGTTGAAGTTTTGCAGATCAAGTAGTTTATATGAATCTCATGTTCCCTAGATACAATTTCCTTAACTCCAGTAGATTGTTTTTCGTCAGCGTTATTCATTACCATTGTAGAGGTCGTATTCATTATCATTGTAGAGGTCGTGGAATTCATTACCCAATAGTATAAAAAGTGTTTCTAATAAAAATAACTTTAAGCATTTTATTTTCAAACACTTCTCTTAGCTCCCAATTTTCTTTTAATCTCATTTTTTCTTCTTTCACTCTCTTTTTAGTTTTTAATGTCCATTGTCTAAATTTAAGTCCTTTTAAGTACAATTACTCTAAATAATAGTCTGCAATATTTATTTGCATTTGGTATCTTATATGTTGTTATATCCATTGTAAATTCGGCATGCTAAAGAATTGTTCTTATATGCTAACAATTTTTTAATAAATAACTAAATAAAACCCTCTTTCTGGTAAGTTTCGGCAGCAAGAACCATATTTTTCTATAAATAAATGTATTAATGTATACCATTTAGAAATATTTGGAAAGATAGATTCAGATGTTTTTTCCAAAGTTTGTATACTTATATATATATATTATTAAATTAGAAGTCATATTATTATACTCTTTTTCTATGTTGTATTATTATCATAAATATATTAGTTTCTGCATGAATATAAGACTTTTAAAGCCGGAGCGTTTATTTTATAAAAGTCTGATTGTGTTTTAACGTTTTATATTCATGGATAAATTACTATATTTATGATAATAATACAAAATAGAAAAAAAATTCTTTTAAAAAAATTTCCAATTTAATAATATATATAAATAAATTATCAAATTTGACCAAGAATTAATGTGAAAAGTAATTTAAAATTATTTTTTTCTTTGTAGTGGCTTTGGAGCTGTTTTTTTTTTTTTTTGCTAAAAAGTCCATTCTTGTAACGAATTTTGGTACCCTAGTGTCAACATTAACTGAGAAACAGTATTTATCTTATATCGCCGCGCTCTTTTGTCCAATAACGTCCACTTTCTTGACCGTAAATTTTCATAATTATGCTTACCCCTGTACCTAATTTCAATATCCTTGTGCCCATATTATTCGAGTTACGGCGTTTTTCTAATATTGCCACGCCTTTGTCGAATAACGCCCACTTTCTTGACCGTATTTTGTCATAATTGTTGCAGCCCCTGTACCAATTTCCAGTACCCTAGTGTCAATGTTAACTGAGATACAGTATTTTTCTTATATAGCCACGCACTTTTGTTCAACAACGCCCACTTTCTTCACCGTAAATTTTCATAATTATTCCTACCCCTGTACCTAATTTCAGTACCCTAGTGTCAATATTATTCGAGTTACAGCTATTTTCTAATATTGCCACGACCTTTATCGAGTAACGCCGACTTTTTTGATCATTAATTTTAATAATTGTGCTTACCACTGTACTAAATATCAGTACTCTAGTGTTAATATAATTCGATATACAGAGTTTTTATTATTTTTCCTTGCCCCTGTGTCGAATACCACCCACTTTTTAGACAGGCACCTCCGCGTCCAATGTCTCTACCTGTTGACAAAAAATTGCGGTAATCGGGCAAGCTTTTTAGGAGTTACCGATGTACATACATTTTCAAAAAAAAAAAACCAACTAACTTGAGAACCTCCTCCTTTTTGAAGTCGGTTGAAAAAAATGCAATTTAAGAAACATTAAATCTTATTTTTTATTTTTTCTTCATTTCAATTCCATTCTATTAAAAACAAAAAAGTGGAACGCTTACAACTACAGGTAGTAAAAGCGGGTGATATTCTTAAATGTTTGTATTAAAAAATGTTCAAATTTGAAGCCATTTTCTTACTAAACTTCAAAAGAATTGTGAGTTATTTTTCTGGTTTTCCTTATCTGATATATGAACTGTCGATTAGTAAAATTATTTTTACACTATCGAAAATTCAACATTTTTAATTTATGGACACGACGATGGTGCGACGATGCATTATTAAATTAAAAACTTCTGTTTTAAAATTATTTAAACTTATCATATTTCTTTTTGTGCAATAATCGCTGTTGTTTTATAAACACTCTTAGTATTCCAATGTACAGAAAATCACTTTATGCTTTAATCACTTCTTTTAAGTCTTGATTCCATTTAAAAAATTAAATTCATTTCCGCAAGGACATTTTTATTTTCTTTTTGTGCAATAAGACACAAACATTAAAAGAAAATAAATCATAAAACTGCGAAGACCGTATTTCAAAACAGTTATCAAAACTATCTCATAATAAGGAGTTTATCATCTCAAGCCATTCAACATTACAACTCGCTAATCATTTGCAGTAACAAATAAAGCAATTTTCAATGGAAATGATAATGTGAATAAACTGTCTCATCATTCATTAATGGCCGCTGTCATGGCCATTTTCGTCATTTGCCTCAAAATGTCAGTTAAATGTAGAGTTAATCAAACTGATAATTTAATAATATTTGCTGCAAATTGAAAAATTAACTTTTATATTGCTTTTACTTAACGACTTTGGTGTAAAATTTACAATAAATGCACATAATGTATTTTGACTCTACGACCACCCAAACAGTATTGAGTTTTGAAGCCATGGAGTTGAAAATTAATAAAAAGGGTGTAAAAAGACAAACCAATCAATAAAAAAATCGATGAAATGTAAATTTTTAATATCCTGCCTTGATTTTTATTTTAATTTTTATTTTACAAAATATTCACTGCAATTCATTTCATTTATATTTTAAATCAATTTACTTACCCAGTTTACCGTTATCTCTGTTTTCTTTCATCCAACCATTGACCACATTTGAGCTTATGGTTTTTCCCTCTTGCATGTTATTGCTATATTAACTGTATTACTTGATGCGCTGTGAACATCATCATGATTTTCAGTTTTTGTTGGCTTTTTTTTCAGGTGATATCCGCTGGACAGTTGTCACTTCTGACATCTCCAACGCCGAAGAGAATCGTGAAAATTTAATATTTTGTGATTTTCTCCCGGCCAAGTGGTATCAACTACGTATCTCGGGCACGAATGACGCAGGCAGAACCACCGAACACTATCATTTTGCCACAACGAGCCTCGATGGTGTCACAATACCACCACCATTGGTGTTTCCATCGGAAAATGATTTGGTGAACAATCTGATAAATGCAACAAATCCAACAACTGGTGATTGGTTTTTAACATTAATCGTAATCGTCATTATAACCGTAACCATCATACTTGTGTAAGTGAAGCTAAAGCACCGTTCGTTAGTGAGTGGCTTAATTGAAATTGTGTGGGTGTGTACGTGGTTGTGCATTTAGTGAATTGTTTTTGGCTGCTGTTGGCTTATTCATCACAAAACCAGAATCATTATCTTCATCAACATAATTTAAATTTTTTTATTTCACCTCTGTCTCTGGACAATAATTAGCGAGATCCGATTAGGTCAGATGGAAGATAATTAATTCACAAGAATTTCTAGAGCATGAAAAACATAGATTGCGAACGACAAGCTTTAATTAGAAATATTAACCTCGGAAATCTGGGTGCATTTAAGGCTTTGGCGACTTTTATAAAGTTTTGTTTTGTTGCAAAAATAAGTAACTATGAAGAAGATTACTATTTGTGCCAACTCAACTGTGTGGGATGGATAAAATATTAAAAATTATCTTAATATATAAAAGGGAAGCACACTGCTCCGTGCCCAATATCTCTCAAACTGTCCAGCCTGAAAGTATGCATATCTTAATACATAAAAGGCAAGCATGCTGCTCTGCACACAGTATTTCTCAAACTGTAATTAGTTTTTGACAGTCAAGTACTTTTACAAGAAGTAAAAGTTCTCAAAAATGTTTAGCCTGAAAGTATGCACTTAAAATTATTTGATACTTATAAGTGACAATATTTAGTTTTTACAATAGAACGTTTTTGTTTTAATTACCTTTTAAACACTGCTTCAATAAGTAAAGTGTTATTTAAAGGGTTACATTTGTATTTTTCAAAAATCAATTCAATAAAAAATCAAGCTTAAAAACGAGAAAAATGTACTTTCGGCAAGTGGTTTCGTAAAATGTAAAATACGCTGATTAAAAATATACTTTGCACACAGTGCTGCCTAGTTAGTGGTTTTAACACTAGATGCCATGTTTTTTGATGTATATCATATCTGTGTCGAAAAGCAATAATCGCTTAAGTCGACTTAAGACAGAACTGAGTTATTGATTTAGCTGTGTTCCACGCATAATGCACAGTAAACACACAATATCTGGAACTTCTAGCACGTTATTAACATGTTATTGCATATTATTAACCGAAGGCAAAGTTATGACACAAAAAAAAAAGACCCTTTCATATAATTTATATGGCGTTTGAAATCGTTGAAGCAAGATTTATCAAAACGTTGAAAGCAGACTGAAGCTGTTATTGATTATCGACACAGATATACATATATAGCAGAATTCGGTTTAATTGTGCAAAAAAAAAAAGACACTTCACTAAAAAACAAGTCAAATTTCATCCGGTTCACTCGTCGTTAATCCTATGAAAATCTTAAAATAAGGAAATAATTTTATAAAAGTGGTTTGCTATTATTTAAAAAACTTTTTTTTTCACCAAAAAAGGAAAATTAATAACAGCATAGCTGAGTTGGATAATGAGTTCGTAATGTTATATTACCACAAGAGGACTTTATAAGAACCATTTTTGCTGAACAAATGTATAGTCGAATTCGTTTGAGGTTGCTTTGAAATTTTTCAATACTTTATGTAAATAATATAAAATATCTTCAACGAATTTTTTTGAGTATTTTCTTCTCTACATCGTTTTTGGTTGAAGCGATACATCAAAGTTTGAATACGCTTAATGGTTTTTGTGTGTAAGTAATATTTTTGTAAAAGAAAACATAAAGTTTCGTGCAATGTATCATAAGTTGTTGAAATTAAGGCATAAAATAATTGTATGAGGCGTATACATTGCACCATGGGGGTATTTAATATGAAAAAAGTAGCTTCATTTACTTTAAATACTTGAGTCAAATATTAAAAATTCAAAATTAGGGCTCCAATTAGGCGCCCATACTGGAGAGAATTTCTGAAATAACCATACGATTGACACAATACCTAACAAATGGAAATTTTCGTGGTCCCTGATAAGGAATCTTTAATCCAGGTTTCAAAATTCAATATGCTTGCCATGAACAGTGATGATGAAGAACATAGAAAATATTGTAATAAAAAGAGAATAGCTTTGTTTTTAAAAGTAGAAATGTTTGCTTTTATTTTTAGCAATACTTTTTCATTTTTTTTACTGCTCTTATTTATTCTTCACTGCTTTCAGATTCCGTACAGCTATTGGACTCAGACTGTAAAATCATACCTAGAGTCTCGGGAGAAAATAAACTTATTTCTGAAAGGGCGCTTTTCTCATACCCGTAGCAAGGGAACTGAAGTCTGTTAGGTATATCGAAATCGATTCAGGAAAATTTACGCAAATAATTAAGTCTTTGTAATCTTGACCCTCTAACAGGCAAAACCGTTAAAATGATAGGATGAAGCCAATATTTTTTTTTCAAGTAGATGAAGTCAAAAGAACCTTAAGTTTTAATTATAAGGTTAAAAAAAACTTTGTGAACAAGTGACAGGCGAAAAATTGTGAAGACCGTCTCTGGACGGTTTTGCCGATTTGCATGTAAGACACATCAAAGGTAAATTTTATGTACAAAACAAGTTTTATTGAGAGAAAGAATGAAACAAAGTTACAAACATATATTTTCTGTGGTGATAGTTCCAGAAAAAATTTAATCACCTTGACCGCATAACTGTAGGTCGCATTTGAAACAATACCATTTGCAATTTTTGCATTTTTTCTTGACTTTTTTATCTACCCAAACAGGAAAATGATTGACACCATCGAACTGGACATCAGCCACTCGATGAATAACTCCTTTCCCAGCATCTGATATGCCAGGCTCTGGTGATATTGGTCCATGATGGGCATTTTGAGCACATGATAGTCGTCCTACAAGTCGTTTATCTTTTGCAGAAACAAGTCCAGCAGCTATTTTCTCACGGAAATCTGGAATCTGTAAAAGCTGTTGCTCATCGTCTTCAGGAAATATTTCTTTTTTCGGCATGCAAACGATCGTACAAAATAAATGCG
The DNA here is from genome assembly GCA_963920525.1 of Dichetophora obliterata. Lineage (NCBI taxonomy): Eukaryota > Metazoa > Arthropoda > Insecta > Diptera > Sciomyzidae > Dichetophora > Dichetophora obliterata. The sequence continues at coordinate 282,918,519 of OY986435.1, forward strand.
TTTGTAGAGGCCATGTCCACAAAATGGTATAACAATTTTATCATATTTCGAGTTTTTGCTCTGATATGATATCTGCCCATGAAGATCGGTACACCTTTCTTTTTTCGCTGAGATTCATCGTGAAACGATAAATATTATTTGACACTAACAAAACGTTTCGATGGCATATACTTCTGAATTGGCAAGAACGCGTTCTTCCCCAATAGTTTTCTTAATTAAAAATAAAAAAAATAAACTGGCCATTTCAGCCCTTGGAAGGACCTTGACCTAGCTTCTATTGATAAATTGTGTTGTGCGTGTCATTAAATGTTTGATCACAAATGATCGAGAACTGGACCTATGGGTTTTATGCCGACTCCGAACGGCTTATGTTCTCAAGAAGCTTTACATGGAAATTTGTACACTCTGAGGTTTGCCATTGTCTACAAAGAGGTGACGACCGAACAGAAAAATTAATTCAATTGAAAAAACTTTTCTGTCTGAGCTGGAATTGAACCCGGTCTACCGCGGTTCTTTAGCTTAGGGGCCACGCACTCTACCCACTAGGCTACGGCCGCCACTTTCTTAATTAGGAAAGCTATATATTGACATGTACAACATTACGCCGATGTTATGTCTTATTTCAGTCTCATTTGTGCTAAATATTGAGCTTATATTTTCCTGAAAAACACAGTGGTTTGTTTCTACAACGACCAATTCAACACCATTATCATTGAAAACGTAGTCGAAGAATTCCATTGGTGCTTGAAGCTCTTTGACAGACAATGGAAGTTACGAATCACTTTGAAATTCTACCTCGTTTATGTGTAAAAGCATGGAGCATTTGCTCCATATAAGTTTTGATAGCTCTTTCGAGTCTTTTAATATAGCGTTAAGACTTGTTTTTAAAAATATAGACAAAGTATATTTTCTCATAAATTGATTTATAAAAAATAATATAAATAAAGTTATACCTCCAATAAAGCTACCAGTATTAGATTAAACTGATGGTCCAGTGGGTTCAATTGTTGGAAACAGAGATCAGGCTGATAATGGTAGTTCTTGTGTTCAATTATTTCGATCGATGAAACATATTGAACTAAACTTGAAAATGCCGATGGTAGCTTCAGTGCATTATAATTCAATGACACATTTATTGCCTCTACATATGAATCCGTGTTCTAAGCCGCATTCATATTCATATTTCTCTAACAGGCGTGTGTCGGGTGCAATGTTATCAAAAACATAGTTTGGATCAGCATCACTCACTGTTACTATCACACAGTAATCCTATCAAAACTTTCATCAGCGCTTCCTTCAGAATCGATAAACTCGAGCATTTACTCATCAGACATTGCCCCAAAATTGACCTTTTTTCGTAAACGATTAGTAGAATCTATCTCACACAAAGTCAAATAAAACTGTGAAAATAATAGAACAACAGATAAAAACAACACCGAAACAAGGAGGAACGCAAACAGGCAAAACCGTCTACAGACGGTATTCACTATTTCGTTTTCAACGCACAACTTATTTCTTTTTTCACTTCAAATATATTGTACAGCACAAGGATAACAGGCAAACTACGTACCGTAAAATTTTGAACTTGAATACGTTATTCAAAATGTTATTTTTTATAAATTAACAATCAGGAAATTTGATAAATAATTAACTACAAAAAACGATGGAGCACAAAAAACGATGAGGGTTAAGTGCTTGTTCCGAGCCACAGCGATTTCAAATCTCATCTCATTTTTTAATTCAAGCTTTGCAATGGAAATATTAACGTATTGCAAAAAATGGCAACCAACAACGCGGCCAATTTTTTTTATTTAAAATCATCAATAGTTATGAAGTCTAGTTGCTATGAAGAAAATTGCAGTATAGTACGGGAAAATATAACAAAAGTCTTAAGGTTTAAATTTAAATGCAATAAGTCATTATAAAATATCACTTTTCTCCCCATATTACTCTGCACGTTGAAGTTTCTTTTCTAGTTTTCTTTCAAGTTGTAACACACTCACACTTTTTTAATGTAAACACAGCAAAAATATATGAGTGTGCTGCACCTTGAACAGAAACTTGAACGTGAACTGTCTGGTAAGTGACATTGTCAAAAAAAAAAAAAAAAATTGAATACGTTGAATAAACTAAAACACAACTGTGGGGATATTTTTATTTCGACCCAATCGAAATTAGTTCCCTACTAGTTTTTGTTACGAAATTTTTTTTACTTAATTTATAATTCACTTTACATTGAAAAAACTGCTTAAGTATTATTTATTTCAATGATTTTTTTTTAAGTTTCCTCACCCAACTTGAGCACTGCACTAAACGTTATTATTTCTCATTAGAATCTACGTGATTTTTAAATTCTTTTATTCACCTCTATTCTATGTTCGCAATTTCAATTTTAAAAAATTGAAAGTTAATCACGTCCATTTAATACTCGAGCGGTTGTGTTCAGAGCATTTTATTTCTAATTTAGTCTCCATAAAATGTTACGTCTTTCATTATGATCGACCGACCAACCAACCTTACTGTATTCCTTTATTTCTTTCTTCCTCTAAATCCGCGTCAATCTCCGAATTCGTTTTGATTCAATACTATGATGCAGCTTTTGTGTGTGAAGCACGTAGCGCTTACATAACGAACAACTAAATCACGTTTATCCACTCGCCTAACACCGTTTCCATTTACTTCCTCTGCTACTGCTTTTACTTTTTCTTGTGTGATTCTACTCCTACTTATTTTCTATTTGATTTTTCTTTGTTTTATGAACTGTCTGGCATGTTGGCTTCCATTCTCTACGACTACAGTGGACTGATAATTAAGCATCGCCGCACATTGTGTGGTCCTATTGCCGAGGGATATGAGTCCAGAGCACTGCCAGGTGATTATAAGGAGGAAAATGACAATCGACGTAATCAGCAAGTTTACAGTGCCTCACCGGTGAAGACGGTGGACAAAGGAAGTGAATCAGGTGAGAATGACGGACCAGTTTGGGTTGATTGGGTTCTTGTGCAGCAGCAGCGAAAACTTTAAGCATTGCTGCCATGCCAGTACACTGTTCGAAATTCCGGTCTCAAATTAAGAAAATTTTTACTCTGTGTCACGAGCTCTAGCTTCAGCATTTAAAAAAACGACTCTGGAAAACAAGCGAGAGGCGCTAAAATCAAAAAATGTTCTCGTCCTAGGAGCTGTGCTTAGAGTCGAGTGAATTCCCGTTTCGAGCTTATCTTTTACTTTTGAAATGTTTTCGGTTTAAAAAGTTAGCGTTTCAATTTGTCGGAAAACTATTGCAGTCGATAGTTACAATAGAATTGTTGAAGCAATAGTTCTGTTTCAGTCGATAGTCAGCTACAGCTGTCTGTTGTATAATCGAAAGAACGTTGTCGCCAGAATTTTAATTTGGTGAACATCCTTTGTAGTCAAAGTCATCTAATATCTGCTACGTTATGCTGCGTGAGCTGCATTAAATTTAATAGTCAAAGCAAGAGTTCACGAAGAGCTGTGGCAGTCGAGAGTCGGCTCTTGATGTCTGTTGCGTCAAAGTAACAGTTAATGAAGAGGCGTGGCAATTGAAAGTTAGCTATTGCTATGGCAGATGTAGCACTTGCTGTCGTAGCTAATTTGGTGACATTTGTTTTCTATTACGTAATAGCAGATATCAATGGCTGACTTTGTACTACAGTCATTTTTTCAGCAAATTAAAACGCTGACGATAGCTCTTTGTGAACAGTTTTTTAGACTTTTGAACTTTACTCAGAAAACAGCAGTAGCCGGCTTTCAACTGCGACAGCTCTTCGTAAGCTATTGCCTCTACAATTGAATTTTAAGCTGCAGACAACAGTAGCCGACTATCGACTGCGACAGCCGAGTATATGCTGGTCTTGCTTTTTCTCGATTTTACTATTACTGTGTTATTACTAGTGTTCGACCGAAACCGAATCCGAATATTCGGCCATTTTATAATATTCGGCCAAAACCGAAACGAAAGCTGGTATTAATATGCAAATTTAAGTTTTTTACAAATAATTTTTTTTATTAACAGGAAACAAAAATACGATTTCATACATGTAAGAAAAAATTTAATATAAAAAAGAATTCTTTAAATATTGAAGTTTATAATAATTAATTGAAGTTTATTATAATAATAAAATAGATAATTTTTATTTTATATCTTACACACTCAAAACAATACGTACAATGTACATTTTTATAGAACTACAAAACAAAGTATCTTTGTTTTTTGAAAGGCTATTGAAACCCTATTCTGGCAAATTAACAAATTGTTAACCAGTATTTTGAATATTTCAACGTGCTTGTTGTAATTTTTTGATTTCAAAATAAAATTTGAAGCCCAAAAATAATAAATTTTGATAAAAATTGTCAACTGCTTTTCAGTTATTGGCAATTTCATTTGAAAATTTTGTTTTTTGTGCTTCAAATTTTTTTGAAAACAACAAACATATACAGGGTTGCCAATATTCGAAGCGCCCATTTTATTTTTAAATAGATCAAAGAAACCACAATTTTTTGTCTGTTCGTCATAAATATTATTTAATTGAGTTCAAGTAGATTTGCTTACATTATTTCTTGAATATGATATCTCGTAAATGGTCGCCATTGGCCTTTACGACATATAGTGCCCGTTTTGCAGCATTTTCCATGGTTTTCTTCAACATTTCGATGGGAATGGCGGTTATTTCTTGACGGATGTTGGTTTTCAGCTCTTCTAGGGTCTTTGGCTTGTTGACGTAAACCTTTGATTTCAAATAACCCCACAAAAAGAAGTCTGGAGTCATTTTTTGACATCAAACGGCCAGGGAACAATTGCTTCAAAAAATCGATTGTAGTGCGGCTTGTGTGTGGTGGCGCGCCGTCTTGTTGAAACCAGTAGTGCCTGATACGCTTTCGACGAACGATTGGCATGAAAAAATTGTTTATCATATCGCGATAACGCTCCTGATTGACAGTAACTCTGTGGCCATTATCATCTTCGAAAAAGAACGGCCCAATGAGCATTTTAGCACAAACGCCGCACCAAACAGTGACTTTTGCATCGTAAAGAGGTACCTCTTGAACCTCTTGTAGATTTTCAGTGGCATGAATACGGCAATTTTGTTTGTTTACCGTTCCGTTCAACTGAAAATGAGCTTCATCGCTCATTGAGTTGAGTTTTCACTATTGACTTGTTTTGTTGAATGTAAATTTCAACAATTTTATAGCGTTCGCGTGGCGTGTACTGTTCCATTGTAAACATTTGCTTGGAATGACGCTTCAAACGCGGTATGTCATTAGTCGATTTGGCATCACTGCGGAAAGTTACAGTATTGCCAGATGGGCGCTTCGAATATTGACAACCCTGTAGAAATATAAAAAATACTGGTTAACAATTGCTAATTGCCAGAAAAGGGCTGTTAGTATTACAAGAATAGAAATATTTCGTTTTCTTTTCCTTATTTTCACACACACAGAATACGTTCTGAATTTTAATTACCACTTTTTGGCTTCTTATTAAAAAAAATTCAATATTAATTGCACTAGAGATGATAAAATCGAAAATGATCGAAAATAAATCAAAATTTCTTGCGTTTACACGATAATTCAAGTTATAGACGAATTCATTATTTTTTTTTTTATAATGCTTGGTTTTCACTATGTCATTTTTACGACAACAATAAAGTTTATCACCTGAAATATCACATTAATAAAACTCAAGATCATTTTCTGCATAGCTCCATTTATTAATTTAATTGTTTTTAATTTTAAAAGATTTCCAAAATTAGAAAAAATGTCTACATGTTGTTTTCAATTTGATTGACAACAACTGACCACTGAAATTGACATAGTGAAAACCAAGCATAATGCGTTGTAAATATTTAATCAAACCAAACATATATTTGAATTAAATGACTGATGGAGGAAATTTTTACCAAAAGTTTCGGTTTCGGGGTTTGGTCATATTGTGGGCCGAATAGCCGAAACTGACAAAAAGGGCCGTAACCGAAACCGTAACCGAATATTCGGTCGGACACTAGTTATTACTACTAATTTCACTATTTTGGAGCTGCTGCCACTTCTCGGAGAGCAATTTAAACACTAGAAACAAGTTAAATTTTTCAACTTCTTAGGTTGAAAAGTCGAACTTTTTCAAAAATTTTTGCTATTGAGAAAATAATCCCTAAAAAAAAATTACTCAACATGTGGGCAATTCCACCAAAAAGGCCTTTTTTCAATTGAAAAATGGAAATATTTAAAAATAAAACTTGAAGTTTGAATTCTTTTTTTTATATTGAATAACAAAATCATCTTCATTTAGAGAACGCAGGCAATAGAAAAAACTTAAACACTTTTCCGCACGTTTTTATCATATAAAAAAAAAATAAACTGGCCATTTCAGCCCTTGAAAGGACTTTGACCTAGCCTCGTTGATCAATTGTGTTGTGCGTGTTATTAAATGTTTGATCACAAATGATCGAGAACTACCTACGTATTTTGTGCCGACTCCGAACGGCTTATGTTCTCAAGAAGCTTTACATGGCAATTTTTTACTCTCTGAGGTTTGCCATTGTCTGCAGAGAGATGACGACCGAACAGAAAAATTATTTCAATTGAAAAAACTTTCTGTCTGAGCTGGAATTGAACCCGGGCTACCGCGGTTCCTAAGCTTAGGGGCCACGCACTCTACCCACTATGCTACGGCCGTTTTGATCATATATTTGATAACTAATTTAATATGTTATACTTAATTTCGTTTTAGTCTATAACAAACTAAATATACAGTTGGTTGCAGAAATGACAACTTTTTTTTGGCTTAAATAATTATAATATAACAAATAAGTTTAATTTAGCACTTGAGCTTTGCACTCAAAACCACTAGAGCCTTTTTGAAATTTGAATAAAAGTTAAGTAAACAGCAATACTGAGAGGGCGCTTAAACGATACTTGTCTCTTTGTTTTGCGAAGCTCAAAAAGTATTAAAATCTAGGGACAAAAAATTTGTTTAGAAGAAACATAGTTAAATAAATTGCATAATTATTAAGAATGGCAAAAATGCACACGGTATACGTATTATTTTGACCTTGTCATCAGGGTTACGTAGAAATAAAAAATTGCGGAAGCTACACTCTTTGAATTGTTATAATTTTGTATTGAGAACAGGTTACAGGAATGACATTTTAGGCATATTTTGGATACTTCCACCTGCAAAATTAATATTTTAATTACCTGTTACTACAAAAATTTCAAGAAAAAACTTTTTAAGAAAGCTGGAGTATTTTTATATAACAAAAATTATTTTTCTTTTTGTCACTAAAAACTGTAAGGACATGTAAATGGTCACTGTTGGCACATTGCCCATATTTAGACTTAGAAAAACGCTTGGTTTTGTTAACTAAATTTTTTGAGTTGGCGTCTCTTTTCCATGTATCCATTGTATTAAACTTTTACAAAATTTTGGTTTATACGTATAACAAAGCTAAGTCGTAGCTCGTTAAATTCGTATATGTGAAGTAAAAGCAGTTATTAATTGAATGGTTTTTCTTGAGGTTAATAAATATTGCTTTGACTTACCAGAAATCGACCATTGACCATCTCCGATTCGTCTCAATTTTATTCTTAGATTGATTAATTGTTAGAAAATCAAATCCAGAGTTTGAGATTTTAAGAATTTTTTTCGCGAACCCAAAAAATAGGGTATATTTTGAGACAACGTAGCACAATCAATTTAAATCCGATATTCGTAAATAATGTATCATCGGAAAGGTTATTTTGTCTATTTTAAGGTAAATTTATAAAACTTTCGAAAAAAATGCAGTCAGTTTACCTATTGGAAAGGATATTTCGTCTATTTTAAGAAAAAAATATAAAACTTTTGAAAAAGTTTTTCCTATTCTTAATTTCATTTTATTATTTTTTTTAACATTTCATTACCTTTCCAACGATGTAAAATGAAGGTGTGCTCTTGAAGGGTTCAGAAGTTATGGCGTAGTACGTGAAGTATTACGAAATTTTCAATACAAATTCGACTAGCGTTGAATTCAAAATTGAACAATTTGAAAGTTGAGCAAATTCAAAGTCTTTGATAGCTAGTTGAATTTGTATTGAAAATTCATTACCACTTAACGTTTTATGCCATAACTTCTGCACCCTTCAAGAATAAAAAAATTAAAATAATGCAAAAGAAAAAACATTAAAGCACCTGTCCATGATATTCAACTGATATTCAACTTTGAAACTAAGAATTGCTTAACTTATTGCATTTTTTCAAAATTTTTATATTTTTCCTTAAAATAGACAAAATAACATTGCCAACGATACTTAATTTACGAAAATCGGATTGACTAATTGAATTGACTGTGCTACGTTAATGTTCATATATAAAATAAATTTTCAATATCTAAAAATTTATATTGCCATAAGCAAGTATGCCGTTTGTTAAAAACTTAGATTGGATGAAATTTTCATCCAAAATTATTGCAAATGCCTTATAGACTTCCTCTTCGAATATAAAAAAAGATTGTAATTCCATTTGCTATTTTATAATATTTTGAAAAGAAAGAAGCTTAAAAAGTTGAAAAAGTGAACCAGAATTTTGAACCGTGTAGCACGTAAAGCTCTCACATTCAGCTAGTAATTAAATTCACGTCCACTCTGTTCTTCTTTTATATTTCGCCATTAATCGTTCTTTGACTAGAAATGTATGAGATCTCACCGTATGCTACATTCAGCGTGAATGGTGGACGCACAGGTGCACCCAACCCATCCAAGACACCTGCCCGTGGTGTGAACGCATCCTCGCTGGACTATACAATGCAATTTAAGACCTTCGGCCACCCCGAAGGTGACAATTTGAATGCAACTGCATACCCGCTGCTACCCAGTGCCGGCTTCGGTCACGTCAAGTCAAAGTCCAGCTGGCATAAACAGCGTTACTACAACACAGATGGTAAGATTCGCACGTAGATGGCTTCAATTTTATTTTATTTCTTTAGAATATGCATCCCACTTCTCTTTATTAACTATAAAATCATAATAGATGACTCCACGCTAGGCAAATCTGTGACTATGCTGGCAAGTGGTCCCGAGAACAGCAAGAAGAAATCCTCCCGCAGCGGTAGCGGTGGCAATAAGAGCAACAGCAGCAGCAGCGGTGGCTGCGCTGTTGGATGTGGTCCTTCAAGTAATGGATTAAATGGTGTTGGAACAGCCATCGGCGTTCATTGCGAATCGGAGTCGGATACTAGCTTAAGTCCCAGCACTGAGTTCTCTAATATGCCAACTTATCGAGTTCCTTGTAAATCGTCACGTAACAATGATGGCCGTGGCGGTATAGGTTCGTATGGCTGGAGGCGTGGCATTGCTGATGTCACATCCAACCCATACCTTTTTTCAGATATGTTTCGACCCGATTCAAGTACCGAGTCGAATAATGATCAACACTCACCAGTGGAACGACGCATGAATACACCGCGTCATCTAGTAACTAGCAGCAATGGTTGCGGAGGCGTTGCTGCTTTAGGCGCTGTACTGATGGATAAACGAGCCCATCGAAACAGGAAACAACAACAGCAGCAGCTACCAGGCAAGGATTCAATGGATATGATTTGTCCTGGAAGTAACAACAGGTAGTTCAGGTACCTAAACCCCAAAATCCACAAACAAAAAAATCAAAAATAAATATTATTTTCGCCACAATTGGTCAGTTATTGGCTTTTTTGAAAAAAGATAATTTATTTCAGTACAATTGAATATACATAAGTATGTTAGTATAGAATGACATCTGAAATGCGTTCATGAAGTAATGTTTTTGTTACTGGTTCGCTAAGACTATATTAATTAAAAAAGTATAAAAAGTATAGGTAGGTAAATAAAAATTTGACTTAATTTTAACTACTGTTAAAACAGCGCAAACTTGGTTACGGATTTATAATGTATGTAACGTTTCTAATGTTTGATTCCAAGTTTGAAGCACCAAATTATTACGTGTCATTTTATAATTTTTGCAAATTTATTGCCTTAAGTTATTTTAATTATTATAAAATGTGTCAGAAAAAATAGGTAAAATCAATATTTATCGGTAGGGTTAATGACGTCTTCCAAAGTTATTCAAATTATTCAGGGATGTAGTCAGGTGCTGCGGCCTCATTTTCAAGGTTTATTTCGTGGCATTTTAAACTGTACAAAAATAATTTTTTTTATTTGACGATATTTTTTTACATTTTTACAAAAAAATTACGAAAAAGAAAAACTACATTTGTGAAAGAGTGCAGACGATGTGATCATCATGGAAAATGGGTTTAAGTATAAATTGCTTAAACTAATAAAATAAAATTTTTTTCTCTTAAACAATATCATAAAATAATAAGTTTTTAATAAGTTTTAATTTTTGGGTCACGGCAGACTTTTTTGTGGAAACGCCCATATGTCAATGAAAAGAAGATACACCTGTAAATTACAGTATATATTTGAATAAAAATTTTAAGGCAAAATCGTCCTAAGGATTCTAAGTCACGAAATTTTTACAAATTTTTATCTATAAAATTTTTAATCTTCTGTCAGAACTACATAATATCCATTTAAATTATAAAACAAAATGTGATTACGCTTCTAACAATGTACATCACGAATTAATTAATTGGAGAATCACTGCAGCATTGAATTTTGAAAACTAGCATTTTTATATTTTCACACAAAAATTTAAAAATGTTTATTGAAAACAGCGGTACACTTTATAATTAATATCTAAGTTTTTTCAGTTTGTTGTTCATAATGTCAAAAATTGTATTATATGTAAAATTTTTGTTGGAAACAATGTCCCTTATGATTAAATCCGGCAGAGTTCGAGATATTAGACGCAATAAAACCAAGAATAAAAAGCAAATATAAGACTGGCTTTTATTCAAAAAGTGACCTTGAGCCCGAATTAAACTCAAAATCATTAATTAAGAGGTTAAAGGAAAAATTATACTATTATTAAGTATAATTATATACAGGGCTAGGAATCTAATGCAAATGCATGTTTTTACTGAGCATCTTAAAATGGAAATGGTTAAGTTATCTTTACGAATCATGAAATTTCCTTTAAAATGGCATCCAATCGTTAGTGCATATTTGTGCAAATTTTTCAATAAATGCATGGTTTTGCATATTTTACAAAAAACTGCCGTTTTTGCATATTTATTGCGCATATTGCAGTAAATTTTGCAATAAATGCAGGGTTCAGAATATTCACACACCTTCACTCACAAACATTTTCTTGAAGCACACAACACACAATTTTATTTTCATTTCATTTTTGTGTGTAACGTAGTTATCGTGTTGTTGATCATCCAACATGAATTCTTCGTTTTAATATTTGCTTGTGCGTCACAATCTCAAACAATGATCGATCTCAACAATTCTCTGTGTTTCAGTTTTACACTTATGTTTGCGTCAAAATGTTCATGTTGGAGAATTCAGGCCTTTGTCAAACCCAAAACAAAGACAATTTTTCCAACATGAATAAGTGGTGTTTGCAAAATTGTCTTTGTTTGTGTCGGTCATTAAGATCGATCACTACCGTCGTGTGGCGTAAAAAACAAATGCTGTTCTGGTTGCTGTGCAGCGTATTGTACTGGTTTTTGACCAAGTGTAGCAAATTTCGGCGTCAATTAGAAAATATTTTAAAATATTAAAATAATAACCTAATAATATGTCTTTTCAAGAGTTTTAAACGTCATTTATCAGTGTTAAGGGGTCGCTGATTTCGAATCTAAAGTCAGAATTTTAAAATTCAAGATGGTGGATAGAGTTGCCACCTTTATTTTTTGTAGTTTTATGAATTCGGGGCTGGCAAAAAAAAAATGGTACACCAAAAATGGGTCGCTGAATCCGAATCCGTCGTCAGAATTTAAAAATTATAAAATTTTGAAATAATAGGGTTGCCACCTAATAATGTATATTTTCAAGAGTTTTAAACGTCATTTATCAGTATTAAGGGGTCGCTGATTTCGAATCTAAAGTCAGAATTTTAAAATTCAAGATGGTGGATAAAGTTGCCACCTTTATTTTTTGTAGTTTTATGAATTCGGGGATGGCAAAAAAAAAGTGGTACACCAAAAATGGGTCGCTGAATCCGAATCCGTTGTCAGAATTTCCAAATTATTACATTTTAAAATAATAGGGTTGCCATCTAATATTATGTCTTTTTAAGAGTTTTAAACGTCATTTATCAGTGTTAAGGGGTCGCTGATATCGAATTTGGAAAAATTTTATAATTTGAAAATTCTGACAACGGATTCGAATTGAGCGACCCATTTTTGGTGTACTATTTTTTTGCCAGCCCCGAATTCATAAAACTACAAAAAATAAAGGTGGCAGCCCTATCCACCATCTTGAATTTTAAAATTCTGACTTTAGATTCGAAATCAGCGACCCCTTAACACTAATAAATGACGTTTAAAACTCTTGAAAAGATATATTATTAGGTGGCAACCCTATTATTTCAAACTTTTATAATTTTTAAATTCTGACGACGGATTCGGATTCAGCGACCCATTTTTGGTGTACCATTTTTTTTGCCAGCCCCGAATTCATAAAACTACAAAAAATAAAGGTGGCAGCCCTATCCACCATCTTGAATTTTAATATTCTGACTTTAGATTCGAAATCAGCGACCCCTTAACACTAATAAATGACGTTTAAAACTCTTGAAAAGATATATTATTAGGTGGCAACCCTATTATTTCAAAATTTTATAATTTTTAAATTCTGATGACGGATTCGGATTCAGCGACCCATTTTTGGTGTACCATTTTTTTTTGCCAGCCCCGAATTCATAAAACTACAAAAAATAAAGGTGGCAACCCTATCCACCATCTTGAATTTTAATATTCTGACTTTAGATTCGAAATCAGCGACCCCTTAACACTAATAAATGACGTTTAAAACTCTTGAAAAGATATATTATTAGGTGGCAACCCTATTATTTCAAAATTTTATCATTTTTAAATTCTGACGACGGATTCGGATTCAGCGACCCATTTTTGGTGTACCATTTTTTTTTTGCCAGCCCCGAATTCATAAAACTACAAAAAATAAAGGTGGCAACTCTATCCACCATCTTGAATTTTAAAATTCTGACTTTAGATTCGAAATCAGCGACCCCTTAACACTGATAAATGACGTTTAAAACTCTTGAAAAGACATATTATTAGGTTATTATTTTAATATTTTAAAATATTTTCTAATTGACGCCGAAATTTGCTACACTTGGTCAAAAACCAGTACAATACGCTGCACAGCAACCAGAACAGCATTTGTTTTTTACGCCACACGACGGTAGTGATCGATCTTAATGACCGACACAAACAAAGACAATTTTGCAAACACCACTTATTCATGTTGGAAAAATTGTCTTTGTTTTGGGTTTGACAAAGGCCTGAATTCTCCAACATGAACATTTTGACGGAAACATAAGTGTAAACTGAAACACAGAGAATTGTTGAGATCGATCATTGTTTGAGTTTGTGACGCACAAGCAAATATTAAAACGAAGAATTCATGTTGGATGATCAACAACACGATAACTACGTTACACACAAAAATGAAATGAAAATAAAATTGTGTGTTGTGTGCTTCAAATAGTGTTTATTGACATTTATGTTGGAGATTTCTGTTACATGAGTGAAAATTTCTGAACCCTGAATAAATGCTCCGATTTGCAATATTTTGCAAAAAAATAATTGTATATATTTTTTAAAGTGAATTGTTTTTCTTTTTTTATAATCACAAGCAATATTAATTTTTAAACCGATAATAATATATTAAAAAAATATTTTTAGTTGCATATTTTACCAGTTTTTAGCACATATTTAAGAGTTTTAAGTGCATGTTTTATGCGCATATTTTCAAATTTGTAGTGCATGAGATTTCGAGCCCTATTATATATAATACAGGGCCGTAGCCAAGGGGGTAGTTATGTTATGAGTTACTTCGTGTTAACAACTATAGTGTAAACAAATGTATCGTGATTTATCGGATCAATCGTGATACACTCAAAATTACCATCACTGTTCGTTTTTTCACCCTTGACATCGGCAGTTGTAGATGATTGCAGTGATGATAACAGTGAGGTCAACAAGAATGACATACACATGTATACTAGATCACCCCACAATGCAATGGTGTTTTTTTTCGCTCCACCAGAATTTTCTAATAGAATGGGGTAAAAAATAAGAATTGAATCAACAGATCGGTATCGATATGGGCCCCATACACGCTGCAACCATAGCTGGAAGTGTAACTTGGAAGTTTTTGACAGTTATCACGATGAAGTCGCAGTGTATGTGTCGAAGTTACGCAACTAATTGACGGTTGCAACTTAGGTTGCAGCAAAATTAAAGTTGTTGAATATTTTGGTCGCAGTTTCTGTTTTTTGCTGTGCAAAATGGATTGCTGCAACCATCGCAGCGTGTGTGTCAAACGTATTAAAAAAGACGTAATCATGTTAATCAAATCAATCAATCAAATCAATCAAATAATAGTCATTGTTTCAATAAATCACAAACGTTTTGATTGTCGTGGGTATGGGTCGCATTAGTGGAATATAGCCATCCGGTTTCATTTAACCCTTTCGCTACGGATGGTACACATATGTACCACCAATTGTAAACTTTGAGAAAAGTGGTAACTATCGTGCTCTTTGCTTTCCAAATTTACCATTTCGTCTCTTCAATTATGTTCTTTGTTAACAAACGGTACTTTATCAAGTATCATTGTCAACACGTGTTTGACCTATATATCAAATTAAAATAACAAATTTCGTCTAAATAAAGTTCGTTTCACTTTTGGTTTTCAGCTGGTAAGAATATTTTAACCTTTATATTATTTTTTATACATTTTTTTATATGGTACATATATGTACCACCAGTCCTGACAGGTGGTACACATGTGCACCACTAGTACAAAAAAAACGTTTACTGATTTTTCACAGGTTGAAAGAAAAATTATGAATTCAGAAGATATTCGGAAGTTGTTGGAGGATGAAGCTGAAAGTGATAGTTTGGGAGACTTTTCTGCTTCAAGCAGTGACAATTATGTGCCAAGTGATGACAATAACAGTTTAAAAAGTTGCTCAGATGAGGAAACCGAAGATGAAGACGAAGCAACTGCCGAAGAGCTAGTGGAAGATATATCCGCTAGCAACCAACCAGCTGATATTAACTTAATTTGGAATACTCCTGATGAAGCTTTTGTTACCAAGAGATCTATGTCCACCCCTCGTAGTTGTGCAATATCGCCACATATACAGCGCACATCAAGTATTAGTGAAATTTTTCACAAGCTTCTGCCAAAATCGGTTTACATGTATATAGCTCAATGCACAAATGAACGAATTGAAATACTCCAAAATGCTCAACCTAAAAAGAAAAAATTTAAAAGAACTCCAACGAATAGTGGTGAAATAGAGGTAATCATTGGATGCATGTTTATTATGTCCTACAATCGTCTTCCTTGCATAAAAGATTATTGGTCCCTTCATAAATCTCTTGGTAATCAATCAATTCATGAAGCAATTGCAAGAGATCGTTTCGAGATTATTTCATCTAAGTTGTACTTCGCAAGCCCAGAAAAACCACCAAATTGTAGTAAAACTTACTACATAGATGACATGGTGGAATGCCTGAAAAAAAATTTTCTGAAGTGTAGACAAGACAGTTGTTACCAAAGTATTGATGAATCTCAAGGGCTCAAGGACCAAATTCAAGGGCCGTAGCACACTGAAGCAATATATGCCTCTCAAGCCCACCAAGAGGAGTATTAAAATGGGGCTTCGATGCGATTCGGTTACTGGATCTGACAGCATCCCTGGGAACACTTGGAGAGCGAGTAGTATTCAAACTTACAAGTTCAATCGTAGAAAATGATGTAACCTTAGGCTTTGATTGCTTTTTCACCTCAGTGCATTTATTAGACACGATTCCTTTTCCAACTGTTGGTACAATTATGACCAACAGGAAAAATGTTCCTCAATTTACAAAACGAAAACTGGAAAGAGGAGAATCAGAATTCAAAAGCACATCATCAGGCCTCTTATGTGTAAAATGGCAAGACACAAAAGAGGTTTTGGTTATTAGCAACTGCCATAAACCTGGCATAAGTAATGTACCAAAAAAATTTAAAACAGGCGATCAAATTCAGGTTCCATGTCCAAATCAAATAAAATGCTATCACGAGATAATGGGAGGAGTCGACTTGGCAGATCAAATGACTGGCCTATATGAATTTGATCGCAAATCGGATAAATGGTGGAAAAAAGGATTTTATCGTTTGATAATGATGGCAGCTGTCAGTGCATATACGATCTACAATGATCTTAATAGAAATAAGATTCCGTTCAAGCAATTTTTGGTGACTTTGGCCGAGACACTGATCGAAGAAGGTCTTAAAACTACAACCGTTCGCAGATCACATAGACCAGGTCGTGTACCTAAGCCCGTAAAATCACTCCATCTTCCTACTGAAGGCAAAACAAGACGCCGTTGTGCTCATTGCACACAACAAAAAAAACAAACACGTACATTTACGATTTGCACTGAGTGCCAAAAACTGTTTTGCAATTTTTCATTCATAAGTTTGCACTTGTCGTTAAAAACACTTCATTAAATGTTTACTTCCTTATTATACTGAGTATTACACGGGGGTTACACGAGACAGTACTGTTAAGACAGTCGCAACACATTCACAAATTTTTACTCACACACACTCATTTTTGCAGCAATCTGCTACTGTCTGCTCTACTGTCTTAACTTTTTTGTAGACAGTTGGCGGGACAGTATCTAGGACAGTAGAATGATAGTTAGCATATCAAATGACAGAATATGATAAAATTTAATAGAATTAATTGGAAAATTGCAATAATTTGGCGTGCTCGTAGTTTTAACAAAAATTTTTTCATAAAATATAAATTATTTACTATTTTGTCTACTGTCTTGCCAACTGTTTTACCAACTGTCTATACTCTTATTCACAGACACAAAGTTTGACAACTAATACGTATTTTTCACTGTCTTACCAGTACTGTCTCGTGTAACCCCCGTGTTAGACTGAACTAATTGTTTTCTTTTTTTGTTTTAACATTACATCTCTTAATAATTGAATTGCTTTATTTTATTTTTTATTAAAATTGTTTTTTTTTTATATATGTATTATTTGCGTTTTATGGGACGGTTGGTACACATTTGTACCACTTAACAAGACGACTGGTACAATGGTTTACCAGCCCCCCTGAGTTTCCCCACTAGCGCAAGCACCCACTTCCCAGCCATACTAATTCTGGGAGACACAAAACACATATTGAGTACATAAATTACAATATAGCATTGCCATTCGAAAGCCGTAGCGAAAGTGTTAAAGCATACAAAACTTTTTTGAAAATATCTTAAACAATTTTTGAGCTATAACTTCTTAAAAAAAAGTAAAGGTTTTTATTATCTTTCGAAAGATAATTACACAGGTGAGACGGCTCGTGAAAATTTTTTTCCGGTCCGAAACGCATCAACATCAACATTTAGTTTCTTGATAATTTGTTTCCAGTTTTCTAGTTTGAGATAAAGTGGTGAAAAATTATTCTTTTTAAGGTGGAACTATTGGAGTTCTTAGCATATTTTTTCTTCTTTTTGAATCATTTTTCGTTAGGGCCAGTCTTTCCTTGTATTTTTATCCACCGCTCGACTAGCCCACTCGCAAAAATAGTAAGGATACTTAGTGTAGCTTTCTAGCATTCTTATTAAAATTGTTAGGTACTTAAAATTACTAACCACCTGCCATATTATTATAGTTTTCATATCCGAATAGCATTTCATTTTTGTGATGCAGAAACATGGAATTTAAGCCTATAAAAAATATGACGAAATATTTAAAGACTGTTATTAGAGCAATCAATTAAAATTCGAAACTCATCTGTTGCATAGCTATGACCCAGGACTCCAAAGATTTCCGGCACGTCTACACAAAGAGCAAGTTAACCACTGTTACCATTTTGAACGAGGGTTTATAGGCTTTACGATCATCATTACGGTTCGTGTGATCTTAAAATATCTTTAACAAGATTCCAGTGCTTCAGTCTAGTACCAAGAATTTCGGTTTGCCTTTTTTTTAAATTATAGTCATGTCATTATCGTCAACATCTTTGTCGTTATTTTTACTTGAAACTTTTTTATTAATTGGCATTTGATTTGTAGCGATATCCAGAAAGAAAAGTTTTATCAACGATTATTTTTTTCATACCTTTTGTATGAAGATCTATACAGCTAGTTTTAATCATAATTATATAACAACAGGCTAGTTTTAATTCGGCAGTGAATCTTTAACCAATTTATTAGTAGTGAACCTTGTTTAATAGATATTATGATGGTAACATAATTTACGGTTACATATGACGGTTTTTATGATATAAAAACAACACATAAATCAAAATTTTGTTTTTGGACCTAAGTCCAGATATTGAGGGTATATTTAAAATATAAAGTGTGCAGTTTCTCAGTGCTCGACTAAACCTATAACATGCACTATTTGATTACTATTTTGTTACGTAGTGTTATTGTTTTGTAGGCTTGTCATTCTGGCAGGTAGTGGATTTAAACATTTTTATTAAAAAATAACAAAATTACGGACTTCTAAGCAGACATTTAAAAAATAGCTTTTTTTGAGTTGACAATCGGGATAAACAATAGGAAAAAATTATATAAAATTAACAATTCTACTACCTAGAGAGCAATTGGCATGCCGAATATCGTTTTAAAATTTCTTAAGGATGAACCTTAAGACAACATCCGAACAAGATTTTCACTGCTCATAAGCCGAACTAGGTAAAAAATTACCTGTAAATTTATAGTAAACAAGTGGTTACTAAATTTTTATTGTAAAATTCTCTTCTAAGGCCGCATTCATAGTGAACGCTATTTGCTGAGCTGAGAGGTTTAGCTGAAAAACGCTTTGTGTATAATGATATGAAAAAAGCTAATAGTGTTCACAGTGCAAGCTGATTCCGAGCATAAATCTACTTTTTAAATGCTTTTCATAAGCGCTGATTTCCATCTCGTTTGTTCACACTACAAACTTTAAACACCAATAAGCTCAAGAAGCTACTTTGTGAAGCGTTGAATAAGCGTTCACTATGATTAAAAAAAAGCTCGATAAAGCAGCTGTATGAATCAGCTTCAACCAAAGCGTCCATTATGAACGTGACCTAACACTGCATGTTATATATGAAAAGTCTGACTTATTTCAAGCTAAGAATATACAGTTAGAGACCTCAAACTTTGACGAAGTATATTTATTTTTTTAAGGTCTTCTGTATATTATCTATAAAACAGTTATTTAATTTGATGACATGTTTAATGAACTCTCTGCGAAGAACTCAATTTACCCAGCCTTGCTTTAAATTCTGTGATGTTTGCTCTTTTCTTCTTTCAATTAATCATTATGATGTTACTTACTAAACATAAAAAAAAACTTGCGCTGTCAACCACAACCAACTCTTCCTCACCGGCTTAACCTCAACATTGACATCCCTTCATGTTACTGGCGCTGCTGCATAATAGCATTGACAGTGAGGTTCATTCGGATACAATAGCGGCCGTTGCAGCAGCAGCAGCTATTTCCGAGGATTTGGGTTTTCGTCCTCCTTCGGGTTTTACAGATTCACGTTCAGAATTCAGTGAAGCAGAGTGCGATAGAGAGCAGCGAGCATTGGATCTGGAGGTGCAGCGAGTCATGGAAAATAGTGACGGGAAGCTAGCAAACATGGACAGAGAGGAGCTCACCTCACTGTTAGCAAGGTAAATTTATTTATGAAAACTTAAAGGATTGCGATTGCGGGGATTGAGGGGCGCAATAGTTCTTCAAAAGAAGGAGTTAAGTTTGAGAGTAATCAAAGATATTTATAGAAGCATTAAACGCTAAGTCAATCTTAATTGTAGTTTTTATATATACCTACAAAGTTTTTAGATATAAATACATATACTATCTTCTTTTATCACAAGATGTTTATAATTTTTAAGACATTTTGAATTCTATCTATTTATTTTTCTTCGTTCTCCTAGATATCACGAAAAGAAGGAACAAGAACGTCAAGAATATACTATACATGTTTAGAGATTAATCAATACCTTGAGAATAAACCAACACACGAACAACTATTTTTCAATATATTTTTATTTAAAAATAAAAATGGAAAATAGTACTGTTTAAATGTGAAACGATAACTGATGCATTTAAAATTAAGATAACTCACCACGGTAATATATTAAAACTTTTCTTAAACTAGGTACAACTTCAAAGACTTCTTTGACTTGCAAGGAACTGCAAAGATTCCACTTACTTTTGTTGAGTGGATGTGTGTGTATTCCAAGACAAATACTTATATAAATCAAATATTTATTGTGTAAGTTAGGCTTAAAATCGTATTATTACTCTGTTGTGATATTTTTATCTTCTGTCTGTTTTGTATACAGTTTTTATCATTCTAATTTAAAAAAAAAAGTTTCAAAGCTGAATACATTTCTAAAATCTAAGAACTGCCAAACTTTTGCTTTTATTTTCAACTCTTCAAGCCTTATGGTCCAGTTAGCCTCGCATGGCATAGCAGTGCATGGCTTAACAAGCGTCACATCGAAATCTGTTCAATAGGATTTGTGTGTATCTGATTATGCACAACATGGCAACGCATGGCAATGCTCAGATAAAAACAGAAATGCATCTCTGACTACATAGATAAACATGGAAGATCTATTTCATTTTAATATCTGTGTATTCTTCTATGTATTTGACGTTTTGGCAAAACAGATGTGAAGTTGTAAAATTGTTTGATCAAGTGCGGTTAATTTATTAAAATAAAATCGTTGTATTCTTCTTTTTTATTGTTTTATTTTGACCATGTGACTATGCTTTGCATAATCACCATTTATTTAGCTGTGTGCTAGCTGCTTATCTGCGTTGCATGCGCTGCTGTGCCATGCGAGGCTAACTGGACCATTATTTTTATACTTATGTAAGTTGTAGGAGAACAAAAAATAGATAAAAGTAAAATAATAAACAATCCAATTGCTATTTCTCTTTAGTTTAGGATTTTTTAAGCAGGTGTTCAGAATGTATTTCTAATTGTGCATACATGGAGAGAAATAGTATTTTTATATTAAGCAAATATCTTGCTTGATTTAAGAAAATTTAAATTTAAGCCTCATTTGCTCAAATCAAGCATTAAAACTAAAAATAAGAATAAAATTGTATAATGAGCATTTATTTATAAAATTGAGTAAAATAAATGATTGCTTGGAATTAGAATAAAATACTTGATTTTAGAACCTGGAACAAGACTTAAATCAAAAAATAATTTTTCATAAAGCATTAAGAAAATTGTTCACTTGAATCAAGCAAATTGCTCTCAACTCAAGGATGCAGACATTTTATCGAACTTTTGCTTTTTGCAAAATAGTAGAAAAAAAATCCTTTGAAAAGCTTAAAAACGCAAAAATAATTCTGTTTTGCTTAAACAGAAGTTGTGCGTATTAGCAAATCAAAGTGGATGGACTGCAGAATTCACAGAAGACTACTAAAGAGTTGATGTAGATATCCACGAAACAGTTTGTCTAGTTTGCTTGGTGCTTTGTACTGCAAAAAATTTGTTGGCATTAAGCTCAAATAAAATTCCAAAAAAATTATTATTAGAATAGAACTAGCAATATTTGAGAATTATAAAAACAATATATCAAGGAAAATAAATTTCTCAAATCAAGCAAATGATTCCAGTTTTCAGTGAATTCTTCACTTGAATCAAGCAAATTTTTCTTAGTTCAAGGACAAAATTTCCTAAATCAAGCAAATTAGTCTAACTTTCAACATATTGTTTACATGAATCAAGCAAATTTTTCTCACTATCAGACTTGAATTAAGAAATTATATTCTTGACTCTTAAGCAAATGTTACTTGAGTTAAACATTTTTTCTTAGTATCATGTATTTTAAATTTGCTCAATTTCAGCAAAATAATATTTGGATTAAGAAATTTACGCTCGAGTGTAAACTGATAGCCTATTTGCTTGATTCAAGCATAGAATGATTTTTCTCTCGGTGTACGTAACTATGTTTATTAAGAATCTAAAACAAAGATAATTGTTAGAGATAAATATTATTAGGTAAGCTGAAACAATATAAATGTAACACTGAATTGTAAATTTAAATAATGGACGGAAATAAAGTAATAAAAAAACCATTGGTGTATTAATCCTGATAAAAAGAATATTATAAAATATTTACCATAAAAGTAAGTAACGCAGCTGAACAAAACATCACAAATATCAATATCTTTTTTGTGTGTAAAAATGTTTTATTTTAATTTCAGCACAATTGAAGGGTAAAATTATTCCTCTTACGGGCATGTTCTAATAAAACTTGACAAAAAACTCAATTATTTTTACTTTTTATATGTTTTTTATACATATATATATATTTATTTTTTATAATATGCTTCCAAAGCAGTTTGGCTGACAACAATTTTAGCGCTAAAATCTTAAAAAGTGTTTTCTGAAAAATTTTGTTTTCAAAACTGGTCTCCACGATATCTCAAGAACAACTCTATGGTTTGAGTTGGATTTTTTATGTGTTTTAAATTAAGTAAAATTTATTGGATTCTTATTCTAAATTCAGATAATATTGGCCGATTTTTCTACTTTTAAAGTTTCTCGACAGGTTTTTAGCTCTTTAAAGACCGAAATTAAAAATCCACATGTCCGCCATTTTTGTAACTTTCAACTATTGGCACTTCACATTACACTTTTATGCACAAAACAAAAATGCCTACAATTCAAAAATCAATTATTAAATATGGCGAGGTCACCATAATCCTTGTGAAATCGTCTCAAGTCGACTGAAACCGCCACGTAGTGTTTCCTGGACAACGTAGAATTGACATCTGTCAGTTTGGCGGCTAGTCTGAGCGACGGCGCTTAAAACAGGTTGTCCGTCGGGCTTAAAGCCCACTAGTAAAAAACAATTTCAATGAAAGCAAATAAGAATATAAGAAAAATTATCCCCAAATCTGATGACGACTACCGCAAACGAAAAACTGATAATGATTTAAGGATATGCACATGCATAGGCGTCCACAGGGGGGTGCAGGGGGGGGCAAGTGCGGGAAAAATTTTATAAATATTTATTTTTAATGTGTATATGTTATATAGTCATAAAAAATTTTAAAAAATAAAAAGTTCTAAGCCTGAGTCCTAATATCTTAATATTTTGGTAAAAATCTTAGTTTTGTCACGTTTTGTTACGATTTCGTTAACTACTTATACGCATTGGTCATACAGCAATTTTGTGTAGCGCTACAACACGCTCCAATACGTTTGCATAAAGTGCCAAATAGACTACACAGATTGTCTGCGCAAACAAGTGTTTGCGCACTCTATTCGACAGTGTGTTTGGCTGTTTTTAGGTTTGTGCTGATGTCTGCTATAAAATATTTTAAGTTTTGGTTGTGTTTGCGCAAACTTGCCATAATACCGAAAGTTTTATACAGTGAAGACGTACAGTGGCTCACAGCTTATTTTATGCAGTGCATACTTTAAACTTTAGGGCTTTATAAAAACGAAACTAACAGGAATACAAAAGATAATATGGTGTCATTTAAAAGAGCAAAAAGTCTAGTTAAATAAAGGTTTTCCATTAATTGTGAATACATATATTTAGATGTTTAAAAAATAAGAGAACAGAAAATACTGCTTAATTTCATCTCGCAGCTTATTTTATGCAGTCACTTCTCTCTGTTACGGTACTATAATGCTGCGCTGTCTAACGGTACTTTCGTTAGCTATGCCATCGTTATATTTCTATAATTGCTTTGTGTTAGCTTTTTAGTCGGATTTTATTGCTTCAAGTGTCTGCTTCTATGATTATTTAAAATAGGAGCGCGCACAACGCTACAACAACGAGAATTGGTTATATACTATTTTAAAAACAGCAGCTCGGAGTGAAAAATGGCTGAAATGGTTAATAGCAATTCCTCTACAGTGCAAAAAATCAACGAGCGCTTCGTTCATAAGAATCGATTGCACAATAAGAGCAAAAAAGCACCAAACAAAATTTTTAATGCAACCGACGAGCGTCATATTGTACGGAAGATAAAGGCTAATCCGAGACTCTCAGCTCCGAAAATGGCTTTTGAAGATCAAACTGACCTGAGCAAACAGAGTAGTGCTAAAACTATTCGACGTGTCTTGCGCAAAAAGAACTTTCATGGCCGAGTAACACGAAACAAGCCGTTTATTATCCCCAAAAACAGATTATGCAGACTCAACTACGACAAAGAACATATGTCCAAGGCTCCAGAATACTGGAATTCAAATATTTTTGCAGATAAATCGAATATCAATTTATTCGGTTCAGATGGTATGTGCTATATGTGGCGAAAACCGAATACCGAAGTCAACAAAAAAAACTTAAAACAAACCGTGAAACATGGCGGTGGCAGCGTCATGGTTTGGGCCTGAATGTC
This sequence comes from Dichetophora obliterata, assembly GCA_963920525.1. NCBI lineage: Eukaryota > Metazoa > Arthropoda > Insecta > Diptera > Sciomyzidae > Dichetophora > Dichetophora obliterata. Next base: position 282,943,038 of record OY986435.1, read on the forward strand.
AGCTGCTGGTACTGGGAAGTTGCCGTTTATTAAAACAGCAGTAGACAAATCTAAGTACCTACAGATCCTGAACAACAATTTGTTGCAGAGTGCAAAGGTTCTGGGTATAAAATTGAATTTCCGATTTTACCAGGATGACGATCGAAAGCACAAAGCGGGTATTGTGCAAACCAGGCTAATATACAACTGCCCACAATTGATGACGCCGCCAGCACAGTCGCCAGGCCTTAATGTTATTGAAAATGTGTGGTCTTTATTGGAAAATAAAATCCGAAAACATCAAATTTCAAACAAAAACCACCTGAAAGAGATATTGAAAACGAAGTGGGCGAATATTTTGCCAACTATCACTTAAAAACTGGTCGCATCAATGCCAAACTACCTCAGATCTGTTGTGGACAACAAGGGCTATCATACCAAATAATAAAAATATCAAATATCATTAATTAATACGAAAAATTTATAAATGACAAGTGACTGCATAAAATAAGCTGTGATATAAAATTAAACAGTATTTTCTGGTTTCTTAATTTTAAGCCAACTTAATATATACTTTTACAATAAATTAAGTTAATTTATTAAACTAAACATCTTGTTCTTTTAAATGCTACCATATTATTTTTTCTATTCCTGTTAGTTTCGTTGTTATAAAGCCCTAAAATTGAAAGTATGCACCGCATAGAATAAGCTGTGAATCACTTTTTGTGAAGGAAAATATATAAAAATGAAAGCAGAAAAGAAAAAATTAATACAAATTAAAAGTCTGCGAAAAAATGTGAAAAATAAAGTCTGTGAAGTGTATGGTCGTCGCTATGACGAGAAAAAAAGTCTTGTTTGCGCAAATAGTCTGTGCAGTCTATATGGCCCTTAAACAGCCCTGATCAGCGATTAACGATTAACAATAGATTTTTTCTATTTGTCGTCTGTTGTGCATCTATTGTTTTTATTAATATGTTGCATATGTGGAGTGCATTAACGTGCAGTGTTCACAAAATTTTCACCGAAAATCTCAAACAATAAAATTACATAGGTAACATTTCACGTTCATTCTCATATATGTGCACACCTTTTCCCCCCCCTAGAAAAAGTTCTGCGGACGCCCTTGTGCACATGGGAAGGTGCCTCTATCTAACTGACTGATGTCTTGGAAAGATATAAAGCTGATATCTCTGCTATCCAAGAAATGCGATGGAAAGGACAGGGTTGCACTCGCCATGCACTCTGTGTTATCTACTAAAACAGCCATACGGAAAAGCACGAGTTTGGATGCGGATTTGTAAGATGCGGCAAGAGACTACGCCTCCACGTCCTGCGATTCACACTTGTGAACAAACGGCTTGCCATAATCCGAATCAAGGTTACATTAAATTCTTTAATATAAGGGGTCGTTCATAAACTACGTTACTAATTTAGGGGTGGGAAGGGGAGGGGTTTTGACATGAACTACAATAAGTAACGGTAGGGGAGGAGGGGTTTCAGATATTGTAACGTGACCAAAAAAAAACTCAAAAAAATTCAATTTAATATTATTTAAGACTAGCTGTGATATTAACCCGATGTTACTATGGAATGTTATACTTTTAAAATTTTTTATTTTTGCGGCTTTTATTTGAATTTTCTTTAAAATTAGGGAGGATTTGCTTGAGTGTGTTATAAGATGAGGAAAATATGTCTCTTAAGAAAAATATATTTTTATGATTTGAGTAGTCAAAATTTATAATAGTTGTAATTTGTTCCTCGCAAACGGGGTTCTGCATACGAAAAAAACCAAAAATTATTCTTAAAGGCTAATCATTTTTTAATACTTGTTAAAACAATATCATAAAAAAGGCACATTTTCGATAGTATCGTAATTATAGACGTAGAATTCCTTTTTATATAGTAATAGAGAAAAGTTCTGTTTTTTTCATTCATATTTTTAAAAACTATTTAAAAACATTTCATCTTCTAAATAAAAATTATTCAAAAACGAATTTGTTGTTGTTGTTGCCTTCTTCAAACTTACTTGATCTAAAAAGCTCTCAATTAAATTCATGTTAAGATTTGTTTTGTTTTATAAAAACTTTTCGTTTGATATATATATTATATATTTTAATGCTCTTTACTACAGGAAAAATAAATAACTCAAATTTTTCCGATATTTATTTTCAATTATTAAACGTAACTTTGAATTACATTTAGTTGTAACCAACATAAAAAATTAACAACAAATTCATCACTAAAAATATCAAACGAAAACTTTTTATAAAACAAAACAAATTTTTACATGAATTTAATTGTAAGCTTTTCAGATCAAGTAAGTTTAAAGAAGGCAACAAAAACATCAAATTTGTTTTTGAATAATTTTTATTTAGAAGATGAAATGTTTTTAAATAGTTTTTAAAAATATGAATGAAAAAAACTGAATTTTTCTCTATTACTATTAGGGTATTCACAGTTTCCTTTTAAAGTTAATATATGGTAACTTTAGAAAGATAACTCATTAAAAGTGTGAGCACCCCTTTACATATTAATTAAAAAATTCATATTTTGCAAACGCTTCTGCTTCACCTGAGAAGAAAAGTTCAATCAATTCAAAATTCAACATTAATTTATTCAAATTTATTTCACTTTCCTTTCCATTTCTTCTGCTTCCATTTTCTAAATAATAAAATAAATAAACTGTTAGAATTGCCACATTACCACAAAAGACAAACACGCTTCAAAGCATGGCAATTGTAATATTTTGTGTTGTCTTTATTTTGTATGCAAAACAAAAACAAAAATAGTTACCAGATGGCAAAATATTTTAAAGTTAACAGTCGGCAAAGATACCACACCAGATAAAACGAAACTGTGAGCATCCTATTATAAAAAGGAACTCTACGTCTATACTTACGATTCTATCGAAATTGTGCCTTTTTTTTAAAACGCGTGGTATTTGTGTGGTAATTTTTAATGATCGTGAAATTTTTTTGTTATTTTTTTATTGCGGTAGAAACTTTTTTGCTTATCTTTACAATGGTAATTTTTGTTGTATTTAATTGATGTTATTGTGAAAAAAGTAACTTTTTGTCGGAATTGTTTTAAATTTGAACTGGCAACCTTGGCTAGTAGTAGTACATTTTTTTGTAGCCACATACTGGCTCTCTAGCTACATGCATCTCTATTCTCTATTGCATTACAACCCAACAAGCCATGAATGTTACTGTGCCAGCTAAACGGTACTTAAAACGGCAGCGTCTGATTTGCTGGTATGAAAATGACAAGTTTTTGTACCTTTAAACCGTTCTCTATATAATTGTAAAGTCCTTTTTAATATTTATCAAGAATCGAATTGAAATTTAGGTCATATTCGCTTGATGTGTCGTTTGTTCTTGTCTTTTTTCCCTTTTTATTCACCCTTGTATTGAAATCAAGGTAGTGCAGTTGAGTTGCCGTTTATTGTTTAGTTTATTGTTGCAACTTAATAAAAACTATTTTAAGAAAAGGTTGCAACAGTTTAACAACAAATAAAAATAATATACAACTTAAGGTTTTTTATATGACCTTGTTATTTTTTGTGTTGATTTTCTATGATTTTAATATAAATTATAATTGTTTGATAGTTTAAATCAGTGTCTGGCAGCTTTGCACACTTGAGATTGTGTTTGTTCAGTAAAATTTGTATTCATCTCACCCACAGAACGATCAAAGCTTCAGTGTACAAGCGAATGTCAAGCAGATAAAATCTGCGCTTGCGTGTTCCTTGAATATATTATATTATATCTGTATCAATAAGCAACAATAGCTTAAGTCGATTTAAGACAGAACTGAGTTATTGATATAGTTGTGATCCACGTATATATTATTATGAACACACAAAATCTAAAACTTCTAGCATGACCTTAGCCAAAGATATGACGCAAAAACAAAAGACCCTTTCATATATCTTATATGGCGATTGAAAACTTTGAAGCATGATTTCTGGAAACTTTGAAATAAGACTTAGGCTGTTATTGCTCATCGAAACAGATATAACGTAAGATTACACTGTATAAAATTTTATGTATGCAAAACTTTTAAAAGTATGTATGAAAACAATTTTTTATTTTTAGAAAATATGGCATGGCGCGGCATCGAAGAGATAAAATGAACAAAAATTATGTATTACAAGGCATTATTATAATATGCATGGCCAATATAACGTAATTGTAGGGCATGCGATGGAGAAATTTATTAATTATTTAAAAGCGGCATGTCCGCATATCATATCATATAGTGATCAGTTCCAAGAACGTATAATGAAAGCATCTTACGCTGTCAGTTTGGCCTTGGCAAAACATAATAAGCACCATAAGCACAATAAAAAACTTATTTGTTTTGTACTATTAGCCTGCCTTTATATATTTCTGTCTTCTTATCTGTATTTAACATTATCCGTCTGTCGGTCTGTTAACTTTTGACATTCCATCCACTACTTATTCATTTAATTTGGCAATACAAATCCGAGCAAAAAATATCCCATAATGCCTAGTAAGATTTCTGCAAAAAGTGCTTTAGCACTAATTTGTTCTCAGTGTGAGCTTTAAAGCACTCCCTTCCAGGAAATGTGAGCATTCCTGGATGTTACCAGGAAACATTCCATGGAATGTAGGTAGCATTCCCCTTTGCTGCACACTCCATTGCTTTTTTAACATAGCATGTCATTAGAGGGAAACATTTCTCCCCGCTGTGCTAAAAAGTCCTCTCCCCTGTTTTAAGAATTAATGTGGAAACATTCCTCTCCCTTGTTATGAAAATGGATTCGGCCAGGATTCGAACCCGGGACCCCTGAGCGACAGTCGAGCGCGCTACCACTAGACTATCGGACTGTACAATAAGCGGTTAGACAACAATGATATTAATTTTTTCTATTGTCATTGCTTGACAATAAATAAAAGTTTCCACATGCATTCCTAAAGAAGCGGTTTGGAAACAATATAAATACAAAACTACCCTTAAGCTTCCAAAAGATACGGTGGGGAAACAATATAAATACAAAACTACCCTTAAGCTTTCAAAAGATACGGTGGAGAATGTTTCTTTATCACTTTTAGATGGAAGCCTTTCAATTTTTCCTGGAGGGTCATTAATCCATACTCAAGATGAGCAAGTATAGGTGTGCAAAGCTGCCCGACACTGGTTTAAATCGTTCTTGATTTTAAATACAAATTCTAGTTGTTTGATAGTTTAAAATCGTTTATTGAGCTTTAGGTCAGGTTAAACTAGTTAATCAATCAGCTAACTAATTAATCAGCTAGTGATGTTTTTTTTTCTTTTCATATTGAAAGTGTTGTTTCTTTGAAAAAAATTCGTCAGAGCAATTAATTGTTCTAATCTGACCTAAAGCTAAAAAAAAGCAACTCATGTGTATTTATGTATGTATGTTTTACATACATACCCTCCAGGAAAAATCGGAAGGCTTCCATCTAAAAGTGATAAAGAAACATTCCCCACCGTATCTTTTGAAAGTTTAAGGGTAGTTTTGTATTTATATTGTTTCCCCACCGCATCTTTTGGAAGTTTAAGGGTAGCTTTGTATTTATATTGTTTCCAAACCGCTTCTTTAAGAATGCTTTTGGAAACTTTTATTTATTGTCAAGCAATGACAATAGAAAATATTAATATCATTGTTTTCTAGCCGCTTATTGTAGAATTCGATAGTCTAGTGGTAGCGCGCTCGACTGTCGCTCAGGGTTCCCGTGTTCGAATCCTGGCCGAATCCATTTTCATAACAAGGGAGAGGAATGTTTCCACATTAATTCTTAAAACAGGGGAGAGGACTGCTTCCAATTCACTTTTGAGGACAGCGGAGAGGAATGTTTCCACATGACTTTTTAACACAGCGGGGAGGAATGTTTCCCTCTAATGACAAAGGGGAATGCTTTCTACATTCCATGGAACGTTTCCTGGTAACATCCGGGAATGCTCACATTTCCTGGAAGGTATTAATAAAAACAACAACAACAAAAGCAGCACAACAACGAACGACGTAATAACGAACCACACAAGCAAACACAACAACAACAACAACCATAAAAGCAGCTACTGCAGCTAAACAGCTTGTGCATTACTCATACGAATATATGAATTTTTCATCTTCTTAGATTTTGCTATTTTATTAGATATTCGTTTTATTCCCACTAAAACTGATATTTTGGTATTTTTTTTTTCTTTGTACGATGAATATTAAAGGCTGTAGGTATACCCCAAAGTGTCAAATAACTCTTTAAAAAAGTTCGTGAAAATGGCCCCCATACAAACCGCGCTGTAAGACGTAATTCTACGTCAAAATTCAAATCGTTACAATATCTAAGGCGGTGCAATTACATTTTTCTTAATAGAGCATCGAATTTTGTGTCAAACAGAAACAGTTTTTTCTAAAAAATGATACGTTATATAAAAAGTATACAAAATGCCGTTTTTGGAAGATACAGAAATGTATTGGGTCTTTTTTGAAATACGATTAAAAATTTATACAAATTTTTATTATGCAAGGACTTTCTATAGTTTTCAAGATATTGTAATTTTTTTGTGTCAAACAAACTAAAAAATTTTAAACTTTATTATAATTTTTAATTAGTTCTGTTACCTGCACATAAGTAGCGTTGTTTTGTTATCTTTCGACTGCATCTCGCCATAACTAAGTTATTTCTGTTTCTAGTACCGAATGCGTGAGTATGTTGATTTAGATGTGTAGTTTTATAGTTTATACTTTTTATGCTCTTAAAAACTTGCAGTGTCAGATAGAATATAGGTAGATTCCATCTAGGGATTAGACATTTTCAAACTCCTCCACATTAAGTTGATGGCTAGGATAAAGTGGTGGTACCCCGAAAACTGCTTTATTTGTTTGTTTATTGTGCGACGACTGTTCTAACCAGACTGAAGTCTTATGGCAAGCGCAGTAACATAAGGTTATGATTAATAATGACAATTCATTTTTACAATTTTTTAAAAATACAAAGACATCAAAACATTAAATTTAAAGTGAATTTAAAGAAAAATATGAGAATAAGAATTAAAAAAACAATGAAGATATATAGAGTGTGAATGAGAAATAAAAGATTAAAATTAAATCATCATGCATTTATTTTGCACTCCTTTTAATTTTTTATCTCCGATGTATTATGATAGGACCAGCACATCATCATATATGTCAAGTTTGAATGCACTAAAGACATATATATGAAAAACTTGGTGTCAAAAGTGAGCTTATTTTCTAATTTATAAAGTTTTATATGAGATTTCGATTCAAGGTTGCCACTCGGGGTAAGCCTCAGGAGAACTTAACTTTATCCTCTTACATGACTTTTATTGTTCTGTTTTTCCATTTTTTTAGGCTGAAAGATGAAACAACTGTTGCTTTTAATAGAATTCTGTGATAAAAAGTAACCTATGTCCCGACCAACGACGTAAGGAACACAAATGTCAAGTTTAAGGAAAATGTATCCAGACATTTTCACGTGTTTCGCGTACAGACAGACATACAGATACAAATGTTAAAAATTACATTTTTGTAATCCAAATCCTTCAAAATGTTCAGCACAGGAAAAATTTCCAAATAACATGTACAGGTCTTTTCTGGCAAAGCATCAATTGTTACCCTGTATTTTTATTATTTCTATGTGTTTGCTCTAATTTTGTGATTTCAAAACAAAATTTGAAGCTCAAAAACAAAATTATTGAATGCAATTGTGACTATCTGAAAAGCAGGTGACAATTTCTATCAAAATTTATTATTTTTGAGCTTTAAATTTTGTTTTGAAATCACAAAATTACAGCAAACACGTAGAAATAATAAAAATACTGGGTAATGTTAATGTTAATGTTGTGTGGTGGAGATGCGTACTGCGACCTAAATGAGATCTATTGTACCTCCTTCTCAAAGCTCCGCTGGATTTGCGGATTACAGAATTTCATCCAGCCCTATTTCTCTAATGAATTTGAGAATATTCTTAGGTTCAAGGGATGAAACCTGCTCTAGACTCAGCTCATAATTCCCCAGTGCTAGTTTACGTCTGCGAGCCACGGCGTCGCAGTTTGTAAGTAGGTGTATTGGAGTCTCCTCTGCTTCTTCAAAAAAATACTGGGTAACAATTGATACTTTGCCAGAATAGACCTGTAAATGTACAGATTTTTTTTTACAGTTTTATTATATGTACACATTTAACAGTGAAGGTTCACTGATTATAAGCATTTTATGTGGTAGCGTATAAGGAATTTGGTAGCGTACTTTAGGGTATTTGACCGATTTAGGCGGCCAAAATTATTTTATTGGGTAGTGGAAATGGTCTAGCAGTGGAAGTTGTTTCGTTTTTTTATCATAACTTTGGCAAATGCTAATATTTTTGAGTCACCAATACACCGTTCGAAAGCTAGAGCTTCCAGCTACAACTTTTCTGAAGTACGTTTTGAAATTATCTGAGGAAAAGTCAGAGTTATGCCCATCGGCGCAAAACTTACAAAATTGAGAAAAAAAATTATTTGCCCAGCAGTGGGAATTCCTATAAAACACAAAGTTACTGCTTTCAAAACTGTAAAAGTGAAGTATGAACAACAAATAATAATTTTTTTATCTATATCAGAGTCACAATGTTGGGACGTAAAAACACTTTGGCGCATGTTTGCACATTGTCATTTGATTGAGTTGTTTACAGTCAGTTTACATGGCAAAGGCTTTAAGAAAATGATACAAAAGTCCACTACAGACGATGATAAGTTTTGCGATGATGGCGGTGATGGGGATCAGATAATTTTATGTATTTTGTCAGAGGTTTCTTTTTTGTTGTTGTTGAAGACCGTTTATTTTCTTTTTTCTCAGAGCTTCAAGATTTTCAGTTGTGGTCAAAACAAAACTTCTCATTGGCTTGCGCCTGCGATTCGATTTTTTGGCCTGTGTTATCGATTAAACTGAGCCAAATTTATTTATTGAATTGAATTGACGACAAATTTAATTATGACAAATATGACAGTTTGAACTTATTAAACTGTCATTATGATAATGTTTGGTTGTCAAAATGGAGTTTGCACAAATTCCCTCTGCTAGCTACTTTAAACGAATACCCACTGCTCGTTTTTAATGCTATTTTTAAAATGCACAATTTTCTTTATTTTTAAGTACGGTTCGGCACAAATCCATTGCCGCATCTTATTGAAAACTAAACATTGTAGAACAAACCATATACATATTCACTTTTCATTTCGCTCGGGAAGAGCCACGAGACTTAAGACTTGAAAAGGTCCAACAAATAATATTTGATTTTTTTTTAACACCGTTATTATCACAGCTCAGGCAAATGCGTCTTTTCGTTTCAAAACAACATGTAAAGTGAAAAGGCAGTACAAATTGCCTGTCAAAGTCTTAAAACTGGTATTGCCAGAGGAAAAATATGCCGAAAATTCAAATTTCCACTGCTAGCTTATTCCCACTGCTAGACAATTTCCCCTACAAAGTTTCTCTTAGTTTCCAGCGACAAAAAAGCCCTCGCAGAGTAAACTATTTTTTTATTTTTTTTACAAATTAGTTTTCAGTTGACGTTGCATTGTTCAGTCACTGATTAAACTGTGCGGTGAAAATATTGTTCAAAAATTCCTGATACAGTAGCTTTAAAGCCGTTGATTGTTTAATCGATTATGTATATAAAATTTAAATATATGTGTTTTGGAGGGAAGCCGAGCTAAACTTGGTCGCCCAGGTACTATTTATCTATACATAACACTATGCGACAATTTAGAACTTTTTTGTTGTATTGGAGATACAACTGCCTGTTTCTAGTAGAGGAGCACTACCAGAACACGACCTCATAGTACGTTTTATCGTAGAGGGTCTCAATTTTTTTTAAATAATCAATTCATTCTGCGGGTATTGTCATTTCGAATTTTATTATATTTAATTATAATTTATATTAAAACATAAGGAAGCTTATAAAGGATTCATTTGCCCAATAAAAATGTACGGATAATAAGTTAGAGGTATTCCCAAGTCTTCCTAATCCACTACTCATAAGTATTTTTTTTTCGTAAAAATTTTTGCGGTCGTGTTCTGGAAGTGCTTATCTACTAGAAACAAGCAGCGGTTTCTCCGATTCATTTTGCCTGCCGCACTGTGTATTTAGGCGTACGATTTTCTTCCATGTTTCTCAACCGATTTTGAAATTTTTGACTTTTGACCTGATATATGAGCATTTAAATAATATTTCTTAAACAAAACATCAAGAAGAAGAACATGGTGTATGAATAAATTTTAGATTGCTAAAATATACAAGAACATTTTTCGCTATCTCTTACGTATACCCTACAATAAGCATTTTTTATGTAACCCATATAAATATAAATATTATTGTAATAATGAAATTTCTTACAAATAGTAAATTTTGAAAAATCTGAGTTATTGTATTTTAACATCACATTAATGACGATATCTCCAAAACTAAATTTTCTCGGTACAACGTAGTTTTGTAAGTCGTTGAGAAAAAACTGTACACGAAAACTTTTGTTTAGTAATATTTTTCGTTGAGAAAAAACTGTACACGAAAACTTTTGTTTAGTAATATTTTTCATGGATAGTATGTTAAAAATTTCCGTTATTATTACATAAAAATTATTACGATATCTCGAAAACTGTAGATCTTCTCAGTACAACGCATTTCCTTGAAGCAAGACCATCGATTTAGAATGAGAAAAAAACGATCGAAATGTCCAGTTTTGATTTTGCAAGTAAATATCTGAACCATTTTATAATCGCTTTTCATCCAATTTTCTTTGTGTGAAAGTTTCATTTAAGTACTTTTTAGATATAAAATAACCTTAATAATTCAATACATTTATTGTTTATTTGTTTTGTTGAAAAGTGTTTTTTAAATTTCTTTTTTCACACTCTTGCATATGACAAATCATTTACTTCAAATGATGAAGCACATTGCTTCATTTTGATACATAATTCAATAAACAGTTTCTATCATTGAAAGTCATGAGCTACCTACTATAATTTTTTTACGAAAATACAATACATTTTTTCAAATTTTTTTTAAATTTTTTACAAAGTTCAACAGCTTAAAAAATAATTTCGTTGAAAAATTTTGTAAATACTTCAAAGCACTCTGAAGTTGTATAGACAAGGAATCATTACGTTAATAGGCGTATTGGAAACAGTTCGGTATCATTTTCTCTCAACCGAGTTTGATAATTTTTTTAAATGCATTAGAGTAAGGAGAAGGAGTGCACTGAATATTTATATTGAAATGTATCTGCTTTAGGGGAAATGATATATGATGCATTTCACGCATTGTGGATTCATATACACAAAAAAGGTCCGCACAAAAAGAAAAGAAAAAAGTTCTGCATTGTTTGGTTTTCTTTTATTTCTTTACACTGTTATATGAGCTCGCTTACGTTCTCAGATGAGCGTAGAAAAAGAAAAAAACGACTCTATTTCTACCCGCTTGTAATTCTTTAGTTTTCGTCACAGTTGCCAACTTGGTGCTTTTTCCCCACCAGATTTGGTGCATTTAGAAATTTTAACGCAAAAAAAAAATAAGGTTTGGTGCCTGGTGCATATTTTGGTGCTTTTTTTTAATTTCGGAGGCACCAAATGTGCCTTAGTTTGTGCCTTAATATTTAATGGAAATTTATCTGAATTTGTGATTTAATGGTATAAGTATATAAAAACACCAGCAATTTTTTGTGTTAGATTCGTTAAATTTGTTAATTAAACTATTTTAATTAGGTATAAACCTGTGAAGTTAATTTGTCTTTTACAAAATTAAATAACTGACAGTACATAATATTATTTTATTTTCGATTTTAATTTGGTGTTTTTTATTTTTAAAAACCTAATTAATCTGGTGCATTTTGTAGGAAAAACTAGTTTTTATTCGACATTTTGGTGGATTTTAGAATTGAAAATTTGGCAACTCTAGTTTTCGTTGTGTTTTTTGGCGTAGAGAGGATTGTCATTAATTATTTTTGGTCTCAAAATTTGTGAGTAAATTTTTGTTCTCTTCTTTCTTGTGCATACCTACTCCCGTCGTTGCTTACTGTGTATGGTAGATGTCATTAGTGTTTTAGCGTTCATACCTGAAGTTATATAATTCAGAATTGAATACAGACGTTAAAGCCTTGCGCTACATTAGTATTTCAGAAATAATGGGTTACGTCATGTATCCATTTACCACTGCGTATATTCGTTTGCCGCTAACATTGCACTCTATAAAGACAGTAAGAATGATGACAAATTTTTACTAAAGCTTATTTTTTTGACATTAATTTTGAATCGAGTCAACAGATAATGTATGCGAAAAGGTCGAATTTCCACCAATGGGAACTCTACTATTGTATTAATAATTTTACCAGTAATTTTAATATATTGCACTATTCTGTATAACGAAGAAGCACACCAATGATGAGAAAGCCACGCGAAGCAATACTTTCTTCCATACAAAATTGAATTGCTTCTCGTGTCTTTTTCATCGTTGGAGTGCTTCTTCGTGATACAGAATAATGCAGTAAAGTTACCAAAATAATGCAAAAATCTTATGGAATAATATAGATAGATGTTTGTTTACACAAAACACTTATAAATACAATATTTTTGGAATAGTTTTCGATAATGTAAGAGACATTTTTTGGGCTGTAAGGAAGTTTTTATAAGAAACGTTTTAAAAATAATTACTGACTTCGCTGGTCAAAAAATAAATTATATGACATATTATTATATATAAAAAACAATTCCGGGTTCTTTTTTAACAATTTTTTTGATTGGATACATTTAGAAATATTAAGGATTTTTAGTGAAAAACTAATTCTAAATTCTTAAGGATCTTTTGCTGTATTTTCAGGTGGAATATTTTATTAGTCTAAAATAATTTTATTCCATACTAACTCGAAGAAAAATAAAAACTTTTTTAGCTGAGGCCTAAACTACTTAAAGTCATTAGTTAAAGTAACCACGTATTTCTTAAATATGTGGCAATGACATAAAGTAGTTGAAAGTTTTTTAAGCAAAAAGCTTGTTGTAATGTTCTCAAAAAATATTTTAAAACAGTATATGAATTTAAAATGCCTTTAAATTAATTGTAAAATGCTCAAAAAATAAAACCACACATCATGAATAAATGGTTTTGCTAACTTTATTAGGATTGGCAACCTTAAATAACAACAAAAACACATACAACCACTAATTAAGGTAAATTCATCACAATTTGAAAGATTTTATAGCTAAGTTTTGTTATCTTTATTGTAATTTTGGAACTATTTAATCAGTTTGCTTATAAAGTTTTTGCAGATTAGATGGTTTTGGGATAATCGAAATTAACCACTTTTGTATTTTTGTTGAGCCTGGAAACGCAGTTCCTAATCAACATGAAAATAATTGGTAAGATAAACAAAATGTAGAAATAATAATAAAAGGAACTAATACTTAAAGAGATTAAGCTACTTTTGTTAAGCATTTTTATTTAATCCATATAATATAAATTTAGCAAAAAGTTTCTGTTTAGACATTCATAGCTAACTTATAACGAAGCGATAGAAACCCAGTTGGAAAAGAGATCTGCTGTATGTTTGCCGGCAACATGCTTCGAAAGGTTACGAGACATGCTAGCCTCCATACCCTTACTAACTACTTACTTAGTTGGCGCTACAACCGTATGTCGGTTTTGGCCTCATCTAAGAATTTGCGCCAGCCATTTCTGTCTTTTGCTTGCTGGCTTGCGTTGACCGCCGCTGGGTACCGAATCGAATGTTTTCTTCACTGGAGCATCGTCTTTCATGCGCTGTTTCATGACCTAGCCAGCGAAGCCGCTCGATTTTAATGCGCTTGACCATGTCGATGTCAGCGTACAGCTCATACAGTTCATCATTCCACCGTATTTGGTACTCGCCATTGACGCAGATTGGTCCGTAGATCTAACGAAGAATCTTTCTCTCGAAAATCTTTTCATCTGAACTGCTCAGCGTCCAGGTTTGTGATGCATAAAGTACGACGGGCATGATGAGCGATTTATAGAGCGTGATTTTCGTTCGTTGAGAGAGGGCTCTGCTTCTCAATTGCCTACTGAGCCCAAAGTAACACCTGTTGGCAAGAGTTATTCTTCGTTTGATCTCAATGCTGATGGCGTTGGTTGGCGCTAGCAAATTATTGAATTTTATTATCCAAATTTGTGCTCTGTGAGAAATGTGTTACACAATTTACGTTCATTTTATCGTTGTCATAATCGACCAACCGTACAGGCTATTGTGACCAAATTTCGCACCAGTTTCACTTTATTGGACATTAATCTACCAACACGTACACAGAGAGTACGTACCGAGGAGAATACTGCTGCTGTATAGGCCAATGCCAAAGAAGATCGCGATATGTCAATTCGTCCCCTTTGTCTACAATAGAGAATGTGTCATTCGACCACCTGGAAGATTTTATGTAAGGGCATCGGTATGAATCCATGCAAAATACAGCTGGTGCAAGAACTGAAGCCGGGTGACCTACCACATCGTCGTTTATTTAGTGAATCCACTTTTTTATCGAAAAATTGTCTTCAGTGACAAGGCTCAACAAACGAGGTCAATGAATATCACGTTTTGGAACAGTCAAATGGGCCACCAAGATCATGCGATTTGATCGCTCTAAATTATTTTTTGTGGGGCAACGTGAAGTCTTTCGTATACAGGGACAAGCCAGCCACAATTGCAGCACTGGAAGACAATATTACAGCTGCCATTGGTGAGATACCGGCTGAAATGCTGGAAAGTATGCCAAAATTGAAGCTTGCGGATGGACCACCTCAGGTGTAGCTGCGGGTAATATCTTCATGAAATAATTCATGCATAATTTGCTGTTTTTTCAATTTTCAAAGGCTTAAAAAATCACCCTTTGTAAGGTATAAACAATAGAGACCCCAGATGTCTTCCTTGAGGCACACCAGAAATGAAAAGAAAATCTGGTGACTTTACGATAAGATTTTGTCTTGTATTGAATAAATATGATTCAATCATCTCAACAAATAATAGGATGAAAAGGAAGGAAATAAAAAAAAATGTTTTTAAGTTAAGAGATCATGATTAACAACATAAAAAGCTTTACTAAAGTTTGTCTATGTTAATGACATCTGTTTGTAAGACTTTTCTGAAATTTTCATTAGTTTATAGAGAAATATATTATGTATTTAAGATACAATATATTTAATTGTGAAGTTGCGATTGTCTTGAAAAGTTTAGATAAGGCACTTAATTAAGCAACTTCATGATAGCTATCGAGTATAGATGCTACCAGATTTATTTAATGGTATTATGTATGAAGATTTAAAAAGAAAAAAACAAGATTCAATTGAGGCAGTGAAAAGCAAAGTGATTGAATAACAAGATCTTCACAACAATATTTCAATATATGTACATGAAGGTATGTTGTGGGACCACTTTAATAAAATTAATTTAGTCTTCTTACGTCGGTTGACACTATGTAAGCATTAGTTATAGGGGTACACATATTCCCAGATTGCACATTAAACCCTAGAATGGGCAACACTCTGGGAGGCGTTAATATAACCTATAGGACCTAAGCAGGCTCATGGAAAGAAAACGGAATATGTGGCCTGTTCTATCATATTTTTGCATAGGCTTGTATGAAGTTGGCACGAATGATACTCATTTGTAGTTTCACCATCATTTTCACTGAAAACACTGAAATCACAAGCAAAAATACTATAGGCAAAAAAAAATTATTACAAAACATTTGTGACATGGGGAGCACGTAACACAATGCCTGCTATTATGCATCACAAGCAAAAACACGTCCGAAAACGATCTCTTGCATGCGCGAAAATTTTGGTGGTATCTGAGGGGGTCTCGGCTAACGTACCCCCAATTGGTAATTTTCGATGTTCAGATAATATAAATACAAATTTCTTCTACAAACTGAATCTGATTAACACAATTTTTGGTTTTTGTGCTCATAAAGCATCACTGCAAAAAGTCATGAAGTTTTAGATCGATGAGTCAGAAAATATAAAAGATATACATGTTTAAACTTGAAATTACAGCCTAGCTAGGCTATAATTTAGCTTACTTAGGCCCAGTTGCCCATCCTAGGGTTAAAGGTTAACTAAAACTAATTTTTCACTTACGTTTTAAAAAAGTCAGCAAAAAGGTTGCAAATAGTGACATAATTATCTAAGTGAACTAATGATAATATCGTTAATAATAAACGATATGAACTAATTTGCGGTCTAGTGTACATAAAGAAGGGAACACTTCTCTAAGCTTCTAAATGGCGACGCTGACAACAATCCCACCAATAGAGATGATATTCCGGAAACCACAATTTTAGATGACAGCGTTGAGGTTCCGCTGCCCGACTATGATGAAGTTCTGACAGCTATAGCTCGGCTTAAAAATAACAAAGCCGCGGGAGCTGATGGCTTACCTGCTGAGCTGTTTAAGAACGGAGGCGAAGCTCTACTTAATACTACTTAATATGGTCGGAAGAATGCATTCCGAACGATTGGAATCTCAGTGTGCTCTGCCCAATCCACAAGAAAGGCGATCCCACTATCTGTGCCAATTACCATGGGATAAGCCTTCTTAATATCGCATATAAGGTCCTGTCGAGCGTTTTATGTGAAACATTGAAGCCCATTGTAAACGAACTGATCGGACCTTATCAGTGTGGCTTCAGACCTGGAAAGTCCACCATCGACTAGATTTTCACGCTACGACAAATCTTGGAGAAGACTCAAGAAAAACAAGTCGACACCCACCATCTTTTTGTCGACTACAAAGCCGCCTTCGACAGCTCAGTAAGGAAGCACCTGTACTCCACCATGTCTGAATTTGGTATTCCTGCAAAACTAATACGACTTTGCAGGATGACACTGAGCAACACCAGCAGCGCAGTTAAAATCGGGAAGGACCTCTCCCCACCATTTATTACCAAACGAGGTTTTAGACAATGTGATTCCTTATCGTGCGACTTTTTCAACCTAATGATGGAAAAGATCATCCGAGCTGCTGATCTGAGACGTAGTGGCACAATATTCTACAAGAGTGTTATGCTGCTTGCGTATGCTGATGACATCGATATCATTGGCCATAATACGCGCGAAGTCAGTGCAGTATTTTCCAGATTAGAAAGAGAGTCAAGTCGAATGGGTCTGGCAGTAAATGCAGATAAGACGAAATACTTAGTGTCAACAAACAAACAGTCCCAGCGTCTTGGAACCCACGTTACCGTTGACAATACCTCATTCGAGGTTGTGGAGAACTTCGTCTATCTGGGATCCAGCATTAACTCAACCAACGACATCAGCATTGAGATCAAGCGAAGAATAACTCTTGCCAACAGGTGTTACTTTGGGCTCAGTAGGCAATTGAGAAGCAGAGCCCTCTCTCGACGAACGAAAATCAAGGTCTATAAATCGCTCATCATGCCCGTCCTGCTTTATGCATCACAAACCTGGACGCTGAGCAGTTTAGATGAAAAGACTTTAGGAGCATTCCAGAGAAAGATTCTTCGCAAGATCTACGGACCAATCTGCGTCAATGGCGAGTACAGAATACGGTGGAATGATGAACTGTATGAGCTGTACGCTAACATCGACATAGTCAAGCGCATTAAAATCGAGCGGCTTTGCTGGCTTGGTCATGTTCAGCGCATGAAAGACGATGCTCCAGTGAAGAAAACATTCGATTCGGTACCCAGCGGCGGTCAACGCAGAAGAGGACGACCGCATCTTCGTTGGAAAGACCAAGTAGAGGACAACCTGACGAAACTTGGAATTTCCAACTGGCGCCAGCAAGCGAAAGACAGAAACGGCTGGCGCAAATTCTTAGATGAGGCCAAGACCGACATACGGTTGTAGCGCCAACTAAGAAGAAGAAGTACAATAAAGTTCTGAAAAATTTAGCATCAGACTTGATGTTCATTTTATTTTTGTGAAATATAATCCCATAATTTCATATTTCTACACAAACTCATACACCAAAAAACTCCTTTTGATTTATTTGAAAAACTGCAATTTACTCGGCCAAATAGTTCTTAACTCCACGAGACTATTCTTTATTAATGCCGTTAGATTATGGAATTCATTGCCTAGTAGTTTAAGGTCCAAAGCGTCAAAAACACCCTTCAAACACGCTGTTTTTAAACACTTTTCATCACATATTACTTATAACATATCTCTAGCTCTTTATCACTGTCTCCTTCTCTCTATCTCTCTTCCTTGCTCTTTCTAAATTCATCTGTCTATTCACCTGTCCATTCACATTTTTTACACTAGAGTTTTTTGATATCACTTTAATTATATAATAAATTTTAATGAGCTAAGATTTAAGCTAAAATGTTTTGTAATAAGTTGTACTCAAATTATGTCTTTGAGCTTTTTACTATAAAAGAACCTAGTTCTTAATGTACTAAAATAATAAACACAAATAATAATAATATGTAGTAGGACTGTTTGCATGGTTGTTGGCAGTTGTATTAAGTTGAAGTACAAGAGCTAAAATCGGATATGATATGTGGTTTTAATATATTTTATAATATTTTGATTTAAAATTTCTTGGATTTCTTTACTCGTTGGTATACTAAATGGGGCTGAATTTTAAAGAGGCTTTTCACTGTGTAACTGCAGTTAGAATGAAATCATTGAGAATTCTGTTAAAAGCAAAGACAGAAGATTCAAGGAGTTGCAACGATATTCTTGTTGTTCTTAAATTAAATACAGATGTATAGTTGATATTTGGCAAGGGGTTTCTCGAAATAACTTAGTTCATTTTCTTAAAATTGAACTCAGTAGAAGGTTGAATAATACAGTTCTGTGTTGATTGTTTTGGGAAGTTCACAGCAATTTCTAAAGTCGTATTGTAAGAATTTTCAGGATTCACCAGCGGATCTGATCTATCAACTGAAACCATATTACAATCGTCAAAATATATAAGATATATCAAACTGTAATTCTTATTGCGATGAAAGTTAATCTGGGAAAGACCATGGCTTGAAAGTTTATTTAACCCTAACAATCCGGACACGTGTGCCTGGGTAACCGTAAGGACTATGAAATCAAATATTTTTCAAGACCAAAAAGTTACAAATTTGAGGTTAACATCTTGAGGTTTTTTATCGTTTTTTTGCGATCTTAGCACTCTAGAATTTTTTGTTGATTGTATAGCCGATCCAAAGTCGAATAGTTCTTCCCCTCCTGATAAGAGTACCCGGGTACCCCTAAATTTCTTCAAGCATTTTGTATCATAAAGTAATGTTTTATAAAGTAATTTTGAGTTTATTTTAAATATGTTCTTTTATTTTATTTCTCATTATTAAGAATTTAAAGTTGTTTTAATACAAACTTTGTTCTTCAATCTGTATGTATAAAAGCAAAACACTCCAAAACTAAATACTAAGCCGATCGAACTGAAATATTCGCAGTCTATTTGCTTTAAGTACGAGATGGTATAGGAAAAAATGTTGCTACACCCCCTATCACCGCCTACAAATCAATAAAAATTATTAGTATAAGACTAAAATTTGGAAATTACGTTCGTTTGGTTACTGTTAGCAATTATATTAAAAATGGAAACACAGTTCATGCATGATTTGGGATAAATAGCCAAGAAAAGAACCTTTCGATGACAATCGACCTGCTTTATCTCTCTCAGTTGAACCAGATAGAAGATCAGTGTCCTAACGTTGGTGTATAGGGTTGTTTGATTGTGAGTGGTTCTTTCTTTCATATGATTTTCATGTTTTTCGTCGCCAACTCAAAGCCAAGAGATGCCAAAAAGCCTCAAAGAGAATTTCGTTTTTTTTTGGCATTTTTATAAATTCTAAAATAGACACAAAATGCACCCAACGGAGCCACATCGAAAATGTTGTAAAAAATTGCTAATAGCCATCTTTTTGTTTTACGTTTTGTGCTATATTTACACAACATCTGGACCATTACGTTTACTCAGCCTTTGAATTTGTTGTAAAAGACAATTATCTCCTCTTTTTCATATACTGCTGGCACGCCCCGTAAGTAATTCATAGTTAACAAAAAGAAAACGCTTTTATTCTTCTTCCTGGTTACGACCAGGAATGAATATAAAAAGATCCATTTTTGCTGAATGCATATCGGGGCTTACCTTTATCCTCTGTGGGGTGTGGCCGTAGGTCTCTTCGATGTAAGCTTTATTTTGCCATAGGGTACCGACGAGTCTCCGTCTTCAAACTCGTTGCTGATAGTCCAACATAATTTACGCTGAGATATTTATATAACCATTTCGAAATGGTAAATTGTCCAAAGGACTCAATGATGATACATTTTTTTTGGTTATGAGGTCTTGCGTAGGGTCTGATGGCCCAGCAGCACTATGCGTAGTAGTATATGAAGGGCTTATTGCAAGAACATGATAACCCACACACAAATTATTTCGAAATAATCGACTCTAAAGTTTCATTAAAAAGTATTTTTGTATGAAGAAATGGATTTGAAGACGGAAAATTTTACATATAGGTTAGGAAATACAAAACAAGTAGCCAAAATCTCTTCAGTTGTTATTAACAATGCATTAAGTAATGTATTCAGCCTAAAAAATTGATTTTTGAGACCATGTGGCTTATCATGTTATTGCAATAAGCCCTTCATATGATGACGCTGCGCCAGAAGATTTGCCTAAAGACACTTTTATTTCGATCATCAATCAATCAATTCAAAGTTAATCAACTTTACGAACCAAACCCTAAACACGAACTGTCAACGCGATGAAACGACGAGCTCTAATAACACTAAACTTTCACAAACACACAAGCCGATCATTGTCTTCACATCACGCTAGACCTTAACAGTACCAACGTGCACATACATGCACGGACATGTCTTATCTATGACTTTCAGTGTTCTTACACAAATTACAGACGGGTATTCTCATCAGGAGTCAACGTATGTAAATGCTATCAGGACGCTTAGGGTTAAAAAGTAGTTATCAGATTAACATTCTGAAGAAGGCAATATTACTGTAATATTTTCTGTGCAGCAGTTCCGAAATAGATTTGGTATGCTAAAAGGTAAAAGTAAATGAAATGGATTCTATATATGATTTAATTATTCTAAAAATTGAACGAACATTTGTATTTAGTTTGTTGGAGCTTTTATAATACATACCCTGCAGTGTAAGATTTATAAGAAATAAACCATGATTAGTCTTTATACTAGTTAAAAAACACTAATTTATATTTTGTCACGATTTACTAGTTGCAAAAATGGCTTAAAATCACAATAAGAAGTCACAATAAACCAGTTGTAAAACATACCTAAATCAAACCATTTTACATATTGTCAAAATCAACCAGTTCTACAACCACATAACTATTTGTCAACCACTCAGAAAAGGTTAATTGGCAAATTAGTCAAAATTTGAACATGAATAATTTCTTAACAACTAGTCACAGGACACTAAAATTTAAGTAACCAAAACATACTAGTTGTAAACTAGTTTTGACCTGTTCAGAATGGAATTTTACTGACCATAACATGTTAGTTGTCAACTAGATTTATACTGTTTTGAAAATGATAACTGCTATTTCCTATGACATCGTCATGTTGAAAATACCTGTTGGATATATGAATAAAATATAGATCTTGAATCAGTACTGACAAGTTTTCAACTAGTTAAAAGATATGACAACAATTAAAAGAGGCTATACTTAACTTTGTTTTTAATTTTCATTGTTGCTTCTTAAACAAATTCTTTAAACATTCAATTTAATCTCATTATTTCTTTGTTTTGAAATTCCTGCTTTGTTTATTAAATTATTTCTCAATATTGTTGAAGCAAACAATGTTTTAATTAAAGTTTTCTTTATCTCACTTTTTAATCAATTGATCTGATTTATTCAAGCAACATCCCAGTTGGAAAAGGAGCCCTGCTGTATACCGGCTGCCGGCTATATGCCTCGAAAAACAGTAGATATGCTCGCCTCCATACCCGAACTGCCGTAGCAGCAGTGCAGCATGCATCTTATGGTATTAGTGCAGAAGGTATAAATGTCTACCAAATGAACTAAACTAGCAACAATGCTGCATGCATCTCTCGGTATTAATGATGCATTCATACCATGAGATGCATGCTGCCTTGCTGCTACGGCAATTCATTTGACAAACATGTCCTGCTACGACATGCCTATTGAAAAAAGATATAATCGTGTATGGGGCGAGCATATCTGCTGAATTTCCAACTATGTTGCCGGCAATTGAAAAACGACCATTATCCGGAGACTTGAACCTCGGCCGGTTGAGTGTAAGTGCATTTGCTTATCCATTCGAACATTGCAGCTGTTAACTAATCGTTGTTTAATTTGCTTCATTAAGAATGAACGTACGAGACGACAGAGTAAGAAAATTAACGCGTTCGCTTTGTTAAAAATAAGCAATTAATGCCAAATACATAACGAAATCAGAAAAAAACAGAACAAACTAAAAAAAAACCAAGACAAAAAAAAAGCAATTAAGAAAAAAAAAATTAAGTCTCTGATGGGATCTGAACCCACTACTCAAGATTCCAAAATACATGAACAAAAACTAAAGCCCTAGCCAACTGAGCCATTGACACTTTTGACATTTTTTTGAAATAATATAGATAACATCGATTCTGTCAAAGTGTCGGATAATTACAACAATTATGAAAATATTAAAGTTGTTGTCCCTTAAAATTAACCAGAATTTAACCGCATTAGCAAACATGATACCTTATTATAATACAGTTGTTATTATACTTATATTGAATGTATTTATGTTGTGCTATAAAATACTTCCCAGTGGGCAAAAGCAGGTCTTTGAAGCGCTTCTAGCAGGCCATCATATGGATTTTTTAGCCCTTCCGTGCTCGTTTCCAAGCCCATAAGCTTTTTTATATGAAACGAGAAAATTTTCTAGGCCTTCCGCTCTCGCGACTCTAAAGAAGCCTGCTAGAAGCCCTTCTTTAGAATGTACATTAGAAAGAAAAGCAATACAAAAATCAACTTGAAATAAAAAAACTTTAGACAAATTCCAGATTTGAACCAGAGTCCTCTCAGCTGGCGGTCTGGCATCTTACCCACTCGTCCACCTCAGTTATTAACAAACTTCAGCTTATTTTGCATCATTACAAATGAAAGTAAGTTTTCGGGAGCGCGGGTTCGCAACCCAGCTCGGCCCAAAAAAAAAATTTTTTTTTTGTATTTTTTTAAAATCTACATTTTTTTACAAATTTTTCTGTCCATTTAAAAATTTTTTTGGAATTTTTTTTGTAAATTTCTTCATACAAAAATAATGGAAAAGGCTTAGAATTTTTCTATATAAAAGTTTTCATATAATGTGATATGCAATGTGTTAGATTTCGGAGACCTGGGTTCGCGTCCCAACTCGGACAAAAAAAACATAATTTTTTTTTTTTTTTCTTTAAGATTTGATTTTTTTTTAATTGATCTGATCATTTATAATTTTTAAAAAAATTTTTAAAAATTTTTTTTATATAAAATAACAGGAAAAGACTACAAACCTTCAAAAGGTAGGCCTTACAGAAGCAATCATCAATGCAGCGATCACGGAAGGTATATTGACGCCAATAAGAGCACTACTAGCATGCATTCTTTTGCGTATCGCTAGCTAAAATGCCCACTGGGTTAATTCTTACCGTACTGATGCTTTTTGTTTATAAATACTAATAATAATGAACCTCACTCAAAACTAAAGAGGAAGTTTTTAAAAATAAAAAAATAGACCTCTTAGCATTAAAATTATAGCCTGTCACATTCCTTTCATCGACAGGCCTGCTATGTTTTTCATCTGGGATAAGACAAGGTATACAAGAAATTACAAATGTATTTAAGTACATACACACACACTCAAGCATGCAATTTCACTTACTTTTGAGCTTAAATTAAAACATATATATGTACATATGTATAACATATAATTGCAAAGGAAGAATTAAACCTAAAATATTTTAGCAAGTAGATTTTATGTATGTTTTCATCTGCTTATATGTGTTTGTGTCCAACTTATATCCAAACATGCATTAATCTCGAGCCTGCTATATACATTTGCTGTTTAAGCTGTTGTTGTTTTGCTTGCTGAACTTGCATTTTCAATGTTTTTCCATATTTAGGTTGAAATCCTTTATGGATTTTCTAGCATGCTCAGTGAATGAAAGGACATTTTCATTTAAATTTTATTGCATGCGTCTATTTGTGAAGAATACCGAAAATCATTGCTGTTGTTGTACAGCCTACACATTGTATATACGTTCAACTCCATGGCCGATCCTAGAAAAGCCATGATCTGGATAGCAATGAAATGAGAAACATAAACATAGGCACAATAAAATTCCAGATACGTTCATCTATAAACATGCAGAGACACACCCAGCGGGAACTATATTAAGTTTTTTTTAAATAGAAGCTAAATTTTGACGGCTAGTGACAAGACAAACAAGAAATAATAAAATATGAAGTAATTCGTTGCTTGCGGCAGTGGAGAGCTGCATTTTATATCAAATAAATATGAGAAGAAAATGTACTTGAGTGAAAAAGGAATAGTTAAAAATTGCACCAGACAGCTTGCATTATCTTTCGTAATCCTTATAAAATGTTGTAAAAACAGATAACAAGCCTCCACTTCTGACCTGAAACTTATTTAAACCATTTTATTTTCTTTGAGCAGCTTTGATAAATTGATACGACAAGAGTGTAGAAGAAATAGAATGTTCCATGCTGCTACAAAAAGTCAATTAAAACCATTGCTGAAAAAATATTACTTTTTATCTTGCCGGGTGACTAAAAGACATCGTAACCAACACATGGTTAGAAAGTGCATTCTGTAAAGGAAATACATTTGTGCGTGCATGCGTGTATCGTATACATATATCAGTTTCGATGTGTTTGTGTGTGTGGGAGAGTGTGGACATGTGTGCGTTGGTGTAGGTGTATTATTACCGGTCTCCTTCATCAGTGCTGTTAACCTTTTGAATTTTGCATTGCATTTTGGATTGGATTCTGCTGTGTGGTTTTTGTTGTTGTCATTGTTGTTTCATTCTCTACCGCTCTGCTTTTCTATTTACTTAGTATCCTGCCTAAACTTAAATGAAATGTCCTATTCATAAATTATGCCACCCCTTTTGCAGCATCCTCGCTGAGTAGCTGCTCTGGGGAGGAGGTCACTGGATTTAGCTTGTTTTTGTATATCATGTTGACTGCATGTGAGTGCATTTGTAAGCGGAAATATCGATTTTGGTTTAAAGCCCTAAAACGTGCACCATTGAGCATAGAAAATTGAATTGCATACATTTAGGCAAAAATAGAGCTTTGAAAATAGCGTGAGAGAAAGAGATGTATATAGAGTAGTGGGAATTTGTACTTTTTACACATACTAACATTATTTCAATACATTATTGTGATAGTGTTTTGAACCGTTAAAGGGCAAAAAATTATAATTTTCCCATTTAATACAGAGTACATTATTATAAAAGAAATTACACTATTTCTAATTTGTGTAACAGTCTCCTTAAAATTTAATAGAGCAGATACATTTAAAATTTGAAGTCAATCAAATGAAAATTAAGTGATTTATTTGGCGTACGTGAACGTAACCCGAGAATAAATTTGTATACGTATCAGTGATCTGCAACGAAAAATATATCCGAAAAAAAACGTAGAAAAACCTACTCAACCCTTAGCGCACGCAAACCGACTCATACTTCTACGTAACTGCAATGCGACGTACAGTGGGATTTGTTCATACAATGTTTGGCAAAAAATATAAGGAGTGCTCGTAGAATGTTGAAATATAAAGTTTCATCTAAATTGGCCACGCCCACTACCCACGCCCATACAACCTAAAATTTATTTTTGGCTTAAAGTTTTTGAAATTTGGCACAGAGCCTTCATTACTTCAATTAAAGCCAACCACTCACTGCCCATATAACCCATATTACATTTTTTCCCACAAGTTTTTGTTTTTTTACCAAAACTAATTATTTTATAAATAAATTTCAATACATGCATTTAAATATAGACTTTTATTCATCATCTATCATTTCTGTAACTATATCATGAAGTGCAAGAACCTGTTAACATCTAATGCAACTTATAAAAGGATTTGACAATACTAGAAGTCGATGAAAAACATCTGTATTTGTTGCAACTCTATCACACTTTCTGGAGAACCTTCATCTTTAAGTTCTATAATCTTTATTTCTGGCTTCTTCGGCTTCTTCAGAAAGCATGCCAATAGGAAGTATTGCCGCATCCATGATATCTTTTCCGTGTATCAATATTTTGTGTACTGTTACTGGCATATAATATCAACTATATTTTTCAACAAAAAGATTTGCTGTATCTTGAGCAAAATTCTTGAACTTCAAGGAATTGACTTTTTTGCCACAAGTTATTATTTATATTAATAATTTATTATTTATTATTGTGAGTGCGTGGCTCCTAAGCTAAAGAACTGAGGTAGCCCGGGTTCAATTCCAGCTCAGACAGAAAGTTTTTTCAATTGAATTAATTTTTCTGTTCGGTCGTCACCTCTCTGCAGACAATGGCAAACCTCAGAGAATAAAAATTGCCATGTAAAGCTTCTTGAGAACATAAGCCGTTCGGAGTCGTCATTAAGCACGTAGGTCCAGTTCTCGGTAATTTGTGATCAAACATTTAACAACACGCACAACACATTTGATCAATAGAAGCTAGGTCAAAGTCCTTCCAAGGGCTGAAATGGCCAGTTTATTTTTTTTTATTATTTGCAGTATAAGGCCTGTTTCCAGCTCTCAAGTAAAGCTTATTTTCATACATAAATCTGAAAAGTAATCGAAAAGTAATTTTTCCTTGTCAAAATTACTTGAAAGAGAATCCAGCTCGTAAGAAAAATTTTCTGTTCTTACTACTTTTTTTTCATTGAAAAGTGACAACGGTAACACTGTGACTGTCAAGAAATATATGCAAGTTATATTATTACTTCAAGTAAAATTTTTGCAACCAACATTCAAAGGTAAATAATTTTATTGATATCATTGATTAATTGATTTAAAATTAATAAAAGAATATTTTAGACATGCACATGAACATTTCTACGGAGGGAGAAGAAGAGGCAGTCAATTTTGAGGGGCAGATGTCTTCCGAGAAGCGGTCGAAAGCTGTCCAGAAGAAGCGGTCTGCCAACATGTAAACAGAATGTAATAAAATGTAAACAAACGCTTTTCTCTATTACTTACCTTTGCAATTCAGCCATTACTCATTTAATGAATTATTTCAATATTTATTGCAACAAATTTATTTCAATGTTTGATGAAAACAAATCAGCCTAAATTTTCAATACAAAGTGATACAATGCTGGAACTGTCAAAACTCTCGCCGTCAAAATTACTTGTCTACTACTTTTTTACACTCAAGAAACTTAAGTAACTTTTTTCTGGAGTAATTACTTGAGAGCTGGATAGAGACCTATAATGCGAAATCGATCAATTAATTGCTCCTCTACACCAGTCACATCGGCAACAAGTGCGGGGTTAGAAAAGAAACGCCTGGACGTATTTCCATCGTTAGTAGACCCAGTTCCTTGTTGAACTGCATCCACTCGTAACCTATCTGTTCCTTTAAGGCCTTTTGAATTCAAAGTTTGTTTTCCAATTTTAGACTTTTGTGTTCGTCCTTGAGCGCCGACCATCTTTTAAATGGTTTGTTGCAGGCAATTTGAAGTATTCACTCCATAAATTTTATGCGAGCATGCAAGGAGGAACCGCCCATTTTGATTGCTTCACCATCAATAGCTTTTCTTGAAACTAAATTAAGATTATTAATTTCAGTAGGTTTCGCTTTTGCAAATTTAACAAACAGCTGCTGAAGATGTACCTGTAACAGTTTGAGGCTGTCTTGCCATCTAACATTGTAAACACGAAATTATGCTTGATCGAAAATTGCCTCCCACACGCTACAACTTCGGTATTTTTTAAAACAGCAATATCTAAATTAATTTTTTCAACAAGGCTTAGCACTTTTTTTTGCTTCTTTGGTAAATTCAAAGGAGATAGGCCGGCAGAATCTTGTTGATGACGGACTTTTATTTCGCCAATATTCTTCTTGAAAAATTGTCTGTAGACGTATCGGAACTATATATGCCAGTAACAAACTTTTATCGCTTACATCAGCTGCTAAACTCTGATTGTACTCAACATGTCCAGAGGAACCATCGCAACCCTTTTACACATAAACTCTAATTTATCAGTCATACCATTTAATTTTTCACCCGGAAAAATTTTAAATAATTGGCTTAACGTATGATCCATTAAACTTTGCAAGAAAACAGATATTTCAATTTCATCTGGATAGCAATGCCTTTTTTCTTCTCTGACGTTTGCATGAGGTGGCAAAATATCGTATCCTTCATTTTTGAGAAAACTTTTGATGGCTTCATACTGACTCTTTGTAAGCTCTGCATTTATCATCATTGCTAGTACAGCCGGCGAACGAATATAACATCGATTTGGTATATTTCCACCCATCACTTTACTTGCCATATTCAAATGTTTTTGTGAACATTTTGAAGCTAATTCAGCTGCCTTGAACCTCTTTGTGCGAACTTGACAATCTTAGCGAAATCTTTCGCTGGCCTTCCTAGTTTAGTTGAATAACTAGCCTCGCTATTAAGTGATACTTCAAATACAGCTAAAAACACAATAGGAAAAAACATTTACACATACAAAATTTTATAATTCTTTAAACGTACTTTTTAGCCAATCTTCACTTTTTTAAAAAAATGGGATTTTAATTTATGCGATTCTTGCCACTATTTTTTTTAAATGACTAAGAAACCTCTTTTGAATTGCTCTTTTCACTATACCGATTTCTTCATCCTGAAGCATTGCATTTTTTGATTTAATGAAATCGGTTATTAATTCCAAACTTGCATTGCAATTAATGAGTTCGTAACTCAGTTCACTATGTAACACAGAAATTAAACTCATTTTAATGATATCTCTTTCACTTCGCTATTTGCTATTTTGACAAATTGTTTTATTTTTATTGTTATTAATCTATTCCAAATAAGTTATTGTTTTAACTAAATGTAACTATACTAACTATATTAATAATAACGCACGTGTCTAAAAGCATGCCATATCTTTTTGTAATTTTTTAAAATTAAAAATTTCATGAATATGGAGACAAATTTTATGATTTTTTAAAAGATTATTTATTATTTAAACTTTTTTTTTTAATTGATAGTATGGAATCTTACCTTTAATTTTATTATAGCGGGAGCACATAGCACGACCGAGCAACCTTTTTATTCTATCAAGGAAGTTTGCAATCACGGCATATTATAAAACAAATTTTATTCTATCATATCTTTTAAACAATATGAGCGAACTTTATCATTTTTTAAATACGCAGAAAAGGCTATATTTGAAAAAAAAAATCACTATTTAAATCAGAGAAATAAAATTATCTTACGTACAAACACTATAGAAGTGCGTAAACAGTTTTCAATATTTTGGACCAAAATTTACATGTGACTTTACTTCATTATTTCAAAGACAAATAAACGTTTTTTTGGATACAATTTATGGATTATTCATACTGAATCAATTTTCAACAAATTTTATGTGTCGAAAAAATTACTTATGGCACAAAAAATCCCACTGTGCGACGGCTCAAATAAATATGAGTATCCTAAATCATGAGTCGGATGGGGTAAAGATCGGGTTTTTTCAGTTAATAAATACTTTTGGTTGTTGTCTTGCTGATTGATACTCTTTATACTTACCCAAATACTCATGAACGACACAAACACTCAAAACACTCGGGTCATTTTGCCACTAATATGAAGCAGTGCGCAGTAGAACGCAGCAGTATGAAGTAAATGAGTTTTTTGTATTTGTTTTGTGCTATTTTTTCCTGAGCTTTAGCAATAAAAAACATATTTTCTTCTTGTGGGGTTTTTTATATCTTAAAAAAACTCAAAAGCGTTGTTGATCTCTTATTTTCTTCGGAGAGTGCAAAAATAAAATACCAACAATCAACCGATCAGTGGCAACGGTACGTTGTTTTATTTTTGTTTATGCGTAACAATAAGACTCATAAGCGTTGTTGTTCTTTTCTTGTCGTCCAAAAGTGCAACAATAAAATACAAACAACCAATTTGCGATAAGAATCACAAACGAAATATGTGAGTTAACATTGGCCCAATTCAGCGGAAAATTTGCTACGTATCTGTTCCACAGCTTGGGCTGAATCATAATGCGCTCAAACAAAATGTTCCCCGAGCGGTCGCCATCTTAGGTATCGAAAAAATTGTATGCTACTTTGGTTGAGCTACTTATGCTCTTTTCATTTTGACAGCTAAAAAAACATGGCTGCAAATTGTTAATTGTTGCTGAAGTTGGGCTGTGAAGTGAAAATAGATAATTATTAATTATTAGAAGATTATTCAATCATTCTTCAATAAAGCTGTTAATTAATGATTTCTTGTGTGAAATGAATATACAATAATAGTATAAACAAATTTTGGATACAAAAAAAATAACGAATGGCGAACAGGTGTTTGCCGTTTGACGTTTCGCAAAAAAAACCCATTCAGCAGAAAGTATCACTTTATGCTACTTCGCTACCTGAGCACTTTTTCGGCTGGTATGTGGCCATTGCCTTATACATTGAAAGAGCAGCACTCAGAGTACAACCATATTATACTCTGACAAGGTTGATTAATATAGGTTAAGTCACTTCAAATCACAGAGAAAAGCACTCTTTTTTCGCTTTTGTTCAGTCTGTCAAAGTAGCTGTTAGCTAAAAATTGTACAGATTCAGGTTGTTTTTCTTGATTTCCTTTCATTTGCTCTGACAGTTCGACCGAGCTTCTCTCAAGTGACTTAACCTGTATTAATCACTTGTACTCGGATACATTGAAAACAAATCTGTGTGGTTCGAGCACGCCGCGCTCGGATGTAAGTATGTAGTTATGACTGAAAATATGGTAATGACCCGAATGAGTATAAGTATTTTACATATTTTATTGATTATGGATAGTGTAGACAACAGCAAGACACTCGAGTATGATTTGCTACTCATTGCAGTTTTCTGGTCCGTATTCAACTATTTAGGCACAAAAGTTCCGAGTATCAGACTCATTTCTTTTTTAAAAGCTGCGAGTAGTAACGAAAATCTGGCCTGAGTCTTAACTTTAAAGTACCCGAAAAATACCCAACAAGTACCTCAAAAGCCACCTGAAATAGTACCGTTGTAAGTCTGTGTTTATGTTTATAAAGTGTCCAAAAAGGAGCGACTCTAGAGTTATTTTCGCCTTCTTTAAACTTACTCGATCAAAACCTCGCAATTAAGTTCATGTACAAATTTAAAGAATACAAGATCACAGTTAGTTTTATATTTTCGCTATTTGCAAAGTAAGGAGAAACAAATAAGTCAAAGAAAAGAACAAAACAATATTTTTGTTATTGCACTAAATAAACAAAATGTAGCTCCTTTTATATTGCCTCTTTTACCGTGTTTAAGAGATATTAACTCAATATTTTAAGGGGACATACAGAAGGAACTGTTCTTTCTATAGAGCAATATTACGTCGTTGTGCCCTTATTGCATCTACCTTTTCAATTGTATGGCATTTTTATTTTCACTGTGTACTAATATCAATGCATATTTTTTGTTTATTTAAAATGTGATATAATAAAGTTTGTGAAAATTTTAATATTTCTAGGAAAATCTTTTTGCTTATCAAATATTTTTAAAATCTAAGCGGACACACAATTGTCCTGAACTGGCAAAAGTCCAAATATTTGATGTTAATATTAAAACTTTTTGGTATAATATGAAAGGTATTATTTCCGCTACATAATCTTCAGCAACATTTTTTGAATAAATTGTTTATTTTTTAGCTGGAGCTTTTAAAACTGAAATTTTATGAGTTTGCATTTTTATGCCTTCTACGAATGAAATTTAAAAGACTATATATTTGACAATATTAAATTCAATTAACGTTTTTTAAATTAAATAGAGAATTTTCAAATAGATACCTTTTTTGAATACATTTTTTGTAGTGTTTAAAATAAGTTAATGTTTTAATTAACTAAACACAAAAAATGTCAAAATTTGATGGAAAAAATAAAAAAATTTGTGCGGTATTTTTTTTTTTCTTGAAAACAAACTTGAACTTGTTCTTTTTAGAAATAAACGAAAAATGTACCATACTTTATCAAGTTCCGAAAAAAAACTTAAGGATGTAGACTAGTTTTTCGGCTAAGAAAATAGGCTATTTTTGGGAATTTCTCGTGATTTTGCCTTGAAAGATATGTTTATTAAAGGTGATAATGGTGATCAATGAAGTCTTAAATAAAAAAAAATTATTAAATTTGTTCAGTTTCTTAAACGAAACGCCATAATTGGGAGGCAGGTCCAGCTCCAACACGATATTTCAACAACGGCTTATATGAAACAAAAAAAACCGAAGTGTTTTAGATTTGGTATGACAATTGCTACATATTAGAATATTGATATTATTTTGAACAATTGTTGTTAATTTAAAGTAACAAATCCAAAAAAAAAAAAAAAAAATTGTTTTTTTTCGCTGTTATTTGTAAAAAATATGGTAAAATTAATATTTTAACATGTAAATAGTTGTGAATATATATGTGTAAGATATGTGGATACAATTTCAGAATGAGGATATTTGAGGTGATCCGAAAAAATGGTGGGCATACTCATTACTTAATTTTTACAATGTAAGATTTAACTAAAGTGCGTCTAAACGAATTTTTACTACGCCAATTTTTTTCAAGCGTTATGTATTAAGTTAATTAAAATAAATATAACATATTGCTAACAAGAAGTTTTTTGTCATTATTTTGCAAAATAAATATTTTTCTTTAACATAAATAAAAAAAAATTGGTTTAAAAGATATTTTATGTGTATTTTATTATAAGTTTTTAATAAATGTATATTGCTTCTAAACGAATATTTTTCAGTGTAAGAGGACCGTAAAATTCGAAGTCAATATCGACTAACACTATACCGACCTCCCTGTTAAAATTAAAAATACATTGGACATACGACACCTGCCAAGTTGCATACAACTCAACTTTCAATCGCATCGAACGAGTGGAAACATCACAGAAACTGAAAGCTGTAATTCCAACCGAATATCTTAATTTTTATGACAACACCAAATACAAATAATATACAAACATAACTTTACTCGTGATGGCCATGTAAATATATCAGAATCTTTGACTTTTTTTGATAAATTCGAAAATTGTCGAAAAAAACATAAACGATAAAAATAGCAAAGTTTCACCTGTTGATTTCTTACAAAAAAATGGCATTTTTTACTACTATGCAAATACCTCTATCTGCATTTATAGTAACTTTTTTCTGGACATAGCCCACTCTATCTGCCATAGCAACAAAACTAGCGCAAAAATTAAAAAAAAAAATTGTATGCTTCGTGGACACTTTTGAACAATATTTTAGAAGATCGATTTTTAAAAAATTTTTAAAAAAGAAGATGAAACGGTTTTTCGCTCTCCTGAAAACTTGTACTTTTGCAGATAGAGGAAAATGAATATAGGCCCTCGATATATTTTGTTT
Organism: Dichetophora obliterata; assembly: GCA_963920525.1. Taxonomy (NCBI): domain Eukaryota; kingdom Metazoa; phylum Arthropoda; class Insecta; order Diptera; family Sciomyzidae; genus Dichetophora; species Dichetophora obliterata. Next base: position 282,976,637 of record OY986435.1, read on the forward strand.
ATTTATAGCATTTTTTCATTATTTAACAAACACAATTATTTTTATGTTCTGCATTTGAAAATGCAACAAAATACTTTAATTTTAAGATTTCAAATTTTGACATGGTATTTAATATTTTTATCGCAGGCGAAGCAGCGGGTACTTGCTAGTTTATATATAAACATATAACAATAGTCTGTCTAATCTTCTTGTGCTTGATTGACTTTATTCAGAGCTATTGTTGTTAGTTCTCTTGTTCTCTTACTGAACCTAGAGCTTAAACTTAAATTCTTAAAATTGTAAAGTTATTGAAAGGTTACAGTTGCTAATTAAAAAAAAATAAAATATTATAAGTTTATCATTTAGAGCTTTAGGTCAATTAATTTATTAAAGAAAGCAACAAACACCAACAACAACTCTGTTTAAAGTCAAGTATACAGAAAATTTGATGTTGTTTTTCATTTTTTCATAAATAACTTTACTTCAGCTCTAAATTATAACATTGTAAAATCTTGAAAAGGTCACAATTTAATTTTAAATCTACTAGTATATTATAATTTTTTTACTTCTCGTTAAAGTCATTTTTGGATATAGCCTGATGTTCGAGTTTCAAACACTCGATTTTTTTAAATGTGTTTCAAAGGTACAATACATTGAAAGTATACTGTAAAAATTTCAGACAAATTCAAAATATTAACGAAGTCATAGCATATAGTTGAGAGTGTCTCATAAATGCGCGCTGTATGTTTTTCTCGAATCCACAATTCTTTGATCGGTCCGGGTGTTTAAAAAAATTCTATCAATCCGATTGAACTGAAATTTGAAAACGTTATTCTACACCCCAATGATTCTCGCAGGTTGTAGAATGTTTTATTTTAAATAACTTTTTCCTATTTTTAAACGGATTGGCAAAAAAAGCTTAGTCTTTTAAGGAGTTCACCATATTTTTATTTTTAAATGAAAATGTTTTTATGTACTACCTGCCTAAGTGCCAAAATTACAGAATAATAATAAGATTTATTTTTTTCTTGTAATTTGTGAGTACAATTTTTCTAAGTTTTTCGATGATTTCGTCAGTGATACTGGTGGAGGAATGACGGGAACGAGACAAATTATCAACTGCAGTACAGTCAGATTTAAACTGTTTGTACCACTCACATGCTTGTGTTTTCGACATTGTCGAGTCCCCGTAGGCTACCGTTAACATTTTCAGCGCTTTCGCGCATGACATTTTGGTAGAAACACCAACTTTCATGCACCCTCTTTGCTCAACTAAATTCGACATTACGAATTTTTCTAAGCACAATAAACACTTACTTTTTTATTATGAGCGTCAGACGACAGGTGTACCAATCTAAACCTAAAAATTTTTCTCAATATCTAAATCTCAGTGTGTTTGAATGTGAAATTACGGGTACTTTTTGATCAGAAGGTACAGTTCCTTTTATTAACATAGACATTAAAATTTTAAATAGAAGTGCTTTCTAACTATCAACGAACTTTCGTCTATGAGTTATTCAGTTTTGAGAAATATTAGTACATAAGCTGTCAAAACTTGAACAAACTATAAAAACTTAACAACTGGAGTACACAGCTGCTCGTTGAATTATATAAAAACACATAATCTACTTATATGCCAAATATATAAATGCATACACCAAACTCCCGCAATGGAAACGATATCATACTCAAAAGAAACATTCAACGTTTACTGGTATATCAAAATGTATGTGAACTTGTGTGTTTGTAACTATGCTCAATTGACAGATATGCAAAAAGTTCAGCAGTTAATTGAAGAACTAAATATTGCAATGAGTTTGCAAAGCAAAATGAACATGTACTCAGCCTACCATCTGAACCTTCATCAAAAGGTCGAAAGTATGTGCGACAAAAAAAAATTTTTTTCTAAACACAAATATGATAGCAAACATTCAGCTACAAGACAGAGCCAGTGATATTAAAGCTATCACAAACATCACCACTTTTCCGAACAACATCAGCATCCCACCATCCCACCATGACCAATGCCACGAACCTTATAACTAACTTAAAATTTAAGTCCTTTCATGGCAGGCGGTTCGCTTCAACAACATTTCGTAAATGAGCAGCGCAAATGGACAAAACTGCGAATGTCTTTCATCTAAATGCACAGATCAACACATAGCCGCATCAGAATCAGCATCATCATCACCATCATTATCATCAAGGTGCTAACACAAACTGACAGCAAGGTATGTATGCTTGTATGTCTGTCTGTTTGCTAACTATGTAGGTCATCTTGCCAACGTATGCTGGCATCAAACAGTCGTTATTGAAAGGATAGTTCTCGACTTTTATTGCCAATGCATCACTCCATGTTGACAACGAAATTTTTCCATTTTGAGTTTGGGCAAACGTGGCCCAATTTTATGTGTGTGTGAACAAAATGATGTGACAGAAAAGAGAGAAACGCACACACCCACACATTGATAGCAATTGCTTTCAAGCATGTTAGTACATATGTATGAAGAAGGGAATCCAATACCAAAAGCTTTTCTCAATCCCGGGCTCAATACCGGTATCCCGGGACTAGTTCGTGATCGAAAAATTAAAAAGTTTATAATTCAAAACGTTTTGAATACAATTTTTGTATTATTGATTACTTGAAACCAGAAAATGTTATTCAATTCATTTATAAGGCAATCATTTTAGCGGGCCCGAAAGACCTTGTCCTGCCCCAATTCAACTAATTTCTTTGCGATCATTTTTATTTCGTGAATTTTTGAAAAGTGTGGAAGTGTCCAAAGAACGTGCCATTCGAGCCACACATACCACACGTTTCTTTTTGAAGCTTCAATTCGTGGATATGAAAACCGTCTAAAATAAAACCTTTTTATTTAATTGTGGGTGGTAAATGAGGGTGTATCTATTTTTCATTTACCGAGATATTACCCTTAATTTTACATATGTTGTATATTTAGTGGCCCAAGGTGTTTCCGTTCCTGAGATGTTAGGAGACACAGCATTAACGATTGTGTATATATAGAAGGGCGGTAAAAGTAGGCGTGAAAACATTTATATATGTAGTGACCACTACTTGTTCTCATAGAACACATACACTAAATTTCATTACAAAACATGTAAAACTCGGTAATTATAATGCTTTCTAAAAAGTGGGCATAATTATAGACCACGCCAATTTCTAGCTGAGTGTCCAAGAGTAACCATACGAACTAAATTACAAAATTTTAGTTCAATACAGTAATCATCTGAAATATAGCATTTAAATTCATTTGTGGGCAGTATTAGAGGGTGTGGCAACTTTCGTTTTTTTATTGCTTGAGATATAAACCTTGATAACAGATGTTCTAAATTTGGTGGCCTAAGGTGTTACCGTTCCTGAGATCTCAAAACACTGCACAGACGATTTTGTGTCTACAGAAGGGGCGGTAAAAGTAGGCGTGGCAATATTGCGACCACCAAGTGACCACCACTTGGTCTCATAGCACAAATACACCAAGTTTCAATGTACAACTCAGAAATTATATTTCGTACCTGAAACAAACAAAAAATTTAGTACTAATTTTATTTTTTGGTGAAATAGAAAAAAAATTAATCAAAAATGAAAGTGCTAGCTTCAGGAGAAAGGAAATAACTCGGTCATGTTGCAAAGGATTGGATTTATCTTTTTTTCTGAAATTTTTATAAATTATACGTCCAATCGTGTTTCAGTCTTTACTATTTTCGTTTCTCATCTAATTTTTATAATTTTCCAAAAACAACCTTAACGAATTTCTTTATTTCGCAAAAAAACTTTACAAATATTTGTTGTTGACAAAACATTCAAAACCAAGAATGGCTTTTATAATGTTATTTCATATGATATGCATAAATATAGAGTTTATTTAAAGTTTCTATCGTAAAAATTGAAAAGCATTTTATACGATTGAAAAATCAAACCTAACTATAATAAAAAATTTATTTTTTTTTGTTTCTGTTTATTAATTTTGTTTTTTTTTTTTAATTTTGGTTGCATACAAAGTAATGCTGTAGTGAAAGAATCATGACAATTACTCAACTCTTTTCAGAGTTATACTTTCAAATACCCCTTCAAACACTGTCACAGCAACAGCGCAACATACCGGGTCAAATTTTAGATTTAAATCATCTACAGAACCAGCCATCCAGCAAAATCGGTCCAGCTTTTTAAGAGGAGTTCAGTGACAAAGCCGTGTACAGATATTCCCCGGCAGACGTTGTCCTGCCACCGCCTTACTGCCATATACGAGTTTTCATGGTAATCGAAGAAAAACATCTTATATTTTCACCATTTTTTGTATAGTTGCCGAACGTAACTATATAAACTTAATTACCAAATTTTAGTCTAACACAACCAAAACCGTCCGAAGTATAGCTTATTTGATGATTTGTAGGCGGAATAAGAGGGGGTGGCAAAATATTTTTCCCTTAAACTATCTATTACTCAAAAATCGAGTGCCAATATTTGAGCTTAATTTAGTTTATATCTATCGATCTCTGCTTCATTCTATGCTTATCCCCTGAAAAAGGGGCGTAAACATAGTGCGACTACACCCTTAGTATAGTTGCTGAATGTACCCATAAGAACTATATAACCAAATTTTAATCTTAAACCACGAAAACCATCTGAAATATAGCATTTTTATTGATTTGTGGGCGGATAAGAGGGGGCGTGGAAAACCACTTTTTGTACAGTTTCCGAAAATAACTATACAAACTAAACTATCAAGTTTTAGTCCTATACGACCAAAACTGTCTTAAATATGTAACTTTTATTTATTGGTCGAAAATCAAATATCGACAAAATTCGAGATCGGCGACAAATCGATTGTTCATGGTTTTCACGAATACTCTCTGCTCCTGCAGCAATATTCTCAAAATTACGACCTCTTCGCACTCTGGTTGAATGATGAATGTCCAATAGTGTAAATTTGGATCGAAATTTGGTGATGGTTTAATGTTTGAGTGGTTTGGACGCTCATAACGACCAAAATGATGTTGAAGAACTCTATAACATTCTCTAACTGATGACTGATTTTGGTAGTAAGTTTCCACAATTCATGATTAAGTCGTATTAAATACTGAACACAAACGTCATATGGACAATCCATTTGACACATAACAGCTGTCAAAGCAACTCAGTTGAAAAAGGGAGCTGGTATCAGCGATGTGCGGCGTAGAGAACATGATGTCGACAATACTATTGTCGACGGTGTCGACAATGTCGTGTAGACAATTGCTTTTAACGACGTGTAGATAACTAATGTAAGAGGCTGCATGTTTATTGTGATTTTTAATTAAATTGAGTCCAAGTACGGAGTATTCCTTATATTTAAGCCTTCTGGGCATGGTTTTTGTTTGTTTAGTTGTAAAATTTGTTAGTTTGTGTTAATTAAACGAATTTTCGAAAGAATTTAGGAATCAGCATAATCTAAATAGAACTTGCATTTTCGCAGTGTTGCATTTTGTTGACATTGTTTACACAATTCTCGACATTGTCTACATTGTCGACACTTTCTACATTATCGACACCAAAATGTCGACAATTAAAGACGACGCGTCGAGGAACATCACTGGCTCGTATTAGATCACCGTTTATATTCATATTAACTTTAATTGAAATGGTTGCATTTACACGAATATTTGTACACTCTCAGAAATCTTGGATGAAATTCTAATACAAACTGTATTGTATATATGACCACACCAGAATTGTATTACAATCTAATACACTACATATATTACAATTGATTTTTATTCTCTCATGGGACTTAATTTTAATACATGCTTGTATTAAAATATTTTTGACAAAAAAAAAATTAACGAAACATGTGGGATTCGAACCCAGTACGTTTAGGTTATAAGTTCTTGGCTCTACCAACTGCTCTATGAAGCCACATGTATAAATAAATGATAAACATGCATAAGAGCCGAACCAAGCCGAACGCTGTTTTTAAAGACTAATCCAAACTGTATTAAAAAGTATTCCAGGTTTTATTAAAAAATGTCTATGTAGTATTTTGAAGAGTTTTAATTCTAATAGAAAAAGTATTAAAAAATGCATGATTCCAACGATTGGATTAAAATTAATTCCAAGATTTCTGAGCGTGTAATAGAAATTTTATTATTTGAAAATCCCGGGATCCTTTAAATCGTCCGGAAATTAATTTTTGGATAGACTTCCCTAGTATGTAGTATTAGGGTGCTTCTTATTTTTAAACTTTTTACCTTTCAACTTTCACAAATGCTATAGAAATGCTTCTTTGAGTACAAAAATATGTTTTGAAAAATTTTGATAAATGGAAAATACAAGGGCGTGGCGTTGAATGTGATCTGTATAGAAAAAATGGGTTTTCTTTGAAATTAACTGGCAAACATAAAAATTGGAAAATACTAGTTGTGATTTTTTACTTTTTGAAAAATTCATATTTTTTTCTTTTTAAAACATTTTTTAAATCTAATATAGACACCAAAAATATGCAGCTATGTATAAGAACGTATTCTTTATGAAATATTTTGCTAGAAGTGCAACTTTTTCGATAGATTGGGTTAAGTATTTCTACAAAGAGAGTCTTTAAAAACACAAAATTTTAATACATTTTTTAAGTGATCAGTATGTTAGTACTTTTTACATTATAAAATCAAACTTCACTTTTTTTTCGAAAAACCCCATTCTGTTCTGTCCAACACAAAAAAATTATAAAAATTCAGAAAGCATATGTTTCGCTTTTTGAATGATTTTTAAAACTGACTAAAATATTTTGAGTTTTTGTGCAAAATTTTTTTATTGCAAGGTAGATATCAGTCCCAGGCTCAAAGTAAAATAATAAAAAGGCGTCAAAAAAAATTCGATATTAAAATAATGATAGTTTTCAATTGGAAAACAAAGTGCATACCATTTTTTTAAAAATAAGGGCCTTTAAGAAAGTAATTGGGTTTTTTAATGAAAAACCATCACTTTTTCTTCATATACCTAAATAACATTGAGCAACTTGAGGGCGTGTGCCACATACGAATTCATATAATACGAGTCTCAAAATATTTTAACTTAAAGAAGCATTTCTAGGGGAAGTTTCTAAAAAAACCCTTTATAAAACAAAGAACCACCCTAATGTAGTGTGTGTGTGTATCCTTGTGTGTTACATTATGTTTGCAGTATGAATTCGCGTTGTCGTCATTGACCAGCTCTTGATAAATCTACTTTCTATCTACACTGGAACAGTTTTGGTAGTGTGTGTGTATCTATTGAGCCTGATAACAATTTTGTTACATGCAAGGTTATCAAATAAAAAATGGTGAAAAAGTCGTAATTCTGTTTATATTTTTTAAAGGGAATTTTTAGTAAAGGTACTGAATTGGAATGACTTAAGGACAAAGTGGATTAAAGTGCACCAAGACTCAAAGTCAATATATCATCGCAGAACATTCCCAACCAAATGCAAGGCTAGGTTTCGATTCAAATAAAAGAAGTTGTAAGTTTGCTTAATTTTTTTTTATTCGACGCAAAATAATAAAGATGTCAATTTTGACCAAAATAGAAAGAGTGAAAATGGGTTTATTTTCATTAATCGCATCTCCTTCATCTATAATCCAATTTTAATAAATAAGATACTATTCGAAAGATATTAAAGTAACGTTTACTAAAAAAAATTTATATATTTTTATATATGTTTCATTCTATTGCAAATCTCACAAATTGTGCAAAAAAATTAAATTTGGCATTTTTAATTCGTCTGAAATTTTTTTAAAACGTTACTTTACGCTTAAACGTTGCTCATAACTGCAAGCTGTATTGGTTTCGTCATCAGTACCCTCCAGGAAATGTGAGCATTCCCGAATGTTACCAGGAAACATTCCATGGAATGTAGGAAGCATTCCCCTTTGTTGCACACCCCATTGCTTTTTTTACATAGCATGTCATTAGAGGGAAACATTCCTCTCCACTGTGTTAAAAGTGAAGTGGAAGCAGTCCTCACCCCTGCTCTGAAAATTAATGTGGAAACATTCCTCTCCCTTGTTATGAAAATGCCCGGCCAGGATTCGAGCCCGGGACCCCTGAGCGACGGTCAAGCGCGCTATTACTAGACTATTGAGGCCACCCAATAAAACATATTTTTTTTAAGCAGTAAAAATTAATTTTATAAAGAGCAGCTAGGAAACATTGATATTGATATTTTCTGTTGTCATTGCTTGACAATTAGTAAAAGTTCCCACAAAAGAAGCGGTTTGGATATAACATAAATTCAAAACTACGAATATAATTCCAAAAGATATTATGGGGAATGTTTATTCATCACTTCCATATGTAAGTCTTCCAATTTTTGGGAAGCGGTATGGAAATAACATGAATAAAAAACTACCCTTAAGCTTCCAAAAGATACGGTGGGGAATGTTTCTTTATCACTTTTAGATGGAAGCCTTCCGATTTTTTCTGAAGGGTAGTATAAACACATAGAGCGCGCAGTGAACAAAAATTTACAGAAAGTCTTTAAGACATCGCTCGATTGCTTTTCAATTTGGTATTTTGTAAAAATATATGAGCATTAATTGGTGATGTCAAAAATATTATTTACCCGAGGCACGGGCATAAAAAAACCGTTTCAAAACTTTATTTAATATATATATTTTGTTTACATAAAAAAATATAATTTATTATTAGTATTAGACTTAAGGATTAGCAAATTATCTTCCCAATGAGTACAAAACTAATCGGACTACCACAATCTATGATACTGCGATTTAAGTAACACAGACATTGACAAAATATTGTTATTTTTTCACAACTTTGACCTTTGTACAACTTTGAAGATGTGCGCTTTGTAAAAAAATGACCCATATATGGAACTTTTTATGTAAGTGTTGTCAAGTTTTTGACATACAATTTTATGTTCTAATATTCCAAAAAAGTCCACCATATTTTTTGTTATTTCAAACGGTGTGGAAGTTATGAATTATTTAGTGTAATCATCAAAAAGTGGAGTTGCGAGAAAATTCATCACTTTTCCATCATATTTTTTGGAACAAAAAGTTTCAAGAAGAAAAGGTTGGTAAATTTGACATGAAAAATCATAAAGCATTATATTATTCTCTTCAGTACCTTTCCCGCATTCATTAAAACTTGAATTTTTTTTTAAAAATATAATACGCTTATGTAAAGATCTATTTGATTTTTTGTAAGCATGATGAAAGACTATAAATCTATAGTTTTCGCAAAACACTATAAATTGCGACTGACCTTTTATTAACTGCAAGTATCAACATGCTCAGATAAAATAAGAAAAGAAATTTGTAATTCAATATAAGGTTGGGCAATTCCGTCAAAAGTGCCATTTTTTAATTGAAAAGTGGAATAATAAAACTTGAAGCTAGAATTATGGTTTCTTTATACTATTTGGCCCTAGAGTATGTTTAAATCACTTGAGACCACACGGTATGACGTCAAAAAATTTCAGTGGAATGACGGTAACAATAATGACAAAATCGTCCTTATGTAGAGATCGCTTGCATCAGAGAAAACTAAAATACTTTTCTGCACGTTTTTATTATATATTTGCTAGCTAATTTAATATGTTATGCTCAATTTCGTTTAAGTCTATCACTAACTGAATACACAGTTGGTTTCAGAAATTAAACAGTTTTTTGGTTTATATATTAATAATATAATAAAAAAATTTATTTTGCACTTGAGCTTTGCACTCTTAACCACTTAAGCATTTTTGAAACATTAACGCAAGTATAGTAGTGTAAAAAGCCATACTTAGAGGGCGATTAAAAGATTCTTATCTCTTAGTTGTGCTTACAAAAGGCGATAAATTCAATAAGTGGTAAAATCGAGACACAAACTGTTTGTAGATATAACATAAAAAATGTTTTTCTAATTATTTATAATGGCAAAAAATTAACACAGTATACGTATTATTTTGACCTTGTTATCTAAAATATGTTAAAATAAAAAACACGAAAGCTTTACTCTTTAAACTGTTATAATTTTGATCGAGGCCAGGTTACAGGTTCCACCTGTAAAATTTTTGAAAAACCTGTATCTATATTAACTTGAAAGAAAATAGTTTTTAAGAAAGCTAGATTATTTTAAAGCAACAAAATCTGATATTTGTTATCACCTAGCGATTTAATGGCGTATTCAGTACTCGCCATTGACACTGATTGTTCCGTAGATCTTTCGATGGATATATTTCTTGAAGGCTAATAAATTTTTTTCGTCTAACTGCTCAACGTCCAGGTTTGTGATGCATAAAGTAGGACGGGCATGATGAGAGATTTATAGAGCGTGATTTTCGATCGTCAAAAAAGGACTCTGCTTCTCAATTGCCTAACTGTTGGCAATAGTAATACCCGTTGGAAAGAGTTATTCTTCGTTTGATCTCTATGCTGATGTCGTTTGTTGAGTTAATGCTGGATCCCAGATAGACGAAGTCCTTCACCACCTCTAAGGAGGTATTGTCAACTGTAACGTGGATTCTAAGATGCTGTTTGAGAATGTATCAGCGTTGATATTTTTTCCTACTTTCCTTCTACCAAAGCGTTTTCGGTACATTTTATTTCATTCTATAATAAACATTGAATTAAAAAATCTAAGTAAGCAAACCATTTAAAAGAATTAAAAAATTTATCTAGTTCTGAATTTTGGTACTCTGTAAAATACATAAAACATGATTTTAAAGAGTCGATTTTCTCTAATTTACATAAAACTGCTTAAGAAATTCTTTCAGTTTCTTATTCGGCAGCAAATATTAAAATAATATTTTATTTTCAAAGTTTAATAAAAACCAATTACAGGAAAAGACTGCAGATGCAACAATTTATTGAATTTTATTTAACCAAAATATTTTTTCAAATCTAGTGAACTAAATGCCAAAATATTGATACCAGAAGTAATATATCAAATGAAAAAATTTCGAAAATTTGACTGAAAGTGAAGAATTGCTTGATTGAAAGATTTTCCCATTAATTTCTTTCGCTATCTTAATATAGAAAGGCCCTGACTAGCATTTAAAACATCTTTTTTTTTCGGCTGGATTGTGTCAAATTTTGGGTGAATGGGTGGTTGACCGAAAGATATTTGCAAAGAACCTGATTTAAAAAAATGTTAGTGGCCTTTCTATATTGTGGTAATGAAAGAAATTCGTACGTTTGTAGAAATTTTTGTTTTTTAACTATACAAACCCTTTAAATTTTTTGTTTATATGATTTTTATAGACTTTATTGATGTCATTTTATGAATATTATAAGACCACTTGTGTTCCTTTTTGTGATTATAAAAAACTTTGTGTTTAATTAAAAATAAATAAAAACATTTGTAATTTTTTTATAAGGTTTATGAACTAAATTCCTAAAAACACATTCACTTTAATGTAAATAAAAACTAGCAAGGATCTTCGACTGGATCGAATATACCCCCAAAGTATATTCTTAGTTATGCATGTTTTTAGAGTTTGGTGACGTCACTTCGTATAGATTACTGTTGTGGTGTTCATCCAATTTTGCGAAATTTCAAATGCAAAACACGTTTAAGATATGAAAGATTATGTGTTAATACACACATTTTTGTGGAATTTCTAAAAACTATGCTACTTTGATGACCGAGTTTTTATAAATTTTGTCAAATTCCAAACTGAAAGTGAAAATTAATATTAGCTTATACTCATCATTTTTATTTATTAAATCGATTCTGCGGTATTTTTAGAGACTTAAGTATATTTTTATATAGTTACTTTCCTAGGAGGTAGGCGTGGTTTTTATAATATTGTGACAAATTTGAAATATATGGCGAATATTTGAGATCAAAGTTCATATGCCAAGTTTAAAGTCTGATGACTTGATTACATGTAGCATTTTCAGAGATTTTGCCTTTTTGTTAACGTCAATTTGTATGGGAAGTTGTTACGTTGTTTTTGTTTCGATTTAATACATTTCCATTATATATAAAAATTTTTTCGGCCAAAGTTTATGGACAACTTTTTAATCACGACAGTAATTTGGTGAAGGACAGTGTGATTTTTAAAAATTTTAAAGATTTGTATATACACATATTCCAAATTTCGATACGATAGATTTAAAACTGCGGCTGCAATCCTGACGACAGACTGACCTGGAGAAATCTGCTCAGTAGGTGATGCTCATCAAGACTATATATACATTTCTGAACATGCCACGCCTTCTTGTCAGTGTTACAAAAGGAGTGACAAAGTTAACGCAGTATGCGTGAAGTAAGCAAAATTTATTCCATACTTTTTTTTCATTTAGTACAATTTTTTCTATATTTGCATACTAAAATGAAAAAGTTATTTATCAACCCTGGACTGTATGTTTGTTGACACCAAATATTTCGTCTTATCTTCGTTCACTGCTAGACCCATTCGACTTGAATCTCTTTCTAATCCAGAGAATGATGCACACTGACTTCGCACGTGTTTTGACCAATTATATTGATGTCATCATCATACGCAAGCAGCATAACACTCTTGTAGAAAATTGTGCCACTAAGTCTCAGATCAGTTGCTCGGTTGATCTCCATCATTAGGTTGAAAAAGTCGCACGACTAGGAATCACCTTATCTGAATTCATTACTTCATTTGGTACCAAATGGTGGAAAGAGGTCCTTCCAAGTTTAAACTGCGCTGCTGGTATTGCTCAGTGTCATTCTGCGGAGTCGTATTATTTTTGCAGGAATATTAAATTCAGGTGATTCCTTATTTGGCTCTCGAAAGTGGCTTTTTAGTCGACAAAAAGATGGTGGATGGCGACTTGTTTTTCTTGGGTCCTCTCCAAGATTTGTCGTAGCGTGAAGATCTGGTTGATGGTGGGCTTTCCTGGTCTAAGGCCACACTGATAAGGTCCAATCAGTTGGTTTACAATGGGCTTCAATCTTTCACATTAAACGATCGACAGTACTTTATATGCGATATAAAGAAAGATTATTTCATGGTAATTGTTACAAATAGTGGGATCGCTTTTCTTGTGGCTTAGGCAAAGCGCACAAAGATTCCAATCATTCGAAATGCATTCCTCCGACCATACTCTGCATAGAAGCTCGTGATAGCAATTACATATATTGTAGTTTCGCCTCCATTCTTAAACAGCTCAGCAGGTAAGCAATCGCTTCTCGCAGCTTTATTATTTTTTAGCTTGTCAGAACTTCATCATAGCCGGGCAGCGAAACCTCGAAGCTGTCATCCATAATTGGGGTTTCCGAGATATCATCTCTTTTGGCGGGGTTGTTATCAGCATCACCATTTAGAAACTTAGACAAGTGTTGCCTATCGGCAAGGCGTCTTATCTTCTCAAAAAATTGTGCGTTTGGATGCACACAATATGTGTATTAAAATTTAACGAAATCCGTTAAGCCGTTTAAATTTGTATTTTGGTCAAACAAACAAACAACGAACCAGACAATTAATTTTAATTATACAGCAGAACCTCAGAAACTAGAAGCTTTAGAAATTTTTAGTCAAAACATTAAATTTCCGAGGTAAGTGTTTATGCAACTTATATTTAACACTACAGCTGTTTCAACGAATAGTTGAAAATGAAACTTATGGACTTAATTTTGTTTTGCTTGGAAATAAATTTCGGAAAAAAATTTCAGTGAGAGAGAGCTTGTGTTAAGCCATATATTTCATAAATGAAATTACCAGACAAAAGCCCGAAGTGAGGTGACGTTTTACAAAATAAGGCCATAAGTATGAGGAAACACGATTGTTTCAATTATCTTTTTCTTTACATAAAATTTTGCTTGCTCATTCTTACAAACAAATTAGAAACGCTCTACTGGCGTCGTTTTTTTATCATTGATAAATTTGTCAGCAATATTATCATAAATTCAACTTTTAAACTTTCATCTCCGAAATTAGAAGATTTTAGAAATTGGCAGTTCTCGATTTAAAAACAGATTCTTATATCCGAGATTCTACTGTAAAGATAGCCAAAATGTATCCGATGAATTGTGGAAATTTGTAAAGGTAGATATAAAGAAAAAAGGCATAAATTTACTTTACTATTATATTGGCTTTTGTATTATTTGCATTAAGGCACACAAACAATCAAAGAAACCCGCATTCGTAATGACATTCGCACACAACGAAATCAACAAGCATCAATTTAAGAGTTGTTATGTTTATACAAAAATATAGAGTTCTAACGTTTTTGCTTTTATTTAGAAGTTTTCTAACCAAAATAAGAAAAATAAGTATACATTTTTCTTCGTGATCCCCTCTGAATTTGAACCTGCAACAATTTTGGACCTTTACACCTTGTGAACCAGTAACTTACATAGATCGACTATGAACTATGTATATATGCTTTAATTGCGGAGAATAGTTGATGATAATAAAATCCAAATAAAAACTCTGATAGAAATTAATACTAAATTGATCACTATTTCAGCAAAAGAAAATTAGTTTGTTGTCTTTGTATCTAAAACAAAGCTTTTACTTAAGATAAAATAAGACAAATTAGAAATCAAAGAAATGTATATTATGTTTTGTGTTTTATGTCGATTTAAGAGCACTTAACTTTTTTATGCGTTATATTGTGGTTGTTCAATACTCCACCCTTTAATAATTTTCCTTTTTATTTGTTGAACTACAGTAACAGGATATAGGCATTCAATTGACACAGAGGCAGACATCATTATAGCTAAAAATAAGGAAAGGCCTCCTTTTACTTAAGGGGAGGTTCTAGTAGAAATCGACGGAAAATTTTTGTTTCTGTTTTTTGCTTTATTTTCATACTTAGGATCTTGAAAATATGTAATCAAAAAGATATTTCCCTGTCTAATTTATTTTACGAGTCATAGCGTATTAGACGAGAGAGTGGGTCGGCCGAAAAACAGGTATACATGTTTTTCTCTAAACACCTTTTTTTCCGCGCTGTACACGATTCCGCTTCAACGACTTGACCGATTGTTTGATCGCTCTAATTAAAGTTTATTTAATTTAAGGGGCCTTTAGGGAGCGTTTTTAAAAAAAAAGTTGATTATCATTATGTTTTTAACGTTAAATCAAAAGAAAAAGTAGGAAAAACAGGGTTTTTTTGAAAGGGCCGACATTTTTATAAAAAGGGTTCTATTAAAATCAGAAATCTATAAGGCCCCTTAAATTTCATCTAAGTTAATAATTTGTTTTGGTTTTTTCGTTTCAGATCACTTGGCAGGACTGTAGAGTGTTCAGCGCACATCGGCTATCGCCGCGCACGGCTTTGTTCTGCGAGACCTTCAGACGCCATTTTGATATATTTAAAATCGAAAAAATTGTATTATGTTCTTGAAATATACACTAATAAATGGCACAAAAGATTTTTTCAAAAAAGATTTACCTTCGCTAAAAAAAATCCTGAAATTACGTTACGTTTCTACTAGAACCTCCCCTTTAGTTACAAACAATCAACTCCGAGAAAGTTTATGAGTAAAAAGACGTAATGTGTGCCGAGAATAGCATAAATGATAGTGTGACCTTGAGAGAATTATTTCATATAAATAAGAATTTTTCATTTAAGATATTTGTTTTTAAAATATTTATTTTTTAAGAAAAATAAAAATAATAGAAATAAAAAATCGCACTTAAACTTATAAGTTTCTTTTTTTTTTGTCTTTTTAGGTTGCATAAAACACTTATTCGATTTTTTTTTTGTTTGTATAAATAGTTAAAAATAAACTGAAGTGCGAAAATGCGGGTTTAAAGAAAAATTATAAACAAAACAAAGACGAGCAACCACACATTAGTTGTTTGTTCTTTAAGTCACACTCTCACACTTGATGCCTTGCAAATTATTATAATGGACAAAAGAATCGACAACGAAAAATAAAAAAAAAATGAAATAAAGGAACAAAGTTTATTGTAGGAAATGAGCATACGATGTGTTTGGCTTGGTGCCTGGCGTTGTTTGCTCGATTGCGGTGAATGTGTGAATGCATGATATTTATCTATGTGGGAATTATGAACGTGTGTGTGTGTTTGAGTGTGTGCGAGTTGCATGGCAAAAGCACTTTACTTTTAATAATTGTAAAAGTATGCTTGCAAGGAATCGTTGATAAAAAAAATATATGAAAAGCATATAGTTCAGCGGTCTTAAAAAAGCATCGTAGAAACACATACATATATAATAGATTCTAAGTATGACAGACCCCATTTAATGCTTAACTTCATGCAAAAAGTCGAAAAAGCTATTACTTTTTGCATCAAATAATGTAGTTTGAAATGTCTCGTAGTAACATTTTTTCTGGCTTTTTCTTTGTTCTTCGTGAAAAATAAGAAGTGTCAAAAGACAAGAGAAATATCAAACAAGTGGAATCTTGCAGTATTTTTTTTAATAAATTATCCGTACCATTAATTAATACCTAACGTATACGATTTTGTTTATCCTCATCCGGCAGAGCTGTAAAAGAATGCATTCAATTTGTTTATATTGACGAAGTAAGAGGTTTGTTTTTTGTTTATCTTTTATTAATTTGCCGATTTGCTGTTATTATTTTTGTTTATCGTCAAATTAATAAAATAAAAACATAGCCAGATGGCTAAGGTCATGAATAAAAAAATTAATAACAAATTAGTAATGAATAAAAATTGTATAATAAATAACGAATTAATAACGAATAAAAAATACATAATGAAAAAAAATTTTAAAATTAAAAGCAAATGAATAATAAATAAAAAATGAATAATGAATAATAAATAAAAAATGAATAATGAATAAAAATAAATAAATAACGAATATAAAATTAATAAAGAGAAAAAAAAGAATAATTGAAAATTCGGAAATTCTTAGTAAATTGAATTCTTTGTGAATAGTTTTGTAAACTCAGCGAGCTTTGATATTCTCGAACCTTGGAATCTTGCAATCATTGGAAATAAAAATACTAGGGTAAATTTGCGTTTTAAGGATTGAACAAAGAAATAAATCTAAAGTTACAGAATCTCAGCGCAAAATTATTGTATATTTGCACAACCAAGGCAAATCTTATGCTCAGATTGGAGAAATGATAAATAGAAGTCGCTACACCATCCGGAGCATAGTGCAGCGTTTCAAAAGAGCCTCAACATTTGAAAGTTCAAAGCATCTAATTCTTTAAGCAGCTGTGAATGCAACCAGATAATTAAAAAAGTCTAAGTGAGTCCCAAAATATCCTTAGCACAGATCGCTGCTGAGATTAAACAAGATTTTAGAAAATATGTCCACGCCAGAAAGCTAAAACGCTCTAGCTTTTGTAGATGAAGACAGCTTTTTTTAATATTTCACGAAAATATTTTTAAAACTGTCGACTTTGTATACAACAAAGTGAAACTGATTTTGACGTCTTGCAGCGCGGTTTGTATGGGAGTCATTTTCACAAATTTTTTCAAGCACATGTAATGGTTTTAGTGGACACTTTTGGGTTAACTTACAGCCTTTAAAAATCATCGTTCACAGATAAAATATATGCCAAAATATCAGCTAAAGTGCGAATAAAAAGAATATCCAACTTTGGATTTTAAAACATATTTAATAAAGTCACAAAAGAGCAAAAACCTAAATATTGGTTTTTTCCACCCTAAACAAGTGCGCGTGGGTGGTTTAACCGTGAAAAGTGGCTCATGCACATACATTTTGTGTGAAGCCTACTGAAACACGCACCGGACTACCGCAACATGAATCGAATTTCCAATTTTGACAGTGCGTGCGGATGTGAAGTTGGGTGCATAAAACCAAAGCATTAGAACAAAGAGCAATCTGCTGTTATTAATTAATTGATTTCAGTTGCATATAGAAGCAAGTATTTGCAAAATAAATTAATTTTAACACAAACCTAAATTTTTTTTTAAATAAAATTGCGTGCCGCTTGAGAACGAACCGCAACGCGCACTTATTTAGGGTGCACTGTAAGAAGAAAAAAATTCAGATTTTCGAATGAGACAAATTAGCTACAAGCTGCGACAGTAGCTGCTTATGCTGCTTTTATGGTTGTTGGTTTGGTTCGCAACATAGTGTCGTTTTTTGTTAGGCTGCTTTTGTTGTTGTCGTCTTATCTGTAATTATGTGTAAAATTCACATACATAAATACACATCAGTTGCTTTTGTTTTTGTCGTTTGTTATTGGTTTTGTTTATTTTCAGCAAGAATAATCAATAGAGAATACGGATTTGATACACGCTGGCTCTGTGCAAAAAAAAACGATCACTGCATTAATTTTTCTCTTCATGACCGCAAGATTTTTCCAACGCGAAAAGTAGTGTTGAATAATTGTCTTAATTTTTGTCTTTATGTAGGCCTGAATTCTCCAACATGAATACTTTGAAGTAAACACAAGGTCGAGACGCAGTCACAGCGAATCGTTAAGATCGGCCTTTGTTTCTGTCATTCATTCAGAATTCATAAAGAATGGCCGCATTCAGCGCAGACAACAGTTGGCAACTGTTGTGTAAAAATTCGCTGAATGGTACAAATTTGGTAGCGCTAACTAAAACTGATAAAGTAGCGAACGCTTTTTTATCGAGCGAACAAATTCTATGCTACATGAACACAACTGTTTGCTTAACTGTCAGATGCTGTTACTGACGCTGTTAAATTACTAAACGCAGAAAGAACGCAGCAAATTTAAGTGAAAAACCTTTGCAATTGAATTAAATTTACATAAAAATTAAACTGAATCTAACTTCTGACGTGTAGAGTAGCAACACATTCAGAGAAAAACATCGTGAACTAAGGTAGCGCTACCATTACAGTTCACAACAGTTGTCTGTGCTGAATGCGGCCAATGGTCGTCATCACGCCAACTCTGTTACTCACAAAAGTGAAATGAAAATAAAATTGAGTGTTGTGTGATTCAAGCAAATGATTGTGAGTGAAGGAGAGTGAAAATTCTGAAGCCTGATTAATACCTGATTTATGAAACGTATGGCGGCCTTGGTTTACTGGCTAGAGTGGTTGGCTCGTATGCTAAAGTACCGTGTTCAAATCCCAACGGAGACAATATGCTTTTTTTTAATTGATTTAATAGATCTGCTCAGCTGTCACTCCTCTACAGAAGTATGGCAAGAAATATAGAACAAAAAACTTCCTTGTAAGGCTTCTTGAAACTTGAAGTCGGCATAAGAGTCATAGGTCCAGCTTTCGATCATTTGTGTTCAAGCATTTAGTTTAGCACAACACACAAATTTGAACAATAAAAGGTTGGTCAAAGTCCTTTCAAGGTCTTAAGGGGCTGATTCCTTTTTTCTATCAGTGAAACATAATAAACTTGTATCTTTTTGCACTCTTAATAACTACGAATTGGAATAATATTTATGATTTTTGCATAAATGATCTTATGGTCATAAAATTCATAAAATTGCCAAACTAATTTATATAGCAGATTAGTATCAATATATTTATATACGAATATATCTTGACCATAATGGTATAACATTTGAATGGGTGCATCGCCACAGTGCTTAATAGATATTCTATGGTTTTCCAAACACCACTTCGATAGGTTTTTATGCTCTCTTAAAAATCAAACACATCGCATGCAATAGTTACACTAGAGGCTGGAGTGAGACAGTGATAGAGGAATAAAAGTAATAAGAAGAACCACACTTTTTAAATAGATTTATTTTGCATTAAGTTCTTATCTCCACAACTTTCTATACCACGACTCCAAATCCCACTGCTTCTCCTTCGTCGAGTACTCTAACTTCAACTAGCTAGCTCAGCATAGCTTGCAGCGTACTGCATCCGGTATCCTGAATGCTACTTCCTGCCATGCATACACATCCTTTCTATGCAAAAGCACTTAATTTGAGTGAGTCGCATGTGGATCTCACTTCAAGTTGCAATAATTTTTGTTTTACTTCTTTTTTTTTATGCTGCTGTCTCACTGCATTCTGGCATGTTTTTTTATATCTTATATCTTGCTTTTTCGCTCCTCATTTATTTGACTTTTTCTTTGGGATACGGCAACGCTTTGTTGGGAAACAAGCAGTCTTGTCTATGCTGCTTGGTATGAATGAGGGTAAGTGAGCTTGTGAAGCCGCCAATGTTTGTATGGGTGTTACTGAGTGTGTGTGTTTGTGTGTTGAACATATGGTGGCTTATATTGTTGCAGCTGTTGGTACGTTTTTAAGCTGACACTTTTGTCTGCTTTTTATACACATTTTATGTGTGTGTGTGTGTGTTATTTTAGATTGCTGTGTGTATGTTTCGTTGTATGCGTCACATATTGTGGTTCAGCAAAACGTTTTAATGCGGTTTTACTGAGTCCCGCGCATGCAATTTAGATAAATTATAATTTTTAATGAAGTGTTTATGATGCACTTATTCCAGGCAATGCTGTAGGATGTGACAAGTACCACAATTTTAAAATTTTTTGTCATTTTTCGTAATCCAGAATGAGTGCTTATTTTTGGATTTTCTTAATGAGACTATAGAAGAGTTGGTTCGATGCAATATTGTATTCAGTATATAATTCGGCTTAATTATTTCGCTTGAATTAGCCCAAATCTTATGTGTTTAAATTTGTATCTGTTATAAGCCTATTTTTAATTAATAAAATACTTTTATGAAATATATATCATAACTTTATAAATAATATACAATTACTCATTACCTCAATATGCAGATTGATCTTTTGCAAAAGTGAGTTTATCATCTCTTTCCATCTTCATGGGAGAATTATAAAAGAAAATGTTGATATTTCTTTCAAACTAAATTAAATATCCGTAATCAGTTAAGCATGTAATTATTGTGAGACCCCCTCTCAATTTTGTTCCCATTCTTGGTGCTTATTTCAAAGATCCTCTATCAACAATGACACTGGCAACAACAACACTCAGAAATACTTAACCCCATTTAATTTGCATTTGAAAAATGCTCTTATTTTCCATTCCACTGCATCCATGATTCGATTGATTCAAATTGAATTGAAACAGTTTTTTAGTTCGTGTTTCTTTCGCTTTATCTCAAAGGGGAGGTGATTACTTTACTCCCTTCTTTTTTTGTTTATGCTTTTTATATGCGTAAGTGTGTCGGAGGTAGAAAGTTTTTTTTTTAGCGTTTGTCAGCTTGTTGGGAATTTATTTTTTTTTTCTCTTTTGTGCTTCAATTGTTTGTCAATGCGCTGCAAAATTGTTGCAAAAGAATGTTCAAATATTGGCATAAGCAGATCAGGTCGATACAGTTTAATATATTGCATTTAGGAATTCCTGTATTTCAAACTCTCTGTAGCAATTTTACTAAATAAATAAATAAAATAAACTGGCCATTTCAGCCCTTGGAAGAACTTTGACCTAGCTTCTATTGATCAATTGTGTTGTGCGTGTTATTAAATGTTTTGATCACAAATGACCGAGACCTGGACCTACGTGTTTTATGCCGACTCCGAACGGCTTATGTTCTCAAGAAGCTTTACATGGCAATTTTTTACTCTCTGAGGTTTGCCATTGTCTGCAGAGAGGTGACGACCGATTAGAAAAATTAATTCATTTGAAAAAACTTTCTGTCTGAGCTGGAATTGAACCCGGGCTACCGAGGTTCTTTAGCTTAGGGGCCACGCACTCTACCCACTAGGCTACTCTACCCACTAAAAGTAATAAGAATCGTGGCACCATGGATATCGTTTGGCCCGTAAACAATTATTTTTTATAAACTATGTATGAGCAAAACGTGTCAAAATAGAAAAAATATTAGAGATTCATACACTATGATGTATTTGTGAAGGTGTTAGAAGTACATGACGTTTATCAAGTCGATACCGTAGCACTGCCAAACATTCGGTGCAGTGCTGCCACTTTCTATTTTGTTTCTGTGGTGTGGGACAAACACTTTGAAAGAGAGTTTTGAAATCGGGGATTAAGCTACGAAACATCACCACAAGCGGCCAAATTTAAGATGTTTTTTGGAAATTCACTCAAAAACACGGCGATGTCCATAATTTTTTTTTCCATAGAAGGAAGTAAATGAGTAAATAAATTTGAGTTTTTTTGGCAGTTATTTAATGATTAATAATTTATAATTTAATGAATAATGTGTAAGAAAATATTTTTTTGGTGCATAAAAGTGCAAAGTTTCAATACGCTACGCTAGTTTCAATACGATGACTAACGTCACGATGAAAATAAAGTGTACCCGAACGGTACACTTCATCACTCAGCACGTTCATGTATGTTTAACAAACTGGTCTCCATGATATCACAAGAAGTTCTTTATGGATTGACTTGAATTTTTTTATATTAAAGTAGATGACATTTTTTTAATCCCAAACCTTAATTATAATTATATAATAATATTGGCCGGTTTTTTTCTAGAGAACTTGAAAGAACGAAAAATGAGAAAAAAAAAAAACGCTACTTAAAATTGATATGTGTGCCATTTTTGTTATTTCTAACTTTTTATTGAGAGCACAAATCCAGTGGCACCGTGGGAAAGAAATATTTCTGAAAGTCTGTCAACGTCATCAGCTGATCAGAGTCATTGTAGGCCTTCATGTTGAAGCATGGCACCATATGATTCTCCACATAGACTTTCTGCACCTTGGAAGGCTGTACATTCATATTGCTAGACTGTATTTCGGGAAACTGTTGGCCACTATCAGCTTCTTGACGGACACACAAACTTGAGTGTGTACAACTCAAAAACAAATAAGAATATAATAAACAGATCACTTAGCAGGCCCCTAGCCAGGACTTATCCAAGGGGAGTTTTTATTAAGAAAAAATATTAATTTTCTTATATCGATAAATCATAAGGTATTTTTGTATGTAAATTAAATGTTTGCTCCCCCATAAACCAAATTATTGACGCCATGGACTGAAAATAGTCGATTTGATCTTTAAAGTTTCATGCCGATTGATAGACTTTTAAAACTAGCTCAAGAGACCAATAAATAGAGAAGTGTCTACAAGCATTTTTTAAAGTAAATTTTTTACAAAAACTGGTACGCATTTCGTTTTTAATGTAATTGTTTTTTTAAAATGAGTTAACAAACATAAAAATCGTATTAGAAGTACCATAGTTGTTGCAGTTAACTTTGTTTCAATTAAACAAAAATTATAAAAATTCAAATTTGAGAAATTGCAATGAAATGTTGTTGAAATATTTTCCGAAACAACACAAATAAACACATTATACAACCGACATATTTTATTGTTGTGTTCATTTTATAAAATGCTTGAAAACCTTATTAAAAATGCTTATTTCTTCAGTGACTGCACAAAAGGACATATTTTTAAATTTGAAATCTCTATAACTTTGAAACCACTAAAATTTTTTATCCATGCTTACATCATATATTTGCTGTGTGTATCAGAATTGTTAGCACAAAACAAGACTTTTTCAGTGTTCTTCAGCTTCATACAATGCCGAAATAAGCTCTCCTGAACAGACACTCATCAAATACAAATAATTGTGCTATTACGTTGCTTACTCAATCCCAAAAATACAAATTTGAAAAAAATTACATAACGGGGTGCTATAGCATAGTCTTTAGCTATTTTGTGAAAAAAAAAAATTACAAAAAACAAAACTCGGATCAAAAAGTTCTAGCTGTTGAAACTTGGTGTTTTTTAAAAAATCCTTAAAGTGCTTGTGCTTGGGCATTTCAAACACAAAAATAAAAAAAAATATAAGAAATTTTAAAAAAAACAATATTTATCATTTAAAATGATTTCAATAATTTTAAAAAAATGTTTCTGATTTTCTTTTAAAAAGAATTCACTACTAATGCATATAGTAACTTTAAATATTTTAAAATAACAACTCTACAACATAAACAAAGTGAAATATAACTGTTAAACATTTCAACTGACGTTCCTAAACTAGTGATTAATACGCATATTAAATTTTTCTGTTCTAGTTATTAATTTTTTTGAAAAAACAACAAAGAATATGAATGGACAATCCTGATCACAAATGCATTTAGTTGGAACTGCGACCACATATATACTTATTTGAAAATCAAAAGTTTTTATTGTTTTTATAAGTCGAAATGCGAGGGGCGATATTGTAGCATTTCGAAATTCGGTTGCGTTGTCTTAAGCTTTAATAACAGCATCCTGTAGCTCTTCTTCCGCTACATACGCTGGTACTCCTTTTAGTGTGACCAATCATGACAGCTGCACCATCGTAACCCTGCCCGAACATAAAATCGCAATCTATGCCAAAGTCCTTATATATGATCTGAAAGCATAGGTCTCAATTCAGCTCAAAATTGAAGTGGTTTGCAACTTTTTACGCTGTTGCGTTGTAGTTTCCTTAATGCCACTATATAAGATTTTTATAGTTTGTAGACCCTAAGGGGGTTTTAACCGAACCGAAAAAAAAATTACGGAATGGCTATCTTTAGGTGAAATTTTGTATGGAGCATAACTAACGGAAATAAAAAACTTGAGGAAAAAAGTTTGGTGTGATTTTTGGCAGAGTTACATGGTGCACAAAATTGACAAAAATCAACAAAAACCTCTAAGATAGATTTTTACGAAAATTTATATCTCAAACATTTCTTAATCGAATTTTAAGTTCTAATCACCATTGGAAAGGTATCTAATTGATATTTTAATTTTTAAAATTTCTTTAAGACTGATATTGGAAAATTTTGATGGTTGGGAGTTCCATCCATTGCGGTAATGTAATTGATTTATTACACTATTTAAAAATTTAAATAAATTTTTTTCTTAAGGGGTGGGAGCTTAATGGGTTAATGAGATAATGCCAGTTTGACATCTAGGCACAAAAATTTTTTAGATTAACAAACGGATTTCTTAAATGAATTTTAAGTTTGAACTACTGCACAGTGAGTAATTGGACCAACCTGATGTGATTCCTTGGCTCATTCCTAAAAAAAATTGTTCTGGAGTTTGGTTCTATCTCAAATATCTTCTTGGTTACAGAGTGTTTCATTAAATTTATGTACCTATATAAATAAAAGAGAGTGCACTCATAACTCGAGAACGTTCGAGGATCGTTCGATTTTTCCCGATTTTGGGCATGATGGATTCGTATTAGCCCAAGGAAAGATGCTACGGAGGAAAAAAGGGGGTATGGAACCTCTTATACAACCCGAATTTGCTATATCGAATAGCTTTAGAGTTAAAGGTCGCACTGCCTCGAAATTTAGTATTCGACCACAATTTACACGTGCCGTTTCACTAATAACATTTTATGAGCGTTTGAAAAGGGGGTGTGGCGTTGGCCCTACAATCTAATTGGCCCTGGTGTTTGACATAAGGGTATGTCACCAACGAACCAGGTTTCAGCTAGTTGCCTTTGGAAAAAAATTCACACTTTAAATTTTGACTTCGAAACACTAAAATTGTATTAGAACAGCAGAAAATTTTGTAACTTTCTTCTATGTTATTGCAATCAGTAGCTATTTAGAAAAACTTGCAGGTTTTTTGGTTTTGAAAGAAAACATTTTTTTTTATCAAAAAAGTCTTGAGATAATAAGGCCTCTCCCAAATATACAAATATTTTGAAAAACTGCAAAAATAACAACGAAATTCTTATATGAACTATCAATGAGATTAAAACTTAACAAAAAATTCAATTCGTTTGCAAACATATGCAAACAAAATTTTTGGCAGCCCATCAAAGTTTTAAGTTTTAAGTTTGCTGCGATTGACTAGCTATTTTATATTTAGAAAATCGAAAAATTTAGTACAAATAAGAAACTAAGTTCTTTTACAGTACAATGAAAAATAAATTCTAACAATATTGAATTAATTAGAGATAACAACAAATTATTCTTTTCTTAAGCTTAGTAAAACATAAATAGTGAACATTAATAATAAAACATGAAAAAAATAGTAAAATCCATTTAATTAGCTTAAAAATACTAAGTAAGAAATAACAAATTTTAGAGAATAAAAATAAGATAAGATTAAGTAGTAGAAAAGTGAGAAAAAATTGATTGCCTAAAAGTTTCCCTCCTCGAGATTTCTCTTATTCTACGAGGCAATGCATTCCACAGTCTTACAGCATTAATGAAAAAGAGATTTGAACTGATTAGAGAGCTATGTCTGGGGATAATTAGTAAGTTACATCTCCTAGATAAGCTAAATTGCAGTTTTTCGTAGAGATAATGAGGTGTTTTAGTGTGAATGATTTTATGGATGTAAATACAATTTCTAGCGTGGAAATAATCATTCAAACTACAACCAAGTATTGCATTTCTAAAGCTAGAAAGATGGTCAAACTTGTTTAACCCATACACAAAACGTGTGGCATAATTAAAAGCAACATTAAGTTTCAGCAGAGACGATGAATCAAGTTTACTGTAAACTATATCAGAGTATGTTATGACGGGCATGATAAGTTGCTGGACTAGTAATTTTTTTAATTCAATAGTGCATAAGTTGGCGGACATTCTCAAGTTACGTAGGATATAATAAACTTTTTGGACAACATTATTAACATGATCAGTACAAGAAAGGAACGAATTCATACAAAAACCAAGGTTTACAATTTTCGTAACAATATTAAGCTTGTTTGTACCAATATATAATTCAGGAACAGCATTTAATATAGTTTTATTTTTACATATTGGTAGAACATACGATTTAGCAGCATTTAATTGAAGACCATTACAACAAGCCCATTGATGTATGTTACTAAGATCTTCATTTAATCTACCAGAGAATTCATTCAAGCATTCAATTCCAATTCTACCAGAGAGATAAAGTTGGATATCGTCTGCATAGGCATGAAGAGAAGCATGTTTGCAGACAGAAAAGATGTCATTAATAAAAATTGAGAAAAGAAGCGGACCTAGAATCGAGCCTTGTGGAACACCGCTTAAGACGAGCTTATGGTGGGAAAAGTTGTGGCCAACTTTCACTCTTTGAGATCTATTTGACAAATAACTGGAGATTAAGTTAACTGCACTAAAAGAAAACCCAAACATATACCTAAGTTTTTGGCATAGAAATGAGTGATTAACTTTGTCAAAAGCCTTAGAAAAATCAAGTAGGCAAAGTAAGGACAATAACCCTGCATCAAATTGAGGTCTTATATCATCAAAGACCTTAACAACGGCCGAAGCACACCCATGCCCCCGCCGAAAACCAGATTGATAAAGAGACAAGAGATTATTCCTGACCAAAAAATAATTAATTTGGAGACTAATAAGTTTTTCAAATACCTTAGATAAAGAGGACAATATACTTATTGGCCTAAAATCATTAGGTCCAGAAGGGTTAGATTTTTTAGCCACGGGCAAGACAGTTGCAATTTTCCATACACTCGGGAATGAAGAAGATATAAAGCAGTGGTTAATAATGTGCGTTAGTGGACGTATAATATGCGGAAGAATGAGCTTTATAAATTTTATGGGAATACCATCTTCACCCAAAGCATTTGACTTAATCTGCATCACACAATTCCCAACATCAAGTTCACTAACAGGTGTGAACTCAAACAAGAACGGAGCACGCAAACTACCAAAAGAAGTAATATTATTACTTAAAGGTGCAGTATTATCAACAAAAAAATCATTCAATAAGTCTGGGTGAATATTGCAAGGAGGGGAATTATTTTTTCTCACTCCAAGATTCCGTATATTGCTCCATAAAGTTTTAGTAGAAAGGGACAGATTAAGTTTGGCAGTGAAATAACGGGTCTTAGACTGCCTTGTTAGTTGAACAGATTCGTTCCTGGCCAACCTATAACTTTCCCAGTTTGCAGATGAGGGTGCTCTTCTCCAAAGCTTGTGTAATCTATTCCTCTTTTTTATAGCATTGAGAATATTCTGAGATAACCAAGGGCAAGATGAATTTTTTAAGGCAATTGTTCTCAAAGGAACATGTTTCTCAAATAGATATTTAACAGGGGTTGTAAGAGAACAAAGCTTATCATCAACTGAGCTATAATGCCAGCAGTCATTAAATGATATTAAAGACAAATCATGAAACATATTAGGATAATTGATATTTTTATAATCACGGTACGAGAAAGAAGTAGAAGAGACATGACGAGACATATTTATATTTAACGAGCAGAAAATTAAATCGTGATCGGAAACAAACAACAGTTGATCAAATAGTGAAACGAGCGATAGGTCAGATACAATAAAATAATCTAAAAGACTTGGAGTAGCATTAGGACAGAAACGAGTTGGTTCAGTTGTGTTTACTATAGATAACCCGGCCAATGATATCTTATCCGTCAACAATTGTCGATATAAATCATTCGTTAAAAGATTTATATTAAAATCTCCGCACATTAAAATTACATCATGATTTAGATTATAGTTTAGCAAATCTGTGAACAAGGGATCAACAGAATTACACTTATGAGGATTATATACACAAGACAACAAAATTTTTGTGCAGTTATCCGAAATACTAATATTGATTAACTCAATTCCAGGACCTATAGATTTGTTTAGAATTTTAGCATTCAAATTAACTTTACAATAAACAGCAACACCACACCCTTTTTTACAAAATCTATCATTTCTAAACACATTATAACTATTAATATCACAAATTGAATCACATATATTACTTGACAACCACGTTTCAGAAACACAAATAATATCAACTAACGAATCATTAAAAATATGTTTTATGTAATCAAGTTTCGCCATGTTAAGACTACGAGCATTGAAATGAATAATATTAAGCCCCCCATGTTGCCTACACAAAACATGAACTAGATATTTTAAATTTTCATTAGTGCCAAAAGACGAATTACTAGGGTCAGTCATTGCAAGTAGATAGAGGAAAGAAAAATTCAGGCAAATAAATTCTAGAAACAAAAAACAAATAGAAAAAGAATAGGAGTAAAACGAAAAAGTTATATAAAGTTAAGCAAAAAATAAACTTAAAATAAGTAAGTAGAATAAAGATTAAAAGTGATACATGAGTTTTAATAGTCGCATCCAGTTTCAGCAACAGCATCATCACACACGATATTCTGAAGCTCATTATGGCTGTTGATTTTGATCTGTTCAGCACCTTTCGACATGCGAATGAAAATTGAGCCACGAAAAGTAAACGCATTAAAAATTCGTTTATTGCGTTTGAGAATGATAGCAGCTTGTAGCAATTTTCTGGCGTCCGGGGCAAGACTTTCATGTATAAAAACATTGCAATCTAAGTCGAGCTCAGCATTCTTCAAATTAACCGCTTTTTTTGCCTGCCTGCGATAATCCCCAAAAGCCTTCAACACTCGATTGCGATCAGAAGGCGTATAGAATTTAGCAATTACCACAGGGTTAGGGTGGTTATCTTTAGGTTTAACCCGAAAAATATCTTTAACTGGAGGCGCCATAAAATCAATTGAGCGGCATATAAAATTAAAAAGTTTTAGTTAATTTTTTTTATTCTGCTATTCTTTTCTTCGCTAATTTTAATAAAACCTAGATTTATTAAGCAAATAAATCTAGATCCTACTTCACTGGTACATTCTTTGCACTCACCACCGGCGTCACTCTCTGATAAAGAAATGGGGCCACCTATTGCTATTCCTGTGGCTTCACCGCGCAAATTGATCCACAAGTTTGGAACATCATGGACATCATCTGAATGGGATAACCGCATCAAAAAGCAGAAGAGTGTGAATGATAGACTAAAAACAACATTGTTTGTTAAGGGCCTCCCAGTAAAAACTACAGTATCCTGGCCGCGTAATTATTTTCAGAAAAAATTTGGTTTCGCAATTTCTGACTGCATAAAAATGTCCATCAAGGCCAGAAAATTCTGCAGTTTTAAGTTGGACATTCCAACTCAATATATATGGATGTTTCTAAACATCTCTGGTGGCATAATGATGCATGGTAAGTGGAAAATCTCCGAGTGGATAGACAACCGTGAGAAGAAGCTGAAGACACCTAGAAATAGCAGCGATAATAACGATGATCATCATATAATTAGAACTATGAGTAAGCCTGTAAATAATGATAATTCCACTAAGCTTAATTCAAAGTCTATTAAAAGTAAAGCATCAATTAATGATGGCAGTGTTCATCATAAAATTAAAATAATGAGTAATCCTACGAATAATGTTTATTTTTCTAAGTTTAACTATAAGTCTAATAAAAGTAATGCTCCTAATCAACCTTTGCCAGATTGTAACTGGTCTTATAAAACAAATGTTTTTCCCAAATTTTCTCCTTTTCTAAAACATACTTCAATTCCTCTATCCTCTTCCGTTCAAAAATCATTAAAATCTAAACGCGTCTCGTTTAACCTTAACCCTGAATCTGACTCCCTCTACATTAAAAATACACCTAAAATCCACAGTACATCCTATCCTAATTTCGTGCACTCTCATACTCTAAGCCCATCTCCATCTGATCCAATTATAATTGAGCCCTCGAACCAACCTGTCAGTCCGAAGTTATTCCTAGACCCTCTACTACCACCAAGAGTCAAATTAACGTTAAATTCTTGCGCAGACACTGAGAGTAGATATGCCCTTTCTCGCCTTAGAGAGAACAGTATATAACGTTCATCTGTATCTCGCCTACATGCACAAAGCCCCTGATTCAACATGCATTGAAGGCATGACTAAAACTAATCTTAAAGTTTTAATTCAGCAAGAAGGTCTGCCTATCGATGCTGATGACTTGCTTAACTTATTTATTCGTTTTCACGACCAACTCGGCGTGACGATCGATCAAGTCAAGGCGGATCTTGATACCTATGGTGCTCACGTCAGGACTAAACATGTCTCCCTTCTTCAAAAATCGCGTAAAGACCAACAACAATATTATCGTCCCTAACTCCCATTTCTTAAATATATTTTACCATAACTGCGGCGGCATGAGAAGCAAATTAAATAAACTTTATATTGACGCCAAATCATGTCACTTCAATGTTCTAGTATTCACTGAGACATGGTTAAATGATACCGTCAATAATGAAGAAATTCTTGACAGTAATTGGACTGTCTCCAGAAACGATCGGGATTACTTCTCTACTGGTCTTTCTAGAGGAGGTGGCGTTCTCATAGCAACTCACAATTCTCTTTCAAGTGAGCAAATAGATACGCATACCCATAAACTTTTTGATCACCTGATAATTAAAGTCTGTTCAGGAAATAGTCTTTTTATGTACAAAGGTGTCGTTTACATTCCTCCCGGCTCAAGTGAAACAACATACAACGAGCTATGTGAAACACTGTCCTCCTTTACATTCACTCTTAAAGAGGAAGATAAGGTTGTTATTCTTGGTGACTTCAACCTGCCAAATATCTCTTTTGTCGTTGATGAAAATGACAAGTATCTTCTTCCTGTTTACCTTTCTAATGCCATAGATTTCTCATTATTTAGTACATTTTATGGCAACGATCTGCAACAAGTTTCTTCTGAACAAAATAAAAATGGCAGATGGTTGGACCTTATCTTTACAAACTCGTACGATGAAGTGAAGGTTAGTCCATGCACTGAAGCAGAAAATTTATTTACTAACACTGTTCACCATACAGCTTTAACAGTTGCTTTCTCTGCTAACGACATTACTTTTACCCAGTCTTATAATAACTCTATTGCATACGATTACCTCAATGCCGATAACGAAAGTATTAAATGTTATCTAAATGCTCTAAACTGGAATAATATTCTATCCAACATAGATTTAGACAGCGCTGCCTCAAGATTTTATCAGCACATTTTTACTGCTATCGAAAACTATGTGCCAAAAATAAAGAAAAAGAATAAGCTTTCGAAGCCATGGCTAGAACAAAAATCTCAGATTTTTGAGAAACCAAAGAAACAAAATTTACAAACTTCTCAAAACCACCGATAATGTAAGCTATGAACTGAAGCTAAGATATGACGAGCTATCTAAAGAGTTCTCTATCAAGTCAGAAGAAGCGTATATGTTGTACACTAACCTTATCGGCGAGAAAATTGTCGAAGAGCCACAAAAAATTTTTGACTTCGTTAACATGAAGCGAAAATCTAGCGGCTATCCATCTTCTATGTTTAAAGGTGATGTGAATTCCTCCAACCCTCATGAAATCAGCAACTTATATGCAGACTATTTTAAAGAAGTTTTCTGTGTTTTCACAAGTAATACTTATAGTTCCCCTCCCTTTTCAGGAATTTGCCCTATAATTAATCAAATCCAACTAACGTGTGATGAGATATCTAATAAGATTAAAGAAATTGATACAAATAAAGGACCTGGCCCAGACTTGTTACCCCCGCACTTACTAGTCCGATGTTTAGACACACTTATCTTGCCTTTATATATAATATTTAACAAATCTCTACTCCAAGGATCTTTTCCATCGTATTGGAAGATATCTCACCTAACACCAATATATAAAAATGGCGATAAAAGGTCTGTTGAAAACTAGAGAGGAATCGCCATATTATCGGCTATTCCAAAATTGTTCGAAAAAATTATATGCGCAAAACTAACATCTATTATAAATCCTTTACTCAACGAACAGCAACATGGTTTCCGTAAAGGTAGATCAACCACAACAAATCTAATGACTATGATCTCTGATGTTTTAAGTAAAATGGAAAAAGGACATCAAGTGGAGACAATATACACCGACTTTAGCAAAGCTTTTGATCAAGTCGATCATGATATCTTCGCTTCCAAATTGAAAAAGATTGGTATCTCAGGATCTTTGCTCAGTTGGCTGAAGTCCTATCTCCACGACAGGTCTCAGTTCGTAGAATTTCAAGGTACCTTATCCAAACAGATTTTAGTTACATCCGGCGTACCACAAGGTAGTCACCTTGGTCCACTTCTCTTTAATATTTTTATCTCAGACCTATCTGATATTCTTTGCGATATCCCACATCTAATGTATGCAGACGACCTAAAAATGTACCATTTTTTTTTTAGACTGAACCAACGCTCAGGGGATGCCCCCTATAAATGCGTAAGCATTGTGTTGATTCGGAAGATGGGTGATAGTTAGTTGGAGGGTGGATAGATGGAGTAGTGTCGGTGAAGATTTGTTTTGAATTTGCACAGCTCAAAACTGCCGGGAAACACGCTCGCAGGGAGACTATTCCACAACTTAACCGCGCGACTAAAGAACGAATTATCGCGGTAATGCGAGGTTCGATTAGGCATCGATGCAATGGTAAAGGGGTGGGCTTGGACAGCTGCCCGAGTGGACCTGGGAAACACACGAGCTGGTGGCGTCAGGCCATGTATCTCCCTTGAACACTTCCCATGGTAATACCTATACAGAAGGCTTAGGCAACCTACATTACGTCGATGCTCAAGAGAGTTGAGAGAGGATGAAATACTTTCATCTCCTATCAAATATATCGCACGACGTTGAATTCGGTCCAGAAGCTCCAAATAAGATCTTGAAGCCCCTGCCCAAATGTGCGATTTTTTTTTTTATAGATCAAAGAATCAAGGCATGCGCCCTATACAAACAAGGTTTGGTCTTTGACCTGAAAGGAAAGGGATAGATTATTTAGAGGAATTGATTGGAACTATACGTGAATTATTGATTAGGGGAAACAACTGCGAAAGACAATTTGAATTGCTTTTTAACCGAGGCTAGTGTTATGCCTTAACCTCGGCAAGAATTTCAAGCCCTTAGTTGTTCCATTCCTTCACATTTTCCACAATGTAGTTGTGGATTTTTAGTTTTACATAATTCTTAAATGTAGGACAAAGAAAGAACAAAGAAAGTGAAAAGAACCATGCCCGAGCCCGGATTCGAACCAGGGACCTTTGGGTTGAGAGTCTAGCGCACTCTCCACTAGACTACAAAGGCCGAAGATGTTATTCAATCGGAAACAGATGTAATTTACTTATGTACAGTCGAAACTGTCATCTCTTGAGCACTGGTGCAATCAAAATAAACTACATCTTAATGTTAAGAAATGCTGCGTAATAACCTTCTCCCGTAAAAATTTGGTAACAAATAACAGTTACTTCCTTAATAGCATTGAACTTAAAAGAGTCAACCATATTGTTGATCTTGGTGTAGACTTGGACAACAATTTGCGTTTCAACTTACATTATGATAAAATTGTATCTAGGGCCAGCAAACTACTCGGTTTTATAAAACGGCGTGCAAAAGAGTTCAAAAATGTTTGGGTCACGAAAGCTTTATACTGCGCGTTAGTGCGCCCTATTCTTGAATATGGATGCATTATTTGGAATCCTGCTTTCGAATCACACAGTGAAAGACTTGAATCTATTCAAAAGCAATTTCTGCTTTTTGCGCTTAGGGACACGTATAACCCCAGTGAGTACAATATATTGCTACCTTATGATTTTATTCTTAGCCTTCTGAATTTAATGCCCCTTTCAACAAGAAGGACTTTACTTAGTTCATGTTTTACCTTCGATATCATTAACGGTGTTGTTGATAACGAGTATATATCAAACAAGATACAATTTAATGACCCGATCAGACGTACTCGGCATACACGACTATTAAATGAATATCAACATCACACTGTCTACGCAAGAAATGAGCCGATAAATAGGTGCTGTAGAGAATTCAATAATATCAGCGAGTACTATTCATTCCCTATGTCTAAATTAACTTTTAGAAAAAATCTTTCCAAGTCCCTATTTCCGTCATAATACCTTCCTTTAAGCAACTAGGTTTGAAATCTTAATCTATAATTAAGCATGCCCTCTCCAAATCTTTTTTCCCTACTAAAAGCCCAATAATCCTGCGCTTTTCATTTATTGTCCTTTTAGACATTAAGAATTAAATGCTAAGATAATAAATAGCCAGTCCAATTCCCTATTCCCTTCTCAGATCTCTCCTAATCTTATCAAATAAAATTCGTAGCTATATTACTATGTATAAAATATGTTAGCATGTAAGTTCCTTTTCTTTCTTTTCTTCTCTCCTTTTCTTTTTGATGTGTTATTGAACTCATGTCGATCAGGTGGGCGGATTACGCCCATATTGATTTGCATATCTTCGAACACAAAAACAAGGAAATGGGAGAACGAAAAAAAAAGAAAAAAAATAAACAAACCTGTTAGAATAAGTAAATTGCCTTGCTTGGCCAATAAATAAATAAATAATTTTATTGTAAACTAGCTGATATACCTAGTGTTACCTGGTAGTTCGTATAAAAAATTATTATTATCCTATGTTAGCTTTAAATTTATTGATTTCTTATCAAACGTTAAAGTTAATCTTTTGAAACTATCGTATATATTAGTTCAGTCAGCATTTATAAATCACCATTTAAAAATTTTAAACAATTTAAGATTAAAAAATTTCTTATAATATAATTTTGGAAACATCATTTTTATTGATTTTATGTCATCAGTGCTTGAATTAGAATTCATAATAGAAGTGCACGGTTGAAAATCTTGAACTAAATTTTTATCTTTTTTTGTTAACATGTAGAACAACACCAAAAAAAATTACTTTTTAATCCGAAAAAAGTTTAAAATTTTGAGAATGCATGCTCGCAAAAAAATAAAGAAAAATAAATACATTAACATAAAACCAAATTTTTCAATGACCATTTCCTAATATGAACCCAAGTGCTCACGTCTGCCGCTCCGATATCTTACCCACTTGTCTATCACAGTTTAATAACAAAATTTTATTTTTTTTTCTTTTTTTTTTTGCATTAAGATGCTTTTGAAAAAATTGTCTGTTCATTTCAAAAATTTTATAAACGTTTTTTAGCAATTTCTTTATACAAAACCTTAATGTCTAATCCACTCGTACAACTCAGTTTGTTAACAGAGTTTCGCTTATTTTGCATCATTACGAATGCAAGCTAGCTTCTGGAAACGTGGGTTCGAGACCTAGCTCGGACAAAAAGAATTATATATTATTTTGTTTATTTAAATTAAAAAATTTTTATAATCTTTAATGTTTATTAATAATTTTTTTAAAACTTCTTTTAACAATTTATTCATACAAAAGCTTAATGTATATTCTTAGTCCAAAAATAGTCTAAAACTGAAATTTTTTTTTAGATTAAAATATATTAAACTTAAGTAGGGATTAAAAATAGCAGTTTTTTTTATTAAAAATGCCTTTAATCCAAAGTTTAGATTAATCATTTTTAACAGTGTACACTGCATTTTGGTTATGACAGCAGAATTACTTAATTAAAATTACTATAGGCGTTTTTCTTTTTCCACATCAGACCACAGATCTGAGCAGATCTGATCAAACCGACCATAACCTGAGCTGACAACATCAGATCAAACAAAAATTGGTCTGATTTGGTAATTAAACACTTTGGGAACATTTGCATCTTTCGTCCACTTAAATGTCAAGATATATAATTTGTTAGATTAATAGCTAAATTTAATAAAAAACAGTACATTCTTAACTAGTGCCAGCCATTTTTTGCTTATTGTTTTTTTTTTATGTATGCGTTGGCAGCCGATTGCTTAGTGCTCAGTAAAAAAATTCTGAACTCGTCGACAGCATCTGACTAACACTCAGACCATGACCAGACCGTGAAAAGAAACGCATATATTGAACACAGCTAAGTCTGAGGTAAAAAATAAACGCTGATCTGTTTTTGACAACTCATGCTCAGCTCGGATGTAATAAAGAAAAACGCCTTATAATTACTGTAATTTGCCCAGAAATTACTCTTAAGGGCAAAGCACTTTTAAAAAGTTATAAAAACAAAATTTAAAAAAATTGCATACGACACAAAAATCAAAGGGGGTGGAAGGACCATTGCATTTGTCTTAAAGGAAATAGAAAAACCAATTTTGTATGAAACTGAAATAGTTTTTGCATTGTTGCATTTTGTATTTGCAACAGTTATACGTCGCATAAAAGAGTATACAAATTACAATTTTTAGTTTTAATTATTTTTACAAAAAAAAAAACAACTTTTGCACAATTTTTTGAAAGAAAGACCTTTTTTGGATCTTTTTTAAAAAGAAAGATTAAAAATATAAATCCTTAGCTAACGGAACTGTTGTAGTTTTTTTTTTGCAAGCACTTTAATTGAACTTTTAGACGAAATACGATTGAATGAAATATATTAAAACAGAATTAAGATATTTGCGTCGAAATTAAAAACTTTGAATTTGGAATAGTTTTTTTATGCTTAAGATAACGATGTTATATAAAAAAAGCAGATGCGTCGCTGGACATACGAAAGAAGCAACGTTTTTTCGCAGTTAATAAGTTTGATAGTTGAATGGCTTTTTTAATAAAAAAATTTTTAAACGAAAAAAATTTTATATACCATAATGTTAACTAAAAACAATTATATTCCCACCAGTAAATTTTATTACCTTACACATTATTTTACATTAATTTTGAATTATTTTTGTAAATGTTAATGAAATTTTTGGTTTTTAATATCTAAAATATCAAACGTATATAATATAGATATAATGTCATCGCTATTTCTAGCAAATATTACTTCAAAAGTTGTCCTAATCGTGTTGTGCAAATATTTGGATCGCTTATCATTCGCAAATTGTATTTATTGTAACGCAAACGGCATTCATTAAGGCCTTAAATTTGTATGAAATTGATTTTTTTTATATTTCAAAAGTAAGGACTTCTTTTTTTCGTTTTAGTAGGTGTTTATGCACAATGGGTCTGTTCGGAAATGCATCATGATGCGCAAACTGGTTTTTAGCATAAATAAAATGTTCGAAGAAGGCCCATTTTAAAGTATTGCAAACGTCAAACATTCTAAAATGTAATTTTTTTACTAAGCGTAACTTATCATTCGGATCAAAAAAATTCACGCTGCAATTAAGACTCTTAAAAAATGCCAGTTGCGCGCGTACTGCAAATCGTGATGCATTTCCGAACAGAACCAATGCTATTGATCGATTATTGTGATCTGCTGCATCATAGCTTCAAGCATTCACAATAGAATATGTAGAATAGCTAATGCACAATCCTTTTAATATATTTTTGTCATATACTGCACCATAGCTTCAGTTAATAGTTAATATTGAATGAACCACTTAACTTAACGAAGTTTTTTGGATTATATTTAAGCGTACTGTTCTATCAATTGAAAGGATGCTGGTTCGATACTCATTGCTGTCAAATAAATGTTTTTAATTTTATATTGCGTCGTAATTGATGCAAGTAAAAAACAATTCTAAGAAAGAGGTGTATGAAAAAAGTGTCGTTTTGAGATTTCACTCAAGCAAATCACTAAAATTTTCTATGGTTTTCAAAATATGAGAATGTTATTGGTGTCAAACAATCGGAATTTTTTGTACTTTATTGTCCTTAAGAAAATCGAAAAAGTTAGTATACATTAACATATATTGGATAAAAAAATGCATATTGTAGGGTACTCATTAGGGACGTAAGGAACCTACATGTCAAGTTTCAAGAAAATCCATCCAGTAATTTTTACTTGGTGCGCCTTCGGAGAGATGGACAGACAGACAGACAGAAAATAATTTAAAAATTTCATTTTTGGAATCTACATTCTTCAAAATATTCAGTGCAAAGAGAATTTCGAAAAAACATTCAATGTACAGATTTTTTTTTACAGTTTTGTTATATGTATAGTTTATTCTTCATACCTTCACAAAGGTTTTCAGCGCACTTAATACAAAATATTGCTATCTTGTAGTTTGGGACAATTTAAGAAACACAAAAAGCACCTTTTTACGACAGCCGTTTTTAGTTTATCGGGTAAAGCAATCGTTTTCAAACTTTTGAAGTGGCTTCCTGTGCATTCAAGCTTAATTTTCCAGAAAAGAAATTATTATGTATTTCCTAGTGTTTTTTTACTTTTGTGCTCCTAGATTGATCAAATCCCACACTGTATACCCCTATAAAGGTAATTAAATGGACTTTAATTTAAAAATAAGTTTGGCAGTTTTTGGTGGTTTGGGGTTCCATCCCTTGCGGTAAGGTCATTTATTTCGAAGAATAGGTTCAACTAATTTTTTCTTAAAGCTGCCAAAATTGCCTTTTCAACAATAAAAAAATCGGGGTGGGGACACGATAGCTTCATAAGATTTCGATATCTTAACAAAAATTAAAATAAAACACGCCTCTTGGCTTTAATTACGGCTTGAATTCTCGATGTTATAGAGTCAACCAGTACTTTTAGTACAGTAAGCTGTAGTTGTCAATTCGAACGATTTCGAAAGTAGAGATAAGTTTTAGTTTACTCCCTGATTTGTGGTCATCAAATTTTCGTTTCATTATCTGCCAGAGGTGTTCCATAAGATTTAAATCTTGTTGTTGTTAAAATATTTTGGCCAAAAATTACCACTTCACAAAATATTTAAAAAATTTTTTTTATATGACAGAATCGATATTTGTTTCTTCATTACAAGTTAGCTAAGGTCTCTTACTTTCCATAGATATACATATGTCCAAATAACATGTACTTGGCCATAAGTTAAGAGACAAAAACAAAAAAGTGCCCACAACTGAACCTTTTCCCCTACATATGATATTCCATCATGTTTCAAAAGCAAATTAGCCATAATCTCTTAAACAAGCATATACCACAGTATTGAACTTGTAAGCATTTTATTATCTGTTCATATGAAAAAACCTTGTAGCACTCAATAAATACTAATTGGCATTCATCACTGAAATAGAACCAGGTATTAATTTAATTCCTACTTTCCCTTACATTATTACCTATTTAACTTTCAACTCATTCTGCCACGATTCTGCAACGTGATATTATTATTCTTTTGACTTTTGAAATGCAATGGTTTCGATTTAAAAGTTAACTTCGTGCAACCATATCTGCGGGCATTTAAACACAATGGATTTTCGCATTTAACACGCAATTAAAGGACCAAAAAAGGGGAAATACAAAAAAAAACAAAAAATATGTATGGAAGCAAGTGCGATTTAGCAATTTTTGTAGACAGGTCGCGATGCATTGTCGACGAAATTGCGCCTCGGGCAGCCTTTTAATTATTTCATTTTGTGTATTAATGCGTTTGTATTTTTTTCTTTTCACTGCAAGCTAAAAAAACGGAAGTATATTTAAAAAAAAAATTACAACTGTCAGACTAAAAAATAAAATGAAAAAAATACAAGAACATGTAATATTTCTATGAAAACTGCTTGCAATAAAAA
The DNA here is from genome assembly GCA_963920525.1 of Dichetophora obliterata. NCBI lineage: Eukaryota > Metazoa > Arthropoda > Insecta > Diptera > Sciomyzidae > Dichetophora > Dichetophora obliterata. Next base: position 283,016,576 of record OY986435.1, read on the forward strand.
TAATTAAGTGTCAGTTTAAGCCACGGTAGTAAAAAAATAGACTGCTGTTTATGTCTGTAAAAAATATTGAAATGATTATGAGTTTATAACTTGCAGGTAGTTAATTTTTTTATTAACTTTTTTTAATAAGCATACGGAACAGATGGGCTATATTTACGACTTGAATGTAATAAAACAACAAATTAGTTCTTAGTCACTGTAGTTCTAAGTAGAGTAGCTCTACTCTAATTGTTGAATAACAATTTTATCTGTGCATTTACCGCAAAAATTGTTTAGTAACAATTTTTACTGTGTGTCTACTCTAATACTAACAGGAAGTTATACAGCTATTTTGTATTCGTTTAAAAAAAAAATGGGTTGGATACCAGTTTTAAATCATAGGCCATAACACCTTTGCTATAAATTTACATTAGAAATTTTTAGAACATATTTGGAATTATGTGAAAAACATGTTCGATGAAAATAAATATTAGCTGCCAACTTTACTGTTCGAAACGTTAAGACTTAAGGCTTGTTTATCCAAACGTAACCAAAATTAGCTTAGCGTAAGGTAGCGTAGCGAAACGTCAAAAATATATCGGTTATATGGAACTTCAATGCAAGCAATTACCCAAAAATTAAGTTAGCGTAGCGTAGCGTGAAATTCGTTTGAGAATAGATTTCTACGCTACGCTACGTAAAATGACAATTCGATAACAAAAATTGAGGTTATAAACATCTCTAACTTTTTCGCCATTTAAAGCAAAAAGTCAAAATTTATTTAAACTAATTAAATTGTGCTATGTATGCAAATGTAAAGAATGCAGGCATTTATAGACGAGGAGAAGCTAATTAGCCTTGTGGAAGAAAATCATTGCATTTATAATAAATTTTCCGGCGGGTACAAATTGGCAATTGTGAAAGACGCAAAATGGAAAGAAATCTCTAAAGAGCTGGGTACACCAGGTATGTGTGGTACAATTAATATTATTTTTTGAGCAAGCTATCGCTTTATAGAGGAGCAATGTCGGAGAAGGTGGACATCCTTAAGGGAGCGCTACGGTCGCATGTGCCGACGTCTTGACGTGCCATCTGGCAGTGGGGTGTCCTCAGTGGAGCATTGGCCTCATTTTGAAGCGATGCATTTTTAAGGGAACACGTAAAACCTCGAAGGTACTATTCTGAATTTATTGGAAGAGAGTCTACTTAATTTTTTAATTTTTAGGACTCGCTGCAACACAAATATTTGCAATGATCTTCCACTTTCACCATCACAAAATTTAACCGATTCCTGGGTTTCATCGCAATTAACGTATTCCTCGTCATCATCGCTATCTTCACCACATTTACTTAGTCAACTACCAAAGCCGCCGTCTCCTTTGCCAGCAACGCTTACATCGTCACGGTCACCGTTGTTAGCATCGAATCCACAACAGCAAGCCTTCCCGAATTTAGAGAATTATGTATTGAAAACATCAGCGACCCCTTCACCAACTCCGGAAATATTCGAAAGCGGGGTAAACAAAAAAGGAAATCATGTTCTTTGGAAAATTTTGACCATGATTTTCAAGAGGTAATGGGCTCTTTCAAAAAGGTATGCAAAGCAAGGGAGTCAAGAAAAGGCAACGATGCTGTTCAAGGTTTTGGACAGATGATTTGCGCTACAATTTCCGAAATGTCAGCTGAGAAGCAATTGAGAACTATGCAGCGCGTAACTGAAATTGTGATGGAAATAAAACTTGAGCCTGAAAGTGAAATAATTGCATTTGGTAATTAGTTTTACTATTTTCATTTAACACTATCATAAAGATAACACGGTGTAACGGTTCTAACTGACAATTTTGATAGGATTACACTGTGTAACAATAAGGAAAATCATTTCATATGACATAGTGGAGATTGTAGACCTGGTAGAACATTAGATAGCTACATACTTGGTTTTTTGAGTTCACCATCAAATTTGAATATATATACCAAACCGATTTTTGTTAGGTGCGTGTGATTTAAGGATTTTGGGATATATATATGCATAGGGTAAACTTAAAAAGCAAAACTTTCTAGTGTTCTGCCAGGGGCCCTACTCTGGAATACGTTGCGAAAAGAAAATTTTTCGCATTTGAACAAATTAAATGCGAAAGAAGCTATATTTATACGAAAAAAGTAGACTTAAAGAGTGCCATTTGTACGAATGCGATTGAGTAGGGACCCAGGTCTTTGATCTCCACTATATCATATGCCAAGATATTCGACATTGTTACACATTGTAATCCTATCAAAATTGTCAGTTAGAATTTATTTTCATATAAAAAGACAATCACTAATAACAAAAAATCCCATATACAATTTCAGTTGAAGTACAAAATATGTTCCTTATCTCGAATTTAACTATTATTAAAATATTTCATATTGAAATGAATTTTTTTTATTCAAAGTTACTAAACTTTAAGTTTTTTATTTTGTTTATAATACATGTTTATATATTAACATAAATACTAATAAAATATGAATTCAAATTGTTATTTATGGAAATTATTTCAATTCTTTTTAAATTAATTTTTTTTCAGAGAACAATTTATAGAAAATACACTTTATAATAACCGAGTATACATTTTATAATAAAAAGGACGAAATTAAAGTTCTGGACTTTTATTACTTATTTTTTTAAGCCAAAAGCAAAATGGAAAGTTCACCTGATATTTTTGAAGCACAAAAGAACTTTGCTATTTGCTAAATTTTGCTATTTACTTTTGCCTTAACAACAAAATTAACAAAATTCTGTTGCAGAATGTGTAAGGTTTCGGAATGCTTTTTCTAGCATACAATTAAAAAATATTAAGTCTTAATTTTTTTCAATTATTCTCCATACATCATATCCACCATTTTATCTTGGAAAGAAACAGCACCGTCGGTTATAAAATAATTCGCTAATCGGTCCCTATTTCGGAAGGAATTAACATATGCATTACGTCCAAAAGATCTTATTGACCACAACGCACCTCCGATTTCTTCCACATTGCTTTTCCACATGCCATTTCGTACCACATGATCTGCATCTTCCCAATCAGCGTACTTGTCTGGTAAGTACCATCGTTGGTGGTCGTTTATCATTATAAAATTATGAAGTGCAATGCAGCCCAGAATTATTTTTTCGCAATTTTCTGGATTACATTCAATAGTTGTATGAAGCACTCTCCAACGTGCCGTCAATATGCCAAAAGCATTTTCAGTTACTCGCCGTGCTCTTGATAGGTGGTAGTTGAAAATCTTTTGTGTACGTTTTTTCTGAGCGGGAATGCTGCGTCGGCCACAAAAAAAAAGGGAAAGTCTTGTTCCTCAAGAGTTTTTAATGGAGAACTTGGTGGCAATGGCAAAGTATTTCCGATTAACGCTTGACCAAATTGTGATGTCCTGAAATTACCTTTTACAAATTTTTTAAAATATCTAGTCACGTATGTACAATATTACCTCCATCACTTTGGCTGCCGTAGCTACCAACGCTGATCGCAGTGAAGGTATATTGTGCGTCGCATACAGCCATAAGTACAATGCTGAAATAATGCTTGTAATTGAAAATACATAGATCCAGAGTTCTTTGGACACTTTATCCTGACGTGCTTCCCATCGATTGCCCCAACGCAATGCGGAACGTTCCACATTCTATAAAAATCGTCTGCAATGTCTCCATATTGGCTTTGCGACGGCTCACTAACGTATGTAGGAGAGAGTACAGCCCACAACGTATCGCATGTTTCCAAAACGATTTTGCGGACAGTCGCCTTTCCTAACTTAAAGCTCCATGCAATGCTCTGAAAGGAAGCTCCATGCGCCAAGTGCCTTTAAGCAACAAAAAATTAATATTTTCTGTTAATATGCATTTTTTGGACGCTTTATTTACGCCTATAAAAAACCGACGGTAAATAATAATAGTACTTACAAAATTGTCACGCAAAGTCGCTTCTCTGGAGTGATGATCTGTCGCGGTTTGTGCAACAATTCTCCTACTAAACACAGAAGAAGATCAAAGATTCTGCGAGGCATCCTTGTATGGATAAAAAACTGCTCGTCGTTCATTTCCTTAATTTTCACAAACATTTCTTTAAAATACCCTGCAAAAGCGCGATCCTTGTTTATTGAGCGTACACCCCATCTCCTCTTTCTTCGCCGAACCATTTTGGTTTTTTTATAATATAAAGAAATAAATGCAATCCATGTTTGAAAATAATTTTAAAAATTTCTTAAATAAAATTTGATATTAAACTGACAGATAATTCTTAGCCGCGCTACGTTTGGATAGTCCGTTGTTTTGCTGCCACGCTACGCTACGCTACGCCAAGTCAAGTTACGTTCGGGTAAATAGCCCTTTATGGTCCAATTATGTTCGCGTAACGCAACGCAAGTCGGCCGTAGCCAATGTCACGAGAATTTCTGTTGTATTGTCTTTGTGTGTATCTGGTTGTGCACCACATAACGAAGCTTAGAAAAATATAGATAAAAAAAGAATTTTATCTCACAACCTTAAAATAAACATGTAACAAATAAAAAGTTCAATTTCATTTTAAACTTACGTCGCTCTACGGTCTTATGATAGCCAGTGTTGTCACTTTACCACAATTGTAGTGGATCAACCACGTTTTTTGGATTCTACCACTTTTACCACTTTTTTTTGCAACTCCCCAATTTGTTGGTCCTTGTGCAAAGTAAAAAATTGCTGCAGAATTAGGAATTTTAATTTATTGGAGAATTGCACATTTACACTCAAAAACTAGATCTATCTTTATATTACAAAAAATACAATATTAACACTAAAACGCAACTTAATTGCTTATTATTTTAAGCTAGAAGTTTTAAATAAAATTAATTGTTTGTGTTATGCTTTTTTTTATTTTTAATTTTAATAGCCTTATTTTGGTGATTGACAGTTGCAATTTTATTGATACTTGCATAGATTTTCTATAGATTTCTATTTTAAAATGTAAATAAAAGCTTATTACTTTAGAAAACTGTCAACATCAGAAAAAATATTCACAACAAATAATTTTGCGAAACCATTTTGGATGTTTCCAACTCCATGAACCAAAAAAAAAAAAAAAAAAATATTACATAAAAGACTAGCTTGTCAATAAATTTACAGTTGTCAATCACCAGAATAAGGCTAAAAATCAAATATTAAATAAATAATTGCATGTAGAATGTAATCATTAGTGTAGTAATATTGTTACTAAGTAAACGTTCAATTCAAAAATCAAATGTTAACTATATATTTACTTGAAATATACTGTATTAAAAACGCTCTTTATTAAAAATACAATACTGTTTTTATGCCTTCATATTTTTATTTCAATAGTATCTACTTAGGGCCATTTTGTTCACAGAGAGATAAATTTATCCCCGAGTTATTCCATGATTTTTCCAGTTTTTAATTTGTTCACAGTGAGTTAAGTATTTAACTCTTCAAGCTGGAGATAAAAATGGTGGCGAGATAGCTTAACCCCAGAAATACTTATCTCGTGAAAATTGATGAGTTAAGATTTTTAATTCGCTCTCATCACTCTCATTTTAATATTTTTTATTTGCTTGGTGTCAAGATATGTAAACAGACACAGATCAGTTAGTTTTTAATTAAATTCTGAAAAAAAGGTTTGATAAAAAAGTTTTAAAAAAATAAAAGAAAAAAAGTATAACAAAATGGATCTTTTGGAGCGCTTTTGGGAGAACTAGAGCGACGATGATGACGAAGTGGAAGTGACTTTGCGGGCCGAACGCAGGCAATATAAAATGCAGGAACGCATTGGATTGGACAAGTGGGACGAGAATGACTTCGTCTATCGTTTTCGATTGACGAAGGCCGCGGTCGTACGGGTGCTGCAATTAATTGAACCATCTCTGCGACATACACGGTAAAAACAAATTTTTACACATAGGGCTGCCACCTAAAAATGTTTTATTTCAAGAATTTATAACATGAGGAAACAGTATTGGGGGTTACTGATTTCAATCCATGCGCTCCGCTAGCATCAAGTCCAAAAGTGTCTTGGCTGGCAGAGATGCACTAGATGCACTATGCGCTTCGAAGAGAGTGCGCATCTACTGGGTCCCTAGCCACCAGGGCATTGAGGGAAACGAGATGGCAGATGGTTTAGCAAAGGAAGGCGCCGGGCTGGAATCAGAACTCGCAGAACATGTACTTACTCCGCTACAAGAGTTGTACAGGAACCTCGAAAGAAGAGTCACACTAGCAGTGAATCGTAGATGGAGAGATACGACAACGTGCAAAATCTCGAAAATCATGTGCAATGCACAATGCGAAAAACGAACTCTGTTCATCTTGGCACGCCCGCGCAAGGATTGCAGGACACTAGTGGGCATGCTCACTGGTCACTGCATGACGGCAGCCCACGCGAGGAAGCTTGGCATCACCACGGATGACAACTGCAGGAAGTGCAAAGAACTGGGCACAGTGGAGACCCTGGAGCACCTACTATGCACATGCCCCGCCCTACTTAGATCGAGACTAAAATGCCTAGGCTCATCGACGTTCCCGTCACTTAAAGATGTAGCCAGGGTGTCTCTAGAATCCCTCTTAAGGTTTGCGAACTCAACGCAAATCTTTAAAGACTTTTAAAAACAAACACAAAGGTTCTTTTGTTCGCTACCGGTACCACTAAGGACCTGAATTGGTCTATGTGAGCCTCACGAGGGCATCCGGTCTAACCTAACCTAACCTAACTGATTTCAAATCTGGTGTCAGAATTTTAAAATTCAAGATGTTGGATAAGGTTGTCACCTTAATATTTTTATTTTTACGAATTATGCTAGGCAAGCTGGTTTGGTGAGCATTTTTGTTGTTAGTGTTTTACCTTAGAAAAGAGTTTTTCTCTTGAGAGAGAGTGCTGGTAATGCTATCGTTGAAAAACGAAACAGATTGGCGCCAAAAATACTAGATGCTATTCTATTCCAAAATTCTATTTTTAAAAACGAAAAATACTAAAAATAAAATACTTTACTAATAAATACTTGTTTATGTTTTCTTTTCATTGGTTGTGACTTTGATTTGAAAAATACTTTTAGGGTTCCCCCTATGATAGAATTGTTAAATGATGTTTAAAACTTTTAAAAATACATACGATTAGGTGGCAGCCCTATTATCTCAAAATTTTATAATTTTGAAACTCTGACAACGGATTTGGATTCAGCGTTACATTTTACACTTTAGTTCGCGCCAGCCCCGAATTCGTAAAAATAAAAAAAAATCAGATGCAAAATCAGTAACCCTCCAATATTGTTTATGTACAATTCTTAAAATAAGACATTTTAAGGTGGCATCTTATGCTAAGAAAAATTTTCGAGTTTTGAAATTCTGACAACGGATTCGAAATCAGCGACCCAATTTTACCTAGTCCCAGCGTTGAATTCGCATAAATAAACAAGAAATTAGGTGGCAACTAATTTTGAATTTTGGCATCCGCCATCTTGAATTTTAAAATTCTGATACCAGATTCGAAAGAAGTAACCCCCCACTACTGTTTCTTCATGTTTAGTTGACAACCCTTTGAGCAGAAAAAATTTTTAAAAAATGAGCAACACTCTAACATTCCAATGGAAATCGATATAAACTGAGAGTGAATTTATGCTCTAATGCGGGTCGCACTGCATCCAAAACATTAGTGGAACTGCAACCAGATTACGACTTTTTTAATACATTTGACACACACTGCGACTTCATCGTGTAAACTGTCAAAAACTTTCAAGTTACACTTATAGCTTTGCTCACTTTTTTATCTCCCGATTTATACGCTTGGTATAAAATTAACCTAGAAGAAGTTATCCCCGAATTAAATCATATTTATGCCCTTTGTGAAAAAATTAGCCCTTAGAGCTTTAAACAAAAAATACTGGCTTTGGAAATTTTTTTAAACACTTCAAGAATAGGGACAATTCTAATTTAAAAATTTTTTTTTTGCGGATTATATGAATTTTGACTTGCTAAATCCAAATCTCAATATTTTAATGACACTCGCATTTGGTATAGAAGTTAAAAGCCTCTGAAGTTGAAAAAATTACCTAGAAATGTAGCTAAATTTTCAGTTTTCCAACAAAACTAAGCTTTAGGGTAATTTTCGCAAAACCGCTCGATTTTAAATATAGAAAGAGTTACACCTTAAAATTTTAGCATATATTTTTATGTTTGATACCTCGTTGAATAGATACTCGCATTACCTTTGTTTTGATAGTAATAAAGTTTAGTTTTGTGGAAAACTGAAAAAACAGAAAGATTTTTAGATCCATTTTTTTGAAATTTGGAAGCCCATAATTTCTAAACCAAGTTGTAGTATACCTATACATATTATTTAAATATTTAATTTACATTAATGTATTTCATTATAAAACAAGCTTTTCTTAAAATAAGTAATAATATAAAAACCTCTACTGCAAGAATTTTCGAGAACATGCACAATAATATTCAAACTAAGTTAAAGTAATACACCTCTACGGTATACTAAGATATTATTCAAACAATAAGAACATATGTTCATACTAAGCACTACTATCTATCTCATTCGCACACATGTACCCATATGGCTGAATACAAAACATATGATATTATACTTTTTACTCCTACACAAATATGTTAACATATGATTATGTTTACGTTTTCTATTCTACTCACTCACACATATTAAACTATTAATACTAAACTACAAATATGTATTACGATATTCTACTATTACTTTTACACTAATTAAAGAATATATGATTGTATTTACGTTCTAAACTACACAAACAATTGTTAACTAGTTTTAAGACAAAATACCGTTATGCTTACTATAAAAGGATGAACATATTTGAATATAAATCAATTAGTTTTGAGCTTCTAACAAGCTGCCTACTAATTCATTTTTAAAATTCATTTTTAATTCATTTTAATAAAATTCATTTTTAGCTGCCTACTAATTCATTTTTAAAAAAATATATTTGACAAAACCATAAAATCGAAGGATACTATTATGTTTAAAAACTTTTTTCTAGCAAACAAGTTAATTTTTACAAGAAATGTGTTTTTATTTTACGGTTAACATAAAATGTTTTCCAGAAGCAAATTATGTTTACTGCAAATAAGCTTATTTGTTGCAACAAATATATTATGTTTACTGAAATATAAAATTATTTTAGGGGCAAGTAAGCTTATTTGATGCTAATGTTTTGTATTTTAATTATTTATTATTACTTATTTATATCTTTTTAATTGTTGCTCTTCGAGCTTTGTCATTGTTTGCGGCTAAACAGAAATATTAATTCAATTAAAAAACTTTTTAAAAAACTTTCTGTCCGGACTGGGATTGAACCGAGCTGAAGAGAACTGGGATTGGCTTTTTCGCTTACGAGCCAAGCACACTACCAGTAGGCTACGGCCACCAACAATCGACGCCTGACTAAAGCCACTCATAAGCATGGTATTACTTTCAGAAGCATAACTTATAAACATTGTGGACTTATTTTTAAGCAAAAATAATTTTTTGTCCCATATATCAAAATATGTTTACCTGGAATTGTAAACAAACATTGAAATGCTTGTCACAAAAATAGCAATATGTATGATATAAAAATATGGTCATAATTGCGAAATATATTTACGGTAAATAGAAATATGTTTGCTACAATCAAAATCGAAAATGTAATTTTTCTGCGTGCACTAGCTATTTAAAATTTAAATTGACAAAACTGGTGATAGCTACACTTTCATAGCAACAGTTTATGTGCAGTAAATTTTCTGATAAATAGTATCTCTTAACCCACAATTCCTTCTTTGTTCTGTCTTTTATTTTTAGTGCGTTAAATTTGGTAATAAATATAATTTTCCGCCAATTAGAAATTTTTTGCTTTTTGTAAACAAAAGCTGCTGAGTTGAAGTTTTTTAAGTAGACGTACGTCTGTATAATCAACACAAAATTATCTACGTGCAATCTGCCATTTGCTACGGCCACCTTGCGTTGCGTAACGCGAACATAATTGGACCATTACTGTCACAATTGTTAAGTTGTAATTTTTTCTCGGTAATTTTAAACGAAAAAATAATAACTGTGCAACAACAATTGTATTGACGGTAAAGTGACCGCAAACAGCGTTCGAATTCACCGAGGAGATTTTTTTTGTGTAGTTGTAAATCCATTGTATGTAAATCCAATACTCAAAGGTTTAACGACTAGAGAGGTTTAACGACACGCTGTGTGTAGCGTGTAATGCAACACCATCAAGTCAAATGTCTATCACTTCAAGCAATCCAACCAAATGCTATCCAAGTCAAACAAAACAACAGCAAGTTATCTGAACTTTTCTTGATGAACGTCTTAAAACGTGGTGAACACATTAATTAACATGTTACCTTTAGAAACATATGTAGATGTTTTTGTGTAGAAAATTTGTTTGTGTAAAATCATTTCGGTTCAACTAATTGTGTTCAGAAAAACCATTTAAGAGCATGTGCATTAGGTGGTCTGAAAAGCATTCAATACAAAATGTTATATCTATACGCTACCCTCATTATAGCCTTACCACCTTTTCGCATACATCAATGACTAAGCCCACAAAACAAGGCTATAATTAAGCATATAAGCATGTAGTCGTCGTCACACCCTCTCTAAGAACTAGTAACACCTTCTCAAAGTTCGTTTTTTCGATCTTATATTGCTTTAATACTAAATTGGTTCTTTTGTTGTTTTTTCATTGTAATCCTTTTAGTATCGTTTGAGCGGTTTTCTACTTAATTTCATTGAAAAAACTTTTGTAAGCATTCAAAAACTACAGTACCAAGTGTGTGTAACGTGTTGTATCGTTGTTATTGGGAAAAGTTAATTAGTTACACTTGGGTTGACTACAAAAATAGTTCGATTTAAACTCTAACTGAGTGCATTATTATGGGTTGATTTAAGAAAATCGATTTCATCAATAGGTTTTCCTTTGTTTTGAAAATATAATTTGTATCAGGTAAACCGCTAGTTCCAGGGATAAATTATCCTAAAAATTTGATAAACGCATGGAATTTTAAATATTTTCAAAAATCAAAGAAAATCAAAAGAATTACAAAATTTTAATTACCAAATTCTTAGAAGTTCTATGTTTTATTTTTTACATTTTTTTATCAATTACAATTCTAATAGCAATTTTATTAAAACTATAACTAAACTTTCAACTAAATCAGGATTGTAAGGACTTCGGGGCTAAGGTCAAAGAACCATTTTAAAACATATATGTGAATTATTTTAAAAAGTTTAACAAATATTATTGAAACCTTAACCTCCCTTCTCTGTAGTTTTTTATTTCTTCGGCTATAATATATTATATTTATTGAATTTAAAATTGAAGGTCATGGAACCTTTTTAAAAAAATATGTGAATTGCTTTGAAAAGATTAACAAATACCTTTGTCTCTTCGTCAAAACCTCCTTTGTCTCTTTACGTCTTTCGCTCAATCACGAAAGCTTTCATACCAATCAGCGAAAAACAGTAGGAATTTATTCAATGACAGAAGATGTGATTTGGAATAATATTGGATTTGAGCACTGATTTTAAATAATATTTACAACCATTTTTCATTAAAAGACAAAGCTTAAAAATGCATTTATGTAAAACATCTGACAAAAAAATTATGGTTTTTATATATCTACGACTGTTCCTAAACTTATTACCTATATAATAAAACGATTTGTTATAAAGCTGAAGACACTGTAAAATGTACGCAACTTCGTACGTAAAGTACGTAAAGTGAGCTTACATTAGCTACTTTTAAAAACAAAAAGAAATAAGTCATACCAAAAAAATTAATAAGAGAAAGCAGTCCTTGTGCATCATTTATAATACTCTTTTACTTTAGCAGAATACTTCGGTAATGGAAGCAGACAAGAGAACAGAAACAAACTGACAGACAAGTAGACGAGACACACGGCACACATGCCGGAAACTGGCAACGCAGCACAGCTTGACGACAGTTTTACTAGGTTCACTTGAAGTTGTGCCATATTTTGTCATTAAGCATAAATTTCAAGTAAGTTAGTTATTTGTTGCAACGTTCTGTGTTACTTCTGTGAACTATTAATTTCATTCTAGTGGCAGGTTAAGTCTTTAAAGTGCTGTTCCATTAACTAGTTATTTTAAGCCGTATTCGCAAGATATACAAAATCAACGCTGATAGAAGTAGTTGATTTTTCTCAAAAAATGTTATAAATTTATTCATTTAGCTTTAACAAAAATGTTCTCTAATAACAAAGCTGGGTATAAAATCACGGATGAGAAGAGAAGGTTTGGGTACACAGTATTGTGCAAAATCTAAGCAACTTTCCCCTTGACGTTTGTATGAAGTTTAGATTTTTTTTAATGACAACTTTGTTAAATAAGAAAACCTTTTATATTCAAATTTTAAGTCATCACAAAAAAAAAAATTTAAAATATTTTTCCTTCACGGTAAGTAAGAAATCGAAAACAAAACATATTCCAAAAGCGACTATGCAAAACCTAAGAATCTTGACTTATTTTAAAATATTTACTTACTGTGCAAAATAGCTTGCTTTAATTAAGTTAAGGCCCGGTTTCATAAAAAATATTTAAGTTGTACTTAAGCATAAGCTCTAAAAATGCATTTCATCAACCATACTTAAGTTGAACTAAGCCGTTACATTTGAAAGTGGAATAAGTCCACTTTTAAAAAATATGAGTTTATCCTTTTTATTTATTTATTTATTTATTTATTTATTTCATTGTAAGTAATACAAAAGCCTTATTGGCCAATTTACATATTACCAGTTTAATAGTAGCATATGCGAGAGAAAACTTAACTAATAATACATGTACCTTTATATACAACCTCCCTTAACAGTATATGCTATTTAATAGCATTCATTTAAGATTAGAATTTGAAGATCCCAAGTTAGCGGAAAGAAAAGAAGCCAAAGGAAAAAAGATAGTTTTAAAAATTAAAAGTGGTCAACAAAAAAGATTTTTAAAAGTAATATATTTAAACTGTTGAATGAAGAAATTCTTTGAGCTTAATTTTGTAGGTGGTTAAGGTGCATGTGAATTTTTTTTAGTTAGATATAAGGATTCCCCTTTTATATATTGATCACACATCTAATGTATCCCGATTTCGCCATGTATTACCCAAAAGAACTTTGCTGTAAAATGTTATCGAAGAAATATTTTTTTTGAAAGTGGAATAAGTCCACTCCAAGCAATCGCAACTAAAGTTATTTCACGGTAAACAATATTTTTAGTTTTTTTTCATTATTTTAAGTCAAAATAAATTGATTTTGCACATTGCTAATTCGAGAGAGTCCAACATATGATTGTCCATGCGCAAATACTTTCTTGCTCAAATCAACACCAAATATATTAAAGACTAGCATTAAGCCTTATTGCGAAGGAGACTTTTATAGAAAAGAAAAACATTATTTTAAAGGGTTATGCCAAAGTTACCACTAATTTAAAAGCCAGCCAGCCTGTGCGGAAAAATGAAGGCATTTGAGTTTGAAGGAAAAGTCCGTAGGTTTCATTGGTATTTTTGGTGTAAAGGTGTATTAATCAGATGCGGGTAATGGTTAAATAATAGCTTCAATTGCGTTAGGTAGAAAGCGTTTTATTTGGAATAGTGTCTTATATATTTTGTGAAAAAAGTATCCTATATAACGACCAGAGACATAAGGTGAGACATGTCAAGTTTGGTGGTACTTATTTCTTAATAAACTAAGTGAACATGTCTTAATTTTGGTTATAATTTTTAATTTTTATTGTTATTTTTAGCGTTTCAGACCCATTTAAAAAGAAGTCATATCTATAAAAGCAAAAATTCCAACTTTATTTTGCTGTTTGTTTTTAAATGAGCTTATTTTGTTTAAAGTGGTATAAGTTTATAAAAAAAAAAGAACTTATTCCACTATCAAAATTACATAGTCAATAAGTTATATTTAAAAGTGGTATAAGTCCATTTGAGGCTAAAAGATCGTATTTGGTTTTTAATTATTTTATAAATAACTACGGTGTGATAAAATTTAACCCTTAAATAATGCTAAAAGCCTATGCTGAGTCAGTTAATATATGGCAATATTTTAAATTTTGTCAAATGCAAACCTTTTAATGTCTCAATATACACAAAAAAGGACTTTTTCCACTTTGAAATGCAACGGCTCAAATGCTTATTTGAGAACAAAGCAAATATCTAATTTCTATAAATGTTTAGTTCAGTTGAAGATCCATTCACAAACTTAAAGGAAAAACATTTTTTCTGCACTCCAGTAAAATTTTACTATCACCGTATGTGTGTATGTGCAAGTGACGGATCGCGGTATTGCACGCGCAAAGACGAAATTAATTTTAAAAGTCTTAACACTAGATTTACGGGTGTTGATTATATACCTATTTTTACTGAAGTGAGCCAATTTGACTCATACAACAAAATTGAAGATTTTTGCAAAGAAAAAACCGTTCCAACTAAATTGAAATTTTATTTAGTTTTATTTATATTATTTTAGATTTATTATTAAAAACTTAATTGAAATCATTTTTTGCTTATAAACTCTGTTTTTGAAATACATTTTTTGCAAACATTTTTATTGCATTAAACACTAAAGCTTTTACATCTATTTCTCATACATAATGCTTGAACTTGACAATTCTTCTGTACGTCAACAGAATGAATTTTCGACATGGGAACGGAAGTGTTGTCGAATTGATTGATAATGAGTGTTCAAGCATAAGCTTTATTTAGAGTTCTGTGAAGAACTTTTTTTATGTAAGCCATAAGTTTCGTGTTTTGAAAGCAATAAACTGTTAAATCATTTTATGAATCATTTTGAATATGCAAAATGACTGAAGACCCCGGAGGGGAGTAACCTATATTTACCTATAATTCGTTACGTAACTAAAAACCAACATATGTATTTAAAAAAATAATATTTCAGTTTTATATATTAATAGCAATACAATTTTCAATGAGTCAAATTAGCTCAGTCCGTAAATCTAGTGTTAAACAGAGAAAAAAGAACTGGGCCGAATTATACCGAATTATAGCATCCGTGATCGATCAAAATTACTAAGCCACTACGAGACAAGTGCCTATCAATCTTGTACAATTTTGCTCGATCACGGATGCTGTAATTCGGGCCCTGTTTTAATAAATTACGTTTATGACACTTGTGGCGCATTTTTCCAATTTTTGATTCAAACTTTAAAATTTTACTTCAGTTGATTTTGAATTTTGTATCAAAAACTGCAAATTCAAAATGGCGGATTCAAAATTTTGACAAAATATCCATAATTTTCTATCATAATATTTTTATGAAACTTTCTATAAGTTGGTTTTTAGGGTTAAAGCCACCTTATCAATCTTTGCCTAAGGCATTTAGTGGAATAAAAATTGTTTTAAATATTACTATGGCATATTGAATATTTCAGTTCAGTAGCATTTAAGACAAATAAAGGCAATACACGAGGCCCGTCTTAGATCTTATGTCGTATATTAAAGCTGTACAAAATACGACACATGTGAGCATCCCTTAATCGTTTTATCGGTTGTATGACATATTTCTACCACATTAATTAACCAATATTTTTAGAATTAGCTTTTTTCCCACTTAATTTACCTGAATATCGTGGTTTGCTTCAATGTTGCCGGCGTTTATTGCAGAAACTGCAACGCACAAAAGAAAAAGCACAAAAAGAAAAAGTAAACAAATATAGCTGATAGATATACTCTCTCAAAAAACACTGCAATAAACATAAAAAACTTTAAAATCAAATAGCCGCAAATTCCTCCCTTAATTTTAAAAAATTGACAAAAATTTTGGCAGTACAAATATTTATATTTCATCAAATTTTTATTAAATTCCTAGAACGACTTTTTTATACAACATCGTGACCTTACAAAGGTGACAGAAATATCTCCACTGCTTTTGAATATACAGTGGAGTACCCATATGTGCGTTTTTCTGATTTTGTTCGCTCCCCGCCCATCTTCTGTTAGATTGAGGCTAAAAAATAAGATCTGCATAAAAAATTGGACTTCGGTAGTGGAAAAAACCTAGGCTTCTTGGGGTTTAAGGCCCAAAAACGGCTTAAAAATGTTACTTGGCTTAATTACTCTTTATCTCTTAAAATAACAGTTTTACGCTCTTAAAATGCATAAACATTTTTATGCACAATAAACAGATACACATTTTTTCATAACCAACTATAACCTTGGAATGACCTTTCGTAGTGTTTTACGCAGTCAAAGTCACGATTTGTAAGTAATATATTTTTTGAACGACCCTCGTAAATTTTTGGAAAGAGATATTTTTGAACAGTTATTAATTACCATATCAAAGAACATTATATATTAAGAAATGCTCAAAATGGCTTCCTTCAGCATTAACGCCAGTGTGACCAGAGTGGAATATTATATTCCACTTTAGCATATTTTACCTTCGGGAAGCATATTTTTTTTATAAAAATATGCAGCATAAAAAGTGGAATATTTTGCGTATTCCTATATTTTTTAAAATTAACAAAAATTGCAATAAAAAATGTCTATTTGGTTACTAAGTGGTTATTTTTGGCTATCGACATTTTATATTTTTTCATCTCTAACCACCTTGTGAAACGCAATGAAAGGAACTCGTTTTGTGGTTAACTTCTTCGTTGTCAATTTTTTTGCAATTCATTTAATAACTTGACGCAGCTTAAAAAGTGAAGTAAATTTGCTTATATGTTTGTTTGGTTAGATTTTTTATGAATTATATTACAGCAGTAAGTAATTTACTTAAGAAAACTTTAGGGGTATTCACGATGTGTTGTATTTTCCCATGTATTGTGTATTTTTAATAAATTTGATATTTGTAGTAAATTTTGCAATATAACAAAAACAAAGTGCATTTCTACTCTGCATGGAGCAAGCTACAGGCTACGCTGTGAGATTATTTAATAAAAATTAATATAATTTATTCTTTCATTTCAATTTATGTATGATTTCCTTTAGTTAAATGATGATTTTAAATTAATATTTCCAAACAGAAGTTCATACCAAAATCAGCTGATCTTAAAAATACAATATATACTTTACAGAAGGTTCATTCACAAAGTTTTAAGTATTGTAAATTTTGCAAAATATTTATCACAAATGTACCACATCGTGAATATTCCTATTATTGCAAACAATATTTATTTCTTTTAACTGTTTTTAAAAGTGGATTCAAAGCAACAAAGCAGAAAAAAGTTATTGATCAAAGTTGGGAATCTGAAGAAGATTTATCAAAATTTGTGCTTTCCTCGCATAGTTTACCATTTAGCAATGCTGAGGTTGAGAAAATTTTTAGTTATATGAATCTTATTAAAAACGAAAATGGAATGCAAGAAAAACTCTTAAATAATTTGTTGAATGTAAAAACATGGCTACATGTTTAAAAAAAGTGTTGTAATACCTCTTAAATACCAGATAGCTTAATAAAAAATTTAGAAATGTGAACTTCTATAATAATAATACAAGCAACAATTTAAGTATTGATCTCGAAGATATGCCTGAATTTTAATTTTGTATATTGTATATCGTTACTTAATATTCAAAAAACCATAACAACGTTCATATTTTTTTATAGGAGAAGCCAAAAACGTTTTAAAATAGCACATATAGTATATTTTAAAGTAATAATTTTTACATAATTTCGTTTATTAAGTAGTCATTTTTAGGCATTTGTCCAAAAAACGGCTTTTAAATCTAAAATATGTCCCATTTAAAAACGTTTTTGGCTTCTCCTACAAAAAGTTAAAAATGTTGTTGGGGTTTTTATTTTTTAGGTGACAATATGTAATACACCTATAAGTTTCTGATTTAAAAATTAAGTTTTCTCTGTAAGAAAAGTATTTGACTATTTTTAAGAGAATATAATTCTTGAAAAGACTTTTGGTAAGTACAAATCAACTGATATATGCTTTGTTTACGTTTTATTAATATAATTTATTAACTTATGTTTTATAATTTTAAGTGCGATAGTCATCAAATAAAAAAATGCTTTTAAACTTGCTTCTGTGTTTTTTTTTATATACATATTTAGTCTTATTTACATAAATATCTTTGAAATTGAAAGTGGAATATTTTTTTAGAATATAAAAATTGAAAGTGGAATATTTTGCATATTCTTTTTTAACAAAAAGCATATTTTTTCAAAAATCTTCTTTCACACTGATTAACGCATGCTTCAGCTCTCTTTTTTAAAGTTGCAGCAACATTAAGCTCGGCTAAAGTGCCTCTTATATGGGCTGCGGCTACTTCAATTCTTTATGTAAGCTCTTTTATGCTGCCTACTTCTTTGAGTGAAAATCGAGTGAAAATTGAGAGGAAGTAAGTAATAAGAGTAACATCCATTTTATAATGTCGCCTTACTTATTTTTTCTCTTTTTTTCGTCATTTTAAAAATTAAAAAAATAAAATAAATAAAAAAATAATAAAAATAATAGATATGCATTTCTTAATTACGGATTTAAGTCTAAAAAAACATTATCTGAAGAGAAGCGTTGCTGTTTCCGTGCTAATAGGTAAGTGCTTTTTGAGTGTATGTTTTCATAAAATAATTAATTTGCTCTTATTCGTTGCTCTACGATAAAGTCTCATAATGAAATATTGTAGAGAATTAATTATTTTATGAGAATTTGAAAATTTAAACTGCATCAAAAAGAAAAAAAAACTAGATTTTTTTGTAAAACTTTCTTAAAGTGAAAAAAAGCAAAAAAAAATTTTCATATTTAAGTGGCTTTAAATTATTCCGTGGCTTAAAATACCAAATAACTTTAACAGATATTGGCAAGAAAATTAAAAAGCTTTAAATAACCGTTTCAAATTGGTTTCTATCTGTAATACTTTGCAAGTTATTGCGTTAAAAGTGATGACACTTATGAATGTAATTTTTTGCTATACTTCCGATTATTACTAAAAACAGAGGGGAGATAGACACCCCTGCCGCAAAATTTTTTCTTGTCTTGACCCAAGGAACCAACAAGTTTCGGATTGAAACGTTGATCTAGGACACCCTGTATATATATAATGGTTTTTTCGTGGGAAAATTAAATAAAAGCACCTTAACAAAATTGTTTTAACAGAGTGGAAATTCGTGAAACTAGCCACCTAAAACAGGAAGTCGTAATTTTTATATATATAATGGATTTAATTGAAGTGTATAAGTGTAATAAAATGAAATTAAAATTTTTTTTTTAAGTTTTTTTCCAATGAGTTACAAAGAATTTAGTTTTAGGCCACTGTTTTAGTAAAATTAATTTTGCTAAGCAACGGCTTGTTAAAATTTCTTGATTTTTGGGTAAAGTACTTACTATACACGTTAAATTAAAAAATAATTTAAAAAAAAAAAATATTTTCTTAAAAATTATTACGTTTTTTATAAAATTAAAAAAAAAAAACGTTCTGGACCACGTAGAAAATTTTCAATATTATCTAAATGGTCCGCCAAATAACTTCTTTTTTTTTTTGAAAATTCTATAAAAAAAACTACTAAATATTTTCTCAAATTTCTTTTTTTATTTGAAAGTACAATCCTTCCGGTTAATAATGAAAAATAATTTCATTCAAATGGCTGCCTCGGCTGGCCATGCAGTAGCCTACACGACCGGTCCAATTTTTAAGCACATTATCGATTGTATGCAGCTGTATTTCACCAATGGCTTCACGAATATTGTCCTTTAAAGCGTCAATAGTCTCTGGCTTGTTGGCGTAACACTTATCTTTAAGGGCACCCCACAAATAATAGTCCAACGGTGTCAAATCGCAGCTCCGAGTTGGCCAAACGACATCAGCTCTGCGGCTGATAATGCGATCTTCAAAAACAGGGCGCAAAACATCGAGTGTAGCTTAGGCTGTGTGGCACGTTATGCCGTCCTGTTGAAACCAAATGTTGCCAATATCCTCCTCTTAAATTTTTGTGAACAACATGGCCCGATAACGATCGTCATTGACTGTAACGGCCACTCCTTGCTCATTTTCGAAGAAAAATGGCCCAATTATGCCCCTGGACCAAAATCCGCACCAAACAGTGACTCGTTTTGGGTGCAGCGGCTTTTCAATGTATGCGTGCGAATTTTCTGTGCCCCAAATGCGACAATTTTCCTTGTTTACATACCCGCCAAGATCAAAATGAGCTTCATCTGAAAAGATGATTTTTTTGGCAAAACCGGCATCTTCTGTAAGTCGATCGCAGGCCCACTTAGCGAAGCGAAAACGAAATTTTACATAAACGAAGCGAATTGGATGGACAGTTGGCTTCAACTCCTGAACCAATTGGACTTTGTATGGCGTCATACCAAGGTCTTTATGTAAAATTCGTCTCAATGATGTCTCCGAAATGTTCAATTGTTGAGAACGACGGTGAATTGATGTTGATGGCGCATCACGCACAGTTTCTGCCACAGCAGCAATATTATCGGGTGTACGCACTGCTTTTGGTTTTTCACGCTTTGATTTACCGATGAGGATGCCAGTTTCTTTCACTTTATTCACAAGATAACGAACATACGGAGCTGACGGTGCTTCTCTTCTTCCAAAATCCGTACGCAATTTTCGCACACATTCTGCAACATTACCATGATTTTCAAAGTAATGTCGCAATATTTTCCAGCGTTGTTCAAGCGTATACACAACCATATTCGTTCAGCGGAAGGTTAAAACTAATTATCTGTCAAATAAGACATGAGCTAAGTGTTGCCATTCACGAAATAAGCACTAGTTGAAAAAAAAACGTTAGATGGCGGACCCTGTATGTACACAAATTTATAAATAATACAAAAAAAGAAAAATACGTGTCTTGTGCGAGCCATACAGAACACTGCACAGTGGAATGATTGGTACAAACTAGAGGGAATAAATTATTTTTATGACGTTTTTAGTGATAAACAGAAAAGTACATAAAAGGGTTTTTAAATATTTGGACAAGTGGGTGTGGCACCTCCCATACAAATGTGTCTTACTTTTCGCAATATCTGAAAAACCAGTTAAGCCATGACAACAGAAACTTAGTCAGTCATCAAGTGCATCATTAAAAAGAAATATGTCAAATTAGGCGTGATTGAACAAGTAGGAGTGGCACCTCCAATACAAATGGATCACAATTTTCGCAATATATAGAGAACCAGTAATGCTACAAAAAAAAACTTAGGCAATCATCAAATACGTCATTTAGAAAATACGTGCCAAGTTAAGGCATGATTGGACAAGTGGGCATGGTACCTCCCGTACAACTGAAACACATTTTTCGCACTATCTGGAGAAAAAGTAAGCGATTGTCCTTTTTTATATTGGCACGTGTCCTTCAAATACCGTACTTTATTATTGTTTATTATTGTTGTGGCATTACTGGTTCTTCAGAGCTTTTGTGACTGCAATTTTTCAATTTGTTTAAGATATTTTCTATAACTATGCTATAAAAAGAGCCGATAGAGGTATGCTGTGTTCTTACAACAGTAGCTGGAACTATGTCTCCAATTTATTGAAATCACATTTCTATCTGTGACCCTTAGGTTTTTGTTATTTACTCAAAAAAACCATCATAAAAAAAATTTGCATATATATGAATCAAGCGATCGTGAGTAAATTATTTTATGGGTTAAAAAAATACTGAACTTTAGACGAAGGACTTTAAAGTTCTAAGTATGCAGATACCATTGTATGCAGAACGTATAAAAATGAAAACTATAAGATTTTTTTATAAAATCCTCTTTATACGAAAAATATGAACAATTAAAAATATTTAAAATTGCGATTATCTCCAAGCTTTCTTATGTGTATGTTTGCAGTATCCTTTCGTTCATGAAAATAGTGAAATTTAAATAAATTTTTGTCAATTCTATGCTTTTTTATATTTCTTTGCATTTATCTGCTGGGTTTTTAATTTTAAGAGTTATTTTCGAATATATTGCAGATTTCCTTTTTCGTTGCATTTATTTGTACGTTTTTTATGTACATTTTATTTGACGGCCCATCTCAAATAAGTCTGCGCACACATACACTCAGACGAAGCGGTAGTCGAAGCCACACCTACAGCAATAGAAAGAAATCTAGAGCTGATTTTCATCAAACCTCAAAGTATAATCCGCAGTGGAGTAACTCCATGGGTGCAATACAATGCAGTGCACCGGGGCCCTTGATCGATAGGGGCCCTCCGCATGTGCAAATTTTAAAACATTCATGACAGTTTATTACATATAATAGTATTCTGTGCAGCAGAAAAGGAACCGCCCACCGTATTAGAATATTTCGCCTTTGGAAATTTGGAAAAAAGGAATTGAGTATGGCAGAGAAAAATTTATTGCTGATGTGGGCCCTGTTCAGCCTGCAGAGCCTTTTCCGAAAGATCCTTTACAGGACAACATATATTTTTCTGAATCATTTCATGTATCAAGCAAAATATATGGTGCAGGAAGACGCTTTTGGCTTTGTTATTCAATAGCTATGGATGCGGTATGGTGTCAACCATGCTGGTTATTTGCAAAGGGAAATGTGTAAGGTCTTAGCAAACCTTTCACAAAGAATTAAACAGCATAGTTTGCCAAGTGCTCATATAAATGCTGTTTATGAGGCTTGGAAAAAGAGAAATACCATTGACAAAGACATAAAAAATCCTCTTTTGGAAAATGGTGTTACAACGTATTTTCGAGATTGTTATAACTTTTCCAAAAAGCTCACATGTGTCAAAAAGGCATCGAGAGGATTTTAGTCAGAAGTATAATCATTGGCCAGCTCGTAGCCAGATATGATCATGCTTTGCGACAAGTTTTAGATATGCTTTAGATAAAGTATTTGTGGTTGCATTTAATTTATTTTAGCTTGAACTGTCCAAACCAATGTTTTTTGGTCAACAAAGTACTTAAGGTATGACCTGTGGTACAATCCCACAAAAAACACGTGTTTTAAAACTGCTGTAGCTCAGTCGTTTTTCAATTTATCAACTCTGGGTTTTTTTTACGTAAAAGTAGACGTAATTTTCTAACTTTTTCCGTACTTTTTTATGTTTCGATGTTTTTATCCCCCCTCCCATAGCGATGAAAATGTGTACGTAATAATAAGAAGGCAAACGGGGTGTCGGTTTTCTTGATAACCGGATTTCGTATCGAAATTCTGCGGGCGACATTTTGTTGGTAATCACGTCAGGCAGGTTCTGAATTGGGATATTTCCAAAATATATAAAATTGACAAAATGGCTCGATTTTTTTATAAAAAGTTTCAAAATAAGCTGTTTTTTGGGGTTTTTGCCCTACCGGTAGTAGATTTAGCCCAATTATCCTAGTTCAAGACCTGCCTGACGTGATTACCTACAAAACGCCGCCCATCGTATCTTCATCCAACTTCTGGTTCTCGAGAAAACGACACCCCAGTTTGAAAAAAGTGATTTCCAGAAAAACGCATTTAAAGTTTTCGGCGCGAGTTTTTATATACATACATCTATAGTAGCTTTGTTACTCCAAAAATTATTCAAATTTTAAAAAACCCATTAAGGCATTATTTTTGAAGAATTTTAAAAGAAAAAAAATTTTTTAACCGCGGGTAATACCTTAAGTCCAAAAATTCCAAATGAGGTAATATTTTATAGGCATGAACATGAGCATGAACATTGTTTAGTGGAACAAATAAGATCATCACAGTTTTTCACCGTGATTTTGGACTCAACTGAAGATATTTCAGAGGTGGAGCTATTAAGCTTGGATGTCAGATATGCATCGATAAATCGGTCCGAAAATGGAAATCCAACCAATGTTCAAGTAAAAAAAATGTTTTCAGGTTCTTATGAAGTAACTGAACACTCTGCAGCAACTTTTTTTTATATATTAAAATCACTATCCGGCATAATGTTAAAAAATGCTAGCAAAGATGAACGTACTGAGACAATATGTTGAAAAAAATGTATTTAATTTGCATTTTTACTGCTGGTTAAATTTTTTAAATTGTATTTGATTGACATTAATTTAGTTTCAAAAAATTTACAACAATGTGATATTGCTTTGGACAATGCCTAAGTTAAATATATATACTAGCTTTAGACTACAAATTTAATAACAAAGAAGAACATTTTAAAGTAAATGTATTTAATAATGTACTTCATGTACTGACTACTCAACTGAGCAAACGTTTTATTTGCATGATTTTCATTTGTAACATATTTGGTATTTTTAATTCAAAAATATAAATCAAGATTAAAGATTCAGATTTAATAAAAAAAATGCGGTAACTTTCAAAAAGAATATTGTAAAATAGTTGGCAAAAATTGTATTCATCAATTCATCAGTACTTATAAGCTTATTTTATCGGAATTACCAATTGAATTTACCGTTAACCAGTTGTTTCAAAAAATTATTATAAATTTCGGAGCAACTGAATGTGACATTACTGAAGCAGGTGCAAAGCTACCTCCTTAATTTTTTTAAGACATTAAGGTTGTCGAATTTAGCGTTAATTGCAATTGAGAACAAACAGGTTAAATCTGATTCAGATTTAAACAAATTAAAAGAACATTTTTTTTGCTTAATCTAGGCAAAAAATGTAATAAAAAAATATATAAAAAAATTGTTTCTGTACTTCTTTTGCTTTGTAGATATTTTTTTATTAAATATTTCTGGTAGGGGCCCTGTTTTCCGTTTTGCACACGGGCCTCTGATTACCTAGTTACGCCACTTATCATCTGACAGTTGTGCTGCGAAATAAAACAAAGAAAATATGAAGAACTTCTGTCAAAAGGAATGAAATACCAGTTGAAAAAGAAGATTTTAGCAAAAAACCTGGTAAACAAAATAAAGCAAACTACTTACAAATTTCTTCACTTGAAACTGTACGCGCGGCAAAAAATCCATTTCAACGAGCACAAGACGTTAGACTGACAACAAGCACACAAGCAACATAACAAATATAATAAGAAAAACACAAAAGAACGTCACGGAAACTCATATCTTCGAGCATTAAAAAGGATGTCCATAAAAATAGTAGAAACTGTCGACTGTCGACAGCCAGCAAAACCAACACAGCCAGCAAAAGATATGCGTCAAGCGAACCGTGAACACTAGACTACAAATTAAGCAAGAAGTAACAGGAAAAAGGGTCAAATTAGTTGTAAGGATACATTTTATGTCTTAAATTTTTTTCTTTTTATTTTCCTTTAGTTGTAAAATTGAAAAATTCTGCAAATATTGAGTTTCTTGTATCGATATGCCCTGGGTATTGATGTATTTGTTTCTCATTCTGCGTGCTTATCTTTTCAAGCATTGTCATGGACCGGAAGTGGCTATTGAAGTAAACAGGATGTTCACTGATATTTGCAATTGCTTTTTCTTTTGAGTATCACCATCAGTTCGTATCATTTTCCTCGACTAAAAAATTGCTTGCGTTCTTTAATTTTTTTTTCCATATACTTTTTGCAAACCTAGTCCACTTCATCCTTGAATTTTTCCATTTTACTCTTGAACTTCTATTTGTTTGCAATTTTCGTGTTAAGCATTGATGTCAGATGAAAGCAATGGATTTAATGAAAATAAAATTGTGAAAAGCTAAGCTGTGTGGAGGGCGGAAAATTGGTTTGGTTACTCGGAGATCTTTGAAAGTGCTAGAGTGCAAAAGTACTCTGATGAATGCAATGTTAAAAGTAGACACTAGAAAAAAGCAATAAATGGATTGGGGCTCTTATGTAACTGATTGCAGAGTTAAAAGCTTTTAAGTTGCATTATATTTTTTTTTTCATACTACATTCTATTAATAATGTATTAGAAGAGTGCGTCTAAGTTGGTCTGCTTGGTGTTCGTATATTGTCAGGATTTGATTTATGATGCAGAAAAAACAACGAATGCGTGGTTATATATAATACGATTGCACATATGCATAGTTCATAATAGTAGATATTATTTGGAAATATAATGCAATATGATTCAATAAGCTGTCAAATAAAAAAACTTCCTATATTATAATTCAGCCTCGAAAGTCTAGTGGCGGAGCGCATGACTGTTGCATAGGGGTTCCTGGTTCAAGTTCTGGCCGGGCCATGGTCCTACGCGATAACCTTTATTTCCTTATTTCTAATCAAAGGGTTTTTAAAACACACCTATTTACGCTCAAAAGTTGTAGTTGGTGGTGGTAGAAAAAGATTGTGGAGTGGAACACTTAGTAACTTGATTTGACTAAGGTCAAGGTATAACATTTGCTCTAGATTTAATATCACATGTTTCTACAGCTTCTGACACATATAGAACATTCTACACAAAAGTTTCACTTGGTTACTCCCTTTTTCCATTCTGTGGTATCACAACGGATATGGTCAAAGTGGGCTGGTCTAAATACCTGGACCCACCTTAACCTAACCTTTATTAGAAGTTAGTAAAATCGAAGAAAATAAACATGCTAAGAAGCTTAATAAGATCATTTTTGTTTAAGCGGTTTAAATCAATCATTTATTGATTGCCACCCGTGTTACTAAAGTATCTCTACACGATCCTGATTGCACGATTTGCAGCAGTATGTATATATTGTTAAAAGTATTAAAATTTTTCGTCTTCTATTGAAGAGCTGCTAACAAAAAAAAAAAAAACACAAGAATTAAATAAATCTTATTTCAGCTATTTCAAAAACCTATTTGTTTCTTATTCTTGTTTTCTTTTCCTTCTTTTTGCATACAAATCTCAAGCACAAATTGTATGCCACCATCTTAGCTCATTTGTGAATAATTAATTTACAGGAGAAAATTTCACCTAATTTGTTCATTATTGTATACACGGAGAAAACTGTTTGCTAAATTTGTATTGCGGTTAAGCAAAACTAGAAAATTATGCAAAAACTAATCAAAATTTGCTTTTCCAGCTTATAACCTGTTTACTGGTATAAACTGCTTAGTATAAACTGTATAGCAAATTTTGATTAATTGTTGCTAAAATCTGGCATATTTTTGAAGTGAAATAATTATAACATTAAATTAAATTAAAAAATTACCACCATCTGGAGATTTGAACCTCGGCCGCGTGAGTGTAAGTGCATGGGCTTATCCATTCGACCATCGCAGTTGTTCACCAATCGTCGCGAAATTGTCTTCATTAAAAATAAACGTCTGATCCTGTGTTTATAATAAATTTACTTGAGTTTAGTAAAAATTTGCTTTTTTAGCTTATAATTAAGAAAATATTTGCTTGAATTAAGTATAAATTTGCTTTTGAAGTTTATAATAACTTAGCAAAATTTTGCTTGAATTTAATCAAAATTTTGCTTTTTCCTAAATATTGTACATGAAAAGTGATTACAATTTTGCAATCTTTTTCTAAAATAACACCGTGATTAAAGATACGCATTGAAAAGTGATAGTATAAAGTTGGATCTGTTCGGAAATGCATCACGATCTGCAGTGTGCGCATAACTGGCATTTTTCCAGAGCCCAAATTGCAGCATGAATTTCTTTGATACGAATTATGATTGACGCTTCATAGAAAAAATACATTTTAGAATGTTTAACGTTTGTAGTGCTGCAAAATTGACATTTCTGAACATTTTGCTTATGCTGCAAAAGCAGTTTGCTCATCTTGAAGCATTTTTGAAGATATCTGTTATTAAAAATTTTCCCTTAGTAAAAAATTAACAATTATTTTTTATCTTAGTCAAAAATGTAAATTTTTCCCCATTAAAAAAGGTACACATAAAAATTCTCTCATGGCATCACTGTTATACCTTTCATTTAAGCTATCATTTGTACTGATTTGTCGAGTTTTGTGGAAATTTTATGAATACTACATTTGTGAAAGAGTTTAAAATATAACGTTTCTTTACCATTTCCCAATTTTAATTTACTTTGACGTAAATTTTGGTTTCGTTTTATCTTTTTTGTTAAAAAAAAATATTAAAGTTTTTTCTAAATGACCTTGTTATTTTTTATAATGTTGATTTTAAATACAAATCCTAGTTATTTGATAGTTTTAAATCGTTTATTGAGCCTTAGGTCAAAACAATTAATTGTTCTAAAGAATCTTTCCAAAGAAACAACAACAATAACAACAACGTTTTTCAATATAAAATGAAAAGAATCACTAGCTAATTTTATTTCAATTTCGGTTCTGCTAAAGGCTTCATCAGAAATCTTTGTGATACGCCGTGCAAGCGAGCATTAGCGCAATGCACGACAGAGGCGATGAGATTTTAAGTGTCAGTTTCTCAATTTTTCTCCCATTTCATATTTTCATGTTTGTTGTTGTATTTGTATGCATAAGAACATAAGCATAAAGACTAAAGTGAAGCAAAAATACAATAACAAATGTAAAAAACGAAATGGGAGAAAAACTGAACAATTGACACTTAAAATCTCATCGCCTCTGTGGTGCAGTGCGCTGGTGCGCGCTTATATGGCGTATCACAAAGATTTCTGATAAAGCCTTTAGCAGGGCCAAAATTGCAAAAAAATCAGCTATTGATTTTTCCTTTTCATATTGAAAAAACGTTGTTTTTGTTTCTTTGGAAAAGATTCGTTAGCACAAGTAATTGTTCTAACTTTGACCTAAAGCTCAATAAATGATTTTAAACTATCAAACAACTAGAATTTGTATTTAAATCATATAAAAAAGGTTGGATACTTTATTTATTGCAGTTGCAGTGAAAATACTCAAAATTACCTGTACCTAACTCGAGTTTCGTACCAAAAAAATTCTTCAAACTTTTAATACCAAACTACCATAAATTTTACTATATATATTACTTACAAAAAATGTTCTTTCTAGCTTTGTAAGCATTTTAAGTTAAATTCTAAAAATTCCTAAATCTCAATTTTAAGTTTAAATAATATTTGCAAAACTGTTAACTCTTTGCAATGCGGAAAGTAACGGAAATAACGTAAACTAAGAAATCTCAGAAATAAATGAAAACAAAACAACGAAAACTTTGCGCTGGTTAAAATAACTATATAAAATCCGGCACGTTTCTGCCACGCCCCCGCTTCTAAACGCCTATAAAATGTTATCAGTGAAACTGCATGTGTAAATTGTGGTCGAATGCTGAATTCTGTGGCTGTGTGACCAATAACTCAAAAGTTAATAAATTTCTCTAATTTTGGTTGCATGGGAGGTGCCACGCCTCCTTATTCAACACCCATTAAATGTTATTATTTAAACATTTAAACACCCGTTATCAGTTAAACGCACAGCATAAATTGTGGTCAAATACCGAATTCCTAGGCAAAGCTATTCGATAACGCAAATTTTGGTTGTGTGCGAGGGGCCACGCCCCTTTGTATAACGCCCTTAAAATGTCATCAGTACAACGGCTCGTGTTAATTGTGGTCAAATACCAAATTCCGAGACTGTGCGACCTATAATTCTAAAGGTATTTGAAATGTCAAATTTGGCCTGTACAGGAGGTAATTTTGAGTATTTTTTTTAGCACAAACATACTTTATGCCTTAAAAGTTTTGTCAAAATATTTTTTTGAAGTGAAAACTTCTTTAGGCGCGTTGAACGATTTTGGTAGAGGGTAAATCTTTGGTTTGCGTCATTGCTTTTTTCCGAGTAACTCTCGTCATCAATACAGACAGCAAAGATAACTAGATAGGAAACTTAGAAAACATCAGCAAGCAACCATCAATAAGTTCCTCTGCTGACGCATCGTTATTTCCCCTCCCTTTGCTCCGCTGCCGTGGCGCTAGATCAGATAAAATCTCAGTAAAATAACGTTAGTTCAACTTTATATCAATATGTCATCAGAGTCTTGAACCAGCTGTTTTAAGAACAATAACAAAAGAAAACAACAATATCAAAACGCCCATTGAGCGGTGAAACGTCAAAATAGGAAAATGATTAGTTATTTAGATTTGCCAACTATGTTCGTTTTGATAAAAAACGCTTGAAACTTGGCAGCATTTAAAGATCCGAAATAGAGCTAGAAATCGAGCTGGTTTTAATTTAGGTTTTTGTTTTGTGAATAAAATAGAGCCGCGCTCTAGATCAACGACCACGGGGATGCAGCTATTGAATGTTACTGTTTTTTCAATGTATATGTAGAGCTAGCTGTAGGCTAAAATAAAATAAATTTAAAATATTTGATATTTGGTTTTGTTTGAATGGCCGTGAAGTCTCTTTTAATGTCTCCACTTGAGATCTTGTTACCAGGTAAACAAAAAAACATAGCAAGCAAAGTGCTATTTATTTTCCGCCGCCAATTCGGTTCATCCCCTCTAACGCTGCGCAACCGATGTGATACTGCTCTTCTCTGTTCGTCGTTGTAGTAGATTAGCTTGGTAATTATTGTTGTAAATGTATTTTAGTTCAGCTACAGATCTACATATACATTGACAGAAAAACAGTAAATATCCTTCATGATTTCTTTATGATGGAACGATTTATCAGCAGATAAACTTATTGATGGCTGCTTGCTGCCATAGTAGAATTAGACAAGGTAGTGTTAGGGCTGAATGTGTTCTCTTTCTAAGTGACCATAACTGTCAAAATCATCCATTTTGATATTTTTGCCAATTCTTGCTTTGATATTGCATTCTCATTGGTTGCATATTTTGTATGAAATGTCAACTTCGTTTTGACAGTTTCGGTCACCGGCTCTCCGCCCTAACACTACCTTGTTTAATTTTGCCATTCTTGCTGCATTTGCTGAACGCCTGGTAGCCAATATCCAAGAGCGTGTATTTGAGTTTCTTGACCAACATAAAAACATTTGTAGTTTTAAAAAAGTCGCCAGCATATTCTCTGACTGGGACCATGGTATACTTAGTAATAAGTAGAAGTGTCATTTCGTGTTTCGACCATTGAATGTCAAGCAAAAGAAAACAAAATAGAGAACGTGTGTCACACACATTGGCCGCATTCAGAGGAGTCACCTGTTGTGAATGGATCATTTAATTGCAAAGGCTTCTCACTCAAATTTAAAAAAAAAAAACAGTTGCCAACTATTGACTCCGCTGAAAGCTTCCAATATGTGTGACGCACGCACTTTATATTGTTTTCTTTTGTTTGAAATTGCAGCTCATAAGAAAATAGAAGGCTACCTAATAATAATTTTATCATGAGTGATTAAACATCTAGTGGGACTGCATCGTCCAAAATTCTTTGTTTCTTATTTCAGCTACCATAAGCCTATAGTATCTTTTTTAAAAATATAATGCAATGATTAATGGTGCAAACAGTAAAAATAATGTAAATGAAATTCAATGAAATGTATGTAAATACAAATTTTATGTATGTGTGTATTATTATGTATTTTAAGTGTATATTAATTATTTCAACAAGTTTAATTTATATTTTTGTTTATGTTTTACTTTGTTTTTTATATTAAAACCCATAATTTAAAATATACTGAAATGATAAATAATGAAAATAATGTGCATTAATGATGAACCGGATGTACAGATAAACCGAATCGGGGGCAGAAAATAAACTGCACTTTGCTTGCTTTGTTTTCCTTGTAGCAAGATCTCTAATGCAGGCATCAAAAGAGACTTCAAAAGACATCAAACAAGATATCATATATTAAAAAAAGTAAATTTATTTTATTTTAGCTACAGCTCTACATATACATTGAAAGAAAAAATTAAATATCCTTTTTGAGGATTATTTTTCATTCAATAGTGCTCCCTGTATTTTATTTTTATATCAAAAATAATCAATTTACATGTAATAATACAGTTTGGTGTAGTTATAAAATAAAAATGCTTTCTGAATAAAAAATATTTTGAAAGAAATAATCAAAGGTTGAGTTGGTGAAAATATAAAATTTTTTTCCGATTAGCATGAAAATTCTTATATAGCAGTAAGGCGGTCCGTGGCAGGATATATATGTTTTCGCTTCGGTCAGCAGTCCCCTCACTGCTATACTTTTTACAACAAAGAACAAACAAAACCAAAATATACATCTGAAATATATTTTTGTGTACTTTAAAGTGGGGAAATGCAAAAAAACGGTATTTTTCAAACTCTTTCCCAAATGTGGTATTTGGAAAATTCCTACAAAAATCGTTAGATCAGTATAAATTATACAAATGAAAGGTATAAATAAATGTCTTATTTGTAAATATGTATAAAATTTCTCATATAAATAAAGACTTTTGGAGTTAAAGGATCATAACTGAAAACATATTTTTGAAAACTTAAAAAAATCGAAAAATCCTTCCAAAAAAAGGCCGCATCAACTTGGGAAAGTCTTAGTGATTTTTATTATCTAGAAACAACACTAAATCGAACAAGTGATAGCGGTATCACTGCGCTAAAATGGTTTTTATATGTCTAATCGAAGAATAACAATACCGTTAACATTTTTTCTCTGCACTGCATGCGTCTTTTTAAACTGTTTGTTTTCATGATTATCTATCGACGCTCAATATTAATTTTGAAAATGCTGATACACAAATTTTGACTTATCTCCTCTACCTGAACTCGTTAATCGAATTCTCTTATAATTAGTCCTATGATTCGTTAAACCGAAAATTAAACATCTAGATAAAATTAACGAAGTACGAAGAGAAGTGTTTAAAATGTCTTTGCTTAAAGCTAACCAAACACCCTTAATCATATGCTATGTAATTCATGTCTCTAGCGTAACTAGATTTTTGCTAAAAGTATTCTGATCTTAAGTGCTTAGCAAAAATACATTAATTGATGCATATCCAACAGAGTAAAAGGAAAGCGAATACTTAAGGCCAAAGCATAAATCATAAGCAAGTTGTTTTAAAATTGACAATACATTTATTAGTTGTTTTAAGCTCTACACAACTCGTTTACAACTCGTTAAGGCTTCAAAAAAATATCGCAAAGTAAATAAAACTTTTTAAACCCATGTCAGCTATGATTGACGAGTTAAAACCCACTCAAAACACATTTGGAAGTATTTGGCAAATACACATAAGCCCTCGTTTATATAAAATCATTTATATGAAAATGTATACTCAAATAAAAAAAAAAAGCAAATTGTATTCCTAAATAGCGGTTTGAGTTTGTATGCTTAGGATTGAGCATGAGTATATCACTTAATTAAGATATTTGCCGAGATTACATCATTAAATATGATAAATCCTTTAAATCCATCTTTATTCTATTTCAAGTCATCATTTCAACACAATTTCTAAATTCTTTTGTGGAGTCTTTGTCGTTGAGGCCTTCTTAATTGGTTCCTCTTTTAACACTTTATTATGCTGAAGTCACGTTCAGTGCCGGGATACAATGGGACAACCGCATGTCTCGTTGTCACCATCATCTAGCTCTTGTTGTTTGTTGCAACCACAACGTCTTCAACTGCCTTCTGCTTGAGCAGCGTATCATAATTTTGATATCCTCGCTGTTCTGTGTTTGTCGTTCGTGTCGTTTGTGTCCTTTGTCACCCTCCTTTTATTTCGCCATGAAGTCGTTCACTCGTTGTCGTCGCAGACGTAGACGTAGTCGTTGTCGTCATTGCCTTAAGGTAAATTTTAAAATTTTAACAAGCTAACGAAGCGTTTTGTTCCCCATTAAGTAAACATTAATAGTGCCTAGCGCTCCAAGAAAATCCTTTATGAGTGTCCTACTTGTGTTTTTGTCAAATCACATTGGCGCTGATTATGTCCCTGTGTGCTTTTTTCTTCTTTTTATATTATTTTGTGGTATGTGAATTTATTCTGCACTTTCTGGTCACCAAACTGAATGCAGTTGGTGGTTTAATGTCATTAATAATAAAATTTTGCTAAAATGTTTTACTTCTGGTATTGTCCATGTTTTTTGCTGTCTGACTTTATAAATTAGCTTTCGAATTGTAAAGACGCCCAAGATCCAAAGATTAATAATTTTACAAGAACTGATAGAAATTTAGATCTATACTTAGTTTTGACCATTAAGTAAACTTAAAATAAATGCAGCCATCTCAAGAAAAAGACTGAAATGTATTTGAAAATTGCCGTTGCAATTGTAAAGCAAGCTTGTAAAGCAAGCTCTCCTTAACCTGTTAATATTATAAGACGATCATTCAATAAAAGTCACTGAATTTGAATACAAGGACATTACATGGCGCAGCCGATATAAGAACCAAGTGCCAAATTAAAAAAGGGACTTAAATGTAATAAAGATGGAGACATAAAGTTTAACTTTAAAAAAAAGTATTAAAAAAGCAAAATAAATTTAAATTGATGGATAAAGAATCCGAAATTATAGAAATTGATGACTCAGTGCATATAGAAGACAGTGAAGTATTTGAAGACACAATAATAAAAAACAAGTCAAACCAAACAGAGCTGCAAAAAAGTGTTGAACAACAACAACATTCAAGAAGTCGGGTGTTTAATACAAATATAAAAAAAAATGAAATTAGTGAAACCGGTATCCAGCTTAAGTCTGGATGGAAATGTCGCCGAGAATTGGAGAAAATTACGTCAAAATTTTGAAATTTTTGCAATAGCCTCTGAGTTAAAGGAAGAATTCAAAATAGCAATATTGCTAAATTGCATTGGGGAAGAGGGAGTGGAGCTGTATAACACATTTACGATGTCTGATGAGCAGAAAAAAATCATATGACGAGACAATCAAGTCATTTGAAAACTTTTGTTCGCCAAAAAAGCGGATCGTTTATGAGAAATTTGTATTCTTTTCACGTTTCCAAGCCGAAGATGAACCGTTTGACAACTTTTTGGTAGACCTGAAAAAATTAGCGGGAACGCTCCGGGAAATATTCAGAGAACAAAAAGAATCACTTCTAAGGGATAGAATTGTCATTGGTACCAGAAATAAGAGAGTACAAGAAAAGATGTTGGAAACAGATGTAGACTTCAAGAAAGCAGTGGATATGTGTCGAGCATCAGAGGTGTCGAAAGAGAAAGCGAGAAATGTGCAGGCAGCCGAGACTACAGTTAACGTTATTAATAACAAACGAGTCAATTATTTTAAAACAAAAACTGCTCAAAATAGTATAAAAGAAAAATACAAGGTAGACAGCAATGAAATAATTTCTTGCACTCGTTGTAATCGTGAACATAAAAGAAGAGAATGTCCAGCATATGGTAAAAAATGCAACGTTTGCCAGAAATTAAATCATTTGGACATAGCATGCAAGTCGAAATTTTTTTCAGTAAAAGAGCAAGAAGAAGATGATGCTGAAGAAGATGAAGTCTATGTGAGGTCTACATTCGACAGTAGAAATAGCGTGAAAGCAAAGACTCTTAACAAATGGTATGAAACAATTAAACTAAGGAATAGCATGATTAAAATGCGGCTTGATACGGGGAGTGACGTCAACATTTTGCCTTTAAATGTATTTAAAAATATAGATAATAGTAAGAAAACAAACAATACTTCGATGATATTAAGAGTCTATGGTGGTCAAAAAATAGTCCCAATAGGTGAGTGTGAACTGGTGTGCATGCATGCGAATATCGTATCACACGAAAAATTTTTAATAATTAGTGAAAACTTTTATCCAATTTTGGGTTCGGATTCATCAGAAAGGTTAGGGTTAATAAAACGAGTAAATTCAATATACAAACAAAAAAAAATCCAATGAGTCAAGAGAAAAAAAAAATGAAGTAAATAAAAAAGAAAAGTTCGTTAATGAGAACACAGAAATTTCTTAAGGAACTGGTAAATTTCCAGAAAAATATAAAATAGTGTTGAGAGAGGGGGCCAAACCAGTAGTAAATCCACCGAGAAGGGTGCCAATTAAATTAAAGGAGAAACTAAAAGAAACACTAAACAAGTAAGTTGAGGAAAAGATAATATCGAAAGTAAATGAGCCAAGAGATTGGGTACATAACATTGTAACTGTGGAAAAATCAGATGATACGTTAAGAGTGTGTTTAGATCCAAAGAACTTGAACAAATGGATCAAAAAAGAGCAGAATTTAATACCAACCTTTGAGAAAATAACATCAGAGTTAGGGGGAGCAAAAGTTTTTACTGTTTTAGATCTGAAGCAAGGGTTTTATTAAGTAGCCTTAGATGAGTAATCAAAAAAGTTGGTAACGCTTAGTACACCACAAGGTTTCATTTTTATTTGAAGATTTATTTGAATTTGAAGTTAGTAGTTGCAGCTGAAGTGTTTCAGAGAAAGAAGGAGGAAAGTTTTGGTTACTTGAAAAATTTAAAAATTTATATAGACGATATATTGATTAACGGGAAAACACAATTAGAACACGATAACGTGCTGCAAGAGGTTGTTGAAAAAGCCCAGGAATTGAATATTAAGTTTAATGCTAAGAAACTGCAGTACAATGTTAAGTGAGTGAAATATCTGGGTTAAAAAATTTCAGAGCAGGGAATTTCGCCAAGTGACGAAAAAATACAAGCTAAAAGAAATTTGAATTACCCAAAAAATAAAAAAGAGCTACAAAGATTTTTGGGATTTATTAATTACGTTAGATCTTTTGTGGCAAATATGACTGACCTTACTGCACCGTTACGAGAGTTGCTAAAGAATATCGTTGTATATGGCTGGATGAAGGTACATTCAGATGCAGTTGATAAAATAAAAAGTGCTTTAATGAGTTCAGAAGTGTTACAACCGTTTAATGAAAATTAAGAAATAGTGATCCAAAATGATGCATTAAAAGATGGCATAGGATATTGTTTATTACAAGACAACTTACCGGCAGCATATGGTTCAAAAAGCATGTCTGAGACAGAACAGAGATATGCACAGATAGAAAAAGAACTATTAGCAATCATTTACAGTTGCAAAAAATTCCACTATTATATTTATGGAAGAGAGGTAACAGTCCGAAGTGATCATCAACCACTTCTTTCTATACCTAAAAAAGTCATACACAAATTTCTATCAGATAAATTACAAAGAATGCGAATTCGCTTGTTAAACTACGATATTAAAATACCGGAGAAATACATGTTTATTGCTGATTATTTATCTGAAGATAGTATCCACGAAGAAAGCGGTGAAGAGAAAATCTTCCATAAATCGATATTATCAATAAATACGAGTAGTGAAAAAGAAACAAATTAGGTCAGAAATAGAAAAAGATTCAACATTAAGTCAGTAAAAAAAAAATATGTATACTGGGTTGGCCAAATGACAAAAGCAAAGTTCAAGATAGCATTAAATGTTTTTTTAATAAACCAAATAACATATTTGAAAATAATGGAATTCTTTTGTATGATGAAAGAATTTTAATACCAAAATTCATGCAAAATGAAATGCTGGACTTACTTCACGAAGCCCACATGGGCATTAACAAAACGAAGAGTAGGGCTAGAAAGATTTATTATTTGCAAGCTTTGAATAACGATATTGAGAAGAAAATAATAAATTGTAAAATCTGTTTCAAATATCAAAACGCTAATCAAAACGAACCATTAAAGCCCCATAAAATTCCAAGTATCCCATTCAATAAAATTGGATCTGATATTGCAGAATTCGGGGGAAAAATTATTTAATTGTTATCGACTACTTCAATAAATGGATTGAAATAAGAAAGTTGCAAAATAAAACTGGAACTGAAATTATTAAGAAATGGATTGAAATTTTATCGCAGTTCGGAGTTCCAAAAACGATAATAGCAGACCAAAAAATAGAACATGCCATTTGGTTCGAATGTAAAAAGTTTGCAAAGAAATGGGGAATTGAGATAGTAACTACAGTACGACCTCGCTCAACGCAA
Source organism: Dichetophora obliterata (assembly GCA_963920525.1). Taxonomy (NCBI): domain Eukaryota; kingdom Metazoa; phylum Arthropoda; class Insecta; order Diptera; family Sciomyzidae; genus Dichetophora; species Dichetophora obliterata. The sequence continues at coordinate 283,054,149 of OY986435.1, forward strand.
CCCTCGCTACACGCAACTCCTCGATAATCTCAACACCCAAATTGTACGCAAAGTATAAATTGCAACAAAGTGCAGACCAAAATTTCCCAATTTTTAAAAAAATAAATTGAATAAAAGGAAATTATGTTTCTGAACAAACATTTTTCGATTCACTTTAATTTGAATATGTAGAAAATGCATATTTTTTTTTTGGAAATAGGTCTATTGGCCAATATAAAATTTTTCCTCGGTTTTTGCAATAACCTCAGATTTCGCAATTGGCTTGAATTTAATTGGTTGCGTTGAGCGAGGTCGTACTGTAGTTCACCCTTATATCCAAATTCAAACGGATTAGCTGAGAGGGCTGTGCAGATTGCTTAAAACATATTTAAAAAATCAAAAAATGAAGAAGATATTTTCACTCAGTTGTTAGAATATAGAAACACAAATGTAAGTTAACAGTTAGTATTTAATCGACATCTAAAAACAAAACTTCCTATTGCTGAAAAACTATTGAAGCCAAAATTAAATAAAAATATAAAAGGAAAGTTTGCCAAAAAATTAAATAATATGAAAAAATATTAATATGATTATTTTTCTTCGACCTCTTGATGTATAATTTTGAGTTTAATTCGGGCTCAAGGTCACTTTTGAATAAAAAAAAAAAAAAAAAACAGTCTTATATTTGTTTTTTAGTCTTCGTTTTATTGCGTCCAATATTTCGAACTCCACCGGAGTTCATCATCAGGGACACTTTTTTCAACAAAATATATACATTTATTACAATTTTTGACATTATAAAACACAAACTGAAAAACTTACATATTAAACATTAAACATAAAGTTTAAGACTTAACAATTTTGGTAGACATCACAGTGAGACAAAATTAACAGATATTGACTTAAAAAATATATTGCAGCACCCTCGATTTTTTAAGTCAATATCTGTTAATTTTGTCTCACTGTGATGTCTACCAAAATTGTTAAGTCTTAAACTTTATGTTTAATGTTTAATATGTAAGTTTTTCAGTTTGTGTTTTATAATGTCAAAAATTGTAATTAATGTATATATTTTGTTGAAAACAGTGTCCCTGATGATGAACTCCGGTGGAGTTCGAAATATTGGACGCAATAAAACGAAGACTAAAAAACAAATATAAGACTGTTTTTTATTCAAAAGTGACCTTGAGCCCGAATTAAACTCAAAATTATACATCAAGAGGTCGAAGAAAAATAATCATATTAATATTATTACGGAGGGCACACCGCAATACAAGCAACAAAAATGTCGCTTTACAACACACTGAAGAAGAAGAACAACTCTATCAGCAAAAATATCAACAAATACAAAAGCATTAGAACGAAAAACGCGAACATAAAATCAACAATAACATTCCTTATAAAATGCAGATCAGCTGGTTTAACACCAAACTTTATCACAGATTCAACAAAACAGGTAAACAACATTTTCAATATAAACAACCAATTGCCGCCAAAAATACAAAAAACTCTGACAAACCACATACAATCATTCCAAACAAAAATTCTAAATTTGCTAATACAACAAAAACACTTAGAGCTAGAATGCAATAATAGAGAACTAACAACAACAACAAACACAATAAAAGCTAGTCTAAGCGACTTAGAAGCGGCGAATTTCTTTGCAAGCGAAAAAAGTTTACAAGAGGTACTTATGAGACAAATTAAACACACCCACAAAAATAAATTAACACAGCTTAACGAAGAAAGAAGGAAACGACTGAACATAAATATTAAGACGGAGTGGTTTGTCAATAAAACGGATGTTGACATACCAACAAATATTCAGTGGCTGCTTGCATTGGGACCAAAATATGCCTTGCCAACAACAACAAAACAGTTCCCACTATTTAAGTGCATCGCGGAGGGGGAGGACTGTGTACAGAGCATCAAGAACAAAGAGGAGCAAGAAACAGCGAGAACCAAACTAACAAACCTGATTGACAACCACGTAGGGAAAATACGAATTAACGAAAGAGATCGTTTTATACTTGACACAGCGGACGAAACGAAACGGTTTTTACATAATAACAAAAATATATTAATTGTTAATGCGGACAAAGGAAACGTATCTGTTGCCATGAACAAATCTGACTATGGAATGAAAATGAGACAAATGCTACGAGACACATCAACATACAAAATATTAAAAAGAGATCCTACTTCGACACTTCAACAGAAAAACAATGATTTCATCGAAAAATTAATAAAATATAACACAATAAATATTGGGGAAAAAAACAAATTATTGACGAAAACTTCTACAGCACCAAGGATATATGGACTTCCTAAAATACATAAAGAGGGCATACCACTAAGACCTATTTGCTCATCGGTAAACTCGCCAGCATATGGACTATGCAAATATATATCAATCATTTTAAAAAACTTGACAAATGACTCTATATATAACGTAAAAGACGCGGTAGAATTTAAAGATCGAGTAAATGACACTTATATATATGACGACGAAAGAATTATATCGTTTGACGTTGTTGCGCTGTTTCCGAGCATTCCGGTTGACTTCGCCATTAAAGTTATTGAGAAAAAATGGGACTTGATTAAAAATCATATAAACATAACAAAAGACAGATTTATGGACATCGTTAAGTTCTGCATCAAAGACAACAGATATTTTAAATATGACGAAAAAGTTTACGGACAATTAAGAGGGATGCCAATGGGTTCACCCTTATCGCCAGTAATTGCAGACATAATAATGGAAGAACTTTTGGACACCTGCCTACAACAACTAGACGAAAAACCAAGATTGATGACAAAATATGTAGACGATTTATTTGGAATTATAAAAGCGGACAAAATTGATGCAACTTTAAATGTATTGAACAAATTCCATAGAAATATAAAATTTACAAAAGAAGAAGAGAAAGATGGAAAACTTCCATACTTAGACGCCTTGATTATAAATAGAGACAACAAAATAAAAATTGACTGGTATCAAAAACCTTCAGCTTCAGGACGTCTTATAAATTACACATCCAAACATCCAAAAAGAACAATAATGAACACGGCGAACAATTTCATAAGAAAGGTACTGACGATTAGTGACATAGAATTCCACAATGACAATATCAAGAAGATAATAAACATTCTCAACAAAAATGGATTCCCCAAAAAAACGACCATGGATTTAATAAAACGGTACAAAAAACAGAGCAGCAGGTCACGTGCAGATGAACCACCAAAAATCTACAAATCTATGACATATGTACCAGGACTATCGGAACGACTCATTGGATCTAATTGTTATGACAAAAACAAATATAAAATCGCCACACGCACTGATAATAATCTTGGACAATTTTATAGCAATACAAAGAGCAAACTAGACAAGAATGACAAATCAAATTTGATTTATAAAATAACATGCAAAGGAAACAGCGCAGGAATGTGCAACAAAGTATATGTGGGCACTACAAAGACGAAATTAAAAACAAGAATGTCTGCGCACAAATCAGAGCACAAATCACAAAGCAAACCATTGGAGCAAAAAACAGCATTGGCGGCCCACTGTGCAACACTTGACCACTGTCCAGACTTTGACAATGTACAAATTCTACAACAAGAGACGAATTACGCGAGACGATACACGTTAGAAATGTTACATATTATAAACATACCACCAAAACAAAGAATAAACTTCAAAACGGACACTGAGAGATGCGCTCAAAGCTACCGACACCTAATTACGAAACAAACAACAATATAAAAATCAGTAGACAACGAAATGGCGAAATCGAGGGTGCTGCAATATAGTTTTTAAGTCAATATCTGTTAATTTTGTCTCACTGTGATGTCTACCAAAATTGTTAAGTCTTAAACTTTATGTTTAATGTTTAATATGTAAGTTTTTCAGTTTGTGTTTTATAATGTCAAAAATTGTAATTAATGTATATATTTTGTTGAAAACAGTGTCCCTGATGATGAACTCCGGTGGAGTTCGAAATATTGGACGCAATAAAACGAAGACTAAAAAACAATATGAAAAAATATTATAACAGAGAAGCGAAAAAAAAACATTTCAGAATAATAATGAGGTAATGGATAAGGAAAGGTAACGAGTGGGAAGAAGGAAAAATTATTCAAAATATCATCTACTCCCAAGTCATATATTGTGTGCAATAGCCAGTGCAATAATTATAGGAGAAAAAGTTGGTTTTTGCGCAAGAAAAACAAGATAAACGAATCAATCGGTCAATCAGAACATAATACAAGAAGGCAAAGTGTGGCATTCCCAGAACAAGCTGAATCAAAACACGCCAATAGAAATTCAGTCGGCCAAGCAAATGCAACGACGTTAAGCCCCTCAAAAACTAGAAGTGGCCGGCTGCTGTACAAACAAGATTTCAACTTACATTTTTAAAAATTCGAAATAATAAATTGAAATGTATAAAAAAATTCATAAGAGGTGAAGTAAATATACATATATATTAGGGCGGGTCAATTTGTATGGACGAATTTTTTGGAGGTCTGGCTCAGCGAAATTCGTAAAATACATGTAATTTCAAGACTTTTTCTCCACTACAGCATATACAAATTCTGAAAAAAAGCTGTGCGGACTTTCGTAAATAGATTTTGTTCTCAATTATAAAATATGAATGTATGAATGTATGTGTATGAATCTATTTACGAAAGTCCGCACAGCTTTTTTCAGAATTTGTATATGCTGTAGTGGAGAAAAAGTCTTGAAATTACATGTATTTTACGAATTTCGCTGAGCCAGAATTTGACCCGCCCTAATCTACATGTATCTAATTTATTTAACATTTCCCTACACCCTTTGGCAAATCCTAGTTTACGCCACTGGTGGATGGTATGGGTCCAAGTGGCGGTCAATGTTTAAATAAATTTTGCACCCTCTACTTTTAACGGCAAACCATATAAATAAAAGTGAAATAGTGTTCGGTTTCCTCCGATGCACTTATAAACAGGCTCAACTGATTTTTTAAGTGGAAACTTTTTTAGGCGCATTAAAAATCAACTGTTATATTATAGATTAAAGTTTTTAATTTAGTTGGCAGTTCTTTCACTGCTACATTTTTTTATTCTATTCATTTATTTAAGGTTGTTGTAATGCGAGCCAAACACAATACAATCAAATTGTCAATTGAGTCTTTCAATTGAATTGTTTCTCAGCCACACACTGTATAAACTTATTTGAAGGATTTTATTTTAACTGTCAAATATATATTATTAGCTTCTTATCAATGTTGTTTTATTTATTAATATTATTATTATTTATTTTATTTAATTACTCGGTGTGACCACCAAAATTTTTCTAGATTAATTACAAAATGTCATAATTCTTGGCACTTGTAAGAGTGCAATGCAGGTGGTAGGTTCTTTGGATCACGTCGGAGTTCCGAGATCTGATGAAAACGCTCGCCATTCTCTTCTGGTTCTGTGGGTATTTGACGCTCAAATTCGTCGAGATGACAATGAAAAAAATGAATTTTTAGAGTCATACGGACCTGAATTACATCGAATGTGTCCAACATATCGCGTTTTAGAACTGCATTAGTTTTGATACGTTTTTTTTCCCTAGAAAACCATCGAATAAAGCTTTCATTGCATCCCAAGATGCTATGTTCGCAGAAAGTTGAACATTGATGTCTATGTCTCGTACAAGATTCCGAATGTCTGAACCTACGATCTTGTCTTGATAACAGTTAGCTTAACAGTTTTTACGCTATGAGACTTTTTATATCCAAACAGTGCAAAGTAGAAATTTGGTACTATTAGCAGATTTTTTTATATTAATTAAAAGTTTGTTATTGGCAGAATTTTAATATTGTTATTTTCTCTCTTCGAGCATTGCTCTCCAAGCAAACACGCAGTCTACTAAATGAAGTATATATTTGATAGCAGTACTTACTGCTATAATTCAAGTAATATCTGTTAAAATAAGAAATCTTACTTTGCACTGTTAAGACATAAATAGTTTCATAGTGTAGAAAATTTAAGATTTAATTTAAAACTGTTCAGGGGATTTTCGAAGATATCTATTTGATCTACAATTTTGCTGCAAACATATTTTATGTCATACATTAAGGAGCAGAGATATTGGCAAATGACCGATTTCGGTGAACTTTGAACACGAATATCTTCTAACGGGTACATGGTGTCATAGGGCACTATGTACATGTTGCTAATTATGACTTAGGTAAGAGGTTTGCATAAAAAAAAATGTGGATGTACATTTTCGATTTCCGATTTATGTGAAAAAAAGATGACAGTGAAATACAAAAACCCTTGGGTAAAGTCAAAAGTTATGTCGCAGAAAAAAAGTAAGGATGAGGACGAGGATTATTTGAGAATATATGAAGCCGAAGTTTTTTTCTTCCATACATTTCGTTCCATTTTAACATATATATAAAACTAGCTGATATACCCGGTGTTACTCGAGAGTCACTTATATAAACATTTTAACATACACTTCTCGATTAAATGTTTTTTAAAATCGGGAATAATGAAAAACATGTTGAATTTTATTTGAATTTTATTTTATTTAATTTTATTTATCTACCGTTAGAAAGGTAATCGAACCAACATTAATCCAAAAAAGTTTAGGAAAATTTTTGTTGTTGGTGGTTCTATCTCTTGCGGTGAGCTAATTGAATTCGAATTTTCGGGTACGAAAAACATATTTTAAAAATTAAAAACAATTTTTATATTTACTTAATCTTAAAGCAAGCACAATTATCTTTTCAACCAAATTAAAAATTATGGTGGGACTCAATGCGTCCTTGAAATATGGATATTTTAACGTCTAAACAAAGATTAATATTTAAACAGATCAATTGGGTCTGTTCCGGTGAAGTTTTGATTCACCCAAGAGCGCTGGCCTTCGCTGCCAATCTTGGTAAGTCGAGCTATTTGCATATAACTTTCGGGCAATTTGTGCTCGGGTTATATGCAAACGGAGAAAATAAAAATAAGAAGAAAACACCAGTGATTAGTTAGCTTAAATTATATTTACAATATTTATTTCTTACGTGTTGTTAGGCAAATCTTCAATAGGTGAATATTAATAATGGCTGCTTCTTATTGCATCAAGTGCATATACATTAAAGTTAAATAAAACTAAATTTATGTTGCTGGCAATCAATTTGTGATTGCTTGCTAATAATCAATAAGTGATTATTGAATTCCAATTAGTGGAAATATTTAATTTAATATTGAATTCAACGCGGTTACTCAAAATGAAGTTTTTCTACTTTCCGAAATCAATTTGTTAATACAAGTTAAAAAAGCAAAACTCCCTCGTCGGATAAGCCGATCGAGCGACTCGTTCGTGTATCGAGAATCGATACTGGAACGAGTCGATAAAGTAGTAAGTTAATCTATTACTTTCTTTAACCTTTAGGGTTGCGGCCTAAACAATATTAAAAACATATTGAAGTTTTTCACAAAAAAAATTTTAATGAAATATATTAAAAACAGCGGAGTTATTGGCATTAAAAGTAAAAACTTTGATTTTCATATAATTTTTTTCTCATTATTAGCTATCAATGTTTTATGAAAATTCGTTGTGCTAAAAATGATTGTACCTACTAAAATTTCTATTAGCTGCGTTTTTCATTGGAGATCAGGATCATATCGCATTTGCAAGCAAAGCAAAAACAACAAAAAGTCCAACAAGAGAGCTAGATATTTAAATTGATCCAATTCTATGTTTTTAAGTGTTTATGACGCTAGATGACGCTGCGACTGAAAAAACTGGCAGTACTGGCATTATTTTACTTTTTAAAAGTTTGGTAGCAATAGCATTTTCGCAAAATATTTCGCAAAACTTATCTGCTAGCTGTATAAGAACATCAGATATTCTTCTGTAAGAAGAAAATAGCGCCACCTGTCTGTAATCCCAAACGTGTAGGGTTAAATTTGAAGAAACTTTTGAAGAAACATTATTCAGCTTTTCACCGCAAGGTGTAAGTATAGTCTGTACCCACACATCTTACAAATGTGGCGCCATCTATCTGTGAATTTAACGCACAGATCAAAACTAATGAAATAATTGTGCTGACCAGATGCGCATATGTTTTATTATATCGCCATATAGCTTAAACTGATAACATGAAAATGTTAACTTTAACAGCATTCTTATACACAGCCATTTTTCGATAAAATTATGATATATATACAACATTTAAAGTACCATTGATAAAGAACTAAGTGACAACGGTGACACAATAGTGAGAAAAAATAGAGCCATCACAACAAAACAAATTTAACAGGAGGGGGCGGGGGGTGGGGAGGCAAAAAATAAGTAGATCACTATAAAGAAGATTTTATATAATCCAAAATAATCGTAACTACTTTAGACACACAACTGCATTCTCAGAGATAAATGGGGACGTTCAAACTGTATAGAGAATTCTAACACAAAACTAATTTTTTTTATTAATAGTCTGGTATGAAAAAATAGATTTTTAGCCATAACTTTTGATTGGAAAGAGATATTGGGGTAATTTTTTTAGAGAAATTATTTTTGAGACTTGACTTTTTTGTAAAAAATATAAAAACAACATTTTGGAAAAAATAAATTTCCCGAAAAAAATCAAAGGGGTACCCTTGTTGTTTTGATGACAAAAACAGTAAAATAATTTTTGCGCTTAGCTGGAAGAATTTTTGCAAATAAATGCTATGTCATATGAAAGGTAGTCAGATTTGCTGTTTTTAATTTATTTCATTTTTACAACAACAACATTTTTTGAGTCATTTTTTGAGTAAAAAGTCAATATTTTGGACCTTTTTTGGCATACTCATAAAACATATATACACTGGCTTAACGGTACAGTTTAACCTATTTTTGTAAAGTGATTTTATTGAACTTTTGAACAAAAAAAATTTGAATGAAATATATTAATGGACAGCGGAGATATTTGCATCGAAAAACCAAACTTTGATTTTAATGTCGTTTTCTTCTCATTCTTAGGTAACTATGTTTTATGAAAAAGTCGTTGTACTGAAAATTTCTCCAATTTTAAAGATATGTGAGTGTTTTTGATGTCAAAATAACAAAAAATTTTTAAAATTATATATACAAATATCTCCTATACTAAAAAGTTTTATAATAAAAAAATTACCGTTAGTTGAAAAATTTCAGAGGGGGCGTGGCAAAAACTAAGTATGTAACATTTTAAGTTGGGATAAACTTAATATGTATACCTAGTTTGAGCAAAATCCGTTGAGCCGTTTAGATTTGTATAAAGGCCAAACAAACAAACAAACAAACAAACAGAAAATGAGTTTTATTACTATAGATATGCAAAAAACTTAAAGTTGAAGAGATATCGTTAAATAAACGGATTAAGTTCTTTAAGTTTTGCTGCACTAATGCGAAGGAACTTCTGACAAAGGTACTGCAATGAATTGCTGAATCTTGTGGCAAGGATTTAGTGAAATTTTTCATTACACCAAGCTTTATGTGTAGAGGTGGTAATAGTATTTTTTTTTCAATTGGGACTAACACTTCCCGCACAACATAATGTTCACCAATATTGCGATTAGTTCGCCTCGGCCATTCTTTTTTCATGTATTGATTGCCGACAAAACGTGTATTCCACTCACACAAATAACAAGGGGATTTCGTTTATACGGATTGCAAAAAAATCCGGTTACAATGGACACAACTTTCAAATCGCCAGTTATAAAATCAAACAGGGTACTTCACAGCTCCTTTCTGTTGCTTAACTAGTATATAACATTAAATGGGAAAAAAACTAAAAATTCGAAAAAATCTTGACATCTTTTTTTGTTGATCTTAGTTCGTTTCATGCTGAGAAATAAATTTGATTATTGCAACCATTTAAGATAAAAATAATTACAGAATTCGACAGAAATGTCCAAAAATTATTTAATTTTTAAATAAAAACTACCAAGAATTTGGTTGGATATTTTTCTCGTCTCGAACTAACGATGTTATAGCTAAATAGGTAATCGCCACGTTCGAATTTAAATAGTGATCCACAGTTCCGACCACCAATCTCACAAGTGCCCACAATCATGATCGCTTGGAATTATTCCAGAAAAAAATGTTTTCTTTAATTTGGAAGCACTGTGTTATTATAATCAAAAGAAATGAATAACAATTGTAAAATTTTCTTCAAAAACGACTGCTAAAAATATTTAAGTTGACAGCGTACGACGTATGTCTCAATGGTTCATTATTTTTATGAATTGTTGGTAAACTATTTAATTTTGGTGCAGAAGCTGCTGGACAAACTAGCTTTTGTTTTTGCCAGAGTTCTATGGACTTGTTTTTGTAAAGGTCATTAATAATGTTGTTGTTTTGTTTTTGCAATTTTTCAGTTGAGTCTACTTGTATCGTCTTCTATGTAATTTTGTCTTCTTGTTGTTCCTCCTTTTTCTTGCTAAATTCCTCTTTGTATAACACTACCGTTATGTTTCCTTTGTCCGCTTGTGTTATAATAATTTTATCCTAGTGTTCCTTAATTAGTTTTTTGTATTTTCATAAATTTGTAAAATAAATTTCTCCTTTTTTTATTTTTGATTTTTCTTCTGTGTGTCGATGGCTTGTTTGCAATTTTCGATCTGGCATCTTCTTTGTCCTTATTTTCTGTTATTGCCTGTATACAGTGCTCTATGGCTACAATTTAATGTATTGCAGAAAAATTTTCGTTGTTTATGGAAAGTGCGAACATTTTCCCTAAGGAGAGTAAACAGTTACTCTCCTGGGTAAACAGAGTAAACATTTACTCTCCTGGGGAAAATCTATATAAGCTTTGTTTACAAACCAATCCTCATTAAAAACCAGTCCAAGTTTTTCTTGCTTTTTATTTTTTAGTTTCTCTATTTTTGACGAATTTGTCTGTTTTGTCGTTTTTAGTATGTAATTGTACATATCTGTTTGCACATTAACGTTTTTGTACAATTTCTTTAGTTTAACCAGCATAACTATTTTTAATATCCTTTTTTTATCCATCCATCTCTCTATCCATTTACCAAACTATAAACAGTATGATGGACGTTCACACACAATGGTAACTCAAATGGCACACAGAATTTTGAAGTCACAGTGACGGTGAATCCGATTAATGCTTGACCATTGAATAAATGCTTGATGTATTCACTTGTTTTATAAAAGATGCCATCATCATGCAACCAGCATTACTAACATCAGAGCTTTAGTCTTTTCATTTGAACCTTAATGTATGTGACAGTTTCGTGAACAAAGCGCAAAAAAATTTTCTGCATTGCTTTACTTACGAGATATGAATAAGCCGATAAAGGACAATGTGTGCTTTCTGTTGCTTTTGGACCACAAAAACTTTTCGGCCTTAACTTTAAATGAGAAAATTGGAATAATTCATTATCGCATTAAGTGCTATTTACTCAATTCTCAACTTTGAGTTTATAAGAATTTAAAGATTAACATAACTTGAAATGAACTTTTTACATTGCTTTCATAGAACACCGTTCCATAATAAATTTTGGAATTTAAATGCACTTTGTGCATACTTATTTTCAAAAAGTTAAATGCTCAATTTTAGATCATTAGAATATATTTTGTGTTTTTATAAGAGATGCAAAATATTTCATGAAGCTTTTTTTTTTGTATTTGAGATATGCGTAGTTTCCATCTAAAATATTTTTTAAGTATATTTTACAGTCTAGCATTCTATTGGATGAGCAATTTTTAGCATTTTTAACGCAGTATTCTTTAAACGCAGTCGTACAGTCGTGCAATGTTGATATATTCTATGAAAATGTTCCTTTTAATATTGCACTATAAATCTCCATGGACAATATTTATCTACAGCTTATGTCTATGGAGAAAATTGCAAACATAGTTATACAATTTCATTAAACTATGAAATAAATAATGGTCTTAGTATACATATAAATACATATTTGTGTTAGTTACTGTTGAAATTAAATATATACTAAACTATTTAATTTTTAATTTTTTCTGGAATTCATCAATTTGTATGGTTAAAATAAACGTTGATAAAAAATAAATTGTCAAGCCGATGATTTCAAAATGTGACTTTTTATGTGTAACTTCCTAGCCTTATAGAGGTCACTAAAATATACGGATTTACTATTAAATTGGTTTAGTTAAAGATCTCATATTTTTAAAAATCACCACTAAAATTCAAGGCTATATCTTATGTACTTTCCAAGTTATAAATTTTTGACCGCTCCTTTATAGCGGCCGAACCACTGTGCAATGGGCCTAATTGGCCTAAATGTGTCTCAATTGAGGCAGCCACTTTGACATATTCTAACCGAACCTGTGATGGTTGATTGATTACCACTGGGGTTTTTTCTCTTAATTGAAATTTTTTTTGTCACCGCAATATTGGTAGTTTCAATTAAACAATTTGTAACTATGAGTATTCGGTTGTGTAATTGAAATTCTATTACAAATCAAAATATCGTCACGCAACCCATCCATATCGATATGCTTGTATATATTGCTATTTTTGACTATCGAATATTATAATATCGAAAACGAAAATTGCGAACTTAAGCCACTCTGATCTGTATAACGCGATCGAAAATTCTTTCTTTCTCTCGAAGCTTGCATCAGACGCTGATTCTGCATCCAAAAATTACAACAAGATCATTAAGAATAAAATCAATTATATTTATTAAAATTTAATAGTGAAGTTAAATAAAAGTTATTACATTAATCTTGTGCCTAATAGGAAAAGGGCAATATAATATTAATAATAAAACTTAACAGCAGCTTTTAGAATAATCAACTTCATCCAAAGGTAACTACATTAATTTTAATAACTTTAAAGTGATTATTTTAATAATAAATACATTAATAACACTTGCTTAGGCATTCGATCAGCAACATTCATTTTTGGTAGCATTGTGGTCACGTAGTTGATCTGGCTACCTTTCACCCAACTACATGCTAAACCACTGTCGAAGATCTGCAGCCGATCACGGATTATTCTGTTTCAGTATTCTGTGCTCAGTCTTAAGCTCCTTCATTGTTTTCTAACACACGACAACGAGACAGTGACAAATCGAAAAGAGAAAAATCCGACTTTAATGTGCTTACAACTAGAAAAAAGCAACTAAGTACGCTTAAAACTATTTAAAACTATTAAACTTTGCTTAAAAGTGCTTAAAACTATTATATTCTTCTTAAAACTATTAAAAGCTCTTAGATATGCTTAAAACTGTGAAAACTATTAGATTAAAAGTTAAAGTTTAGTTAATTAAAGTAATGATTAAATTCAGTATTAAATACAAAAAGTAAAATACTTATTAAAAGAAGAAAGAGAGAGAGAGAAAAAAAAATATAAAAAGCATGGTAAGGTAGTAAAATATATAAAAGTAATTTAAGCATATACACATTTTCTTATAGTGATAAATTGAAATAGTTGCTACGTCTCATCCTGCATCTTATTTCGTAAGAAAAAAAAAATCAAACAAAAATGTATGTTTACAATTATAATAATTTACCACATTGTTGTGCATAAAAATACATACATATATACATATTTGGTTATACATATATATATGTGTATAATAAACACATATGTATTATTTACATAATTACATATTATTATTTACATATTATTTGCATAATTTTACATAATATGTATTATATGTAAATTATCATACATATATGTATTATATGTATATAATACATGCATAAGCAAATATCATATACCACAATATATAGCAAAATTTAGATTACTTAAATATATTGACAGGTACATAAATTTACGTAATGTGAATCACTATTCACATTACAGTCTTAGAACCTCTACTTTAATAATAGCTAAACAAGAATAATTTGTCTCTTTTTTTTTTCTAATTTTCGTTAATACTGATAACCAAATGAAAACAATAAAAATAAAAAAATAAAATATCGCAAATTTGTAAAACCAATGTACCTTCAGTAGTTATTAAAAGTTGAAAGAGGATTGTTAAAACAAACATAAAAATAAATTATTTACAGATATGTGTATAAAATAACATATAAACAAGAGCATTTGACTTAAATAACATCAACAAACTAGAATTTGCTATAAGCTATATTTAAAATTTTACTATTTACCCAACAACAAACAACAACTAGTAGATTAATGTAACAACGTATGTTCCATTTTCATTCATTCCTAATGCCGTGGTTACAGTGTGACCAGAGTGGAATATTATATTCCACTTTGGCATATTTTAGCTTCGGGAAGCATATTTTTAAAAAATATAGAATAGTGGAATATTTTTCGTATGATTATATTTTTCAAAATTCACAAAAATTGCAATAAAAAAATGTCTATTTGGTTACTAAATGGTTGTTTTTAAGCTATCGACATTTTTTTATCTCTGAACCACCTTATAAAACGCAATATAAGGAATTAATTTTGTGGTTAACTTCTTCGTTGTCAATTTTATTGCAATTCATTTAATAACTTCACGCAGCTTAAAAAGTGAAGTAAATTTGCTTATATGTTTGTTTGGTTAGATTGTTTAATGGATTATGTTACAGCAGTAAGTAATTTACTTAAGAAAACATTAGGGGTATTCACGATGTGTTGTATTTTCCCTTTTATTGTGTATTTTTGATAAATTTGATATTTGTAGTAAATTTTGTAATATAACAAAAACAAAATGCAGTTTTCAAAATACAACCCTGTGGAAAATATACAAGTTGTGTATTAGATCAGCTGATTGTACAAGCATTTCTACTCAGCATGGAGCAAGCTTAAGGCTACGCTGTGAGCAGTAGCGTAACTGTGTGTTGTGCGCCCGCCAGCAGGTTTCTAAAACGCCCCTGATTTTTACTTTTAGAGTAAAACTGTGTTATAAGTAGGTTACTAGAAGCGAAGGAGAAAACAAGAGAACTCTTGACAAAAAAAAGAGAGCAAGAAGAGGTTTTTTATTTCATAGTCATCATTAATTACAACAGTTATATTTTAAAAATATCTTATATTATAAATAAATAAATATTTTATTTTGATATAATTTTTTTAAAAAAACAATAATGTGAAAAATACTTTTTATAATATCAAATATAACGAAATTTATAATAAATATAAGATTACATCACAAAGTAGATAAAAAGAAAACATATTTTAATTATTTAAAAAAATTAAACAAACTTAAAGTTTGAATAAATGAGATCAAGAATTTTCTTATTGGTGAAATGATGAGTTGAAGATTTTAAGTTTAAATGTTTTGTATTTGACGTTACATGTTAACTAAAAAATTTGCTAACGTGTCACGTCCCCATTCTTGGCCAAAAATAGAAGAAGTTATCGTAGAGCTATGAAAATAAGCGCGAATATCTAAACAGAATTAAGAAATGTTGAAAAAGTTATACAAATCCGCTCTCTGCTACACCCACCCCCCATACAAACGAAACCTATTTTTGCCTGAAACTTCATTAAGTCTTATCTTAAAACTACGCAATTTGCTACATCAATTTCTTTTGTGATAATAAATAAATGGAAAATATTATAGGCGAATGCCACGCCCATTAATTATATTTTAGTAACTCACCCTTGGAAAATACTACCAACACAAGTTAACGACGTTTTTGTTTATATTTTTAATCTTTTTTGATTACAGCAAGGAAACTTTAAAAACTGAGTTGTTTTGTGTTTGTAAAACAGTCGAAATTTTGAAAAGTTATCAGCTGCCATACATCAAATATATCTCACATTTTAACTA
Organism: Dichetophora obliterata; assembly: GCA_963920525.1. Classification (NCBI taxonomy): domain Eukaryota; kingdom Metazoa; phylum Arthropoda; class Insecta; order Diptera; family Sciomyzidae; genus Dichetophora; species Dichetophora obliterata. The sequence goes on from OY986435.1 coordinate 283,069,857, forward strand.
AACATGTCACTATAAAAACTGTATATATTTCACATTAGCACGACATATTTTTTATTTATTTTTTTTTTTTTGGTGTAACGCAGTTCTAATGATGTTTTCATGAAAAGCTTATAGTCCATTTTTCTCAAAATTATTTTTTAAACACTTTTAAAAATTGAATATTTAAAAATTTATATCCCGCTTTAAGTGTTCACTTTTATGATAAGTTTAAAACCATATATTCAAAATGTAAACAAAAACAGCAATGTTGTCAGACATTGGAATTTTAAACTTTATTTTGATATATAAAAAAAATTAAGTAAAATGTGAATAACAAGAAAAATTGTATTTTCAAAAAATTCTAGTTTGACGGCTTGTCATATCGAAACGGTTGCTATTATTACAAAACTCATTTTGATTTTTTTTACCCAGGATACTTTCTATTGAAAGCTATAAAAATTTTGGGAATATTCAAACATCGATGAATTAGATTTTTGGCAGCTTATTTTACAGCGTGCATCGTTCTCCACTTCATTTATCATTTTCATCAAGGGTCTTGAGGGCGCCCCTGGATTAGTTGCGCCCGACCGCAATGCGGGCTCTGCGGGCCCGCTTTTTACGCCACTGATTTCAACTAACTAAGTGGTGACTAAGGTCACCATAAAAAATATATATCTTCCGTGTTAGCAAGAAATTTTTGGATTTGGTGTTACGCAGTTATGATGTTTTCGTAGAAAATTTACAGTCTCAAAAATTTTTTTAAACACTTTTAAAATTAGAATATTCAAAATTTTGTATCCCGCTTTTAGTGTTAACTTTTATGATAATCTTTAAACCATATGTTCAAAATGTAAGCTTCAAAATGTAATGTAATGTTCAAATTTATTGACATAAAAATTTTAAACTTTATTTTGATATATAAAAAAAAAATTAAATAAAATGTGAATGGCAAGAAAAACTGTATTCTTAATAACGTCATAACGAAACGGTTGCGACTGTTAAAAAAATTCATTTTGATTTTTTCACCAAAGATATTTTCTATTGAAAGCCATACAAATTTTGGAAAAATTCAAACATTAATATATTAGTCGTTCGTTCGGTTTATTATAACGTCGTTCTCCACTTCATTTTTCATTTTCATCAAGGGACTTGAGGGCGCCCCTGGCTTAGTTGCGACCGCCCGCAATGCGGGCTCTGCGGGCCCGCCTTTTACGCCACTGGCTGTGAGTTTATTTAATAAAAATTAATATAATTGGTTTTAAAAATACAATATGTACTTTACTGAAGGTTCGATCACAATAATTGTAAGTATTGTAAATTTTGCAAAAATTTATCACAAATGCACCACATCGTGAATACCACTATTATTGCTAACAATAGCTATTTCTTTTAAATATTTTAAAATGTGGATTCAAAACAATAAAGCAGAAAAAAAGTTATTGATCAAAGTTCGGAATCTGAAGATTTATAAAAATTTGTGCTTTTCTCGCTTAGCTTACCATTTAGCAATGCTGAGGATGAGAAAATTTTTAGTTATATGAATCTTTCTTATTTAAACGAAAATTCGAAATAGAATGCAAGAAAATATCTTAAATAATTTGTTGAATGTAAATACATGGCTGCATGTTCAAAAAAAGTGTTGAAATGCCTGTCAAAATCCAGATAGCTTAATAAAAAAATTTAGAAATGCGAATTTCTATGATAATAATACAAGCAACAATTTAAGAATTGACCTCGAAGATGTGCCTGAATTTTAGTTTTGTATATTGTGTATCGGTACTTAAAATTCAAAAAACCATAACAATGTTTATAATTTTTTATAGGAGAAGAAAATAAATTTAAGTGCGATAGTAATCAAATAAATAAATGTTTTTAAACTTGCTTCTGTGTTTTTTTTTATATGCCTATTCAGACTTATTTAGATATATATCTTTGAAATTGAAAGTGGAATATTTTTGTGGAATATAAAAATTGAAAGTGGAATATTTAGCATATTTTTTTTTAACAGAAAGCATATTTTTTCAAAAATCTTCTGCGTGGTTATGCTAGCCAAACATGTTCGGTGTTCATTTTTGTTAATTTATTCTCTTCGCTGAAATGTTTGTTTGGTGGTTATGCTATGATTGGTGGCACAGTTGCATTATATGTAATAGTATGTCAAAACACAAAAAAGCACAACCCTAATTTGCATTTTTGTACTTAAAATTAACGAATTAAAATATACAAACTGATATTACTTACTCTGAATTATTATTATAATATCTTAAACAAAATGGTTTGCATATATCTGACATTCTAGCTATCTGTTTCTTCATTTTATACGTGAAATAATAACAACAAAAAATGTTCGGCAATCATGTTTGGCTAGCATAACCACGGCATAAGAAAAGTTTGCTCACTAATAAGTGAAGGAGAATAGCTTAAATTGAACAAGAACATATTTTTTATTTCTGTTTTTGCATTTATCAAATCAACATCTTGCTCTGCTGCTAAGTATGTCTGTCTTCTATTCTGTTATTGTTTTTGTGTTTAATAGATTAAATCACTTTTATTTTTCCGTCTGTCATTTGTTTTAATTTTTCTATCCCCCTTACTTTCTTTAGCACGTAAATCTCTCTTGTTTTGATTCTTCAGTGTGACGTAACAAAGCCCCACGTCCGACGAGCTAACCCTTACGTGCGCATGCTATTAAATCACCTGAAGTAGCTTCGATGATGAAAATTGTTACCCGAAGCTGAACAATCATTACAAACCTTGTTACCTTTCCTTTGGCTTCGGATACCAAAATTTGGATACAAAAGTTATTGTAGTTCAAACTTGACAATCTTTTCCAAAAATCCTTAAAGCGCCTATTTCTGGACTATCGAATACAAAAAATTCATAAAACAAATACGAAAATATAATGTTTGCTTGTTTATTTAAATAAACATAAGTTTATTTTTAAAGTGTATAAACCGTGTAGATTTTGAAAATATCTATAGTATTAGGTTGTAAAAATGCAGCGCAACTCAAGTGGATTACGTTTCTTTTTTCTTTCGTTGCCTCCTTAACTTTTTCGTTAGGCTTTTTTGAAGTGCTTTGATGTTGCTTTTTACGCCTAGAAAGTTGCATCAACAACGGCTTATTGTAGAGATGACTAATAGTGTTTTCTTTACTTAACAAACATTTCTTCGCTTTAACTTAAAATTCTATTCAACTGTATTGAATCCTATTTAAATTTTTTTTCTCTATGAATATCTAAAACATTTTTACATTTTTTGATGTCCCGATAAACATCAAAAAGAAGTTGTATTTGATTTGAATTCAAAATCAATCCGATAAATTTTTGAAAAAACTAAACGCAAAAATGTTTGATTTTAAAAGAAACGTTAACTAAAACCACAGAAGAAAAATAATTTGAACCAAAAATATATTAATGTAAAAAATTAAAAAAAAATATAAACACCACAAGTCTTCTTGCAAATAATTAAAAAAAATTATTCAGTGAAATGGCGTAACATAAGAAAAAATGCATAATGCATAAAAAATCGATTATTTAATATAAAGTTATTTTTTTCATAGATTAATATATTTTTCATAAATAACTGTTTCTTCATAATCTTCCATAGAATAAAGTTTCAACGCTATTTTTAAAAATACAATTTTGCAGCTAGACCAGAGCTAGCACCACAAACATGTAAGCATCAAATCATCCTGATCCCATGTAAGGTTTAGGAGATATGGCGATAGGAAAAACATCATTTTCAGGTACCTATGTATATCTACTAAGCCAAATAGAATATACATTTTTAAGGATGGAGTTGTATTAATAAGGATGCAGTTTTATAGCTACATCAATTTTGAACATGTTTGCTATATAAATCATAATTTTTCGATTACCCACAAATAATATTTTGTACATATCGTCCTTATATTTGTTCTTGAGAAAAAGTCTCACATAAACATATGCATATATACATCGCTATATAGATCAAATACATTGATATATAATACAAATTTATTGAATCGAAATAATTAATAAAGATATAACGACATATAATTCTTTCATATTTGCCTAAGTTAAAAAACAGCACAAATTTTTTTCATTTCAGCTAAGCTCAACCATACCAGAAAAATCTGATATACGATCAAAAGCTCAAAATAAAGCATAACAACAACCTAAAGCAAAGAACAAAACAAATTGTGCATAGACACACAATAATAAGAAAGAGTATAAATTGTGTTTATTACATTTTGTTCTAATTTATATATATACAATATGTAACACAATTGAGCAAATAAACAAGCAGAACAGCTTAAATGCATAATATAAGTTTTTGTTTTAAGGGGGGGAAACCTAAGTAACTGACGAAAAAAAGGCGTATTTTTAGGACTTTTTTTTAGCTCAATGAAAAGGTCAATCAAAATCTGAACTTTTTATAATATAAGCATTGACATACAAAATATAATTTTTGCATAAAATTTCAATACAAAATGGTGGCTGTGCAGCATTTGTTTGAAGGCGCCCATTTGAAGGGGTTCATAACCGGACACCTCACGTGCTTAATTTTTGATCTGGAACAAAAATTTGGTCAGTTTTTATACATAAACAGCTATCGACACATGTAGGATTTTTTCAATTTATTGGTTTTTGGTGCGTGATCGAAATGGTGCGTGATCGAATAAAACATTTACAAATTTCACAAAACTGTTGATAAAACAAAAAGTTAGCAATATAAAAAATAAATCTTAAGTGTGTCGACAGATAAAGACATTTTGAATATATTGTAAACATTTCAAATCGATTGGTAAAGATTTGATATCTCCAAACAAGTGGTTTCAATAAAAATGCATTTAATGTTTTTAGTACTAAAAATTCATATAATATTTTCATAAACCTCTAATCGCAGAATGAAAAATTTGGACATTTAGATACCTTTACCGGATTCTATCTCTTGCAATATTATTTTTAAGACCCTAAACTATGTTTTAAACAAAAAAAAAATTGTTCGATTTTTTCAAAATTGTACTTAGGTTTCCGCCTGAAGGGAGCACAACCTGTTACAATTTTACAACGATCAATTTGATATGCCTCATTAAAATATTACATTAATTTCATACTTTTTTCATTTGAAAATCATATGACATATATTAAAATAAGACCTAGATCGTAAAACTGTAACGTTTTTCGTAGCATTTTGACATAAACCATATCAAAATATTATAAATTCCTTTAAAAGTGATGTACCACATCAGAAGTGATTAAATATCATATCAATTTGATATGCACCACATCACAATTGATAAAATATTATATCAATTTGATAAGTACCACATCACAATTGATATAATATATTATCAATTTGATATGCCTTATATCAATATAACATGAATCTCTTATCAACTCTACGTTGTTTCAATTGAATATGATATGAAAAATATCAGAAAACACTTGTATTATATCAATTAAATATTTTCTCATATCATTTTGTTATGAACCATACCAAAATATTATGAATTCGTTAAAAATTTACTTCCCAACACCTTTTTCATAAAAACGATTAAGACCACCAATACGCAGACACATTAATATTAAATTTATGTGTGTAGCCAACACACAATTTCACTAAACAATTTCACAGAATTTTAACTTAACTAAACATTTATAACTTGCACTTGAAAATCTAAATTCCGATCAGCAATTTTACCACTCAACACTTTAACACTTATCATCATCCCTTTTAGCTTGTGCCGCTAGACATACCTAATGCTTGGCACAAGCGTAAACAACAACAACAACAAAAATATAATTCTGAATGCATTGGGCAAGAAAGAATATTAGGTTACACAGTGCCAGTGACTTATTTAAGTCAAGGCCAAGTCGAGTTTTAAGAATTATACTGGTAAAAATTGTATACAAACTAAGATATTTTAAAATAAAGACAGATTTGAATGAACGGTCGAAAAGCCCTAAACTTAAAAGCGCGTTTCTTTAAATTAGCCTTAAAATAAAACGTAGCCTTATGGCTCAAAATAAAGTTTAGCCATGCGGCTTCTATAAGAATTGTAGCCTTTGTGGCTTATATGCTCAAAGCCTTGCGGCTGTTTAAAAAGGCGTGTGCAACACCAATACACAAACGATAATACTAAAACACTACACATGTAAATTTGATATGTACCACATCAAAAGTGATAAAATATAATATCCATTTGATATGCACCACATCCAAAAGTAAAATATTTCTCTAAAAATTTCAGACTAATTGGATTATTATTTATGGAGATATATAACTTTTAATAGGAGTCAGAACTTTAAACACGTTTTCTCAAAACTATGTTTTACAAATCGGTGATCACTATAACTTTAGAATGGCTTTGTCGATCAGTTTGAAATTTTTTCAATTATTTACACATAATTTTTTTTTTGTCGAAATGAGTATGAGAAAAATTTTGTTAAAAGAAGCAATTTTGAATTTCAACATCCGCCATTGTTCGGAAGTTATTGTTTCAGTAACTTATGATCAATTTTTTTTCAGATGATCTAGTGACAAGCAGCAGTGATCACCACAAAACACTTTTTTTTTAACCCTCGCAATTTTTCTGTATCCCACTAATTAATGATATATTTTGTAATACAAAAAAAAATTTTCTTCAAATATATTTCTATCATGTAAAAAAAAGGTTGTTTTTAATTATTTTAATGTGTGGCCATTACTAATACATCTCCACTGGTTGTGCTCCTTAAAACTGAAAACTTATTTCTGCAGAGTTTGATAAATAAACTATTTTTACATTAATTTAGAAACAAAAATAAAACAACTGTGCAACATTTATTATAAAATTTTATATATTTTATTGTAAGCCACTTGCTTAATTATGATGCCACTTGCTTATATACTCGGTGTTACTCGGGGGGAAAAACGTAAAACTTTGATGTTTAGGTTTTATTCGTTCAGAAGATAACGATTTTTAGCCAGGTAAAATAAACTTTTAATGTAAAACGTATGGAAATATACAAAATGTTTTTTGTCATTCTTAGGAAACGGCGTTATTAAAAAAAGACGTTGTACTAAAAATTTGTGCATTCTTGAAGATATGTGAATTTTTTGGTGTCAAAATTACAGAATTTTTTTAAATTAATTAGACGAAGCTGTTCGCTAAAAAATATGCTTGGTCAAAACTAATTATACCAAAGCATAATCTAAGATTCAAGTAAAATATGAGCCAAATTTGAGTTAAATCCGTCCAGCCGTTAAGATTTTTATTCTGGTCAAACAAACAGAAAATGATTCTTATTAATATATATGCATAATGTTACCAACTATACTTACTTTGTAAGTATCATACTTATTTTCAGCTTCATATACTTACTAAAATTCCATGCTTATAAGTATACTTACTTTTAAGATTTATACTTATTCATGCTTACTTTTCAGCTCTGGTTGAACTTTTGCTTGCAAAAGTATAAAAAGTTCGGAAATCAGCAGCGTTAAAAATACAGACACTGGAGTCAACTTTATTTGTAAAAAATAATATTGAATGCAGCTGTATCGAATTTTACAAATTTTTAAAGACAAGACTTGACATATTAAACAACATTTCCAGCTAAGAAAAATACGATTCCAAGCAAAAATAAAACAAACCAGTTAATGTAGCACGTCAATTCAGTGACAGTGAGGGCGAATAATGATAACTTTGCTTTGATCTCTGTATACCTTTTAGGCTGGGTCGATTTGTTTGGAGGTTAAAAAATTGATGTTGCCTGGGCGATAGGGGCCATAGGGGTGCAATTTACCCCATCACATCTTCAATTTTGCGAATTTTTTCTTTAGGAATTTTTTTCCAAAAATGTTTGTATATAAACGTGCACAGATAGAACAATAATGATGCCAGAAATGAAATCCTCGTATCCGATTCAACCTAAACCCGGTCTCACATTTATACGTTTTTAAACAAAAATTGATCGTAAAAAATTCCTAAAGAAAAAAATTCACAAACTTCAAGGTTTTTGACCATCACGGCTGAACCACAAAAGCTATCCACCTTATATTCACATATGTTTGTGTGGTCTCCGAAATTTTTTCTTTTTTTAGATCCCCTAGGTGGCGCTGTGGTCGCTTTTTATCGGTTTATAAATACAATTTTTTTTAAAAATCGACCACAACGCCACCTAGGGGGATCTAAAAAACGATCAATTTTTGTATTAAAACGTATCAATGTGAGACCGGTTTTAAGTTGAATCTGGCATCAGTTTTGTTCTAGCTGTGCACGTTTATATACAAAAATTTTTGAAAAAAAAATCCTAAAGAAAAAATTCACAAAATTGAAGATGTGATAGGGTTAAGTGCACCTCTATGGCCCACTTTTTTTAATAACTTTTCATGCCCGATCATGGCAAATCGGCCAGGCAACATAGGCTTGCAAATCGACCCAGCCTAAATCATTTGAATCTGATTTTTTAATTTTATTTTTATTTCACTACTTTGAAAGTACGTACTTCTTTTAACTTTTTGTTATGCTTTTGTTTGTTTCAAACTATTTTATATATATATATATGTAATATACCCAGCGAACCATATGTGAATGTTTTGCGTAAAGTGATAGTTTTGAGTACGTTTTCGGAAAGAAATTTATTTTTTGTAAATTTTTGTTTTTTTTTTAATTTATACGACCAATGTTCTTGCTAGAGAAGATTAAATTCGTGAAAATTTATTCCATAACAAAAAGTGCATTTCTATAGTTAGTTTTTTACTCGTTTTTGAAGAAAGGTTCGCTTTTGAGAGGCAATTCAGTCTGGCGAATGAGTTAAAGTTAAAAATTGTTAATGTATAATTGCCGAAAAATAACTTTTCAATAGTTTTTTTCAACTTGTTTCCGAACAAAAAATAGACAGTTGATGATTCTTTTATTAACTCACTTCTGAAGAAAAAAAAGGAACGCTTTTGAGAGGCATTTTAGTTCGACGAATGAGTCCAAAAAGAATTTTGGTTTTAGTGAGATTGCCTACACAAAACTTTTCGAGAAGAAAAAAAAGAGGGCGTGACAACACTTACGGAATATTGTGGGTTCTATTAGTTCTTAGCAAATATACTTATTTTTTAATAACATGAGTTGGTAGCATTATATATGCATATGACAAACACGATTGGTTTGTGTCTAAGAAAAATATAGTACACTGCTGTCATTGTCATTTCACTGTTGTCATTTAATTTTATAGCAAATTCTATTAGGAAATTATTTTAGAGCATTTAAAATTGAATAAATGTAATTTCGATAGCTTAGTCGGCTCGACCATCAGTTTTGAAGCCATGAGATAGTGAGATCGATTCCCACAATGAGCGGAACAAATTATTTTTAAAAAATTTTTTTTTAATTGTTAATTTTTTTTTATTTTAGGGAAAATGCAACAAAACCAACCTTACCAAAAAGTAATGAAGATAAAAATCTCTTTCAGTTGCAAAAGTTACGGTTTTTAAATCAAAAATGAAGAAATTTTTATTCGTTCAGAAGACTTGATTTTGATTATTATATGCCAGAAAAAAGTAAGTTTTTGCAGTAAAGTATATTGGATTGAATTAAGCATGCGTGGGAAGCCACGCCAAGTTTCAAATGCCTCTGTCAGTTTTCCAGTAGAAATGCCTGACCAATAAGTAACTCCATACTAAATTTCATTATTATATGATATTTATTTCCAAAGCTATTCGATATCAAAAATTTGGCTTGTATGGGTGGAGCTACACCTCCTTGTTCAATGAACTTCTCAGTTTTCTATTAAAAGGATATCTATTTACTTACTTACTTACTTAGTTGGCGCTACAACCGTATGTCGGTCTTGGCCTCATCTAAGAATTTGCGCCAGCCATTTCTGTCTTTCGCTTGCTGGCGCCAGTTGGAAATTCCAAGCTTCGTCAGGTTGTTCTCTACTTTCCAACGAAGATTCGGTCGTCCTTTTCTGCGTTGACCGCCGCTGGGTACCGAATCGAATGTTTTCTTCATTGGAGCATCGTCTTTCATGCGCTGAACATGACCAAGCCAGCGAAGCCGCTCGATTTTAATGCGCTTGACTATGTCGATGTCAGCGTACAGCTTATACAGTTCATCATTCCACCGTATTTGGTACTCAACATTGACGCAGATTGGTCCGTAGATCTTACGAAGAATCTTTCTCTCGAATGCTCCTAAAGTCTTTTCATCTAAACTGCTCAGCGTCCAGGTTTGTGATGCGTAAAGTAGGACGGGCATGATGAGCGATTTATAGAGCGTCATTTTCGTTCGTCGAGAGAGGGCTCTGCTTCTCAATTGCCTACTGAGCCCAAAGTAACACCTGTTGGCAAGAGTTATTCTTCGTTTGATCTCAATGCTGATGTCGTTGGTTGAATTAATGCTGGATCCCAGATAAACGAAGTCCTTCACAACCTTGAAGGAGGTATTGTCAACGGTAACGTGGGTTCCAAGACGCTGGGACTGTGTGTTAATGTTAATGTTAATGTTGTGTGGTGGAGATGCGTACTGCGACCTAAATGAGATCTATTGTACCTCCTTCTCAAAGCTCCGCTGGGTTTGCGGATTACAGAATTTCATCCAGCCCTATTTCTCTAATGAATTTGAGAATATTCTTAGGTTCAAGGGATGAAACTTGCTCTAGACTCAGCTCATAATTCCCCAGTGCTAGTTTACGTCTGCGAGCCACGGCGTCGCAGTTTGTAAGTAGGTGTATTGGAGTCTCCTCTGCTTCTTCACAGAAACGGCAGTTACTATCGGTCTCTATGCCCAATTTCATCAGGTGGTATTTGAGTTTACAGTGTCCTGTAAGGAACCCCGTTAGAATCCTAAGACTCGGTTTGCCTAAGCTTATGCACAATTTTGCTCTCCGAGTGTTAAAATCTCTGAGGAGCAATTTGGATTGTCTTAGCTTTGGGAGGCTTTTCCAAAGGTTTGAACGTTTATGCCTCTCCTCCCTTCTTAGTTCTTCTTTTATAGAATGTGTGCCCAATCCGCAGAATGGTTCTGGTCCTATAAATTTTGTGGCTGCACCCTGTCGCGCTAGACCATCGGCTTCTTCGTTACCCTGTATTCCTTTGTGTCCTGGGACCCAAAGTATAGTAACATTGTTATTCTTGCCTAGTTCGTTGAGTTTTGTTAGGCATTCCCATGTTATTCTCGATGATATCTCATAGGAAACTAATGCTTTGATTGCTGCTTGGCTGTCTGGCATCACAACTATATCCTGACCTTTGTATTTACGGTCCAGATTGAATTGTGCACACAGCTGTATTGCTAGGATTTCCGCTTGGAAGATACTGGGTGTTGTCCCCATAGGTTCAAAGTGCTTGGTTCTTGGCCCGTACACCCCTGCGCCTATACCTTCCAATGTCTTGGACCCATCTGTATACCATGCTATACTGTGTGGTTTCTTGACTTGCGATATCATCTCGCTGTCCCACTCTTTCTTGGTACTAAGCTTAATTTCGAAGTTTTTTTCGAAGTTATACCTTTTTACTATATCGTCTCTTGGTCTCTTGGACTGTTTGTTGACACCAAGTATTTCGTCTTAACTGCATTCACTGCCAGACCCATTCAACTTGACTCTCTTTCTAATCTGGAAAATGCTGTACTGACTTCGCGCGTATTATGTCCAATGATATCGATGTCATCAGCATACGCAAGCAGCATAACACTCTTGTAGAATATTGTGCCACTACGTCTCAGATCAGCAGCTCGGATGATCTTTTCCATCATTAGGTTGAAAAAGTCGCACGATATGAAATCACCTTGTCTGAAACCTCGTTTGGTAACTATGGTGGGTAGAGGTCCTTCCCAATTTTAACTTCACTGCTGGTGTTGCCCAGTGTCATCCTGCAAAGTCGTATTAGTTTTGCAGGAATACCAAATTCAGACATGGTGGAGTACAGGTGCTTCCTTATTGGGCTGTCGAAGGCGGCTTTGTAGTCGACAAAAAAATGGTGGGTGTCGACTTGTTTTTCTTGAGTCTTCTCCAAGATTTGTCGTAGCGTGAAAATCTGGTCGATGGTGGAGTTTTCAGGTCTGAAGCCACACTGATAAGATCCGATCAAGTCGTTTACAATGGGCTTCAATGTTTCACATAAAATGCTCGACAGGACCTTATATGCGATATTAATAAGGCTTATCCCACGGTAATTGGCACAGATAGTGGGATCGCCTTTCTTGTGGATTGGGCAGAGCACACTGAGATTCCAATCGTTCGGAATGCATTCTTCCGACCATATTCTGCATAGAAGCTCGTGAATGCATTTAAGTAGAGCTTCGCCTCCGTTCTTAAACAGCTCAGCAGGTAAGCCATCAGCTTCCGCGGCTTTGTTATTTTTAAGCCGAGCTATAGCTGTTAGAACTTCATCATAGTCGGGCAGCGGAACCTCGACGCTGTCATCCGCAATTGGGGTTTCCGGAATATCATCTCTATTGGTGGGATTGTTGTCAGCATCGTCATTTAGAAGCTTAGAGAAGTGTTTCCTCCATAACGTCAGTGTACTCTGGACATCTGTCACTAGATTCCCGTTTTCATCCTTGCAGGAAGAGGCCCCGGTTTTAAAACCATCGGCAAGGCTTTTTATTTTTTCGAAAAATTTTCGGGCCTCATTCCTCTCACCATACATCTCAATCTTCTCCTGCTCGCGCTTTTCTGCCTCTCTTTTTTTCCGCCTGAAAATATGTCTCTCTTCCCTCCTCTTTTCTTTGTATCGCTCCTTAGCAGCGCGCGTTACAACCGACTGCAGGGTGGCTTTGTAGCCGGCGTCTTTGTCTGCAGTGGCGTCGTGATACTCCTGGTCATGATTCAATTATATATAACGTTGAGTAAGCTGAGAGCACATATCTCTCGGCGAATGTCAAAAACAGCTGTTTGGTGTTCTTATCTTTTTCTTTGACATTCGCCGATCCAAATTCCATCCATCCAGCGTTTTAAAAGTTTGACTTCTAGTCAGAAATTTGAATATGATTGTTTACTTGTCTTTTTTTTTTGTTTCACTTTGACATTTTGCAATCCAAGTTTTGTTGTTGTATGAGAACAATTTCATGGTTACTTAACCTTATATATAATTAAATCATGCTCCTGGTCGTACCACTGACTTCGGCGAGGGCGTTGCTAGCCGATCACCTCTTCAGCAGCCGCACGCATGGAGTAGGAAATGTGTTTCCACTGCGCGCATATATCATCGATTGGAGGAGTGCTTTGAAGCAGTAGTGAGAGTCGAGTGGCGATGGATATCACCCAATAGTAATTCCATACTGAATTTCGTTGTTACACGACATTTAGTTCCAAAGCTATCTGATATCAAAAATTTAAAGTGTATGGGCGGAGTCACACCCCCTATTCCAAAGCCCATCCCAGTTTTCCAGTAGAAGAATATCTCCAAGTGGCAACTCCATACTGAATTTCATTATTATACGGCATTTAGTTCCAAAGCTATTCGATATCATAAATTTGAATTGTATGGGTGGTGCCACACGTCTTTGGTTTTTGCCACACTTGCTCAATTTTTCTAATCGAAAGACACGACTAAATAGTATGTTCTAACCGAGTTTCATTAATGTGTGACTTATAGCTTGAAAGTTATACTGAAAATTTGGGCTGCTGAAAAAGTGCCACGCCCTACGTCCAATGCCCATAAAATTTTAAAAAATTAAGGTCGAATACCGAACTCCGTTGCTGTGCGACCTATAACTCCAAAGCTATTCGATATAGAAGATTTGATTTTTATGGGAGGTGCTACACCCCTTGAGTTTTTCCGATATTTCAATAGTTATTCTGCTATTCGGGATGAACACAAATCCAACAAATAAAAGATCATTAAAATCGGTCCAGCCCCTCTTAAGTTATAAATTGTGTAACAAACCCGACTTTGTTTTATATATATAGATTAGCTAACTGTTTAGAGATCTTTTAGTATTTGGTATAACCACCTTTTGCAGTGATTATTTTTCGTATCCAGGGGCTGAATTACAGCATCCGTGATCGAGCAAAATTACGAAGGGCACAACGAGACAAGTGCTTATCAATCTTGTACAATTTTGCTCGATCACGGATGCTGTAATTCGGCCCCTGGCTGGCATACTGTTGACTAAGTTTTCACATTCTTTATTGCGTTCCGAACTTCTTGGCGGATAAGGATAGTCATAGACCCTCTTCAGTAAAAACCATAAGTTCTGAATCGGATTGACAGTGTCTACACTTACAATATTTGATTGCATGCGAACTGTCAAATTTAATTCATGATATCCAGGTTTCATGCTATAATATTTAGGTGGGCACTTCATCTCATGAAATTTTATTTTGGAATTGCTTGTAAAAGTTTATTCAATTCATAATTTCTTCCATTCGTCATTCCATTTTACGTTTTTTACTTATTTAATGCTATTGTAATATTTTTTGCTTGAAAGGTTTTAAAAAATGTACACGCTTACGTATTTTACTAAAAAGTGACAGCTCATCACATAAGATAAATTTCATGATATGACATTTTCATGATATGAGCGGTCTAAACTTGCGATATTGATCATGAAATTCAAATTGGCAGTTAGTATGCACTCAAATATTGTAAGTGTAGACACTGTGTTAAGAACGCGTTCGCATATTATATATAAAAATAGTTTTCAACTAATATTTTTTATGTCACTTCGACTTTAGTGACACGTAGCGTTAGAATTTTTAAAATAGACTTAAGTTTAAAGATTAATACTCAAAAATTAAATATAGTCCATTTCAAAGGCTACTCGAAATATTTTTTACTTAGGTATACAGAACAAAAACAAAATTGTATTTTCTTTTTTAAGAAAATTCTTCCCGACTGGCGACATAAAAAAAACTAGTTTTCAAGAAGCGTCAAGATATTTTTATCTAAATTTATCGGAAAAAAATCGGAGTATTTATTAATAAGGGTTTTTCTCTCAACAACACTAACAAGGATATTATCATTTGGTCAAAAAATTAAAATAATGCGAGATATTTTTAAAAACTTCAAATTTTTCATCCGTAAGACCCCTGGAGGGGTCTTTGATTTGATTTGACTTAACGATCAAATCAAGACTAACTAAGATCAAATCAGTTGCGTGATATCTTGACACCTCTTAAAAACTAGAGATTTTATTAGTGGGAGGATTATTAATCTTAAACACAAAAACTTATTTTAGAATATTTTTTTTGTGGCATATGGAAATAAATTTGAAGTTTCTATGCACAGTAAAAAATATGAGCATAACTTTTATGCTATTTTGTATACATATAAATCCAAACCAAAAATGTCTTAAAATTTATTCCATCAAATCCTATAAATTTTTCCAGTCCATTTTTCTCGTCAGACCAATCGAAACCACTATATTTATACATTTCCCGATTTCGGTGAATTTTTTCCCTTCGAACCAGAATATATTTTAATTTACACATGATATCCATGTAAAAGTTTTAAATTATATTTGTTTAATTATTTTTATAATATTGAGTGGTATAAAATTTATAAATTATTTGGAATAAAAAAAGTTTATACCACACAAATGTTATAAAAAAGATCAAATTTACCCTCAAATTTTTTACTGTGTGTGTTATAGTTTTAATACAATGAATTTTTAAGTTGTATTTAAAAGATTGATGCTTAATAGTAACCCTAATGGAAAATAAGAGTTTTCAATCTTTAAAGAGATACGCATGAGCTTCGTGTGTTTTATTTTACAAATTCGTTTTCAAAGGATAACTCCGATTAAATTCCAAACTTTTGTTGTTGATTTTGTTTCTTTTAAATAACAAAGACTAAGATGTCATCAAAAATATATATCCAGATGTACAAAATGTATCTTAATTAGATTTATTTAATATAATAATTAATAAAATTAATTGGTATAATTCTTTACAGAAATATCTTTCCATCCGGAAAAAATTGTTGTCAAGACTTTACCACCAAGAAATGTAGTATATATAAACATAAACGGTTGTATTCCCAGAATCTAGAGTTGTTGCTCGCTACTCGTAATCAAAGTGCTATTAGCTACTGAACGTTTTTGATTCTTTGATAAGCAAACAAAATTTTAATAATATTGCCTCCCGCCCTGTTTAAATTAAATTATTTTTATTTGGTATTTTTTATGAGGAAATAAAATGTATTTTAAAATACAAACATAGACTATAATTAAATTGAACTAAGTTCCTTGCTTAATATTTTCGACTTTAAGATACATTCTTAACTTTCTTCATAAGAAAAGCGAAAAGTCAGTCGTTATAACACAATATACATATTTCACTCTAAAGTCAGTAACTACATCCGGTAGAATTGATTTTCTTGCGCCTGAAAAGCCT
The DNA here is from genome assembly GCA_963920525.1 of Dichetophora obliterata. NCBI lineage: Eukaryota > Metazoa > Arthropoda > Insecta > Diptera > Sciomyzidae > Dichetophora > Dichetophora obliterata. The sequence goes on from OY986435.1 coordinate 283,086,139, forward strand.
TGTGTGTATCCTTTAGGTTATTTTCTTATTATGTGCTTGCTGGTTTATTTCCTGCTTAGTCCTTGTTGGTTGACAGAGATGAATGCAAGTCAAATGAAATTATATTTTGTTACAAACTTAGCTTTTAATTTACTTATTTTGCATAAATTGTCCAAAGGATGTGCTTCTCAGTTTGTTATTATGTCCTTAAGTGGAACTGGCATAAAATGCATATGTAAGCTGTGCGTGTGATTGAGTACATTGAATGGCAATCCTTACTAAAGCAATCTATAATATGGTTGGTTGTAAATTTTTCGAAATTGCTTGCCATAAAACGCACTGCGGAGCTTTAAAGATCTGATTATGTTAAAACCAGTCAGATGCAATTACAACTTATATACATTAAAAATTCATAAGAAGTTATGAATAACTGTTTAAATTATAAAATACAATTAAAACTCATTTACGTTATTAATGCTTGTGGGGAAAAAATTAACAGCTTGCAATGCATAAAAGTCAATTTCGATTTATTTGCGTGCAACGCACATGAAATCGCACTCACACACACATATTAATATAGCATGCATGAAAAGTCAGTCAGTCAGCCAATCACACACACACACACACAATCATAGTCAGACTGGATCAGGTGGGGTTAAAATATGTTTTTTGTGGCATTACAAATCGCACAAACTGATAAATGTAATTAATTAAAAAGTCATTTCAATTTTAAGCCTTTTTAAAACTTGAAATTCTTAAAAATCTGTGCTTATTCTGCAGAGCTGGCTTTAGTTTCATTTTAAATATGAAGAAAATTGTTACGGAGAGTCTTTAAATGCAAAATTTAATATACGCATAAAAAACCATATTTTCAATACACAAGGAGGCGCAAAAGTAACCTTGCGATGTTTTTTGGCTGTAATTAAAAAAAAATGAAAACTTTGATTCTTCTTGTGGATTATTTTTATTTGGTCTTTTAATTTTTTTTACATAAAGTCAAGAATATGATGTCATGTAAATGGCCGCCGCCACAGTTGATTGTCATTTGAGCCCTTTTTATGGCATTTTTCATCACTTCGGCTAAAACTTCCGGAGATAGGTCCTCACATTCTTGACGGATATTGTCTTTAAGAGCTGCAAGAGTCTGAGGCTTGTTGACATAAACCCGCGACTTCAAAAAGCCCCACAAAAAGAAGTCTGGAGCGGTCAAATCAGGCGATCTTGCTGGCCAGTGCAAATCGCCAAAACGGGAGATTAGGCGCCCGGGAAATGCATCCTTCAGCATATCGGTTGTGGCACGTGCAGTGTGTGTCGTTGCACCGTCCTGTTGGAACCACATGTTTTCCAATCCCAATTCATCAAGTTGCGGCAAAAAGAACTCGTTGATCATTGCTCTGTAGCGCTCACCATTCACAGTAACCGTTTGGCCCGCGACGTCTTCGAAGAAAAAAGGTCCGATGCCTCCAGCGAAAACAGCACACCATACAGTGACTTTGAGCAGGTGTAATGGCTCTTCGTGGGTTACACGCGGATTTTCAGTGCCCTAGAAGCGTAAATTTTGCTTATTTACGTACCCGCTAAGATGGAAATGGGCCTCATCACTCATGATTATTTTTGATGAAAAATCATCTTCCTCTTGGTGGTGATTAAGGATGGCTTGAGCGTAAGTTAGACGCGATTGGCGGTCAGCAGCTAACAGCTGATGCACCGTCTGGACTTTGTACGGAAACATCTTCAAATCTTGTACCAAAATTCGCTGTAAAGACCGTCGACCGATACCCATTTGCGTGGCACGTCGTCTGGTCGATGTCGACGGCGCTTCCATGACATCCTCGGCTACAGCAGCAATATTCTCTGCAGAACGGCTACTCCGGCGTCTGGCACGCCTGGCAGCATCTCGTGTTGTGCCAGTCTCTTCGAGGCGAGCGGCTAAACGTCGCAGTGTTTCACCAGTAGGCGTTGGACGGCCAGGAAATCTGCGACGAAATTCACGTTGTGCCAAAGTCACCGACCGATTATTGGTCAAACAAATAGTCACCAATATTCCGCGTTCTGGAGCAGTGTAGCGTAACATTGTTTATTAACGTGTATTTCGCATGTCTTTACTACAAAATGTCAAAACAGAACTGACATTAGGGGCCAATCGCAAAATTTATAGCATTTTCTGATAGGAGGATTACTTTTGCGAAACCTTGCTTAATAGAATCTGATAGCATTTGCAATCAAATTGAAAAAAAAAATTAACTTCTAGTTTTATATGTTATTAAATTTTATTGCATTGTAGTTGTTTAAATCTACCCCACTACATTATTAATTGGGCATTTAATTAAATAAAATTTTTATTATATATTCAGATTTATATAGATTATAGATCCGAATTGGAAATACGGGTAATTCCGCCAAAAATGCCCATTTACATATCTTCACAGTTTTGAGTGATACAAAAAATAATTTTTGTTATTTAAAAATACTCCAGCTTTCTTAAAAAATTTTTTTCTGAAGTTATTGTAGTAGCCAGTCATTAAAAATTAATTTCGCAAGTGGAAGTGTTCAAAAAAGGCCTAAAATGTCATTCCTGTAAACTTACATCGATCAAAATTATAACAATTCAAAGATTTAATTTATTAAATTGCTACCGCAATTTTTATTTCTACATGTTCTAGATGACAAGATCAAAATATTACGTAAACCGTGTGCATTTTCTGCCATTCTAAATAATTATAAAAATGTATTTAACATATGTTTCATATGCAAACTATTTGTCCCTCGATTTTGCAACTTTTAAAATTTCGCGTATTTTAGTAAGCAAAACTAAGAAACAAGTGCCATTTAAGCGCCCTCTAAGTGTGGCTTTTTACGCTTTTTATATTTAAGTTTCAGAAATGCAAAGTGGTTTCGAATGCAAAGCTCAGGTGCAAAAGGATTCTGCGGTAAAGGCTCGATACTATGACCAGAGCAAAGTAAATTGTTTGTTCCAGTCGTGTAATCGTTGGGATAATTTTCCTCAACCAGCAAGATATTTTAAGTCTTCAGTACTCGAAAAATGATCAACAGAGTCTTAATAGACTTCAATAAGACTCAGGGACTCTAATTAATTTATTGAAAGTTTAATAACTGTACTGAAAAGACAAAGTAATATCGAGCGAAAAAATGGAAAAGTGTAAAGGCAAAGTAAATAATTTTTGCTATGTTTTTGGCAATTTTACATTAAATAACTCATAACAAGGATTAATACAAAGACTCTGATGATGGTTTTTCGAGCAGTGAAGACCTGTAAGGCCTTGCTGGTAAAGGTAAATTATCCCAAAAATTACACGACTAAAGGTGGGTATTTGTAAACTCTTCCCACTATAAAAAGTGTAAATTGTATTTCTATTAAAATATACAATATATTAATTGGTTTTTCGAAAAAAGCTTTTTCAAATAAAAAAATTATATTTTTGATCTTTTTAAGTAATGTAGTCACATTCAAATAAAAAAGTAAGTTCTCAAGAGTTGTGCACAATCGTTCTGACTACAAATTAGTCGGAAAAAATTGGGCTGAAAGTTTACTTTGTTTATAAGTTATGGTCGAAAAACTGCGAAAACAGCCCTAAAACTTAGTATTTTTTACTAAAAAAATTATCTTTTGGAGCCAAAAAAACGAAAAAATACAAAAACATTTTGTTTTTTTTTTAAAAAAGTGTAGAAAATAACTATTTTATTAATTTGGTTTGTTTTGAAGTTTGTTTATTAGACTGTTACAACTGCTACAACTTTTCTAAAGGCAGTAAACTGATATCTCTATGCCTGAAGGAGTTGTTGAACAAAAACTAATGAAACTATTTTTTCTCAAAATCACTAAGACCCCCAATATATAAAAAGAAAGCGTTCGCCAAACTCGTGAAACCCAGCTAGGGTTTTATTCACCTCGCACCTAATCGAGCCTATATCGCAGAATCCTGTTATTTTGCCAAAATGTGTTTTCTGAGTCAAAGTATATTTAAACCAAAAGAAGTCATTTCTGTAACCAACTGGCATTCAGTTATTAATAGACTAAAATTAAGTTGAGTATAACATCAAGAATTTATCAACTAAATGATAAAAACGTGCGGAAAAGTGTTTTAGTTTTCTCTGATGCCTGTGATCTCCAAATAAAGACGATTTTTTCATTCCTTACATTTTGTGTCATTTCTGAAATTTTGTGTCATTCCTCTAACCAATCAAAATACACAAAATGCATACAAATCAATTTTGTGATGTAATACCATGTGGTTTCAATCAATTTTAACTTACTTTGGGCCCAAATAGTACCTATACAGAAACCATAATTCTAGCTTCAAGTTTTATTTTTACATTTTTCAGTTGAGAAAAGGGTACTTTTGGCGGAATTGTCCATACATAAAGGTTTTTCTATTAGTTTCTCATTAACCTTTCGTTAAGCTCAGTTGATCTAGTTGATATTCTCTTGAATTAAAAGTTATTTTTTTTTGTAATACGTTGTTTCAATCCTTACTCCTTAAATGGTACTTATATATTTTTCGAAAGACTTTTTTAAATGTATTTGAAATTTATTGTTGCTTTACTTTGTTTTAAAAATAAAGTACTGATTATTTATTACTTTTTTATGTAAATTTAACTTTTTCTTTATTTATATGAATTTGATAAACCGCACCTAATTCCGTTGCAAAATAACTGCGTGTTACGGAAGGTGAAAGAACAATCTTTAACCTTCCTTAACCTACCTGTAAATTGTGGCCAAATACCGAATTCCGAGGCTGTGCGGCCTATAACTCCAAAGCTGTTCGATATCGAAAATTTTAGCTGTATGGAAGGTGCCACGCCGCTTTTTCCAATGTAAAAACTCTTCTTAGTATGTGTTTAATAACTTTCTAATATTTCATGAAAATCGGTTCAGACATGAACTAAATTCCAAAACTTTAGTATTATACAAGCAAAACCGTCAACATTTATGGATAGTGAACGTTTCTTGGAGTACCTACATAGCAAGTTTCACTATAAAAATGTTTTAAACTCCGGAATTGACATGATTTCGAAAAATTAAGCGTGAATATATTGCAACCACGCCCATTTTTGTACAGTTGCCAGCAGTAACCATCTGAACAGTATTACTAAATTTTAGTTTTTTACCATCAAAACGTCAGATATATGTATACTAGGGCGGGTCGATTTATTTTTCGACAATTTCCTTATGATTTCCGTATTCTATGGGTTATTCCATGAAAATTGCCAAAGGAACCATACCTCTATCGTTAAAAAGCATCCCCTACTTTTTGTTGGTAGATTTGTTCCCAAATTGACGTTCGTATGAAATATTACCTACACGTTCACATCCATAACTCAAAAACTATCAATCGGATTTAATCACCAGTAGGCGCGTTGGAAAGGTGAGCTCATTTTGATCAATTTACAAAAACAAATCTTCAACATTGGTCCACCGGTTCAAAAGTTACGGGCATTTTTGTCCAAATTTTGGAGTATTTTTCCATTTTTTTCATGATTGCCAAGTAGGCGCGTTGGAAAGGTGAGCTCATTTTGATCAATTTACAAAAACAAATCTTCAACGTTGGTCCACCGGTTCAAAAGTTACGGGCATTTTTGTCCAAATTTTGGAGTATTTTTCCATTTTTTTCATGATTTTGTCCAGGAATATTACTTTCATGGCCATTTTTTTGGCTCAATTTTTTTGACTTACGAAGCTTACAAACCTTACGTTACGACTGGACTGATTTGCGCTTTACATTATTGGCATATTTTTTCACAGGGTGCACACAAAGGGAAAAAAAATCAACAAGTTGGTTTTATGTGTTATTTTGTTTTAGCAATATCGCATGAGTTAAACATTTGGGCTTAAACTCTTCGTTTTGAATTGTAAATTGAATTAAATAATGGATTGAGCCAAAAAAATGGCCATTAATATTCAGTAATATTCTTGGACAAAATCATGAAAAAAATGGAAAAATGGTCCAAAATTTGGACAAAAATGCCTGTAACTTTTGAACCGTTGGACCAATGTTGGAGATTTTTTTTGTAAATTGATCAAAATGAGCTCACCTTTCCAACGCGCTTACTGGCGATTAAACCTGATTGATAGTTTTTGAGTTATGGATGTGAACGTGTAGGTAATATTTCATACGAACGTCAATTTGGGAACAAATCTACAAACAAAAAGTAGGGGACTCGATTTTAACGATAGAGGTATAGTTCCTTCGGCAAATTTTCATGGAATAACCCATAGAATACAGAAATCATAGGGAAATTGGTGAATTTTTTCACTCCCTACAAATCGACCCGCCCTAATGTATACCATTTTTTTTTAGGGCGATTGCGCAAAATTGACTTGTATTGGAAGTACCACGCCCCCTTATCCAATCAATACGAAACATCGCAGGAACACTCTCAAGGTTTTGGAACTACATTTAGACAAAAAAGAATAGATCACAGTTACTTCAATGTTTTTGGAGGACAGGACTTCTTCTTTAATTCTTGATACAGTTAATCTTTTTTGCTGATTATTTAAAAGCTAACTTTAACGATGATGATTCGTGGTTTGATAGTTTGATAGTCAAGACTCGATATTGGCTCCATGCCTGTATCAATTAAGGGGACAATTCTCAGTGCATGGTCCCTGTTTAAAATCTCAACTTATTCGGATAATGATGGTTTGTGCGCTATGTTATTAAAACAATGTGCTTCTGCATTAGCTTAACTGCTTTATATAATTTTTAACAAGTCACTCTCATCTCGATCTTTCATAGAGTCTTGGAAGACTGCAGCCATAACTTCAATCTGTAAAAGTGGCCAAAAGAATGATGCTCCAATTACCATCCTATTTCCAAATTAGCAAATGATTCAAAACTGTTTAAGTTAGAATCAGGCTTTCAAATTGATGCCCTTTACACAAATTTTTCGAAAACTTTCGATAAAGTCTCCCATAAGTTCCTCGTAGCTTAGCTCAGGAAAATGAGCTTCCATTCGACTTTTCTGCAATGGATAAAATCCTATCTTAGTGGTAGGCTTTTTTTTTTGTCTCGATTGATAACACTCATTCTTATAGCTATCCAGCGACCTCTGGTGTACCGCAGGGTAGTATTTTAGAACCTTTGTTTTTTGTGATTTTTATCAATGATATTACACATTGTTTTCATTTTGCTAATTATCTTCTTAATGCTGATGACCTGAAAATGTTAGCAATGTTGCGGCATTACAAGCAGACATTGACAATATATTTGTATGGAGCATCCGAAATGAACTACCGCTGAATATTAGTAGATGTTATCACGTATCTTTCAACAAATCCATTAATAAAGTCATTACCTCATATTCAATTGCCGATATCCTATTTCAAAAAGTAATTACAATCTGGGATCTGGGTGTCGTCTTTGATTCAAAATTTACCTTTGCTGAGCATCTAAATATTTTGCTGCCTAAAGTTGACTCACTGCTTGCCTTTACTCGAAGAGTTTTAAGACCCCTATACAATAAAACACTTTATTATTCTCAACACTATAAAAAGTAAATCTTATTATTAGGTGATAAAATTGGCTTACAGTAAGCTGCAAGACAGCTTTAAGACAGATTTAGCTGAAATTACACTCGCCTTCATTTGCTGCAAAACGGCATCCAACACTGTCCTATTCTAAGGCAGTTAAATTGTAAAAGCAGCAGTGGCTTCGCTGAATTCCAACCCTTATTATAAGTGAAAAAGCAGCACAACCTATCTGAAATTAAGCTCCATCATGCTAAAAGTACACACCTTTAGCAGGTGAAAATAATCAAATTTTTTTCGAATATGCTAATCAGTCGCAACATATAATTTAAAATTATAATAATTAACACCACCTTAAAAGCAAATTAATTAATTAATAGCTACCAAGACTTGAAAGTGATATTGCACGTGTGAAAAAAAGAAAAAGACTCAATTTTAAACCATTATGTAAAGATTAAAATTAGTAAAAAATTTTAATTATTTTTTTACGTAAATAGTAGGTACAAAAACAATATTCTTTATACATTTTAATGACTAATTATTTATTGATTAATAATTTATTGATGACTAATTTATGTAAAGCCTCAAGACATTCAAATGACATTGCACGTTTGAAAAAGATTATAATACATAAACAATTTTAATAATTTTTTTTTTGTAAATAATCAGCCCTGTCATTAATAATTTTTCGCACGTAATCGGAAAAGGAAGTTTTCATTTTTTAGATGAAGCTCAAGAACATTTTGGAAATTTTTATTGGAAATTTGTTTATCAACAGTTAGTATTCATGTGTAAAAACAAAATATGAGGTCTTTATCTGTTATATTACAAATGAAAACACCCTTTTCCGATTCCGGGCGAAAAACTATTAATGATAGGGATGAATAGTTACAAAAAAGCAATATTCATTTTACATTTTAACAAGTTCTATAACATTTTAATAATACTGAAAACAAGATTTATCAATTTACATAATTCAATAATTAGTTGAAGGGCTTATTTCAAGTACGTGATATGTCACATAAGAGATATTTTGATATAATCGACTTTTAAGCTTAAAAAAGTGGTTTTGTATGAAGAAATGGCATTGAACAAGAAAACTTTTACGAATAGGTACGAAATATTTTACGAAATATTGTCGACTATTACCGCAATCTCTTCAGTGTTCGTTGGCATAGATAGGCATTTTCCATTACCATTAATTTTCCATTATGGCTAACCACCTAGTGGTAGTGCAAAATAAATTGACATTGCCACTAATTACCATTAATATAAAATGGTTGATGGAAGAAAATTTCCATTACCATTAAAATTGTTCATTACCACTAAATTTTATGCAATTTCTTTTTCATTACCATTACATACTTTTTCCATTACCATTACATACTAATGGTAATGTTATTTTTTTCCATTTTCATTTCATATTAATGGTAATTCAAATCTCTTTTGCATTACCACTAGGTGGTTAGTGGTAATGGAAATTCGATTTGCATTACCACTTAGCGCTTAGTGCTAATGATATTTTTTATTGCACTAATAATTCAGTGCATTATGCGCATCTATAGTTGTTGGCAATCCATCGAGTTACATATGTATCAAGCCAAAAAAGCGATTTTTAGATCATATGGAATTTCACGTTATTGCATTAAGCTTTGTATTAAAATTTTTTAGAACAAAGCTTTTCTAAAAATTTCCGCACCTGCTGCATCTAAAAAGAAAAAAATTCAAAGAAAACAATGAAAAATAAATACCCTGCAGGACTTTCACCCAACTTTAAGGTGATTACAAACTACCCTGTAGGACTAAACGTAACTAGTCCGAAGAGTTAAGTAACTTTAAGGTAGATATTCACGGAGTAACTTTCATTTAGTTGAAAAATCATAGAAAAGTAGTGAGTTGAACGGTCACGAACCAGAATTTCATGGTTGTAGTAACGAGCAAAACAAAAGTCTCAGCGTTGCATCAATTTGTTTCTCCGTGGCCAGGGTTGTGGTTTGCTTTAAGAAAACGACACAGTTTCGATAGTATCGAAAGTGTTGACCTAGAATTACTTTTTATACAAAATAAATCTAAAAAAATGTTTTGGAATTTGCCTTCTCCGATAAGGCTCCACTTTTTTGATTGAATAATTGATTAATTTTTATGGTCAAAATTGGGTTTATTTTTAGACAACGGAGCTCAGTCAATTAAAAAAAAAAATTTTAATAATTAATAATTGTTAAGAAGTCGAATTTGTAATGAAAATCCATTAACAATTCACTAATTTCTGGTCACTTGAAGAGCACACCTTCATTTTATATCGTAAAGCCCGTATGATACTTCATTGCTTTGTCCAATTTTTATTAATTGACAGTGAAACTAGAGCAGTTGAAATAGTTCCAATCCTAAGATTCAAGAAATGTGAGTGTATACGCATATAGTACGAATTGGACAAAAAATGTGCGACGGACAGCATTTTCAATGCATTTTTTTTTTACGTTTCTCTCAATTCGTTCGTCGGTAAGTTTCGATCAAATATAAAGTGTCAAAAGCGAGCTCGAGCTCTTTCTTCCGCAGCCAAGAAGAAAAGAGAGATAAAATAGTAACGTTGCGAAGATGTAAAAAATTGGCACAATGCATGTTTTCATCCTTTTCCAACAATATATATATCTGTCTAGCCCACGCGTCACTTGTTTTCAGGTTTTGAAATTGGACAAAACAATGAAGTATCATACGGGCTTTAGAAAGGTAATGGAACGTGAAAAAAGTTAAAATAATGTTCAATGGAATTTAAATTTTTTGAACACACTTTACTAAATATCTATCACTTTTGTATAAATCTATTTATTTTTAACACACTTTACTAAATATTTATCACTTTTATAAATTGACTACGTTGTTTAAGACTGAAAAACCCATGTTTTAGCATTAAATGTAATAAAATTATTTGTTTTGTTTGTTAAAAATTTCCAACTGGCTTCATATAGCCAGATAAAAATCAATCAGATTAACTAAAAAACATTTTAATGTTGACTTGAAATTTAGTAGCAACTTTTTTCATATTGTTTTCATAATTGTTTTTTTTTTTTTTAAAGTTCACACTATATTTTGAGTCGACTTTAAAATTTTTTTTTTGGTATGGCTAAATATTTTCTATTTACACTAGAAGCTAGTTTATAAAAAACCATTTAAAATGTAGTCGTCTTACTCCTCACTAGTAAGTAGAATGAAAGTAACCAGATATAAGCTAATTTTCTATAGACTGACTACTAGTTCGTTTCAAAAGGACCATATATAAACTAGTCAATCTGTCATATCGAAGGTAGTGCGTACTGGTGATTTTGCGGCCATTTCATAGAGAAAATCACTAGTTATTTTCGAAGAAAATAGTTGACTATTCAACCACTGGTGGTTTGTTTTGAAAGTTGTTTGTAATCACCTTAAAGTTGGGTGAAAGTCCTGGAGGGTACTTTCAAAATAAGCCACCAGTGGTTGAATAGTCAACTATTTTCTTCGAAAATAACTAGTGATTTTCTCTATGAAATTGTCGCAAAATTACCAGTACGCACACCTACGATATGACAGATTGACTAGTTTATATATGGTCCTTTTGAAAACAATTAGTAGGCAGTCTATAGAAAATTAGCTTATATCTGGAAACTTTCATTCTACTTACTAGTGAGGAGTAAGGCAAATACATTTTAAATGGTTTTTTATAAACTAGCTTCTAGTGAAAATAGAAAATATTTAGCCATACCAAAAAATGTTTTAAAGTCGACTCAAAATTTAGTGTGACCTTTTTAAAAAAAAATAATTACGAAAACAATGTGAGAAAAGTTGCTACTAAATTTCAAGTCAACATTAAAATATTTTTTGGTTAGTCTGATTGATTTTTATCTGGCTATATGAAGCCAGTTGGAAATTTTTATTAAAGAAAACAAATAATTTTCATGCTAAAACATGAGTTTTTCAGTCTTCAATAACGTAGTCAATTTATAAAAGTGATAAATATTTAGTAAAGTGTGTTAAAAAAAGTAAATTTATATTCCATTAAAAAAAACGTAGTTCTTCCAAAATGAGTTTTTTAGTCTTCAATAACGTTCAAAATTGATAAATATTTAGTAAAGTGTGTTCAAAAAATTTTAATTCCATTGAACATTATTTTAAATTTTTTCACGTTATATTACCTTTCTAACGATATAAAATGAAGGTGTGTCCTTCAAGTGTACAGAAATTAGTGAATTGTTAATGGAATCTCATTACAAATTCGACTTCTGAAATTGCTATCTTAGTTGTGGAAATTTTATTTTATTTAACTGAGCTCCGTTGTCTCAAAATAAACCCTATTTTGACCATAAAAATCAATCAATTAAAAAAAGTTGAGCTTAATCGGAGATGGTTTGTTCTAGAGATATGACACTTCAATGTGAAATAGGCGCTATACAAATATTTCCAAAACATTTTTTTCCATCTACTTTGTATAGAAAGGAACTCTACGTCTACACTTCCGATACTATTGAAACTGTGTCGTTTTTTAAAGCAAATCACAACCCTGGCCACGGAGAAACAAATTGACGCAACGCTGAGACTTTTGTTTTGCTCGTTACTGCAAACAAGAAATACTGTTTCGTGGCCCCTCAACTCACTACTTTTCGATGACTTTTCAACTAAATGAAAGTTACTCCGTGAATAATTATCTTAACGTTTCTTTACTATTCGGCCTAGTTACGTTTAGTCCTGCAGGGTATATATTTATGACGTTTGGAAACCAAGTTTGTGTATATTATGAAAAAAGAATAAGAAGATTGTTCGCATTTATACCTTATTTTATGACTATTGGATTGTTTTATGTATAGGGGTCATTCTTTTACAAACCGAACACCATTCTGACCACCACATTTTTGATTTGCATGAAATTCTTTTTACAGGTTCTATATCGAAAAAAAAGAGACACGTGTTCGAGGATTTTTTTTTTTTTTTAGTGAAAATAGAGGGTGTTAAAAGTTTTAGATTTTTGTGATTTTTGCCTTGTGACTTGTTTTCAAAAATTCATAACTTCGGTTCTGTAAAAGCTAAAGACATCTTTTTGTCTCATTTTGAAGATAAAAAGGTGAATTTTAAGAAAAAAATAGTTTAAAAAAACAGTATGAAAAAAATCAGATTGTTATTCGCAATATAAATTTTTAAATAGATATTAACCAATCTTACCCACCACTTTTCATACAAAGATAATTGCTTTGCTTCCAACTTTTGAAGTGAGATTGGAATCATTCCATGGTATTTTAAAGTATCTTTAATCAATATTGCTTTTTAGCGGCAGGAATCACAGATTTTTTTTACAATAACTCATTAACTACCGATATTTTCATTGCATGTTATTGACTTGCAGTAACTTTTTACAATTTTAGTGTTTTTTTCTTGAATATTTTATTAAATTGAAAGGTTGAAACAAGCATCATTACGAATTTTTTTGCCTTGTGATCTTTTAGACTAATTTGCAGGCATGGTTTTATGTTTTTTGTCGGCGTCTGATCGCGTTCTGATGGTGAGATTGGTGGCATGGTTGGTGAGAGACAGGGCACAACTGCTGCAACAGCTGAAGTAAAGAATAGAGGGATTTATTAATCAACAGTATTATCTAATTAAATAATAATTAAAGTATACCTTCATTATACGTAATTTTCCTTTATATTATTAATACATTTATACATTTTACATAATAAGGTTTCCAATTCGGGATCTCGGACTTTTTCCAGTACCGACAATCCCAGGATTATAAGGCCTAAGATCCCGGAAATTTCGGGATCCCGGGATTGGTGGATAAAAATAAAATTAAATAAAAAATATATTTAATTGGTGGCACTCGCAGTAATCTGCTTCAAAAAGCATTTGATATGATTGATAAAAATTTCACTAACTAGTGTTGCGTTCGAGAGATGTTTCTCTTCGGCTGGAAATTTTGCTACCAAAGAATTCACCTTTCAAAGATTTCAGTGTTCTCAAAAAATGTACCGTTCTTATGTTAGTATTCTTATGCCAAAAAATATGAATTTTATGAATTATATAATAGATTTATATCAAAAATTAAGTATTTTCGTCCTTTATATATATAAGGAAATAAAATAAATTTACTTTTTATAAAAAATTTAAGTAAACTGTTTTTTTTTTAAATTCCTTTGAAAAATTTTTCATTAAAAAATATCCCTACTTTCATACCTTGCACACGATTTCTTTTTTTGTAAAAAAAATTACTTTTTATCTGTTTTTCAAATCCCGGTACTAATTCCAGGATCCCCGGATTCTTAACTAGTAATTCCGAAATTGCTTTTGAGTACCGAAATTAGAAGACCTATAGACACTACGTAATTTATATTACATAATAATGCAGACAACAATGATATGAGGCGAGAATATGAGGTGTACTTTGCAACTGGCGAGTCAGGTACCGCGCGAGTGTATTTAATTTTTTTGCAATAGCAGTAATCATTTCTCCATCGACAAAAAAATGTTTTTAATGTAAAATTTGACGTAGAATGCGATGGTTATATTTAAAACACGCTAAGTGGTGGGTAAGATTGGTTGAAATTTATTTAAAAATTTATATTGCATATAACAATATGAAACTTTTCATAAATTTTTTTTTAACTATTTTTTTCTTAAAACTTTTTATCTTTAAAATGAAACAAAAAAGTTGTCCCTAGATTAAACAAAACCGAAGTTATGAATTTTTGAAAATTAGTTTCCAAGGCAAAAATCACGAAAATCTCAAACTATTAACTATTATATATTAAAAAAAAAAAAATAAAAAAATCCTCGAACACATGTCTCTTTTTTTCGATATAGAACCCGTAAAAAAATTTCATGCAAATCAAAAATGGGTCGGTCATTTTTTGTTCAAATCTGTACGGTTTGCAAAAGAATGACCCATATGAAAACAAAAAAACGGTTTTCACAGCAAGTTTGCTTTTAAGAAATAATAGAATATGTACACTGAAACAAAAACAACAAGCTTTAAAACTAAACAATAAATTTTAACATATAAATTTAACGCATTGAACTACAAAACAAAATTTAAGACAAGCGTGTTTAATTTTTAACTATAAACGCAGGGTTGACACCTATTAACCATATATATTTTTAAAGTTCTGACTGCAGATTCGAAATTAACGACCCCCGAAAACTGATAAATGATGTTTAGAACTCTTAAAAATACGTATTATTAGTTGGCAACCCTATTATAAAATATTACATAATTTTGAAATTCTGTCAAAGGATTCGGATTCAGCGACCCATTTTTACCTAGCGTTCGCGCCAGCACTGAATTCATAAAAATTAAGAACTCTGTGGCAACCCTATCCACCATATTGAATTTTAAAATTCTGAGTTCAGATTCGAAATCAGCGACCCCATAACGCTGTTAAATGAATTTAAAAACTCTTATAAATAAATTTAGCTAGGTGGCAATGCTGTGGTAAAAATAAAGGTGGCAACACTAACCTCCATATTAAATTTTAAAATTGTGACATTACATTCGAAATCAAATCCGTTGTCGGATTTTCAAAATGACAAGAATTCGCAAAAATGCAAACAAATCTAGGTGGCAACTCTATCCGTTATCTTGAATTTTAAATTTTGACATCAATTCCGAAATCAGCTACCCCTAAAACTGCCAACCACAGAGTCCACTGAACCTTCAAAAGTCTTAATACGTGAGCTTTCTCGACACAAGCTCATTGAAGTTTTTGCATACTTGCTTTAATTTGGATACATGCCTTAAATTTCAAGCTTTTTAAGCTTTTTGCCAAAGGCATCAAGTTTTCCTTTACTTGGGACTTCGTGCCGTTCGCTTGTAAGCTAGCTTACTTACAAGTCGCAAGCTGTCGTGTGCTTATTTATATTCAAGTTCAAGTTATACTTGATTGAGAATTATCAAGCTCAAGCAAGCTCAATTTTAAGCAAGTACTTGAAATAGACTTCAAGTAGGCTTGTGCAGTTTTCTGGCGCAGAGTTCCCAAAGTATTTATAAAGCCTTTCCTAGGTTCGAATGATGGCGTTTTGCGCAAAAAAATAATGCTTGATGAGCACACGACATTCACTTTTTTCCATTTTTGACAAAATTTACAAGATCGTCTGCTGTCAATGGCTGCCAAACACAAACGAAGCGTCGCTGCGAGCTAAAATTTTGACAGTAGTCTATTAACAGATGGTTGGTAACAGGATCAGTGCAACGAGTATAAATTATACCAAGAGAATTCTTCATCCAGCCTTCCAACTTCGTTCCAGACTATCAGCCATCCACCGACAGAAAAACCAAAACAATGACAACCAACGAGTTTATGTACTCGTTGATCTGAGTTATTGACGCTCAGCAATGAGAGCAGATTACCAATCAAGGAGAAGTAAACATGAAAATAAATATGGCAAGTAACGAAAGAAAAGGAAAAGAAAAGAATATTGTAAGTTTATCAATGAAAACCAAATTACTATTTGCCACAAATTTTACAGCTTCTTTATTGTGTTATTTTTTGGGATCTTCTTGTGTTTGCCGAATTTATGTTGTTTCGAGCTGGACATTATTGTTGTGATTTTATTTATTCTAGCTACGTTTTGGTTGCAGTAGCAAAAAATATTTTTTTAGATATTTCATTAGCCGAATAGACGGAGTTCTGATTCGGCTTATGAAATAATTATTCTTTAATGAGGAGTCGCAAATATGTTTTTTTGATGAACAGAAGAAAAACGCATTTTTAAACACAACCAAAGTTAAAATTGTTTTTCACGTATTTTATTAATTAAACGAAACCAAAGCTGCAAGCAGTGATAGCTTCAAAGTCAATCAACAAACGAACTGCTTGCCAGAAAATGATTTAATTTTTTATTAAAATGTCAATTTTACGACAAAACCATTTAGCGTAGATGCATGTCGCCGTTGAATTTTTTGTTGGAATCGGAAAGATCTTTCATATGTTCAAATATATCAAAATTTTAGGTATACATGAACCATCTTTAATCAATTATGATTCGAATAGTGAAAATTTCACATAAATCCGTTCAGCGGTTCTTGAGTTTAGCGGCAGCCACAAAATGATCAATTTTTAAAAGTTTCATTTTTCTATAATAGTTGTTCGCTCAAATAAAAAAAAATGCTTTTTTAATTGCAAGTTTAGTAGTTTTACTTTATTTAATAAATGAAAGACATAAAACACAAAGGCACGACCACGACCACAAGCGCTAGAATAAGCGGTTGAAAAGCGAATAACTGATCAGCGAAGCAGAGTCCGCTGATCCACCTAACCAAGTCTTGTACATACAGTACAAACAAAACAACAAAAATAAAGCGATACAAATTTTAGTGTACATTGTAGTTATATAAACAAAAACTGAGTGCTGCTAAGCGAGCGATTGGAAATATATAATAAACAAAAAATGCAAGTTAGCATTTTTGGTGTGACGTGTCTTAAGTGTGACTGGACAGCCATCCGAAACCTATGTTTCGAATTGCTGATAAGCCTTACAGGAATTTAGCTTAAATATAATATGTACAATAATGGGCATAAGCAAAGTTCATATAATTTGAATACAATAAAAACAGGGCTTATATAATAAAAACAGGGTTCTCCTCGAACAATAGTATAGATATAAATAATAGTATAGATAAAGATTAATATTATACTTACTATATTTATTATTATATACACATATACTTATAATTTTATTAGTATTCTTATTAGATACTTATTCGTTATTTAACTTTGTGAAAATCACCAACAAATATATACCTACCTGCCCAATCAGAAAAGCCTATGCTTGCAGGATCAAAAGTAGATCTTGCTTCAATATTTAAGTATTTCATTTGGTTATTTTTAAGAGATTTATTTCAGGTAGATTTTAGGTTTAAATGTATATAACACTGTGCCACAATTTCAGGGTCATGGAATCTAACGAAAAAGAGACCAACACAGGTCGATAGTACTGATCTAGACCAACAAAACCCTAAGACGGTTTTGCAAAGTTAGCTCGCTTTTAAATGTTATAGCCTTTAAAAGATGAGCTGATTATAATATTTTAAAGAAATACTTGCTATCATGTAATTTTACAATTTTGTTCAATCTCCTTTATGGTTATTATTTCTTTAAAACACATCTAAACAACAATTGTTAAATCAATTAAGACCCATCGAACGGGAAGCTCAAAAATTCAAAATTTTAGTTTAACATTTTTGTCAATGCTTAGGTAAGTTGTTTGACGAAATAATATGTAAATTTCATGCTAGGAGGAACAATTTTTTAAAAAATCGAAACATGTAAAGGAATCGTGGTACTAACCTGGTGTTTTAAAAATTTACTTTCAGATATATTTGAAGAATCCAAATTCAGAAAGCTATCTTCGGTACCGCTTATGATGCTCGAGATAAAATATCTCATATTAATTAATTTGTTAAAGCTATAAAATTGCATTTACGTATGCATTTCCAAGAAAATTCATTGGCGAAAATTATGCAAATTTTTAATGGCCAAATTTAAGGAAAACATTAATACTTCCATGCCACCAAAATTTAGACAATCAGATAACAATCAAAAGTTCTGTGCTATTTCGAGTGTACCTGTAGACTTGCATATCATTCACACAGGACACAGAAATCGAGAGTGGCATCTTGTTTGGCGAGATATTGTTAGTTTAAGTGTATATTTACTTTTGCTTTAAACATATGCAATTTTTTTACAAAAATCAAGGCATATTTAGGCCGGTATTTTTTACTGTTTTTCTCAAAAAGCAACTTTGTCCTTGCGGGAGAGGAAGCATCCATTTTTCTTTAAATTTGTTCCTAGTGCAACTTTTGAGACCTCTTAGAATACGAATTATTAAAAAAAAATGTAATTTGATACGCCCTAATGAGCACTTCATTTTTAAAAAATACTCTGCAAGAGGTAAACTTCCAATGCCTATATCTTTTAAAAGCGAGCTAACTTTGCAAAACCCTTTTAGAATTTTCTTACTATAAACCCGTACTATCATCCTGTATTGTCCGCTTTTCCGTTAAAAAAATGTGTTGCACAGTGTAATTAATCAGTGTAAAACAGTTTCATTTGGAACATTTAATTTTTTATAATCTTTGTTTATCACGTAATTAAAATGTAACTATCGAATTTTTAACATTTATTAGAAGAAGATTTTTAACGGTTTATTATTTGTAGAAAAGTATTTTACGACATGGCTGAGAACAAATGAAATATTGTGACGAAATTTTTTATGAGCACTTTTATCATGCATTTCTTAATTGCTTGAAAATCAACAGTTTAGGAATATATTTTTTTTGCAAATTTAATTTTAAATACAGTTAAATGCACACAGAAAAAGTACGTATAAATTGTCAAATTTATTTAAGAAGTTTCGTTCTGTTTTAACAAGCCAAATTTTATTCTTATATAAATTTAGAATTTATTAAAAGTTTTTTAAGAAGTTTCTTTCTTTCTTAAGAAGTCAAATTGTGTGCTGATGTATTTTATAATACTTTTTAAGCAAATTGAATAAATTTTAAACCAGAAAATATAACATTTAAGATATAATTGACGATTTTAATTATTTCGTAAAATATTACTTTTGATTAAAATTTTATATGAATACTAGCTGATATACCCAGATTTAATTAAGGAGTTATATATCTTTACCCCAAGTTTTTACAAACATACTAAGCTAATCAAATTCATCAAACACCTTAAATAACTTAAGGTAACTATTCTGGAAATCAACGGCTTAGAAATATTTTTTTTTGCAAATTTAATTTTTAATAGTTAAATGCACACATACGTGCATACAATATGTACGTATTGTTTGATTGTTTGAGTGCGAAGCGTTTCGGTACTTTGAACTTAAAAAACTTCATTACTCTAATTTTTTGTAGCCTACAAAACTACCGTCTCTAGCCTACAAAACTATGTCAAAAGACAGAAAAAAATGTCAAAAAGACAGAAAAAATGGAACAGATGTAAATAAAAAACAATTTACAAAGTACCAAAGCGCTAAGCAGGGGGCTAGAGATGGGTAAAAACATATTAAATTGGCCACTAAGTTTCGGTCATGTCCGTATGTTTTGATTTTAATATTACTCAAAAATTGAAGAAATAAATTATCTTCAAATTTAAGTATTACAATAAATTATTAAAAACTGTCCAACTACTTATAGTTCCTATTAAGGGCACATGAAATTAACATGAAATCTAATTTTTAAAACTATTTTAAGGATACAGTCTTGTGGGCAGTAGCTTAAGGAACATTTTGATGCATAAATCATCCTTTTATGATGTATGGTTTAGAAGTTATGGCTAAAAAATCAAAAAAATCGCAAAAAACCACGCCAAAAACTATGATTCATGTAAAAAATTTTAACTAAGATTCTTGAAAAAAAAATCAAATTCCAGAAAACTTTTTTCTGAATATGCAGTCTTGTGTATACATGTATTAGAAACAATTTGGTGCATAAATCGTCCTTGTAGGATGTAGAGTTTGGGAGTTATGACGGAAAAAGCACATGTTTTTGGCCAGCTTCCACTCCAAAAAGTGTTCTAAAACTCCTAAACTACAAGAGATAGAGCAAACGGCATTTGGACAAAGGAGTATCCCTTCTTAAGGACGAGGACCTGGTGCTCATTTTAATGCATGAATCGTCCTTATCTGATATGTAGTTTTTATTTTAGAAAAAAAATAAAAAAAATAAAAATTGACAAAAAAGGGCACATGAAATTAACATGAAATCTAATTTTTAAAATTATTTTAAGGATACATTCTTGTAAACAGTAGCTTAAGGAACATTTTGATGCATAAATCGTTCTTTTATGATGTATGGTTTAGAAGTTATGGCTAAAAAATCAAAAAAATCGCAAAAAGCCACGTCAAAAACTATGATTCATGTAAAAAATTTTAACTAAGATTCAATAACATATGACGGAAAAAGCACATGTTTTTGGCCAGCTTCCACTCCAAAAAGTGTTCTACAACTCCTAAACTACAAGAGATAGAGCAAACAGCATTTGGACAAAGCAGTATCCCTTCTTAAGGACGAGGACCTGATGCTCATTTTAATGCATGAATCGTCCTTATCTGATATGTAGTTTTTATTTTAGAAAATAAATAAAAAAAATAAAAATTGACAAAAAAGGGCACATGAAATTAACATGAAATCTAATTTTTAAAATTTTTTTAAGGATACAGTCTTGTGAACAGTAGCTTAAGGAACATTTTGATGCATAATGCATAAATCGTCCTTTTATGATATATGGTTTAGAAGTTATGGCTAAAAAATCAAAAAAATCGCAAAAAACCACGTCAAAAACTATGATTCATGTAAAAAATTTTAACTAAGATTCTTGAAAAAAAAAATCAAATTCAAGAAAACTTTTTTCTGAATATGCAGTCTTATGTATATATGTATTAGAAACAATTTGGTGTATAAATCGTCCTTGTAGGATGTATGGTTCGGGAGTTATGACGGAAAAAGCACATGTTTTTGGCCAGCTTCCACTCCAAAAAGTGTTCTACAACTCCTAAACTACAAGAGATAGAGCAAACGGCATTTGGACAAAGGAGTTTTCCTTCTCAAGGACGAGGACCTGGTGCTCATTTTAATGCATGAATCGTCCTTATCTGATATGTAGTTTTTATTTTAGAAAATAAATAAAAAAAATAAAAATTGACAAAAAATGGCACATGAAATTAACATGAAATCTAATTTTTAGAATTATGTTAAGGATACAGTCTTGTGAACAGTAGCTTAAGGAACATTTTGATGCATAAATCGTCCTTTTATGATGTATGGTTTAGAAGTTATGGCTAAAAAATCAAAAAAAATCGCAGAAAACCACGTCAAAAACTATGATTCATGTAAAAAATTTTAACTAAGATTCTTGAAAAAAAATCAAATTCAAGAAAACTTTTTCTGAATATGCAGTCTTGTGTATATATGTATTAGAAACAATTTGGTGTATAAATCGTCCTTGTAGGATGTACAGTTTGGGAGTTATGACGGAAAAAGCACATGTTTTTGGCCAGCTACCACTCCAAAAAGTGTTCTAAAACTCCTAAACTACAAGAGATAGAGCAAACGGCATTTGGACAAAGGAGTATACTTTCTTAAGGACGAGGACCTGGTGCTCATTTTAATGCATGAATCGTCCTTATCTGATATGTAGTTTTTATTTTAGAAAATAAATAAAAAAAATAAAAATTGACAAAAAAGGGCACATGAAATTAACATGAAATCTAATTTTTAAAATTATGTTAAGGATACAGTCTTGTGAACAGTAGCTTAAGGAACATTTTGATGCATAAATCGTCCTTTTATGATGTATGGTTTAGAAGTTATGGCTAAAAAATCAAAAAAAATCGCAGAAAACCACGTCAAAAACTATGATTCATGTAAAAAATTTTAACTAAGATTCTTGAAAAAAAATCAAATTCCAGAAAACTTTTTCTGAATATGCAGTCTTATGTATATATGTATTAGAAACAATTTGGTGTATAAATCGTCCTTGTAGGATGTATGGTTCGGGAGTTATGACGGAAAAAGCACATGTTTTTGGCCAGCTTCCACTCCAAAAAGTGTTCTACAACTCCTAAACTACAAGAGATAGAGCAAACGGCATTTGGACAAAGGAGTTTTCCTTCTTAAGGACGAGGACCTGGTGCTCATTTTAATGCATGAATCGTCCTTATCTGATATGTAGTTTTTATTTTAGAAAATAAATAAAAAAAATAAAAATTGACAAAAAATGGCACATGAAATTAACATGAAATCTAATTTTTAAAATTATGTTAAGGATACAGTCTTGTGAACAGTAGCTTAAGGAACATTTTGATGCATAATGCATAAATCGTCCTTTTATGATGTATGGTTTAGAAGTTATGGCTAAAAAATCAAAAAAATTGCAAAAAACCACGTCAAAAACTATGATTCATGTAAAAAATTTTAACTAAGATTCTTGAAAAAAAATCAAATTCCAGAAAACTTTTTTCTGAATATTCAGTCTTGTGTATATATGTATTAGAAACAATTTGGTGTATAAATCGTCCTTGTAGGATGTACAGTTTGGGAGTTATGACGGAAAAAGCACATGTTTTTGGCCAGCTTCTACTCCAAAAAGTGTTCTACAACTCCTAAACTACAAGAGATAGAGCAAACGGCATGTGGACTAAGGAGTATCCTTTCTTAAGGACGAGGACCTGGTGCTCATTTTAATGCATGAATCGTCCGTATCTGATATGTAGTTTTTATTTTAGAAAATAAATAAAAAAAATAAAAATTGACAAAAAAGGGCACATGAAATTAACATGAAATCTAATTTTTAAAATTATTTTAAGGATACAATCTTGTGAACAGTAGCTTAAGGAACATTTTGATGCATAAATCGTCCTTTTATGATGTATGGTTTAGAAGTTATGGCTAAAAAATCAAAAAAATCGCAAAAAACCACGTCAAAAACTATGATTCATGTAAAAAATTTTAACTAAGATTCTTGAAAAAAAATCAAATTCCAGAAAACTTTTTTCTGAATATTCAGTCTTGTGTATATATGTATTAGAAACAATTTGGTGTATAAATCGTCCTTGTAGGATGTACAGTTTGGGAGTTATGACGGAAAAAGCACATGTTTTTGGCCAGCTTCTACTCCAAAAAGTGTTCTACAACTCCTAAACTACAAGAGATAGAGCAAACGGCATTTGGACAAAGGAGTATCCCTTCTTAAGGACGAGGACCTGGTGCTCATTTTAATGCATGAATCGTCCGTATCTGATATGTAGTTTTTATTTTAGAAAATAAATAAAAAAAATAAAAATTGACAAAAAAGGGCACATGAAATTAACATGAAATCTAATTTTTAAAATTATTTTAAGGATACAGTCTTGTGAACAGTAGCTTAAGGAACATTTTGATGCATAAATCGTCCTTTTATGATGTATGATTTAGAAGTTATGGCTAAAAAATCAAAAAAATCGCAAAAAACCACGTCAAAAACTATGATTCATGTAAAAAATTTTAACTAAGATTCTTGAAAAAAAAATCAAATTCCAGAAAACTTTTTTCTGAATATGCAGTCTTGTGTATATATGTATTAGAAACAATTTGGTGTATAAATCGTCCTTTTAGGATGTATGGTTTGGGAGTTATGACGGAAAAAGCACATGTTTTTGGCCAGCTTCCACTCCAAAAAGTGTTCTACAACTCCTAAACTACAAGAGATAGAGCAAACGGCATTTGGACAAAGGAGTTTTCCTTCTTAAGGACGAGGACCTGGTGCTCATTTTAATGCATGAATCGTCCGTATCTGATATGTAGTTTTTATTTTAGAAAATAAATAAAAAAAATAAAAATTGACAAAAAATGGCACATGAAATTAACATGAAATCTAATTTTTAAAATTATGTTAAGGATACAGTCTTGTGAACAGTAGCTTAAGGAACATTTTGATGCATAATGCATAAATCGTCCTTTTATGATGTATGGTTTAGAAGTTATGGCTAAAAAATCAAAAAAATTGCAAAAAACCACGTCAAAAACTATGATTCATGTAAAAAATTTTAACTAAGATTCTTGAAAAAAAATCAAATTCCAGAAAACTTTTTTCTGAATATTCAGTCTTGTGTATATATGTATTAGAAACAATTTGGTGTATAAATCGTCCTTGTAGGATGTACAGTTTGGGAGTTATGACGGAAAAAGCACATGTTTTTGGCCAGCTTCTACTCCAAAAAGTGTTCTACAACTCCTAAACTACAAGAGATAGAGCAAACGGCATGTGGACTAAGGAGTATCCTTTCTTAAGGACGAGGACCTGGTGCTCATTTTAATGCATGAATCGTCCGTATCTGATATGTAGTTTTTATTTTAGAAAATAAATAAAAAAAATAAAAATTGACAAAAAAGGGCACATGAAATTAACATGAAATCTAATTTTTAAAATTATTTTAAGGATACAATCTTGTGAACAGTAGCTTAAGGAACATTTTGATGCATAAATCGTCCTTTTATGATGTATGGTTTAGAAGTTATGGCTAAAAAATCAAAAAAATCGCAAAAAACCACGTCAAAAACTATGATTCATGTAAAAAATTTTAACTAAGATTCTTGAAAAAAAATCAAATTCCAGAAAACTTTTTTCTGAATATTCAGTCTTGTGTATATATGTATTAGAAACAATTTGGTGTATAAATCGTCCTTGTAGGATGTACAGTTTGGGAGTTATGACGGAAAAAGCACATGTTTTTGGCCAGCTTCTACTCCAAAAAGTGTTCTACAACTCCTAAACTACAAGAGATAGAGCAAACGGCATTTGGACAAAGGAGTATCCCTTCTTAAGGACGAGGACCTGGTGCTCATTTTAATGCATGAATCGTCCGTATCTGATATGTAGTTTTTATTTTAGAAAATAAATAAAAAAAATAAAAATTGACAAAAAAGGGCACATGAAATTAACATGAAATCTAATTTTTAAAATTATTTTAAGGATACAGTCTTGTGAACAGTAGCTTAAGGAACATTTTGATGCATAAATCGTCCTTTTATGATGTATGGTTTAGAAGTTATGGCTAAAAAATCAAAAAAATCGCAAAAAACCACGTCAAAAACTATGATTCATGTAAAAAATTTTAACTAAGATTCTTGAAAAAAAAATCAAATTCCAGAAAACTTTTTTCTGAATATGCAGTCTTGTGTATATATGTATTAGAAACAATTTGGTGTATAAATCGTCCTTTTAGGATGTATGGTTTGGGAGTTATGACGGAAAAAGCACATGTTTTTGGCCAGCTTCCACTCCAAAAAGTGTTCTACAACTCCTAAACTACAAGAGATAGAGCAAACGGCATTTGGACAAAGGAGTTTTCCTTCTTAAGGACGAGGACCTGGTGCTCATTTTAATGCATGAATCGTCCGTATCTGATATGTAGTTTTTATTTTAGAAAATAAATAAAAAAAATAAAAATTGACAAAAAATGGCACATGAAATTAACATGAAATCTAATTTTTAAAATTATGTTAAGGATACAGTCTTGTGAACAGTAGCTTAAGGAACATTTTGATGCATAATGCATAAATCGTCCTTTTATGATGTATGGTTTAGAAGTTATGGCTAAAAAATCAAAAAAATTGCAAAAAACCACGTCAAAAACTATGATTCATGTAAAAAATTTTAACTAAGATTCTTGAAAAAAAATCAAATTCCAGAAAACTTTTTTCTGAATATTCAGTCTTGTGTATATATGTATTAGAAACAATTTGGTGTATAAATCGTCCTTGTAGGATGTACAGTTTGGGAGTTATGACGGAAAAAGCACATGTTTTTGGCCAGCTTCTACTCCAAAAAGTGTTCTACAACTCCTAAACTACAAGAGATAGAGCAAACGGCATGTGGACTAAGGAGTATCCTTTCTTAAGGACGAGGACCTGGTGCTCATTTTAATGCATGAATCGTCCGTATCTGATATGTAGTTTTTATTTTAGAAAATAAATAAAAAAAATAAAAATTGACAAAAAAGGGCACATGAAATTAACATGAAATCTAATTTTTAAAATTATTTTAGGGATACAGTCTTGTGAACAGTAGCTTAAGGAACATTTTGATGCATAAATCGTCCTTTTATTATGTATGGTTTAGAAGTTATGGCTAAAAAATCAAAAAAATCGCAAAAAACCACGTCAAAAACTATGATTCATGTAAAAAATTTTAACTAAGATTCTTGAAAAAAAATCAAATTCCAGAAAACTTTTTTCTGAATATTCAGTCTTGTGTATATATGTATTAGAAACAATTTGGTGTATAAATCGTCCTTGTAGGATGTACAGTTTGGGAGTTATGACGGAAAAAGCACATGTTTTTGGCCAGCTTCTACTCCAAAAAGTGTTCTACAACTCCTAAACTACAAGAGATAGAGCAAACGGCATTTGGACAAAGGAGTATCCCTTCTTAAGGACGAGGACCTGGTGCTCATTTTAATGCATGAATCGTCCGTATCTGATATGTAGTTTTTATTTTAGAAAATAAATAAAAAAAATAAAAATTGACAAAAAAGGGCACATGAAATTAACATGAAATCTAATTTTTAAAATTATTTTAAGGATACAGTCTTGTGAACAGTAGCTTAAGGAACATTTTGATGCATAAATCGTCCTTTTATGATGTATGGTTTAGAAGTTATGGCTAAAAAATCAAAAAAATCGCAAAAAACCACGTCAAAAACTATGATTCATGTAAAAAATTTTAACTAAGATTCTTGAAAAAAAAATCAAATTAAAGAAAACTTTTTTCTGAATATGCAGTCTTGTGTATATATGTATTAGAAACAATTTGGTGTATAAATCGTCCTTTTAGGATGTATGGTTTGGGAGTTATGACGGAAAAAGCACATGTTTTTGGCCAGCTTCCACTCCAAAAAGTGTTCTACAACTCCTAAACTACAAGAGATAGAGCAAACGGCATTTGGACAAAGGAGTTTTCCTTCTTAAGGACGAGGACCTGGTGCTCATTTTAATGCATGAATCGTCCTTATCTGATATGTAGTTTTTATTTTAGAAAATAAATAAAAAAAATAAAAATTGACAAAAAAGGGCACATGAAATTAACATGAAATCTAATTTTTAAAATTATTTTAAGGATACAGTCTTGTGAACAGTAGCTTAAGGAACATTTTGATGCATAAATTGTCCTTTTATGATGTATGGTTTAGAAGTTATGGCTAAAAAATCAAAAAATCGCAAAAAACCACGTCAAAAACTATGATTCATGTAAAAAATTTTAACTAAGATTCTTGAAAAAAAATCAAATTCCAGAAAACTTTTTTCTGAATATTCAGTCTTGTGTATATATGTATTAGAAACAATTTGGTGTATAAATCGTCCTTGTAGGATGTACAGTTTGGGAGTTATGACGGAAAAAGCACATGTTTTTGGCCAGCTTCCACTCCAAAAAGTGTTCTACAACTCCTAAACTACAAGAGATAGAGCAAACGGCATTTGGACAAAGGAGTTTTCCTTCTTAAGGACGAGGACCTGGTGCTCATTTTAATGCATGAATCGTCCTTATCTGATATGTAGTTTTTATTTTAGAAAATAAATAAAAAAATAAAAATTGACAAAAAAGGGCACATGAAATTAACATGAAATCTAATTTTTAAAATTATTTCAAGGATACAGTCTTGTGAACAGTAGCTTAAGGAACATTTTGATGCATAAATCGTCCTTTTATGATGTATGGTTTAGAAGTTATGGCTAAAAAATCAAAAAAATCGCAAAAAACCACGTCAAAAACTATGATTCATGTAAAAAATTTTAACTAAGATTCTTGAAAAAAAAATCAAATTCCAGAAAACTTTTTTCTGAATATGCAGTCTTGTGTATATATGTATTAGAAACAATTTGGTGTATAAATCGTCCTTTTAGGATGTATGGTTTGGGAGTTATGACGGAAAAAGCACATGTTTTTGGCCAGCTTCCACTCCAAAAAGTGTTCTACAACTCCTAAACTACAAGAGATAGAGCAAACGGCATTTGGACAAAGGAGTTTTCCTTCTTAAGGACGAGGACCTGGTGCTCATTTTAATGCATGAATCGTCCTTATCTGATATGTAGTTTTTATTTTAGAAAATAAATAAAAAAAATAAAAATTGACAAAAAATGGCACATGAAATTAACATGAAATCTAATTTTTAAAATTATGTTAAGGATACAGTCTTGTGAACAGTAGCTTAAGGAACATTTTGATGCATAATGCATAAATCGTCCTTTTATGATGTATGGTTTAGAAGTTATGGCTAAAAAATCAAAAAAATTGCAAAAAACCACGTCAAAAACTATGATTCATGTAAAAAATTTTAACTAAGATTCTTGAAAAAAAATCAAATTCCAGAAAACTTTTTTCTGAATATTCAGTCTTGTGTATATATGTATTAGAAACAATTTGGTGTATAAATCGTCCTTGTAGGATGTACAGTTTGGGAGTTATGACGGAAAAAGCACATGTTTTTGGCCAGCTTCTACTCCAAAAAGTGTTCTACAACTCCTAAACTACAAGAGATAGAGCAAACGGCATGTGGACTAAGGAGTATCCTTTCTTAAGGACGAGGACCTGGTGCTCATTTTAATGCATGAATCGTCCGTATCTGATATGTAGTTTTTATTTTAGAAAATAAATAAAAAAAATAAAAATTGACAAAAAAGGGCACATGAAATTAACATGAAATCTAATTTTTAAAATTATTTTAAGGATACAGTCTTGTGAACAGTAGCTTAAGGAACATTTTGATGCATAAATCGTCCTTTTATTATGTATGGTTTAGAAGTTATGGCTAAAAAATCAAAAAAATCGCAAAAAACCACGTCAAAAACTATGATTCATGTAAAAAATTTTAACTAAGATTCTTGAAAAAAAATCAAATTCCAGAAAACTTTTTTCTGAATATTCAGTCTTGTGTATATATGTATTAGAAACAATTTGGTGTATAAATCGTCCTTGTAGGATGTACAGTTTGGGAGTTATGACGGAAAAAGCACATGTTTTTGGCCAGCTTCTACTCCAAAAAGTGTTCTACAACTCCTAAACTACAAGAGATAGAGCAAACGGCATTTGGACAAAGGAGTATCCCTTCTTAAGGACGAGGACCTGGTGCTCATTTTAATGCATGAATCGTCCGTATCTGATATGTAGTTTTTATTTTAGAAAATAAATAAAAAAAATAAAAATTGACAAAAAAGGGCACATGAAATTAACATGAAATCTAATTTTTAAAATTATTTTAAGGATACAGTCTTGTGAACAGTAGCTTAAGGAACATTTTGATGCATAAATCGTCCTTTTATGATGTATGGTTTAGAAGTTATGGCTAAAAAATCAAAAAAATCGCAAAAAACCACGTCAAAAACTATGATTCATGTAAAAAATTTTAACTAAGATTCTTGAAAAAAAAATCAAATTACAGAAAACTTTTTTCTGAATATGCAGTCTTGTGTATATATGTATTAGAAACAATTTGGTGTATAAATCGTCCTTTTAGGATGTATGGTTTGGGAGTTATGACGGAAAAAGCACATGTTTTTGGCCAGCTTCCACTCCAAAAAGTGTTCTACAACTCCTAAACTACAAGAGATAGAGCAAACGGCATTTGGACAAAGGAGTATCCCTTCTTAAGGACGAGGACCTGGTGCTCATTTTAATGCATGAATCGTCCTTATCTGATATGTAGTTTTTATTTTAGAAAATAAATAAAAAAAATAAAAATTGACAAAAAAGGGCACATGAAATTAACATGAAATCTAATTTTTAAAATTATTTCAAGGATACAGTCTTGTGAACAGTAGCTTAAGGAACATTTTGATGCATAAATCGTCCTTTTATGATGTATGGTTTAGAAGTTATGGCTAAAAAATCAAAAAAATCGCAAAAAACCACGTCAAAAACTATGATTCATGTAAAAAATTTTAACTAAGATTCTTGAAAAAAAAATCAAATTCAAGAAAACTTTTTTCTGAATATGCATTCAGAAGTGTATATATGTATTAGAAACAATTTGGTGTATAAATCGTCCTTGTAGGATGTATGGTTCGGGAGTTATGACGGAAAAAGCACATGTTTTTGGCCAGCTTCCACTCCAAAAAGTGTTATACAACTCCTAAACTACAAGAGATAGAGCAAACGGCATTTGGACAAAGGAGTATCCCTTCTTAAGGACGAGGACCTGGTGCTCATTTTAATGCATGAATCGTCCTTATCTGATATGTAGTTTTTATTTTAGAAAATAAATAAAAAAAATAAAAATTGACAAAAAATGGCACATAAAATTAACATGAAATCTAATTTTTAAAATTATTTTAAGGATACAGTCTTGTGAACAGTAGCTTAAGGAACATTTTGATGCATAAATTGTCCTTTTATGATGTATGGTTTAGAAGTTATGGCTAAAAAATCAAAAAATCGCAAAAAACCACGTCAAAAACTATGATTCATGTAAAAAATTTTAACTAAGATTCTTGAAAAAAAAATCAAATTCCAGAAAACTTTTTTCTGAATATGCAGTCTTGTGTATATATGTATTAGAAACAATTTGGTGTATAAATCGTCCTTGTAGGATGTACAGTTTGGGAGTTATGACGGAAAAAGCACATGTTTTTGGCCAGCTTCCACTCCAAAAAGTGTTCTAAAACTCCTAAACAACAAGAGATAGAGCAAACGGCATTTGGACAAAGGAGTATCCCTTCTTAAGGACGAGGACCTGGTGCTCATTTTAATGCATGAATGGTCCTTATCTGATATGTAGTTTTAATTTTAGAAAATAAAAAAAAAATAAAAATTGACAAAAAATGGCACATGAAATTAACATGAAATCTAATTTTTAAAATTATTTTAAGGATACAGTCTTGTGAGCAGTAGCTTAAGGAACATTTTGATGCATAAATCGTCCTTTTATGATGTATGGTTTAGAAGTTATGGCTAAAAAATCAAAAAAATCGCAAAAAACCACGTCAAAAACTATGATTTATGTAAAAAATTTTAACTAAGATTCTTGAAAAAAAATCAAATTCCAGAAAACTTTTTTCTGAATATGCAGTCTTGTGTATATATGTATTAGAAACAATTTGGTGTATAAATCGTCCTTGTAGGATGTACAGTTTGGGAGTAATGACGGAAAAAGCACATGTTTTTGGCCAGCTTCTACTCCAAAAAGTGTTCTACAACTCCTAAACTACAAGAGATAGAGCAAAATGCATTTGGACAAAGGAGTATCCCTTCTTAAGGACGAGGACCTGGTGCTCATTTTAATGCATGAATCGTCCTTATCTGATATGTAGTTTTTATTTTAGAAAATAAATAAAAAAAATAAAAATTGACAAAAAATGGCACATGAAATTAACATGAAATCTAATTTTTAAAATTATTTTAAGGATTATGATATTATTTTATGATGTATGGTTTAGAAGTTATGGCTAAAAAATCAAAATATCGCAAAAAACCACGTCAATAACTATGATTCATGTAAAAAATTTTAACTAAGATTCTTGCAAAATCAAATTCCAGAAAACTTTTTTCTGCATATTCAGTCTTGTGTATATATGTATTAGAAACAATTTGGTGTATAAATCGTCCTTGTAGGATGTACAGTTTGGGAGTTATGACGGAAAAAGCACATGTTTTTGGCCAGCTTCTACTCCAAAAAGTGTTCTACAACTCCTAAACAACAAGAGATAGAGCAAACGGCATTTGGACAAAGGAGTATCCCTTCTTAAGGACGAGGACTTGGTGCTCATTTTAATGCATGAATCGTCCTTATCTGATATGTAGTTTTTATTTTAGAAAATAAAAAAAAAATAAAAATTGACAAAAAATGGCACATGAAATTAACATGAAATCTAATTTTTAAAATTATTTTAAGGATACAGTCTTGTGAGCAGTAGCTTAAGGAACATTTTGATGCATAAATCGTCCTTTTATGATGTATGGTTTAGAAGTTATGGCTAAAAAATCAAAAAAATCGCAAAAAACCACGTCAAAAACTATGATTCATGTAAAAAATTTTAACTAAGATTCTTGAAAAAAAATCAAATTCCAGAAAACTTTTTTCTGAATATGCAGTCTTGTGTATATATGTATTAGAAACAATTTGGTGTATAAATCGTCCTTGTAGGATGTACAGTTTGGGAGTTATGACGGAAAAAGCACATGTTTTTGGCCAGCTTCTACTCCAAAAAGTGTTCTACAACTCCTAAACTACAAGAGATAGAGCAAAATGCAATTGGACAAAGGAGTATCCCTTCTTAAGGACGAGGACCTGGTGCTCATTTTAATGCATGAATCGTCCTTATCTGATATGTAGTTTTTATTTTAGAAAATAAATAAAAAAAATAAAAATTGACAAAAAATGGCACATGAAATTAACATTAAATCTAATTTTTAAAATTATTTTAAGGATACAGTCTTGTGAACAGTAGCTTAAGGAACATTTTGATGCATAAATTGTCCTTTTATGATGTATGGTTTAGAAGTTATGGCTAAAAAATCAAAAAATCGCAAAAAACCACGTCAAAAACTATGATTCATGTAAAAAATTTTAACTAAGATTCTTGAAAAAAAAATCAAATTCCAGAAAACTTTTTTCTGAATATGCAGTCTTGTGTATATATGTATTAGAAACAATTTGGTGTATAAATCGTCCTTGTAGGATGTACAGTTTGGGAGTTATGACGGAAAAAGCACATGTTTTTGGCCAGCTTCCACTCCAAAAAGTGTTCTAAAACTCCTAAACTACAAGAGATAGAGCAAACGGCATTTGGACAAAGGAGTATCCCTTCTTAAGGACGAGGACCTGGTGCTCATTTTAATGCATGAATCGTCCTTATCTGATATGTAGTTTTTATTTTAGAAAATAAATAAAAAAAATAAAAATTGACAAAAAATGGCACATAAAATTAACATGAAATCTAGTTTTTAAAATTATTTTAAGGATACAGTCTTGTGAACAGTAGCTTAAGGAACATTTTGATGCATAAATTGTCCTTTTATGATGTATGGTTTAGAAGTTATGGCTAAAAAATCAAAAAATCGCAAAAAACCACGTCAAAAACTATGATTCATGTAAAAAATTTTAACTAAGATTCTTGAAAATAAATCAAATTCCAGAAAACTTTTTTCTGAATATGCAGTCTTGTGTATATATGTATTAGAAACAATTTGGTGTATAAATCGTCCTTGTAGGATGTACAGTTTGGGAGTTATGACGGAAAAAGCACATGTTTTTGGCCAGCTTCCACTCCAAAAAGTGTTCTAAAACTCTTAAACTACAAGAGATAGAGCAAACGGCATTTGGACAAAGGAGTATCCCTTCTTAAGGACGAGGACCTGGTGCTCATTTTAATGCATGAATGGTCCTTATCTGATATGTAGTTTTTATTTTAGAAAATAAAAAAAAAAATAAAAATTGACAAAAAATGGCACATGAAATTAACATGAAATCTAATTTTTAAAATTATTTTAAGGATACAGTCTTGTGAGCAGTAGCTTAAGGAACATTTTTATGCATAAATCGTCCTTTTATGATGTATGGTTTAGAAGTTATGGCTAAAAAATCAAAAAAATCGCAAGAAACCACGTCAAAAACTATGATTCATGTAAAAAATTTTAACTAAGATTCTTGAAAAAAAATCAAATTCCAGAAAACTTTTTTCTGAATATGCAGTCTTGTGTATATATGTATTAGAAACAATTTGGTGTATAAATCGTCCTTGTAGGATGTACAGTTTGGGAGTTATGACGGAAAAAGCACATGTTTTTGGCCAGCTTCTACTCCAAAAAGTGTTCTACAACTCCTAAACTACAAGAGATAGAGCAAAATGCATTTGGACAAAGGAGTATCCCTTCTTAAGGACGAGGACCTGGTGCTCATTTTAATGCATGAATCGTCCTTATCTGATATGTAGTTTTTATTTTAGAAAATAAATAAAAAAAATAAAAATTGACAAAAAATGGCACATGAAATTAACATGAAATCTAATTTTTAAAATTATTTTAAGCATTATGATATTATTTTATGATGTATGGTTTAGAAGTTATGGCTAAAAAATCAAAATATCGCAAAAAACCACGTCAATAACAATGATTCATGTAAAAAATTTTAACTAAGATTCTTGCAAAATCAAATTCCAGAAAACTTTTTTCTGCATATTCAGTCTTGTGTATATATGTATTAGAAACAATTTGGTGTATAAATCGTCCTTGTAGGATGTACAGTTTGGGAGTTATGACGGAAAAAGCACATGTTTTTGGCCAGCTTCTACTCCAAAAAGTGTTCTACAACTCCTAAACTACAAGAGATAGAGCAAACGGCATTTGGACAAAGGAGTATCCCTTCTTAAGGACGAGGACTTGGTGCTCATTTTAATGCATTAATCGTCCTTATCTGATATGTAGTTTTTATTTTAGAAAATAAAAAAAAAAATAAAAATTGACAAAAAATGGCACATGAAATTAACATGAAATCTAATTTTTAAAATTATTTTAAGGATACAGTCTTGTGAGCAGTAGCTTAAGGAACATTTTGATGCATAAATCGTCCTTTTATGATGTATGGTTTAGAAGTTATGGCTAAAAAATCAAAAAAATCGCAAAAAACCACGTCAAAAACTATGATTCATGTAAAAAATTTTAACTAAGATTCTTGAAAAAAAATCAAATTCCAGAAAACTTTTTTCTGAATATGCAGTCTTGTGTATATATGTATTAGAAACAATTTGGTGTATAAATCGTCCTTGTAGGATGTACAGTTTGGGAGTTATGACGGAAAAAGCACATGTTTTTGGCCAGCTTCTACTCCAAAAAGTGTTCTACAACTCCTAAACTACAAGAGATAGAGCAAAATGCAATTGGACAAAGGAGTATCCCTTCTTAAGGACGAGGACCTGGTGCTCATTTTAATGCATGAATCGTCCTTATCTGATATGTAGTTTTTATTTTAGAAAATAAATAAAAAAAATAAAAATTGACAAAAAATGGCACATGAAATTAACATGAAATCTAATTTTTAAAATTATTTTAAGGATACAGTTTTGTGAGCAGTAGCTTAAGGAACATTTTGATGCATAAATCGTCCTTTTATGATGTATGGTTTTGAAGTTATGGCTAAAAAATAAAAAAAATCGCAAAAAACCACGTCAAAAACTATGATTCATGTAAAAAATTTTAACTAAGATTCTTGAAAAAAAATCAAATTCCAGAAAACTTTT
Source organism: Dichetophora obliterata (assembly GCA_963920525.1). Lineage (NCBI taxonomy): Eukaryota > Metazoa > Arthropoda > Insecta > Diptera > Sciomyzidae > Dichetophora > Dichetophora obliterata. Next base: position 283,121,340 of record OY986435.1, read on the forward strand.
TCTGAATATGCAGTCTTGTGTATATATGTATTAGAAACAATTTGGTGTATAAATCGTCCTTGTAGGATGTACAGTTTGGGAGCTATGACGGAAAAAGCACATGTTTTTGGCCAGCTTCCACTCCAAAAAGTGTTCTAAAACTCCTAAACTACAAGAGATAGAGCAAACGGCATTTGGACAAAGGAGTATTCCTTCTTAAGGACGAGGACCTGGTGCTCATTTTAATGCATGAATCGTCCTTATCTGATATGTAGTTTTTATTTTAGAAAATAAATAAAAAAAATAAAAATTGACAAAAAATGGCACATAAAATTAACATGAAATCTAATTTTTAAAATTATTTTAAGGATACAGTCTTGTGAGCAGTAGCTTAAGGAACATTTTGATGCATAAATCGTCCTTTTATGATGTATGGTTTAGAAGTTATGGCTAAAAAGTCAAAAAAATCGCAAAAAACCACGTCAAAAACTATGATTCATGTAAAAAATTTTAACTAAGATTCTTGAAAAAAAATCAAATTCCAGAAAACTTTTTTCTGAATATTTAGTCTTGTGTATATATGTGTTAGAAACAATTTGGTGTATAAATCGTCCTTGTAGGATGTACAGTTTGGGAGTTATGACGGAAAAAGCACATGTTTTTGGCCAGCTACCACTCCAAAAAGTGTTCTAAAACTCCTAAACTACAAGAGATAGAGCAAACGGAATTTGGACAAAGGAGTATCCCTTCTTAAGGACGAGGACCTGGTGCTCATTTTAATGCATGAATCGTCCTTATCTGATATGTAGTTTTTATTTTAGAAAATAAATAAAAAAAATAAAAATTGACAAAAAATGGCACATGAAATTAACATGAAATCTAATTTTTAAAATTATTTTAAGGACACAGTCTTGTGAGCAGTAGCTTAAGGAACATTTTGATGCATAAATCGTCCTTTTATGATGTATGGTTTAGAAGTTATGGCTAAAAAATTAAAAAAATCGCAAAAAACCACGTCAAAAACTATGATTCATGTAAAAAATGTTAACTAAAATTCTTGAAAAAAAAATCAAATTCCAGAAAACTTTTTCTGAATATTCAGTCTTGTGTATATATGTATTAGAAACAATTTGGTGTATAAATCGTCCTTGTAGGATGTACAGTTTGGGAGTTATGACGGAAAAAGCACATGTTTTTAGCCAGCTTCCACTCCAAAAAGTGTTCTAAAACTCCTAAACTACAAGAGATAGAGCAAACGGCATTTGGACAAAGGAGTATCCCTTCTTAAGGACGAGGACCTGGTGCTCATTTTAATGCATGAATCGTCCTTATCTGATATGTAGTTTTTATTTTAGAAAATAAATAAAAAAAATAAAAATTGACAAAAAAGGGCACATGAAATTAACATGAAATCTAATTTTTAAAATTATTTTAAGGATACAGTCTTGTGAACAGTAGCTTAAGGAACATTTTGATGCATAAACTCTCTTTTTATGATGTATGGTTTAGAAGTTATGGCTAAAAAATCAAAAAAATCGCAAAAAACCACGTCAAAAACTATGATTCATGTAAAAAATTTTAACTAAGATTCTTGAAAAAAAAAATCAAATTCCAGAAAACTTTTTTCTGAATATTTAGTCTTGTGTATATATGAATTAGAAACAATTTGGTGTATAAATCGTCCTTTTAGGATGTATGGTTTGGGAGTTATGACGGAAAAAGCACATGTTTTTGGCCAGCTTCCACTCCAAAAAGTGTTCTACAACTCCTAAACTACAAGAGATAGAGCAAACGGCATTTGGACAAAGGTGTATCCCTTCTTAAGGACGAGGACCTGGTGCTCATTTTAATGCATGAATCGTCCTTATCTGACATGTAGTTTTTATTTTAGAAAATAAATAAAAAAAAATAAAAATTGACAAAAAAGGGCACATGAAATTAACATTAAATCTAATTTTTAAAATTATTTTAAGGATACAGTCTTGTGAACAGTAGCTTAAGGAAGATTTTGATGCATAAATTGTCCTTTTATGATGTATGGCTTAGAAGTTATGGCTAAAAAATCAAAAAAATCGCAAAAAACCACGTCAAAAACTATGATTCATGTAAAAAATTTTAACTAAGATTCTTGGAAAAAAAATCAAATTCCAGAAAACTTTTTTCTGAATATTCAGTCTTGTGTTTATATGTATTAGAAACAATTTGGTGTATAAATCGTCCTTGTAGGATGTACAGTTTGGGAGTTATGACGGAAAAAGCACATGTTTTTGGCCAGCTTCCACTCCAAAAAGTGTTCTAAAACTCCTAAACTACAAGAGATAGAGCAAACGGCATTTGGACAAAGGAGTTTCCCTTCTTAAGGACGAGGACCTGGTGCTCATTTTAATGCATGAATCGTCCTTATCTGATATGTAGTTTTTATTTTAGAAAATAAATAAAAAAAATAAAAATTGACAAAAAAGGGCACATAAAAATAACATGAAATCTAATTTTTAAAATTATTTTAAGGATACAGTCTTGTGAACAGTAGCTTAAGGAACATTTTGATGTATAAATCGTCCTTTTATGATGTATGGTTTAGAAGTTATGGCTAAAAAATCAAAAAAAATCGCAAAAAACCACGTCAAAAACTATGATTCATGTAAAAAATTTTAACTAAAATTCTTGAAAAAAAATCAAATTCCAGAAAACTTTTTCTGAATATTCAGTCTTGTGTATATATGTATTAGAAACAATTTGGTGTATAAATCGTCCTTTTAGGATGTACAGTTTGGGAGTTATGACGGAAAAAGCACATGTTTTTGGCCAGCTTCCACTCCAAAAAGTGTTCTAAAACTCCTAAACTACAAGAGATAGAGCAAACGGCATTTGGACAAAAGAGTATCCCTTCTTAAGGATGAGGACCTGGTGCTCATTTTAATGCATGAATCGTCCTTATCTGATATGTAGTTTTTATTTTAGAAAATAAATAAAAAAAATAAAAATTGACAAAAAATGGCACATGAAATTAACATAAAATCTAATTTTTAAAATTATTTTAAGGATAAAGTCTTGTGAACAGTAGCTTAAGGAACATTTTGATGCATAAATCGTCCTTTTATGATGTATGGTTTAGAAGTTATGGCTAAAAAATCAAAAAAATCGCAAAAAACCACGTCAAAAACTATGATTCATGTAAAAAATTTTAACTAAGATTCTTGAAAAAAAAATCAAATTCCAGAAAACTTTTTTCTGAATATGCAGTCTTGTGTATATATGTATTAGAAACAATTTGGTGTATAAATCGTCCTTTTAGGATGTATGGTTTGGGAGTTATGACGGAAAAAGCACATGTTTTTGGCCAGCTTCCACTCCAAAAAGTGTTCTACAACTCCTAAACTACAAGAGATAGAGCAAACGGCATTTAGACAAAGGAGTATTCCTTCTTAAGGACGAGGACCTGGTGCTCATTTTAATGCATGAATCGTCCTTATCTGATATGTAGTTTTTATTTTAGAAAATAAATAAAAAAAATAAAAATTGACAAAAAATGGCACATAAAATTAACATGAAATCTAATTTTTAAAATTATTTTAAGGATACAGTCTTGTGAACAGTAGCTTAAGGAACATTTTGATGCATAAATCGTCCTTTTATGATGTATGGTTTAGAAGTTATGGCTAAAAAATCAAAAAAATCGCAAAAAACCACGTCAAAAACTATGATTCATGTAAAAAATTTTAACTAAAATTCTTGAAAAAAAATCAAATTCCAGAAAACTTTTTCTGAATATTCAGTCTTGTGTATATATGTATTAGAAACAATTTGGTGTATAAATCGTCCTTGTAGGATGTACAGTTTGGGAGTTATGACGGAAAAAGCACATGTTTTTGGCCAGCTTCCACTCCAAAAAGTGTTCTAAAACTCCTAAACTACAAGAGATAGAGCAAACGGCATTTGGACAAAAGAGTATCCCTTCTTAAGGACGAGGACCTGGTGCTCATTTTAATGCATGAATCGTCCTTATCTGATATGTAGTTTTTATTTTAGAAAATAAATAAAAAAAATAAAAATTGACAAAAAAGGGCACATGAAATTAACATGAAATCTAATTTTTAAAATTATTTTAAGGATACAGTCTTGTGAACAGTAGCTTAAGGAACATTTTGATGCATAAATCGTCCTTTTATGATGTATGGTTTAGAAGTTATGGCTAAAAAATCAAAAAAATCGCAAAAAACCACGTCAAAAACTATGATTCATGTAAAAAATTTTAACTAAGATTCTTGAAAAAAAAAATCAAATTCCAGAAAACTTTTTTCTGAATATGCAGTCTTGTGTATATATGTATTAGAAACAATTTGGTGTATAAATCGTCCTTTTAGGATGTATGGTTTGGGAGTTATGACGGAAAAAGCACATGTTTTTGGCCAGCTTCCACTCCAAAAAGTGTTCTACAACTCCTAAACTACAAGAGATAGAGCAAACAGCATTTGGACAAAGGAGTATCCCTTCTTAAGGACGAGGACCTGGTGCTCATTTTAATGCATGAATCGTCCTTATCTGATATGTAGTTTTTATTTTAGAAAATAAATAAAAAAAATAAAAATTGACAAAAAATGGCACATGAAATTAACATGAAATCTAATTTTTAAAATTATTTTAAGGATACAGTCTTGTGAGCAGTAGCTTAAGGAACATTTTGATGCATAAATCGTCCTTTTATGATATATGGTTTAGAAGTTATGGCTAAAAAATCAAAAAAATCGCAAAAAACCACGTCAAAAACTATGATTCATGTAAAAAATTTTAACTAAGATTCTTGAAAAAAATCAAATTCCAGAAAACTTTTTTCTGAATATTCAGTCTTGTGTATATATGTATTAGAAACAATTTGGTGTATAAATCGTCCTTGTAGGATGTACAGTTTGGGAGTTATGACGGAAAAAGCACATGTTTTTGGCCAGCTTCTACTCCAAAAAGTGTTCTACAACTCCTAAACTACAAGAGATAGAGCAAACGGCATTTGGACAAAGGAGTATCCCTTCTTAAGGACGAGGACCTGGTGCTCATTTTAATGCATGAATCGTCCTTATCTGATATGTAGTTTTTATTTTAGAAAATAAATAAAAAAAATAAAAATTGACAAAAAATGGCACATGAAATTAACATGAAATCTAATTTTTAAAATTATTTTAAGGATACAGTTTTGTGAGCAGTAGCTTAAGGAACATTTTGATGCATAAATCGTCCTTTTATGATGTATGGTTTTGAAGTTATGGCTAAAAAATAAAAAAAATCGCAAAAAACCACGTCAAAAACTATGATTCATGTAAAAAATTTTAACTAAGATTCTTGAAAAAAAATCAAATTCCAGAAAACTTTTTCTGAATATGCAGTCTTGTGTATATATGTATTAGAAACAATTTGGTGTATAAATCGTCCTTGTAGGATGTACAGTTTGGGAGCTATGACGGAAAAAGCACATGTTTTTGGCCAGCTTCCACTCCAAAAAGTGTTCTAAAACTCCTAAACTACAAGAGATAGAGCAAACGGCATTTGGACAAAGGAGTATTCCTTCTTAAGGACGAGGACCTGGTGCTCATTTT